>OY796685.1:30195626-32695626 GCA_963680715.1 Tetragnatha montana | reverse complement strand
CGAAATTCCTGCCCAAAACATCTTTTTTGCATAAAACTTGATAAATAACAAAAGAAAACTCTTTGAAATAACAAATATACTTGCTAATTCAGTATTTCTCAGTCTTCTAAAAATTATTTCAGAAAAGTGTGCTTACAAAAAATGATGAGGTTATTTATTAATGTTTCTGTATTTTGCCTTTTATTGTTACCATGAGTTTTATTTCTTTCATTTTAAAGATGGTCTGAAAATTTCTAAAAAAAAAAAAAGGTTTTTAAATTGAATGAAATTTATTCTTCTTCTAATAAATTCTTCAAGTATTGGGGGTACTCTAAAAAGTGACAATTTTTGTCTGAATACAGCTGTTAATCCAGGTAGATTCTTTTTTCATCAAAATATTTTTTACATCTGCTAACAGCTGCCCATTTAATATTAAAAGACCAGGCAAACTCACACTACAGCTGTTTATACTAAGCAGATAAATAATTAGCCCAGTCAAAGTTTGAACTTAAAAATAATTTCCCTGTTTATTAGATGCTTAAGATTCATTATAAAACTTGATTTATTCCTTTTGAGCTATATTATATGTTACCAGAACCACAAAAGAACACGAAGCTAAAAAAAGATATAATTTTAATAATATAAGATACATTTGGTTTATTAACTTCAATTTCAAGAATTGCAAATATAATTGAAGCTAATTCTTACCAAATTTCACCCAACCTTCATTTCTACTACATTAGGGTTGTCCTTATTTTTGATGTTTTGAAATTACTATTTGCTTTCACCCTCTAATTGTGTTCTATTAGGTATATCTAAAAATAATTCTGGTGAACTTTTATCACTTTCAAATGATATTTATAATATTGTTAGCTCAAGGAAGTTAAAGTTTGAAAAATGTAGGAAAGATGGGGGCTATAGAGTAGTTAATACACATAAATATTTATAAGCCATCTAAAAAAGTCCTAAATAACACATTTGAAGCAGTTTTATCACAATATAAATCTTATTTTTTTTTTAATTCTGAAAATAGGTAATTTTCCCCCATATTTTTCAAACTTCAACTTCTAAAACTCAAGACCACCAATAAATACTATTATTTGAAAGTGATAAAATTTTACAAGAATTATTTTTAGATATAATGGAACAAATTTAGAGGGCAAAAGCAATAATTTTCAAAACTTCAGAAAATGAGGACCACCCTACCCTACATTCATTTCAGCAAAAGACATTCTGCTTTAAATTTTGAATTAAAATATCACACCTTATCTTGTATAAATAAATAAAACTTTTATTGTCATATTTTCCAATCTGCTGTGAGTTAGAAATATCTTGGACTTTATATAGATTCAAACCTTAAATGGACCACTCACATCTTTGAATTGAAGGAAAATTAAGGATGTAAAATAGATTCATCATTTTTAAAAACCTTATATTTTTCCTGGTTTTATTTCTTAAAAAATTATGGTGCCACTATTCGGAGTGGTGAATATAGATCCAATTCACAACCAATAATTTCAATTCAAAATTCTAAATCAGCAGTTTTATCCATATAATTTTAGATCTCTTAATTTATTGCCTCTCCATTATAACGCTTTTTTTTCGTATTCTGCTTTACCCTAATCTTAAGAAATCTCTGTTTAAAATTAGAGAAAGGTCATATAACACAACATCAATAGCAATTTATTTTGTAAACATTTCTATTATTTAGCTCCAAATTTATATAATACCTTACATTTAAGTCCAATCAGTAGTAACAAATATTCAGTTTTCAAAAGACATTTATTTTTAACTTATAAACATCGACGACCTGGATCTATATTTTTCACTCTAATGAAGCATATTTATTTTGTTACTGTTACCAGCTTTCTGCCATTTTCATTAATTTATATTTGTTTAGTAATTGTTTTCTTGCCTTGGTTTTGTGTTATTATTTCTTAAATATTTTGCAATGTTATTTAAGTAGATTCTCTATCGCCTTGAAAGGCTAGTCTTTCCACTTGGAGATTCATATTTTATCTCTTGTTTTTGTTTGGTATTCATGTATTAAATTTGTGAAATAATTTAAACAAAAAAAACTATACTTTTTTTGTTCTTTGAACATTCTGATATAAAATATTTAGCAATAGAAAAGCGTGTTCTGTTGGAATTCTTATAAATCTATTTGATGATTAAAATAATAATTAAAAAAGATGTGTAGGAGTTGTAATTACCTCCAGGTTAACAATCTATTGGAAAAAGGTTTATTAAAACTATTTATACTATAACTTTAAATGCAGCTTAAAATCTAATGCAAAATTTTCGCTCATCAAAATTGCAATTCACTTGCCTGAAAATATAAACTTAGAGCTTTCAAAACAAACAATAATGATGAATTGAAATAAAAACACAATTACTGTAAGATTCTGGATACTAATTAGATTCACACAAACGTTTTTTTTATTTGTAAAGATTGCAAAGAGCAAATTGTGATTATCGCTGTAGTCGGCCATTTTGTAAACAAGACTAATTTCGCCAAGAAAAACAACTACTGCGCATGCTCCGTAAGGTTAACCAAAGCTAAGCCAGCGCAGGATCGGGCGGCTTAAAATCTGTTGGCTTAGCTCCTAAAACGACGTTAACCAGAGGATATGAATACGAAAGCTGACCTAAACCGGCCGGCTTAGGGTTACATGAGGGATGTGATAAAAGTCTCTTTTTTATTTGATAAAATTAATAAATAAAAGCTTTGCACTTTTATTTATGTTCTGTTTGTTTTTTGATTTTTGTACTTTTAATCATATTAATTAACGTATAATTAAAAGTACTAAAAGTTCCAAATACCAATAGCTTAAGGCAGTGATTCCCATATTGTGCACCGCGGTTCCCTAGCTAGGGTGTTATGAGGCTTATTCTAGAGGGCCACGAGCCATTTATAGTTTTTAATTTTTATCCCCCTTTCCTAGAACAGATTTTCATTTATTTCCATAAATATTATACAGGGTGATTCATTAACTCATGGGCAAAAATGTAGGTTTAGACTACCAAAAAAAATGGTTCAAAATGAATCATCCCGATAGAAGTAATCCTGAGGCGCTTGAGCGCGGATAAAAGTTGGGAGAAGCAATGAAAAATCTGTTATGTGCGCGCAAACGTTAGGAGTAGATTTAAAATTAATTCCAGTGCGAAAATTATCATGTGTTTTAGCTTATTTACAAAAAACCTGTGTATAGGTTTTATTCTAAAGATAGTATCTTCAAAATCCGAAAATAAAAAATGTTATTACTTTTGCATTCGAAAAAAAATTTTATAATTTTGTATCGACGGAATTAGATTATCTTAAATATAAAATTAGCCTTTTTAATCATGTGGCTAATTTTCTTTTCTTTTTAATTTTAGAATTCGAACGAAATTAAATTTCTGGTGTCTATTTGAGAATTATTAGGAAAGAAGAATAGGAAGAAATGTGGAGTAGAATTAAAAGACTCGAAGACGTTATTCAAGTCATCAGGTTGTCATAGGCTTCTTAGAATAACCATGGTCTAAGTCCATCGAACTCTGTAACGATTTGAATCTTTGGTGCTGTTTTTACGGGCCAATTGTTGATCTTATTATTATAAATATCCTGAGCAGCTCATATCGTTCTGAATTTGAAACTCAGGAAACTTTTTAATAACGCACCTGAAGGGTTTTTTTTCTATGAACTGAAACCGTCTTTGAAAAAACCGACCTTCCATAAGAAAGGCGACGTGGAAAAATATTTTTTCTAAGGGTGCCCAGATCCGTAAAAGTTTGTGAACAACTTTCTTAAGAGATAATGCTAGTCCCCCATATAGAAGGAATTTATAGTAGAGCCACACTGTCTGCCCGACGACGCCCCGTTACAACTTTCATAAGTGTTGGGGGTTTCATCTTTACCCTTGAAATAAAATTTCCGTACGCTTTTACTCCGTTCAATTTCAAGTTAACTAACACATACTTTTCGAAAGATGAGTTACTTCTTACTACAAAGTTTATAGCACGGTTTTCAAAATTAGTACCGTGTCAAATCATATCACAAAAACAAACTCAGTTATTTCTTAAAACATTTAAACTACTTAATTATTCAGAGATTAAGTATGTGTATGAACAAGTTTGTTTCCTTTAAAAAAACGATAAACTTTAAACTAAAACCTTAAGTCCGGATTTAAGATTATTATAACTATTTTATTTATATTTTAATAAAAAACAAACATGTTTCAAGAAAACCCAATTTAACCCAACGAAAAATACCCTAATCGTGTTCAAATTCAATTAAGCTCGATAAAAGTCAAATAAATTAAATTATTTTTCATAAAACATGAGCTTTTTTTTATGACAGCTCAGATCTAATGTTAAGAGAAGTCTCACAAATAGTAAATTCTTACTTGTCTTTAACACCAGGCAAAGGAGAAAGAAGAGGAAATCAGGGACACGTCATCTGTGAGGAATGCCCGGAATTAAAATTTTTGCAAACTGGAAACGAAAGAAAACGACGAAAGCTTACTCCAGAGAAGAAAACGCGGCAAACGGAAGAATGCGCGGTGGTCGATGACGTCATAAAGATCTCCGTGCTCCCATTGGCTATGGAACGAAGATGCTGAATCGAAGAACTTCTGAGTTCAATTCACTTCACGAGCTTTTTTGTATTTAATTCTTTTTTTTTTGTCATATTTTAACTGTTACCGTTTGGTGCGAATCCCTAATTATTTCTACGATTCAAAAATTATTATCTAAAGTAGTTTTTTTTCTTTTGGCCTGAATTGAAGTAAGTTTTTTTTTAAAAGATATTTCAATATTGTTTTACTCTTTAAAAACAGATGAACTAAAATATTAAGAGGTTTTCTTCAACGTGATACATATATCATTGTTTGTAATCAGGTGTTCTAAATTATTGAAAACTTATAAACTTTCTTGTGGCACGCAAATTTTTGTTAAACAATTCTTATATCAGCCAAAATTTTCAGACTGAAATAATAATTTCAGCTTTTTGCATAAACATTTAAAAATTTTAGGGTTCCTTTACTTTGTGATCAAGATTTTGTTATCGGAGATTCACAGATTAAAATCATAATTTTAGTTTGTTGCATAATTTTGTTGTTATATAAACGATAGATTTATAAATTACTTGAAATATTTCTCTTTAATGGGAATAAATCACTTTTTTTTTAAATTGAGTAATGTATCAGTAAACAGAGGATAGTTCAGATTTAGATGCTATTTTTTTTTTAAATTTAAGTAATATTTATTTCATATTCTAATGATTAGATAGCAAAATTTATAAGAGATTACTGACTCTAATTGCTAAAATAAACCATAACCTCCAGAAATGGCAATTTATGTTAAAATAATATACTTCCCCAAGCTATGGGCCCGACTTACACGTTTTGGGGACCAGGGCAAAATAACCTATTTGCGGTCACCTGACATGTCTTAACAAAATAAAACTTAAAATTTATTTGACTTAAAATTTTAAAAAATCAATAATTTTAATTCAAGTCTGAACACTGCGTAAAAACTATTTATTTAAAAGCTTTTTATAAGCTAACATATTAATTTAAAATTCATTAGTTAATAAATTTATTTTACTTTCTTTCATATTTTCTTAGCTTTTTGAGTGTTATGGCGGCCCCTTTGAAATGGGGGCCCTGGGCAAGTGCCCCGAATTCCCTCCCAGAAATCAGGCTCTACCCAAGCTTCCATTAAAACTCACGAATTAAAATTCATATAAATAGAATTCTACCTGTTGAAAGATCACATCAAGCGATACTCTACACCAAACTAAAGTCTCAAAAATTAAAATTAATTTAAAAGAATCCTACCTGTTGAAAGGAGTTCAGTCATCACATAATCCACCATCCACAACCACGTGCATGATGTTTTCAAATCGTCCGCACATTAACCACTCACACTATAGAGTCTCGTCTGGCCCACGGGGCCACAAAGCAGAAAAAGAAATACTACACCCGCTTGATTCTGGGTGCTCCACCCTCCGAAGAGGACTATAAGGCCGACCACATCGCCAATAGCCCCAGCAGCCCGAGAACTCGCACGCGGCTTAATCAAGTTTTATAGCTTTACTCCGCGGGCTTTATTGTGTGGTCGATTGCGCACTAAACCTGCTACTCGCGAACGGACCGCTTGTTTTTTTGCGCCACGCGCGCTGCAAAATGAAAATCTATAAAGGCTATAAAGTTTTCAATATAAAAATCAATATTTTTTGCCGTGTACCACCCCCTTTGGGGGGTTGTCTGGCCTCGTTTCTCTCGCAGAGCCCCCTCCCCCCTCACTCCAGCCATAACTTGCTCTTTTATCATTCTCTGTTTTATTGTATATTTCTCTTCTGTTTTTCCTCCTTCTTTACCCCGACGTCTTTCTTCGCGCAGTTTTTTCCTGCCCCTGCCTGGTACGGGTTAAAAAATAATACTCCCATACCCTACATGAATCGTTTCAAGCGAAAGTGGGGTGACTCAGTTTCGGTAGAAACGGCGAATTCAGCATCGCAACATATCGTAGATTTTTTTACAACCTGATATTAAATCCCTTTAATGATAAAATAGATGGATTTGAAAGAGAATCATTGGGAGGAATTATTTAATAGTTGAAAAAAGTTTCAGAATGATATTCATAGTCTAAGTCAAGCACAAAATGATTGAAATAGCTTCCACGATATTTTTAACGTAATTAATTTATTTTAAAATTGGGCCTTTAATGAGGCCTTACAGCTTTTTTAGAACTTGACTATAAACACTGGATTAGTCTATTTAATAATGAAGAAGGCTGTTGTAACCACTGGCTTCCTCTTAACTTCCCATGTAAAAATATATAAGTTTAAAATTTAAACTCATAACTTATACTTAAACTTTACATTCTAGAAGTGTGTTTGGAAGTAATAACGAAAATTCAGATATTAGAGAAATATAAAATAAGAATAGCGGGAAAGACTGTTTTATAAATTAATAGATAGATATAAGCAAGATAATACAAAATTATTTACACTTCTTTCATAATTTCAGTTTAATCCTTCTTAAAATTAAAAAGTATATTCTATGAAACTTTGTTTACAGATACAAAGTTACTGAATTAGCTTAATTTTAATAAATTTTAGATACGAAAATCTTGGTGGAACAAATTTTAATATTTGAAGCACTTTCCGCAGTAAAAACAATACCAGAATGAACTTTGTTTTAGTTTTTCTTTTCTCCTTTATTTTGTGTTAATTGCACAATTCGTTGATGATACTTTAAAATTAACTCCAGTGGTTTTGTTAATTAATTATTCATGTGGAAAAACTAATTACAGAAACAATGGGTAACAATGCAGCCTAAACGACAGCCACTAGAAAGATTAAGTAGTTGCTATATGAAGCTATATGTTGACACTTAAAATGTCTATGTATCTAAAAACAGTGTCAAGGGAGTTACTTCACTCTGGCTATAAAGAGCTCATATGAAAACTATATATCTATAAGTGTCGCATATAAAATAATGCGGTATGCGTTTTCTCAGACGCCTGCCTGGATAAAAAAGGGGGAAACTTTAAAAATAACGGAGGAGAAAAAAGGGGAGAGCAGTGATTGATAAAAAAAGGGGCAGCAGAATCGAGGATGGAATTATGACTGGAATGGAAAGGACTTTAAAAAAAAAGGAGAATAAAGTCTAGGCAGGGTAAGAGATTTTTATGGAGGAAAAGAAAAGGGAAATTACATCGAGCGCTAAAAAATGGAATTCGAAAGCGGAAAAAATAATCTCGACCCAAAATGAAAAAGTTATTAATTTTTTTTAAAAGTGTGTGAGGACGAGAGTAGTTTTTTGAATGAATGAATGCAAAAGATGAAGAAATTGCGCTTCAGTTTCAAATGAGTTTTTAGCGTTCGTTGTTGATTCCGTTGCATTGTATTGTTTTTTACCCCCATTGTTATTGATTGCTGTTGTTATAGGGCGAGGATTGCGTGCTATAAGAATCGGGCTGATTAGCATACCTTTCCCGTTCTTTCGGTGTCGGTTTATTTATCATTAGTTTCGATTGCGAGAGAGGGGGTGGGGGTTATTAATGCTTGAAATGGAAATTTTTCGGTTTAGAGGAACTTTTTAAGATTTTCTTCCTAATTCGATATTAATTCAAAGGATTTGTAGTTCTGTTATATGGATTGTGTGCATTAAATGAAAAGTAAGGGTAGATCGAATTAAGAGTGTTTTTAAGCATCATTTTTTAAAATAAATACCAAGTTAATCAATACTACATACATAGCAATAAAATGAAAGTAATATCTTTATACTATAAGAGAAAATATGCTTTCAATAAAAAAAAAGTATGATGCAACAAACTCAAAAATATTAGTACTCACACTAAAAATTACAACTTTTCCTTTTGTTACTAAAATATGATTACTTCACCATGATTTTGATGAAATCGTTTTAAAGTGAAATTGCTTGTTGCAAACTTTATAAATGTTTCGTATCTTTTTATACTTTTGTGAATCGAAACTACATCACGATTGAAAATTTGAAACCATTAATTTAATGTTACATCATTCTAGCAAGTGTAATACTTAATCAATATACTTTAAATGTATGTTAAAAACATTATATTCATCTCAAACATAGAAAGTTAAACGATAGTATAATGTAAAATCATATTTAAAACATTTTTTTTTTGACATCAGTTAATCAGGTTTCAAAGCTGGAACTTTAATCAGAATTTCATAAGTCTTAAATTAAAAAAAAAATAGCTCTGAAGATTTAGCTTATTGAACGTAAAGTCAATCCCGATGACGATTTTTAAAATGCAATTAGAAAAGTATTGAGAACCGAGCAAGCGATACCCTTACTTTGCTTTCCTGCTCTAAGGGTGCTAGCGCAGTAAAACAACATTGCCGGTTTTCATCGGCGCGGCTCCTTTTGTTCTTCCCGGATCCAGCGCTTTGCAGTGAAACAACGATATTCTGCTTTGATTCTTCAACTGGTTTTAAACATTGGTGCTCGGTAGATTAATGTAATAAATATGAAACAATTTAAGTATTACAATTTACAACAACAATTACAATTTTAAGTATTAACAATTTAAGTACACATTAATTAAAGAGACAGCTTTTGTCCTTTTTGAAGACAAAATAATTTAAATGATATTAATCATAAAAATTCATTTAATTTAATTGCTATTTAATTATGTACTGTTAATAAATGATTCAGAAATCGTACTTCAAGTACAAAAATATTTTAGTAAAACAAAATTATTAGTAACATTTATAACTACTCGTATTCTACAATATTTAACACAAAACTATTCAAATTTTTCTGAACAGAAATTTACAAATGCCTTACATTAGTAGTAGTAATTGATGGAAAGTATTATTTACAGGAAACGTAAAGTTAACAACTCTGTGCATAATTTTCGTAATATTTATGAAATGAAATGATAAATTATTAAAGGTAATAATGGTAATTATAAACGGTATGGTAAGTGAACAATTTTAAAGAAATGTGGATTAAATTAAATTACAAGTAATGACCTTAAAATTCTGATCCAATATACAGACTTAAGTGTTTAATTTCTTTTGCAGCTTATCAAGATATTCAAAGGTCTTTATAGGTAGTCCCTGAATGGAATACGAAGTAAAAGAAAAGTTACAGATAGCAACAGGTATTAATTCAAATTCTTCAAACTTTTCCTGTTAATAAAAAAAAAAACTTTTATTCAACAAATTACGAGAGGAATATCTTTTCTTTAATTTTACTGACACCTAAAACTTCTTTTTAAAGATCTGTCGTTTCTTTAGGCAGGAACCACCACCACTGATATCCTTACAAACACAACATGACGTCATCCAATAAAAACACCACCTCTGAAAGATTACCTCACAATTTCGAAACCGTTAGCCATATAACCCCATCCCTCCCAATCTCCACACAACACAACCAACCAAACCACAGACCCGACCAAGCATGAAACCATCCCAATCTTGCCATATTATAACCAACAACAAAGCGCGAGCCTTCCAACAGCCGGCATCGCGCAATCATAATTGCAAATCCACGTCTCGGCGATTCCTTCCGTCCAACTGGCTCGCAAAGGCCTCGCAGGTAGGCAGGCCTATTTCTGGGGGACCAAGGGGGTGGAGGGCCGTTAGGCACGCGCCAGGGATGACCGCACGCGTGACCCCTTTGTGACGTCCCAGCTGCCGGCAGGGTCCGAAACAGACGCAAATTAATAGGGGTGGAAGGAAGGAAGGGGTATGGGCAAGGTCGTTGCCTCCTGCCCTTTGTTTTCTTAGCCTGATGGTTATTGGGTTATAATGTGCGTGGGACAAGGGTGAAATCGCTGGGGTTCTGTTTCTGGACGTGTGCATGCGGTTTGGAGTGAGGGGGTTTGAGACTAATGAACCTTGTGCTTCTGGTTTGGAATCGTTCAGCGTTGCTATTTCGGTCTTGAGGGGATTTTAACTCATTCGCGTATGGTTTAGTGTGGTATTAGAGATATCCACCTTAAGTACTTAATTTTCATTCATATTTTCGAAGAAGTTATAAAATAATATAAATAATCCACCCGTTTAAAAGTTGAACGAATATTAGAGAGCTTCAAAATTGTTATTTTGTGAAAATCTTAAGCATGAGTAGCAGTTTCCATTTACAAAAAAAATAGATAAAGAGACTAATCACATCTATCCAGTAGCCAGCTTTAACCAGTAGCCAGTAGTAACCAGCTTTTTGTAGCCTTTATACTATCTTAATTGATGGAAAATTGCTTTTAATACAATTAATTAAGAAAATAATGGTTTCATCTCATCTGATTTTTTCCCTCGAAAATTTCCCACCCTCTGCAAAGTCATCTGCTCATCTTTTTCTATACTAAAAAAAAACTATACTTTTCTCCTAAAAAATATTCTGTAAAGTATTTTCCACCTGAAAAGTGCTACATGACTCAAAAAATCTGAGAATCACTGCTCTAGGGTAAACTTCCAGACACAATAAGTATTTGAATAGAAAGTTGCCGAATGTGCAATTGCTGACACTCTCATGCCACACATTCAACAATCACAAGATTGATCTTTCCCTGTTTTTACGCACATCAAACCCACAAAACGCTCGATGTTTGCCGTGCATCCCTTGCCCTTTATGCCAGACCATATGGGTTTGAACCAGAAATATTACCCCCCTGTCCACTGATAACTGCCACCTCTCCCCACTCTGTTATCACAGGGACAGGCGGCCCCTGCATCCCTTTCTCCCACCTCATCGGAAAAAATCACCCCTTCCCCTCCCTCCCACCCCCGCAACCAATTATCAGCCCCAGATGTTGGAAACGTCTAAATACGGCACAGCAGCACAACGCCACTGCGGAAAATCGGTTCGGTTAAGCAAAGCAGGCTGGAAATTAGTCTCGAAAATCACTGGGGACGGTTGGATTGAGAGATATTCGGTATCAATGGGTTTGGTCATCCTTGTTGGAGATGCATCGGTGGTTCTGACTGTGTCTGTTAAATGGTGGTTCATGGTCTGTGGAAGTTACTTTCATGAATTAGTATCTGCATTAGGAAGTTGATGAAGGAAGTAAGGCGGTGAAGAAATAGAAATAATGGTAACACATGGAAACCAGTGTTTGGTTATTTGGAGTTGATTTCATACGAATTTATGGTCACTAATTCAAGTACATCATTTAGTTTCTGCTTGGGAGTTCAATTTCCTGAAATATAACTATTTAAATACACCTTCTTAGAGCACAATATAGAGATCTCAAATAAAGAAACTAAATACAGAATATGTTATGCTAATGTATTATATTTGTGCATACTGATAATTATAAACACAACATAAAGGAAAAAAAACTGTTCATCACCAAATTATTCGAAGACTTTTTTTCTCATTTTTATTGAGTTGCAGGAGATAAAATTCCTAGAGAAAACTGCACTTTTACGACTCAGTTTCTTGTTTTAACCTAGTTTCAATTAAATATGTGGCGGTTCTGCTTTGATGGCTGAGTTTGTCAAAGGATTGTTCAAGGTCTGTATAGAGAGATTCTTTCATTTAAGTCTTTCCCAGGATTTTGAAACGCATTATTATGTAATCTGGAAGTGAGATAAAGTGTTTAGAGCTTTTTTTTCTAAAGGCGTAAAAAAGGATTCAGATTGAAATAAAAAAATGCTTTGTAATTTAAGTCAAGGGTTTAATCTATATACCTCTCTCTCTTTCTAAAATGCATTTTCTTGATTTATTAATTGCTATCGGAGATAGGATGAGATGGACCAGGGAGAGAATACGTGAAAAAAAAAGGAAAAAGGATTCTCTTTAACCACTCCAATTACTCCCCCTCAATTTAAGAACAGTGACCACCAGTTGGCTACAATCTCTGTTAAATCCAAAAAAAAAAAAAAAAAAAATCCAGTCACCAATCCCTCCAACCACTGGGGACAACTCCACAATCCAAGCACCCCAATATATAAAGGCAGCTGGACGACTTCCATCCCTCCATCCATCACCAGGTCCCATCCGTCATGAGCGACCAGGACCGGTTGACAGCGCCCTCTCGGCCGTGAAAGCTTCTTTTTTAACAGCGGACGCCCTTCAAAAAAAGGAGCGGAGGCCTGTAAACAAGGAAACGCGGCAATCGAAATCGAGTTAGTCGGTGCAGGTCGAGTGTTTTGACACCCTGCTCTCTGATGGTGGTTGAGCGATCATTTTTTTATCACTTGACGCGAGCCGGAAGTAATGATGAGGTTTTAAAAAGGTCCGCGCCCCCACATCCATTATTAATGGTCTGATGGGGATTGTCGTGTGTAGACATTTGGGAGAGGTTTTTGAGGGAATTGGGAGTTAAAGATAGACTAATGGTTTTTAAGGGTTTTTTTATACTTTTTTATGATAAGGTTAATAAATTTCGCTTTTTTACAAGGGTTTTTTTTTTTCAATTGTTTCGTGATATGAGATTAGATCATTGTTTCCCGACCGGTGGTTCAAGAAGTTTGCAAAACAACTCGTTAAAATTTATATTGTAATTTAAGGGAATTTAAAAACTAATGTAAAAAATGTAATAAAAAGTAAAGAAAATAAATTGATAATCCGAATTGCTCTCTTATAAATTGAAAAAAAAAAATACAAAAACCTGTTTTTAATTAAGACAAGGGGTTAGCTGATTTCTTTTGAACTTTATAAAACTTTCACAAGGTGAAAAAGTATTGAAAAAACACTTGGTTTAATGATTATGTGATGCTTCTCTCTTAATTCTCTAGCCCCAGATAAATAAGACGAATTTCTCTTCCAAGGAAAGAAAATGTGGCTGTGATAAATTGGTTTGTATTCACACTTACAGTTCAATTGTTATAGTTTTTAACGATTCTAAACGTTAAAGAATTTTAAAAATATTTCCTACTGTACGAAGCATGGCGTGGAACTGACTGACAGTTTGATATGTAAGATCAGGGAGTCTCCTAAATTTTTTTCCCTGAGAGCCACATTTTCAACTCAGAAATTCTGTGCATCATACTATACATTAACAACCATCCTATATAAAACTCAAGATCCAAGATAGCTTGCACAGACTGAAATACTCATACTATACATACTACTATACTATACTACATACTATACATACTCATACTATACATACTATTAAGCATACTATCATATTATTAAGAAGTTGAAGAATAACTGTGAATTCAGTAAAAAAAGGGGGGCAAATATCGAGCAAAGAGCCCCTCCCCTGTGTTAGAGATTCCGTATTTTGATAGCCGAAAAGAATTCACTTTTCTGTCATGTATAAAACACAATATTTTGCATTCCCCCCAATATAACCCTATATTTTCCAACCCAAACTCGAATACTTATCACAAAAACTAAAATATTTGTAGGAGTGTATGAAAATCCACTTCTAACATCAAAATAAATTTTTTGCATCCCCAAAAAGAGATAGCGACCAAAATAATAGTTAACCCCCTCACATGCGTTCACTCCCCATCTCAACTTGTTATTTCTCTGTCACTTTCCCATCTGATGGGCGGATGTTTTTTTAATCAGGAGGAAAGCGGGATCAGCTTTCTCGGGACAATATTTTACCATCACTCCAGGTTGTTACTTTTCCTCAAGGTACCTCTCTCTCTCTCCGGTGCAGTAAAGAATCTAGTAATCAAGTCCCCCCAAGGACCGGGGGACCGGTAATTCAATCAAGGGGTTCCCTCAACCCTTCACTCGGGGGTGGGGCTCTGTGTCGGCTGGTTTTCTCTCTTCCTAAGATGCATGTCCCTCTCTCTGGAGGGGTCTCTTAAATATTAAATGCAGGAAGGGGTGACTATATGAAATTCGGGACTATAGGGGGGCATGTGTTTTGAGTAACTGAGATTTGTGTTAGCGAGAAGGGTTTTTTTTCTCGAAGGTAATGCCATTGGAGTTATTCAGTTGGAAAAATGACTGTCTGGATAGTTTCTGATTTCTGAACGATTCTTATAGATTGCGGAGTGACAGTGTAGAGTAGAGTGATTGTGAGGAAGGATGAAGAGGGAGAGGTAGAAGGGAGATAAAAGAAAGAGAAGGGAAAAGAGAGAGAGGAGAAAAAAGAGAGAGAGGAGATAAGAGAGAGAAGATGAGAGAGATGGAAAAGAGAGAACGAAAAAAAAGTATGACGTGGAGTGAGAAGTAAAGAGAAGAGGGAAGATAATATAGAGAGGTAGAGAAGAGAGGCAAAAGAGAGATTAGGAAAAATAGGGAGAAAGGTATCTAAGTAGGAGAGATAGACCGAAAGAGATGGATATAAGATATAATTAAAGGAGGGTATAGAAGGAAAGATAAAAAAATGGGTTAGAATTCTGCTCGTTTTAAGAAACTCCGCCTTTTAAATCAATATTGTCAAAAATTTATATAAATTGGCAAGCAAACTAAGGAGAAGTCTTTGAATTTTTTTTTCTTTTCTCCTTTGATTGTTTGAAAGGCTGACAACCAGCAACGTTAAAATAAAAGCTAATCTGTTGTTTCTTTAGTTGGGACTTCACTTCAAGAATGTGAAAAATCTGCACTTGGAGTATTTCCTACTCCAGGTCGATTGGGGGTTTTATGGTCCTTAGCCTTACACTAAATATTCCCTTGAAAAATACACCCTTGATACACTTTACACACTTTATACATCCTAAATACACCCTTGAAAAACCTGAGCTTAAATTTATTATAGAAATTGATTGGAATTCCATATTGGACAAGATAGAAGCAGAAGCAATGCCCCTCGACGACTAAAAATCTGCCTAACAATTTACTCACACGTTTTTGGTATTCTTAAATACACCGAGTTAGAAGACAATGAATCCTCAATGAAATAAAATTTACTTTATCATGTTTGACAATGCATTATATTTTGTAAAGTATCCGAAAAGGACCAAGGAGAATATATTTATAACTCGTGCTGCCATCTACGTTTGATGCATGCAACTCGTGTTAAAGTATTGTTGAAACGGGGGTATTTAAGTTCCTTTTTTTATTACTATTCTGTGAGTTTTAGTAATTATTATAATTATTCCACGAATTTGAATCAGGGTTCCCGCCTATTACAAAATAAAAAGAAAGGTTTTCTTGACTAATACGCTAATACCGGGGATTTTTTGCTGTATTGGAAAGAGCTACTAAGCAGATGTGTAACAAATTGCTACAAAGCCCGGTTAAACTCTATTGAGTTTATAAAAAAATTAAGTATGAGTGAAATTATGAAAAAAAGGCATATGAAAGGAGATTGCTATGAGGAGTTTCGTTCATTAGAATAAAAACTGGCCTATTTTGCCTATACACAAAACGATGAAATACACAAAAAGCATATAATACAATAAAACTTCTCTAACACGAAAAATATGGGCACATCCAACACTATACCTCGTAGTACATTTTGTGTATGCGGATAAATCTAATATCTCACTATCCCAGCCAAGAAAGGAAATCTATTTTAATATCAATTTGAAGTGAGATAACTTCAGATAAGATTTTCATTTTAGAGAAGAATTTTTTTACTCTAGTTTGTTGTTTTAGAAACAAGTGCAAAACACACAACTTGTCTATGACTGGAAAGGTTAAAATGAGCAAATTTTGACAATTTAAAACTAATGAGCTACAAAAGTTTTTTTCTTAATATAATACGAAGAAAACGTCTGTATTCTCAAGATAGATCTGTAGATCTTTTGGGTGACTAGCCAACCTGCACCGACATGAAACGCTATCCAAACGACGGCCCCTTCTCCCCCGGAAAAAAAGGGTGCAAGGAAAAAAGCCTTCGCGAAAGGGGGGAGAAAGGAAAGTGTTCTATCGACTTTTCCTCTCGAGAGTTGTTTATTTTATCGTTCCACGGGCCGAGGGAGAACATGGGAGGATCGGGGCTGATTGCTTTAGCTGCCACCCTCCCCCTTGACCGAGGAAAAAACCGGGGAACTGACCTGACAAAATGGAGGGATTTGTTCCCATCAAGTAGTTGCTAGGGAAAGGGGTATAGACTGTAGAGTATTATATGGTATGGAACATAAGATATTAGATGATGTTGGCTGAACTTCGTCATCATTTTGGACGTTTGGATTCGTTTCATATCGTTTTTGAGCTTTAACAGAAGCTTAAGAGAAATCATTTATTTTAAATTTTCTAAAGATATGTATTGACTCGAAGAATTGTATAATTTATAAATTAAAATAATTTTAGTGAGGGATGTTTTAACTAAGTGGTATGAATGCTGATCTTTTTTTCATATACAGCTACCCGAAAAAAAGGCTTTAAAGTGTTCAAATGTTCAGGACGAACAGCTGGGTGAGTCGCTTATGAGTCAATTTTTATAGTTTGTTTAGTGTATTTCCGAAATATAGAATGGAAACATTTTTCTCTTACCCCGCCCATTTTATACAGAACGCAACATGCCTCTTTTTAGGCGGCACCAAATTTTTATTTAATATTTTAAAAGAACTCACCAAAACCCTTCTAGAAACATAAATTTTTAGAAACAAGGAAAAAATTTATCATGCGAAGTAAGAAATTAATTTTTTTTTAATTCTGTTTCCCCAAGAAATTTTTTCACTTTCGATAATAATATTTTGAATTTCTGTGGCTTTTCTATATGATGTGCTTGGATAATTACACATGATTACTTTGAACTAACATTTACAAAGGTTCTGCATCAAGTGATGCACTAATTGACAATTAAGTAAGTAAACTGACAGTCGGTAAAATGGGAGATAAATGTTACTAAGTATCTTGCTCAATCAACATAACAGTACTTCAAGATCAAATTAGATTAATTAGTGAAACTCTTGTGCAATGTCTTCCACCAAAAGTAGTTTCATTTGAATTCATATTATTAATATTACACACGAGATGAAAATAAAAATCCGCTCTTCCTTCTTAACACTCGTAATAAAAATGAACTTCCTTTAAAACATACGAAAAAAATATGCTTGTTTAATTCTTAGTATACAAGTAAACGTCGCAAAATAAAGTCAGGTAAGTTACAACTTAAATTCCATGGATATGAGACCCGTTTTCTGGTTCAGTATCGCATTTCTTCGTTAATGAAACCTCAAGCCTCTCCGGCAAGTCGGATATAACTCAAAAGCGGCATTGTAAATAAAAGCGCGAAAAAATGGAATGGAACTAGCTCGTAAACATTCCAAAGCCAACTTTTCTAGGGGCTAAAGCTCACCAGGGCCCGGCTTTCTCATGACCAAAAAATGTGCATAAAACGGCGCGGTACACCCCAAAGTTTCCGCGCGATAAAAAAAAATGGCAACAGAGGCGGGGTCGTAAAATCTACTAAAGTGTCGAAAGTACCATTCGCACTTCAATATCGTAACTTTTATATTTTTTGGCGGAGATAGTTTTTGAATTTTCGCCTTTTTATTCTTCGTCTCCCAGATCAGGTTTATTCGCCCTCCGTATTTCCCGGGCGAACATAAAAGCTAAGTACGTTTCATTGTATACAAGGAAAAACTACGCTCGTATATTACTGGATAAGCTAAGGATTTTAATGCGGTGTTGTGGAGAAAAATAAAAGTATATTATTCTCTGCCAGCGAGGAAAGCCGAGAATACATCATACGCGGAAAACCGGCCTCGGCGTAAAGTGGCAGATAATGTGAGTAAATAGTGTTTGGGAAGGTGGCAGCAACATGTCGCAGTGATGCCTCGGAAATGGCTATTGATGTAGTGGGCAACACTATAAAAATTGAAAGGGGCCTGAAATTGCATGCACATGGGAAAAAAATAAACTGCAAGACAATAATCAGGGTGAGGTTAGTTTGAAAAAGAACATTAGAGACCTTTAATGGTCAGCCATTTTCTTCGGGGATTTTTACGGGCTGCTCTTAGCTTTTTCCCCGCAAATGGCGGTGTTTGGGAGTGCCCGAGAAATGCTATGTTATTTCAAAACCTCTGTTCATAAATTGCGGAGGTTTTTTTCTTGTGGGAAATGCATTGGACAAAAGAAAAAAATTATAGTTTTAGTTTTGATTTAACGTTTTTTTTTATATTTATTGTTTTTGATGGATTGTTTGAGATGAAAGCAAAATAAAGATTCAATGAGCTTAAGCACATTTATATTGGAAAGTAGATTTAGGAGACTTATATTTGCCAGACAAATGAAAAAGTAATTTTGCAAACTTCTCTTTAAAAAAGATCATTGAATAAAAAAGGAATGTGTTTTTACGTTTGTTGACTTGTTGACGTAGCAACTGATTTCTTTCAGAATAGAAATAGAAGGTAAAAAGATAAAAAGAAAACAATGCATTTCTAAATAGCTCGAGAAATCAAAAAAGGAGTAATACATATATACCTACTAAAATAATTGTCTTATAAAGTAAATTGCATAATTTTATACGATTTTTTTAAATTCAAATATTAAAACAAAAAAAATTAACAGTTCAGAAATGTTAGTGAAGTAAGTGTCTCGCTTGTTTTAATTAAGTTTTCAACGCAAAATTAGTTTTTCTTTCAATAATTCTTCGAAATCACATTCTGATTTTCTGTAAATACTCTTAGATCTTTGAAATGAATTTTGTTTTTGTTATTTATTTACCGTATCCGTGCCTGGGGTCTGGACACTTACTCCCAAGACACTTAAAAATTGAATAAAAACCCCAAATGTTTTTTTCATTGTTAAACTATACAAATTAAGGAGTAATGTACTAGCATTGGAAACAACCAAAACTAAAATCCATGGGAGATATCAAATGCCAAAGTGCGTTTAGGGTCTAAAAGACCCCAGGTTAAACAAAAGTTCAATAAAACCGATTTTTTTTTTTCAAATTTTTTGGTGGTTCAGTAAGGTGAACTGGTGTCAAAAGGTCAATACTTCCAACGCACCTAACAACTGCCGATTCCCTTTTTAGCTTTCCTGCTGTAAGTGTCGTGCCGCAGTGAAACCAGTTCTACAGATGCGATCATATTGGCGGAAAAGCCTACCATACATTTCTCCGTGATCGTTCTACAGATAGCTGTCATTTCTAACTTGGCGTAAAATCTATTAAAATTATTCAAATATATATTTTAATACAGAATAGCTTGCAATTTCTAGTCATGAAAATTTGAGTAATTTGTTCCTAATATTTTTATTATCTGCAGTAATTCTTTTAGGAAAATTAATACTAACATCGTTTGCTAATTTAAGGATTGATGTCCCTTATCCATCATCTTAAAAAAACTTCTATAACTTAAGTGTCTCCTAAAAAAATTGCATTTTAATCATTTTTTAATTGTTTTACTTTCTAGAAAAATTTAATACGTAGTTTTTCATTTTTGATTTTTATTATGTCAAAGGTATAAAAAAAACTTTATGATAAAAGTCACACAAATTAATTTAAAACAAGGTAAAAACATAGCACAATCTAAAAGAATATACTAGCTAAAAGAATAATAGCTATTACTCTTTTAGATTGAGCTATGTTACGTTGTTTTAAATTAATTTTTATTTTATTACGTTGCATCCATACTTGAAAAGGTAGTTTAGAGCCTTATATTTTTAAAGTAAAATTTCTCTCTCATCAAAACAAGAAAAATACAAAAAGCATTAACACGACAAAAAAAAAAAAAAAGAATAATCTTGTGCGTCTCCAATTCCTCATTAATAGAAAATGAAATAATCAGAGAGATACCGTAAGCTATTTCTTAATCGGGCTCTGCCCGTTTCAACTCGCCGAAATTATTTTTAGCCCTTTCATTCTAACTGCCCAAAATTTTCCATAGAATTCGATGTGAATTTCGGGTGGTCTAGGATTGAAAGGGATAATACGAAGTAAAAAAATGAGAGTTAAAGCAGAAAATCATTAAATTTCGAACCTTTAATAAAAAAAACTCAATTTTTTTAATCATTTCTCTTTTAGTGGTACATAAATGTTTTTGATACATTGACGCATTTAATAAATGTATCTTTGCCCTGTGAAGTAAAATACATTCCTTTCTTTAACTGGGATTTTGCTTAATCGGCTTGATGACAGTCTCATTTAAGGCTGTATTTACCACTAACGTGACCTAAGGTTAACTTGAAATCAAGCCTTTCGACAAATCTGATTGGCTTAAGACTTGCTTCCCTTTTTAAACTTCCAATTAATTAGAAGTTTTGATTCCAGGTTTATAGGTAAGTTAGTGATGAATACGGTCGTTAGGCCGACCTATCGTTTAAAATTTAACTAACATTTAAGTTATAAACACCTAATTCCACGCGTGAGACCCAACTAGAAATGAACTAAATTTGAATCTTAAAATCAAAACTGAAGGATTATTATTCAATTAAATTAGATCTACCTCTGGTTTGGGTAATGTGAGTCACAACTCAGATTTTGCCAAGAACAAAAAATCTATCATAAAGTAAATGAAATTTAGTAGCTTGTATATACATAAACCATAAGCAAAAGCAAAACCAAAATTAGATCTAATTTGATAGAATAATAATCCTTCAGTTGTGATTTTAAGATTCAAATTTAGCTCATATAAAGTTCGAGTCGCACACAAAAAAGTAACAAAAAGATTACTTACCTTACTCCGTTCTTTATCGCTCACAAACTCTATAAAAACTTCTATCATCTCATCCAAAATATCCAAATTGGGGGGAAAATATCTCCGACACCTCTTCAGTGTAAAATCCCAAATAAACAAGTCTCAAACCCTCGGAGAAATCCCTCCTTAAAAAGTACAACACACCATCGATTACGTCACAGTGGGGAAAATCCGAGAACCTCGTTTTTAGGGAAAAGAAACACATTAGGGTTTTTGTCCACAAATCACCTCTCCGGTGAGTGATGCCTGGGGAGCGTCATAATTTTGAAGAAGATCGATGGAAAGATGCTATTACAAAGTGTCACGGAAAAACAAATGCACGCTGGGGAGGAGGCAAAAAGTTGCGGGAAAAAAGATGTTGCCAGGTCCCAGGGCAACTCGGGGGCCGTACAGGCGACGAGGCGGGCTGTGCAGAGGTTGATTCACCCTTATTTCAAGTTTTAAAATATTTTTAATTCGATCCCTATGTTTTTCTTTAACAATTTTTAATATTACAACTACATTTTTCTTAATATCCTCATTGTGTTACAAAATTCCCTATTATTCTTGCTAGGTTAATTTTTTTGTAAGATGAAAAATTTCTTTAAAAAAGAAACTCTTTTTATACTTACTTAAATTAATTTAATAAAAACATTAGCTAAAACTTCTAGAAATATTCTAGGATAGCACTTAATTTTCAAGCAATTATTTCCTAAAGTTTTAAAATCAAAATATGCTTATTTCATACGTGCTACACATATTTTTATATTCTATCATATAAGCCACTTTAGTTACCATTTGTACTTTTTACAGTTTTTTAGGTATTTTTTTATTTAAAATATTTAGTATCTAAAGTATCCCTAATTCAAATTTTACTATAGATTATAGGCAAATATTTTTTTGTAGCGTACAAATAATTTTTAGGCATCATTCATTCCTAAAATTGTAACAAACCTGCTGTGAAACATGCATTTAACCTATTCAAAAGCTATGGGGAAAACAACTAGAAATCCTTGGTTCCTTACATATAAAAAATAATTTTGCAAGGGATTTACAAACCAATTATAAAAAAAAATTAACTATATTCTTCTACATTATTACTTCAATTTATTTTTTAAAAATTTCAAGTAGACATGTAAGAATTTAATTTAAGTTCAGTCCTTATTGTAATCTTTAAATAAACATTTTACACCTATAACAGTAACCTTGAAAGTAAAAGAATTATCCCTTTAAATTCCAATGATAATTCTGCACTATGAACACTTAAAGTTAAAATAAGACCAGTCAATTTTTATTACCTAATTAACACTTTATTTAGATACAAAAAAAAATTAAATTTGAACTTTTATTCTTTAACAATATATGGGGACAAACTAAACAGCTAATTATCATAAAATATCAACAGTGAAATATCACAACACAAGTAACCTACATAACAGATTAAATATAAAGTAAAATTTATGCAGAATTAAAATACGATTAGAATAGGAACAAATAACTTAATAGACACCTTTTTTTTGTCTAAAACAAATGAGATTGTAACATCAAACATGTCAAACAGCAATTTGAGCAAACAGCACTTTAGTATAAAATCTGCTTAGTTCTCAATTTTATTAAAACTAGTAAAATACGTTTTAAATTGTTCGTTATCTAGTTATTATATCACAATTACTATAGTTTAATATGCATAGTTTATAAAGAGCATAAGTGCTTCATTAAGATTGTTCTTCAGTTTTAATTTAAAAGCAACACGTTTTAACATATTAGATAAAGCAGTGCAGCTTTCATAGACATAAAAATTGTAAATGACTAAACAGCACATATAACAGTTTGACTTGGTTTTCACAAAGCTCAATTACAAACGTAAATAGATTTCAAATCTAAACACCCAATATTCAAGGTTTGTAAAATTGAACATAACTAATAAATAAACTTGCCTGTAACATTTTTTAATACATAATGTAAAGAACATACTTTCAAGTTTTATTGCATTTGGAATGTTTATAAATAAATTCAACAATTGTAGTATCTAATTCAATCTAAAACAATACATTAAGATGCAATGCGTAAAATTTAAAAGGGATAAAAGTAACAATTACCACATGATTTTGAATAGATAAGCTGCATATCAAAAACAAGTTAATTTTTTGAGATTGATATTTTTTGACTAACAAAATAAATTTTCATAATGTAACTTTCATAAAAAATTTAAGACAAAAATATACAAACTAATATAAAATAATAAAAAATCATATTACCATAAAGTTTCTTAAAAGTAAGTTTTAAAATCATTTTCAAAAATTCAATAACCTTTTGTAGAGACAGAGAAAGAATATTTTCAAAATTTATTTTAACTGCTTTTATTTTTACAAAAATAATCCTTACTCAACATCAGAATTAAATTAAAACTGAATGAGATATTTTCAGGTACTAATACTATTGTGTTTTTCTGTGCTCCAAATTTTTCTGCAAGATTTACATTATTAATTTTACTCAAGTTACTATCTTACAATTTAAATTTCCCAAAATCAAATGACATAATATATTAACATTCCGACTGACAGGCCCCCCTTGTAGATATAAGCCATAGACCTCAAATTTTAACTTTTAAACACACCCAAGTAGCAGCTTATCTACCCTAAATTATGGTAACTTAAATTTGATAGTAAAAGCTCAGTTAAACATTGTAAATAGCACATTTTGTGACTAAAAATCACACTAAAACCCGATTGGCAAAGATCTTCAAACACAGTTAGAGAGTAACACGTGGAAAACTTGTACAGCTGCTCAAACAAAAAAATCATGAAATAGCAATTCCAATACGTAAAAAAGGCATTTAATCTCGACAGAATCTCAAAACTCAACTCAATCAAACAGGTTCAACTCAGCATCCACAGACTTCTCCTCCTGCTCAATGTACTTGAGGATGTCAAGCTCTTTCAAGTCATTGGCGAGATTGGAAGCGGGAGTGTTGGCATTTTCCGGTGGCTCGTTGGCATTGATGGCATCCAAGTCTCTGGTGGTGGAGTTCTCGCCTTGTGGAGTTAGTGATGGTTTTTTGGTGGGAACCTTGGGTTTGGGAGGAGGCGGGGGTTTGGACAGGACAGAAGGAGGCTTGGCTGCAATCGGAGGTGGAACAGACGGCTTTGGTTTGGAAGGAATGCTTGGCTTGTTCAGGAAGACTTTTCGAGGCATGACCTGTAAGTACATAAAAAAAATCAAAACCTAAATGAGAGATAAAATGTTTATTTTTAAAGTTTGTTCATATAGTTTTGAGTACTACAACCATAAATGCCTTAAACGTCTTTTTTTTTAATAATATACCTTAAATGACTTGTAAGGCAAAAGCTACCTGAACCACATATCAGTGGGTTTGCTAAGTTGCTGAGTTTTTTTTATGAAAATTTTCAACATCCTTTAGCTTCTAAAGATGCAGTGATAAATCAGAGCATAGAATATATCAAAGGCCAAAAGTTTGAGTACATTCATTACGCATTAGCAATTAGCACTTATGTCCCTTGGTTTTTGACCCACTCATTAGGTTAATTTATCAATAAAATAACAAAAAGTGTGCAGAATTATATTTTATCGCACTGAAAAAATGAGGAATCATAATTAGAAAATATTAGTTAGTAAATCTATCTCTATATAACTAAAACCTTAAGTGGCTATGTGTTACATCTCCTCCCAAACTATGCAATGTAACTTGAGAGAACTTCAAAAAAAAAATTAATACACTCCACCCAGGCAAGGCCAAGCAAATCAGCTAGTAAGATTTATAAGAGCTCAAAAAACGAAAACTGTTTCTAACAATCAAACTCAATTGGTGCAAATTTCAACACTGAGGCATCAACAAGGTGCCATCATCAAAACCAGGGCCGTAACCAGACTTTTGTTTCGGGGGGGGGTTTTGACTCAAATATTTTCTGAGTACCTCCTTACGGGTACTTTTATATGTTAAGTTTTAGGTGACAATACTGGATTGAAATTTTGCTGCACTACATTTCAAAATTGTTTAAACAATATGAATTCGAAGTAAAAGGGGGGTCTGGGGAAATTTGGAAATTTGCCCCTCAAAAGAGTGTTTTAGCTCATTTCTGAGACCCTTTAGATTACACCCATAGAGCACCACTCATTGTAAGCGGCCGAATTTTCAAGGTAAAAAGAAGGTATATTGTAATAAATGGCGAAATGTTAAGGGGGTTTTTAGGTTCCTACTCCAGGAAATTTTTTGAATTTTTCCCCTAATAGTGGCATTTTAACTCATTTTGAGACATAGTAGGTAACATTAAAGAGGACCAATCCTTGTAAATCACACAAGTTTGAAGGAAAAACCGTATACTTAATAGATTTCAAAATTTCGAGTGGGTTTGGGGGTCCTCCCCCAAAAAAATTTTGGAAATTTTACCCTTAAAAGTAGGGTTTTGACTCATTTTGAGACCCTTTGGGTAATACCCGAAGAGGATATCGCTCCTTATGAGACATAATTTTCAAGAAAAATAGCAGCATAAAAATTGATGTCAAAATTTCGGGGGGGGGGGGGGTTTGAACCCCTAAACCCCCCTCCTTGGATACGGCCCTGATCAAAACTGTGTGTCATGGAATTGACAAATGCCTGAAGGCATGCTGGAGGAAATTCCCATCCGCATGGCAATCCATAGGGAAGGCATAAATCCACAGGGGAAATGGGATGAGCGAGAAAGGGAAAATAGCATCTCTGAAAGAGTGATAAATTATGAATTTTCGCACATGACCATATTAAGATTGTGCAGTGAATATCAAGAATTCAGTCTAACATCCAATTTCCGACACTGCTGTGGCTAATAAAGATCGGGAACATCGCCAACTGAAGAGAACAATTAAGCAGGACAGATGTGCAACTCTTTCTCAAATCGGTACCGATGCCCCAGTGTCAAGTTCAAGTCCATGCCTCGCAGTTTTGTGGCACTATGTGCTAGCGATATTCGACTAGTGTACCAGTTAGTTTTTTTTTTTTTTTGGCTCTTCAGTGTACGATATCACCATAAAATAAAAAAATGTCTTCAGCAACAAAACCTAAGAAATTTCAACTACTAAAAAACAAAAATCTTACCTCCGGCTTTTGTGTTGGCATGGAAGTATCCGTTTGGTCTGTGGACTTTTTTCGGGGCCGAGGTTGAGGTTTTGGTACCTCAGTGATGCTGTTATCAGCAGCTACTTCCTCGAATTTCTTGATTGGGGCTGCAGTATTGGGTAGGGGTTCCAGGTTTAGTAAATCATCAAGATTTTCATTCAAACTAAAAGAGAAGAAAAGACTAGTTGATTATTCAGCACTTTCAAGTTTGATAGAAACCATCTTTACATTTTGAACATAATGTCTCATTTCGAAAAGAAATACAAATAAAGTCAAATTAAATAGTTTAAAGAATGAGTGACTTCTGAAAATTCCAATATAAAATGAAACAACCATGAAACAAAAATTTTAATCTGAAACATGGATTAGCTTTGGTATTTCAGAAATTAAATTATACAAAATTTAAAAGCAAAACTGCATTTTCTAATTTTAGGAATGCATGCTTGATACACAAACGTTAAACATTAATAAAAAAGAGAAAAAAAAATGCACTTGATGAGTACTCCTGGCATCACTAATTGTGGGATAATCAAGTTTTATTTTTAATGAAATAATGCTTTAAAAATTTTAATTTTTAATGACAAATTAAAAAAAATCAATATTTATTAAAATTTTAAATATTTTGTTCTTATATAAGTTTCTATCCCATATGTTCAAGTGATCTCAACACAAATAATAGAACATCTCATGCAAAATAAATGTTGATAGCCTCCCAGACAACCTTCTTTGATACACACAGCATTTGATCCAAGGCACCGGGACTCCGATCTACATACCCAAACTTTTTAACCCGGCACAAAACACATCAAACCGAACCCCAGAGAGAGCCAACAACACACCATTGTTGATGCACGAATCATACATATTCCCCCGCCATCCTTTCATACTCTTTTTTTTGTCACCATTCCCCGCAAAAAGACAGACGGATTCTTAAAAGCATGGTTGAAGAACACTTTTCCATTACGTCCCCGCAAAAATCGATACACAAAATATCGATTTCGAAAAAGATTGTTTCACCATTCTTCTCTTCTCACAGAGCGATTTCGATCTTCCGAGAATCGATCTATTTGCATAATATAATATACAAATACATCAAAGAATCGATCTTCTCGGGGACGAAGCCTCCGAAAACGTCTCTGGAGAGCCAACAGAGAAATCATCATGAAAATGTGACGTCACCCACATTTGTTTCGTCAGCATCCTTTCTCCATCGATCACGCTGTTAGCTGGCAGACAACTCAACCCCATTCTTCACGGAATAGGCCAGAGAAAATGTTTATTCGGATGACAGACTTCTTCCTCCAGCGGTGGCATTAAGGGGGCTTTATGCAAAAAAGAACGCCATCTGCGCGCATTACAGCTGTGACTTTAGAGGGGCTTTTTAATGTTGTTCGTGGAAGTTTTTAAAGATTTGAAAACTTCACCCAGTAGGTATGCTAAAGAAAAAATCTATCACTAGTTCCCGAAATCCCATTTATTTTGTTGTCGTCTTTGCCACCCTGCAAAATATCTTTATATCATCCTACCTAACTAGCTTGATGCACATGTAATAAATGTAACTGGGATACACTGGAACAAATCTTCAACCCCTCTCGAGGCAATCTAATTAATTGCTCCAGCAATATTTATAGCTAGTTATAAGCATCCAACCTGAAGACCCACTTAAAATACGTTTTCCAAGGGTTTTGGCAAACTGTAGCCAAAAAGCTTGTAAAACTTATTTTTAAAGATTAGTTAGTATAGATTATAATTCAAAATATGACAAGAGCTAATAGGGCAATTAAAAGAAGATTACGATATTTTTAACTAACACGAAAAATATACACAAAAGAAAAAAAGCCTGTTTTCAAAGTATTTTTCTTTTTACCATTGCAATGCTAAACACAATCAAATCTAAATTTTTCTCTATATATAAGCGTCATATAAATTAAACTAAGTTTGGAGGCGTTTTGACAAACTAAACACTGCTTTGGTACATAAATATAGTCCTTTCGCACAAGTCCCTCTGAAGGAGAGAGTGGTAATAATCCTAACTCTAAAAAAAAACTGTTGAATTTTGCTGCCAGAAAATCCCTGTAGTTAATACAGGGAAATTATTGAATACAGACCTTCAGTTTACAATACTAACTGAAAGAATTTCTCATATAAATTCAGATACAGTATCCAAACTGAAACAATCACACAACGACTAGCGCCCCATCTCGCACAGATCAAAACGAAACCAGCCAAAAACATCAAGGAAAAACAAGCCCCAGCGAAATTCCTCAACGGGACATCTTTTAAAAGCATTAAGACCATCCTTCACCATTTCCAGCACCAGACGACAACAAAGCAAAAAGAGCAACAGGGGGAGAACCTGGCCGTCGCCTGTTGCATTTAATTCAATCATCCAACCTTTTTCCGCAGTCCGCCTGTCATCCCAAATGATGATCAACACGATCCGGCCGGGAAAGAAATGATTCCTAATGCTGTTTTATCTCCGTCTTCTTCCTTCGAGAGATTGACGAAATGAAACCATACAGGCAATACTTAAAGAAAGAGCTTTGAACATCTGCTCCCATTGTATAGCAAGGGTGGCCATCATCTTATATACCCTCGAACGGCAGGTCTGGGGACAACTGCTTCGTTGAGGATTTTTCACAACCGCCTCGCCATGTCTAAAGCCATTCAGGAAACCACATCCCCAATTGCCAAGTCTTACCAATATCATTTTCTACGTACCTTGATCACTGAAACAACTATTTTCTTTCGTCCAGAACTGATTGAAATGGCTGAAGAAATAGAATTAGGAGAGTTCATATTATATTATTTGATGCTTTTTTTTCTGAAACATTTCTCCATACACCTAAAAAAACAGTTGGAAGTTGTTCCTTCTAAAACTGCGGTGTTTTAAGATCACTCAAAAACCAAAATGGACGGACAATTTTTTTTTTACTGAATGATTCTTCAATGTTTTCTCTCTCGCTCTCGTAGAAAATGCTCGGTCCCTTTTGCGTTCATTTTTTTTCTGAGGGAAAGAGCGAAATACACACGAATTTCTTTTTGCCACTCACATGTTGGTACACAAGGTTGCCCCATCGAAGCTCTGCCTTTCTGCAACGCCTCTATGAACGAAACGCCTTGCGGGCCGCGGATTATGTATCGGCCGCCCGTGAGAAATTGCGTGTCCGCTCAGATAAAAAATAATATACGTCCGCTAATGTCCGGCTGATTGATTGCGGACGAGTCCTTCTCTTTCTTCCTCCATCTCGGGCTTTAAAACAACCGGGGACATGATTTTCGTTTTCGTTTAATCTAAAAGGCGGATCTGATAGATACGTTTCGGAGAAATATATAGGTTGTATAGTATCCACAAGTAATGGCTTATTATAAAGGAACTATCCATTAGAATTTAGTATATAATGCTTTTCTGTGAATAGGGATACCATATAATACTTTTTTTTTTTCGTCCAGACCATTCAAATATGCTTGCATGCAAGTCAGCAATCTGAATGTTGACTGCCAAGCTACTTTTACTTTATTATACTTTCTCAACTTGATGATTCGTTCAATCCGTTGGTTTATAATAAAAATTAAAGCTGTGAATAAGTTGAAGTTTTAAAAATATTTGTATGAATTCATCAATATCATCAAAAAGTACACCTAAAATAATTCCTGGTATGCTACAAAACCCCGAGAGAAAACTAGACTACTACACTAAGACATAATTGTTTGAATGTTAATTGTGCTACAAAAGATGCACACATTGACATTGATATTTTGTCCTATTTAAGAACATTAATATTCAAGTTAGTACTACTATTTTAGCTCAATTCATATTATTTCTTTCCATGTTTTTATTCAAATTTTGATATATTTTTCTCAGCTTTGTTCCAGGCTATGCGATCAAAATTAATTTTTTACTCTTACATTACATTAATTTTTTTTTATGCTTTAAAATGAAAGTGTTGCTTTAAAATATCTGTCTTAAAACCGTAACATTTTTTATGACAATATAAAAACTTTGTAGTTTGTTTTTTCAATTTAAATGTATTTCTTAAAATTCTAATGGGTAGTTTTCCAAATTATTCTATAGGGTAAATACAAACTGTATTATTATGGTAGTTTTTTATTCTTCATACAAATAAATAATTATTCTTTTGGGTCATTCCATGTCAAATCAACCAATGGTCCGAACCGTTGGGTCTTAGATTTTCGCAATTTTTTGTATGCTTGTTTTACTCATCCGTAGGAGTATAACAAGACCAATTTCAGATTTTTAGGGCCGGTAGTTTTTGAGAAATCGACATTTAAAGAGGCAAAAATCGAGCGATTTTGAAAAAACATGACATTTTTAAACAGCTGATGCTCCAAACCTATTTGACCCAAAATCATGAACAAGGTGTTGTTTTCTTCGATTTTAAACAAGATTTCAAATTATGTAAAGCATGATAATTAAAAAAGAATTTTTGAATATTTTTTTTAATTTGAAAAATATTTTTTTAGCTAGCAAAAATACATCCCCCTTCGATTTTTTTTTAAAAAATATATGTTATAAAGAAGCTATCCAACTACACCTGTGCAAAATTTCAGAATGGGACCGCCATGGGTTCTTGAGAAAAAAAATATTTTGTTAGACGGGAATTTGAAAAATATCGTTTTTTGTGTTGAAACCCTATAAAAACTCGAAATTTTTCTGTTATCATATTAAACTAACTGGTTGAGACGCTTAAAAACTACATATATATTTAATTTACAATAATTATGAAACAATATTTCGCTATCTATAGCAATATTGGGTGGTAAAATATCGACAGGGTGTTTCAAAAGTCCATGTCACTGCTTTTATTTGGAACCAAAATATCTCATAGGGTCATGGAAGTAAGGTGTACCCCTAGGTAATTGACCATGCTGAATCCATTGAAATTGATTACAGCGCCCCTAGCGGTGAAAAACTAAAGTTTAAAAAAATAATTAAAAAAATAAAAGAGATAGAAGAAATACTTCAATGAGAAAATATTTGCCAATATCATGACAAATGCATACGAGCAAAGTTTTATAAAAATATTTCATTTTCAGTTTTATAAAAATATTAAATAATATTCGAAGAGATGTTGAAACCCTATAGAAAATTGACATTATTTTGCAATATTATTAAGCTATCTTATTGAGACACTTAAAAACTGCTAATATATTTAATTTGCAATTAATATGAAACATACGTTACAATCGATATGAAGACTGACCATTATAATGAAAACTAAAAAATTAAAAAGCACATTTCAGAAAGAACAGATATATTAAAAAATAAAAGTCTTTGTATTGAATTCACTTTCAATCATGATCTTTAAATTTTTCTAAGAGGAGATCTGACACCTATTAAGAGATGTAGCCTTGCTTAAGATATAAATGAAATGTTTTATTTTATTTAGCTTTAATATTCAATAAACAGTTATTTTTAAAGAGTCAGTTTAGTTATTTTAGTAGTTTCAAAAATTTAAAGAGAGATAGAGAGAAAACATGTCTTAACTTTGTAAATTTTAAATAGTACTTGCAATACACATTTAATTTGTAACATGTCATAAAAATTGTTATATACTTACGATACCACGGCGATTACAAGCTTTTAATACTGATGGAGTCCTTTCCCATTAAAGAGGAGTGTGTATATTAGAGTTCACGGGCCCAACTGGCCGTAGTTTGGACTCAAGTGAATTTCAGAAAGAAGCCTCCTTCTTTGGGCCCGAGGTTTTTCGGAAAAACAAAAAAAAAGTCTGTGGTTCCTGGTATCTGATTGGTAGTCTGGGGTGTGTGGCTGAGATTGTTTGTTTATATAAAGTGTGAGGGTCCCTCCCCCTCCACAGTTTTCAACCCGATGCCTGAAGAACAAGATCTTGAAAGTGACAGGACAAGGATCATGACCGCATTAATAAAAAACTGTGAAATTTCGCCCTAAGGGCGATAACTCTCGCCAACGGTTACCCCCAAATCCCACTGTTCGGAGTGCCATCTGGTTTCGGAAAAAAGGCGTATAATAGTTCATCCAAGAGGGAAGAGGACTCTTAAGGGGTGAGAAAACCCTAATTTTTACTAGGAAAAACAAGAAAACTCCTATAAATTTTATATGAAACTGGGCTAAAATTTTCCAAAGATTAAGAATCCGTTTGAAGTATTCTGCTATCTTAATTAGTTAAAATTTTGCATCTTTTGAACCCACAGGGTCTAAAGTCTGTCTGTCCTAGCAAGGCACGAGTGGCAAACCTAAAATCAGTACCCACAGCAGAAAAAACAGTGGCGAAAAAGCCATAAAGATGGTTATCTCACTTCTATTAGATACCCGATACCCTGCACTCGCCACTGCTTTCTCTGCTGTGGGTACGGATTTTAGGTTTGCCACTCGTGCCTTGCTAGGGCAGACAGACTTTAGTACACGGTAGGGGAGAAAGAAATATTCTCATCTTGTGGCGGAGTGTGCCGGCCCCCACTGTTTGGATTCAGTGGTTGATGGTTGCCTACTGAATCATCTAGAAATCGTGAACTATAAATGGGACCTGATTATCTTATCACCAGACACCTCCAAAAATGGGATGTAATCGCGCCGAAAGCGAATTTTGAGGAGTAGGGAATCTAATGGAGACAAAGGCATGATAATATCTCTTCGAATATTAAAGATATTTTTGCGAAACCTTTTTCTATGCATTTGTCATGATATTGGCAAATATTTTCTCATTGAAGTATTTCTTCTATCTCTTTTAGTTTTTTAATTAATTTTTTAAACTTTAGTTTTTCACCGCTAGGGGCGCTGTAATCAATTTCAATGGATTCAGCATGGTCAATTACCTAGGGGTACACCTTACTTCCATGACCCTATGAGATATTTTGGTTCCAAATAAAAGCAGTGACATGGACTTTTGAAACACCCTGTCGATATTTTACCACCCAATATTGCTATAGATAGCGAAATATTGTTTCATAATTATTGTAAATTAAATATATATGTAGTTTTTAAGCGTCTCAACCAGTTAGGTTAATATGATAACAGAAAAATTTCGAGTTTTTATAGGGTTTCAACACAAAAAAACGATTTTTTTCAAATTCCCGTCTTACAAAATATTTTTTTTCTCATGGAACCCATGGCGGTCCCATTCTGAAATTTTGCACAGGTGTAGTTGGATAGCTTCTTTATAACATATATTTTTTTTAAAAAAATCGAAGGGGGATGTATTTTTGCTAGCTAAAAAAATATTTTTCAAATTAAAAAAAAATATTCAAAAATTCTTTTTTAATTATAATGCTTTACATAATTTTGAATCTTGTTTAAAACCGAAGAAAACAACACCTTGTTCATGATTTTGGATCAAATAGGTTTGGAGCATCAGCTGTTTAAAAATGTCATGTTTTTTCAAAATCGCTCGATTTTTGCCTCTTTAAAAGTCGATTTCTCAAACACTACCGGCCCTAAAAATCTGAAATTGGTCTTGTTATACTCCTACGGATGAGTAAAACAAGCATACAAAAAATTGCGAAAATCTAAGACCCAAAGGTCCAAAATTGTACTTTTTTTGGTTGATTTGACGTGGAATGACCCTTTTATACTTTCATTGCATATTCAATATCCCTTTTGTATTATAGTTGAATTATGAAGAAGGTCTTAGTTTTAAAAATAAGCAGATCCAATGCTTTTTACTGTCAATACCTAGGTATGAAAACATTTAGAAACCAGAATATATATATATTTTTAGTAATTGAATTCTACTTTAGGCATCATGGGATATTTCACCCTTTAAACCAAAAGATATCTTGAGTAGCCGAGGCATATGCCCACTATATTTAGATGTGCCTCATCTGAGTTCATTTGAACTTATTTCTTTAATATTTTACCAAAATTCTTAGTAAATACAGAATATTCTTTAATTGTATTAAAAAGTAACACCAATACACTATAAGTGGTCTAAATATAAGAGAAGCTGATGTTGGATGTGGATGATATTAATATAGGATTGGAAACACTGACTGCTATACAGGGGGTAAATAAGTGCCCTGGAAAGTAATCATGTTAAGAATAGCATATTAAAGCTATTACAAAAACTTATTACAATATTTCTTGACTGATTCTTTAGCTATATTGATTTACATTGCTTAAAAAATAACAATAGAAATTTTGAGGATCCATTCAAATTTAGGCCTTTAAGAACATCGACAGTTATAGTTTTCGTGTTGGCTTAGTTCTTATCTTCTTAAAATAACCAAAAAATACGCTATTGAATTCACCCTTATGAAAAACTTTTACTAAAGCATTTTAAACAAAACCACTGTTCTTTAAGTTTGCCTTCTTATCCAAAATGTCTACTTTAGTTAACTTCATTACAAAATTGACCCTTCTGGGCAATCTTTCTCCCTCTTCTAAGTTTATTTATAAACTTTAAATTATTTAAAAACTTTGATGTAACTAGATTCCAAAGCAATGCAACTTTTTAATTTAATTTGTCTTATCAAAAGACTATATTAGAAAAAACCACACTAATAAAAAGTGATACTAACATTAACAAAAGTTAAAGTACAATAACTAAAGTGATAACAAGAAAACACATTTTGATTGTTTTTATAATTAGCCATATATAGCTATAGTAAAATTTGCAAATGAGATGCTTGCTGCCACAATGAGCTGACTCCAACAGATTCCCATTGAAGTTAACTTGTTATTGCTGCTAGTGTCTCATATGATATGTATTTTCTATTTAGGAAAGTTATTGAATGTGGAAATTCATTCTACGAGAATTAAAGATTGTTAATCCTTGCTTTTCTATAATAGCATAAAGGGAAGCTTTAATATAAATATTCCCCTAACATTTAAAACCATATATTATACATAATCATCCTCATATCCAAATTCGATCAAATATTATACACATCAACACTTTTTATAAAGATTCCCCAATCTTCATTCATTCCTTGACTGATGACATTTAAGTCAAATATTATAACCTCAACTACACTACATTCTGAATTTATTTACTCAGCTGAAAGAACACATGGTAAATTACTGTGAACTTTCTAAAGGTGAGTCATCTACTTTGAACTATATTTACTTTTACCTGAAGATAAAACAAAAATGTAAAATATAATAAAAGAGAAAGGAAATCATACTTCCAGCATCAACAAAACTATTTGAGTCATCATACTATAGCAATTGGCAAATACCATGAAACTGCTGAGTAGTTTTAAAGCGATAGCTTTTCCAATTTCAGCTGCTCTTTCATAATATAGGAACTCACTGCTGATTTAGGCTCAGGCACTGATCCCCAAAATCATTTTTCATTTCAGTTTTTTTAACTGCTACAACTATTAGTTAATTTAAATAACTGTTGACTGAAATTTTCAACCACATGATTACCAATAAAGAATTAAACAAGGTTTTATAAAAAAAAAACATTTACAAGCAGAAACTTATTTAGTATTGAAAAGAGTTTAAAACATAAATGAACAAAGATACCACAATACATAAATTTTGAGAGAAAGGAATATATATTTCAAAAATGGAAATGATCATTTAAAAAAAAAATAACATCCAAATAACCAGCTAAGTTAAAACCGAAAAACTAAACTAAAGGGGTTATCATATTTTTCCTTGCATATGATAATTGAACAAATTTCAATGTTTGCAATAAAAAAATATGCCCTTTTAAAAGTTTTCAATGGATTTCTTACAAGTTTAATGAATTGAAAAGTTTAGTTAATTTAAACTTTATTGGCCCCTAATTCATCATATTCAAGAGGAGAGAGACTAATTTCATTAGTTTCAATAATGTCACATGATTCTTCACAATCATTTAAATGTGCTTTAACTAACTGACTCCAGTCATAAATAATTTCTTCATGTAACAGCATTTCCTGTGTCCTTTCTCCCCACAAAAGGCTAAGGAATGCTTTTCTGCATATTTTACTAAATTTTGAAACACAAAATTTAGCTTTTATACAAAAATTTAAATAATCTTTCCATCTATATTCACATAATCACCAAATAAACCAAAATAGGATTAAACATAGATAATAGAAAGTTATCTATTTTTTTTAGTAGCTGCTTTTCCTTTCAAGTATTGCTTAAAACTGTATATTTTTAGTTTGTTAGTTAAATGTTAGCCGGCTTACTTTTAAAACACATAATACATTTTCTGATAAAATTCATTAAAAAAACATCCTTTGAAAGAACACATACCATTTTAAATTATGTTTTTTCTTAGCTATTAAAAATAAGACTAGGTATATAATAATAAGAGGGAAACATTTGCAAACAAACCTCAATGTTATGCAATTTTTCAATGCAAGCTTTGAACAATTTATTTTCTTTCTACACCTTACATTGAATTGCCTCAATGAAACATACAACAGATTAAAAATATATTTAAAAAAAAACTGTTTATGACAAAATGTAATCACCTACCTTTGTTCAGAATCAGGTGAAATTATTTCCTCTTCTGAAAACAATAGAGCATTTTTCTTATTTTTTGTACTAGGTGAAGTAACTAAGAACAGTGCCTCTTCATCTTTGGTGATAAAACTACCCAAATCTTGCTCTTTAAATAGAGATACTTCACCTAAAACAAATTTTCTTCATTATTTTATGCTAGATTATTTCTTACAAATTGATATATTCTCAATAGAAGCTAATGATATCTCAAAAGGTTAGTAAAATTTACCCATGAACCTTTCACATAAACAAAAGCTTAAGCTATAAATCAAAATTCAAAGAGAAGTTGCTTAAGAGCCAATAAAAATTTTCAACTTTTGAAACTAGCATATCATATTTCACAATGACATGTTTATATTAAGATCTATAATATAAGTGGGAAAAACCTTTTCATAGCATTTTAAGTACATAATTATTTTGCAGTATAGATAAGAAAGCAAATTATGAAGATTAAGTACTAATTAAATCATAATGAGGAGAACAGGACATTTATTTATTTCCTTCAGCATACATGGATAAAAACAAAAATTATTATGCATAAAAAAACGAAGTTGTTTAGTCCACATTCAGGGTTGATAAGGAACTTTGAAATTAGAAACTAAGAAGTATTTGAGGAGTTTATTTAAAACTTTTCAAGGAATGTTTCTGACATTTTGATAGACTCCAAAAATATTTACTCACTTTTTAAAGGGTACAAATGGAACATTTAAAGAATCAAAGAGAAGTTAAAAATCAACATTTCAAAATTAAGTTTAGTTTTTTTAAATTCTAAAAGGCAATTAATTTTTTCTCTTTAAATTATGAACATTAAGCATTTTCTATGAGCAGGATAATGTGAATAAGAATTTTTCCAAAAGGGTCCAGCTTGAAAAGGTTTGAAAACCACTGAATTAGAACAATCAATGTTTAAGAAATATAAACTAAAATATTATCTCAACTGCATTTGCAGCAACATTAATTATATTAACTGTGTACCAAATAATTTTTTGGTTTCATTGTAATTTTTTATTTTAACTTTTATTTAATTAAAATCAAATTCCTTAACCCATGAATGAGCTATGGCTCCTTAACGGTATACTTCAGACCTAGTTTTTGTTTGTGTGTATGTAAAATTTTATGTTCATTGTATGTCTATTGAATGTTTTACCTACTTCTTGTTAATAAATTTGATTGATTGATTTTTAAGATCATAGAAAAATGTTTCCAATGACTGATTTTCTTTGGTAAGAGGTAGCTAAACTTTATTACTCAGAACCAATTTAAAAGAAAAATTTATCAATTAAAAAGGATAGAATTAAGAAACAGTTTTAAGGATAAAAATACTAAAAAAATTAATGATAAAATGACACCTTTTGCAAAAATGATACAAAGAAAAATTACAGATACCTACCAATTTTTCTGTCTTGAAGTATAATTTCAGAGTCATCAATTTCCTCTGTAAAAGTCTCCTTTTTTCGTTTGGGTACTTCTGGTTTCTTTATAACAGCTGGAGTTTCTTTTGGTTTTTCTTCCACAATATTCTTTTTCTCTTTTTCTAAAGGCTTTGAACTAAATAAATCATCATCTTCAAAGTCATCAAATAGTCCTCTGTAAAAAAAAGTATAAAAATGTAAATATGTTGCATTCTTTTTGCAATTAAAATTTTGGCACAAAAAAGTTAATTAACAACTGCTTATTATTCATTCTTCCGTGTCTAACATTAAGTCTAAGCTCATAAGCTTTAAGTTCATTCAGTATTAAATCTAGAATTGTAGTCTACAGCACTGAGCTATACATAAAAACCTGGAGTACAAACTTCCTATACTTTAATATTAAGAAATCTACTCAAAGCGGCAAAACATTAATACTAAAACAAGGCAAGCGTTTATTGAAATTAGTTCCCTATAAACTCTAACATTTATTTAACTGGTTTTTTTCCATCGTTTTCCGAGAGAAGTTTTGTAAATATATCGTCCTATAGCTTTTGCGCTCCATCTCGTCAAATATAAATAAACAAGTTAAGTTAGATTCTGCTAACATACAACAAATATGGGGAACTTGACCTTCAAATATCTTTGCCCTCCTAGCTTAATGATACTGTGAGGTTTTGAAAGAATGTAAAGTGTCATTTCTCCTATCAGATAATTATAACCCGGGACTGTTGTTGAAAGTATAAGAGATCATCAGCTGGAGAGAGAAGTAGACAGCCAGGCTGGAGAGCTGATAGCTTTTTGGGATGGCTGCTGTTGTTTTGAAATTTAACTTGTTTTTAATTAAATTTTTATTAATTGTTAAATAAATTTCTTTGAATTCTAATTAGAGTCTGTCGTTCTTTGGGGCCCTTCCCAAAAGGTAACAATATATTTTTATTTTGGCACGCTGAGTTTGTACTCCAGGTTATTATATAGCTCAATGGTCTAGAGCAGTCATGGGCAAAGTACGGCCCGCGGGCCAAGTGCGGCCCTTCGGACGAGTCAATCCGGCCCGCGGCATGGTTTTGAATAACCCCTACAATTACACATAGGACAAAATGTTTTTATATGACCACCATTTAGCTACCCTACTGCGAATCATTTCATCCCAGTTTCTACCAGATTATGAAAAACTTTAAGAATCTCAGTAGCACAGTTTCATCTTTCACATGCGCTTTCCTACTCTTGTAAAGAACAATCAATTTTGTAATTTTTTAAAATTGTAGCATATAATATCAGTTGTGTGTAAATCACTCATAAAAATGTGTTTTGTTATTTTTTTTTGTTTCCGGCCCGCCTGGATGATTTTTTTATTTTATCTGGCCCACCCCTTAAAAAGTTTACCCATGTCTGGTCTAGAGAGAGCCTTGACAACAATTATTTTGTCCTTTCTCCTACAAATTTGAAAATTTAAAAGAATCTCAAAGGGTTTTTAATAATTTAATAAAACAACAAATATACTTTTTTAAACTTACCCTTTAGCGTTACTTGAAACTAGTTTGTCTTTTTGTGATATTTCCTCTTCAAAGAGGTCTACTTTTTTTACTTCAAGAGTTGGCTGTTCTCGCACAGTAGAAACATTTTTCATTTTGGGAAATAACTCATCAGTCTCATCTGAAGTTTCCTTTCCAACTTGAGACTGTTTTATTTCTTGAGCAAGATTATTGATATTTAATTCTGAATCATCAGTGGAGTCAGATTTAGGAAGTGAGAAGGAAGGTAACCTATGGGAATTGATACCTATAAAGAAAAAAAATTGTGTGACAAACCATGTCACTAGAAGAAACAATGTAACTTGCATCAAACAATGGGGTGACAGCAAAATGGTGAATAGTACAAAATGAAAAACTAAAGGTAACCACTAAAGAACTAAGACTAATTTGGGCCCTCATTGATTAAGACTATTCTGAATGTATTTCAATCTAAGTAAAACTTTTAATGAAACATAGAAGAAATTATATTCAAAGTAATTTGGGAGAGGAAAAATTGGTGCACACTGAATTTATAGTTCAAACGAGATAATTACTTAAAATTAATTTGCAAAGGCATTATTTTTAACATTTTATAAATGAAGAAATCATTAATTAATCTAATGAGATGTTTTTCAAGTTAAGAAAAGTATACTTTGTCTAAACATAAATAACAAGTCAAAAGACAGCTATATTTGATGTTTAACTTTAAATGTTTATATTGGGAAACTAAAAAAATTGGAAGAAAATAATTCATACCTATAAACTGGGTGAAAATTGATGAGTGGCAAATTTCAACACATCTTGCTATGGCACTCATAAATGTGTTTAAAGCTTCAACTCTTTCTTCACAAGTGTATTTTCCTACAGTACTAGCTTTAGGAACAGGAGGAAGACCTGCTTTGGGGTATTTTTTGTTTAGCTTATTATACAAGTCTTCAATTTCTCGGTAGGCCTTGTATATCTGAAAGATTTATAAAATTTAAAGAGAAAAATAATTAACAAGATAAAAACTTTAAAAATATATTAAAAGTACAGTTGCTTTGAGATTGAGGATAACTTTAATCCCCCTTCATCAGCGATCAGAACGACCATTGCTGTCAATGGGGATCGAAGTTATCTCCGAAAAAATTGTACTTTTAATATACTTTTAAGTTTTATGTGCAAATAAATGTTGTTCTTCCATTTATCTTGTTATAAACTTCGTATAATGGATTTTTAATCTTAGAAAAACAAATAGTTTCAGAATTGTATGTATTGTTTAATACACTTATATAAATATTGTGGGTTTAGTATAAAACAGATCTTACAGAGAATTTAACTGTTATGCACTTGGAACATCATAAAATTTTAATAGAAGTTAGAAGCCAAAGAAATTGGGATTTTAGAAACAGCATTATGAGAAAATATTTAATGAAATGACTATATGTTATCCATGATCAAGTTACACAAAGAACTTACACAAGTTTTGCTTGAAAATGAACATTAAAGAGAAACTAATGAATGGAGTGGTTTAATGCAGCGTTCGAAATTGGGGTGTTTTGCAGGTCCGGGACAACTAAAAAACGGCTCGGACCAGTGGAATCAGAAAATCACTGGTCCGCCGGACCAGTGATTTCTCGAGCACGTGTAATACTCACATTCAGTGCAGTACTTACTTTATATATTTAAACCGGTCCTTTTTAATTTGGTGGACCAGTGATTTTTGTTGCGGACCAGTAAGATTGGCAAAGCACTGGTCCGCAGGACCACTGATTTTTTTCCCCAATTTCTAACGCTGGTTTAATGTATCCCAGCAGGTAGCCAGGTAGGTTAAAACAAAATAAAGCAACTCTTTTCTACCCAGACTACAAGACTAAGCACCCCCATATGATTAATAAAAAGCCCAACATTTGTCTCATTGCACTATACTGAAATTACCTATGCTACTCAATACTTGTGTTTACTTCATTTTACACTTAATATAAAGGTAGAGAAAAAATAATTGGTAGGTAGGCTTTTAACATGCTTGGTGATTGCTAAGGAACACTGAAATCTTTTAAATACAATATTTCACAAAAATGATTCTTAGTGACGAAAATCATACGATAAGGTCCTCATTGAGTGGGACTATAGGGCATCTGATCAAATTTGTCCTTACAAAAATTTAAGGGGTATATAAGCACTTCATAGATATTAGAGCTCCATACCCAATCAGAATGGTTAGCAAAATCTCCATGGGAGGCACTTAGCTAAAAAGAATCCTGTAATTGGAGAGGAATGTATTTATTCCTCTGAAATCAATACATGAACAGTGATTAAAAGTGTGTACCAGCTATGAATGATATTTTTAGGCACCATTCAGTGATCATTTCAATCTTTATTTAAGGCAGATTTTAGTTATAGGATCTTACCTTGGTGACATTTACAAGCTTCTAACCATATTTTCAGACGATCTCATATGTGCTTGATTGAGTTCAGGTCTGGGGATCAGGGCCATAACCAGACTTTTGTTTCGGGGGGGGGGTTTGACTCAAATATTTTCTGAGGTACCTCCTTACAGGTACTTTTATACGTTAAGTTTTAGATTACAACACTGGATTGAAATTTTGATGCACTAAATTTCAAAATTGTACAAACAGTATGAATTCGAGTAAAAGGGGGGTCTGGGGGGCCTCCCCCAGAAAATTTTTGGAAATTTGCCCCTCAATAGAGTGTTTTAGCTCATTTTGAGACCCCTTAGATTACACTCAAAGAGCACCACTTATTGTAAGCAGCCGAATTTTCAAGGTAAAAAGAAGGTATATTGTAATAAATGGCAAAATGTTGAGGGGGTTTTGGGGTTCCTACTCCAGAAAAAGTTTTGAATTTTTCCCCTAAAAGTGACATTTTAACTCATTTTGAGACACTTTAGGTTACATCAAAGAGGACCACTACGTAAATCACACAAGTTTGAAGGAAAAATCGTACTTAATAGATTTTAAAATTTCGAGGGGGTTTGGGGGTCCTCCCCCAGAAAAATTTTGGAAATTTTACCCTTAAAAGTAGGGTTTTGACTCATTTTGAGACCCTTTGGGTTATACCCGAAGAGGATCGCTCCTTGTGAGACATAATTTTTCTGTAAAATAGCTGTATAAAAATTGATGTCAAAATTTCGGGGGGGGGGGGGGTTTGAACCCCTAAACCCCCCCCCTTGGATACGGCCCTGCTGGGGATGCTGAAAGTTAATTTAACTGTTCGATATTTTGACTCTCGTGAATCTCTGAGATAGCAGCAGTATGATTTGGTGTGGAACCGTCATTCATAGAGAAAAAATCTGGACCCATATTGTCAACATAAGATGAAGGAGGATCAAGGAAACCTACCATGGTACACGATATTAAACAACAGAAAAAATATTTTTAGAAACAGGAGGGTGTTGAAATGGCTCCTAAGGATAGTTCTGAATCAAAGGGAAAATGTGACCTATTTAAACCCAATCCTTGTGAGTGATTTTGAGTGATCTTTATTTCTTTGCAGATACAAATAGATCCCTAAACAAAAAAAAAGTAATATTTTTTTATGTTAAAAGCAGTTCTATTTCATTAGAAAATCAGGGGTCTGTCCAGACTTTTTATGAACGGTCGGAAAACAGACCAAAATTTCTTCTAAACAGACCCCTGAAACTGCACTATCCAGACTTTTTGTAAAGGGTCTGATACCTGTAAAAATTGTGAAAATCTACTCATAATTTTGGGAATTTGAAGTTAGTGTTAAATTAGTTTCTTTTCCACCAGGAGCCTGTTTTTGTGAATTTGTGAAAATAGGTAGTATTTTATATATTTGTAGTATTGTGAAAAATAGTGTCAATTTAAATATTTTGTGAAGGGTTCAAAAACGGACCCAAATTTCTTCTAAAGAGAACCCTGACTATCCTTATTACCCATTTCAACCACTGCCCAGTTCTATTGAAATTTTTCTGATGTATGATATTGTGTACTCTAAAAGGTAATTTGGATCCATATTTTCTCTTAAGGGATGACAATGCCACGCCAAATGATATTGCAATTATTAGAGATTCTTAAGATTCAAGATATTAAACAACTGAGTTAACTCTCAAATTCCTCAGTGTCCCCAGACCTAAATTCTTTCGAGGACATAAGACTCATAAGAGAGCCTCTAAAATACAGTTAGCAGCCTGTAACTGCCTGCCAGGAAAGATCCAGGAGCAATCTGCACTAAATCAACCTTGGGCTGGTATCACTCAATGGTACCTTAAAATATATCATTCGAAGTTGGCACACACACGTTAAATCATGTATTGAATTCAGGACTAATAATATTCATTACAAAATAAAGGAATTCTTTTAGCTAAATGCCTCTCACATGGAGATTTTTTTAACTTTTCTGAATTGCTATGGAGCTCTTATATTAATGGAGTGTCTCTGTTTTGTACACACCTTAAATTCTTATAAAGACAAATTTAATCACACTTCCTTTATTCCCCCTCAGTGAGAACCTTATGGTATGATTTTCAACAATAATTCTAATTTTTATCAGAGGCTGTATTAAAAAAATGCAACTTCTGATATTGACCTGTCGATCATGCAGCAAAAAACTAAAAGATTGGTTTATAAAAAATGATCTATCAATAAACAGTAATAAAACGAAATATATAAATTTTAGTTTAATTTCCAGAAATAGTCTGGATCTTAAAATTAAGTATCACGATTGCTTAAATATCATCAGTTGTAATTGTAAAAACCTTGAACGTGTAAAAAGTTTTAAATACTTAGGTTTACATATAGATCAAAACTTAAAATATGCAACGCATATAGGGATTTTGAAAAATAAACTCCGATATTATTTATTGGTTTTCTTTCACCTAAAAAGTTATGTTGACAAGTCCTTTTTGAATATCTTATATTATTCATGGATACAATCTATTTTGCAATACGGAATAATTTTCTGGGGAGGGGATTATAAATCAAATTTATTACCATTAATAAATCTACAAATCAAAATTTTCAGATACGTGAATCATGACCAGATTTTACCTCTAAAGAAACTTTTCTATTTTAGAGTGTTACTTTATATACATAATAATACATATTCCTTAGGTAACCCAAACAACCATTACAATTTTAGAAAATCACCACTTTTAAATATTCCAAAACCTAATAAAGAGATTTTTCGTTTAAGTTTTTTATATCAGGGTCCTCTCTTTTACAATAAATTACCTTATAACTTGTCTTCAATCTCAAATAAATTTTCATTTAAAAGGGAATTGTTTAAGTTTCTATTAAACATTAATGAAGTTAATTTATCTTTATCAATGTATTTTTTTCTTTATACTTCTTTGTACGAAGGTATATGCATCTTGATGTGTTTTTTTTTTTTTTTACATGTTAGTTTAAATTGATGAGCCCTATACTTTAGCTAAATATTTGTGCTCTGTCCCTGCCAAAATGTACTGTTATTTTGTTTTCTTTTTCTTTTTTATCTTTATCATATATATTTGTCTTTGTCCATATGGTCTAGTGTGTTCTTATCTTTTATTTAAATTGAGTTGTATTTTTGTATAGAGCCACAAAGTAACTGTAATATTTTTCTGTGCTGTCCATTGCCATGTCTTGTAATTATTTCTATTTTTATATTTATATACTTAATTTCTTTTTATTTATATATGTTTAAATCGAAAAACTTTTTGTTTCACTTGGAAGGGCCAATTTCAGCCCCTTAGTGAACAATATAATGTCGCTTTTTTTTTCTCTCTCTCTTTCATTGGATGTAAAGGTTAAAGGTTTTCATAATAATAAATTGCTTCACCATTCACCATTCAAACGAAAATGTAGTCTAAGTTCATTACATGTGCCACTGAAACTGATGGTCAATGGGACGGTCAGTATGTAAGAACCAAAAAACCCTAACAGCCATATTCAAAGCCATCAGCGTCAGTGTTAAATCCTTAGACAAAGAAGGATTCCACCAATCAGAGTTAATGATGACCTAATTTTTCTTTCTTTAGCTGCTGGTTAACACCGACGCTGATGGCTGTGAATATGGCTGTAAGTGTTCCTTAGAAATTATGACCAGTGTATTTATATATAGTGGCATTTAAGTTCTAAATTATAAAAAATCACAAAATATAATGAAAATTTAAATTTTGACCAGTTATTGTTGTTTCTATTAATAAACTATGTATTTAAACCAGTTAGTTTGCTATCTTTGGCACAAAAAATAGCTTATTAATTTTTAACAGTAGAAAAAAATATAATTGAGGAACAACTAGTGGGCAAGACTAATAGATGTAAATTGAATGAATTGAAGACATACTAACAGTAAAATGTACAACATCCCCACTTTTATGCAGTCTTGTTTTAAATAAATCTAATCTGGTGAAGACAGTAATTTCAAACAAAATAGATATGCCTCCAAGTGGTGCTTCTTCTTCTTTATAACGAGGAACAGATATATCAATACCTGTATCCTCATTTTTTAAGGAACTAAAAAAAAACAAAGTTTTAAAATTTGACAAAAAATATTTCACTTACACCTGTAGGTAAAAATTAAGTATGAGTCAAATCCTACCATTATTGAGTTTGCATATAACAAGATTCAATAACCCAATTTGTTAATATCAAAGATTACTAAAAGTGTTAAAAGATATATAAGTAATGAAATACTTGGAAAAAGACATGAAACTAAAACTAGCGTAAGGACAAAATCTAAACATAACAAGCAAACATTTCTGATCTCAATCTCGTTTTTCTCTCAATTCTTTCTTCTTTACTAAGCCATATGCAAAATAATATATTCTGTAGTACTTACTGGGAATAAAAAATGTATAATAAATAATTACCTTCTCATTCAATTTACAGTAAGGCAGTATAGTTGTCCAATTTCCTGAGAAGCAGGTATTAAATTCTAAATGCAGTTTGCAATAATAACCATACTTGGATAATACAGATGCAAACAGTGTGGAAAACTTTAAGATTTTGAAGAAAATCTTTTTAATTAATTTCTATTTTTGCTAAATAAATTGATTTCTCCCAAATTTTTTTTTTTTTTGCTCAAGAAGTGTTATAATATTTTGTGAATAATGTGACTGTCAATAATGTTCTAAATCAAAATTTAAAGGACTGGGGACATTTAATTACTTTGCAGAAAATATTTGAAGGAAATTTTGTGAGCAGAAAGTTTTTGGGTTTATCCAAGTTTGATAACTTATAACTTTTAGCCTGTATCACTGTATTTTTAACTAACAAGGATTAGTGAATGATGCACACTTTGGGAATAAGAACTTGAGTGCAAAAATAAGACAGCAACATACCTCAAAGTAACTGATGGGGTACACATTGTTCAAAGAGTAATTCACAACCAGTCAGAGTTCATTTCCTTAGTAGTCCCTTTCACTGCATAAAAAGTAATGAATTAATTTCAGGACAGAATAATTTGTAACATTAGGGTAGTCCTAATTTTCGAACTCTGAATTTCTTAGGTGACACCCCCAACTTTTTACCTTTTAAGTATGAAATGAAAGCATACCAAATATTTTTCTGATATTTTAATATTAACACATGCCGCATCAAAATTGAAGTTAGACTACAATAGAGGCACAGGACATCATAACACTCAGGGAGGAAAGTCGGCTCCACTCACTGCCATCGCTGCATGACAGAAATAAACAGTACGGATGGTGGTCGGGCGTTTTCATAAAGAGTACTTTCAAAGGCTGTATCTTCACGGATTTTATAATAAACTTGAAAACTCCTACACTATGGTTATTGCAGATATTCTTGGATAATAAGGGGCCATTCATTATTATAAGGGGACTCCAATGGTGGAAACTTGATGAACACCAACTGAGAGATGACTACCGAGATCATATTTACAAAAGGCTTAATTAATTTATAAATTCAATTAATTAAACCATTAAAAAATTAAATTAATTTTTCCAAATGTTCCCCAGTTTTGAGCCTTTGTAAATATGCCTACCAAGAGCTCCTACAGATGACAAAATGATTAAATAGACAACCTGGTGCTTTCCATCATGCTAGGTGGGTGTCTAGAGCAATTTATTTCTTGAAGATGTTTATTTTTAGAAACAAGTTTAACTTGCATAATCAAGAACTATAAGGATTAAGAGATATGAGTCAGGGATTCATCTAGAGAGAAAATGGGTTCGTTTAAGGTCCCTTCACAAAATTCTAATCAACACAAAAGGACCCGCCACAAAATTCTAATTCCCAAAAATGGGCTCTTCACAGAAGTCAAAGGACCCTGGCAGGAAAACCTGGATGAACCTCTGTGAGTATCATTTATTGTTAAGTTATACATTAGGGCTTGGTTTGATGTGCAAATGGCTCACAGAGCCCCATTTCAAGATCTGAAATTCATGAGGGACCTGTTTTTCTACAGAGAAATAAATGAAAATATATCTATAGCAATATCAATGAAAATGATAAGCCATAGATGGTACCTTACCGAGGAGACAGTTGCCTTAGCTTATCTTAAAGAGCACACAGCAAAGAGCCGTGATAGCCAGAGTTTAAAGGGAAAGAATCTACCAATGTATCAAAGCGGTCGCAAATTAGTCCAGAACTCTCAAAGAAAAATCTAGTCAATTTTGTGTCAAAACGAACCTCAAACCTTTCAAAGGTGTAAGTTATCTTATATATCGAGATCCTTTAACGTGAATTGGAGTGAAGGTTATCAGGAAGGGTTTCAAGTCGTCAGTAACTTGTCCGTTGTAAATGATGCTGCAGAAAGGGGAATCAAGCACATTGAAGACTATAAAAATATTTTAAACGCACAATGAAGAGCAAAAACAATACCTTTTAAAAATTGATAAAAACTGTAGAGGCCAATATTTTTCATGTTCGAAGCATTCTCTGTCAAAAAAAGTATTGAAATATATTGAATAATATTTTTAAAATAAACTTTGTAAGTTCTCAAAATTTTGATGTTTTTCCTTTTGCAGCACATGTTAATACTTACAGATTCAGTTAAAATTTTCAACAGTTATTTCTATATGGAAAAAAGTTGGGGTGTGCGTCTTAAGAAATTAGGAGGAAAAATTACCATTATACTTAGGACCACCCTTACGAAACATAGTGAATAGTATTAATTTACCATTTTCTTCATTAAGTTTTCGAAACACCTTTACTCTTAGTAATACAAGTATAATATTTTAGTTATTTTGTATTAGCTTGTCGACCATACTGCTGAATCCTGAAAGAACGTTAAATCCATTAACTGTGCGTCTGAATCTGACGATTGCTGAATGGTTGACATGCTAATACACAAGTATACCTACCAATATTTCTAATTTAAATTTTAACTTTAAAGTTATTTCTACTTACAGCACTCATTGCAGGGACCAATACAGGTTGATTTTGGTACAGTTTATCGGCACCTTCACAAAAAATGTACCAACAAAAACGGCACCTTCACAAAAATTATTCTGAAAAATCCACATCTTCACAATAACATAGCCGAAAATCAGCGGTTCCGCAATAATTTCTTCTATAAAAAATCTATGTTTACAAAAATTTATTCGCTTAAAAATACATTGTAAAGCTGCATTAAGTATTTAAATTTGGTTCTTATGTCTTATCCCGTCGACCGTGGCGCTTAATCCGAAAACGTTATCAAATTCCATTGACTTTACTATTACTGTGCCGCTGAATTAGCCGACAGCCACTGAACGGTCGATGGGATAATACATAAGTACCTTAAATTTCTATAAAACTGAAGAAAAAGTAATTTAATGTTGCTTTCATTAATTTTATAGTTATCATCAAAAACAGTTCCAAAAAACTTCAAAAAAATTAAAATTCCATGTAAATATTTCACAAAAATGGGGGTTAAGTTTAAAATTCTGGATTGGTCCCTGCATTGGATAGTTATGTTATCAATAAACAGATTATCAGTGATTTGCATTAACTATAGGTAGAAGTGTTTACCAAAAAAATACATCAATCACAACAAAATTATTCTGAGAAAAAGTTTAATAAACTAAAAACTAAAACGTTCGGCTTTTTAAATGGAAACAATTGGAATCATCAAAGTAAAGTAAAGGGGAGGAGCTTTGAAACAACACTTTATTGGATACGCGATTGTCAATTTAAAAAATACTTAGATCGTTATAAAAGAAATAAGTTAAAAAATTCTTTGACATAATTTTTCTCAAATTTCTTTCAACACAAGCTTTAAAATATTTACCTCTAACTTTTAAAAGATTTAAACCAGAATTAAACTAAATATCGAAATGGAAAATCTACTGGTAAACAAATGCGTTCTTCACTTTGCTTCACTTAGATTCACATGCGAAGCCAAACACCAAACTAGTAATTTCCAGAAATAAAAAGTTTTATTTTCCGATTTTCTAGTTGTAGACAGAAAATATTAATAGAGCATTTTCAATCACATGACTCTGCCTAACAACGGCCTTAGCAACGTTGTTTTATTCCTCCAGTGCTCCAGTGACATCATGTGCGGATGCTGCTATTGGATACTTCTATGTCCCGCCCCTAACAACAGCCTTAGCAACGTTGATTTTGTCCTCCAAGTGACGTCAGGTGCGAATGCTCTATACTTCTGCAATATTAAGATTTTTAGAAGCCTTTTTAGAATAAACATACAATGTCGAAACATAGTCTAAATAAGTCAGTTTTTTTAACATTTATCCATAGATTTGACTATATTTTAAAGATGTACATTTTCTTTATGGAGAAAAAGAAAAAGTTTAAGGTTTCGAAAGGGAGGTTGTATACCCCTCGAAATTCCCCCTGAGCGTAGCAAGGGTTTACAAAGGCTTAGATTAACCTTTATCACGAGGATGGACAAAATGGAGTATGCGTAAGTTGAACTTTTTGACTGGGGGGGGGGCAAAACCTATAAGACCTCAGGACCTAGGGGCCTGTTTCGAAGGGGTTCTGGCCCCCCAAATGTTTCCAACAGTTTTCCCTTTTCGAGTAAAATGTAGGCCAAATGTGAATTTTTGCGGTTAGTACATGCTCTGAAGCAAAAAAGGGGGGTCTGGGGGTCCTCCCCCAGAAAATTTCGTGAAATTTAACCCGAAAAAGTTGTATTTTCACGCATTTTTTTGATATTTGGGACAGGAACCTTTCTGTTTGGCTGACAAGGTTTGGGCTAAGGGGGGGATCTGGACCCCCTAAACCCCCCTTATATAAGTCGATGGAAAGGACCTTTGAAACTTGTTTGTTTCACATGCGGTACATCAGTACTCAACCGTTACAAACCACGTAGCTATGTGATTTTTAAGTCAGTGTTGTTTTGCGTTTTGAATTCTATTCAGTGTTATAAAAAGCATTCTATGGGTCAGAAATCTTCCCTTGAGGTGTTTGCTTCACTTTTTTTCAGGTTTTTCGCTTTAAATTGTTATTTTTTACGTATTTTTTTCCAATACTCAAGATGAAATTATGCTAAAAAGTGATAAAAAAGTGTAATTTTGGCATAAAAAAAATAAAACTTAATTTTTAACCAGTACTAATTAGTACTAGTAGTAGTAATATATTATAATATATGTGTGTCTAAATAACTCAAATAAATTAACTAAACCAATTTTAATTTAAACTACAAAACTTCAAAAATTTTGGTTGTAGTGGTTGAGTCCTGATGTATCACATGTGATACATACCCCCAGCCCCTCCTAATAAAAAATAATTTTTTCTACTCCACTTTTCTGCTTTAAGGGGACCTAAACAACTATTTAAGACACTCTGGGCATGAACCAAATTTATATTTTTCTCTCGGGTCTGAGGAGGTTTACACGCTAATTGTAACTATTTCATACTGAGTTGGATAAACTTACCCTAAAAATACGAAGATTTTAAGTTTCTACGAAGTCATTTTGTAGGTCAAGGACTAATAAGGGACCATATTTATTTTCAGAAAGGAAAACCAAATGGTGAAAGCTGTTGAAATTGAGTGAATTGAGCCGGGAAGTGAGAATATCCTAAAAATTGTCCAAAGCTATAATAATCTTGAGTTAAGAACAATAGGTGCATACTTATAATGTATGTGTGTGAAAACACAAGAATGCTCTTCTTAACTAGTAAATGGAATAAATTGAAAGTAGAGAATGCAAAGCTAGCAAAATTTCCCTATATAAATACAATTCAGTTAGTCCCCATAAATGATTGAAAAAAAGGGAGTAACTTTCGTAATAATATATGAAAACAATTTAATACTTAAAAAGTATTTTATTTTAAAGCCTTTAAAAGTAGGTAACAGGGGCGTATCCAGAGGGGGATTTGGGGATATATCTCACTCCCGAAACTCAGAAAATTTCCTTTTTTAACCATAGAAAACCACTAAAAGTACCCCATATCCCCTCCCGAAATTGTTTCTATAATATAAAATTTCTGGTAAAATATCATTTTTATATGAAGAATTTTAAGGTAGTAATAGGAGTAAAACAATCAACTGTCTTTCATTTTTAGGGTATATATTGTATTGTATAAGTAGGGGAGACTAGGGATACTTGATCCTTTAACAAAAAATATAACAAAATCAATTAGTAAAGCTTTGATACCTAGCTACATTTTAAAGTTATACCTACATGTACACAAAAACTAGCAACACTTAATCTTTTTCAGTCTTTTTGTTTTAGCTCAAGAAATTATTGTCAGAATATGGCAAGGAAAACTTTTTTCACGGTAAATATATACTAATGTTTGTAGTAACTGTTCTATGCAACTTAGAAAATTTAGTTAAGTTTAGTTTTAAAGTATAGACTGTCTTTCATAATTGATTTCTAATAATATAAGATAGTGAGTATAATATAGTAATATAGATAATAGTAATATAGATAAGTGATTTCTTTAGTGAACAACCTTAGTTGTTTTTTTAAATTAATGTTTTGTATAAATATCATATTAGGGATACGGGATACTTGATCCTTTCTTTCAAAGGGATACATGATCCCAGGGATCAAATATCCCATAACAATGTTAACATAATAAAAACATGATAATTTTTGTTTTTCTATTAATTAATAGATATTAAACTGATGTGAATAGAATATATAAGCATAATATTGTGTAACTGTAATGTTTGTATTTAACTTTACAGGTTTTGAAAACTTTTGATGGGCCTTTTTTTCTTTCAAGTATTAAATTTACAGTACCTACAATCCCCACTATTATTAATAAATATAATTATTACAACTCTTAATTAATTTTATTATTGTATATTAAGGAATAAATAATGTTAAGTTGATTTTTGTAATTGGAATTTTTGTATTATTTGTTGTATTTTTAGCTTTCTAAATGGAATGAACTTCTAATTTAGAAAAAAGTTAATTTTATATAAAATATATTGTGTGTGTACAACTGTGTCAAAGAATGATCAAAAGCATTATAAAACTTTTGCAAAACTAGCAGAATTTCTATTTCTATACATTGCAGAGTTGATTTTAAAATGAAAATGCTATTTTTATGTTTAGATTGTTATCATATCTAAGAACAAAATTATAAATAGTTATTTCTTAGAAATATTGTTTAGTAAATCTACATGGACCAAGAGATCCGAAATCCCAATGACCCCTCACAAAGGGATCATGTATCCCTTGATGTGGGGATACATTATCCCAATCCCTTTGTAAAAATATTAAAAAAATCATTTTTATAAAATTATCTGATTAATTTCAAGTATAAAAAATGTATGAGTGAGGGGAAAAACATACCATTATTTATGTCAAAAATTTCTGAAATCTGATTATTTGCAGTTGCAGCAGAAAAGAAAATTAAAGCTAAAGCGGGGATCAAGTACTTAATTTTAGTGCATTATTAGTTCTTAAATAACCTTAGTGACTGGGTAGTTGGGTAATTACCCAGTTGGCATTACAAGTTTTCGTCCATTTTAGGTGACCAAATGTTTTTACTTTAGGTGTAGGTCAACAATTCATATTGAGATAAATCTTACACAATAAGAGCTCATAGAAATTACTAATAAATGGGAAAGAAAATGAAAACCATTAAATTTTTTCCCACATTTGATGCTCTTTTTGTCAGAGCAGAGTTTGGACCCGTTTTTAAAACTAATTTCTTGATATTTAGCTACGATTCTATAACATTTATTTAAAAACAATATTAAGATTATCATTTGTTAAACCGTAGTATCAGAAAATGGATTTTTAAATGAAAAAATTTCATTCTTAAAGCTATAGAAATATTTCCCCCCATTCTTAAAAACTTTCATTCAGAAGAAAAATAAAACAAATAGGATAAACTGGTTGGCTTTTTCGCCTTTAGGTTGGGCACAAATGGAGAAGGATTAGGATGCTGTAGGAAAATTTCAATTCCTTTAAAAAAGACATTGAAAAATTTGGATATTCTTGCTCTATATGTAGTTGGTTTTTATAAAATATATAAGTTAGGTACAATTGATTTCTGAAATTAATGAAATGGAAAGGTAAGAAATTTTGCTAAAAGTCGAACACGTGTAGAAAAAATAATTTTGACTAATTTGAAAATCCATAATAAAATTTTGCAGGTTCAATTCTGTTATTATTTCTGTCCCATTTAAAGTTGTCAAGCTTATTTGGTCATCAAATATTAGAAATAGTGCCAAAATTTGAAACGAACTTAATAAAACAGTCATATTTCTGGAATCAACAATCGATATAAAAACATACTATACTGCTGAAATGGACTCTAGCTTTGTCTTTTCATTCATCTTTGAAGAAACATATTTATGCTATGATTTACCTAAAGAGTAAAAGGAACGGGATTAATCTAAAAATAGTTGTTTAACAAAGCATACCTATTAAAAAATCACAACCTTCACTGAAAAAAATGACACATTTTTTTTAAAAGTAAAAAATTACATTTTTTACATACATTACAACTTTAAATGTTATTTTACAACACATCTTAAAATAAAAAAAACTTCTTTATAACGTTAAAAAGGTAAAACTAATTTCTAAAATGTATTTGTAATAAAATTTATGCAATTTTTGGTTTTTTGGAAATTACGAAATCCTAACGGATGGTGCGCGCTGAGACCACCTGTTTGGAGTTATTAATTTGAAAATCCATAATAAAGTTTTGCAGGTTCAATTCTGTTATTATATTATCTGTCCCATTAAAAGTTGTCAAGCTTATTTGGTCATCAAATATTAGAAATAGTGCCAAAATTTGAAACGAACTGAATAAAACAGTCACATTTTTGGAACCAACAATCGATATAAAAACATACCATACTGCTGAAATAGACTCTAGTTTTGTCTTTTCATTCATCTTTGAAGAAACATATTTATGCTATGATTTACCTAAAAAGTAAAAGGAACGAGATTACTCTAAAAATACTTATTTAACAAAATGCATATTAAAAAATCCCAACCTTCACAGAAAAAATGACAAGTTAAAAATTACATTTTTTACATACATTAAACTTTAAATGTTATTTTACAACAATTTAATTCAATTATTTCAAACGAACTGAATAAAACAGTCATATTAATGGAAACCAAAAACAATCGGTGATATTGGAATAGTTGGAGACCAAAATAGCTAGGTGGAAATAACAGAATTCAACCAAGTTTTAATTGAGAAAAAATCGTAAAACATTCATGAATAATGTTAGAATCATCTTTAATTTTTGGAATCGACAATCCATATAAAAACATACCATACTGCTGAAATGAACTGTAGTTTTCTCTTTTCATTCATCTTTGAAGAAACATATTTATGCTATGATTTACCTAAAAAGTAAAAGGAACGGGATTACTCTAAAAATACTTATTTAACAAAATGCATATTAAAAAATCACAACCTTCACTGAAAAAATGACATTTTTTACATACATTACAACTTTAAATGTTATTTTACAACAATTTAATTGAATTATTTCAAACAAACTTAATAAAACAGTCATATTAATGGAAACCAAAAACAATCGGTGATATTGGAATAGTTGGAGACCAAAATAGCTAGGTGGAAATAACAGAATTCAACCAAGTTTTAATTGAGAAAAAATCGTAAAACATTCATGAATAATGTTAGAATCATCTTTAATTTTTGGAATCGACAATCCATATAAAAACATACCATACAGCTGAAATGAACTCCAGTTTTCTTATCATCATATCATTTCTTCATATCATTCATCTTTGAAGAAACATATCCACACAATTCACATTTGGAAACCCTTACTGATGAAATTACAAAATTTTCTGAGGTTTTACATTCTTTTCCTTTTGTTATAAGTAAAAAATTAAATTTTTTACATACATTAAATGTAATTAATTATTATAATATAATTATAATACTAATTAATTACACTACTTTTGTTAAGTAAAAAATTAAATTTTTTACATACATTAAATGTAATTAATTATTATAATATAATTATTATAATTATATTAATAACAAAAAAATTTAAATATTACTCGTAGCTCTAATTTACAACATCATAAAGAAAACTTGATCTCAGAAGGTTTTCCGGGGTGCTTTTTTAAGAAAACCAAATAGAAATTAATACATTAATTATTTTAATTAACTTATTAAGCATTAACATAAATTAATTGAATTAATTAATTAATTTTTCGCCATAATTAAGCAAAATTTGGTATTTTTGAAAAATGCGAAATCCTAACGGATTGTGCGCGCTGAGACCACCTGTTTGGAGTTATGGTCGAAGCGGGCACATCCGGCGGGATTTCGCGCGAAATCCTAACGGATTGTGCGCGCTGAGACCACCTGTTTGGAGTTATGGTCGAAGCGGGCACATCCGGCGGGATTTCGCGCGAAATCCTAACGGATTGTGCGCGCTGAGACCACCTGTTTGGAGTTATGGTCGAAGCGGGCACATCCGGCGGGATTTCGCGCGAAATCCTAACGGATTGTGCGCGCTGAGACCACCTGTTTGGAGTTATGGTCGAAGCGGGCACATCCGGCGGGATTTCGCGCGAAATCCTAACGGATTGTGCGCGCTGAGACCACCTGTTTGGAGTTATGGTCGAAGCGGGCACATCCGGCGGGATTTCGCGCGAAATCCTAACGGATTGTGCGCGCTGAGACCACCTGTTTGGAGTTATGGTCGAAGCGGGCACATCCGGCGGGATTTCGCGCGAAATCCTAACGGATTGTGCGCGCTGAGACCACCTGTTTGGAGTTATGGTCGAAGCGGGCACATCCGGCGGGATTTCGCGCGAAATCCTAACGGATTGTGCGCGCTGAGACCACCTGTTTGGAGTTATGGTCGAAGCGGGCACATCCGGCGGGATTTCGCGCGAAATCCTAACGGATTGTGCGCGCTGAGACCACCTGTTTGGAGTTATGGTCGAAGCGGGCACATCCGGCGGGATTTCGCGCGAAATCCTAACGGATTGTGCGCGCTGAGACCACCTGTTTGGAGTTATGGTCGAAGCGGGCACATCCGGCGGGATTTCGCGCGAAATCCTAACGGATTGTGCGCGCTGAGACCACCTGTTTGGAGTTATGGTCGAAGCGGGCACATCCGGCGGGATTTCGCGCGAAATCCTAACGGATTGTGCGCGCTGAGACCACCTGTTTGGAGTTATGGTCGAAGCGGGCACATCCGGCGGGATTTCGCGCGAAATCCTAACGGATTGTGCGCGCTGAGACCACCTGTTTGGAGTTATGGTCGAAGCGGGCACATCCGGCGGGATTTCGCGCGAAATCCTAACGGATTGTGCGCGCTGAGACCACCTGTTTGGAGTTATGGTCGAAGCGGGCACATCCGGCGGGATTTCGCGCGAAATCCTAACGGATTGTGCGCGCTGAGACCACCTGTTTGGAGTTATGGTCGAAGCGGGCACATCCGGCGGGATTTCGCGCGAAATCCTAACGGATTGTGCGCGCTGAGACCACCTGTTTGGAGTTATGGTCGAAGCGGGCACATCCGGCGGGATTTCGCGCGAAATCCTAACGGATTGTGCGCGCTGAGACCACCTGTTTGGAGTTATGGTCGAAGCGGGCACATCCGGCGGGATTTCGCGCGAAATCCTAACGGATTGTGCGCGCTGAGACCACCTGTTTGGAGTTATGGTCGAAGCGGGCACATCCGGCGGGATTTCGCGCGAAATCCTAACGGATTGTGCGCGCTGAGACCACCTGTTTGGAGTTATGGTCGAAGCGGGCACATCCGGCGGGATTTCGCGCGAAATCCTAACGGATTGTGCGCGCTGAGACCACCTGTTTGGAGTTATGGTCGAAGCGGGCACATCCGGCGGGATTTCGCGCGAAATCCTAACGGATTGTGCGCGCTGAGACCACCTGTTTGGAGTTATGGTCGAAGCGGGCACATCCGGCGGGATTTCGCGCGAAATCCTAACGGATTGTGCGCGCTGAGACCACCTGTTTGGAGTTATGGTCGAAGCGGGCACATCCGGCGGGATTTCGCGCGAAATCCTAACGGATTGTGCGCGCTGAGACCACCTGTTTGGAGTTATGGTCGAAGCGGGCACATCCGGCGGGATTTCGCGCGAAATCCTAACGGATTGTGCGCGCTGAGACCACCTGTTTGGAGTTATGGTCGAAGCGGGCACATCCGGCGGGATTTCGCGCGAAATCCTAACGGATTGTGCGCGCTGAGACCACCTGTTTGGAGTTATGGTCGAAGCGGGCACATCCGGCGGGATTTCGCGCGAAATCCTAACGGATTGTGCGCGCTGAGACCACCTGTTTGGAGTTATGGTCGAAGCGGGCACATCCGGCGGGATTTCGCGCGAAATCCTAACGGATTGTGCGCGCTGAGACCACCTGTTTGGAGTTATGGTCGAAGCGGGCACATCCGGCGGGATTTCGCGCGAAATCCTAACGGATTGTGCGCGCTGAGACCACCTGTTTGGAGTTATGGTCGAAGCGGGCACATCCGGCGGGATTTCGCGCGAAATCCTAACGGATTGTGCGCGCTGAGACCACCTGTTTGGAGTTATGGTCGAAGCGGGCACATCCGGCGGGATTTCGCGCGAAATCCTAACGGATTGTGCGCGCTGAGACCACCTGTTTGGAGTTATGGTCGAAGCGGGCACATCCGGCGGGATTTCGCGCGAAATCCTAACGGATTGTGCGCGCTGAGACCACCTGTTTGGAGTTGTTTTTGAAAGGGTTAAATCTATTAAACGGAGTTTGGAGTTTGGAGTTTGGAGTTTGGAGTTTGGAGTTTGGAGTTTGGAGTTTGGAGTTTGGAGTTTGGAGTTTGGAGTTTGGAGTTTGGAGTTTGGAGTTTGGAGTTTGGAGTTTGGAGTTTGGAGTTTGGAGTTTGGAGTTTGGAGTTTGGAGTTTGGAGTTTGGAGTTTGGAGTTTGGAGTTTGGAGTTTGGAGTTTGGAGTTTGGAGTTTGGAGTTTGGAGTTTGGAGTTTGGAGTTTGGAGTTTGGAGTTTGGAGTTTGGAGTTTGGAGTTTGGAGTTTGGAGTTTGGAGTTTGGAGTTTGGAGTTTGGAGTTTGGAGTTTGGAGTTTGGAGTTTGGAGTTTGGAGTTTGGAGTTTGGAGTTTGGAGTTTGGAGTTTGGAGTTTGGAGTTTGGAGTTTGGAGTTTGGAGTTTGGAGTTTGGAGTTTGGAGTTTGGAGTTTGGAGTTTGGAGTTTGGAGTTTGGAGTTTGGAGTTTGGAGTTTGGAGTTTGGAGTTTGGAGTTTGGAGTTTGGAGTTTGGAGTTTGGAGTTTGGAGTTTGGAGTTTGGAGTTTGGAGTTTGGAGTTTGGAGTTTGGAGTTTGGAGTTTGGAGTTTGGAGTTTGGAGTTTGGAGTTTGGAGTTTGGAGTTTGGAGTTTGGAGTTTGGAGTTTGGAGTTTGGAGTTTGGAGTTTGGAGTTTGGAGTTTGGAGTTTGGAGTTTGGAGTTTGGAGTTTGGAGTTTGGAGTTTGGAGTTTGGAGTTTGGAGTTTGGAGTTTGGAGTTTGGAGTTTGGAGTTTGGAGTTTGGAGTTTGGAGTTTGGAGTTTGGAGTTTGGAGTTTGGAGTTTGGAGTTTGGAGTTTGGAGTTTGGAGTTTGGAGTTTCTACTCCAAACTACTGTAGAGCCAATGGTAGTAAAAGGGTCACGTGGTTTTGAAAGACAAAACGAATATTTTGGATGGGAGAAAGGAAGCTGAGGTACTAGTTGATTGAACAATTTGTAGACATTTGTTCAATCAACTAGTATCTCAGCTTCCTTTCTCCCCCTCCAAAATAATCGCCTTGTCTTTCAAACCCACGTGACCCTTTTACTATCGTTGGCTCTGGAGTACAAACCCCAACTCCAAACATCAAACTACAAACCCCAGCTCCAGACCCTAAACTCCAAACATCAAACTACAAACCCCAGCTCCAGACCCTAAACTACAAACCCCGACTCCAGACCCCAAACTACAAACCCCAACCCCACACACCAAGCTACAAACCCCAACTCCACACACCAAGCTACAAACCCCAACTCCACACACCAAGCTACAAACCCCAACTCCACACACCAAGCTACAAACCCCAACTCCACACACCAAGCTACAAACCCCAACTCCACACACCAAGCTACAAACCCCAACTCCACACACCAAGCTACAAACCCCAACTCCACACACCAAGCTACAAACCCCAACTCCACACACCAAGCTACAAACCCCAACTCCACACACCAAGCTACAAACCCCAACTCCACACACCAAGCTACAAACCCCAACTCCACACACCAAGCTACAAACCCCAACTCCACACTCCAAACCCCTACCTCCACACTCCAGACCTCAAACTTCAAACCCCAACTCCAGACCTCAAACTCCAAACCCCAACTCCAGACCTCAAACTTCAAACCCCAACTCCAGACCTCAAACTCCAAACCCCAACTCCAGACCTCAAACTTCAAACCCCAACTCCAGACCTCAAACTTCAAACCCCAACTCCAGACCTCAAACTTCAAACCCCAACTCCAGACCTCAAACTTCAAACCCCAACTCCAGACCTCAAACTTCAAACCCCAACTCCAGACCTCAAACTTCAAACCCCAACTCCAGACCTCAAACTTCAAACCCCAACTCCAGACCTCAAACTTCAAACCCCAACTCCAGACCTCAAACTTCAAACCCCAACTCCAGACCTCAAACTTCAAACCCCAACTCCAGACCTCAAACTTCAAACCCCAACTCCAGACCTACAAACCCCAACTCCAGACCTCAAACTACAAACCCCAACTCCACACCCCAAACTACAAACCCCAACTCCACACCCCAAACTGCAAACCCCAACTCCACACCCCAAACTGCAAACCCCAACTCCACACCCCAAACTGCAAACCCCAACTCCACACCCCAAACTGCAAACCCCAACTCCACACCCCAAACTGCAAACCCCAACTCCACACTCCAAACTGCAAACCCCAACTCCACACCCCAAACTGCAAACCCCAACTCCACACCCCAAACTGCAAACCCCAACTCCACACCCCAAACTGCAAACCCCAACTCCACACCCCAAACTGCAAACCCCAACTCCACACCCCAAACTGCAAACCCCAACTCCACACCCCAAACTGCAAACCCCAACTCCACACCCCAAACTGCAAACCCCAACTCCACACCCCAAACTACAAACCCCAACTCCACACCCCAAACTACAAACCCCAACTCCACACCCCAAACTACAAACCCCAACTCCACACCCCAAACTACAAACCCGAACTCCACATCCCAAACTACAAACCCCAACTCCACACCCCAAACTACAAACCCCTACTCCAGATCCCAAACTACAAAAATCCCTACTCCAGATCCCAAACTACAAACCGCAACTCCACACTCCAAACCCCAAGTCCTGACCCCAAACCCCAAGTCCAGACCCCAAACCCCAGGTCCGACCCCAAACTGCAACCATCAACTCCAGACCCCAAACCAGAAACCCCAACTCCAGACCCCTAACTACAAACCCCTAAAAAGCTTGGACATGCACCAATGTGCTACCACATACACATAGTATACACGGTCAATGAGGGGGTGACTAAAACTAAGGAAAAGTGACCATAGTTCAAAATTAGAGGCGTTGCGTTCTCCAGGCTGCACACCCCAATAACTCAACACCTCAATGACTCCACCCTCAAAACCCCTAGTAACCGCTAACTCAATCCTCAAATAACTAACTTAAATTCCATGTTGATATGAATATTTCACCTGAAATGCTAGCTTTATTCACCGAAGGAATTCCATCAATGCAGCTCTAAAAAAAGAACGATAATACACGGAGTTCGGTGCAACAACACCGACTAAATGTTGGAGCATACAATGCTAGGCCCGCCGACGTACTGGCCTAGTGGTTAGAGCATCTGACTGCGAAGCCGTACGTCTGGGGTTCGAATCCCCGTTTGGCATGGATGTTAGTTTCTGTCCTTGTGTGGGTGTGCGATGAATGAATGTGGCCCCCCTGTAAAAAGGGGTTGTGCCTGCGAATGTGTGTGTGTGTGGCGTGGGCAACAGTACTTCACCTCCGTGGCTTCGGTCCACAGGTGCCCACTGGGTAACGAGAAGTAAGTACTGATTTCGGCATGTCTGGAGCGATGACCCCGGTCATAGTGCCATTGGAAATAAAAAAAAAACAATGCTAGGCCTATAACGGTGTTCTAAGTTTGAAAAATGTCGAAAAGTCGCTCAACGAACTTGTAAATACTATTTTGTGTTTAAAAAAAATTAAAATTTGTATATTAGTTACTTCAAAGCCTCTTATTCATTGACTACGGTAGTTAGAACTAGTGATAAGTTTAATTTTAAGACATGTCTGGGCCCCCAAATGGGTCTTTTGCTCTGGGCTGAAGATTTGGGCCATGAAGATGTGGAAACTGAAAAGTAGGAGAAACACACAACTTTGAACTTCTGGGCCCAAACGTTCAAGAAGCGTTATTCAACCAGTAAATTTATTACTTTTGAATAAAATATAAGAACCTGTGCTAATAATTTTCCAAATGTTTAAGTTTCTCTAAGAACAAGCGTATCAAATCGCAATGTTTATGCAGTAGAATTTGGGTTTTCATCAAACCTATTTCCCCCTTCGAGGGTCTATACTCCGATAACATCAAGGAGATAGCCAGCTGTGTTTTGCATACACAATACACATGCTTACCTTTAGTTCTCCCGTGAACACGACACCAACCAACCAACCAATCACACCTATTTTAGTTGCGTTGCAGATTATATAGGTCACGTTTAAAATAACAACTAAAAAAATTACTAGATTCAAGCTACTTTCATACTTATCATTCAGACTTTAACAATGACAACAAACATCTTGCCACGTAAAACCCATTTTATTCATAAGTTTTTTTTTTTTATTTAAATTCATCACCCGTATGAACATTGCACATTTTTCAGTCTTTTTTTCAACCAACATTTCTTGCTCATGCAAAATATGCATCTCATTATACTTTTAGCCATGCATGACTAGCAGCTATAGTAACTAATTCTATTAAATACCTAGTTGCTATTTTGCAAGACAAAAGGTATTTTTTATTATTTAAAACCAACATAAAACTCCTGGTGTACCACGCAGAATCTCACGAGGCTTACATCAAGACCCTCTATATAGAGGGTCTTGCTATATATAGGGGGTTTTGCTTACATGCGTAAGTACAATTATTGAAAAAAGTATTGGTGTCAAGATTTCCCAGTTTCAAAGAACACTCATTTTTATAAAATGAATTATTTAAACAAGTTTATTATTGAGAAAGGAAACTATGCAAGTAAATATCATTTCATGAAACATAATTTACCAAAAATCTAATCGTGTTGCATGAATTTTTCACTGCATTTTGTTGGTACATACAGGCTGAAGTATACTATCCCAAATAGATTGAAAACTAAAAGGGTAATAAAGATTTTTTTTTATTTTGTACTTTGCAAAATTAAACCCGGTTTCAATGTAATTAATATCTGATCAAAATACTATGTTTCTCATAAACCTGATATAACAGTGCCTTTTTTTCAACTGAATTACCAGTCATCTCTTCCGGTCTCCTCTTGGATACTCGGTGCATTTAAAAGAAAGCTATGAAAACCTCGCTCTCGTTCTCAATAAAATAAAGTATGCCGAACACTGTTTGACCATTTGCCGTGATTTGAAAATTACCTCCATGCTTTTTGGTCAACAAGAATTGTCACTTAACAATGGGTCAAAAAAGAATGATTAGAAAGACCAAACAATGGGCCAGGCACCGGGAATGTGATTCGAAACAGCTTAGTTAAGCAAAAGAAGTATTTCTACACCCTCTGCATATAAAATTAGGTGTATTAAAGATAGTACATGCAACATTTTTCTCGATAATTCCATTTAAAATAGGATTTAAGCAAAAATATTGAAATCGATTTTACAAAAAAATCCTGACGTGGTGGAGAAAAATGGTGGCCATTCTCAAAATCAGCATACCAAATAACATAAAAATAACTCAAAACTTCTTTTGTATTTTTCAAAAAGTTAAATTTCACAGGCTTGCGTAACAGAAGAACAAATAAAGAGAAATTGTGTAACTCCTTTGTGTACTGAAATATTTCAATTACTTTGTCAAACAATCAAAGTGAAGAAAATCGAAAACGTAATAAAATAGAAAATTTATTGAAGTTTAAAAATACTAGTATTTTTTATGTTTCACATATTACAATTTCTTATTTGAGAATTTTGAAATAAAATTTTTACGCGGGTTATTGCTATTTTAAAGCAATAAGAATTTAGAGCTCAGGACAAAGTACGCTTATATTAACAGTTGTAAGACTTTCATTTCAGTCATGATTATTCTTACAACAAAACCAAAAGAACACTTCAAGCTCTGGATATAATTTCTTCTGGTAGGTAGAAGCCAGTTTTTGAGACGGGTATTGTACATTCAAAGTGATTTAGTATGCTCATTTTAGTTGACAGTTAACAATCTTGCAAAACATAGAAGAAACGTCTCGCCCAGAACACTTTTAAACCAATAAAATAAACTCACATGCAGTGACCAACAGAATTTTTATTTTATCGCATTAGATGCGTCTGACGTAGGGTTAAATAAATCAAGAGAGCTTGCATGTTATGGTCATAAAAATTAACTGAGGAATTGGTACTTACGAGGTCCTCAGGAGGGGAAGTTATTACACCTCCGCCCATTTGATATCCAGCTGAAAGTAAAATAAGAAGTGAGATAATTGAAAAAAAAATGTTACGTTTTTATTATCAACACAAGCTACAATAGTCAGCAACGTTAGTTCACCCTATGGCATCACTAACAAAGTAGTTCCCAACGCGGTGTTCAAATTTTGAGTGAAATAAAGATCAAGAACATCAATGCTAAGAATTTATTGTTTTCAAAATCCTAGGGAATGATAAATATTGGAAATACTGTTTTGATGTGTATTTACAGTTACCTTTGTGGGCTGATTTACGAATGTAATTATATATTTTTATGTAGTACAGTGGAAGCTTTTATAGTGTAATTAATCCGTACCGAGGTTTTTTGTCTCGATAAGAGCAAACTTCGAGTGATACACTCGAGTGTAGAATATCACTCGTTTAAAAGTAATAAACACGTTAGACTAAACTATCAATTTTGATGCTTTTCGGGAAGATGGACACGATTCCTTCCAAGATATATTTTTAGTAGACTAGTCACTAGTTTATAAAATCTGGAGGAAATCTCAACCTGAAAACGATCACCAACCCTCAATCGTCTAAGGCAGGGATCTCCAAACTACGGCCCACGAGGCCATCTCTACCGGCCCGTGGATACCTTTCTATCTACGAAAAAAAACCCGGATATGTGGTGTACTTAAATAAAAGATCTAAGCTGTTAAAAAAAAAGATAAAAATAAAAGATCGAAGATCCCCGCGAAATTCGGACTAAGGGTACCAGAATGAGTATAAAACCCCTTTTATTTAGGGTTAAATTTCCAAAACTTTTATGGGGGAGGACCCCCAGACCCCCCCTTTTTGTAATTTGAACTCAATATGAAAATTAATGTAAGTGACTAAGTTCAGCAAAATGAGGATATTTGGTCACCTACCGAAATTTTCCTCGAAATTTCCTCGATTATGTAGTTGGCCCCCAAACTTCTGTTTGATAGTTAATGCGGCCCTCGGGCTGAAACGTTTGGAGACCCCTGGTCTAAGGGATGGATTACGGAAATTGCAATACTTTTAATCAACAAACTCAAACCCTTTGTTGTATATTTCACAATTATATCCTAACAGTAGGAGTACTAGAGCGTTGGGATTTAGAACATAGTTCGAATCATCCAATTGATCTGTCCTCACTTTAAACAATTATTTATTATTTTATGAATTCTTGATACTTTCAATTTAATGTTATACTACCTTATTTTTGCTATAAATTTTAAGATCATTAATTTACAGAGTATACATATTTGCGTTTGGTTATAAATTCTGATGTAATTTTACTGCGTACTTTAGCTTCCTTAGGAAGTTCGGATGCTTAAAAAAACGCTAATAAATTTAAAGTCTCAAATCAACAAAGGCATCGGGTAGCGCAAGGTTTCGTTTGGGATTGTAGCCGATTGATTACCCCGTGCAAAAGCAAGTGAGAAGAAGATGCGATCTTACTTGGTGCTGTTTGTCATACTCTAATATTTGTTTATTGGCTAATTCATGTGTGACGCAAACAAACCGAACCAGAAAAGTATTCGACATGCTGAATAGATTTCTATAAGAGCACTACCTTTGGTGCTTATAAGAGAGAATTTTTATAAGAGCAGGGGGCCTACCACGAGCCTCTCGACAAAAATAACGACACCTTTACTTCTTCCGTGTCGAGAACGCTGAAGAAGCAAGCAAGTTGTCGACACCGCACTGTCGCGGAAGGTTATCCATAGGAAATAGCATTAGTGATCGCAAGTGAGGTCGAGAGTATGGGCTCACTTAACAAGAGGGTCTACCATCAGACTGTCGGGAAGTTTTTAACTGTCGTTAAGTGGTATCGAGAAAGTGAAAAACTCAACGACACCTCAAGAGGTGTCTATATCTTGTTATCGACACGAGAACAAGCTCTTTTATACGCTATAAATTATGTGTATTGTTTACCCTGTTATCATTGCACGTTTTTTGAGATACTTAAAGGTATTTTTAAAGTAAAATTGGCTTGCATTACTTCTTTTTTTTTAAATTATCAACTTAAAAATCGGGCCGGTTTTATGTACTAAAAATTAAAGTCGATTTGTGGGTTTTATTTATTAAGAGAATTGAGGATTACTCATACGTTTTTTTTTTCAGATAATATATAAACAATCGTGCATCCAAAAAGCAGCTTTAAAATGATTATCTGATTTAAAAAATTTTAATCAGAAATAATCACCGTGGTGATGGGAAAAAATTTTGTTCTTTATCCAAAACTTATTTTTTTGCAATTAAAAAATTGTAATCAATTGATAACAAAAATTTCCTGAATTTAAGTTTGTCCTCAGTTATATGTTCGTAAAGGTATATTCGTTTTAAGCGTCTTACGATCATCCCTTGTTTAGAGTGGGGAGAATTTTGCTCATGAAAAAACGAGTTCCTTCCCTTGCGTTGGTGATCATTTCAAATTACGCCAATGTAACTTAACTCCCCGCCTATTTCTGACGTACAAGATGACGAAAACTTTTTACACCAATCAAAAGCGTTATTTCTTCTCGACACTTATACTCTCGAACTCAGTTGCAATCGGTAAAAGCTTGCATTTGTCGACATTCAAAAACTACATCGTCGTGGTAAGCCACGGTAGGCCATCGACAATTTGATCTTGTTTTTTCAGCATTCCCTACACCATCGTGCTGCCATCTATAAATCGAAGGATGAAATCCACATGAAATCACTTCTATGGTTATTCTACCTCCAGACTCTTTTTACTGTATTAATATAAACTTGAACCTTGTAAAAATATATTTTAAAAATGAAAGAAAAAATATTCCATCATAAATAAGTACCTAATGACGTGTATTTTTATGAATAGAATTTCCATCTATTTCATACAAAGCAAATAATGGCGGCGATTTGGGCTATTTGCAATGGAAGATCTGATGACTACGCAGAGAAAACATAGTTCCTACGCAAAATAAAAATATTGTTTCATCTATAGGTTGAAAAGTAATTCCTAAGAGCGCTTTTTAATGTACAATAGCTATTAATTTGAAAATAATGCTACAGCCCTCGATAAGAGGTGTCGTAGAGCTTTTTCGCCTTTCTGTCGTTTTCTCCTCTAGGTTTCTTCTCTCATGGTAGGACCTGTAGTTAAGTTTGAGGCGCATCACGTGACTGTCGATAATTTCGGCAATATTAACGATAACGACACGCTGGTGGTAGAGCCCCTGGGGGCCTACCACGAGCCTCTCGACAAAAATAACGACACCCTTACTTCTTCCGTGTCGAGAACGCAGAAGAAGCAAGCAAGTTGTCGACACCACACTGTCGCGGAAGGTTATCCATAGGAAATAGCATTAGTGATCTCAAGTGAGGTCGAGAGTATGGGCTCACTTAACAAGAGGGTCTACCATCAGACTGTCGGGAAGTTTTTAACTGTCGTTAAATGGTATCGAGAAAGTGAAAAACTCAACGACACCTCAAGAGGTGTCTATATCTTGTTAACGACACGAGAACAAGCTCTTTTATACGCTATAAATTATGTGAATTGTTCACCCTGTTATCATTGCACGTTTTTTGAGATACTTAAAGGTATTTTTAAAGTAAAATTGGCTTGCATTACATCTTTTTTTTTTAAATTATCGACTTAAAAATCGGGCCGGTTTTATGTACTAAAAATTAAAGTCGATTTGTGGGTTTTATTTATTAAGAGAATTGAGGATTACTCATACGTTTTTTTTTTCGGATAATATATAAACAATCGTGCATCCAAAAAGCAGCTTTAAAATGATTATCTGATTTAAAAAATTTTAATCAGAAATAATCACCGTGGTGATGGGAAAAAATTTTGTTCTTTATCCAAAACTTATTTTTTTGCAATTAAAAAATTGTAATCAATTGATAACAAAAATTTCCTGAATTTAAGTTTGTCCTCAGTTATATGTTCGTAAAGGTATTCGTTTTAACAGCCATATTCACAGCCATCGGCGTCAGTGTTAAATCCTCGGTCAAAGAAGGATTCCACCAATCACAGTCAACGGAAAGCTACTTTTTCTTTCTTTAGCCGCTGGTTAACCTCGACGCTGATGGCTATGAATATGGCTGTAAGCGTCTTACGATCATCCCTTGTTTAGAGTGGCGAGAATTTTGCTCATGAAAAAACGAGTTCCTTCCCTTGCGTTGGTGATCATTTCAAATTACGCCAATGTAACTTAACTCCCCGCCTATTTCTGACGTACAAGATGACGAAAACTTTTTACACCAATCAAAAGCGTTATTTCTTCTCGACACCTATACTCTCGAACTCAGTTGCAATCGGTAAAAGCTTGCATTTGTCGACATTCAAAAACTACATCGTCGTGGTAAGCCACGGTAGGCCATCGACAATTTGATCTTGTTTTTTCAGCATTCCCTACACCATCGTGCTGCCATCTATAAATCGAAGGATGAAATCCACATGAAATCACTTCTGTGGTTATTCTACCTCCAGACTCTTTTTACTGTATTAATATAAACTTGAACCTTGTAAAAATATATTTTAAAAATGAAAGAAAAAATATTCCATCATAAATAAGTACCCAATGACGTGTATTTTTATGAATAGAATTTCCATCTATTTCATACAAAGCAAATAATGGCGGCGATTTGGGCTATTTGCAATGGAAGATCTGATGACTACGCAGAGAAAACATAGTTCCTACGCAAAATAAAAATATTGTTTCATCTATAGGTTGAAAAGTAATTCCTAAGAGCGCTTTTTAATGTACAATAGCTATTAATTTGAAAATAATGCTACAGCCCTCGATAAGAGGTGTCGTAGAGCTTTTTCGCCTTTCTGTCGTTTTCTCCTCTAGGTTTCTTCTCTCATGGTAGGACCTGTAGTTAAGTTTGAGGCGCATCACGTGACTGTCGATAATTTCGGCAATATTAACGATAACGACACACTGGTGGTAGAGCCCCTGGTCTCTATAAGAGCTTCCACTGTATTTAGAAAAAAATTTGGCCACGCTAAAACACAAATATAATATCTGTAAAGAAAATACTAACTTTTCATGTTACAGATACAAAATTAATAAAATAAACATGTTATGAAGTTATTATAAGACTTTTATGTACATGATGTGTAAAAAGTTTGGGCACAAGTATAAGGGGTACAAATTATAGTAACTCCCTCTCTGGATAAAGTGCATGAATTTAATAAAATGGTTGGTGCCACACATAAATCCATTAAAGATAAGAGACTACCAAGAATCTCAGATGTCCACCCCTTCCTATAGAGGTAAGCACAAAAACGTCAGACTATTGCATGCTATGGTCATAAAACCCAACAGTAGAATCGGTACTTACGAGGTCCTCCAACACTAGCAGGAGGGGAAGATATAACATCTCCGCCCATTTAATATCCAGCTGAAAGTAAAACAAGAGATAATTGGAAAAAAGGCACATTTTATCATCAATATTAGCTAAAAATCAAGGAAGTAAAAGTATATATAATAGATGTCTTCGTAAAACAGTAACAATTACTTCAGTAATTTTATGTTTTTTCTCACAAAATCTTTAAATTTTCTACTTCTGTTCTAGTTTTATAAAGGTATTATTTTTCTATGATGAACTAATATTGTTATAGATATAATGTTATAGGTTTTATTCTTCTATCACCCCTTATTTGGTAGTAATAATAATTTAATTTCCAAAGAACTTTTGTAAAGTTGTTTTTCTTGCATTTTTAAGCAGCTTAAGAGAGAGAGATTCTAGAACAGTGGTTCCCAAAGTGGGTTCCGTGGAACCCCGGGGTTCCACGAAAAAATTTAGGGGTTCCGCGTGACAAATTTTATTTGCTTACAGAAAATAAGAATGGTGTTTTTTTAATAATTAGTTCATCAAAATGTAAATCCTACCAAAAATATGTATTAAATTCTTAAAAATGTATGTCCGAAATTCGGATTAGGTGTACCAAAACAAGTTAAAACCCTCTTTTTATAGTCAAATTTCAAAAAATTTTTTGGGGGAGAACCCCTAGACCCCCTGATGGTTTTTGGAACTAGCCTAATCACAATTTTTTTAATATTAAGTTGGCTTGTTTCATTTAATATCAGATATTAAATTTTGAAAAGTCGTTGATTAAAAAATATTCAGGGTTCCACGATCATTGCCAACAAATTGGGGGGTTCCACGAGCAAAATAGTTTGGGAACCACTGGTCTAGAATTTTACAACTTGAAAACCTGAAATCATTCACATTTAGTTTGTAATTTTTGTTCTCTATGTTTCAGTGTGCATCATGACTACCTTTTTAAGCAATGTTCTTCAAAATTTAAAAAATAAGAAAAAACTTAAATAAAAAATATTTTTAGAAATTTTTATGAAGAAAATTTAAAGCCTCTTCTTAACACTTAAAAATTTCTACCAAATTTCAAGTTGAAAATAAAATTTAATCATACAGAAAAAAAAATGTCTTCAAAATTTTGGCAAGTCCCTAAACATTCCCTCAAATTAAACAAGAGCTATTCACTCATCGAAAATTCGAAACATCCCTTAAAGGTGTTCATATGACTTAAAACATGCCAAAATTGTCACAAATTTCAGAAAAAATACAACTATTAACAGATTTGGTACAAAGTCTTACAGAACTTGTTTCCAGCTTTAAGGTAATACAATGGTATACATCAATTTCACCATAATATTTCTTAGAATTATGTTTATATCAAATTTTTTTACTTATAACATGTCAAATCAAATGAAATTAAAAGTTTTAGAAGATCTAAAAAATAATAGATTTAAACATAATTCTAAGGAATATTCCGATGAAATCGATGCACAACTTAAAGCTGGAAACAAGCTGTGAGATTTTTTTTTACCGAATCTGTCAATATTTGTATTTTCTGAAATTTATATGAAATTTTTTGCATTTTTTAATTCATATAAAAACTCTCACAGGATGTTGCGAATTTTCTATGAGGGAATCGCTCTGGTTGTACAATTTGAGGGAATATTTAGGAACTTAAATGCGGGAAAAACAACTTTAAAAAAGTTCTTTGGACATTAAAAGATTACCATGAGGGGAGATAGAAGAAAATAACCTGAATCTGTAACTATTAGTTCCTCATAGAAAATTCACGAACGAAATGTGAGGGTTAAATCATAGTGGCTAGAAGGAGTAGTGTCGCTACCGCTATCAAAATAATGCTCCAAAATGGGAGGAAAAAAGTTGATGAACGCTAGCAAGAACGCTAGCGCCATGTATTTTCCGCAAAAAATGAACTCTTTCAAATTCCCTAAAAGAATAAAATACCTTAAATTCTTTACTTGTCTAGATAAAAAACAATTAAATGCTTAAACCTCTATCAAAGTATTAATATGTTTCCGAACTCACTCGTATTCGAACTCACAATGAGATTTTAATGTAAAATCAATAGTAAACCCGCGACGGCGGGAACCCATCGCCCTCTGGTGGTTTCCTCCTTTTCGGAAACAGAAATTTGTTCGCGGTCCTATGGTGATAAAGACACAAAAACCCTTCTAGCCACTGTAGTTAAATCTTTGTTTTTTTAGGTGTTTTGTAAGAAAAAAAAATTAGCACTTTTTGTGGAACTTTGAAGCATGCTTTGAAGCACGTGATAATATTTTTTGATTGAGCTAAAATTTTGCAAAAATCATCTATTTGTATGATGGGAAAATTTGGGGCGTCGCATAAAATTACTCAAACTTTAAAAATAAGGACCACCCTAGAGTACTTATGGTTAGAATTTGTCTATACAGGGTGATTCAGATAAGTGTTTCATAACATCTAGGGGAGGTAGGGTACATCAAGACGAACAAGAATCTGTTTAGGTTAGGGGGTCCCAAATGAGGTCTAAGGGGTGAAAATCACGAGTGAAAATTAGCAAAAACCTCGCATATCTGGGCAGAAAGAAAAACTATTGTTCTATTCCGGCATTTTTTACATTCAACCAATTCAAAATTTTTAATGTAAAAACGAGATGCAAGTGTTTATTCTAATCAAAAACAGACCAATAATTGATTGAGGCATGCGTTGTAGGTAGATTAAGGTTACAATTGTCCCTTGGTCAGACTTCAGTTCTTTGCGCCATATATATCCAACCAATCAAACAACCAACAAAAATCTAGTATTAAGATATTTTTGTCGTGACACTTTCTACTGCAGTCTATCAATTTACAACGCATGCTTGTTTCATTTATTGGTCTGTTTTTGATTAGAATAAACACTTGCATCTCGATTTTACATGAAAAATTGGAATTGGTTGAATGTAAAAAATGCCGGAATCTGACAATTTTATCTCTTTCTGCCCTGATATGCGAGGTTTTTTGGCAAATTTTCACCCGTGATTTCCCCCCCCCCTTAGACCCCAGTTGTGACCCCCTAACCTATTCCGATTCTTGTTCGTCTTGATGTACCCTACCTCCCCTAGAAGTTATGAAACACTTAGGTGAATCACCCTGAACTTCGGTGGTCCTCTTGCCCATCGTACGACCTGTGCTGGCCATGTAGCCTAAGCTGTTGTTCCCATTATGGGCTGGGTTGGGTTGCTGTCGGCGAGTCTGCAGTTTTTCCTAACCCGACGAGAGGGGCCAGTATGGCCCCGGGACGTTTTGTATGCCTAAGAAAAGTATACTTCAAACAGATTCAATGATCCAGTGTATCGAAAACAATACTTAATAGACGACATTAGTGTGACGTCACTTGCTTGTTTGGAAACGTTGATTCTATCCGTGATTGGAAGTAAATCCGTACGAATCCGTACGGAACCAATCACGGATGGAATCAACGTTTCCAAACAAGCAAGTGACGTAATGACTAATGTCGTCTATTTTGGTTAATCAGTTGAAAAATAGTTGCTAGATCACGCGTATTCCTGCCTGACTATTCCCATGCACACTCATATGTGGCCTGAGAGCTGCTGTTTGTCAACCACTGATTTATGGGGGGGTTAGGGGTTAGGGTAGTGTAAATTTTTTATGTCCATGCTTGGAAAAATAGGTTATGGCCTATTTTTTCCATACGTCACTATTCTGTATGGGGTTACCGATAAACACCGCATTTTGGTGTGACGATATTTCGTGATCTAATCGTTCATTGGCGCCATTTTACCATTTTCAAAAGATATCAAAGTGCAGCAGCGTCATTCTCCTGTAAGCCGACTAGGTAATTATAAATGTATTTATTTTATTGTTAAAACTATTACCACCTTCCTTATACACACAGAACAATTCGATTGAAAACCATATTAAGATACTTATACGTTATCCGTTGTATAATTGCTACGTTTAAAAAATAAGGAAGAATAATTTACCTATTTAAATGAAACCAATGGTCCGAGTTGAACAATAATTCAACAAGATAATGTACTGGCAAGTCATCACTGAATTAATATGATCTTCAACCAACACCATAGCCATTGTTCCATGTGTTCATCTGCCCTATCAAAATTCAATAGGCAAAATCAATACAAGAATATCTGCACAGAAAATTGGATATTTACGTAATTATCCCGCCGACAGTTCAGCTACCGTAAAATTCAGGGATACAGCTATAGAACGGAATATAGTCAACGGAACAATACGCAAGAACCTAAAATTGCATATGTTTTAAAACACAAGGATAAATTCTGTGATTTTTCGAAAAAAGATTTTACTTTCGTATGCATCCTGACCCTATGACGTCACTACAAACAAAGCAGTTCCTAGCGCGGTGTCTGAATTTTGAGTGAAATAAAGAACGTCAATTTAAAAATATGATTATTTTGTTAAACCAATGTGTATATAATATATATATATATAGTGTATATATATAGTATATATATATATATATATATATATACAGGGTGTTTCAAAAGTCCGTTTCACGGCTTTTATTTGGAACCAACGTCTCCTAGGGTTCTGGAAGTAAGGTCTACCCCTAGGTAAGTGACCCTGGAGAATCCATTGAAAGGACATACAGCGCCCCTGGCGGCGAAATAAAAAAGTTAAAAAAATTTATTAAAAAACTAAAGGAGATAGAGCAAACACCTCAGTGAGAGTATTGTTGCCACTGTTATAAGAAACTCACTGAAAAAAATTTCATGAAAATATCGTGAATATTCGCGGAGATATTAGCATGTGAAAATAGCTGTTTTTAGGGCTTCAAAAAAGGAAAAGTTCGGAAATTTGAAAAGTTTTTCAGAGTTATTATGTAGTTTTGTATCTTTTTAGTTAAATGAAGTAAAATTTTAATCAAAAAATCAAAAAACTTGCAAATTTGTGAACTTTTTCCTTTTTGATGACTGAAAAAGTGCTATTTTCACATGCTAATATCTCAGCGAATATTCACGATATTTTCATGAAATTTTTTTCAGTGAGTTACTTACAACAGTGGCAACAATACACTCACTGAGGTATTTGCTCTATCTCCTTTAGTTTTTTAATTAATTTTTTTTACTTGTTTATTTTGCCGCTAGGGGCGCTGTATGTCCTTTCAATGGATTTTCCAAGGTCACTTACCTAGGGGTAAACCTTACTTCCAGGAACCTAGGATACCTTGGTTCCAAATAAAAGCCGTGAAACGGACTTTTGAAACACCCTGTATATATCGTCTTTTTATCACGATTTTTCTACCGAAACTCCTCGAAGCAACCCAACAGGCTTTCTGTTTACGCAGTTTCTGCTTCCACGTAGTGACGTCATAGGGTCAGGTCAGGAAACGTTGATCTCTTGTCAGTCAAGTCACTAATGACAAAATACAAGGTCATCCGAAAAGTTGTGATGCTTTTTACAAAGTTTCGTGTTTGAAATTTGTTATTGAAAAACTGGTAATAGGTGGGGATTTTAAACAACGAGGATTTTTATTTATGTATACTTATGAATATAATGTATGGTTTTGGTAGTTATGATGGTATTATTTCTTTTCAAAATGGCGGCTGGAAAAGTTGTCTGCAAACTACGATTTTCGTATCATTTTATTCTTTTGTTTAAAAACTAGAAAGAACGCCTAATTCGTGGCTAAAAAAAGTTTTGCTGTATATTGACAATGTGTACATTAAGATATCATAGTTTCAAGATTGACCGATAAGTTTATGTTAGGAAATTTTGGTCTCAAACATAACATCTATTGCGTAAAACTTTCCTCAGTAATTGTTAATCATTTGAAAGAAATGTTTACTAAAACGGCATCAAAATCAATTAGAAAGCATACAGATAGACCCCAAAGTATTTAAAAACAATTAATACATTATATATACATAAATTACATTTCATAGGTTCAGAAACCAGTGCGATAGCTAAGCGCACAATATTTTAGCTTGTCAGAATTACACTCGCAAAAATTACGGTAAGCGAACTAACTAAGCAATTCTTTTGTTCATACGAAATCACTAAAAAAAGCAACACCCCGTTGGAAACATGGTTGGCAATTGGAAATGAATAAAACAATGATATTAAGAAAAATACTCTCATTATTTAAACAAGCATTTTGGTTCAGAAAACATCTACAAAACATCTGTCTTGATTTAAAAATTAATCTCGAACTTATCGAATCATCTTGAAACTGATATCTTAATGTAAACATTGTTAACATACAGCAAAACTTTTTTCGCCATGAATTAAGCGTTCTTCATAGTTTTCTAAACAAAAGAAAACAAATTATACGAAAATCGCCGTTAGCGGTCTTCTTTTCCAGCCGCCATTTTGAAAAGAAATAATTACCAAAACCAAACATTATATTCATAAATACACAAAAATCAAAATCCTCGTTGTTTGAAATCTCCACCCATTACCATTTTTGCAAAAACAAATTTACGCAATTTTGTAAAAAGGAACAGAACTTTCCGGATGACCTTAGGGGAGAGGCCTTCGGCCAAAAATCACGTTTGGATTTTTCTAAGACAGGAAAAATCATATTTTGATTATTTAAAGTGCCCAACCTATAGTCCTAACCTTTGTGAGTAGGAGGATATTTTTTATTAGCTAAAATCTTGAAAATTAGATTTTTTATTAATTTTAATAACTTGACGAAATTTGTGTCCATAGGTACAACCACCGGCTCTCCCTATGGACAGACCCGGTTGTACCTGTGGACACCCTTTAAAAGGCAGGTTTTAATTGAAAAGAGCTAAAAATGAACATTTTTATTGATGCTTTACCTTTTAATAAACTATTTCAAGCATCTTTAAAATTGGAAATACATTTTTTAAAGTAATGCAGTTTTAGATCGTAAATGATCATTAAAAAGAAGTTGATTGATAAAAGTCTTTATTTTTTACCAAAAATACATACATCACATGGGATTTTCAGATCCAAATTTAAGGTAATAGTTTCATCAATCGTGCTGATTGATCTGATCACTTCACTGGTCCAAAAAATAAATTCGATTGACACTTAGTTGTGCAAGCATTTGGTAGTATTAACTTTCGCAAATCTTCGTCGGTGGAAATTTTAAGTTTTTTGTAATCATCATACTGAAATGCGATAGGGTGCTTACGATTTTACATTATAATTTTACATTAAATGCAAAGTAGAATCAAAAATTTAAAAAAGTAGTTTAGAACACAAAATATTTGATTTTTCATCTAAAAATCACTAAAATTCTATTATGCTAATCACCGACAAGTAGATAACCCTTTAGAATTAATTAAAGATGCATTAAAATGTATTCCCTTTAATGAAAACCTGATTTAAAAGCAACGATTAGCTACAGCCACCCACAAGAACGTGTCCGTAGGTACAACCCTTATGGTGTCCGAAGATACAACCTCAGGTGTTTTTGCATTGAAAATTCTATAAAAAATAATAGAGATCTGACGATTTCTAATATCAAAACTAAAAAGTCAAAATCTCGGGGATTCACCCCATATATCCCATTTTATCACATCATAATTATAGGGGAAGAAAAGTATTAATGTAGTGATGCACTAAAAAAACTTTGAGCACCTAAAAACAGTAAATTTGTTACATAACATTGAACAAAAATTTTAAAGAGCGGATTTTACGTTAGCAACTAGATAGCATCTGTTTACATTAGAAATCGACCACAAATTCAAATTTACATTTTTACCCGAATTTTAAAATGCGGTGGCTGAAGGTACAACCGACCATAGGTACAATACACTGTACTATACAATACTATAGTTACACTGGACGAATTTATACCATATTTGGTATGGAGCTTCAATACTGAAAATTTCTATATTGAAAAGCAAGAGCAACTTAAAATTCTTTTTTTTTTTTTCGATACCACATACTGTACACCACACCAATGCAATAAATACAAAAAACAATTTCACCTATCTAATTTCTAATTTCTAAAAAAATTAAAAATCTTAAAGAGCCATAGAGCCCTTTATTTAGTTTCCAAGCATCGTAAATTCAGCTCCAACATAGCCCTGGGGTCGATACATAAATAGTAAACAATTTCGGGTTGATCAGCATAAAGGTTAGCATTTTCGAAAACGAAACTGTTGAAAACCCGCCCCGCTCTCCCCTACTGTCTTATCGTGAACATATAAATATAAACAATTTCACCAATCTAATTTCTCAATTTATACGCTCTATAATATTAAAAATTTTAAAGAATCAATGTCGAAAACTTTGTTTAAGACCATAGAGCGCGAGAAATAATTAACAAGTAGTACCCCCTTAAAAATGCGATAAAGCCTTTTGATTTTTCCCAAGAGAAACAATCTGTTAAATTACAGAGACAATCACAGGCTATAGCTGTTTTCTCGACAGTTGTGCTGTATTTCAAAAGGTTTTAAAAGTTTTGTGTCTAGTTTCACTTATCATATAATTTTAAAAATTAATAATATTAAAAAATAAAGAAATTTACAAAAACAACATGCCTCTCATTGCATTGTATTATGTTATTACCTTTGGTCGTAAAAAAGTTGTAAACTTTTTGTTACTACCCAAATTTACGGCATTAAAGATATAATTTTTCATTTTAATTATTAATTAAAATAATTACTTGAAATTAGTTTAACATTATAGAGCTTGACACATAAATTCCTTCTAGCTAAAAAAAACTGCTTCAATATTTAAATACGGTAAACCCTGAAACGGACGGTATATATAAAGGATGATATAATAAAGTCTCAGGCCAAAAACCTTAACTCATGTCACTTTCTTTTAATACTACTCTGATGCCATTATTTGAAGATTTTTAAATTCAGTTCCGTTAAGTCACAGGTCTGCAACAAAAAAGCCGTTTGAATAATTTTAGCGATTTCCTATGTATTTTGGCGTGCTGATAACGAAATTTAAAGAAAAAAAATCCTTTATGTCAGAATTTGGCACAAATTGCAAAAGTATTTTCAAATTTGCCCATTTTTCATAGTATATTAGTACATTCCCAACTCCCCTACATTATAGAGATGGAAAGAAAATACCAGGAAAGATTTAATAGTAAATAATATGTAAATAATAGTAAATAATGCCGAACTCTTGTTGATACCCACAAGGGAAAATGTACCAAGAGGAGCCTCATAGGAAGGAAACATTTGTTTTGAGTGTGTTGTAAATGAGTTCTTTTTAGTTATATAATGATTTTCATGCAGAATATATATAATAAAAATTATTTTATAAGCATATTTTCATTAAAATTAAAGTAATGACTTATTATATTACAAAGTTACGTAAGTAAAATTGTCTGGAAACATGACATTCAAAGACAAAACCGATCATTTGAATACAATGCACAAAAAAATAATTAATGATCTTAATAATAAATTTAATTAAAAAAAAACTATAATTTTAAGTGTACACTCTCATTTTTTGTGAAATACTGCTCTATTTGCTCACTTTGTTAAAAATGCGATGTCTTAAAAATCAAAAGAACTAAAAGATTCCTAATTAATCTTGGATAATAAAGAACATAGCCTATTCTTATAAAATTATTGCCGAATTTCATTTCTATCTCACTTTTCCCTCTACTGGAGTAGTTACCGCCATCAAAGCTGCAGATAGGTCTTTTTCCCTTACATATTAATATTTGCTGAAAACATATTTGTTTATACTTGTGTCAAACAACCATTTACCCATCAGTTGATATTTTTAGAGTAAAGGCTCATTCACACAGTTTCACTTTTACTGTTCATCCTGAGAGATTCACTCCTGTGTAAATCGCTAGTTTCCGTAGAAAAGTAAAGGAAACGCCAAGATTCCTCCTGGAAGATTCCTCCAAAATCAGAAGTGATACAAGTCTGAATGAGCCTTTAGATTCATTAAAAAAAGCAATCTGACCTGTAGGAATGGATTTGGCTCCAGTCAAATTCAGTTGATGCACCCGAGGATCTGCATTCCCTCATCTGGAAGTCCGGTTTAGGGGTAAGGCGGCCTCAGAGCAAGGTTAGTATAGACAGAGAAGGTGGCCTCAGAGTCCTCTCATATTCTTTTTCCGCGTTCCTGTGATAAATAGATTATTATAAAGACTATAAAAAATCGGAATCCGATCAATTTTTATCTGCCACTTTCAATATTTGGGTGGAGTTTTTCCATTGGGAACGGATTATCAGTTTCTGATCACAAGTGAAAAATAGAATTTTAATAATCACAGCGATCAGATTTTTTTTCCAGATCGTCTGTAAGGATTATTTAGAGTATTTTTTTAATCAAAAAATATAAATCATCTTTGTCTCGTAAAAGATCGCTAATTAGCCAACGGAGAGTTATATCGATCGTTCTGAAAACTACTGAAGAAAATATATATTCCCGAAAAGTAATATTAGCAGTTTTGGCAAGGTTTGAACGATACGCTAAGGTACTATTTGCTTTTTACTTTTTGATCAAAATATATTTAATTGTAATCAATTATTATTACCTAAATAAAACTCAAAAGCTGTGGTTAAACATGATGGCGGAAAGCGGACCTTTTCTAAAGCTGTTCGGTACTTACGTATTATTCCGTCGACCGTTCAGCGGCCGTCTAATTCAGCGGCACAGTAATAGTTAAGTCAATGGGATTTGATAAGTTTTCGGACTAAGCGTCACGGTCGACGGGATAATACGTAAGTACCGAACTAAATATACTTATTTGAAAATACGTAATATTTCATAACTATTTTTCAAGAGAAGTTTTCCCTTTAACAATCAAAATTACTTTAGTCGCTATTGTATTAATACACTAAAGATGCACTAAGGGATGCAATCTTATTATTAGGAAATAAAGAACTTAGCCTATATTACACAAATTTTGCCAAATTTCATCTCTATCTCACATTCTCCTCTTTTGGAATAGTTACCCCCATCAGAGCTATAGCCAAGTTTTTTCCCTTACAGATTCATATTTGTTGTGATTTGAGTCAAACAACCAAACATTACCCCATCAGTTGATACTTTTAGAGTAAAGGTTCATTCACACTGTTAAACTTTCACAGATCAGCCTGAGTGATTCACTCTAATGAATCGCTACTTTGCATAGAAAAGTGAAGGAATAAAGGGTGACACTTCATTCCTCCCAAATCAAAAGTGATAAGTCTGAATGAACCTTTATATTCATAAAAAAAGACAGTCTGACCTGTATAGGAATGGTTTTGGCTCCAGTCAAATTCAGTTGCTGCACCCGAGGATCTGCATTCCTTTCATCTGGATGTCCGGCTTAGGGATAGGCGGGGTAGGCGGCCTCAGAGTTCTTCCTTGATTCATAATTTGATATCCTCCTCCGATTCATAATTTGACAGCCTCTCTGAAAACACAGTAACTCGCCCTTTTATAACACACAGAATATACAGTTGCCAACCTTAAAAACAACTTGAATACAAAACGAGGATTCTTCCCGTGGTCGATAAAACAAAAATAAATGCGGAGGGTCTCTTTTTAGATGTTTTTGTGTTAATCGAGTGTGATCGATTCTTAATCATGTAATTTTAATGCTATATCTTCTATTGAAGGCTTTTCTATGTTTGTTTTTAATCAGTGGATAAATTGCTGTAAGTTTGTTCATGCTTTATTCGCTTGTTATCTATTGTGCATCTATTAATCTGTAAATACATTTTTTGATAACATGCTTAATAGATTACTTTTAAAATGTGTAATTGAAACAGTAATATTTTTATGCAATTAGATATAAATATTCAGGGTTAGGGTGGTCAAAAAGCCTGTAAACTTTTGAAAATTCCATAAAAACCGGAAAAAAATCGCAATAAAAAACTGTCTTCAGTCCTGAGGTCACTGGTTTTTTTAAGACAATAAAAAAAATTTAGTTCAAAATAATTTTAATAGATAATTCACGGTGTTCCGTGTTCGATTCTTTCTTTGGAATCGAACACGGAATCAATGTATCAGATCACGGAACTGTGAATCACATACCACATCAAAAATAGGATTTGGGTAAAATTGCTTCTTGCAAAAGAATCTTTTGCGCTTCTATGGTTTGCGTCGGGCGTCATCTTTTTATTATACACTTGCATAACTGTGGCTGGTCGATTCGCAAGTATTTTTATGTTAAAGGGACTTTCCTATATGCACCCTGTATACTATGGACATGCAGCTTCCCAAAGACAATCGAGAAAACGATATCAACCAATTAGGGATGTCAAACAATAACCGTTTTTATTTTTTCAAACACTCGGTCCCGCTCAAAACCGGAGAAAAAACTATGGTTTTTCCAGTTGTAAATTTAAAACCAATTCAAATTGTCAAACTAAATAAAAAAAAGACGGTTTTTATCCGGTTGCAGGATTTAATACCAATTAAACTTCGTAAGCCGAATTAAAACTGACGGTTTTTTCTTTGATTGATCACATCGGGCATTATTAATAAGGCCCGATTAATCACTTTGCCCATAACATATTATACGCTTATTAAATTTCAACTATGTATAGAAAGAACTGGTTTTTTAAACAACCGGCTATATTGCACTGTTTAAATCGAGAGGTTTAAACGTGAGGAAAAATAAACAGATTATTTTGCGTATTTCGACATTCCTAGAGGACCTCATCCCCCAAATTTTACTAGGGATTCCCATTGTGTACACGATTTTAAATTTTGTGCACCAAATTTAAACCCCCTTTCCAATGGGCTTTCATATTATTCAGCAAAAAAAACTACTTTTTGTTTAGTGGATAAAGAAAGTATTTAATTTACTCTTTTTGGTACTCTTACACCCTCCCCTCCAAAGAAATATTTCCGCAAGCAACTCATTCATAATAAACTACCCGATGTTGATTAAAAGGGACTCCAATCGGACCCGGCATACCTTAAGGCCAGCCTGGTAGAGTGGAAATATTTAAATGAAATAAAAATTTTTTTTCATAAATGCTCTTCTAAACCAACTGCCGGTTTTATGATTGCATACAGAGTTGAACTAAGCCTTCTTTTCCATATAGTAGCTCTTTTTGCAAACAATTTATAATTTCTGTCTGAACAATATTTTAGAAAAACTTTTGGGATTATTTCGCCTTAAAAAAAAAGTACTCCCCGACTGAAACAGTTTAGTAACCACTGAGTTAAGCAAACACTACTCGCAAAGTTGTAGCAGCGCAACATCGTCCGTCTCCGCGAACATACATTGGGAAGCCACTCATTCATTCATTCCGGGAGGTGTCGTCAGGCTTATCCGGCAAAGAGGTTTCGGAATCGGATTTATGAGCAGAAGCCGTCTAGACACGGTGACACTCTCGAGTGCCAGTTCTCGAGGAGAAAGCCATCGCTCTTCCGCACCTCGAGAGCACGTCAGCGCGAGGAGATAGTTGCTGGCTGCTTCGGGAAAAGGACCCATGGAGGAAAGCGATGCTCGGTTCAGAATAGACTTCGAGGCTTTTTGGAGCGGAGTGTATATTTCTGAGGACGGTGCAAGTTATCGCCGTTGCTCTTTTCGTGGTTTGGAATTAGCGCGCGGCTTGTAATGGCGGTTCAGCTCTGTTTTGTAGTGGAAATGTGCGTGGGGGGTCTGCTAAAAAATATTTTAGCTTCCATACAAACTGAGTGTTCTTTGGGGAGCATTAGATGGTTGGTATTTTTCCCCGTGTGATAACTGCACTCTCTTTATGCTAATGGTGAATTATTTATATTTCCTCTGCAAGCTTCTGGCAAAAGTGTCACAGCACTCATGTGTAATGAAGGTTGCAGAGGAAAGAAACTCAGATCGCCGGAGGAATGCTGTTTTGACCGATTATTTCGCGACCCCGGCTACACCCAAGTAGAACTAACTTAAGCATCAATCAATATGGTTCTATCAAATAAGCCTTGGTCAAAATGAACCTCTCTTATAAATTGGCCTATATGGACGACATTTCCCAGCATTGGTTTTTGCTGGATAATATCGTTATTATGACATTAGTTATCAAAAAGGGGGAAATAATCCAATTTCATTTTTAAGGATTCATGATATTTAAAAAGATTTTCAACTTTGTTTTTAATAAATTAAAATCCCACAATGTGTGTCAGACATTTATTGATATTCTCGATATTGGCTAGTATTGTTGCAGCCCTGATCCAAAGTTTTTGTGCTACCCGAGTTTTAGTTAGTTACTAAACTTCATTTTAAACACTCGTAATAAGTGCTTTATATTCATAAGGTTATATTTTACTTTAATTATATTTTATTTCCATACTTTTTAACAGAAAAGATAAAGCAAAAAAGTTAAATTTAACATTAAAAAAGTTTAAAAAACAAGTTACTATTTTTTTAGAACTGTTTGAGTCTTAAAATTGCACTTACAGGAAAAAATAAAACAACTTTGTTTAAACAATATTGCATTCATTGCTCAGGCAGGATTCTCTATGATCGATCAATCTTTTCACCTAAGGTTGAATACTTGGTTGCCAGCCAAGTTCAGATTACACCCTTGCCCTTGGTTGAGGCCTCGCTCCATTGGGAGGTTGTCATATAAAAGAAAACTAAACTAGGATAGTGGATTCAACCTTTAGTAACATGATTTTAAAGGGAAAATATATAGAAAGAAATTGTATAGTGTTGTTTTCCGATTTTTTGAAATAATAACGTGCCTTAATAAGCAGGTCATAATTGAATTTTAAGGTTCTTACTTTTACCAAATTTACAAAGTTTATGAAAAATTATTGCTATCACAGGAAGGAAAAATTGTTACTGATAAATTAATAATTTTCATGATTAGAAAGTCAACTACACTGTTCATAGTTTTTGCCTTAAGTTTCGTACTTAAAATTTCAACTCTTTAAAGAGCAACTTGAGCATATTCATGATCTTATGTACGGGTTTTTTTTTAAAGAATATGAATAAAACATAAAAATATTAAAAGTGTTTTATCAGCTGAGAGTGAAATAAAATGTATTTCAACTTATAAAAAGGTAATAACAGCAGTAATTAATTATTTTATCCTTTATGCATTTTAAATAAACAGAAAAAAAATCTCCATTTAAGTTGTATAGAATTTTGTATATGAACTATGACTAACATAAACTCAGAATAAAAAAATGCTTCAATTTTTAGTTTAAACTTTACAACATATAAGTAGCAATGTAGCAAGTTATATAAAATTTTCGTTGAATCATTTTATTCGATACCTTAAATAGGATGGTCAAGTAAGCAATTTTTTTCATAAGTTAGAGGCAATTTAGAGGTAGAGGATATTTGTAAAATGTATCAATAAACACTTAAAAGAACTATAAAGGGAACTATCAAGCATACCAAAAAAAAATCTTTATAGGAACAACAAAAATACATATACTTACAACTTAATCAACGTTATTTCTAAGCTTACACATCACATCCCTAACTTCTAATACCATATCCATTTGAAAAGTAGCAAAAGCACAAGTGAATTAATTTGTTTAAAGGATTTTCCGCGTTTTTCATCCCGTGAGAGAAGCACATGGTTGGAGAGTCGGCCATTCTTACAACCACCAGCCAAAACATCGTTACAACACAAACAATTCACGGCGCTTCCCCGAGCTATTTTGGTGAGCACGGGCTCTGTCATGGAGCTGTCTTGGATTTGAACCAGGACTTTCAACCCTCCTGGTTCAACGCACTGATTAATGTGTCAACACAAAGCCTAACTCTTTCATATTTACTATCGTTTCTTTTGTGAGTGTTTTAGGTTTTTGATGGGGATTTAATTGCCTATTTAAATTGTTCTTTAATCTTAAATTGCATTTCACTTTAATGATTTTTGCATCTTAAATTGTATTTCACTTTAATGATTTTTGCATCTTAAATTGTGTTTCACTTTAATGATTTTTGAATCTTAAATTGTAATTCACTTTAATAAATTTTTAAATGTATTTCACTTTAATAGTTTTTTTTTTATCTTAAATTATATTTAAATTTCATAATACACATTTTGTTATGAGCAAAATCATTATTCCAAAGTCCAATTCTTGTACACAATCCATACTATAGTTTTTCTTAAATATTTCACAACTTTAGTAAGAAAAATAGTACAGATTTCTTACAACTAGATATTTGAATTTCTCCTTATTTTAATGGTTTTCATCAATTTTTTTTAGAATTACCTTTTTTATACGGTAGGAAAATCAGGATATGCTTTTAAATATGTGATCTCAATCTTAATAGATAAGTATTTTCAATTATTGGGAACACTTTTAAATAACATTCAATTTTTGATCTTCATAAGTTATTTCTCAAGTTTAGAAATATTATTTCTTAAAATCATTTTTTTTGTTCCAATTTTTATTCTTTTTATACTTTTGTTGGAAAATAAATAGCCCTCTAAGTTTAAAATTTTCTTAACTCAAGTATGTATTCTGTCATCAACTTTTAAAGAGATCATTTTCATTATCATCTTTTAAATAAATTATTTAGTATTGATGGATGACAATTGTAAAAGATACGCATTTCAGTATCTAAAATTTAAAGTCCTAATGTGTAGTTAAAATTGAAATATATACTTAAAAACTTATAATTATTTCTTTAAATAACTTTCTAAAAAGTTTCTTCTATTTCATATAGAAAAATGTTTTCATAAATAATTTATATTGAAGTTATATGAACTTTAGATTTGGTTATTTACTATGAAGAATAATAATTATTATTCACAAATCCCCTCTTTTATCACATAAGAATTAATATGAATCTTGCATAAATGTAAGAAAATATATAAATTGCATCCTAGGTTTTTCAAAAGAAAATTGAAATTCAGGGGTGTTTTAAAAATTTTGAAACCTTATCCTGTTCGAACTTGTCCTTTATTTTTATTAATAGCATTTTTATTTTTAAGTTAAGTAAAAGTATTTTTAGCTTTTACAAAGGATCACAGAAAGCAACTTTCCTATATAATTCTTTACATTTTTTCTACGTACTAAACGTAAAAGAATTAAAAGCTATACTCGTTGTATAGCTTAAAAATATAACTCGTTTAACATACAGTTAAAAAACATATAACAAAAATTTGAAACGCACTTCCCTCAATATGAGGGGAAGAAGCACGGGGAGGGGGAGTCCTGTGGCGACGCGACGCTATAACAATAATTACTCAACAAGACGAGTAAGACAATGCCACATTGGTGACCCGGCATACGAACACGCACCTTCACCACCTCCACTTACGGTCACCAGCTCCAAACCATCCTCTTCGCTGTGGTTGGGTTCGCAGCGCTTCGCCATCACTCTCGGCTTCGCAACCTCACGCCTCGGGAGTTTCAAACATGGGCCATGGGCTCCGCACTCCCGGCGTCTCACCCTCACCTAGCCACGAGAGCTTGGTTCACGAATCCAGCCCAGCTGCATTCTGGAGGGGGAGTACTGTGGCGAGCTTACTCACCACTATAAGAGTCAGATATATCTAATGGGTTATAAATACCGACTGAAGTTATTATAACTCAGGAGTATACTTTTGAGTCGTATGACCTTCGGATCGGTATCTCCCAGTGGCTCGCACTTGCCACAAATTCATAACTTTTTCACACCCAACTCCACTTAAAAATAGAGATTCATAAAAAAGGATTAATACTTTACACTTTCATTATTCAAATTACTACTATGATAATTCTTCGTACTCCATTCATTAAGTTATGAATAATGAATGGAAGATCTTGGGCGATAATAAACCCCCACATTCTAGTCTATTTTGAGAGAACTGATGCAAACGAAACGAATAGTTCTAGAAACCACTCCAACCTAAACTTAAATCATGTTTCTCTAGCCAATAATATAACTACGCAACAAAAGCCCCATTCAAATAGTTTCAGCCCCACGTCATTTCACCTAATGTCACCTGAGTAAAAAAATACACAAAAATAAAATAAAATCAAGCCTTGTTATCCCAAGAGGATGGCTCCTTCGGAGCTAGGACTGCATCCGAAGAGAAATCGGCCAATTCTAAATTTAAACGCTCGCATTCGAAACACTAGACGACCTTGCATAGCGGACCACGTGACTTGAACGAAAATGGGTGTCGCACAGGGCAGATTTTTCTTACCGTCCCGATTTTTTTTCCCAAGAACCCCTGCGAAGGCGAGCTCGAGGCTGAGGTGTGGAGCCCGGTTGCAAATACCACTCTACGGTCCGCAGCTTTGGTCCCCGCACTCCCGGCTTTGAGAAGGAGACTTAACATCCAGCAAAATGGTAGGTGCATGTTTTGAGTTTGGTTTTTGAGGGGGTTCCCCTCTATTTGCAACGCAGATTTTTGAAACAATAGATTAAGTTAGGAATTTAGAGTTAATGTGGAGCCTCTTTTACAAATTGCAAGGATGTTTTTAAGAGATTTTAAAAGGAAAATGTTTTATACTAGAAACAAAACGTTATTCTTTGTGGCAATACTCTATCATGAAATAAAAACCTTAACAAGTACTTAAATTAAAGTATCATGCAAATTGTTACTATGACTTGTTATAAGGATTTTAACAGAAAAAGAAAAGAATGAATTGAAAACATCCGAACTTCTTGTATTAAAAGAGAACTTTCCAACTTTTATTTAAGAAAGATATTAGAACAATAAAATGCAAGGAAAATTTTAGGTTAGTAAAGTCTTTTTAAAAATTCTAATATTTTTTTTTAAATTAAGAATGTAAAAGCAAGGAGTTTAATTCTAAAACTAATACTTTTCATATCAACTATGTATGGATTGAAATGCGTAAAACAATTATTTTTAAAGTAAATGCAATGCATCGAAAATCTGTAAAATAGTCTCTGAAAAATAACTTACGAAGTAATTTGTAAAATAGTCTCATAGGAAATATTGTAAAAATATTTTTGAAATATAATATTGTAAATGAAAAAATTAAAAAGTTTTTTTTTAGTTTTGCAATTAAAAAAAACATCTTTTAAACTTTTACTTACTAAAACTAACCAATTTGAAAATGTGTAGCTAAGTATACAGGATGTAGTTGTAAATATTGTGATATTTATATGTACTTAATTAAAAGTTATAATTAAGTATTATATTAAGTATATTATTAGAGCCATTAAAAACTAGCCTGTGATGATGTAATAAATTTTATCCTTCTATCATATTTTAAATTACAATATCAGTAGAGTTCATCTGTTTGAGATGGCTGTTTTAATCTTAAATGATAATATTAATGCTTAAATATTAAATATTGGATACTGAAGTATCAAATATTAATTCTTCATTTTTAACATATAGCAAGATATTTCAAAATATATCGTTTCGCAAAGTATTTATAAAAGCTAGATATCAAAACTATTGAAATGCATTGAGAATAATAAAAATAAGTCTCTAGTTAGTATTTATAAATGTTTTCAGTAATTTAGTCTATAACTTAACATAAAATTATTTAAAACAATTAATACAATCTGTATAAAATTTTAAAATACTGTTACCAAAAAAGAAAAGTTTATTAAGATGGTATTACGATTGAATGAAAAATAAGGTAACATTGAAATTCCTTTGGGAAAGATCAAGTTAAAAAATCAATCATATTAAATACATTAAATAACTCTTTATATCAGGGTTTTTTTTTTAGTTTTTATACTTATAAAATTGTGTTACAAGAGTTTCAGTTCAGTTATGAATGTATCAAATATTAATAATATATTCATTCATGAAAGAAAATATATATATAGGTCAACAACATTATTTAAAAAAACATCTAAATTACTTTTATTAGTATATCAAATTTATAAAATATTCAAGAGTAGAAACCTTATATAAAGGGTTTTTAATCCAGATTAAATTTATTATATGTAAGAAATATCAATAAAAAGTACTTAGAATGTGAATATTTAACTATTGAATAACTACAAACACAATTAATTGAATGACACAAATAGTTTTAAATAATATTACCATTAAGTTTAAGTTATTTCATTGTTTATTTTTTACATATATAAAATAGTTAAATACTTTATAAATGGAATGTTTTTATATACTTTTAATTTCTTTTAACTAAACTATTGATAGTTTTATTATTATAAATTTAGAGTTAACTATAATTTGATTTTTTCACTTTAATATTGTGAAAAATTGAACTTATAATTTGTTTAGTTAATATTGTATACCTAATAAATCATGTTATATTTGAAAACTATGTCGTTGAGGAGTAACAAAATCATTAAGCTACTAGATTACTTAAATGCTCGAACTTTGTGTTAAATGATATTAATGTAATTAATTTTTATCTCATTTGATATAATAACTTTAATTGTTTCAACTTTCATTTCAGGTTGAGGAGCTAAGCAAAGAACAGGTCGAGAGTAAGTATTACATTTTTTCAACTTTTTAACTTTTATTTCAACTTTTTACATTTTTTAATTTTTTTGTCAAGGAATTTATAAACATTATGTTAATGATATAAATAACTCATGAACTTAATCAGCTACAACTATTAATTTAAGTCAACACCACTTATTAAAACTCATTAATAAACTGAAACATAATTTGAATGAAAAAGATAAAATGTATTCAAATTCTGTACAGTTGAATGTATAGTTTTTTGCATGTTTAAAAATTATCCCTTCCAAAATTTCGAAAAAGCTACAATAACACAATACTACTATTTTTATTTGATGGCATAATCATAAAATGGTTTTACTTAATTTATGATTAATTTATGGTTTTAATAATAATAAAATTGCGTAGAAAAAAATTACACTGAAATTATGTTCTGAGTACAACTCTTTCCAAAGGATTTTTAAATGCTTAGGTTTATTCTTTTTTATTCTATTTCAAAACAAAAAATGAAGTCGAGAGTCTGGCTCATGTCTTAGCAAAAACTGAATTCTTGAGTAAGAGGCGAAAGGAATTTGGAACTACATAACCTCTCAGTTTTCTTTCTGGCGCTACACCAAACATAAACTTTTTGCACAGAAGTTCGTTGTCCTCTCTACAGCAAATATATTTTTAAATAATCAGTTATATTAATTTTGGAAGAAAGCAATGAATTATTTTAAAAAACAAATTATTTTAAAAAACAAATTATTAATAAATGAGCTACCGTAAACCAAATGATTAATTAAACAAAAATTGATATAAAAATTAATGCATTACATATCTTAGGAAATGATAATGATAGGTATTTAAATGATAGGATGGATTTTAACTAATAATGCATACTAATGCTAATTGTGAGAACATGAATGTTAACTTTCTTACCTTACGATTAATTCAATGATTAAGTAATAAGCCTCACAATTTAATATAATAAGTAATAAACTCGAACAATTATTTTATAACAAACAAAACGGGGTTTTTAAAGAAATTATAATGATTTATGGATATTGTTTATGAAAATTCTTTGAATTTTAACTTAATTTAATCTGAAGAGTCAAACTTTCAATTTATTTTATTGTTTTTGCTAAAAGTTACATATAAAAAACCCGTAACAAAATTTTAAATTAAAAAAGTTACTATATTGATCAATCTGACATGCATTTAGATCACAATTAGATATTTCTTATTTATTCTTATTAAGTATTTAGATATTTCTGATATTTAAAACTTTTTGATTTACAACTTAGCCACTGAAAAAAAAATAATCTACTATTTACAATTCAACAAACATATTGTTTCTTTAGAATTTTATTAACATTTATCTTATGCCTAGAAAAATTTTTAATTTGCTAATTTCTTTTCTAAATATTTCAAAGAAGATAATTAGCAATTTTTCAATCTATGCAATATGATAAAATGATTATGTTTTATAAATCACAAAAAATGCATTATGCATATTAGCTATAAAAAATAAAGATTATTCTAGATTTTAAACTAAATGTTAACACAAAAAGAAAATTCAAGAAACTCAGATAAAATAATATTATGTTCATAATTACATTAATTTTACTTTAGTAGTATATGATATTTAAAAAATTCAACTTTTTATTTAGTTATTTTTGTATTAAGGGTGAGAACTCGAACAACTTCTAAACATATTGAAAAGTTAGTAGCGTGGAGGATATATTTTTAGATCACTCTGTCAGGAAGCATCGTTAGTACGAAATCTATTTCGCTGTTTCTAAATTTGGAGAGCACCTTCTATCCTTCATTTGAAAATGTGTTGCATCTTTTATGGGTACATTAATATGAATAACTGATTTAATCTTAGAAAACTAAATAAATGACCGAACACAAAGTAAATAATCTTAAGGATGTTGTTGTTTTTTTTAATTTATACTATATTGGTAGCTAACTTTTTAAAGTGTCTGTTATTTTAATCATCTCTATGGTACTATACATTTCTATTTAGAAGCATAGTTTTGATTCTCGAATATTATTTCACTCTAACAGTGAGAAATGAGAATTACACATTTAACATGAACACAATGTTATAAAGTTAACATTTTAAGTATTAAGGTGTTATAATTATCTTGTTGGTAAAATTGTTATTAACTATTTTTGTTTAAATAAAAACATAGTACATATATCCTCTCTGAAATTATTTTAACTCAAACAGTAAGAAATAAGCATTGTAAATATAAAAAAAATTGTTACTTTTGAAACATTAGGATGCGATGAAGTAAATAAACTTCAATCGAAGGATATCTGAAAATTTATAAGGTAACGATAATGGGATTTCAGAAATTTTGAATGTTATTTTCAAAAAACTTTTCTTGTGTGTAAAAAGAAATCAAAGTAACAAAAGATAATTAATTATTTTAGGATTATTTACATTTTTTGTTTACCCTCATTTAACTTTCTTAAAACATATAAACCATGTTTGATTTGGGAAACAACACAAAATTCAATATTTCTTCCCTTTAAATAACTTATAAATAATATTTAAATTAATCTTACTTACACCTTATTTATAAAACTAAATTAAAAAAAAAAAAACTTAATTATTTTCAATCCTTTAGTTTAGATTAATTAAAAATAAAAGAATATTCGAAAAAAAATCATTTATCTTGATATTATTTGTTAGGTTAACTAAATTTGTAAGTAGAACAAAATCAAAAATTTTATCATCATTTATAATTTTACAACATAACTTTATTAATGTTGATACATTACTGATTGATTGACATAAATTTTATCGAAAAAAAACTTTTAATTCCTATATTTTGACAAAAAAAAAATTTCACATTTTTCTCTTTAGCGTTTTGAATCGTAACTTAGGATTAAAAAACATCGATAAAACCAAGTCCTCTTTCTTAGTGAGGTTCTTCAAGAGAGAATGCCTTAACAATTAGTTCTTTTCTGACAATTTATAGAAAAAAAGAGAAAATTTAGTAGAAATAACACACCAAGAGTTTGACCCATTCATAGTGGTTCTAAAGATATCCAACTGATTACGATGATGGAATTAATGGAATTTAAAGCCTTATTAAGAAGTCTTATAAAAGTTTTTGAGGTATGTTTAAGAACAGTATATAACTCAAACATCCTGAGATTTTGACCCATTCACAGGGTTCTAAAGATATCCAACTGATTACGATGATGGAATTAATGGAATTAAAAGTCTTATAAAAGTTTGTAAAAGTATGTAACCCAAAAACCCCGAGATTTTGACCAATTCTTGGGGGTTCTGGAGATTTCAAACCTAAAACTCTACAGATATTAGTTGGAGGAATTAAGAGCCTTGCGGTTTATATAAGGCATTCATATCTATTCCAGTGCAATCTTCTTCTTAGAAGGAGAAACGTTCCCCAACAGGTAGATGCGGAGATCCTCCCTCCTCAGCAGTTCCAAAGAGGATATAAATAAGAATCGCTCGCTCCCTCAACAGTGGGAGAGGCCAAATTTGGCGTCCGCTCCCAACCCAGTGTTCTGTTACGAATGCAATGTGAACTTTGTTCTTCAATTGTTCCTCGTTACAACGCAAATGGGGAACAGCGTGCCAACTATCTGGGTTAACACCAGTGTGTTTATGGGATGGTGGCGACGTTTTGAGTGGTTTGGCTGTCATCCTACAATATCCGTTTGGTTTTCTTTTTAACTTGGAGAATTTTGTTTGAGCAGCACAAAACATTTGAAATTTTAAAAACACATATATCCAGATGAAACGGGAAAGTCTATACAAAGTTTTGTACACATTACATTAATTAAGTTTTTAAATACCTATACTTTATTATTTTTTTTTTGCTTCAAAGAAACGATTTTATGCCTGTATATAGTCTCTAGTTTTAGGTTCGTGAAGAGTTATTTGATTGTTGAAAATCGTATCGATAAATAATAACATTTTGACTAAAAAAATTAAGAAATTTTTATAAAATTTCAAATAATTTAATTTTGAAAGTTTGTTTTATATCTTTGGAAAAAAACGCTTTAGTAAAATATTTTCAAACCTCACCACTGTGTGTTATCAAGTGTACATTTGATAAACGTCCAAAACTTTTCTTTGAAAATTGAAAAGAAATGTATAACTTAAAGTATAAATCTTTTTATGTTTGGATTAATAAATAACTTATTCTTAGCTTAATTAAAGCTTGATTAATTAGCTTATCTAAAAGCTTAATTAAAGCTTAATTAAAAACTTATAACTTATTCTTCTTAACTTATTATAACTTAGCATTTAGTTTAGGTTTTGTAAATGATTATTCAATTATAATAAAAAATTTTATTAGCGTAGCTTTTTAGGACAAAACTCGTTTATTTTTTAATAAAAATTGAAATTCACACAAACTTTTCATCTTACAATTTCTGAAAAACACTTAACACTACACTAAAATATTTCAAGCACTAAACTATGCGTCAAACAATATTACAGTTAATAACAGTGTAAACTTTTAAAATTATGATTCAAGACTTGTCATTTAAAGTTAACTTGAATTTTAACAAAAGAATAATTCATTTCAAGAACTAAGAAATAGTATTTTTATTCTGTAAGGATTTTTTTTCACTGAGAGAGATTACCCCAAATTCCCTAAATTGGTAAAAATACCCTGAGTTAAGTGAAAGAATTAAATTATGGAAAGATCCACCAAAAATTAAATTCTTATAATTCATTAAAGTATTTTGAACTAAAGTTCTTAAATTGTATAAAAGAATGCATGAACATAAATCGTATAAATTAATAGAATTTTTTAAATATTTTGCGCATACAAAACTCAAAATAAATTTTTTGTGTCTTCTTCTAATATTTATAACAAGATTTTAAAACCCGATTGTGATGTTTAAAACCACACTCTCCTGAAAAATCTCTTTTCCTTTTTTGAAAAATCTAATTGACTCATACATTTTTACGTTAATTACCATTAAATTTAACGGTTTTAATAAAATTATTATTGAAAAGTAACAAACTTTTACATACTTAGCTGTAAGTTTTATAATGAGGTTGTCAGTCAGTGTGAAGTTATAGTTAAATTTATATTAGAATTCTCACCAATCAATGCTTCCTCTTTCCAGTGTTGAAGAAGGCCTTCGACATGTTCGATAAGGAAAAGAAGGGATCCATCAACACATCCATGGTCTCCACCATTCTCAGAACTCTGGGCCAACAGTTCGTGGAAAGCGAGCTAAAAGAACTAATATTAGAGATAGACGTCGACGGTTAGTACATATTTTTTAATAATAATAGACACACATCGGATTTTCCTTTATGTAACCCAGTTTATGCACGAATTTAACTTTTGTTCTGAAACATTTATTCCCCTAACTATTTATCCTTCACTTTTACACAAGAATTAATTTTTATGTTTCCAGTAATTAAAGCTTAAAAATACTTTTACATACGCATATTAAGCATTTTAAAAAGGAATTTTATTCATGTATTTAACTTTCGTCTCTAAACAACACGAACTACTTGTCTTTCATTTTTATGCAAGAATTAATTTTTATTCATAATAATTAAAATTTAAAAATTAGGATGCTTTCATGTACTACCTAAATTGTTTATTTCACTTTTTATTTTCATGTGGGGGCATTCTATCCCTGATCCCTGATTGATCAGAAAACATTGCTTACGATGAAAAAAAGGAATATCCTAAAAAAGTTAGGGGGAGGCATTGACCTCCATGACCCTCTGTAAATCCACCAATGTTAACTTTTTCTTTTAAGTTATACTTATTTAAATACTAATCTACCTACCCGCTTTTCCCCATAGCTCCTTTCTTACTTTAAGGGGGGTTAAAACTTCAAAAATATCAAAAATAAGAACACCGGTTCCTTCATAGTACTTCAAAGTTAGGTTGTGTCAAAACGTGTAGACATTTTGAACTGAAGCGAGTTATTGTAAGTTTTGTTTTTTGATGCTTGAGATCTTTTTATCATATATGATGAATGTAAATGTTAAAGATTTTAATGGTAGAATTTCTGAATGTTTCTCTTATGTCAATTAAAATGTGTAAGTCTTTTACACAAGAGTAGTTCTATGTTTACTGGAAACTGCATTACAATACCATTTTTCCAAATATAACCAAGTGATAATTCTAAGTAACACAAATTCATTTATACCAAAAATATAGTGATGTCTAAAGTTATGTGTTAAGTTTCATCAAGGAACCCCCCAAAAAACGAGTTTCATCTAAGTAATGTGCATTTCACTTTAGTTTAAAAAAAGTAGTGGAAAACAAATATAAAATATTTTAGAAATCTAAGAGTCGTTAGAAAATATGTCATCAAGGTTCACAAAGTTTAAAAAAGAAGAACCAATTTATATTTTTAGTATTTTAAAACAAAATATTTTGGGGTTTTCACCTCTGTTTAGTTATACCTATATATAGTTGTTTTTTTTATGAATGTTTCCCGCTTTACTTCGTTTTCAAATAAAAATTGGTGACCTACTTTATTGATTTCCCCCAATGAACTCATTAATTTTTGTAATTTATTCATTATTAAACATAATTTTTGTAAAGAATTATGTTTTTGTGAAATTACTAACTTTGTATGTTTGCCTGATTACCTTTAGAATTAATAGTAGTAGTTTCTGATTTTACACACATTCTTACTGTACTTTTAGTATTTAATGCTTTCAGGGCTAGTTTACCTTTCTTTTTACACCTATATAGACCAGTTTTCTAATCTTTGTAAGCAGTTAAATTTCCTAACCCTCCACCAGGAGATTATAATAAAGTAGAGAACTTTAATTTATAAAATTCATACAGCAGGGCTAAAATTAAAGCTAATAATAAAATAACCATCTAATAATGCTGGACTTTCACTAAATTTCGCGAAATCCTTATAAAACCACTTGTTGTAATTAAATCCATCATTTTCATCCTTCTTTGAAAACAAATAAGCTTTGAAGTCTGATTAATTTTAAATGTGCTAAACGAAAGAAAACAATTGTAGAATCTTTCACAGTGAGCTGACATTTGCGCTTTCCTCCCTCAGGTAGCGGTGAGTTAGAGTTCGACGAGTTCTTGGCGCTGACATCCAGGTTTTTGGTGGAGGAGGACTCGGAAGCCATGCAAGAGGAGCTGAGAGAGGCCTTCCGAATGTACGATAAAGAAGGGAACGGGTATATTAATGTGGCGGACCTCCGGGAGATCTTGAGGGCGCTCGACGACGCTCTGACGGAGGATGAGTTGGACGAGATGATCGCTGAGATCGATACTGACGGCTCCGGAACCGTCGACTTCGAAGGTAGCTTTTCATTAAAGAATGTCTAGCTTCAAATACTGTGCCGAGAAATGTTTTAACTATCAATCATGATTTTGTAGAGCTCTGTACTCCTTGTATTTAGAATATGCGTATCAAACACATTACAGTAGGGTGTTTCGAAAGTCTATGGTAAAAAATTTTTTTTCGAATTTCCCAGATGCCCCCCCCCCTCAAGTTGTTACAAATACTAAAACATAATTACCTGCAAATTTTCAGGTCTCTAGGACGATTTTTGACCCCCGCGCCCTTCAAAAGTAGGTTTCCCATGTTAAAGTATAGGGAAAATATTGAAAATATCGTCATTTTTGGTTCTTTTCAATTTTACGAGCCTGAACGCAGTCAATATCGAATTAAAACCTATACATCATCTTTGGGACATCATTGCCTCAAGATCCTATCGGAAAAATATTCCATGGCACCTACTGGGGGGTAGTTACATGGGGGTGAAAAGCGAGCTTTCACCGAAAAACGAGGATGCTTGCGGCGGGAGCTGGATGAAGGCCTCTCATGGGGGGGGGGGGCAGACACAACTCCCGCCAGATGGGTTCCAAATGGTACCTTAGGAAAAAGGTTCAATAAACACTTAAATAGGCTTTTATCCAGGTCCCTCCGCAAACGCCGGCGAGCATAACCAGCACCCGCGGCAAACATCCTCGTTTTTCGGTGAAAGCTCGCTTTTCACCCCCGTGTAACTACCCCCCAGTAGGTGCCATGGAATATTTTTTCGATAGGATCTTGAGGAAATGATGTCCCAAAGATGATGTATAGGTTTTAATTCGATATTAACTGCGTTCAGGCTTGTAAAATTGAAAAGAACCAAAAATGACGATATTTTCAATATTTTCCCTATTAACATGGGAAACATGGGAAACCTACTTTTGAAGGGCGCGGGGGTCAAAAATCGTCCTAGAGACCTGAACATTTGCAGGTAATTATGTTTTAGTATTTGTAACAACTTGAGGGGGGGCATCTGGTAAATTAAAAAAATTTTTTTTTTTTTTGAAACACCCTAACATTACAATGACGCACCGATGCGGCATAAGGAAAAAGGATCGAGGAAGTGGCAAAAAATCGCGGGATTTGCCAAATTCTAATTAAAAGGAAACTTACTTAAAGAGGTTTCTTAAGATGGAGAGATATAGAAGCTCTGTATTTAATGGGATGATAAGGGATGTAATAATATACGATGATAAGGGATCTGGATGATAAGAGATGCTTTGGATAGGATTTAACAATAATGGATAAATCTATGCAGTGACGGCTTGTCTATAGGAGCACATGAGCAGGTGAACCCCCAATAAAAATTAATTAAGTCGAAATTAGTCAATAATAACATATATGGGAAAACTAATAAAAATCTTTTCCAACTTGTATCTTATTCAGGATGAGCTTCCAACCCCTCTTCTGTTCTAATTATGATATTTTTTCTTAATTACATTTTCAAAATTTAATTGTGAACCCCCATTTGAACTGCCCACCAGCCACCACTGCCCCTATGTAATAAATATCTTAGTATTATTTATTGGAGGAGAGAAAGAATTGATAGGAATCTGGGAGATCTCTGAATATAAGATGATATTTAGTCTACACCCCTTAAAGTTTGTACCACGAACTTCGGATAATCCTATGTTTACATTTTTAATACCTAAAACTATTGCGGATCAATGGCAAAAGTAAAATTTGTATAGGGATAGATGTTTAGAAAACCCTAAGTTAAAAAGGGGTATAATGTAAACTGAGACTAAGATTTATAGTATGTTTACAAACTATTAAAATATTTTATTTTATTCTTTTTTCAGAGTTCATGGAAATGATGGCTGGCGAGTAAAGAACTTTTTATTTCATTCATTGTGTTGTTTGGGAAGAGACCATAGGCGAAACATCCAAAACGCCAACTTCAAAGAAACTGTTCGTTTTGAACAATAATTTATTCTTTTACTTGATTGTATAACACTGGAAATTTCAGTGATTTCAACCATATTTCCTTTATTATTTAAGTTTGAAAATTTATTACAATAGTAATATGTAAACATACTAATAAACCAAACGTTCTAAGCAGCATTGGAGAAAATAAATTCATTGTTATTTTTTTCATTTTGTGTAACTTATTGTTCATGAACACATACGAAACTCTACAGAGGTTTTATCAAGTTAGAGTTTCAATAACACAAATTCCCACAAGTGGGAGTTCTAAAGTTTTCTATAGGAGAAAAATTCAACAGTGAATTTTCCCCGCTCCGTATAAACGAGTTCAACTGTGTGACGTCACAAACACCAAAAATACTTACGACTGTATATGTTGTTCAAACCGAAGATTTGTCTTCAATGTTATGGAATATACACCGGAAGTGCTTGGGGTCTTTGGCTCAACTTCCGATTGAATCCGTTTCTATACAAATGAAAAAATTATATAATAAAAAGAGATATTTTACTGGGGTGCTTATTTAAAAATGCACAAATAGATAATGATATGCACAAATAGAGAATTAGTAATGAACTTAGTAAACTAATTCTTAACATAAATTACACTGGTAAACAAGGATTTTGGCACAAGATAGTTTTGTAGTGTTTCTAGATTAACTTTTCACGCTGATTTCAAATCTGCAATCAGAATTTTTCCATCATACTCAGATTTTGCACCATTCAATTTTTTATACATTGCTTCGTAATGCTCAGTATATGTGTGTTCAATGATAGCTAATATATTCAAAATAAAATTTTAAATGATTTATTTGATGATTTTGATTATTTTTATCGATATTTACTATAGTAAACCTCATTTCTTCATTCCTACCTGTTTTTAGAAGGGTCCAATTTTACTCTCTAAAGATGACACTGCTGCGCCAATCATACTATGTCCATTTCGAGGGTCAAGATATTGAATGAATGAATTAACTTTAAGGATTCTCAGACTTATATTCAATTAAGCTCTTTAGAGACCTAAAAATATGATTATCAGTCATTATTCCATGCACCAGGAGCGATCCAGGAGCCAGAATCTGTCATAAGAGAAGATAGAGCCAGCATCTCTTACTTGCTCCTTAAAAATCCCATTCAAAGCTCGCACACACTCTATAAATCATGCATTAAGTTTCTGTATGATTCTATCATAACTAATTACATGAAATTTTTTATATAATGCTTTTTTTTATAGATGTTTCTTTCACGAGTATTGAGTGTGAACGTGTATAAAGCTTTTATTAGTGTAATGTCTCTGTACCATTTTAAATTTTTGTCAGGGTAAATTTAATCACATATTCTGATCTTAACCATCATTATGGATCTTATGGTATGATTTTTATCTATAATAATAATTTTTGTTAGAAGCTGTTGAGACAAAATCGTTGTTTTCTGAATTTTTAGACAAAAGTGGAGGTGCAGAGACAATGGGGGGCTAGAATTCTTGCTGGTTACTTCTGGACACTTTAGTGGAACATTTCTGATGCTATTATACACAGAAGAAAATTCCAACCTTTACACTTCAAGTTAGACGAATACTATCAGGTCTATGTGTGAAATGCAACATTTGCTTCAAAATTAAAATATGTGTCACAAAAAAACTGTGGGTGATGGAGATAAACAACTTGCATATTTGAATTCAGCACAAAAAGTTCTATTAGGATCACCCCATTTTGCTCACTGTGCCAAAAAACAAAAAGTTCAATTTTGTTGACTAGTGTTATTTATGAGTGATAAGGTAACATAATTAGTTGCTTAATTATTCAATTAAAGTTAAGCTTAAGCCGTAATTTTTTTTCCTCTTCTGCATTAGATCATTAAGCTATTATTTTCAATTGAAGACATTAATGCTCCACCCTATGTTTAAGTAGTGTTCGGCACTAGTTAACTATAGAACTAGTTGCAACTAGTAGTTAACTACCGATCAACTAGTAGTTAACTAGTAGCTTAACTACTTTTAGTTTAAAGTAGTTCAACTATTAGTTTAACTACTTTTTTAATTAACTATTAGTTAAAACTACTTTCAAATGTTTAACTACTTGAAAAAAAATTTTATTTAAAATTTAAAAAGATATTGAAAATTTTTATCAAAGGTAGAGTACTTCAAATATCATAACCAGAAATAAAGAACATTTTTGCGCGAAGTATGAATGTTTTTTTGTGATATAGATAAGAAAGATGTATTAGAATTTCGCCAAAAAGTGTGTTATGAAATTAAATAGACTAGTTAACTAGTAGTTAACTACTTTGGGAAATAGTTAACAACTAGTTGCAACTAGTCCCAGGAAAAATAGTTAACTACTAGTTACAACTACAATTTCCCAGACTAGTTAGTAGTTGGTAGTTAACTATTTTTTTACCACTAGTTGCCGAACATTATGTTTAAGGTAAAGTTCTTTTTTCCAACCGGTAAAAAGAAGGTACTAAGTCCTTTTATAATTTTATCTATATTTTTACGCTCTTCTTACGTTTTTCTATTCATAGGCACCAAATTTATACACCTTATCCGACATCTTTTTGGAATAGAAGAACCAGTGGTTATTGCATTCAATGGGAAAACTCCATTGATCATAGATAGTGCTATTTTGGCATGAATTAAAAAAACACCCTAAGATCCCGAAAAGATGGTAGCTTTAATTTGCAGGAATTTGTCTAGGTTTTTTAGGTACCCCTTTTGTGAAAATTTAGAAACGAACTTTTAAAATTAATTTTAAAAATCAACATTACAACAGTACATAATTTTTAACCATCAAAAACAAACTAAAATTTAGTCTGTAATTACACAATGAAGAATATGAATGTATTCTTGATATGAATGTACTCTTATATTTCCATTTTTTCATATACCTATTTGTTCTTTCTTGTGTTTTTCCTAGAGTTTTTAAATGTGCATATTGTGTTTAAAATAATAAAGGTTCTTCTCCTTAAAAAATTTCATTATCAGAATTATTAAAATTTTTAATAATACATTCACGGTTATAAAGTTATAAAATTACTGAAATTTAAAAAACAGATTTGTAATTTTACATCATATCTTAAGTTTCCCATGTGATTTAAGAACAAGTAAAACAATTTCCACCGTTTTAACCAACACTCCATTGGCCTCTAGCATAAAAATAAGACAAAAGTTACAAAAATTCACTTAATTTTATTTCAGTAATTATCAGCTTAATGACATTAATCTTAAATTTGTATTATTAGTTGTTATTTTGGGCTTGTTTAAAACGCATAGCAAAACATTTTATATCTCCCCTTATCAATTTAGTAACTAATATTTTACTGACTTTTTCCAGGCCCTATCTAGTTTTCCAAACTTTTTATTCTAGTTTTTATGGTGAGGGACTTAATTTGAATCAATAAACGTAATACTCATTTTCAGACTTTTCAAAAATTCTTATGAACTATTAACTGGCAGCTATCCTGCCAACCGTCCTTAGTGAGGTCTGAAATAAAATGAGATAGATAAAACTAATGAGATAGTTTAAGATTTTGATACAAAATATTATTGTACTTAACTTAATTAAAAGTGAAAATATACAAATATAAGTGAATATGGACTTGACCGCTGATGGGGGTTCCGGGATGGGCATTTCTCCGCTCTTGTCCTGATAATAAGGCATGTTCAGTCCAAAGTATTGATATTCGCCTAATTTCATACTTTAAAAATTGCTGAGCAAGATTTTTTCTATTATTTGAGGTCGGAACCATTTCATTACAACACTTAACAAATTTCCAGGTGAAAATAGCTTTATTTCAATTCCCCAGGCTGTAAAATAGGATTTTTTTATACGCTAGTCTTATCCTCTATAGCAGTGGTTCCCCAGAGCCTTTCTAGGGGGTCCGCGAAGGTCTCTCATTTAACCCCTTAACTTTCGTTTCGAGAATCCGAACCGTTACCTTTGAGTGTTAACAAAACAGTTTTAAAATGAGATAAACACGATTTTAAAAAGGCAAATTAAAATAAAAAATGGGGGGAGAACCCCAGTCCCCCTTGAAATTTTCACGAGGGTGTCCTATAAATGTTGGGTCACACTTCTAGGGGGGATAGTAGACACCTAGACGAGTCATAATCATAAGGATTTGGGGGTCCCAGAAAAAATCCCAGGGAGTTAAAAATGGAGCGACACCCCAAAAAAATTATTGAAAAATCAATTTGTAGAACTACTTTGATAAAAATTTAATAATGGTCTCAAATTTTTTGGTTTTTGTTATCTTTAAAATTATCTTAAAAGTTTTCACTTTAAAATTTGTTTTAATACGAAAAAAGTTAAAATATCACAAAAAATGTGAAAAAAAAACTGCAAAAACTTTATTTTGTATTTTTGTACTTTTAAGATAATTTTAAAGATTATATTAAACCACAAAATTTGATACCATAATTAAATTTTTACCGATAGTAGTTCTTCCACAAATTGAGTTTTTCAATAATTTTTTGGGGCTGTCGCTTCATTTTTAACTCTCTGGGATTTGGTCTGGCCATTAGTGGGTAGAATAAAATTCACCGTGCAAGACTGTGAAGATTTAACAGGCAACAATTTTATTTTGCACGTAAAAAATATTAAAAATTGTACTATGTTTCGGGGATACTTTGATCCCCTTTGTCAGCTGCTGACGAAGGGGATCAAAGTATCTCCGAAACATTGTACAATTTTTAATATTTTTTTCCGTAGAAAATAAAACCGTTGCCTTTTAAATTTTCTTCATTAGTGGGTTGCTGTAATTTAGATGTTTCAATGAGAGAAATTTTACGAAATTTCATTTTAAAAATAGATATTTTAATTTTTCACAAAAAATATGATTTTTCGATTCTTAAAAGCATAAACTATTACTATAACTAATTTTCGTGTCATTTTTTAAAAATATCTTAGTGAAATTCCTATTTAAAAGGGTGATCAAAATTGAGGCTGCAAACTGCCACCAAAAATGTCCCATAGGATAACATGGGAAGCGTTCAAGGTCGCTTATCGGGGAGGACTCTACTTTACACCCGTGGAGCCTTCTCTCTACAAACCTTGCCCGCGGAGTATACTGTGGAGGCTGAAATGCGACATCTGCTCGCAAGCCACTCACGCTAAGTACAAAAAGAACTGTTCCATGAACTCTATGGTTTCCCCTATGGGTTTCCCTCTTGATGGTTTGATGTGGCAGATGCATTCTTGCATATTTAGTATAAAAAGCATGGATAAAAAGAGACTGGAACAACTGTTTTTTTATATACCCCGTTGTGTTCTATTAATAGTCCAGATGTCGCATTTCAGGCACCATACATGGGTTAGATTTTTTTTTTGTCTTCATAAGTTTTATCTTGTTGGAATTCCGCACATAAATCCATTCATCATTAATAATCATTCTTTATCAAAGTCAATTACAATATTCATCTTAAAAATCTATGTTTATAACGTCAGATTCAGGAGGGCCAAATAATCACAGTAGGGTAGGGGAAAGGAGGGTAAGAGTACGCACAAAAATGATTTTGAGCTATAAAATTAAGAATATAAAAGCCAGAGCCACAAAAATTTAGTGAACGCAAGCTTAATGACGCAAAGACCAACCTACAAAAATGGAAGGTTATAGCTTTAATGAAACTATGTTAAAAATCACAAAGAAAATAAGAAATTGAATGCATATGCATATACATTACTTTTATTCGACCTGGCGGGTTAAAGTACGCATTCAATTTTCAAAACTTGATCGAAATCACAAAAATGCCTCAATTTTTTTGTAATTGGAACCTTCTTCCCTCATGTCACCTCTCTTTAAATATAATGCACACACGATTCAATCTTCTTGATTTTATACAAGAGCAATATTCAATTTCAGATAGGTTTTAAGCTTTCCAAGGGAAAAATAAAAATTATTTCAACATCTCTAGCACATAACTCTCATGTAGTGAAGAGTAAGATGAGTTAGGTATATGATTCTCACTCTACAAAATCTCAACTATTTTGCCTATATGCATACTCTTAGGCAGTGGCGGATCCAAGGGGGGGGCAACAGGCCTTTTGCCCCCCCTGGGGCTCAGGCACTTTTTAAAAATTAAGGTAAGAAAAGGAAAAAAAAATTGTAAGTGGGAAGTGAAGATTAAAATATTGAACACAAAATAGGAAGCATGAAGATATAAGTCGATATGGGAGGGCTGGCACTCTCAAGCGCAGATTCAGGGGGGGGGGGGCAACTGGTCAATTGCACCCCAATGGCCTTGGACTAGGTGTACCAAAACGAGTTAAAACCCTGGTTTTTGGGTCAAATTTCCAAAATTTTCTGGGGGAGGAACTTGGGCGTAGCCAGGTTTCCTGTTAGGGGGGCAAGGATACTTACCTTTGCTCTTGATGTTGGGAATACTAAGTGACAGGGGTTGACTCAACGATATTTCCCACGTACCCCCATACCCCATGGCGAGTACTTTTACACGCTTAATTTTAGGGTACTTATACAAAAGGATTTGGGGACTTTTGCACACCTAACGTAAAAATATGGGTAATTAATGTGAGCTTAAAAATGGAGAGTTTGGGGGTCCTCCCCCAGAACATTTTTTAAAATTCGCCCCTCAAAGTAGTGTTTTAGCTCATTTTGAGACTCTTTGGGCAGAACAGAACCTCTTCTTGTAAACGACATAATGTTTTCAAAAAGGTTATGTACTATTGCTTTAATAAAAAAAATTTAACAAACTGAGAATTTAGGGGGGGGGGGGCAGCTGCCCCTCCCTGCACCCCCTAGCTACGCCCATGGGGAGGAATCCTAGACCACCTTTTGTATTTACATTATTATTATTTACAATTTTTATATGAAGTTCTTCAAGATGAGCTCTTAAACCAACAATATGTCTAATATACGGTTTAAAAATGCTCAAAACCAACTTTTTTATTATTTAAGCTTAATGTTTCCCCACCAAATAGTTTTATTTCTATTTTTTATTCATGGGGTTTAAATTGGTTTGTTTTGAAAAAGTATTTTAGAAAAAATAAATTATTTCTTTTTTTTTGTTGGTTTTCAGCTGCTGGATGTGGTGTCATAACTTTTGCCACTCCTTCCCTTTGTCAGAAACTGTATCAAAATGAATATATACCTCCCCCCTCCGAGCGTGGCAAAAGTTATGACATCACATCCAGCAGCTGAAAACCAACAAAAAAAAGAAACAATTTATTTTTTCTAAAATACTTTTTCAAAACAAACCAATTTAAACCCCATGAATAAAAAATAGAAGTAAAACTATTTGGTGGGGAAAAATTAAGCTTAAATAATAAAAAAGTTGGTTTAGAGCATTTTTAAACCGCATATTAGACATATTGTTGGTTTAAGAGCTTGACATGTGACATAGGGGGAGGGGTCGAAAATTGGCAAAAAAACCCCATCATTTATGGATGGTTCCTTAAATAAGCATAGGAATATTTTTGAGTCCTCTTCCCTGGTGCAAAAATCTAGATTTTTCCTGATAATGACTAAATATTTTAGACCTTTAGAGGATATTTGGGCTCCTACCCAAATAAATTTCTATATGCCCCATTGGAGTGATGAAAAGAGAGGGAGATAAGGGAAGACCTGTGGGGCAATCAGCCCCATGTGTCAAGTCAACCCCTTGACCATCTAGAACAGAGATGACCGTTCATCTCTAGGATCTCTCTCGGAGGATGAGACCTTAAATCCCGTCTTATAAGTTCAAAAATAAGTCCAGAGATTACATTTTAAGGTATAATTTTTTAAAAAATTCTGGGGGAGGACCCCCACACCCCTTTCCTTCCCTAGGGGGTAATCTAAGCATCATCAATAAAATACTTGGGGGGAGAGACCTTGGGAAAAATATAGGAATCATCTAAACCCTTCCCTAAAAACTAAAGTCTGGTTGTACGGCTCTGTAGACGACCTCAAATAGGTTTTTAGGGTAAAATTTTTAAAATTATTCTTGAGGAGAACCCCCAGCCTTCCTAAAATGTGGTTGCCCCCCCTTAGGACCAGGCTGGATCCGCCACTGCTCTTAGGCCCCAATGTCCTGGACTGGAAAGCAAGGCCCAGAAGCAACCTAAAATGAGATTGGGGGAGGGGCAAACAGAGAGAGAGAGAGAGAGAGTTGGAGGTAGAAATAAAATTTCAGTGCCAATTACATTTCAACTTATTTATAATAACTGCATATAATTTTTTATCTTAAAACTTTTTGCTGTTGCATTATTATGGCTCCCAAAGTGAGCAAACTATTAAAATATTGCTCATTACCATTTTTATGCACAAAAACTTTCAAAAAACTGGTAACACTAGCTTAAAATCCCTTTTTAACAAAATAAATTAAAAAATTTATATAATTAAACATAACTTAAAATATCCTATTATTTTTCTACTTAATGTTTTAATTGAAGTAACTTATATTCCATTTAGTTCAATTCATTTACTGTCCTGTTAAATATCATCAGGCTATTTTGTATGACAAAAATTAGAAAAACTGCCTGCCCAATTTTAGAAACAAACCAATAGAAATACAGTTATGTTGAGAGATCCAAAAAAGTTTGAATATTTAAACCAGCGTATTCAGATCTCCGAAAACGGCGAAAGCACCTGCACAAATCAGCAGAATTTGTATACCAATCAATGCAAATTAGGCCGATTCGCACTTTGCCATTTACGCCTACAGATATTTTACAGAACAGTTAACTGAATTTAACCTTCCATTCGCTGATCAACAGATATCTGTAAACTGATTCCATCCAAATTCATTAGTAATTTTTTAAGCAAAAGTAACTTTAAAGTTACGTAGTAATACTGCAACATTTCTCAATACTGCTATACATTTCAACAATACTGCTATACATTTCTCATACCCATTTTTGGATGGGGAAATAAGAACTTTGTAAATTCCCATTTAAATTTACCCACTGGGTATTTACCCGACTCATCACTGTCTGAAAGTAAAGTTTTTGTCCCTATCTGTTTAGGACTGACTAAAATTTCTATCCCAGTTCTAAATTCAATTTGAAAGCGAACTTCAAAACCTAACAACAAATATAAATCATAAGATCTTAAATACCTAATTTCGGTACTTTTGTATTATCCGCAGGGTTTAACAAAAACAGTCAAATGACACAAACTAAACGTTATTTCTAAGTGATTAATCGCAGGCATGTGCAAATAAGAAAGTAAGTCCAGGAAACTTTTGCAAGGAGTTTTATAGAGCTGAGTTTATATATTTTAACCTAGAAACAAACCCTGATTTGATTAACTTATTTAATGATGATTTCTAGCTTTCGGCAGGTAAGAAGCAAAAACCAATGAGTGTAATCCAACACTTAGTAATTAAAGACTAACAGTCAACTTCCTAACATTTAGATATATTTCAAAAGAGTACAGATCTTGATTTTTAACTGAATAGACTTTAAAGGGCATATTTTATGTAGGTCCTACATCAAATCTATTCCAACTTTAGAAACAATACCATATCATCATAAAGGCAAATCATGACAGCAAAAAAAAACTAGTTTCAGTATACTTAGGGAATAGCCAGGCGCAAAATTGCAACATTTAACAAAACAAAAGCAACGCTGCCAATTCATATTTTTTTTAGTGTAATTATCAAAACACTTGTACCCGACTCTGGTTTAATTTCAGGTAACTAATTTGGTAAATTAATTGGTTTAATAATTTGGTATTATCCTGTTAAATATCACCAAGCTGTTTTGAATGTCAAATATTCGAACATCACCCAATCTTCATGATTATCACCGATATAACTCCACAAGGAACAGCTTTAGAAAGATTCCCCTAGTTACCATGTATAACCACAGCAACATGCGTACGTGTTATCATTTGAGCTGTGGATATACATGGTGGCTAGAGGACTCCAATTTGGAATTTTAGGCGACATTTAGCAGGGACAGTTTACAAAATTGCACCGACTACATGTGTTGTCATTTTTCAGATGTGTCTACTCTATGAAAGAATGATCCCAGCATGAAATACTACTAAAACCTGCTACTAAACTCAAAAGGCATGTCTAAAAATTAAGTTTGTCTCGATGCACCTCAAACAATGATATGAAACAAAAGTGAACTAAGGACTAAGGGTCACCAACTAGATAAATTGAGAGGATAACTAATCATCCTATCCTACAAAAAGTGTTTCAACTTTCACATGAATAACTGGCTAAGAAAGAAAACTAGGATTTACAACTGATAACTTCAAAATGTTATGAACTTTATTGCATGAAACAACAAAATATGATCCTTACAAAAATGAGAAGTGACGCATAAAAGCTGGGAATGTTCTCCTAACGCCTGTAACCATAGGAACTGCTGCTGCTGCTCCTACGGTCAGGGCTGCGGCGGTCTCGGTAACCACCACCGCCGCCTCCATAGCTGCCACCTCCACCTCGAGAGCCTCCTCGACCCCCGAAACCTCGGCCACCACCGCGGCCTCTTCCTCCTCCACGGCCACGTCCGCCTCTACCTCTTCCACCACCCCCAAACACGGGGTTCTTTTTCACCAAAAACGAAATTGAATTGCGGGCCTCGTCGGGCAGCTGAATGATTCGAATTTTTTGGCCACGGACATATACACTTTCAAGTTGAGCTGAATGGCCACTTGGGAAGGTCGCTTTTACACAGTTCAGAAGAATGTTCATGGAAGGGTCAGCGTCAATTAACTGGCCTATAAATATTTCGCCGGTATTGGTTTCGATGGTGACAGTTTTCTTCTCTTGGAATTCCCGAAGCAGCAGCACAGGAACTCCAACATCACGCTCTTGGGCCATTGCTTTAATAACGCACACAAAAGCAAAACTTTAACAACTAAATGGTTAAAATCTTAATCAATTTCCAGTTTGTGCGGAATTCTAATTCGGTAATTCGTGTTCTCGAGTGAACAACAAAAACGAATGGAATGAAATTGTTGCCAATTCCTAGCTGAAAGTTTCGTAAATCGCAACGGATACAACGATTTTGGGAAGTTTCTCATGTTATATTTTTTATATTTATATTTTCAGTGTCAAAAAATTACAAATTTTTAGTCTTTTAGTACTAATTTGTTTTGTTTTATCTGGTAAAAACATTCCAGTGATTAATGAATCAGATTTTCTATTAATCTGATCACATTAAAAGTTATTTAACTATGACCGTTTGAATTTTGTTTACCTTTTCTTCTATCTGGTGTTGTGTTTAGATTACGGATAATTGTTTCCTTGTACGTTTGTTGTAATAATTGGAGGTTTCAGATTAAATTTTTGAATAGCTTTCTTTATTTTGAATATAATTGAATTCAGTTATGTCCGAGGATCATAAATCTAGTATGGAGAATGGCATAAATGAAGAAATTCGTCAAAACTTAGTATGTATCTTCTAATCAAATCTGTTTGAGAAATAAAAAAAGGAAAAGAAAATTTGGTGCTAAATTACAATCTGATTCCACTCTTCCTGGTGAAGTTTTTGGCACAATTCTTGGCCCCATAATTCACTATCCTATATCTGGCGCAAGGGCGGATCCAGACCAGATTTTCGGGGGGGGCCATGTCAGAGTCGGAGGGTATTACATTCGAAATTTTCAGTGCCTCAGAAATTTTTCTGAAGAGTGCTTGCTTTTAAGCAGCTTTTTAGGGGTTTATAGTAACTTAGAGGATATCCAGGGCCCGTGCCAATGTTTTAGAAAGTGGGGGGGGGCGAAACCTTTTTAGTAGGGGATTAACAATACTTATGTTTCGCGAGGTGTTTGGCTCCCAATTTTCCGAGTATAACATAAATAAAATACGAAACTTCGTTAAAGTTATAAAGGTTTCATCAGATAATGCTAGCTCGAAAGCTAAAGGGGGGTTCTGGGGGTCCTCCCCCAGAAAATTTTGTGAAATTTGGCTTCCAATAGAAGTTTTTTTACTCATTTTTGTACATTTGGTACCCATTGGATAACACCTACAGAGAGCAACTTCTTGTACTCCTAAAAGGAGAGGAGAGAAACAAATTCAAGTAGAAAACAGTAACCATGAGAAATTAATAGGGGGTCTGGGGGTAACCCCCAAGAAAAATTTTGGAACATTTGCCTCTAAAAATAAAGTTTCAGCTCATTTTGAAAGCATGAACCACAGAATTTTCAAGGATGAAATTATAAATAGATGCCAAATTTTGAAAAGGACTGGGGGTCCTCTCCCAGAAAATGTTTGCAAATGCGCCCTTTCAAACTATAGTATTCATCTATTTTAAAACTTCCCAAAAGAGAACAGCTTCTTTTAAGCGGAAGAATTTTCAAGGGAAAACACTCTAAAACAGATGTCACATGTCAAAATATTAAAGGGGGGTTGGGGGTTCTCCCCCAGAAAATTTTTTGAATTTTAGCATTAAGAAAGTGTTTTTTAAGCTATTTGTTAGGGTTTCTCGGGGGGGGCCATGGCCCCCAGGGCCCCCCCCCCTGGATCCGCCACTGATCTGGCGGGTTGTTAGAAAATGAATTGTTGCCCTAGTTGACAGAGCCAAAGAAACAAGTGGCACCCAGTTGTAGTATGAAACCGAAAAAAGATTTTGCAAATAAATAGAATTGTAAGAAATAATAGTGTAGCCAGAAAGAAATTTGGAACATATAATAATATAGGTCCTCCAGGGCAATAGTCTCCAAGAACTGGAGACCAGCCAAACGAACACTGCTAAAGAGCAGTCTCTAATTTAGCAGTTGCCATGAAAGACCTACATAATATCTGTTCCAAAAAATGAAAGGGGTAAATATCCAAGTTTCTTTGCATAACACTCAGGCCTGACGAGAGAGGGGGGGCGAGGGGGTACTATACCCCCGGGCCGGTATGGGACCCGGTACCCAAAGCTTTTCATATTGAGTACTAAGACGGATATCATTTTGAATATTTTGGAAATTAATTTGTTCACATAAAGGTCCAAAAATGAGTAAATTCCCAGTTTTCTAGGGCATATTTTCAAAAATTTTCTGGGGGAAGACCCCCAGACCCCCTTTCTTACTTGTTCCTCATCGTATTATCAAGAAAACGACACTTTTAAGTTGAGTGAAATTCAGATTTTCCCTAGAAATATTCTAAAAATTACATTAAGCCTATGGATGCATGGGTGGAGGTACTTCAGAAAATTTCGCCCCCTACCTCGAAATGAGAATATGTCATTGGGGGCCCGCTTCTCAACCTTGTACCCGGGGTCCGACTTGGCTCTCGGCGGCCCTGATGACACTGAAATATCGTGGCCTTCAATATAATAAAATACTCATAACGTAATACTCTTAATTACTTAAATTTGTTTAATACCTTGATATGTAGGACTGCTGTTTTCACCACAGCTGGAATAAGAGTCCTCCATTGTGGGCACCAAGTTCGCGGTATATCTCGGCTGATCTCCCATTCTGGCCGCCTTGTTTTACCACAGCTCGGATTAAGGTTAACGCTAAATGAAGGGTTTTATAAGTTAATACAATCTCTGCACATTCCGCTATCTCTGTGGTAAGGGGCACTCTCTGCATATGGCAGATCCATAGTTCAATCCTGGGTAGTTATTTTATTAAAAATATTTCCAAAAATTATATTTTGGACATAAAGACCAAAAAAGTTACCAAAGAAGACAAAGAAGAAGAAAAAAGACCAAATTATATAAAGGACAAAAGACTGCATGCGCATTTCCGAGGGTTTGCTGTCGGATTCGGTATCTGAAATAAAGGAAGAATAAATATTATAATTGTTAATAATATAATAATTTTTTAATTTATAACCGCCCATTTTAGTCTTTCTTTTTATTTTAATAATCTCGGAATAGTGACGATTTTCTGTGCAGTAGTGTTGTTAAAAGTACATCTAGTTTATTTGACACCAGGGTTGCTGATTTTTTTGATTTTTTTAAAAAAACCAAAAAAATCGGATTTATTTTATTTAAATCGGATTTTTTTGATTTAAATCAGATTTTTTTGATTTAAATGAATTACTAGCTCTGAACTTCCCAAAACTGGTTAATAATTTACTGATATTGTAATATCCATGTTATATAATAGTTTAGCATTACTCAATATTCCAAATATTTATCTATTTTAGGCATTAATTAATTGAATTAATTAAGGGAAGTAGTTTGCTATCATTTCATGGTGAGATGCCCAAACCCATCCTAAAATGGTGAATGAACAATTAATTGTACTATCAGTTAATAAAATTTTTTTATCCTTCTTTCTATAACTATTTTTACCCAATTATGAAATCAATATTTAAAAGAAATGGTGACGATTTCTAAAAAAAATCTATGTATCAATTTTATGTAAAATTTTAATTCCAATAATTCAGTTGAATTAATTTTATAAATGTATTGTGCAATTATTTCTTTAAAATAATAATTACTTATACAAATAAAATCAAATAAGCAACTTATTGACAGTCATGTACCCAGAGTATTCGCTGTAGTTAAAAAAATAATAGTTTGGAAAACATGACTAAAACTATAAAAGCAAGCTTTCGATAAAAATCATTCTCATGCTTGTATTTTAAAAAGGGGATGTATACCTGAAAAACATTTAAAGATTTTTAATTCTAGTTTAATTTATCACAATTATTGATTCCAAATTCTGCTATTTACCTCTTTTTGTTGTAAATATTTTTGTAATTGGTAGTACAATTTGTTCTTGAAATTACAGGAAATTTTATGTAGATAGAGGAACCTAAACCTATCTCCCAGTTATTTTAAGCATATGCAAATAGCAGAATTAAAAAAAATTGAAATGCAAATAACCTTGTAAAGCATTTTAAAGCATACAACTATTTTTTTATTTAAATTGTGGCAGTTTAACATTTTTGATTTAAATCAATGATTTTTTTAAAAAAATCAAGTGATTTAAATCATGATTTAAATCAACTTGATCAACTTAAATCAACTTGATTTAAATCAAGCAACCCTGTTTGACACTGCTTATACATACATAGTACATGGTTTTAACATAGAAAAAAAAAGGACATAGTTTTGGACCCATTCCATAAGTTATGAATGCTGTGGCTGTACTGTAGGCCCTTTATTTTCACAAAATTCCATTTGATTTTTCACAAAATTCCTAAAACAGGACCCTGGTAGAAAAACCTGGATGAACCCCTGCATTTTGTGTAATTTAAAATAAAAATTTTTGTCTGGAAACCTGGATGTCCCAAAGTATTTTTATTTTTAATGACCCTTCTACTGGTTATCAAGAGTTTGGTCCTTGAAAATCAAAAAATTGCTTTTTCAGTTTGATTGAATTGATATATTTCTGAATTAAAATATTTTAGGTGGATACTGCTGTAAATTTTTTATTAAATCCAGATGTCCGACATAAAGCAGATAAAAGTAAAACTACTTTTCTGAAAAACAAAGGTAAGTGTTATTAACATTCATTGTTGTACAAAAGCATTTTGTTCTAGTTATTCTATTTTGTAATATATTTTTTTATCTGTATTATTCTGTACAGTTTGCATTTAAGTGGAAAAATTTTCAAATAAATAAACATTTAATTATTTAAATTTTCTCAGAAATATCTTTTGTTTTATTAAAACTGTGCAGCTAATCAGAACAAAAAGAATTAAGAAAATAAAAGAAACCATCTTTTCTTTATATTTATTTATTATTCCAGGGTTCCCACTGGTCCGGGAATATCTGAAAAACCTGGAAAAGTCAGGGAATTTTAATTTCACCTAAAAAGTCAGGGGATAGTCAGGGAAAATTACTCATTTTGGCCAAAAACCTGGAAAATTATACAGAAAACCTGGAAAATGAACAATTTTTAATGTTTGGATGTCAACTTTGGCTTTAGAAAGTTGAAAAAATAGACCATTTATTGAAAATATATGTTCATAAGAGCAAGAAATATCTGAAAAAGGCCGTAAATAGCCTAGAAAAGTCAGAGAATTGACCTGGAAAAGTCAGGGAATTTTATTTCGGAAATTGAGGGGGAACCCTGTTATTCTCCTGGCAGACAAGATTTATGGTATTAGCCCCTCCTTCCTTTAAAAAAGATTGTTTGCTTTAAAGTGCTTAATTCCTTCTTTAGTACTATACTACTTTTAATTCTCCCTCTAGGCAGGATTAGTCATTTGATGGCATTACAATCTATAAAATCCCTCTTAAAAAATTAATTTCTGACAAAAATCTTCACTTCCCTCAACATATTGGTACTTACATATCGTTACCACCACGCCAAAAACATGAATCTACTATGTATAAGAATAACAGATTCGTGTTTCTGGCGGGGTGGTAATGGTATCCCGTTAACCGCTCAGTGGCACGGTCGGCATACGTAAAAACATACTTATTTTTTAAATTGTCTCCCTGTCTATCATCTGCTCTATTTAAAGGCTCAACACTCTAAAAGGCTATAAAAAGGATTCAAGCATTTGATCTTTTGTGTTTTAGTTCAATCTGTTTGTTATTTGATTTGTTGCATTATGGCGATAGTGTAAGACAAGTTTCTCCTAAATCACTATAAAATTTAAGTCAACAATTTGTCACCTTTGTTTCTCCTTTACAGATTTAAATAATATAGAAGCACGTGTGGGTGGATGCTAAAAAAGAAAATTTCTGGATTTTGCAAAAAAAACTTTTTAAATAATTTAAATATTTGATAAATAAATTGTTTTTTCCCCCTGTTGTTGCTCAAGAAACATTATCACAGTACTTAGGTGAACACTGTGACTGTCATTATGTTTTTAGTCAAAATTCAAACAAAGCACTTAATTAATTTGAAGAAATTTTAGTGCACAGAATGTTTTTCATTTTATCTAACTCTGCTTCTTTATTCATCTATATTGCAAGGGTCTCAAAACTATTTTTAGCCAAATGACCAATTTGAATTTTTCATTATGACCAGTAGGTCAAGACCTAGCAATTTCCTCATATAAACAGTTTTTATTTCCATTAGTTGTAGATGAGGTTTTGTGGATAAGTAATTCAAAAATCAAGAATAAAATGCAGAAGCAAACTTATTCAAATAATAAAATTGTGTATTGTAAAGAATGCTTTAAAAGTTCCAGCAAATATGATTATAATCTCTATTCCTATTGCAGATTTTAGTCATATTTATAATTTACTCTTGCAAGTTTGGTTTGGTTATAGTTTTATGGACACAAGAATATATATATATATTTTTTTTTTGCAGGTTTGAATGATGCTGAAATATCATTGTCATTTGAAACGGCCAAATCACACCCTCAATACCAGTCCAGTGCCAATCAAATCCTTCCGTCTCAACCACCACCGCTGCCTTATCCTCAAAAGACCTACTCCTTCTGGTCTCAGTTAGGACGCATCAGCTCATCCTTTATTGTACTTGGGGTAGCTTTGTATGGATTGCATCATTTTTATAAGGTATGATTTTTGTGTCAAAAATTGGAATTTATGATTGCTGTCAGTGGTTCATCTAGAAAGAAAATTGGTCCGTTTAAGGACCCTTTACAAAATTCTAATCTTCAAAAGAGGACCCTTCACAAAATTCTAATCTTCAAAAGAGGACCCTTCACAAAATTCTAATCTTCAAAAGAGGACCCTTCACAAAATTCTAATCTTCAAGAGAGGACCCTTCACAAAATTCCAATTCCCAAAAATGGGCTCTTCACAAAAGTCTAAAGATCAAAACTGGTTTGAAAATTGTATTTAGAATGTGTTTATATATCATTTTGGGACAGATTTTGCCAGTTTTAGACCCATTATTAAAGTTATGAATGCTGTGGTTGTACTACAGGACCTTCATTTTCTTTTCTGAAAATGTTTTTTCTCAAAATTCAATTTGTTTTTTACTTTTTTCAAAAAATACCATTTACTTTTCATAAAATTCCTTGCAGTTTTTCACAAAATTCTTAAAATAGGACCCTGGCAGAAAAACATGGATGAACCCCTGGCAGTTATCCTATCAACTTATATAGACTATAATAAAAAAGTGATGAGGTAACTTGTTTTTTATCATTATTTTTAATAAGTTCTGAGCTGGTATGGCCTTCTAGAATTTATCTCATTTCAGTTAGAATTTATCAGAACAGTCATTTTGAATCAAGATAGTTTTTTCTATAATGTTAGTTTATATATATTTCTATAATGTTAGTCAAGATAGTTTTTTACTATATAAGTGTAAGAAATCTCAATCAGTGTTTGGGGTCACTAAAATTTTCTTTTATTAAAGCCATAATTTTCGAAACCAGTTACCAACCAGAAATGGAAGCTTTGTAAACAAAACAATATAAATTACTGCTAATTAGTTATTATTAGTGCAGTAGTTTCCATACATACACAGAGCTCTTGAGGCTATTAGGCTTTAAAGATAATTTGCTTCTCTAAATTTCTCCTTCATTACTATTTAACTGGAAGTCAAGCCCCCAAAAATGTTTACTTCCTCCTTTTACTGGTAGTCATAAAAACTGGTTTATATTTAAATTTTTTGTTTAATTTTCAGCTGTACATTGAACCATGGCTATTTGGTACCAAATCTGAAAAGTGTCAGTTGAAACTCATGGAAGAACAGTTGATTGAATTAAATAAAAACATTCTACAATTAAGCTCTACAGTGTCCATATTGGAAAAAACTTTGAATACTCATAAACAGCAGATAGATACTGTTATTGAGGTAAGAATCTATAACTATATTTATATAACACACCAATCATAAGTTTTATTTTTTATAAATTAAATAAGAAATTTTTCCAAGTAGTAATTTTTAAAAATTAAAATAAATTTACCAACCAAAAAATGTGTTTTGTATGAATTAAAATTTATTTATATTTTTCGGGGGGTTTTTTTACTAAATAATTGATAATTCAAAATTATTCTTTAGTAAGTAAACTAGTAAATGTTTGGATGGAAGAATTTCTATAATTTCCCGTATGATCTCATAGAATTAATTCTCTGATAAATAATCTTAAAAGCAGAAGTTTTGTATTGGAATAAACATTTATTACTTTTTTTTATCACTTGCTAAATTTTTAGTAAATCATTAAATAATTTGTTAAATGATATTTCCAGGCCAGTGGAGTTGTTTCAACTTCAGTTTCATCATTAAAAAAAGAAATGGGAAATGTCAAATCTCTCTTGATCAACAGGTTGGAAACTTAAGTGTTTGTTTTAATCTAATCATATTTAATCTTATAATGTTAAGAACTCATTTGGTTTTGATTAAATTATAGATAAAGAGTCCTTTTCAATTTAATTTTAAAATTAAAGTCAAGCTTTAGTAAAGGGCTAAAATTTCAACTAGCATCTAAAAGTTAATTATGGCTGCATTTTTTAACCATTTAATATAAAGTGAATGTATTGAAGTAATCAAAACATAGTTTAAAATGTTACCATGAACACTTTTTCATTGACAGGGCATGTAATTTAAGTTCAAAAGGTTCTAAACCAAAATGTTTTACTACCCACTGTATTGAAGCACTCATCTGAGTGTATATAGTTTGATTTGAAACTCAGCATTTTAAAGGACAAAATTTATTCACCAGCCTTGAATATTTGTTAGCCAAGGGTGAGTTGGCAACAGAAATTTTGTGCCTTGTACTTTAAATGGTATAACTATAAATTTTGCTTCTACACTATTAAAACTGGACAACTTTTCAAAATTTGTCTTTTTTCTTTTTTGTTAGTCACATTTATCTAAAGATCTTTTAATCTCAAAGAACAAAAGTTAATTTGATTTTAAACTGCAATGTAGTTGTTATGTAGCACAACATAAATGTGATATTTTTTCAAGATTAGTGCCGTTGGATATTTAGATATGCTGCATCAATAAACATGGTGATGAATTATTTTATAAACTGTTTTACCAAAGTGGCCTCTTCCCCCCCCCCTCCTAGTCTAGGATTTTCTGCTTATTGCCAAAAATACAACCGGGAATAAACCCTTGTTTCTAAACCTTCATAAAACATTAAAAAACTGAATTTCAACTTGAACTTTAAATTTCTTGCCTGTGAAGATTAGTTTTAAACTCAGGTTCAAAATAGTTTGTGTAGATATATGCTTTGTTTATTGCTTTTTATCACATTTGCTTATTTATACTGAAAGTTATTAAAAAAAAATTTCTAGGCACCAGTTTCCTGCTGTACCTAAAGTTGCCACCCCTACCATACCAGTCTGGCAGCTGCAGTCTAATGAGGACACTGAAACAGAATCCACTGCACACAAGAATGGTGAACATGACACAGCCACCTCAACTGATGTTAAGGAATCAATGAGCAATCCATCATCTACTAAGCCTTCAATGAATAATAAAGAAGAAAATGGAACATCTGATTCAATTTCTGATCCTAACAATGAGGCTAAACAAAAAGAAGCAGAGATGGCATAACACTGCTATAAAGTAAGCACTTCACTAATAAAATTATTTGGGCTGAAATAAGTGTATTGTGTATTTCTGAATACAAGCTCATGTATTGATAATAATAAGCAGACTACCAGTTTTTCTTCCATAAATTTACCTTAAATTCAAATCCTGTTTGTAAGCCAATTTAAAAATTATTTGATCCATTATAGTCTGACCTCTCATTTAAATGCTGCATTAGTGACAGTATTTTCTCTGAATAATCTCAAGATTTCCAATTTTGAAAATTTTTAAACCCATTTCTATTAAATTATTAACTTTTTCTTTTGCATTGAAAATAAGATTACTTAATTTATTAATCTACAGTGAAATTCCAATTATCTGAGACCTTTCCGCTTTAACAGTTATCAAGTACTTCTAGGGATTTTATGGTTCTAATGGTTTTCCCTTTTAAAAACTACTGAAAAGAATTCTGAACGTTATGTCTTGAGCACTTAGGAAAATGAAAACCTACATCACCCCTTATGTACCTCTCTGTCTCTACCCATTAAGCTTGCAATATATACTCTTCTTTTAAAAGAGAGTATTACAATGCTCAAGGATCTTAACGATATGAATTGGATGTGGTGTGTAGCCTTGTATTTGTTAAAATATGCATTGAAACTTACATAATTTATTTTATTTACAATTTTTTCTTTAACTAAGTTTTTTAGTTATCAGATTTAGTTTTGGTACTCATTACCTCACATAATCGGGTCTCTACATTATCACATTTTACACTTAGTTTCCAGTATTTAGAAATTCTATATACAAAATTCAAACAAATCTAGTACCAATACAAAATCATTTTTATACCAAGTTCTATACTTCTAAAGGTATCACAGAATATCAAAAGAGTACAGAGATATTAAAGGTTGTGTAGATGACAAAAAAAAAAGAATAGTAGAATATATTCAGCTATATTTCAGTTTAAGCTAAAATTTTTATAGAAGGGAAAGTTGATTGAATAACTATTTTTTTTTTTTTTCAGGAATCTTTAAGCTACAAATGTATATTTCTTGGTGTGAAGATACAGAATTTTTGTACGTGCTGTGTATTGTTTTAAAATACTTATTCATTTATTACCCAGTCTTGGCTATCTACTTCATAATGTACAGGTATGGAGTAGTATGTTAGGATCTCATTCATTTTAAGATGAAAATACCTTTTATACAAAATCCTTCGAATAGTTTTCATGGATTATTATGATTCTATGTTTTAATTTTGAAGTAGGATTATTTAGAGTATTTTTTGAAAAAGTTTCTTTTTTTTTCAATGATACTACCTATTCTGCAGTTTTATGTGATAATTACTGTGATATAAAAACTTTTTAAATTACCAAAGCTTTGTAACCTTATAAAATGTATTTCATTCTAAATTATAATTAAAATATCAGGAAATAATTTCATTAATTCCTTCTGTGTGAATGGATTCGTATAAATTGTATTGGGTAAAGAAAATATAAATATAGAAGTATTGGAAAGTATTCCTAACTTATTTATTCATACATTTTATGTATATAGAGTACAAATTTTGTGGAATGTTGCATAGAAGTGTTCTATGCTAATATTGAAAGTATCTTATGTATATCTTAAATATCTTATCTTCCCCTTGTGCAGCATGCTCTAAAATTATTAACAGAAAACCTGCATGTTGGTCTGAAACAAATAACAAGCAAGAATCATGCAGGAACATATGGTTGCAAATACAATCCAAACACACAATTCAACCACAAAGTTAGATGCTGAAAATGTGAAATAGGTCACAAATAATAGTTTACTATGCAAATACTCATTTACAAAACATTAAATATTAAAAATAAGTTTAAGGCAGGCATTCAAAAAGTTGTGGTCTACAGTCTTACTACATACCTCTCTGACGAATGTTTGACAGAATACCTGGTGCATGTGCAATAACTTCACCTAACATTTGAGCATCTGCTTTAAAACTTTTTGTAATCTGAAATGTTGAGTCAACTCATATTTGTGTAATAAATTGTCAATATTCTTGGTCTGTTGTGCATCCAGAGACTGTTTGCAACCAAAGGTTCCTATATCATAAGTAGATTTTAACAATATTTCTGAAACCCTCTGTTACCTTCCTCTAGCTACCTTATTACTAGTATTATGCTCATAGGTATCATAGGCTCATAGGTTCTTTTTAAAATTTAAAATATCCACTTTAAAATTTGTTTTAATGCTCAACTCTTCATTCATTATCATTGTTTTTTAACTGTCTTAGTTATTTTCTATTTTATTGGCTCCTTGTATCAGTAATCCTTTGGTCAGAGTTTAAGTTTTTCTTTAATATAGGTCGTTTCAACAAGTCTTCCCAATCTCTACACAGAACGATTCCTTGCGTAGATTATTTATGAAATGCCCAAAGATCTATAGCTCTACGATAGATTTTCCCCAAAAAAAATTTAACATCCTATCTGATAGAAACTTTATTATTTTATTCCACATTGCAGCAGTGGATATTTTTAACATCATAGTCTGCTAATCTATCAAAAAAAAAATTTTTGTTTCCCATAAACCTTTTGTAGCATAAACCCTATATGACATACCTTTTTCAGTTGCGATTTTCTGGAAAGCTATGAGCTGTAAAAATATCATTCTCTTGGTATTTTTTATCTACACCATGCAAGGACTCTAGTTACTGGGTGGACTTGTTGAAACACCCTGTATATTGATTAAAATAATTTGATAATTATTCTGTGAAGGAAAAATTTTATTACCAAGTAATGCTTTTTTTTTTAAATTTGGTTGTAAATACTTCATATTGTTATATTAAGATTATTAGATTAATAGATCAAGTGCTCTCAGCAAAATTATTTGTTTCTTAATCCAAGTTCCATAAGTTTATTAGCATTTTGCTGCAGGGGATACTTTCTTTTTTTATCCTTCATAAAATAATAAAAATTAGGTTTTTTATTTTGGCTTGTTTTTTTCCACTTTTGTAAAGTATTGTTATTATATTTGGTAAAGTGCCACACAAATTGTTTTTTAAGAGAAAATTTTTCAACCTTCTTATCATTATGCAATTGGCCCTTTACAACAACTATCTGGGTTAATATAAGTATACTCCTATAAGACTTCTGGAAGAGTCTTTAAAATGGATTTCATTCTAAACTCCTTTAAATTTTCTTCAATTTTTAACATTCCTGACTGAAATCTGGGTGGGCTGTGTTAGTCTGCTCAAAGGGATGGTTGGAAAACCTGAAAAACAAAAGCTTAAGAGCTAGGTTTGAAAAATTCTACTTTTGTTAGTAAATCAAGGTTTTCTAGCTTACTTTTACATTTTAAAATTAATTAATAGATAAATGGGATAGAGACAAAGTTAATTTTTGCCTAGAGTAATTTATTTTAGCTTTTAAATAGATAAGGAAAAAGAAATTTATTTGTTCAGGCCCCCTAGCCCGTTTGCAAAACTTTACAAATACAGTGATCAACATCCAGCATCTGAACTATAATAATAATAATCTTTAATAACAGTTTTCAACCAGAAACAGGTTTAACTTTTGAGCTGATTTTCCAAAAAAAAAATATATATATAATTGTATGTGAGAAAATCATTAACATTATTTTGAAACTTGATAAAGGGAGAAAGATATTTTAATCTATAGAAATATATTATACATTGGACAATGTAGAAACACATGTTCCCAGGATCCTGGTTTTCTTAAAAAATTAACCATAAAGTAATGTGACCTTATATTTATTATTTGAAAATAAATTTTAAAGGCCTTAAAACACTTTTTAAAAACTGTAGATTTAAATACTGTAAAGATGTCCCTTTTAAATCTTTAAATTCTTAGATTTAACATAAGCAGTAATTTTAGACAATATTTTTTTGTGTAACTGACTGTTTTAATGACTGAAATGGCCATGATGTTGTAGCTTTAGGAGATTTGGTCTAGTCTCTATTCTAAAAAAGTTTTTCTAAACAGCTTCCAGAGAAAAACTTTTTAATTACTGATCCAAATGATAAATTTTTGGTGTCAAAGTGTCCAGATTCTTTTCAGGATTCTGAGTACATCTTTGAAAATTTTGGGAAAAAAATTCTCAATTTTAAAATATTTCCTTTTTTTTTTTTGTTACAGATAAGGTTGAAATTATAGCAAACTCCTGTCATAAAATTTATTATCTGTCTAATCAAAACAACAAATTTGAAGCTATAGTTTACAATGAAACAAATCCATTTCATGATAAAAAAAGGTGTACTTTTAAAAACTTTCCAGATTAAATATAATTTTAAAACTGATAAAAGTGTTCTAGAAACTAAAAATATGTTATTTAAACACATTATCCAGCTTTGTTTTCTTGAGTTGTGTTTTGTGTCCTTTGCTGCAGGTAAATCATAGCTTTGAAACCCTTGCTTTGATTGTTTTTTTCTTTTAAAGTATTTGTAAACAATAAGTGTAATGTAGGTTTTAAATGTCCTAAAATATTTCACTTATTAAGTCAGTTGAAACCTTAGAGATAACAAGTGGGCTTTGCTTGCTCAGATTGCAAAGCAATCTGTAAAGAACTGCTGTTCCAGGGGTTGATGAATGATAGCAAGCAGGGAGCAGAGTCCTCTAATTAAAAGTAAAAGAAAATATTAATTAAAGAAATACAACCACAAGAAAATTTCATTAAAAACTACAAATAGTGTTTAAGAAATTGAAAATCCGGACGTTTTTGTGTCAGATAAAAAATGATAAGATGTGATTGTAATTTTTAAAATGCACTAAACCTAACGATTTTTAACTAAACAATTAACTTTTTATTTGGCATATTAGGTGGAAGATCCTGAGAGGGATATGCTAAATATCTTGGGGGGGTCCCTGAGGGCTTTAAAAGCTTCTTTTAAACCCTTGAGGGAAATAAAAAGTTTGAGGAGAAATGTCCTTTTTGTAACCCCACTTAAATCCTTCCATGATATAAATTAACTTGCTGTAGCTGGTGAAATTTTCTTTATAAAATGCTGAAAAAAATATCAACAAATTTTTAAGACTTAAATCTATTGGTTTTTGACAACTGCTGTATAATGAAGCTCCTAAATTGGGGGGAAAATCTATAGGTGGTTCCCTTTTGGAGATTAAAAGACATACTATGTAGAATATAGATTAAATATTGAAGCATCAAACTAGACTGGATACAACCACATAACAATTCTGTTTATAGTAGGTAATCCTTTGAAATCTAAAATGGCTGGGGCTTAACAGTTTAGTCAAGTTAAAAATTCCAAATTTTTTCATCCTTAGAAACTACTAAAATTTCCTGGCAATTAAATGTGTTAAAAAAATGCTGGTTTTTTTACTAAACATATCTATTCAATTGAGATTTTAGAAAAATTCAGAATCCATATTGATTTAAGAATTACCAGTAAATGAACAGTGTTTTTAATGATGCTTACTTTGAATCATTCTTTAACCCTTTACTCCTTGCTTAGAGGAAGAGAAAATATTTTTCGGTATACCGTTTTGGCTCTGTGGCTTCGGGCAGCTATATCACTTTTTTTGGGCTTTCCTGCTACTGCTGATTCCTTGCAAAAAAACATGTTTTACAGACATTCGTAAGTATCGTTTTCTCAGTCGAACTCTTACCTCTCGTACCATCTGTCCTCTTTTTGATGCGGAAAAAAGTGGGATGAAAAATGAATGGAGTGTGTATGAGAAATATGAAATGAGCTTTTGATATTTTTTATTATTATATTCACAGTCGTGTCGTCGGAGGAGGTGGTTTATGATCAGTAAAAGTTTACTTTAAAATGGCAGGAATAGACCAATAAATATTTGAAGAGAAAACAACTGGATAAAATTGTCAAATATTTACTACGATTTTAAATTTCACTTGAGATTCAGTGTTCAAAGGCCCAAAAACTTAAGTATATTTAGGGAACCATTATAAAAATTCCAAATCAATGGGCAGTAGAAATGAAGCTGTATTCGAATAAGCATTTCATCAATTTGCCTGACTGTCAATAATAATGACTCGAGTGATCAAAATATTTTTCAGTTTTTCACTACCCCCAGACCTGCATCCTTCGGGCAATGGTGTCACGTGAAAACGGAATGCAAAAACAAACCCCATTACGTGCATAACATCTCCGTCGAAATTCCAAAATCAAGTTTTTGCTAATGTCCTTACGATCTCGAACCGCATTAGAACGGGTCCTCCTCTCTTCCTTTCACAACCTTGATTTAAGTGGGTTAAAACCGAGAGTAATCAGTAGACGATGAGCGACAACGAGCGAACTTGAGCTGGAAAAAGAGATTCGAATCTTTTTGGATGAAACTATGGAACATCTGTTCGGATTCGTTCGAATTGAACTACTACTCTCTTTCGCGCCGGGGAAAGCAGCTGATAACGTTCTTTTACATCCCGAAAGTGACCGAATGACACAATCAAATCCTGACTCGACGTCACGTGAGGAGTAGAGAATCGGCGTGCTTTGTGTTGTTCGTTCTTCGCGGTTTTGATTACATTTTATTTTCCAGCGTGACGGACCGCGGGGCGGTGATGTGAGAAACTTTCAGCTGATGGCACATATTTCAGCAAGGAGTATAGCTTTAAAACTGGATGTATTTACTAATTGTGAAGGAGTTTTAAAATAATTTAAAGAAAAGGGCAATTTTTAATTATCAAAACACAGGTATGTGTAATTTTTTAGCCATTAGTTTTTCAGTTGTGATCTCTTTTGATGTAAATTTTTTTTTGTATGTTCTTTTTAATGTAAATCTTTCTCTGATTCAATTTTTCTTCAAAGAGACTAAGGTATTTAAAACGTATTAGGAATAAAAGAGTTATAAATTAAAATTAAATCTTAAAAAAAAAACTGTTCCAAATATTTGACTTTTAATGCTTTTAACAACTTTCTAATTCCTCTCTGCAGAATTTCTTTAAGGGTGTAAAGATGTATCCATAAATTACGTCACTCAATTTTTTGGGGGTTTTACTCTTCCCTCCCATTAAGTCACGAGTTGTCAAATTTCAGTGACCCCTCCCCCATCCCATAGGATGTCACAATTTCGAAACTAAAATTTAATTTTAATTAAACATATTTAAAAACCTTACTTTAATTTTTCATACTCAAGGATTAGTAACTCTTTTATTATACTGTTAAATCCAAACTATGAGTGAAAAAAATGCCTCTTAGTTAGCATCAGTAAAAAAAAAATTAAATTGTTCTATCCTAAATATTTAACCCTCCCCCTTCATATTAAATGTCTCCTAACAGTTTTTTCCTCTGTTGATACACTTTTACTGAACTCTTTGTCTTCTAACGATAATATAACGCTTACTTATCCTTTTTTTATTAGATATAAGCAACTTAACTATTAACACTGAATGAAATAACTTGCAATTAGTTAACAAACCTCCCATTGCTTTCTTAGTAGTATTTTCCCAATGAATTCTTCATGGAAGAAAATTTCATAAGGGTGAATCCATGGGAGGGTTTGTGGAGCTGTTTTAAGCCCTCCCAGGATTTAAACTAATTTAATGATTTTGTAAAAAATACCTTTGCCTATTATGAAACTTAAACTATCTTTATTTTAAAAAGTGTCAAAAGAGTTTAGGTTTAGGATGATAGTGAAAGAAAGAAATTTTGTTTTACGCTTTAAAAAATTGAAGAAGTCACGAATTTACACACCATGTATTTTTGTTGTTGTTCCTCTGCCTCTCTCTAGACAAAAATTCTAGATTTGCTACTGAAACTCCTGTGAAAAATAGATTCATCCACACCTGCTCCTGCAGGAAACAAATTGAAAGATTTTTTTTTTCAAAATAACATTCCTATTATCCGCAAAACTTTCACATTAGGTGCACGAAAATTCAAATTTTACCTATAGTATAATACTCCCGTGAAAGGAAGCTTTATAAAAAATTTGGGGCAAAAGTCTAATTAAGCTCGACGTTCTTGAATAGTTTTCATGATGATTAATCAATAACCTTAAAAACGTGATACGAGTACACCCACTACAACAATCTAGAATTTTTTCGTAATCTTTGTCAATGCAATGTATAGTAATTTTCCCATATTTAGAACGCATGCAAAAGCACGTGGTTGAATCTTACGCCAATATTTGCACCACAAATTGTAATGATAGGTTTACAGATAAGCCCAAAATTTGTCTAAGGCTGTCAAGAAAGGTTTTTCAGTGTTTAAGGGTCGTTTTTTACCATTATCTGTGATCAACTCCACAATTTTTTTAAAAATAAATAAGTAAAACTTATAAACTTAAAACTCTTCCTAAATGAGATTAAAAAACTTATTTTTAAAAACTAGATAACAACAAATTTTGTTAGATGGTTTAGGTTTAGTAATCAGTTACTCTTTAACTATTAAAGTTTATTTCGGAAGGGCAAGGGGCCTATCAGTCTGAAAACAAGTTTTGAAGCAATATAGTGGTGTAGCCTAAAATTGTTAAAGTTTTAGACTTTTAATTTTTTTATGATACAATACTTCAGGTGTAACCTACAAAGGGTCTCAAAATGAGCTAATAAAACACTTCTTTTAAGGATCAAATTTCCTAAATTTTTCCGAAGAAGGACCGACAAACACCCTATTTTACTTGAAGATCACAATTTATACAAATTCTTACATATATAAGCGTCAATATCCTAATTTAACGTACAAAAGTTTTCTTAAGGTACCTTATCAGAGTTAAGTCGACCCTCTCCGAAACAAAAGTCTGGTAATGGCCCTGACACCGAAAATGAGTTTTATGCTGTTTTCTCAAGGAGCAAATTTTCAAAAATTTTCTGAGGAAGAACCCTCAGACCTTTACATTTACCTCTTACTTATCATTACTTCTTACATTATTTTACTATTTATACTATTTATTATTTTTGCTTGCTAATGGTATGTTTTCCGTAGCTAGAAATTTTAAAAAATCCCCTTCTTCTTTCTAAAAGAGGGAATATACATAGAGTTAGAATATATTATAACTTATAATGAAAAACATATGGGTTGCTCTTAAATTTTTTCTACATCTTCTGGTTACTTTATTAATCCATTCGAAACTCATTGAACATTGATCAATCTTACATTTTATTACGCTTGCTTCTAATTAATATAAGTGGTTATTTTTTCTTGATTATAAAATGTATTTTTAGGGTTTTATTTAGAAAGATGAAGCAGTAAGGAACTACATGGTTCCGTTCCATTTGCTAGGTGTGTAGAAATACTTTTCAGTCAAAATGTACTTGACACTCGTTATCGTGTTAAAAAATGATGAGTATTTGAGTATTGGTAAATTCTTTCATCGACAGATGTTTCAGACTTGCATTTTTGTGCTGATTCCTTTAAGGATTTGACGCATGAAAGACACTTGTTATGTAAATTAGGAACGTGCCTAAAGCATAAGAGTGTGGATTTTCATTGTACTAGTTAGGTTACAGTCTAGGTGTGTTAAATAAATAGAACCGTTCTCAATAAGGCTTCAATGCCTCAGCTGTCCAATTCAACTACAAGGCCTGAACAAGGTTAAACAGGCTTAAAATGGGGGTCTTTAATTCATAAAGAAAAATGGAAGTATAAATGAAAAAAGAAGAAAAATAAATTGTTACGATTTTTTCGAGTGTCAAAAATTGATACCTTTATACTGTTATGTTAAAGTACAGAAACTAATAGTCGAATTAGTAGCATTATCTTCCCTTCTTAAGCAAAATTATTTTCAAAGTGTTTTTAAGCATATTTTAAGAATCCCCTTAGTTAAATTAACAAGCATAATATTTCAGGATTTAATTCAAATGCCCGGCCTTCCCGATGAAAACACTACTATTTTAGGTTTCCTTAGATAGGAAATTAGTGTAGAAAAACTATTGAATGAAGAAGTCTTTAAGCATGTTATCTGATTTTCACTAGTAATTCTTAATCATGTCTCAAAATTTTTCTCCTTTATCATCTGATTCATTACCTTACAATCTAAGCCTGTCATACAAAGTCATTGTCATCATAAGGTTATATAGAAAAAGAAAATGTCATTAGAGCTATTTAAGTCCCAGCTGGTACTATTAGTGAGTCATGATATTAATTGTAGTATCATTATTTTCATATTCTTCCCCCTAAGCTGTCAGACATTCACTCGTTATCGTTGCTAATAAGACAATAAGAGATATTAGAAAAATAAAAGTAAAACAGAACATCACATGCATTATTTGATAGTCTATCTCCCTCTCTCTATTGAGCGGACAATGAACTGAAATTGGACTTGGGTTCTTTTCAGGGCCCGACTTTCAAGTTTGGGGGCACAGGGCAAAAGACCCATTTGGGGGCCCCGACTTGTATTAAAATAAAACTTAAATTTATTTGACTTAAAATAACAAAATCAATCATCATTAAACCAAGTGTAAACACTGCGTAAAAATTATTTGTTCAAAAGCTTTATGAGCTTATAGTAAGTTTATTTTACACTTATTTCACATTTTCTTAACTTTTTAAGTATTTTAGGGCCCCCTTTGAAATGGGGGCCCTGGACAAGTGCCCCGAATGCCCTCCCAGAAATCAGGCTCTGTTTGCTGGATGGAAATTGGTTTACATTGCATTATATTTTAAGTTGTACAATATTAATCCAGGATTTTGGTCTGGGGGTTGAGACCATAAAAATTATGATGGTGGTTTTTAAAATTTTTAGGAATAATATAGAATGAGTTTTTTGATATTTTTTCCATAAATTCTACATTGATATGTTTTTTTATTACAAAAAGAGGACGTTCAGAAGGAAGTTTTGGAGGTGATTTTAAGTAAATTAATACTTGGGGTTTTGTTCAGTTTACGTTGGACTTACCAACAGCGCTTGAAAATGGGAATAGTTCTACTCGATCTCATCTTTTTCATTTAAACGTTTACGTACACTTTTTTCGTGGTAATGCCGTAAACTCTATTTTATTCGTGCATCACAGACGCAATGTTTTGAAAAATTACATGGACCTAATTATAGGGAATTATTTCATTTTTTAATCATTTTCCCTGTAAAATTTAGCAACGTCTATGTTTATAAGCCTCATTTTGTGTTTTTTTTTATGCAAAGATGTTAAAAGTTTGTTGAAAATCGTTATCACGAAAATTAGTTCAATGTCTATGAAACCATGAAAAACTAGAGTACTTGACCTTTTTAGATTACTGTCTGAATATTTAACGGGCAGTTGAATTTAGCTGATAACTCATCAATGACCTTATAAAAGTTTATTTAGAGTTATCTGCAATGAAGGTAAAAGAGAAATTCAAAGGCCGGGTTCTTTGTAGGATTGGATCTGATGGTTCATGGGTTATCCTTGTTGGGGAACCCCTCTTCAAATATATTTATGATAAATATTTAATTTAACATTATGTAAAAACATTTTAAAATATTTAAGAGGGAACATATAGTTAACCAGAGTTCTGCCTTCTGCAATAGGTTAACTTAAGAGTTGACTACAAGAGCTGTCAACTCTTAATAACAAGAGTTGACTACATATGAATTCAACCGAAAGTACGATCAAATACTCAACTGAAAATCTTTTTATTTTGTACTAATATGTATCTAATGTGTCTTATTAGGACCTAAGATACAAAGTATGATTCTGCTCGCCAGCCGAGGCATATAGCGGTTCCGTTAAATAATGCAACATAAAAAAAAAAACCGAATTTTCTAATTTTTTTGAAGACTATCAAACGGTGATATTTTCACCATATTTTATATTTGTATACTCATTATGCTTAAAAATTTTTATTATTGTTATTTTATTGTTAGTTTATAAAAACAAATGAATGAATTAATCTACATTTCAAGCCCAAATCAATTTGTATAGCTTATATAGTTTCATGTAACTTCAAAATTCATGCCCACTTTCTTCTAAAAAGATTTTGGATAAATTCGTCATTATATTACTTACAGGCTCATCACTTAAATATACATGAATCGTTTTTGAACTAGAAGTCAAGTTAGTTTTCTAAAAGGTATTGATTGATACTGGATTGCAAAAGATAACTTTATCAATAAATAGAGTTAAAATAATTTCTTAGAAATAATAAAGAGCATCATATTGATATTCTTCTGATTTTTATAATGATTTATCTTAGTAGTCATGAATCTTGCAAAATAAAAATACCTCTCTAGCTTCAAAAACAACTTTAAAATGTGAAATTTCCCTTTTTCGGGTGTGAAATTAATTTAATTTCTTAATAAAAAATATATAAATGTTTGAATAATTTATACATCAGCGTATTTTAATTTTACGTTTTGAATAGTATCTATTTTTATCTAATTATCTTTCTTGATCTATCAAAAACACTTTCATTTCTTTTATGCCAGAAACAAGTTTTATTCATCATATCTGTAACAACATTGTTATCTCCTCTAAAAAGATAGTCTATTCTTATTAATTAATTCCTTGCTTCTTTAAGCATTTTTTGTGATACCTTTACTAGGTATAGGATTTAGTTTTATTTGGTTCATTTTATTTTGTATCTGATTTGCTTTAATTTTTTTCATAGAAATCCTACAAACAGGCAGGGTAAAAATTGGGTCGTAATTTTCGTAAAATGTTTAACATTAAAAGCTTTTTTAATTTATGGCAAAGATTACCTTTATTTTTAAACTAGATATTGAGAGAATTGCCTCGACACCAATTGATAAAGTATCTAATCAAATCAGATTACTTCATATCTTTATAATGACAGACAGATGTGACAACCAATTGTCTTGCGGTTAAAGTAATGTGCTATTATACTGTTTTTTTTTTTTAGAAAATCGAATTATCTTGTACACCTCATATTTTGTTGTAGTTAGGTAGCGAATCTAGGATATTTGTTTTGGGGTAGGGTGCCAAAGTTTACAAAGCATTTATATTTTATTTATCAAATTTTATAGAGAATAAATGGTTTTCTACATTCATCATAAAATCCTAATTATGAACTTTTTCCTAAAAATAAGCATATAAAATGCAAATAAGATAAACTTTTTCTAATAAATAATTGTTTACCTAAAGGGCTGTGCAGCATTACCATATCACCCCGAATAAGCCCCTATATATATGAGTGTTAACAATTTCTCTCTCGTTTTCACTGGAAATTGCAAAAAATCTCACAGTATGTAAACGACAAGAGTTTAAGCCCTGGTTTTTTTAAGGTGCCAACGTTTTTATGGGTGTCTTGAAAAAACTGGTCAATGTAAAAATCGGTCTTCAAAACAGTTTTACCTACATGATAAATTTGTTTTTATTGACCGATTTTTACTAACCGGTTTTTACATTGGCCGGTTTTTTCGATTACATTTTTAAAAATGGGGGGGGAGAAGTTTTTGGAAATTTTTTTACACCTACCCTAATAACTTAGTGCCCACCCAATCAAATTTCAATCTTTTAATTTTTTTTTTAGATATGGCCTAGAATTTGCATCGTGATATGAAATTTATGTTAAAAAAATGTGTATAGTGAGTTACCAGAATAAAAGCGTGGGGTCTGAAGGTCATTACCCAGAAAATATTTGGAAATTCGACACCTAACAATAAGGTTTTTAACTTATTTTTGCTCATTTGGGGCCCTTTTCGTGACACCAAACCAGAAAAAGAATAATCAAAAATTTTAACCCCCCTTGGATGCGGTCCTGTATATTGTGAAAATGTATTAATTTTGGTGTTTCTTAAGGGGTTTAAGTAAGTGTAAAATTTGTCCTTTGTAAGTTGATATCTATAAAATTAAATGCGTTCTACTTTTAAAATTTTTGTAAATCATCATTCTAAAAAACCCCCTCTGAAATTTTTGATCACCAGCATCGGGATCTCCAAGGATTCCAATGCATGCTTAGAATTTTTTTTAAATTAAAAAATATTTTTGACAAATTTTTAAATTTACAATTAGAATAAAAAATTAAATCATTAAGGTTTAAGGGATTTTTAAATCATGAAAACGTTTTAATAATAAGATGCATTCGGATTCAAGATTCATGTTTACTTTTTTTAAAAATAGTAAAAGGACTCTCTAAAAATATAGAGCATTCGCACATGACGTCACTTGGACGAATAAACAACGTTGCTAAGGCTGTTGTTAGGGGCGGGAAATAGAAGCATCCAATAGCAGCATTCGCACATGACATCACTTGGACGAATAAACAACGTTGCTAAGGCCGTTGTTAGGTAAAGTCATGTGATTGAAAATGCTCTATTGTTGGGGACCAATGATTAAGCTCCACCCACTGATAGGTCTGTCACTGTCAACTGTTGTACTCTTGTCTGTAATATAACGAAGAGAAAGGCTGAACTGAAACGAAATCAAGGTTTGTTGACGTAATGAAACAAAACAAATTTGTGACAGACGAGAACTTTGAGAAAACTGAAGACCCATTCATTCCATTCTTTAACGTTTTTTGTTTAAAATTTGTCTTTCAAAACACGGTCCATTTCAAAATACATGAGTTCAATTTTTATTATAAATTTTAATGAATAGTCCTGTGAAAAAAAATTTGGACTGAAGTTAAATATTTTGTAGGTTGACATTTGTTTCCTTGTTGGGAGGGAGCATTTTTTTTTCAGATGTATGGGTGTGTGTGACTTGAAAATTTATATTGTGTTTTCTGTTTTGTAGAATATGGTCTTTTCTTGGAATGGAGCCTATAAGGCTTTAGTGCGAAGAAAATTTATTCCTGATGAAAATATAAAGACAACAAACTTAGATAGATGTTTATCAACATTTGATTTAACGTTTTTAGGTAAGATTATTACAACCGCCTTATTTACTTTTTGCATTTAAAAAGTATTATAATATCTATATTTACTGAGAGATGTTTTAATGTAATGAAATTATGATACAAACTTTAATTTTATTGGTATGGAAAAAATGTGTTTAGTTTTAAGAATATATGAAAGTAAAGTAATATAATGTGTTTGCTGATATTAAATGATTTAAAAGTATTCATCAACCATTGTCTGTGATTTTTCTATTGTTTTTAGGTTTTTGTTAATAATTTTCTCTTGTTTTGTAATTTTTATAGGTGTTGGAAGTACTTTAGGTTTGGGTATATACATTCTTGTGGGCCAGATTGCTAGTGAAACAGCTGGTCCTGCCGTGACAATATCATATTTCATTGCCGCTGTTGCATCAGTATTTGCTGGTATGTATCTTTTGAATTTTAGGTCCTGTGATTTATTTGACTGTTAAGTGTAGAACTTGCAAAACATTCTTTAAAAAAAATACACTGAAGATAGGACATGATTAAGTAAGGAAATTTTAATTTGACCAAAAATATCATGGAACAGTCGTGCAAAATTGCATATTTTTGCCATAACCTGGGAAATGACAAATTTAAATGTCAGCACCAGCACCCCATTTTTGTCTCATAAAATGAAGAGTATTTGTTTGATAAAGCAAGAAGTATTTGCAAATATGCTGTGGATAGGTAGTTTTCTGGGAAAAAAAAAGACTTCAGAATATTTTTGAAGTCTGGGAATTTTATTTTCTAAATTGAGTGGGAACCTCTTGTGTTTAAGTTGTTCCTAATGATATTTATCCCTGCAGAGATGACAGCAACCAGATTTGGATAATATAAATGCACACACTAAGCATGGAAAGATTTAGGATTTTGCAGAAAATATCTTTAAATAACTTAAACTTTTTACAAATAAATTGATTTCTTCTTACTTTTTAGGTTAAGCAGCATTATCACAGTATCTAGGTAAATAATGTGACAGTAAATGTGCTTTAAGGACTGGGGACTTTTAATTAATCTGCAGAAAATATTTGAAGAAAATTCTGCACACGAAAGTGTTTTCTTTTCTTTTATTTTTTCACACCTGCTATATGCGAATAAAATATGTATATAAATGCGCATAAATATATGCGAATACAATGATAAGATGCTAGTTGAGTGGTAGGAAGGGGGAATCGGAATTCTTCAAATCTGCATGGATGATTTCATGCTAGAAAGGCAAATGTTTTTTTACTTCGGAAATTTTTTTTGCTTTAGTTCTGTAACTGATTGGAATCTCTTGATCTTCCCTTATTCGGTTTTGTATTTCAGTTTTGTATTTGCATTTCAAGATGGTGGTTGGGAGAATTGCTGGACTTTCCCCTCCTGAGCTTTTTTACAAATTTTTGGGGTTTAGAACTTTTCTAGACTTACTTAAATGATTGGGACACTTTTTGAGTGCAAGTCGCGAGAGTGCTACAATGATGGTGACAAGAAACATTGCACCAACGAGCTTTCAAAAAGCAATGAGTAGTGGGGGGTGTTACTTTTTTATATGGTTGTGTGTCTCCACAGGCATTTCTGTCCCTGTAATGCGAAGTTTAGTTTTTTCTGAGTGAAATAGTGAGTGAGTAGATTTTTTGGTTCTTATATATTGTCTCATCGGTCATCAGTTTCGGCAGCACAGTTCATGGACATTGGCTATACACTTTTGCTTTCAGCAGCTCAGTCAATGGGATAATACAATTTTACAATTTATTTTCTATTTTCATTTAATTCAATTTTTTTCTGCCCTAAATAAGAATGCTGCAAAACCCCACTTTTGTACCAAAAAGAAGCTGTAGCTACCTTAAAGTATATTAACAAGAGACTCACTGGTTACCCACAGTGTTGATTAAAAGTTTCTTGTGAGTTTGTCTTTTTCACTTTATTTAAACTATTGCTTATATCAGGCCTGTTACCAAATGGAGGATATATCCTCCTGAAACTCAGAAATTTCTCTTTGTCCATAAAATACAACTAAAACTGCCCCATATCCTCTTTTAAATACCAATACCACCCCCTAAAAATATTTCTGGCTCTTCTAGTTACTATGTTTTTATAGATAGTCTTTCAGCTACTTAATTTTTTAAAATAAAACCAAATAATATTTTAAGAACAAAAGGGTTCTTTTATTGTAATATTTTTTTAAAAAAATATTTATTAGTTTAAATCTAAAATTTCTGTTTGATTTCAGCTCTTTGTTATGCTGAATTTGGAGCAAGAGTTCCCAAAACTGGATCAGCCTATGTGTATAGCTACGTCACAGTTGGAGAGTTTATGGCCTTTATTATTGGCTGGAATCTGGTGTTAGAGTATGTTATAGGTGCGTACTTTACTACATATTTCTACTCAATTGCTTTCAACTTTATATTATTCCACTCTTTTTTTATCATAATGATAAAAAAATAATTTATGTAACTAAGAATTAATATTTTAATGTACTATTTCTAACATAATTATATTCCTTGTTGACTTTTCCAGGTACTGCCTCTGTGGCCAGGGGATACAGCAATTATATAGATTCCTTAGTTAATGAAACTATTGCGAGGCATCTGAATGCAACTGTGCCAATTCATGTTCCATCCCTGTCTGCTTATCCAGATTTTTTAGCTTTTGGAATTACTCTCTTATTAACTGGTACTTAACTTTTGCATTTCTTACATTTAATCAAAAGTGACTTAAACATATTGATAACTTTTCAACTAGTTTAATACAACAATAAAGAATGGAATTTATTTACTTCATAGTTCATATTAGTTGTAATTAACTTTTCCAAAAGTACTTTAGGGAAACAATTAAGAAAGTAAGAATAAGTGTAAAGAAATTACTTAGTAAAAGTTCAGACATGTGAATACAAATAAATAAATATATTTTTGTTATTTCAACCTACTTGTAAGCATCCAATTTATAAATAAATTAGGTAACTGCCATTTAAAATTAGAGTAAAAATCTAAATTTTATACAGCATCAACTTTTGTTTTCTTTTCCTACTGACATTAATCTTTAAGGAACTTCGAAACAAATTTTTTTTTATATTTTGATGGTAGTATTAGACATTGCATCATTTGTTGTTTTCTTTATGCCTTAATTATAATATCCTTATATTTCACTCAAAATGAGTATTTATTATAAACTTTATTTAAATTGCATAGATGATTCAATAATTGGGCTACTAAATGTTCCTATTTAATTGGTGACTATTTTAAATTTTTTAGTGATGTTGGCTATAGGAGTGAGAAAATCCTCCATCTTCAATAATGTATGTACTGTGATCAACCTTCTTGTGGTGACTTATGCTGTGATAGTTGGTTGCTTCAAAGCTGACGTACATAACTGGCAGCTAAAGCCCGAAGAAGTCCCACCTGATAAGAAAAAGTACGGAGTTGGGGGATTCGCACCTTTTGGTTTTCAGGGAATCATGAAAGGTGCTGCTACCTGTTTTTATGGATATGTTGGCTTTGACTGCATTGCTACTACAGGTATTCTCACTGATTTGATTATTTTATTTAACTTTTTATCTTATGTAACTTTTAAAAACTACACATTTAATAAATGAAATGAAACATAGAAGAGCCTTAAGCACAATGCTCAAATCCTCACTTCCCAGGCAACCTCAACTGCTTACACATGTGTGTAGTAGCACATATCAATGGACTAAGGGATGGAAAGTTTTTTCTGGAGACTTCATTCAGCTTGCTGGATAATATACTCTATAGTTGAAAAGTACACCGAACAATCACACCACTATCAACAAAAGTTCTAGCCTCTAGAATAATGATTGTCAGGAATATTACGACTCATTACAGTAGACAATATTATTCAAGTTGCATATTGTTTGGGACAGCCTTAAAAAGAACAGAATTAGTACTTAGTTACTAGAAGAAAGAAAATAAAAGCACATCTGATGATAAAATGACACAGTAAAATGCATCAAAGAGTAAACAAAACATGAAAATAGATTATTACATTCTTTAAAGCAAAGAATTAAAATAAAATATTTTTATTTGTAATGTGTTATAGTTAATTTAAATAATATTAAAACTTATCTTTATTATCTTTCTTTTGTAAACTAGAATATTAATTTCCTATTGAAATGAAAATTTCCCATTATTTTTTTCCAAAATTTGCTAATACAGTTGAACTTTTTTGTAACTACCTCCTAATATAGCGACCCCTATGTTACAATGACAGGTCATTAAAGTTCCTATTGTTTTCTCACAGCATTAATTATATTTTGTTACTATGTCTTTTGTAAAAATGTCTATATATTGTTGGTCCCAGAAGGGGTTGTTCTGTCGTTCTACTGTATTTGAGTTTGAGGCAAGTCATTTTACGACTCCCCCAATTAATCAAGGGTCTCCTGTATTGTTTTTTAAGCTTACCAATATAATTTCCTGAAATTGTAGTTAGTTATTATTTTTCATACATTTAAATATACATTTTCATTCAATAGTTGTTTTCCTACAGGGGAAGAAGCTAGAAATCCTCAAAAAGCAATTCCTATTGCTATAGTTACTTCATTGATGATTGTCTTTTGTGCCTACTTCAGTATTTCAACTGTTCAGACATTGATGTGGCCCTATTATGCTCAAAATGTTGCAGCACCTCTTCCATATGTCTTCCAAATGGTTGGATACCCTGTGGCAAAATGGGTAATAACAATTGGAGCTTTAGCTGGTTTGTCTACAAGGTAATATTGTTTTAATCCGATTAACTACACAACAGATACCATCTTTGATTTTAGGTATTTTCCATTTCTAGTAAACCACAAGTTTTCTTGAACTGTTAAGTTTTTGATATTGAGCAGAAAGGGACAACTTTAAATTCAATAAGAAGGCTTATAACTTCTTTAAGTTAAATAAATTTTTAAAGATATTCTTATTTTGTAGTTCTTTTTAGGTTTTTACTTTTAAACAATTTATAAGTTGCAATTTTAACACAGTTGATTGTCTTTTTATTTCTTATATTTTTTGAAAATTTTAAACAGCTAATGTTTTACTAATTAATTATTTAATTATCTGCATAATTAGCTAAATTAAAGCTTCCATTTTGATATAAGGTTTTAACCTCTTTAGGTTTTACAGTTTGGACTAATTACTCATTGGTCTAATATTAGGAAAGAATAATGATTCTTACTTTTTAGGTAATTTTTTCATAATGGGGGTTAAGTTTTAAAATTAGTTATTTTAAGGTGAATAAGTAAATAACTATGTTTTCTAAAGACACAAGTTGCAAAGGTTCACATTATGACATTTTTCTTAATCATTCAAATATTCAAAATTCATTTGTGAAGTGATTCAGTTGTAAAGAGAGTGTGTTTATAGGTTCTAATACTTTTTTTTGTATAATGCATGGTTAGAATTTTTTTCATTATCTGTAGAAACTTTTTTAGCTATTTTATGTAACATGTTATTAAAAGTTTCTCAATTTCTTAGTCTTTTAGGTGGAATGTTTCCTCTTCCTAGAATTTTGTATGCCATGGCAAGTGATGGATTGATTTTCAGGTTTTTGGCTAAACTGCATCCCAAATATAAAACTCCTTTGCTCGCTACAATTATATCTGGAATATTCACTGGTATATGTGCTTTTCTTGTAACTAATTGAAATGTTATTTGGTAGCTTCTAGGATAATCAAATTTGTGATAACCTTATTAAAAATAATTTCAGGTTTCATGGCTATGATCTTTGATGTTACAGAGCTGGCAAACATGATGTCTATTGGTACTCTCTTGGCATATACTCTAGTTGCTGTGTGTGTTTTAATACTTAGGTAAAGATTAACTTCTGTGTTATTCTTCTATGCTCTTTTCTTTAGTTTTGTAACGAATGAATGTTCAGTATATCAGATATCTTTCATGGTGTTATTAAAATTGTGCTTTATGCTTTGTTATGTTATGTCTTGTTGAAAAATATCACTTTATTTTCAAATATGTTAAATTTTTCATTTAGAATTAGTTACATTCAAGCAACTGAAAACTTGCTTGATTGATGTAGCTTAACAAGTTCCCGTTTTATAAATGTGTTTTCAAGTGAACAATTATATGTTTCTTATTACTTTGTAGGTATCGTGTTGATGAGGAAATTATACCCATGGGTGGATTGCCTGTGAATAATCGAAATTCAGAGAGTAGTATTATGACTGGGTAAGTTAGCAGGGTTTTACAGCATCAAAACTATCTTATCTTTCAACTTTCACTTGTAAAAGAGTGACTTTTTTAATACTACACAGATTTAAATGCAACTCTTTGTAATTTTTTAGTTGAAAATGGCATAAAATTAAAATATACTTAATTACTTTCCTTTATTCCATTAATATTTTGCTGTATTGTTCTTCATGGGTTTACCAAACTAATTAAAAGCTTTTTAAATAAATATTTTGCTAAATACTAGCTTTTTATTTAACCAAAAGTTCAACTAGCTGTGTGAAGTGTACTTAAAATGATGTATAATCTTTTTTAAAAATTCATTTAGATTTGTGTTTATTAAATTAGATCTGGAAAAATTTTAATTTCTGTTTTATGTTTTTAATGAGATTAATTGTTACACCAAGAGCTCCAATCAATACCTTATGAAAAGATAAAGTTAATTAATTTTGTCAATTTAAATTAAATAGGTATTTACTTGTATTATATTAATTAAACTTTTTAACATATTGGTAAATTATAGCTCTGATGCAGAGACTTCATCTCTTGATGGTAGCACTTCCACTCTAACTGATAATACATACTTCATTAAGAAAATGGCCAAGAAAAATATGAGTAAAATCACCTCTTCGACCAATACTATGCTGGCTTCTACTCAACATTACTCATACAAAGACATTATGGAGCAGATATTCAATCGGGATAATATTGAAGTTCAAACCTATCTTTCTTCCAAAGTCAGTATGGGGATTATTATTTCAATAGGTAAGTTTAATGTTCTGAAGTATGCATTTTTACATCTTTTTTGTAATTTTCTGGTTGTTAAGGAGAATTAGCTTGTATTATTAGTTGGTATTAGTAAAATTAATTTTGTTATGAATGTTTTTCTTTAATTTCCATTTTAGGCTTTGTTATTATTATTTTGGACATCCTATTGAATACTTTGGAAGAAGATTTGTTTAATCTTGATCCCGGTGCTCTGTTTTCTGTATCAGTCTTCCTGCTTTTTCTTATTATTGGTACTGTGGCATTATGGAGACAGCCTTCTGATAACAAGAATCTTTCATTCAGGGTATGTATAGATGGTTGGATTTCAATGTGGATTTATTGATCTGATAGGTTCTGTGTTTTTAATAACTCAAATGACTTAAATGTCAGTTGAACCCTTGTCTAACATATCCTACATAACATATCTTCTCCTACATATTTTAGTCCTAAATGTTTAAATTCCATGTTATTCATCACTTCATCTAGTATGGGTTAGTTTTGCTAGGGACATGCAATGTATTGTAACTTTTACTTATCTTAAAAACTATTCTAATACTGATTTATTTAAAAATTTTGACAAATAAAAATTAGCTCTTGTATTTCATTACATCAAAAATGCAAAAAAGTTGTAAGATAGATCAAAGGAGAAAATAAAGGTGAAAACCAATGCTAGTTCATTGAACATTGACTTGAAACAATGCAATATTGGTAAGATTTTTAGTGCAAAATTTCTCATGTACCTAGACAACCCACATAAGGAACATCCAGATTAAACAATTCTTAAAAAAAATATGTGTTAAATATATTTGAAATATTTAAAAGTAACTCAAAAATTCAACAAAGGCATTTTTGAATTTTTGCCTGATTTTCCTTTGTTTTGTTTGGTGTTGAATGTTCTAATAGAGACCTTGTGCCATAAAACTCCAACTATACTTAAAGTAACTGAAAATTTATAAAGAAACTATTTTCAGGTCCCTTGGGTGCCATTCATTCCTATTCTTAGTGTGCTCGTAAATTTTAATCTGATGTTGAAGCTCTCACCTGCAACATGGTATAGGTTCATGTATTGGATGATTGCTGGTAAGGCTCATGAATTTTCTATAATTATTTTTAACTTTCCAATTTGTCAAGATATTTAGTTGTACTTTTTAAAGTAATTAAAAACAATAAGTGTTAATAAATTCTCACAAAGTAAAACTGTTCTTTTATATTTTGTGACATTATTTTACTGTATTTATGCCATGTTAAACTTGTCATAGTGCATTATCACACTTAAATTTCATTTCTTGAACAAACTGACAAGAATTTAGAAAATTGGTGATAAAATCAGGAAAATTAAAAATAATACTAATTGAAGACTTGGAAAAGAACCAGGTTTCTCCACTTTCAAACCAAGTTTACTCACAGTTAGATTTGCCAATTTAGTGATACACTTCCAATCATTGTTGCCTTAAAATGAAGACCTTTGCTTGTTGCCATATATGAGTTCTTAAACTGCAAGTCTGGCAAAAAAAAAAAATACCTGGGCCTCAGTATTGTCTGCTTAATGCAATTACAAACTTAAACTTTTTTATGCACAAAGGGCTCATAGTAAAAATACAAGGGTTGCGGTTTTAACTACCATATTTATCCTAACCTAGAGAAAGTTTCTACAGCTACTCTAAAGCACGTCAACATTTAAGATATCTCCAAAAATCATCTAAAGTAAATTTGAATTGAAAGTGGAGAAACCTGGTTCTTGCACCAAATGCCTCAGTTATAAAATGTACAAAAACTAAAAGATGGGAAAATTGTGAATATACAATCTAGTAATTACGGACTACGGACCAAATCTGTGGCCTTAATTAGCAAAACAATGAAATATATTTTAAAAACAAATTGAAATTACAGGTTTTGTTATATACTTTGGATATGGCATCTGGCATAGTTCTGAAAGAAAAATTGTTGCATCCTCATTGCCACCTTTGCTGGAAGAATCCGACTCAGACTCTGAAAATGAAAGGACTGCTGAGAAATCTCCTTTGCTGACTGATAAAAGCTGATTTAGTAGCTAACTAATTCCAAGTGATAGCGTGCAAGTGCTCAACTTTTGAGGTATATCTCAAAATTTTATCGCTGGCATTAATATGTGATAGTGTAAAGGAGCTGTATGAAGACATTTAGTCATTGTATGAAGCTCAATCAAATGTTCATTCCAATGGTTTTAATTGATATTGAACAAGTCTTTTAGTTGTGCCTTTCATTAACTACATTGTAGAAAATCATTTGCATGTTGTTTTCTTCAGCATGAATTATTCAATAATAGTAATAAAAGTAATTTTTGAAATTTTCATTTATTGAAAACTTATTCTTTAGATTTTTAAATTTTATGTAATGTTAGAAATTTTTTTATCACCTGTGCATAACTGAATTTTAATTGTAAATACTGTAAATAATGTAATGAATTTTTAGTTAGTTAGAAAAATCGGATGCAAAAAATTGTGTGATTGTATTGATTTACTAATTGTTGCTTCAATAGATTTTGTAAAGGTTATTACAGTGTATATTATTGAACAAATTGAAGGTAAACTTAAATATTTTTTATTATTTTACTCTAATTAAACTCATGGAACATTGTTTACAAAAAGCTTGATTGGTCTTTGAGCCTTGGCCAATGATTGAGTTATTCTTATAATTGTGTAAATGCATTTCATTATAAATTGTCAGAGGAATCATTCATCTCATTGTTGTTCATGTGCTCATGTATCTTTGACACATTGACCCTGTGAAAAACATTTTCATCATAGTTTAATTTAAGTTGACTTTTTGACTTGTTTTTAGTACTTATTTTACTTTTAATTTATTCAGAAAACTGACTTATAACTTGTTTTAAAACTGGGAATATTGGTAAAATATATATCTGTATTTTTGTCTTTTTATGTATAATATCTACAAGACTTCCAATTTTCATTTAACTTCCAATTTCATTCATTACTAACTATCAGCAGATGAGAAACAAAAACTAATACCACTACTGTAAATTTCCATAAATAAGCCAAGAATATTTTGAACCTTTTTAACGTAATAATTAAGTTTTATAGCTTGTATACACTAGCATCACAATAATGTTATATTTTGTTTAGCTGGACCCAGCAATAAATCACTAACATTTACTTAATATTTCTACTGGTATATGTTAAAAAATAATTTTAAATTAAATAAGCTATTTATTGAAGTCAATTTGTTTTTGATAAAACCAATTGTTTTAATTTTCAAAGTTCCTAATTATTGCTAATTTGTTGCAGTGATTATCAAAATAATATTATATAATGAAGTCGATATAGCTTCCAGCCCAACACAAAAATGTCAAAATAAAACAATGATAAAATACCATGAATATTATTTTGCCTAATTACAAGAGTTTTGTATTTTTGACGAAACAGGTTTTAGGCTTAAACTTGGATCAATGTTTATTTAAAATGTATGGAAACATATTTTTGTTGTCTTGTATTATAAGCTTGCTTGACTGTATATATATTTATTTTGTCTTGTATAACATTTCTTTCTCAATAATATAATCTTGTACCTTTCATTTATGATTGAACTTTGTTTATACTTAAGTTCTCATAATTTAAATAATTTGAATCACAATGTAATTTATATGTGGATTGTACATTAAAAGACATAAATTTTGTATGAGCGGTTATTTTACTATGCATAAAATAATTACAAAAAACCCACTGAAGTTATATTTAAAAAAAAATTAGGAAACAAAATGTATTATCTGAAATTATTCTTAGTTTCAGAATTTTTTTTCTATTTGTCGAATGCTTGCATTTTTTAATGCTGTTTTAAAGGGATTAATATGGGATTATTAATATGGATAAAGGGAGGGATTTATATGAGTATGAGTACAATATCGACTTACAAAATGAATTAATTGAATCAGACTAGATAAAACGTAAAAATGATTATAAAATAACCAATTTTACATGTAAACTAAAGCCAGTGTATAAGATTTTGTTACATTTTTTAGTGTTAATACTCATAAAATGTTTTTTTATTTCAAAAATAAAAATAACTTAATTTTGAAATGAAAATACAGGCATTAATTACATATGTTTGCAGGTATATGGGTCTTTATAGAGGACTCCTTGAGAATTCACAGAGTTGTAAATGTTTTCCCTTGGAATTAATGCTGCCTCATTTACGAGTAACTTTTGTTTTATGGCAAGGTTCTTTAAAATATGGCCCATGGGCACTTCAAATGTAGCCTGCAGAAATTAACAATATTTATTTGGTATCATGTGCCACAACTTATTAGTTTCTGTTGATTGTATAAGTAAACTCCAACTTAGAAATATTTGGAAATATAAATGCTGCATCAATAAAAAAAAGAAATATTTTTATGTTAAATTTTAAAGATTTTGTTTCCCCTGCAGTTGTTTTTAGTTAGTAAAAAATCAAAAGGCATAGCACCATAGTTTGAAAATGAATCTTCATCTGCATATTGCATAACCAGATCACCATGTGAGATGGTATACATACTAGATGTTAGTCTTTTTTTTCTTAGGTAGTCTAGTGTGACTTTCAGACTTGATAGTGTAATAAATGTGGCCCTTAGGCCTTAGGCTAGAAGTTTAGGAGACCCCCTGGTTAATGGAAATCAAATGAGATTGCCCCATATCCTTTCTTTTCCAACAAATTTAAGAGATTAAACTTTCTGGTTAAAATTTTTAAAATTCACCTTAATGAACTTCTACCAGTTTCCAACCTAAAAAAAGTTGGCAAAATCTATCTTCTAATATTGGTATGGCCGTGAGGATGTGAAAGTTATCTAATTTACAATGCAAATTACACACCGAAAACGGCCTCGCCAGTTAAACTTCAGCACTTAGCCCCCATTGTCTGGCCTCGTTGAAAATTACTAGGTTCACATACAAACTCTAACTGAGCGTAACGAAAATTAACGGCACAAGAATCTTCCCCGAAAAGGAATTCATTCCTTACCCCCAAAGAAAATCAGGGCCACAGAGATGCCTAATTAACCCAAATTTTAAAAAGTGTTTAAAGGCTGGAGTCTGTTGTGTCGTCTCCATGGTGAAGACAGCGACATAACGAGAATGTGTTTTGCGAAGACGAAGGCGATTTCTGCACACATTACTACCTAGAAATTTATGGTTCCCCGCCTCTAATGGTGCGGTTGCGCCGTTGATGGACACATGTTTGTGCCGTGAGGGGGTTAATGTGGGTGATTTGGATTCCCCGCAAGATTCTCGAAAGCTGGATATTACCCAGTTTTTTTGTGTGTGTTCTTGTCGGAGACCATCCGTGGTGTCCACTCGAGCCTGAAATCAATGTTGGTTGATCGGATTGAGTTTTGCGCTCCCATAATATTACGAGTTTTAATTGAGCTTCTCAGAATGACAGTGGAGCAAGTCCACTGAAGTTAGTTCTGGCGAATTGATGTTTTTTTTGTTACGGTGCCTGTGTTGTTCCTATCAATACAGTGGCGTATACAGAAAATTTATTTCGGGAGAGGCTCAACTGTTCTCTTAAAAATGGGTCATAATCAGGTCGAAAGATTGATCTTTGCACAGGGAGAGAGGACCCAAAATTATTCCCTAGCTGCCTCATACATATTTAAAAGGTCCAATGTACCATTTTAATACACTTTCAGGGAGAATTTGCATCAAAAAATTGTGAGTAATAGACTTCCAAGTACCAAAGGAAAGGAAAACGTTTGGAAATTTGATTCTAAAAAACAGGATTTTAACTAGTTTTGGTACGCCTATAGTCCGAATTTCAGACATATTTTTTGGGTAGGATTTTCCTTTTGATGAACTTACTTGTAAAAATGTTTTGAATAATAGAGTTCCAAGTACAAAAGCGGGTACGGGGCCCCCCCCCCAGAAAATTTTTAGAAATTTGACCCACCTTATATACGCCTCTGGTTCCTATGGATATTTTTGGAGCAACTCTTACAGTACAGGCCAATATTGAACTTTTGAATTAAGACAACTGAACTCTCACTGAATAAAGAATCTGAAAGAAACCCAAATAATTTTTTTTGACTAAATGTTTTACATTTTTCATTCCAAGCAGCTCAATTGAAAAAAAAAAGAAGTTGATTTTCGAATGAGTTTTCTCATCCTCAAACCGTGAACCTCTAAAAGCCTTGGAAAGAAAAATGATGACACGGTCCCCCTTTTATTTGTGGACCACTTTTCTAATTAATAAGGAACTACTTCCGCAATTTTTTAAGTCTAAATTCATTTTAACACATTATTTATACATTACCTTGTGGAGATTTTTCCATTCAATCAAATATCTAAGTGCTAGTTAAGTTTTAATAAAGGAAGAAAAAAGTCCTGACCTTAATAGTCATACATTTTTTTAATTTAATTGATCCGATATCTGTACCAAATAAAAGTAGTAAAAAATAACTAATCGTAGTTGTAACTATATGCTTTTCATTTTATACCCCCCCCCGAAAATATGGAAACTAGATCTAGCAGAGAAAATGTATTCTTATTAATGTAAAGAGGCTGGCCTTTTTTCCTGGATTGTGAAAGTCCAGTTGACGAGTAAATTTGTGAAGGTCCCCTTTTTTAAGTATCTTAATTAGTCTGTATGCGTTTTTAGATCAATATATCCGTGTAGGTTTGTTCTGTTAAATATTACGAAGCTGTTTTGGGCACAAAAAAACAGAAATATCGCCCAAATTTTCAGACTAATTTCTTCAAATGTACTCTTTTATTGATGACAACTATAAAATTTGGCAATTTTTAAATATTAATCATCCAATACAACTTGACAAATAACGGAACTGTACCATTATACAAAATAGAGTCCAATTTACTTGAAAAAGTTATTTTCAGTTATTTTTAAAAAATTAATATCTGCAACAATGTAATTTTTCATAGTATTGTTGAAAACAGAACAATTAAACAACAATGGATGGAACAAATTGAAACAACAATGGATTTGAACCTTATTCAAGATTTTTCAACAAAGGTTTTCGTCAGTTCTGTCTCCACTTTTAAAAGTAAAACATCTCAAAGCACCATCTCTCCAAAAAAGTGTTGTTTCTGTGGCAAAAGACGGTGGTTATGTTTGTATCAAATCAATATGTATAAACAGGAAGGAAAAGGCATAAGTGAGTAGTAATCTTTTTACATTTAAAAATTTTCTTTAAGAAGTAAATTTTTAGATACACTTTAAATTTGATTAGGTATTTACTGTCTCAATTTCTTATCATAGGGAATTATAAATTAAATGTACTACAAGTACATTGGGCTTTAAATGAATGAAATCACATCCATTTTAGATAAACTTTTCTCTTTCAAATAAAATCATAGGGTTAATATAAAAGAGATGTTATCTTAAAATTGTGAATTCCTAAACTTTATGCTTCCCCGTAACAAAAACTTTATTTTCGGTTGTATTGTTTCAAATTAAAATAAAAATTTTATAAAATGAGAAAACTACTTTAAAAATGATTATGCGTTTCAATAAGATATACGTATATTTAACTATCTTATAAAATCATCATCACTATTAAAAGAAAGTATTCAAAACAATTATCCGTATTAAAAGAAAAAATTCATTTTTGAATAAAAGTATCAAGATAATTTTTATTACAAATTATTATTCACCAGAAGAAATAAATATCGACTTTAATGTCAGAATCATTGTTACATATTAAAAACATAGCAATGATGAATGTAGTAACACATTCAAGAAACAATTAATTAAAAAAAAGGTGTCAAAAAATTAAAGAAAAGAAAGCTTTTACCCCTAAACGTAAAGATATAGCAACAGCCAAATTTCAGTCATAATCAACAAAAGCACAATAACGAAATTCCTATAAGAAAAAGTAAACAAGGTGTGGTTAATATAAAAAACGAGAATGATGTTGTAAATCATGCTATTTTTAATTTATTCATATTTAATTAATATCGCCTTTATTATTTATCCATTCTCCCTACCAAAACCCCTTTGTGTGAATTTTCTGTTATTTGAAGAGTTTTGGCACTTATTTTTTTACAAGTCTTGTGAGAAATTGAACTATAATTCGCTTCCCTTTTACTATGCCTTACCATTTTTCCGGCAAAATGGAACAACATGCTCTCTTATTCTTATGTAAACATAGACGACGACCATTTTGTCTACAAACACAGGAGTTGCTATTTAAAACAGAAAGTTCCTTACTAAAAAAACTGTTCATTGTTCGAATTTTTTGTCCCATGCTTGGTTAATCTGTAGGAGGATCAGTCTCGTTATTTAATAGCCGCACCTTGTATTACTGAAAAAAAAAATAGGAAAAAGCGTTAAAACCACATGCAAACGTTTAACACATGTAGTTAAAAATGATAATAACTTATTTAATTAAATCTTTAGATTAATTTATTTAAATAAATTAAATTCATAAGACGTTTTAGGAGTATAAAAGTAAGCATTCAAATTAACAATGAAACCATTAAAAAAGGAAACCTGTTTAACTATCTTAAAAAAATTAATACCCCTCCAAGGAATGAACCTACAATCTCTCCTCTTTACTCTTTAAAAAATAAACAAAATTTACCGCTGTCTTTTTGTTCAAGAGACAGACAAAACTTTTCGCTAGTTTCCCTTTTTTAAAAGAAAAAAAGCAATTCCCGCCAGGGTAACATCCAGGGTCCCTCAGGTAAGCATCTCTCATCTCTTACAGGTCCACAGGTCAAGACGAATAAGACCTGAGGAGGGAGGGTCTCTCTTTCAGGGCCAGGAGGACAGAGGGAGTCGGGGATCTCGCTCACGGACGTGTGGGCTATGTTCCCCGCTAACACGCTACTCTCTGCCTCCGAGAAGACTGCGGTCAAGACGGAGCAAGACCTGAGAAGTGAGTATCTCTGTCTTTCTTTCAGGGCCAGGAGGACAGAGGGAGTCGGGGATCTCGCTCACGGACGTGTGGGCTATGTTCCCCGCTAACACGCTACTCTCTGCCTCCGAGAAGACTGCGGTCAAGACGGAGCAAGACCTGAGAAGTGAGTATCTCTGTCTCTCTTTCAGGGCCAGGAGGACAGAGGGAGTCGGGGATCTCGCTCACGGACGTGTGGGCTATGTTCCCCGCTAACACGCTACTCTCTGCCTCCGAGAAGACTGCGGTCAAGACGGAGCAAGACCTGAGGAGTGAGTATCTGTCTCTCTTTCAGGGCCAGGAGGACAGAGGGAGTCGGGGATCTCGCTCACGGACGTGTGGGCTATGTTCCCCGCTAACACGCTACTCTCTGCCTCCGAGAAGACTGCGGTCAAGACGGAGCCAGACCTAAGGAGTGAGTATCTCTGTCTCTCTTTCAGGGCCAGGAGGACAGAGGGAGTCGGGGATCTCGCTCACGGACGTGTGGGCTATGTTCCCCGCTAACACGCTACTCTCTGCCTCCGAGAAGACTGCGGTCAAGACGGAGCAAGACCTGAGGAGTGAGTATCTCTGTCTCTCTTTCAGGGCCAGGAGGACAGAGGGAGTCGGGGATCTCGCTCAGGGACGTGTGGGCTATGTTCCTCGCTAACACGCTACTCTCTGCCTCCGAGAAGACTGCGGTCAAGACGGAGCAAGACCTGAGGAGTGAGTATCTCTGTCTCTCTTTCAGGGCCAGGAGGACAGAGGGAGTCGGGGATCTCGCTCACGGACGTGTGGGCTATGTTCCCCGCTAACACGCTACTCTCTGCCTCCGAGAAGACTGCGGTCAAGACGGAGCAAGACCTGAGGAGTGAGTATCTGTCTCTCTTTCAGGGCCAGGAGGACAGAGGGAGTCGGGGATCTCGCTCACGGACGTGTGGGTTATGTTCCCCGCTAACACGCTACTCTCTGCCTCCGAGAAGACTGCGGTCAAGACGGAGCAAGACCTGAGGAGTGAGTATCTGTCTCTCTTTCAGGGCCAGGAGGACAGAGGGAGTCGGGGATCTCGCTCACGGACGTGTGGGCTATGTTCCCCGCTAACACGCTACTCTCTGCCTCCGAGAAGACTGCGGTCAAGACGGAGCAAGACCTGAGAAGTGAGTATCTCTGTCTCTCTTTCAGGGCCAGGAGGACAGAGGGAGTCGGGGATCTCGCTCACGGACGTGTGGGTTATGTTCCCCGCTAACACGCTACTCTCTGCCTCCGAGAAGACTGCGGTCAAGACGGAGCAAGACCTGAGGAGTGAGTATCTGTCTCTCTTTCAGGGCCAGGAGGACAGAGGGAGTCGGGGATCTCGCTCACGGACGTGTGGGCTATGTTCCCCGCTAACACGCTACTCTCTGCCTCCGAGAAGACTGTGGTCAAGACGGAGCAAGACCTGAGAAGTGAGTATCTCTGTCTCTCTTTCAGGGCCAGGAGGACAGAGGGAGTCGGGGATCTCGCTCACGGACGTGTGGGTTATGTTCCCCGCTAACACGCTACTCTCTGCCTCCGAGAAGACTGCGGTCAAGACGGAGCAAGACCTGAGGAGTGAGTATCTGTCTCTCTTTCAGGGCCAGGAGGACAGAGGGAGTCGGGGATCTCGCTCACGGACGTGTGGGCTATGTTCCCCGCTAACACGCTACTCTCTGCCTCCGAGAAGACTGCGGTCAAGACGGAGCAAGACCTGAGGAGTGAGTATCTGTCTCTCTTTCAGGGCCAGGAGGACAGAGGGAGTCGGGGATCTCGCTCACGGACGTGTGGGTTATGTTCCCCGCTAACACGCTACTCTCTGCCTCCGAGAAGACTGTGGTCAAGACGGAGCAAGACCTGAGGAGTGAGTATCTGTCTCTCTTTCAGGGCCAGGAGGACAGAGGGAGTCGGGGATCTCGCTCACGGACGTGTGGGTTATGTTCCCCGCTAACACGCTACTCTCTGCCTCCGAGAAGACTGCGGTCAAGACGGAGCAAGACCTGAGGAGTGAGTATCTGTCTCTCTTTCAGGGCCAGGAGGACAGAGGGAGTCGGGGATCTCGCTCACGGACGTGTGGGCTATGTTCCCCGCTAACACGCTACTCTCTGCCTCCGAGAAGACTGTGGTCAAGACGGAGCAAGACCTGAGAAGTGAGTATCTCTGTCTCTCTTTCAGCGCCAGGAGGACAGAGGGAGTCGGGGATCTCGCTCACGGACGTGTGGGCTATGTTCCTCGCTAACACGCTACTCTCTGCCTCCGAGAAGACTGCGGTCAAGACGGAGCAAGACCTGAGGAGTGAGTATCTCTGTCTCTCTTTCAGGGCCAGGAGGACAGAGGGAGTCGGGGATCTCGCTCACGGACGTGTGGGCTATGTTCCCCGCTAACACGCTACTCTCTGCCTCCGAGAAGACTGCGGTCAAGACGGAGCAAGACCTGAGGAGTGAGTATCTGTCTCTCTTTCAGGGCCAGGAGGACAGAGGGAGTCGGGGATCTCGCTCACGGACGTGTGGGTTATGTTCCCCGCTAACACGCTACTCTCTGCCTCCGAGAAGACTGCGGTCAAGACGGAGCAAGACCTGAGGAGTGAGTATCTGTCTCTCTTTCAGGGCCAGGAGGACAGAGGGAGTCGGGGATCTCGCTCACGGACGTGTGGGCTATGTTCCCCGCTAACACGCTACTCTCTGCCTCCGAGAAGACTGTGGTCAAGACGGAGCAAGACCTGAGAAGTGAGTATCTCTGTCTCTCTTTCAGGGCCAGGAGGACAGAGGGAGTCGGGGATCTCGCTCACGGACGTGTGGGTTATGTTCCCCGCTAACACGCTACTCTCTGCCTCCGAGAAGACTGCGGTCAAGACGGAGCAAGACCTGAGGAGTGAGTATCTGTCTCTCTTTCAGGGCCAGGAGGACAGAGGGAGTCGGGGATCTCGCTCACGGACGTGTGGGCTATGTTCCCCGCTAACACGCTACTCTCTGCCTCCGAGAAGACTGTGGTCAAGACGGAGCAAGACCTGAGAAGTGAGTATCTCTGTCTCTCTTTCAGGGCCAGGAGGACAGAGGGAGTTGGGGATCATCTCTCTAACGGACATATTGGCTATGTTACCCGCTTACACATTACTATGTATTTCAGAGAAGACTGGTCAAGGAATCTCTGTTTTGGCGGACTTAATAAAGCACACAGTAAAATAATTGAGAAAAGATCATACTTGTCTATAAAAAGTATGCAATAGAAACGTTTTGTATTTGTAAGAAACAAAGCATAAAATATAAAATAAACTTTTGAGAATTTTTTTTACATTATGTGTCAAGGAAAAATTAATTTCACTTTTGAAATATGATTTAAAGAGCAATTAAAGCTACTTCATACTATTAGCTTCTCTACCAGAAGATAAGTATCAAATAGTTTTAATTGAAACCTATATAAGACTTTAAAACCCATTTATTAGAAGTTTTAGTAAGCAAACGTCATAAAAGCACCTATCCAAACTAGAGAATTTGAAGATAAATAATAAATGAAGTGTATGGTAATAAATCCTAACTTACTCTAATTTCAGTAGATTAAGTGTTTTGGAAGGTATTGGAAAGTCTCTGATTATTTATCAATAAGTTATGGCTTTTTGATTTTGCTGATTCAAACTTTTTTAAATTTGTTTCTTTTTAAGAAAAGGAAAAGAACAAGAATCATTAAACTCAAACTAAAATTTAATAATTTTTGTTACCCAAGAACAAGTAACTATTTCACTATTGTTAAATTTAAATTATAATAATCATTAAAATTTCTTTTTTTAACATTATAAGATGAACGCAATGACAACACTTGAAGTGTGATCTTGACCCCCCGTAGTCATACTTTTATACCACACTTAACAGACGCCATTCTCCCCTCCCTTTTTTCTGACATAATTTGAAAATTAAACTTCAAACATAGAGGAAAACATTAGTTTTTGGCCTTCAAGTGGAATTTTTTTCACGACTCCTTAAAAACAACTCTTAACTATAAAATATTTGTAAGTATAAATGCGTTTTAAACTAGATCAATCACGACACCAATGAAAAAAACCCATACAGTACTTCTTAATTAATACACCACAAGTATTATTTACTTTACTCAGATAAAAGGAATCATAGGATACATTACCCTAATCACTTTTCCACAAACTCGGGGTCTGACTGTATCACTATTGCATATCAAATTCACTGTCAACTAAGTTACACACAAAAGCATTGAAAAAAACCCTCCCTCTCCAAAGCATCAACAAAACGACATCACATGGGGCGATCTGTTGAGGTTCCCAGGGGGCGCTTTAGTCTTCTGTCAGCCCCCGCACTGACCAGCTTGACCACGAGGCGTTGCAAGCATGGCCAGTGATGTGTGAGGGCTTACCGCTACACCTTAGGGCGGCCCGTGGACCACTTTTTCTGCCGTCAGCCCTGGGGGAACTCAGGGGGCTGTGTTTGTGACCTTTTCCAACTCTGGGATTTCTTTTGAAAACAGGTGAGAAGAAGTTGAAGTTTTAATTCGGGGATATTCATAAAAAACTAATTTAAATGGTTATGAAGTCATGTATGTGTTCTAGAACTTTCGGTACTTCCTATTGGGAATCCATTGACACACATATTGATGCGGGGAGTTTTGTTATGTGTTTTTTATTAGAGTCGTATAATTTTTTGTGTTTTGAAAACTCTTATTTATAGAAATAGTTCCCAAGAAATAGTTCATATATGTATTTCTATTCCCTTTGAAAATGTCGACATTAACATGTAAACATTTTGTCAAATTAACATACATAATGCTAAACAAAATATTAGGGTCAAAACATGGACAGGAGTCTTGTATTAGGGGAGTTATTTGTTACATTTATTTAACGTAATTAATTTCACAGATAATATTTTTTGTTGCTGCTTTATTATTAAATAAAGTAGATATTTGTTTTTAATAATATGCATTATCAGTTCGGAAAAACAAACAACATACAACTTAATTCGATATTATGATAAATGTATTTATTTTATACATTACTTGCTAAATGAAATTATTAATTTTGTATTATATGGGTCATTGATAGTAATACTTAGTTCACTGATAGTATATTAATGATAGACTTACGATGAAAAATTCTAGCATTTACTATGTTATAAATAATATGATTGATATTAAATATACTTCTTCTAAGATAACAGCATAGTTAATAATATCTATTAATATCAATAGTCAACTGTTGTTTGTGTGCAACACATTTTTTAAAGGACAAAAAAATGAAATATAAATTTTAAAGGACATAAAGCATGAAAATATTTGCCAACAATAGCAACTAAGGCTCTTATATGCATTTCTTACTGTAAAAATATTAAGTGTTTTAGGTATTTTCCCTCTCTTTTTCCTGTTAGGGAAAAATATTAAAGATAAATTTGTTTTTTCTTTTCATAAATCAAACTTGAAAAGTTAGCCTTCTCCTAAGTTAAATAGGAAGTATTCCTACAATAATAATTACAACTAATATTATAGTCACTAAAATTAGTTATTACATCAGGTAATCGAACTTTTTAAAAAGATACTTCTCACAAATATGTAGGAAGGAAACCTTACAGCAGCTTTGGGAAAAACTACCTTTTAAATTATTTAATTATAATGCTAAGAATAAAATTCAATCAAATAAATCCTTTTTGAAGCCTTAAAATTATTAGAAGTTTTAAAGCTTTCTTTTTCTGTATAGAAACTTTTTTGACAAAATACAAATTTCCAATTACTTCAGTAATTTATCAAATAAAGAGTGTGTGTTTATTAGTAATTCATGTATTGTTCAAAGGAGATTTTACAGAAAAAGAAAGCAAACTAACTAAATTTGCCAGTATTTTTACTAAACATACAAGCAATTTAGTTTATTTTTCATTGAAATTGCTAAAACTAAAATTGGTATAATGTTCATAAAAATACTAACAAATTTACTTGCTGTCTTTTTAGAATATATATTAGAAATAACACTTCATGAAATTAAATTTTAAATACAATAGAAATGACATTTAAACTAATATGATAGTTAAAACATAACTTATTTAAAATACTAGCAAATTTTTTACACAATATGAATACCTAAATTCGTTAGTATGTTTAGTTAAAATACCAGCAAATTAAGTTAGTTTGATGCATGGAAGGTTTGATGTGTATTTTCCCCTGTAAAAGCGCCTCTGAGCGAAACATGAATTACTATGCAGGGTGTTTCAATAAGTCCCTCAAAACTCTGCACAGAAAGATTTCTGGCATGGAGTAGATAAAATTTTCCAAAAGGTTCTTAAGACGACTTACAGTTTTAGAAAAATTTGACGTCATATCCGATAAAAGCAAATTTATTTCATTCCACGGTGCGTGCATAGAATTCAACTTCACGTTTTCCATAAACCTTTTTCAGCGTAAACCAGATGTTATGTCATAACTTTTTTTTCTGTCGGGATTTTCTCGAAAACTATGGATCGTAGAGATGTAGTTCTTTGGGCATTTTTTATGTACTCCATGGAAAGAAACTGACTAACCCGAGTTTAGGTGAATAAACAAAGTACCTCAAATTGTTTCATCAACTTAAGAAAGTCAAAAATGAAATATAATAGTATTTACCATTAAACTTTAGCATGGTCATTAAAAATACAACAAATTAGTTACTAATATACTAATATATATAATATATCTGGTGTAAATATTGTTTACATTAGTTCCTTAGAACTAGACAAAATGAATTTTAATATGAGGTAATAGTAATGAATAATGAATGAGGGTAATAGCTTTGTTTTTTCATGTCATAATCATATTTTAACTAACTTAGTTAACTTCCACGTAGAGATCATATGCAAAAAATTATAGCTTTCAGAGAATAAGGAATATTTTAATGGTGCTTAAAAACTATTTTACATTTAAAATTATGAATTGAAATGTTAATGCACAATTAGAGTAGTTTTTCTTTTACATAAAATAAACTGAGATTTACAAATAGTTTGCATAAGTTTTGAGTTTTACATTAAAAAAAAGGTTATAGAGGCATTTACTAATTTTATATTTTAAATTGTTTAAATTTGTTGTACTTTAATAGTTAAGAACCTGGTTGCATGGAATTCAGTGTTTTTACTATTAATTGTATTAAACAAACAGATTGAAAAATCACCTTAACGTTCAGGAAAAACAGGGGCATCTTGATAGCTATACTGAACAAATACACCAAGTGTAAACAGAATATCTACTTAGGTTTTACACACATTGCATACAATATACTACACAATAGATTAAAGCCCCCAGTACCAGAACAGAACACATCCTTGCAAACTTTAAAACAATGAAAAAGTCCGAGACTTTTACAAGAGTAAAACCTCTAGAACATTTGACAATAGAATACAATTTTAAAAATCAGAATTAATAATCTGGACGTTCGTTTGAATCATCGTTAATTTTAAAGAAGTTAGTAAGGTCTTCCAAAAGTTTTTTTTTTGCTAATTTCTACTGTAGATACCTACTATTTGTAATGTCTCATAGCATTTTCCCCCTATGAAGTTGAGAGAAATTTGTAATGTTTTCAGTTTACATAAATTAATTTTAAAAGAAAACTGTAGAGATATATTCTATAGTCGTTTATTTTTCTGTAAATTTAAGATAAAAATACTTAATTTAAAGATAAGTTTTTGCATTAATATATTATACACCTTAAAAAATAGGTTTGTTAATAACACGAAAGGGACAAAGAGATTCTCTACTATCCAAGATAATGGAGAGATTGTTAGATTAAAGAGTATCATGGATAATTGAATTCATGCAAATTTTAATGAAAATGTTTTTGAAAAGTTTATAAGAAAATTATTTTTATCATATTAAAGGACGAGGAGATTAGCAAAATAAATATTTACAAAAGATAGAGAGTGACCTTAAATTTTTAGCCAATAAATGTATAACTATGAATTTTAAAAATTTTTATGAGAAAAATTATCAGATTTTTAAAAATTATTTTTTTGCTATGTGGTTAAATAGTAGCTTATTTGCTTTCCATAAGATATCCATGTGATAGGTATAAAGTTCCAAATCAGTATTAAATTAGTACTTTTTTAGGCATTTAATTTTAGTTTTCACATAAAAAGACGTTTTAAAATGTTTTTATTACTTTACATTCATGTTAAAATACTAAACTTATTGATAATGACATCCTGCATAGTAGTTTGATTTAAAATGTTTTTCCAAACTATTTGGGTGGCCTGGTTGTAAATGTACTTTGTACATCCGTGTGCCATTTATGAAAAAAGTATGGAAATGGTGTCGTTTTCTTTTTTTTTATCTGTAAGGAACATAATTTCGATTTTGCCTTTCAAATGTGATGCGGTCATTAATTATTAACATTTTTTTTAAATGATTAAAAATATTTTGAAACTTATTACAATCACGCTTGTTATACATGTTTATCGGTTATTTCCTAATGCTATTACATTTATTTTATCCAAATTTAGAAAAAATTAAATTAACAATTAAAAGAAGTTAAAATTCTAAATTTATCCTTTAAAATATTAAAAAGTAAACAAACTGCCATAAAAAAGCTTCCACCGAAATAGTAACTATTTTCTATTAAAAATTACCTAAATGTTATCATATCCAAAACAGATCAAAATCCTTTAAAAACAAGTTAAATTTTTGAAAAATTTAAAATTTTCCTAGATTTAAACGAAAATTTTCAAATTAAGTCAATAGACCAAATACTTTACTTAGGTTTGTTTTCAGTTTTTTACTTAAAATATATGTCTGTTCAAAATTTACACTCATGGACTCCTTCGTTATAGTGCGTTGGAATGTTCTTATTTTATTCTATATTTATCCTGGAGAAGAGACGTAATTCCGATGTTTTCACTCTTATTATGTAGGGATAATTTGTTTTTAAACATTTTAAAATGGAATGAATTTTTAAAATAATAATGCTGTTATTCACAGAGTACTGTAATACTTATTTATAGGTTAGTTTTAAATGCAGTTTACAGATATTATATTCAAAACTGGAAAAAGGAAACTATTAACTTATATCCTATCATATATTAAAGAGTGAAACATCAAGATGTTGTTTTTCCTGAGTAAAACGAACAAACTGATACTATCTTCACGCTTGTATCATGAAGGGGTCCATGGGTGAATTTTTACCATCAGACCATTTTTAGTGAGTTAAATGAATTAACTACCTTATTAAATTAAATAAAGTAAAATTTTAAAATTTTCCTAGTTTTTTTGGCATATATTTTCTGTAAAAACTGAAAACAAACCTCGGTGGTATGTAAATCACAGTATGTATGTTCGATATGTAAACTTAATTTTAAATGTTAAGTTTTTAAGCCGGGAAAGCAAACAAAACATTTTAATTATTGGTCCAAATGGAACAGTTTTGATAATGCATTAAAATGTCCAGATTAGGATTTTCAACAAAAGTACCTTAATTTAAAAACATTAACATTAAAAAAGTATGGATACGGTATCAATGACAGTAAGCGACTATTCCCGTAAACACTGTTTTTCAATTGGTTAAGTCATGATTTTCAGTTGTAGAATCATTATAATATTATTATATAAATATTGAAGTGAAAATTCTTATTCTTAATTCATCTTTAGGTTTGGTGAGCATTTAGCGTGTAGGGAAAGCGCCTTCTAGCTGTAAAAAGAGATATTAGTAAAAACGTGTTTTTTAATTTATTAAAATTAAAAGAAACAAAGTACAGAATCACTAATTTGGTTCATCTGCATGATTTTCTATTCTGTTATAATCATAATATTTTGATACATTTTTTTTCTCAAAGGTTTTAAAACTTATTTAAGGTGTTTTTTTTTAAGTTTTTGAATTAAGATTTCTAAAAATATACTCAACTAGAATTAATATTTTTACCGAAAATTCAAAGTGCGAATTTATTTTAAGCATCCTACATTATTTAGGTTTAGATTAACTTTTTTAAAATGTGCAAATCATGGTAGAGAATCAATTATTACCTACAAAGGGATAGTTTCATTCAAACAAGCCAAGTAAACTAGTGTTTTCTTCAGTTAAAAATGAACTATCGCCTTGTTATTTCTGTCATGGTAAAAAGGTTTTAACTGATAGGGAAGGATATTTGAGGCTAAGTGGACTGTGGACATCTTCGAGTTGGGACACCGAATTGGGATAAGTTTTATACCGTTGCCTAAATTTTTCCTAATTTAAAAAATATATTTAAGGATATTTTGTTAATTATCTCTTCCTTTTCCCTAATAGTACTTCATTCCTATTCAACCCCATAATTTGATTGACTCGAAATAGTTTTTTTTCTCGCCCTTTAACTAAGCGTTACCTTAACGTGCTTCCAAATGTGCAATTTTTCTTCATTTTCTCTAAAAAAAATTACATTATCGCGCCAGTAACTCTCGCACAAGCGCACTCATTTCCCTCAACTCCATCTTTCAAATGGCAGTGATTAGAATCCAAGCTATGATAGAAACGGCCAACCAACCGTCCGAGAGGAAAAATGTTTTCGCTACGTCAATCATCCCGCCGGTGGGCGGTGCCATCGATTACGTCGTATTTGCCTTGCCTTCTGGGATATGAGGCTAATTTTCTCTGTGGGCGCTCTTCTTTTTTCTTCTTTCGGTAGGAATAATAGTTACGAGCGCCTATTATGTAAAGAGCGTTTAATCTGGCAACACATTATCTATGTGACTGAGATGGACGATGAGGGGTATGCTGCTGCTTATTAGGCAAACGATTTTTGAATGTTCTCTTTTGGGAACAGGGACTGTCCTGGAATAGTCAGTTGATTAGGTCAGTCTTCATGCAGATGCTACTATTTACAGTTGACCTTTTATCACTTTGTCACAATCGGATTATTATCTTAAAAAGACGTCCTCATCATTAGAAAAACATTGTATTCAACCGCATTGTTTATTTTTAAGTTCATTAAAGTGACAAAAACTTAAAAATGCATTTTTTTATAATAGACTATACTACTTAAACTAGATAGATAGACTTACTAGATAAATGTAAAAAAAGAGAATTAGTTATTTCCCCGTTTAACTATAAAGGAAATTTTTCTACCTTCAATGTAATTTTTCTGACTTTATATGTAACTTAGTGAATTATTCTATATTATTTATTTTTGCTCTTTATTATTTAAAAGTTACTTTTGCCCATTAGATTTTGTAATAAAAAAATTATATTTTTAAAAAATAAACCAGTATTTTTATTCAATTTAAAGAAAAATCACATTTGCATAACTTTTTATGATATTTTTCAATTATTTAAAGTCTTTGTTTGAAAAAGTACCTCTACTTACTTTTGGGCGTTTTGCAGAATGCAAAACACAAAGTCAGCTTAAAGTGTAATAAAAAGTTTGATGTATACAAATATCAATAATTTTTTTATGGGGATAAAAAAGTAACTTGTGCATCTAAAAACAATCACATCCAGCCTGCCTTTTTACAATGAATTAAACAAGCACCCTTTAGAAATATCAAAGAAGCATTAAAAGAAAACTGCCCTTTGTTGTATTCACGACTTTACCAAAGAAGAATTTTGACAGAAAAGCTTGTATTTCTCGTTAATTTACATCACAGGTATTTCATAATCAGAAGTTCTACTCTTGATACTAAACTGGTACATTATGTATAAAAAAGCACTCATACTTTGAAAGAACAGCCCCCAAAACCAACTTTTAAATTTTTTCCCACTACTTTATCCTTGACTATTAATCCAAAAATTATCCAAATAAAACTAAAAGTAAAATCACTGTATCCACCTCACGAACAACAATCATACAACGTTCATTGTGTGGAACGTTTAATTAATTGAAACCATTAACAAAGCTTATGATTACGAAAACATAATCAACACTAAAGCAAACACATTTACCTACTTAATTTCCCTAATATCTCCAACATCACTTTCACCCTCCGATCCATGCATAAAAAATGTAAAATGCAAAGTGATACATACAAACACACAAAGAGATACAAAGCACTCTAATTAACTGCCCTCGCTATCTTTTGCGACCTTGGCAAAAATGCAAATCTTGATACGCACGCCTCAGACCGTAAAAACGCCGCCCATCTAAATTAAACATGCACTTGAATCCTATATTTAATTAAATGAAACCATCAATAAAGCTCACAACAGCAATCAAATTATGTGATCAGATCTAAAACAATCACGTCTCCCTACTTATTGTCCCAAGCATCATTAAAATCCCACGCATTTTCCCTCTAAAAGCATTTCTACAAATGAGTCGGACGGAGGTGGGTAAGAAGATATATAGGACATACTAACTTATATCCCCCTTGGTTATTGTTGTGCTAGTTGTAGGGCATATTGCACTTTGGGATATAACTGCAAATTGCACTTCAATGTAAAATATTTTTCGGTACATACCTGTTCAGAAGAATGTAATTAGCCTATAGTATCTACATTGTATGAGAACAAGAGTTTTAACGTTAACTTTCTAATCTCTTTCCTAAACCTACTTGCACCTTACTAAGAGAAAGAATTAAGAATTAAGGATAGTGAATAATAACAAAAAGAAGTAAATTGGAAAAGAAATGACACAGAAGAGAGAGACAGGGGGTAAAGATAATGAGAGTAAGATAAGTGTGAAAGACAGAAAAAGCACGAAGAATTAAAGGCAGTCGGGGAGAAAGAAAAGTTTGAGTTTTAGTGAGTATTTTGATGAGGAAATTAAGTGAGTGTTTAAATAGGCAAGTTAAGAGAGGAGGGTTAAGGGTCAAGTCAAAGAGTGGGAAAAAATGAAGGAGAGAGGAGGGAAAAGAATAAGAAAGAGAGTGTGGAGAGATAATGGTAAGAAAGATGGGGGGAAGAAAGAGAGAGTGGGAAGGAGAGAAAAATAGCGAGATTGAATATAAGAATGAGGCAGAGATTTTGGGAGAGAAAGACAAAAATGGCATAGAGAAAAAGACAATAGTGGTAAAGAAAGTGAGCGAGAGACGAGAGTGAGGGATAGAGAAAGGAATTTATAGATAGGGGATAGAGAGACGAGGAGAGAAAACAGAAGAAAAGAGAGAGGGAGAAAAAAAGAAGGAATATATGGGAAGAAGACAGTGGGATAGAAAGATAAGACAGTGGGATAGGAAATGAAGATGAAAGAAGGGGGAGAGAATGGAGATAGTGAGAAAAAGAGAAAGATAGCGGGATTGACTAAAAGAAAGAGGCACAGAAAATGAGAAGGTGAATGAAAAAGTGTGAGAAACAGAAAAACTAAGGGAGAGAGAGGAGGATCTAAAATATTTCTTTGAACACTGGTTCAGTACGGTTTGAACCAATTAAATTCCTACAAATAAATGCAATTCTAATTAAATGAAACCATGAACACGATTCCTACCTCTGAAGAAATTATGGTTCTCTCCAAAAAAGTTCCTACCTACCTACTTAATTACCCCAATCATCATCAAAACACACACCCACCTAGTCAAAGCATAAAAAATTCATCAAGCAGCGACAAACACGAAGCCCCAATTAATAAACCCGCGACCTTGGCAAAAAGAATGCAAATCTCCTCACCCCACAAGCCCGGGCGCCCAACTAGGCCGCACCAAATCCAGGTCACTTTTAGTGGACATCCCCCCACAATAATATGCAAAAGAGTACCCGGGCAGCAGCAAATCGCTTCTCGCTTGGCGGCCTCCCCTCGCAATAATCGCTACCAATCTTCTTACGTCGGAATTAATAGCCTTGTTCCATTGCATTGCAGAGACCATGATGATGGCTTCGTAACATCGAAGAGTCGTCATGGAGAGCGAGAAAGTGCTGCAGCGCACCTCGTCGCTGCTGCAGAACACGGCGCTGAGCGATGTGACGTTCATCGTGGGGCCTCCCTCGGCCTCCAAGAAGTACGTGGGGCACAGGGTGCTGCTGGCCATGACCTCCCCCGTCTTCGAGGCCATGTTCTACGGGGACATGGCGGACAAGTCGAAGGTCATCAGGATCACGGACCTGGCGCCCATAGGATTCGAGAATCTTTTGAGGTAACTTATACGTTAATCCCAAAAAAATTGACAAAAATGTACTGATATGTGGCCAGTTTCCTTGGAGTTTCAACAGCGTTTTAAGATGACTTAATTTAGTGATTTTCTGCTATTTCTAAACAAGATACGGCCGTCTTGCTTAGGAATATGTATCTTGCAGCTTATAATATTACTAAACAAAAAATCCGTGACACATACGTTTCACTAATAAAAGTCTGCCAGGATCAACAGAACTGCATAACAAAATTTCAGATTTTTCTACACATGAAAGAAGACTTTCTCTTAATAGACCCTAATTGGATCAAGTTGGAAAATAATAAAAAAAAAAAAATGATAAAATTTTTGGAAGTATAATTTTTATCGTTAGAAGCGGTAATTATAATATTATTTATTAGCGGTGTAAATTTATTACAGAAATTTTGGCATACCATCCGAAAGAATGGTTTGTAGGATTAAAATTCGATTATTCCTTTTGGATGATTTATCCAATTTTTATTTTCTAGTCTTTTAAGCCTCTCTTGATATCTGTTTTCCAAATGTACATATTCTTGGATGGCGCGCATTTGGACTTTTAATGATATCACGTGACACACTACGTCACATGTACCACCTCACTGCAAACCAAAGAATATCATTATTTGAGAGGTTTTGTGCAGTCATAAGTATGTGGATGTCTAAAGCTATTATTGTCCCTGAAGACCTTATGAGGTATTATTCCCCCCATTTTTATTACAAGCTGAATTTATAGTTTGATATATGCTAGGTGGTTCTTCTTTATTTATCCATTGGTAGCTTTGATATTTATCATCGTCAATTACAAATTGGTAATAGTTATACTTCAATATTTTCTATAAGGTTCTAAAGAATTATTTTTTTTTACCTTAAGGAACTTATTTTAATATACTTATAGAATCTCTAAATTTATTCAAAGGAATGGGTAAAATGCAAAACCTCTGAAGATGGAAATTTTTAAAATGAAAAAAGGGTACCCAAGTTTCTTCAGTACAAATGAAATAAAAAACATTTATATTGTATTTTTAAAATAAAAACAAATCGGAGACTGTGTAAGGGGAAGTTTGATACATAAATACTTTGAGTTAGGTATTTGAATCATATTCAGTTTTACTTTTTAATGATACACATATTCAGTCATAAAATTAAATGCTTTTATTTGAAAATTATTTTAAAAGAATGCATCTTTCAAGTTTTATTACCTTTACATTTAGTTCTAGTACTTCCTCTAATGCCATTTTTTATTAACTTAATTTTGGCTGAATTTAAAGAAATGTTTTTAAAAATAAAAAAATATATTTTTCTATTAGATACTATTTATAATTACAACTTTAAATGTCTGAGAGTGTATTTTTGTAGAGTGTAACTTCTCTACAAACATTTTATGATTTAATGTAATGATTTAGAGACAAAAAAAAAAGTGAAAAGCCCCCCCCCCCCCACCCCAAAAAAAAAATCTGAAAAAATCCTTTAACAGTGCTTGCTATAAAGCTCCAAAATTTTCTTTCTTTTAAATAACCTTTTTCATGCTTAATTTAGATCTGGAAACACCATTATGACAAGTTCATTGCCTGTGGAGTTACTGAATTCTAACTAACCCCTTTTCAAATATCTTCATATCTAACAACTTTAACTAAAATTCAATTGCATTCTTAATCACATTAGTACCGTTCTCAAAACCTCTATCTTCTTCTAAAACTTTTTCTTAGTTAGAGCAAGAGTGTTGGTGACAAGTAGATAAAAAAGAATCGGAGTCCCTAGTGAATTAGAAATGAAGAAGCGAGTAGGAAAAATGAAAAACCGAAATTGATTGAGTTGTCTTCCAACCAGACTAATCCTCTTTGACACTCTACTCTGAAGTAAATGACACTATTTATTACAACAATTAATGACTTGGAATGTTATTTTACTTATCATGTTTTTAATGACATTTATCTCAAGATCAAAACATGTAATTATTAATGAGAATGAAACGTTTCTTTAGCAAAGGATATGCTTACGTAAATAATGAATATTTCTTTACTGAATATGGGAAAGATGGTTAATCAATGCTAATTTAAAAAAAAACAACAATGTTTAAGATACAAAGAAAATTAGAAATCAAGAAGATTTTTTAAATTTTGAAGTTGAATAAATTCCATCTATTAGTCTAATGAATATAAAATCCTTAAAAATGGATAGCAACCTTTAAATTCCTTAAAATGTATAATTTCATTTATTACAAAATGAAATAAATCGTATTAGTGTTAATTTCCATGAAATCTTCTGGAATGTATTTGTTTATTTTAAAGTAGTGAACAATAAAAGCATTTTAACCCTGTTTATAATTTTAAAATAAGATGAAAAAATATTGTTTTATAAAACACTCTAACTCTAAAATTTGTTAAGAAACGTTTTTAGCATTTTTAAAATTTGGTTTAAATCAGTTAAATCAGTTCTAGGCATTAACACCTATTTATTTACGTATATTGGGTACCCTCAGTTTTATGGGATAAACCTGATACTGATAAAAATCTATATATTAATTTTATTGTTATTAATTTTATCAGCAAAATTCGTAACTTGATGTTGCTAACGTCTATTTTTGTTCTTTAATTATTCCAGTTTTACTTTCAATTTAATTTAAAGAGTTAGTTTAAAAATAATTATTAACTTTGAACAAGTATTGTTTAAAAAAGTTTGTGTGAAGTGCGCTCTAGATGAAGATTAGGAAGCATCGACTGTTACTTTATTAATTGAATATGTTAGATTATTTTAATAGTCAAAGATTTAAATTATACATCTCACAATATTTAATTGATGCTTAAAACCATATTTCAAATTTAAAAATTAGTTCATCTCCAAACTGCTGTCATATGAGTGTGGAAATCCCGTTTAATATGAAAAGTTTATGTCGAGCCAATTCAAGGAATCCAATCCTATCAAAAACATATATTTCTCTAAATTTATTTAGAGAGGTGACAACACCGGACAGTGTCATTTCCAATCTATCTATGCGAGACTCTGCAAGGGGCTCCGTGCCATGTAGGCCAAGTCCAGTGAAGTGCAACACCGAGAGAGTATGGACCAAACCATTTCCGCATTACGTCAGGCCTTTTAATATTTAACTATTATTGGTTCTCTTTTTTAACATGGTTGTTGTGGGCAAAAGTGGGTCGATCGATTAAGGGAGACATTTAAAAACCCATTTAACTCTTCCTCCCCCTGTGCGCCATTTTGAATAATAAAATTATCGAGTGATATTTTTTTATCGGGGTTTTACTCAGAACGCATTGCCAATTTTATTGTTTTCATATTTTAGATTTAAATGAGTGGCATTTAACCCTTTATTAACCCTTTGATGTTTTCTTAGTTTCAAAAAATTGCAAATTAGTTTCAATTTTTGCAATAGGGAAAAGAAAAAAACTGAAGCCTATATTTTCGATTTGAGTTTTTATGTGTATTATTTATTTATTTTTATATTCAATCTATACCAACATTTTTAATTATTTCAAAAATAAATTTTATTATGAATAATTCTTTAAAACTCTTGAGATTCTCCTTATTTTTCAAACAATATTGTTTTCGGTTTGTATGAATACTATAATTCTCTTCATAATTTTTATGATAAAATTATCATAGGATTAATCATCTAATTTTAATTATCATTAAAATTATCATAGGAGAACGTCGAAAAAAGGTTTTTATTTGCATATTATAATGCAAAAAGAAAGCCGTTAACAGTTTAAGTATTAAGGTAGTAGAAACTTCAAAGCACTAATAAAAAATTGTTAAAACTATATTTTTTGTGTAGAAGTTATTTATGTTCAATACACCATTTAGGTGTTAATTTTTAAATATACTAGATAGCAACTTAAGGTTGACCCTACGACGTCACTAATGAACAAAGTAGTTCCCATCGCGGTGTCTGAATTTTGAGTGAAATAAAGGACGTCAATTTAAAAATATGATTATTTTGTTAAACCCATGTATTTATAGTGCTTTTCAATCACGATTTGCGTACCGAAACTCCTCTTAACAAGCCAACAGGCTTTGTGTTTACCGATTTCTCCTTCCGCATTTGTGACGTACTGCGTTCAAGAAACGTTGCAACCAAGTATAGCAAAAAAAGAAGAATGAGTTTTAAATCTTTAAATGGGTTTTAACTGACACCACTGAGTATTTTTAAAATACTACTATAAATACTTCTTACCCTAAATTCATCCATTATAATAACTATATTTATAAATGTTTCATGCACCGGATAAAAGGTCATTCTTTTTACAAGTGTCCTTTCACGTGCTGAACTCAGAAATTAAATCTGGTGTATCAATTTACCAGCGTTGAGGTCAAATTTCGACACGATTTATCAAATATTCTCTGGATGAAACAGTCACGACACATCGTGTGCTCCATCTACATGCAAATTCAGCTTGCAAACGATTGCTTGAAACGAAACGGGATGAACAGATGCGTTAAATAGCGTAAATTCGGGTGCTATTCCTTATGTTTTATTAACGAATTCAAATCCAACACTTAAATTTTGGGTACTATATCAGTACATTAAATTTAACTAAGACTACTTAAAAGATGAAACATTAGGTACGAATTTTTTGTGACATCAAGTAATGAAGACAAACAGATTATTATGTAATGAAATTTAAATTAGATTATTTATTTTTAAAATATAGTTTTAAATTTTTACAAATCGTTCTTTAACTTAAGTTGTTTATAAAAGGTAATTTTGTGTCCTTGTTTTGTGTACAACTGTAAATAATAGAAACTGACCAGAGATTTTTGACATAAATATTAATCATTAAATCAAGGTTGTTTGAAGGGGGGAAGCAGTGAGCCTTTTTGTGGTACTATTATAAGAAAGATAATAAATTAAAGAAATTTATACCAGCGAAATCTTTCTTGAGTTCTTTTATCTGAAAGAACTGCACTAGGTTTTTGTTAACTTTTCTTTACTTCGACAGTTTATATTTATAATTATGTTCTTTTTTTATAATTACTACAATGCTTTCACTGTATCAAAAACTACTTTGAATAGTCAATGCAAATGCCCTTATTAAAACTATATTATAAGCTGTGTTCGTTATGTGTTAGAAGTTTTAATTAAATTTAATTCATACTTAGACATTTAACTAGACCATTTCACTAGAAAAAGCAACGATAGTAGTGTATTCTCAATCAAATCAAATCGTTAGTAAAACTAAAAGTTACAGAATAAAAAAAAAATGCATTCAATAATATTTATAGTGTCTGTAAGAAATTTTGTTGCACAAAACATACGAGATTACAAATTATACACTGTTGAGTTCATGATGAATTCAATTCACATAGTATGTATATCACTGTCCCATCCCAATTCGGTATTGTTCCCACATGACTAACATTTACAATGTCGTTTACCTTTAACTCATTAAAAGGTGGATCACGGAGAATAGTGGAAGCTCCCAAGTGTTTTATTTCCCTACCCAAAATATTAGATAAGATAATTCTTAACTGCAATTATATGCTAATTTCATCTAGAGATAACTTCTACCTGTTATGAATATTCCCATAACAATCTTGTGTGTTGTTAAGGTGTTTACGACATAAGGCTATTAGTAAAATGTCACTGGGGCTGCTTATTTCTTACCATAATTCATTTCACTTGACGTTCATGCTAAAGTGAGATTTGTAGTCATGTTGTTTCAGTATTTTTATTTTAAATAAACTATGTTGTCTGATTGAACCTTTCTCCCCCTTTACATTTCGTAAAGCTTTTAAGCTTTAAGGCTTTTAAGAGGTTTTTAAATCGTACAGTGTCCTTTCAATGGATGGCTCCCACCAATGTAATCAGTTTGACTTTCCTTCGTGTGTAATGACTTTTCTATCAAGCCATTGCTTCTATTGCCCTCATATATAAAATTTGTCTTTTGGTAAAATTCTATTGATTGATTGTCAAATTGTTAAGGCTGCACTCTGTTTACTTGGAAATAAACATTATATTTGACTTGAGTTTCGAGCCCCTTTTGAAATAAATACATTTATTCTAGATGTAATTAATTTTTCCCTTTGGGACATTAAAAGAGTATTATAACCATAAAAATATATCTCAATGGTGTAAATTTTTGTGGTCTTTCACACGTCTTCTCAGTCCTCTCAAATGGTTTTGATAATTTAAATATTAGACCCTTAATTTGATAAATTCTTCACTGAGTGAAATGACACTTTCAAATCTGATTAAATCGATGTTTACATTTTAGTATGGAACTTTTTGTTTCGAACCCAACTCTTATAATTTTGAAATACTATAAATATTCAGTTTTAAGCAATTCAATAGTCACCACTCAAATAATATATATTTTTATATTGCGTTTTAATATCGATAACAATTTTTGAAAAACTCAATGACAGAGTGAGTTATCCGCTACGACATCACACTCCTTTTACAAAGCGACTTGTGTTACATCGTGGTTACCTTTCCCCTCCGATACGATATTGATGGCCAATGCCATATGGCTGAAACATGCACTTATTCAAAAATGAGCCAAAATAAACTTAAGAGTTTGTAGTTCAATTGTTGTTTAGTTCACCCCATTTTCGACACAAATATTTCTTCACCAGAAAAAAAAAACTATTTTCAAGTTGTCAATCAAAGTACCTACACGCTAGGAGTTAACAGTTCAATCGCGGTACTCATTCACTCCATTTTCAACCGGGATTTCTTGGAGCGTATTCTAATAAGGTTTTCCATTCAGAAATTGTTAATAACTATCCACCGAATTTCTTTACATGCGGAAAAGTATCCCCACACTGAAACACTTTAATTTTTTTTTCACAGGTACGCGTACACGGACACCCTGAACCTGTCTACGGTAGAGGACGCGATGCTGACCGCCTACGCCGCCAAGAAGTACCTCCTCCCCCACCTGCTGCGCGAGTGCTTCGTCTTCATCGAGGCGCACGTCTCCCCCAAGAACGTCTGCCAGGTGTACGAGTTCGCCGCGGTCTTGGAAGCGCACCACCTCATCTACGAGTGCCTCAACATCATCGACCGCCAGACGCACCACGTGCTCACCTGCTCCACCTTCCCCGCGGTCTCGGTGGCCACCCTCGAGACCATCGTCGCCAGGCCCTACCTCAACATCTACTCCGAGTTCTCGCTCTACTCGGCCGTCCACCTGTGGGCCGAGGAGGAGTGCAAGCGGCGCAACGTCGAGGTCGAGATGGAGAACCTGCGCATCGTGCTCGACTCGGTGTTGCCGCACGTGCGCTTCCTCGCCATGTCGTCCGAGGAGTTCTGCAAGGGGCCGGCCAAGAACGGACTGCTGTCCAAAGACGAGTGCTACGCCATCTTCATGAACCTGGCCATCCCGGGGATCGTGTCCATGCCGAAAGGACTGTCGTCCGACATGACCAAGCGCGCGGTGCCGCCGGACTTCTTCGTGGCTAGCCGGTTCAAGCCCACCGGGTTCCACTCGCCGGTGCGGCCGGTGCGCGTGTGCGGCATCCGGTTCACCGTCACCAACCACGACATTTTCCTGGTGGGGGTGGGCTTCCCGGTGCGGCTGGACACCAACTTCTTCTCGGTGCGGCAGCCCAAGTACGAAGGGTCGCTGCGGTTCCTCTACAAGATCCAGGAGGACAAGATAGAGCGCGAGGACATGGCGGTCAGCTTCAGCCTGGCCCGCGACAAGGACGTGCGACTGCGGCTGCGCAAGACGTACTTCGTTCGGAAGGGGGTGGAGTGCGAGTTGGAACTGCACGTGAACTCCATGCTCGCCGAGGACGTTGTCGTGCCCAACATGAGGAACAGGAAGAAGGAAGACACCATCGACAACATCACTTTCCATTTCCACCAGTTCAATAGGGGACAGGCCAACAACGCTGCCGAACTCATGGAGTTCTCGGAGATTTACTACTACTATTGAGAGGAAAAGTTTCGCGTCTATTTGTGTGGATGCATGCATGTTCTCGAAATTTTTTCGGCTTCTCTCGGTTCATTTCCTGTCAGGCGAAATGAACTGTCAGGCAAGAGCCCATTTTAAATTCCCGGACTAGTGTTTGAAAGTTGATTGGGGAATCGTTTCATTTTCTTTGAAGGTGAAATGAGATTTTAAAGATTAGGGGAGACGAGTTGAGGGGGAACAGTTTTGGATATCATTCGGATGTATCCAGTTCAAAACTATCTCGTATAAAGATCGAGTTAGTAGGAATTAAGTGTCCACCAGAAATCCATTCATGGAACATATCAATTAAAAAAGTGTCATGCGAAGTTTAAAAATATGAATTAAGCGTTAAGAATCATATGTTTATTCTAGTCGTATAAAAACTTAATGTTTTGTAAAAATATTAAACTAAATATTGAGATAATTAAACAATTTAATGCTTTAGATTTGGATATAAAAATACATAATACCTTTCTCGGTCCATTTATTTGACATTGAAATGGACTATTAAAATGTCTTGGTAGTTGAGAAAGTAAAAATTAAAACGCTATGCCTAGTCCTTTTCCTCATAAAGAATAATATCCAAAAAATAGCTCTTCATTTTTCTAAAGTAATTACAATTATGTATTTCTTTCAATGACACTTCACCAAAGACCATCCATCTTCTCATTTAAATCATTTCATTCGAAAAACATTGATTCTGACTTGTAAAAATGTATTTGTACAAAGTATTTTTAATGTATAAATTTCACCCATTAGGGAAAATGTGCTTTGAAGTCTTCGTGTACAATTTTCAGGTTTATACTTGCTGTATATTTTTCACATAAATTACTATTTAGCTTATTGTACCTTTAAATCGCTTTAAACTCTCATATCCATATCATAAGTGCATTAAACAAAATATGGTACATTTTACATGTTGTTCTTAAAGTAAATGTTTAAAGTTTCTTTAAAAAGAAATCGTGTTTGTTTTTCTTTCTTACTTTATTGCACTTGCTTTTAATAAATTCACTAAAATAATGTTTAGTACAACGTTTATACTACATAGTTTAAAAGAATAGCCCACATTTTATACTTTTTCATAAAGTAGCAATAAAATTTAAAAAAATATAATCATCATTACAAAATATATGAATTCTCTAATGATAGTACTGTTAGACTCGCAATCTATTAATTACAGTAAAATTCTCGGATAGGCAATTTTATTTTAGAGGTACTTTTAAAAGAATCAAAGTAATATATTATATGAATGCTTAAACCCTAATAGTGTCAGCTTTCATTTTTAAAATTTTGCAAAACAAAAAACCATTCTAGTCCATTTATTTTCTTTTTTAGTTTTTTTTTTGCATCAGGATTACTTACGTACATTATTTAAAACTAATACAAAAGGAACAAAAAAATAATTTCATGCAAGAGTGTTTAAAAACTGAAACCGAACCGAATCCTTATTTTCCAAGAAAATAAATAAGTTTGTTCTTGTAAAAATATTGTTTAAGTTGTTCTTGTTTGATATGTATTGAAATACTATGTTTTCACCAAAAGATTGAATCCAGGTTGTTCTTTTATTGAAAAACTTTGGATGTATTTTTCTTACAATTACAGAAAACTTAAATCTTGAAAAATTTAATGAGTAACAAAGTAACCTATTTATTTTTACTGGATAATTATTATTACCCAATAAAAATTTATTTATATTGGTTTGAATTAGTTTTATTGCTTTTTTTATTATTATAACAACGTTTTTTGGTCAACTAATAAAAAGTTTTAAATGATAAATGTACAACTTTAAAAAAATTTTCTGTCATATAAACCTTGTATTTTTTTGTGTGCTATTACATTTTGTGATTCTATAGGTTGCATTTAATATTATAATGTTATAATTCTGTATAAATTGATTTATATCCAATAAAAATTATTGTAAATTAAGTGATATTTTTGGATTTTCTATTGATAATTTTATTAATAATATCAGAATGAGATAGTATTATTTATTAAGAATAATTTAAGCTTTAGTAAGTAAGCTTGATAGAAATAACTTTTGAAATTATTCTTTTAAGGTATTGAATACCCCTTTTTACATATGCTTAAGAAAAGTTGCTAAAAGTTTTATTGAAATTATTTTTAAAATATATACTTTTTTTTTAACTATAAATTAAATATTTTATATATTATTATATATTATAAATATTTGAAAAGCCTTTTTTAAATAAAAGGAGTGTATTTATGTGATTTTAATTATATTGAGATCAAAATAAGTGTATTCATTAATATTGTAGAAAAGGAAATGAAAATTTATAGCTAAAACAAACAGAATAATTAAGTTTTATATCCGAAACATCAAGTGGGGAACCTTGGGACACTCAGGCGTGAGGCACCTTGGGATAAGTCCAAAGATGCCTAATACATCTCGAGAGTGAAAACAAAATTAGTTTTTACTAAAAAAATAAATTACATAAATATATAGAATTTAGAATTTAGAGGATTGTAATTTAGAAAATAGTGCAAAAAGTATCTGGAAAGAATCCAAAAATAAGTGATTTTTGTCATGATTAAAATAAGAAAATTAGCGAAGAATTTTAAATGTAAAATATGGTTTGAAGGCCAATTTAAGATCATTAAACACAGATTTTTCTTTATTAAAATGTGTTATTTTATTTTTGTATTTTTTAAAGCAACATATAATTTTTGGGTTATTTTTGAAAGTGTCCCAAGGTGGGCCACTAGTGTATTTGAGACCTTGTGACACTTTAAGGGTTTTTTTAATTTGCTAGTATAAATTCCCTGTAAGTTATAATTGGTCGGAAAACTTTTTATTTGATGCGCAATGGAGTACATTTAATATCTTAGCTGTGTTTGAATTAATTTAATTGTATAAAAATTAGAAAATATTTTAATGAAAAGTGTCCCAAACTGCACCACTGTATTATTTTCCCTACCCTATACATAGCCACATTGTGAATAACTAGAAGCATTGCGAAAAATTAAAATATTTCAAATTTTATTTTAATTCTTTAAAATTTTTATGAATAAAAGTAGTTAATTTCAAACTATTGTAAATGTCCCTTCCTTAAGTAAACTACTATTTAAGTTTTACAACAAAAAAAATAAATCAGCCTAGAATTTCAAGCAACCTTTAACCCAAACATCAAAAGGATTCCATCCCATAAGTTACTTTCGAATGTTAATGGAACGCCGATTTATTTTTACAAAACAGACGAGGCCAAAGAGATCAGTAAAGGGCGGGGCCAAAACTCAATCACGACTCCCAGCAGCCAATGCAAACAGCGAACTGTTTCGTCTCCAGATTCGATAACCTTATTCCGATGCAAAACACGTCAATCGTATTACAGCATTTTGCTCCCATTACTCCACCTACGCCACCAATTACGCTAATGAAACTGTGTCATGTCGTTCATTGTGTGGCGAGGAAATGATGATCCCCCTGCCGCGAGACCCACAGGCCACAGATTATACATACCGAGTCTATTTATCATTTCGTAGTTGACAGGTTTTGGTAAAAAGCGGAGTCAAATTTTTAACACTTGGCTAGCTTTTGCGCCGCGTCCAAAACGTGGAAATCTGAGATTTATGAGTGAGATTTAATTTGAGGGAGCCTTGAGTACATCTCGTCAAATTATGTGTAGTTTAGAGGTTTATTCCACATTGACCTGTAAAACGATGATGTTACGCTCTACTAGTAGCATAAATATTCTTCTCGGAAGTAGGTGAACCCATATATTCTGGGGCTTCAGAGAATCGCCCGTATGATGTAATGGGGACATGCATATTTAGAGGTGCTTAGTTTTCATTAACTCAACAGTAAAACATTACTTTTTATGGATTAGCACAAAATAATACCTAATGAACAAGTTTAATACAAGATTTTTATGCGGTAATTTTTGCAGAAAATCCCCGCAGTAATTCATGACAATTTATTGCCATTTACATGCCTTTGTAAATTAAATTATTTAAAGCAACAGAAAATCTAAGGTTTTTTATTGGGGTAGGTCTTTCAAAACGCTTTCTCGATATGATTTTCCAAATTATTATTAAAGTATTAACGAAGTCGTTCCGTTATCAGCCTTAAAATCCCTATATATTTCATAAAAATAAGAAAATTAAGTTCAGATTTGTGAAGGTATTTAATTAGAAGCTAAAAAAGGGTCGACAGAATATTGCTCCCTGGATTCTCTCTTGATTCAAACATGCTTCAACAAAGAAAAAATAGCATTGCATTATTAATGACTAAGTAGTATAATGTTTAATGATGGTGATAAAAAAAAAACAATGTTAATTTTTTTTATGGTTATTAAGATGCCTAGAGTTGATGGTAGTTCTTACAGTCTTCTTTCCACCAATGCTACTTAACAGAAAATATATCTTATAACTTTATCAAACAAATAACTAAGTTTATATTAGTGTCAAACCATTCAAATATATATTTTGGCGAGGAAACTTAACTTTGACATTTTTAAGAAATAAATTGCTTAATTTCGTAATTAATTACGTAGTTTCAAATCATTCAAATACAAATACATTTTTTTTTTTTTTTTTTTTTGCAAATTATTAGTTTCTGGCCCTAATTTGTTCAAAAAGTGTTCTTTTTCACTAGAAAATTTTAAAGTATTTCATAGTTTTCAGACGAATATAATTTTTAATACCTTTTGCTTCAATCATAAGGAATAAAAGTCAGAATTGTTTGGTGGATCCATCTGATTTATGTAGAATAGGTGCCTAACCCAAATTCTAAAATCAAAATAACTGGCGGGGTATATTAAAATTGGTTAATTTTTAATACAAAATTGAATATGACATTTTTTTCAATAAAACGTTTTAAAAGTAAATTTATGAATGAAGATGAAACAGATATTAATGGAAAAGATTTAACTTACTGTTCTTATAAAGTGGTGGAACGATTTTAGGCTTTAGATAATATTTTTTATGTGTGTCCATATGCTTTCTCCTAAACTCCTAAATAAGTTTCTTCACTTTTCATAGACATGAAGAAAGAAAACATTTTGAGTGAAATTTTTTTTCTTTTGATATGTGATTCATGAGAAAAGGAGGAGTTTTGAAAAATAAAATCTATTGGAGAATAAAATAATAAATTTAAACTAAGATCTTTCAAGTTTAAAATGCTAAAAGAGTTTTAATGAATACATTTTTAAACCATTTTTCGCGAGACCACGGACCAAACGATAGTTGCTTTTATTTAATTATAAAGTTTTTAATTGGCAACAATGCGACGCATGTTTAACAACAGACTAATTAATTAAAAACACCTTTTCATCAATTCTATGAAACTTACGAGATGATAAAGAAGGAATAATTTATGTCGATTGAATACTTGGTATGTTTTTTTTTCATTGACTCATGCAAAAAAGGTTTGAAATTTTAAGTCTTTTTTAAACCACGAAAATCACGTAACTGTTCTATAGATAAGATTTTTTTTTATTAGTTTTAGATACCGTACATGATTTCGTTTCAGATTTTTGTTGTTCTTAATCAACAACACAGGATAAAAATGTATCCGGGTGTTTGTAGATAAGGATTATGGATTCACCAATAGAAAAATATTATTTAGAATCTATTCAGCCAGAGTAGACATCTTAAATTCACAGGTTTTTGGATGACACTACATGACCTATAGTATAAAATATTTTTCCACCGAATTCCGCGAATTATCGTTCTTAAAGAGCTCCATTGATGGAATTCCATCAGTGCATAACCATGGGGTCATCAAAAAATTTTTTCGCGCGATTAATAGCAACAATTAATAGCAACGATTAATAGCAACAACAACAACAGCTCTTTTAATTGTAACTGTCCAAAGCTAGAACAAGTTAATAGCATTAAATATTTGGGTTTATTTATCGACTCAAATTTAAAATGGAAAACTCATGTTGGTGAGTTATGTAAAAGGCTTCGTTTCGCATTGGTTAAATTTCATCACCTAAAAAATAAAGTTACACAATCTTTTTTAAAAACCTTGTATTTTTCTTGGTTTCTCTCTTTAATCAATTATGGAATAATAATTTGGGGTGGAGACTATAAAACCAATTTATTGCCTTTAATTTCTATTCAGAATAAGTGTTTCAAAATCTTATGTTTAAATAATTCCGACTCAATTGACTTTAAAAGTTTAGGTTTACTCCCCGTGCGACATCTCGTTTTTTATAGAATTACACTTTACTTATTTGGCAATAGAAATATATGTAATCTAAAAAATACGGTTAACCAAAGGAGAATAAATGATATTTATCAGATTCCTCGCTTTTACAAGGAGATATATCGTAAACATTTCTTTTATCTCGCACCTAAGTTATTTAATAGTCTACCTGCTGAGCTACAAAATACTTCTTCCTATCCCTTATTCAAACGTTGTTTACATAATTTTGTAATTTCTTTAAATAATATTGAAGACCTATTTTAATGGAAGCATAATGTATTTTTTTTTGCCTTAGCTGTTTGCCAACTTGTATAACTTTAATTTAAATAATTCTGTCTTTTGTAAATTAAATTAATCATTTATTATTGTTATTTGTACTATGTTTTGTTTTTTGCATTTTTGAATATTATTATTGCTATGTAACTTAACCCACCTATCTATTTATTTTATTTTTAAATATCACTCAATGTTCGCACTTTTTTTGGTTACCTGAACGGGACTGTTTCCCCTTGGTAACTCATATTATTTTATATATTTATTTGTAATTTCCATAGTGTTAAATAAAGATTATTATTATTATTATTAAATGGCCCTTTTAAACGAATCCAATTTCAATTTTCATCAACATGACACCCACATCGGCTTTTGGCGCTATATTGTAAAACGCCATCTTTTTAGAGTTTTATCTTGCGTCATACCGCACGAACGCCCAACGTTATGAGATGGAGCACTATTGAGTATCATGGGCAACCTTATGAGATAAGAAATGAAGGTGATCTTAACAGCCACAAATGCTTTAAAAAATTTTTGGAGCCAAAAATTATACCCTACCTTTGAAGCATTCCTGAAGCTGTATTTGATCAGGACAAACCTTGGACGCATGTTTTTTGGAATGTTCCATTTTATCCATCAAAAGCAGTTTCTCTTTCAGCAAATTTCTTCACCCAATATTTCACCTATGGAACTTGACTGAAATTTCGTTGATTAGTCCTCATGCTCAAAATTCTTGTTCTGTTGCCAACTTTGGCAAACTTTGGGTTTCAGAAGAATCTTTGATGAAAATCTCCTCCTCAGGCAAAAAAGCAATCTGTTTGATTTAATGACGTGTCGGATAGAGGCTCTCATTGTAGCGCGTATGGACTACATAAAACACTGATTTTCGATATTTAATTTTGTTCCTTTGTTTTGAAAATTTAATCGTTTATTTGCACCTACAAAGGTCACCAGCTGTATAAATTTCATCAAAATCTAACAAGTCCTTCATGGTGTTGCATTTTTTATGAACAGGAGTATATTTCCAAATCAAAGAGACCGAAAAAATTTCGAGACATGGAGTTTTTGTGACACTAAGGAAGAAAAGAGGAAAAATTATTCAAGGGGAAAAGTATTTTTTTGTGATATAAATGTTTTCGAGGTATCAGAGTTCGAGATAACGAGAGATACTGTATTAGATTTTACGGACACTATTTTGAAATGGAAAAGCCATTCATATATTAAGAATAATATATTGAATTAATCCTTTTAATCAAATGTGTTGAATAATAATGACAAAAAAAACTCCATGCTACATATATTTTCTGAAATTTCCTGTGAGGTTGTTCTGAGAGCTATCATTATTTTCGTAATAAGAAAGATAATAAGAAGATAAAATGAATACATAAAAACCAAAGATAAGATATTTTCTGTGAAAACTTTTACACATAAAAATGCTCACATTTAAAACCAAAATTTTAATTAAGTTTTGAGACTTAGCATAGTATACCTACCCGTTTGAAAAATTCTTATATCTGAACTGATTACCCACAGATTTGTTCAAAACATATATTCATTTGGAATAGTAACAAAAACTGTTGAAATAGTATGTGGAAAATCAAGAATAGTAAAATTTGGTAGCAGAAATTTCTTTTCACATTCAGATGTATTTTCCTTAAAACTTATGTTGTTTTTAGATATATATCTATGCATTTCGGATATCTCAAATGCAGAAGAATATTTTCTTTTTCCGATTAAAAATAGCCCCGAAGAGTATAATATCTATATAACGTTTAATAAAAATATTTAGTATTTTTTTTATCTCGCAAATAATTTTTTTATTCAAATATGTTTGAATATATTGTATTTGTGTATATTTTTTTATTCAATATTTATTCAAATATGTTTGAATTCATTTGATATATACATATAAATTAGAAGATACATCAAATATTTTAATAGTCTCCTGACCCACCTAAATCTAACTGAATTACTGCTGTTATTCAGGGTTTCTTCCGACTCCTTTAACTTAAAGCTCACCAGTCAAAATATAAAAAATCCCGAAATATATAGCCATTTGTCATGGGCTGATTATATGTGTTTTACTTTTGCCATCAATGTTTATAAAAGTGCAACCCTCAGTGAGCTTTGTATGCGGCTATAAAAATATAAATGTAAGCCGCGTTCACAAACGCCACTCTAACCGGGGAAAGGCAGAGAAAACCGGTTCTTCTTCCACCGCTCTCCCTACGCAGGGAAAACCTCACCGGACCATCCGTTGAAAATTCTCCCCTGGGCTATAGCAGTAGGAAATGTTTTAATTGCACTACCCGCCTGTAGAGGGCGCTCTTGCTCGCTTCCCGTAATGTGTTTCTATGAGCTCGCTCGCTTGTCACGTGATTCTTTCTACCCGTAGTACGAGTTAGACGATTGCACTTCTGAACGGGCTATTCTATTTCCTCACGGTTAGTTTTCTTAGATCCTTTTTCCCCTACTTTTTTAGCTCTTTCCCCGGTTAAACAGGTTGTCGGTTGTGAACGCGGCTGTAGTTTCCGATGTGAAGATCATTCACCAATAACATAAGGGTAGGGTAATAAAAAAAGCAACTTTTTGTAAATTCAGCCAAGGTCACTCCTTATTTTTTACATTTTTAATCCTTGGTATTGAAGGAATTGCCTGTTCAAATAAGAGCACCCTTAAAAACTAACGCCCGCCCTTGCAATTTTCTGATGCGTGCATGACTCTCTTCTGAAGAGGGGCGCCTTAATTGCGATTTTTAGACGATTTAGCGACGTAGTTTTAATTGCGATTTTAGCTGGAAACCGGAAAATTTTATATTGTTAGTTTAAGGATACCAAATCTCTTTTGGGTTTTTGCAAAGGAGGGTGAATACTCCCCGAGTCATTTAAGGGTGTCAGATATCCAAATTGAGTTGAAACATGAAACACTTTTTTTTTTTAAATCTACTTCAGAAGGACCCCTCCCCTCCCTGAAATTTATTAACGTTGCTATAAAATTCTATGAAAGTACTGTATTTATTAAAATAAGTAAATTAGGGGCAAAAATTTGAAAATGGGGAAGGTGAAAAGATTTCTTCTTGAAAAAGGGGCGTCGGTTCCAAAGAATTTGGGAACCTATGATTTATATGATTCATGCTTTTTCTATTAAAAAAAAAAACGTTTTTGTTTTTAAAATTTAGGTTTGTGAATCTGAGATGATACATATTATTTTTCGTGGGAATCCCCATGTAAATATTTTTATCCAAGCTTTTTCTCTTTTATTTAGACTTTCCTTATAGAATAAATTATATTTTTTAGTGTTAAAGAGAACGAATAGAACGTGTTTCAAAAGAAACCCAGTGGTCACATTAAGAGATGACGGACGGTCGTGGCGACATCTGTCAAATTTTCAGAGAAAGCTGAATTTTTTTCTTAGGGAGAAGCTTAAGCAAAATTCATTAAACGTGATAGCTAAAAAAAATATTTGAGAGATAAAAAAAAATACCAAATATTTTTATTAAACGTTATATAGATATTATACTCTTCGGGGCTATTTTTAATCGGAAAAAGAAAATATTCTTCTGCATTTGAGATATCCGAAATGCATAGATATATATCTAAAAACAACATAAGTTTTAAGGAAAATACATCTGAATGTGAAAAGAAATTTCTGCTACCAAATTTTACTATTCTTGATTTTCCACATACTATTTCAAAAGTTTTTGTTACTATTCCAAATGAATATATGTTTTGAACAAATCTGTGGGTAATCAGTTCAGATATAAGAATTTTTCAAACGGGTAGGTAACTATGCTAAGTCTCAAAACTTAATTAAAATTTTCGTTTTAAATGTGAGCATTTTTATGTGTAAAAGTTTTCACAGAAAATATCTTATCTTTGGTTTTTATGTATTCATTTTATCTTCTTATTATCTTTCTTATTACGAAAATAATGATAGCTCTCAGAACAACCTCACAGGAAATTTCAAAAAATATATGTAGCATGGAGTTTTTTTTGTCATTATTATTCAACACATTTGATTAAAAGGATTCATTCAATATATTATTTTTAACATATGAATGACTTTTCCATTTAAAAATAGTGTCCTTAAAATCTAATACAGTATCCCTCGTTATCTCGAACTCCGATACCTCGAAAACATTTATATCACAAAAAAAAATTAAGATTATGTATCTTTTTTTACCAGCGATAACAAACAGTGTGAAATGCTATTTCTATTTGCATAAGTATTTCAGTTTTTAAGTAATTTTTATAAACAAAACCACAAATTTCCTCAAATATTTTACAGATATCAACTGTAACGTACAAACAAGATCATAAAATATATCTTTTTAAAATTACTATTCTGCGAAACTGAAACCACGAACATAAAAACACTAAATGTATCTACTGTATGTTTAAAAATAGAAGAATGATGAGAAAATGTTAAATTAACTAAAAATACGAGGGATGATCTTTTTCAATGCGAAAGATAACATATTTTTATTATAGAAAAAAAAGTTGTCCAATAATGTCCAATTTAAAAACAAAAAAATCTAGATATTACGGAATATTTTCTACTAAACATATATTACCTTTATTACACCTAAAAATATACACCGAGATGGGAATTATGATTGGAATATTAATAGGTAAATCATGAGAGAATTTATTAAAAATAAATTAATGATATAATTTATATTTTTTGTGCCGCAAATGAAAGAAAATTTACTGTATAACCAACCTCTCGGGATTTTACTTTTCTGCTACAAAACATTTCAGATAATAAAGGTATGTTTTTTTAAATGATACTTTTATAAAAAAAAAAAAGAAGTTACTACTTTGTTTTATTTCTTTCCCTTTCTCTTTTCCATAACTTTTGCTTTCAGATCACACAAACGAGATTACGGTAAAGATACCCAGTTGAATTTTTTTACACTTTTTGATGTAATATTCCGAACTCTTTCATGTCACGTTCACAAGTTTTTTCTTCACAAAACGAGGTTTTATTTCGAAAGAAAAGTTTACCTCAGCAATATTCTTTCACAGAAAATATTTTTACATTTGTATTTTTACATTTTGCATTTTTACATTTTACTCAAAATTCGATTTTCAATGATATTGACATAAAATTAAGAAGTTATAATTCCGAATATAGGAATTGAATGAATTTGTTACAGAAAACTATACACATTCAAACAATTAGCAGTAATTTAGTGCTTACATAGAAAAAAGAGATTGCATAAAAAAAACTTTGAGTACAAAAACAAAAGAACTCATAATAGATAAAAATATGTAATTGAATAAATAGATTTTAAAAATTTACGAAACTATATCTTCTGGAACCAACATCAAATCATTATATCGAAAATAAGATGGAACGAATATCATTATTATTATGATAAAAAAATTGGCACTTTTATTAGATATTTTTGTAAAGAATCAATAATTGTAATGTGGAGTCGTTGAAAGTAGGGTCTACTTCATGCTACTTAATTTGTTTATGTATTGCTTTTTTTGTGGAAATTTCTTTAGGATCTAGCTAAACCTTTGAAAAAGAGAAAACATATTATTCATCAACTTTGATCTAGTATTTTCGGTACTTTTAATTCATATCGTGCAAGTACAAAATTTAAGAATTTGCCTGTTTTAAAACCATTCTGTTTCATGGATAAAAAATCCTATTAATGTAGTGCTACTTTAAAAATCTCTATTTGAATAACTTATAAAAAAGATGTCAAATTTAGAAGTGCAAGCTGCGATATTTAAGTTATGTTTTTATCATTCAGATATAAAAAATGTTCCAAATTTGTCCATTTTTGATAAGTAGTATGATACATTTTCTTTCATTTTAAAAATTTTTAAACCTAACTTTTAATTTAAAAAAAAAAAGTTTCTCTTGATGAATTCGAATGTAATTTTTTTTTTTTTATTTTTGAAAAGTTGTTCACCATTAAATTGTTGCTTGTTTTTCCTTTTTCCCCTCCACTCAAATGGATTTTTGGGAAATTTATATTCCCCTGTGAATAATTCCTCGATAGAATGTGTTAATGAAAATTATTGATTTAATAAAAGTCTATATGTTCCATCATGTAGTAAAAAAAGAAACTTTAATGTTAACAATTAACTCCAACCTATCTAACAAAAGTTACGATTAGCCTATTAAAATTGAAGTTAGTTGAATTACAAAAATTGACGTTTCTTTCAATAAGAGATCTTTTTAAATTGTGATTGGTTGGTAAGTTTGTTGGTTATTTGGTTTACTGATTTATGCATAGGATACCAAGGTTTTCGCTTTTAGCAATTTTCCTTTTTAATTTATTTTAAATTTTTCCTAACTAGGGATAAACAGGAAAAACCTACGAGGCTCCACTCAGTTAATACCCATATTCCAACCACCACCATAAATTTCTTCAGGCTTTATAAGGAATAATCTGCGATAATTTAATTTATCAAATATTTTATTTCTCTGAACATTTCAAAGATGGCAATAATTTAAAGGTAATGTTTAAGAATATTCTTTATGCTAGGTCACTTTTTTTTAGTTAAATTTTATTGTTTAAATTGTAAAAAGCGAGTGCAAATGAATTATAAAATGTTATTAATTTTCTGGCGTTAGTAAGTTTTGTTGAGTAAGGGTTTTTTCTGCTACACCATACCGCATTTCTCCATCAACATAATCTTTTACAATTTTGAGCATGATTGCACTCAAGAATCTGAATGAAGCACTTAATCATTGATGAAAGGAAATGTAGTCTTCGACAATCAGCCATTGTACCGCAAATGACCACGAGCCGAAAGAAATATTCGGCTGAGGAAAGAACATGCCATTCTTCCAATCGTTGCCTTGTTAAAATACCTGTGTCCAACGCATTAAAAACAAGCTCCTAACAACCTCACAAGAATGACGTTCTGCCTTAGCGATAAAATGAGATAAGAAAACGTTAAAACACCCATCCTAAAGTGATGACTATCGGCTGTTCCGAAAGAAAAGGCCGTTGCTGTGTTTAAAGGCACAAAACAGCGAATAATTCTATGCGACGTTTTTTCGGCAGTTACTCCGTCACCTTCTTCAAAAGAACGACCGAAGCATTACCATTGAGGAACTTTTCTTTTTTCATTTTGCTTTGATCGAGAATGGGGTATAAGAGACGACGATTGGCATTTGATGCTGAAGGAAAATTTTGAAATAGGGAGTGTTTGAAGCATTTTTTAACTTTAAAAACATATTATTTTTTACTTGGTGATTAATATCTCGTATATTTCTCGTTTAATGTCTCGTATATTTCTTATTAGAAGGAGGTTAATCCTCTGCTAAACAAAAAAAATTACAAAGAAAACTAAAACTTAATTTAAAACTTATTTAAATTTATAATTTCTCTTGAAAAGAAGAAAATTACAACAAAAATACTATTGGGGAGAGCTAATAAGACCTTTGATTTCATTCTCATAATACTTCTAACATGTTTTTTTACCCTTAAAACTTTTAATTTTAAATCGCAGAACTTCTATCGAAAGAAATATCTATGTCAAGATAAAGAGGGGTGTTAGCATTTTTTTAAAATGTTTTTGTGGATTATATATTTATAGAAGAATAGAATTATTTTTTAAAATACAATTTGAAGGAAAGAACAATAATAATAAATATAAAATTCAGTAAAATAAAAAAAATAAACTTTTAGCAAAAATTATCATTAAAAAAATACAAAAGTTTCAAATCGGCACATAGAAGTGACACAACTTTATAGTATATGTTCGTGTCGTGAATAAACCAATAAATATTTCTTGAAGGCTAACTGCTTTATTTAAGAAGAAAATAGCTCCAATACCAGTTAATGACCTTAATAAACAATGCGCGAAAAGTAGACCAATAAGGAGAAATGAAAATGGCACTTATTAATATACCAATTTATCTTCATTGTTTGTCAGTAAAATTAAGGGTTTGTTTTCTTGGAACTAGAAACAACATAGCGTCAATTAAAATATAAGAGAATAAAATGTAAATTTATTATGGATTGGACCCACATTTCATGAGAAGACTCATCTAAATGCTTCTTGTGTTAATAACCTCAAGAATTTCTTTTCTCAGTCCGGTTTTACTTGGATTAAAGACTAATAATGGAAACGTTTGAGTGAACCTCCAAAGAAAAGCATTCAAAAATAGAAAAAAAGCATTTTTCACAATATTTTGTTGGTGATTATGTTTTTTATACGAATAACAAATATAGATTTACAAATTTAAAACAAAACACTAATGATGAAAATTAAAATAACTGTTTTTAATGTGGCCTTTGACCTTTATTTTTGGCAATTATCCGTTAGTGGCTAACATTTCTACCTAATTTCGTCCTTTATAAAACTTCCCTTTTATTTGATTAAACTTTAAAATTAGTAAATTAGTACCTACACATCTTACGTACTTCATTACATCCGAAGTGTGTTAATTTTCCTACTATCTTGGATTATTGTTACTACGTAACTTGTTTTCTAAACATCCTACAATCCTAATTTTTTAAAAGATACATAAAATTCCATTTTACTAATAAAATTTTTAAAAAGTGTGTGGTTAGGTACGCTAAAACACTTAAATAGCTTTTAAAATGTTCAGAAGCTCAGAAAGGACATTATTAGAGGGGGGGTATTTTTTAATTGTTCACTTAAGTATGATTAGTTTGTATTTTATTTTATTTAAACTACAAGATTTTATAAAACTACTATAAGATTATAAACTTCAATTGTCTTATGAATACAAATCGTTTTTAGAGTTTCTTCTGCATGTATCATTACGAGCATGAGGGTACAATTAAAATAATGTGGTCTGTGAACTGCTACCTGCATGAGAGCAACGCAGGAAGGAAAATCAAGCTAATGATGACCTTTTCACCATTAGTTTCTCTAACAGGGCTAAAGTCAGTTAATTTTTAAGACGCTAAAGGGTACTTAAATTTTCATTGGCATTTTTGTAGCGTTTGTATTTAACTAATACTAAACTTATATATGAATTGAACGAAGATTTATTATGTTAACTATTGCATAAAATTTTGATATATTCTATAAATATTTTTTCTACATTACTAGGGTTTTATAAAACATATTTGAAATTATCATTGAGCTTAATACTAATTTATAATTAATAGTCCCTTTTCAAAACTGCAGGTCTGAAAAATTAACTTATGCAAATTTCAAATAAAAATCTAACAAAAAAAAATAAGTAAATGTAGGAAATACTTCTTAATTAAGGTTTTAATAAAATCACTTGTGAACATTGGTTTAAGTTCTTCTAAAAATACTTTAAATTTATTTGTAATACGGGAATCAGCTAAACTATTTTTCTTTAACCACACAAACTATTTTTTTAAACTATTGCAATTTAACGCAGTTAAAAACGTTATGGAATTTTAACTTTGTCTTACTGTATAAGAAAAACTTTTGAAACATACTTTTAACGAAGCAATGTAGATTAATTAAAAAGATTTTATGATTAAAAAAATATTTATGGTCAATGTTGAGCAACAGACTGCAAAAAGCTTTTGCTTTGCTTTGGTTTAAAAAACTTTTCATGTCTCGAAATAATTGCTTAATTTAAGCTATAAAATAGAAAGAGGTCATTCATAAAGCTTTAAAGAGATGGTAAGATAAAAAGGACATTGTTTAGTAATCACTAACACATCGCATCTGTTCATTCTAATGTAAGGAGTTTTTTTTACAGTGAAAGAATATTAATGTAATTTCGACACATTCTTTTGAAAACTTTCATAATACAGTATTTTAGTGTGCATACTAAACTTTTAAATACTTCAGTATTTTATTTTTTAATTAAAGGCTTTCTTCATGTTATTCAATTATTTTTTTTTTTTTCTTTTTTACACGATTCAATCATTTTATAGGTATTAATAGAGTTTAGAGTTATATTCTTATTTATGAATATAACAATTAAAAAAAATAATTTTAATAATAAATATTTTAAAACTATGATACTTGTTTGATAGATTTAACTTGATCTACCATTTCATCTTTGGTTTAAATACCGTAAATAGGGTAACTTTGGCCGAACCATAGGAAAGAAATTCTATGTGCTGTATCTATACTAAGGAATGTGAATATCAATTATTCAATTCTAGGGCAAATAGGTAGAATTGCTGCCATAACATCCTCAAAGTGGTGTCTTGAATATTCTTAAAATACGATCCCAAGGGGCATTCCTACTTAGGTAGTATCAAAATAACGATTTTTGATAACATTACAACTTTTCTTTAGAAATGCGATAAAGAACATGATTCCAAACTGCTAGTTCATATTTTTCAATCAATGATGACGTCTTTTAAATATCTTCAATGTTATTATTTTGTTTTACTTTGTTATTTGACAATTAATTAATTTTTAATACGTTGGGGTAATTTTGGCCCAATGGTATCTGGTGAAATAAGTAAAATACTCATTGAATTTACAGAAAAAGTGGACTAATATGGATCAGAAATTAATTCTTAACACAAAAAATATTCAAATTATAAGTAAATAAACCTTAAAACTGTGTGGTGTAGATGGTATCATTTATTGTGAAATCGATGGTGTTTAGAGAAATATCATGTTTTTGTTCTAAAAGTGGATTTTTCTCCACAATTTAGAGAGTCAATTCATCAAAATAGTTACCATGAGTATTTAAAGTACTACTTTTTAATGTTCATCTATGTTTTTTTCTTTAAAAAATTCCTATGGTAACTCTACAATGAGTTTCTTTGTGTAAGAAAACATTTTTATTGATTGATTTTCTTATAAATTAATCTTGAAATGAACGTGAAATATATTATTATTATTATTATTATTATTATTATTATTATTATTATTCATAGATAATTTAATAATTTAGCAACAATTTTTAATAGTATAGTATTGGCTAAAACTAACTCGACGGCTAAACTTTTTGGGTTTTGAGATGTGTGCAAAAATTACCCCAAAATTTCATTTTTTTTTAATATTTCAAATTTAAAAGCAGTTTGTTAACAAACTGAGTTTGCTGTCTAGGGATATACTATTTATTGATGCTAAATATGGACGATTTGTTTTGTTTTTTATAAATGGTGTTCAAATAGTAAAAACAACCTGAAAAGACATGGAGGGCCTAGTCAAGAATGTATCCCATAATAAGCTCTTATCTTTTTTCAACGAAAAAAAGTGATAGAGATATCAAAATATCCCGAGAATCCAGTTCACGGAGTATGTCAGTATGGCACCATCAAAATACCTCCACAAACACTTCCAATTTCTCTCCAAAACCATAAAAAGAAGCGTCTCAACCCATGCCTATCCACTTGAAAACAAGACAGGCACCATAACATATACATCACCCCGAGCCTCTTTGTCTGGACTGTGCATAAATGGGCCCAAAACTGGCGTTATCTATGTGCGACAAAACACAACAAGCGCAAAAGGCGCCTCTCTCTATTCCTGCTCCTCTTCAAAACTCTACCAACTCACCTGAAAAAAAGACCCAATAATAAAGAAAAAAAAATAAAACTTGGCGATAACCATCGAGGCAAAAAACACACAAACACGGAGCGGGCAACCCTACAGAAAGCCGGTTCGTGAAAGTGGAGTCGCTTGAAGAAGGAACAGGACCAGTCCTCGCACAGGTACCCTCCGCGGTATGCACGAGCCCTCACCTGTCTTCTTTGGGGTCCCTGCGTGAGAAAATTCGGGCTTTCCGGTGCCTTTGTTACGCGTGTTTCCGGCTCCTTTTCGGCTCTCTACATCTGATTGCCAGTGTAAACAGAAAGGATTGTTTTTGGTGGTTGTGAGTGTTTGTTGGAGGCGGCTTGAGGATTTTTTTCCCAGTGGATTATACGACGAAGATTCGGTCTCGGATACTTGTTTGGAAAGTGTGTGAAAGTGAAGAATAGGCTCATGATCAGGTAAGCTTGTGGGATTGTTATTGTCTCTATTTGACAGGTCGTTTATGAGATGACCTGGAGTATTTTATTGTTGTTTGTGTTTGGTATGACAGGTATTTATCTCTCATAAACTTACATTTTCTCTAAAGGGGGTAATGTGGAGCTCTAGGTGCTATATTCTAAGTTTGTAGCTTTTGGTAGTTTGTAGTTTAGTACTTTGGTAGTTTGTAGTTTAGTACTTTGGTAGTTTGTAGATTTTTGGTACGCAACCGTTAGGGCTGTAGAAAGATATGAGTAACGTGCATAAAAACTAGGGTACTGTTTGGGTACCTAGGTTACTATGGGAGATCGATTTATTTTCCCACGTTGGGGCAACTTTGGCCCAATGGTATCTGGTGAAATAAGTGAAATACTCATTGAGTTTAAAGGAAAAGTGGACTTATATGGATGCAAAATTAATTCTTAACACAAAAAATATTCAAATTTTAAGTAAATAAACCTTAAAAACTGTGTGGTGTAGATGTTATCATTGTTCTGAAATCGATGGTGATCATAGAAATATCAGGTTTTTGTTCTAAAAGTGGATTTTTCTCTACAATTTAGAAAGTCAATTCATCAAAATAGTTACCAAGGATTTTAAAATACTGTTTAATGTTCATCTATGACTTTTCTTTTAAAAACTCCACCGTTACATTTATTATTTATCTTTAATATACTACATGTCTATATTATCTTTAACAGCGTTATCTTTTTTTATAAATCTTTGCATCGAAGTGAATGTAAAAAAAAGGAAACCAAAACTTCAAAATAATGGAAAATATTCTATCAGGATTTTGAAATTAATTTGTATGGATAGAGAAAAAAGAAACGTGTTTCTTAGCCTTTAATATTTTTTTTAAATAATACAACAGAGTGTTTCACTTTTCTGAGAAACTACCGTAAAAGGTTCAGCGTTAGTAGTGAAACAAAGGTAATGAACATCCTTTAGGCAGGGGATTTGATATTTAGTTCTACGCAGACAAAACAAGTTTAGTGTCTGATTCTCTACGTTAGTCGTTAGTAATTGAATCCATCAAAATACAATCGCAATAAATTCCTTACATGTGAAATCGAAAACAGTGGTCAATTTTCGAAGTTCATTGTCATTTCTGCTCATGCGTTTCAAGGAATAAAAAGCTCCAAACAGTATTTGATACTCATGCAAAGAATCTTACTATACCATGAAAAACCTGAATGGAAAATTTTGAGGGTAAGAAATAAATTTTTATCTAAATTTTAGTAATTATATAATATTTATTATAATATTGATGTTTCGTTGACATTTTTTTTTCAATGAAAAATTAACAAACCTTAAGTTAATAAATGAATAAATATATTTATAATTTTAGCTAATTTTTGAAGCTAATTCCTTTTAATACAATTAAATTCGGTCTTATATTATCTGTTAAGCATAAACACAATAAGTTTTTCAAATAATTGAAAGATACACCATTTTTGTCTGACATAAAATTTTAAACCTAGATGAAAATTAGTGATAGTTCATAATCCTGTGTGAAATATTTACTAACCTAACACATGTCTTAAGATTTGTGATATCAATATGTTAGAGATTGAGTATTTTCTCACACCCTCTTATAATAGTAAAAGCAAACAAACCAGTAAACCTTGAAATTTGATTGTATTAGTTCCAAGAAAATGTCGCTGGCATTTAAGTACAGTGCATTCTTGATTGTCACCGAAAGTTAATGAGATACAGGGTTGACTACTTTTTCTGCATAGTTAATCTTCTTAAGAGGTATATCAGATATCAGTAAAAGATATAAGTGTTAAGAAAACCTGTTTTCTAGTGGTCTTGATTGCGTCATATTTGTGTCATACATTATGTGTAAATTAAAATAATGAGTACAGCAATTATTTAAGTAATGTCGTAAAGCAACAAAAAAGCTATTTTAAAAATATTCGACTTTGTGTTCCTCGTGTTTTATTTAAAAATTATGTAAATACTTAAGTTTAATTTAGAATAAGCACTCATTTGAATTGGCTTATACATTTTCAGCAAAAAAAAAAAGAGGCTACAAGTAATTGATATGCTAAGTAGTAATTATAATATCTTTCCTGATTGCTCTATTTTGTTGTATTATACCTACAATATTTTATTTAAATTTTAACTAACTTAAACTAATTTATTCGTAACCAATATTCTTTATCAAATTAAACCTTTTGAAGTTCTATCCAAAGGCACTAACCAAATTAATTAATGAGCTTTTACACTTAAAAAGATATTATTTTTTATGATTTGAAATCAACAAATTGAAACATACTTCCATTAACAATTCTTTTTCTCGTGGAATAACTAGTTTTTTGCACTTATTTTGAAGATAATCCTCTCCAACAAAACCTTTTGTGTGTTAGTAATCCTCCACTAAAGTACAGAAGATTCTATTCTTTTATTTTAATAGAAACTTGGGTTTATCCCCATAAGGTAGCCAATACCGTTCATTATTAATTCACCCAAGTATAACAACAACTGTAACAATCACATAATTTATTTCGCGCACGTGGTTCCATTTACTTAATTTGATTCCATAAATAAATTCTCTTAGATACTCAAACCTTGATTGCACGCTGTGCAGATTTCAATTTCAAACAATTGAATTACTGAAATCTGGGCCAAAGTTATCTCCAGCAGTGATTTATTGTAATTTCCTTGCATTGGATTCTTACTTTGAGACGGAAAGGTATCATTGAAGGATCACGTTGCGGTGTTTGTATATACTTCCGTCAAAGGATATTTTTAAATATTGGGTTAGGAAGTTTTGAGAGGAATATTTTTTAAAACTACTTTTGATTATAGTTTATGAATTTAAATTATGTGAGGGCTCCTTTTTCTAAAACAAATATTGAAAATTATTTTAGTATATGTTATTTACAATTCCCTCTTTGAATAATTTCAATTTTTCATTTCCTAGAACTTTTTGGACCCATCTTTAATACATGCCATTACTAGACATTATATTACTATAAATACCTACTAACTTTTTACATTACTTGAAATATAGTTAATTTTGTCAAAAGGGGTATTTCAAACCAGTTTCTACACATTTTCGATAATTTATAACTATTTTTTCTGTTATTCAACTATGATTTGCTTTCTTAATTTTTTTTCCTGTTATGTCGTATCATTAAGAGATTCGATTAAAGTTAGAAATAATAAAATTCATTTTATATTTTAAGAGCTATCTTATTTTCGAATGCATGAGAAAACTAAAGGGAACCTTTGGGTTTCTCACTACAGTTCTAAAACAATAATGTATTAAAATATTAAAAAGAAGTGACTAAAAGATAAATTTTACAGTTTTAAGTTCTGAACAAAAAACTATAAAAATTTTCCTTTTCAGTTAATTTTTTACACAGTTAAGAGGAAGAATTAAGATGCTTTATAATTTTGATGGGTTGTTTTTTTTTTTGTTATTTTTTTATTTGCAAGAATTATTTTTTTTTCATTAAATTAAATAGTTATTTTTATTAAATAATTCGAAACAACAGCAAAACATGGTTTCAAGAGTAGTTATTACAAATTAAAATAGCAAACATTAAAATAAAACAACAATTAACTATGGTGCGAACGCAAACAAATGTCTTTATTTATTTATTCATTTATATTATTTTTTTGTAATGTCATTCCTTTTCAAACACAAAATTATTGTTAGTATGGTATCGTTCCCTCTTCTGAAAAGAATTCTCTCAAATAATTTTATTTTCTCCTTATAGTTTAGGTATAGTATATTTTTCACAATCAATTAGTTTGTGACAGTAACACACGTTTTAAAATATTTCGTAAACAGAAACACGTGCTTGACTGAAAAAACACCTGCAGAAAAACACCTTTTGCACCCAAGGATTATTGCAATTATCTTCAACTATTCGTGATTGAAAAACCTCTTCCAAAATAAAAAGTAGTTATCAGAAAGGAAACATTATTAAACATCTACTACTTATGAGACACATTTATCTTCATACATAAATAAATTCAATACCACTATAATTTCTCAATCGGTAATTATGTGAATCAGGATTCCCAATTAGAATTCTACTGCAATCTTCATTATTTCTCGTTTTCATTTCTGGCACCTACTTCAATGTGTGGGGTTTAATGGATGGGTTACGAAAATGTGTTTTATTAAACAATTGTATAACGTAACATTTTGGAAGACAGAAATTAACCCTGTTAAGCTGGGTAAATAAAACTACTACAACGCGTACCATTGAAAAGGAAAATACTGTGCTTCGAATTTTTCACACACATTTTAGTACCTAAGGAACTAAAATATCGTACTCTGACTTTCACAGATAAAATTGATTTATATACGCCTTAGAGTGAAGGGACTTTAAAGATGTTCAATGACTATTTTTTTTAAATATTCACTAAAAAATTTATATATTTTATAAAACTGTTGATAATTCATTCGAGTTTCTTTTGAAAGACGACCCCTTTTAAATTCCATTGAATATTATAATACATAGTTCTATTTTTAAGGCAATAAAAACGTTGTTTTTTTAATAAAATTGCTTTTAATATTTAGAAAAAAATGACATTTAAACATAAAAGAAATCTTAAAATCTTAAAAAATCGGGAAAATTATCTAAATTAATTATTTTTTACTATACTTTTTTTACTCAGATTTATAGAATCAAAAAACTGTGGCATTTCATTTTAAAAACAAGAATAGTACATACCTACTGCAAAAAAAAAGCTACTGGAGATTTGCTATAAACAAAAACTTATTACATCTATATAAATTTTATTGCACAACAAACTTATTGGAAACAAACGTAAGCATCATTTATATCGAATAAATGTTCGTTCAAAACTACGTTTTGTAAAGAGCCTCGTATAAAAAAAGCACGAAGGACCTCAAATTGCTGTAATTTACCCGTGTATTAAGTATCAGAAAGGCCACTAAACCACAGTAGCTGAGGGAGATTATGTTCCTCTGTTCTTGGTAGTTGTTTTCGTGTCATTCGAACTTCACGGATAACTTACTGCAATTTTAACTTGTATAGGGGTGTACTTGGCCAATTGGCAAAGATCATGATTTTGTAGTATATCTCTCTCTTTTCACAGATCAAATCTCAGGTTAACAATGAAAGTTTGGGATATTCTATCGGAAAATCATTTTTGTAACTACTTTCTATTCTTGTTTACATCTTTTCTCTCTCGTCGTGCAATTCTTGTTTATTACAACTGAACGTGTAATACTGTTACAACTGAATTGTTATTGTTACAACTGAATCTGCAGCAAATCATATAAAAAGACCCAGAAAAACCCTGTAATTCAAGTTGAAAAAACTTTTAAATACTTAAATATTGCGTCTAGGAAAACTCCAAATCCATTTTAAAAAACATTTTCACAACAGAATACTTTGCCTTTGGATTTTTTTCCAAGATGAATTCAAGGTTTCTCTTAGACTTAAAATATTTACCTTGAATATTCAAACATCAAAGAGCATGCATTTTATTTACTCTGTGCCATTTGTCCTTGGCTCTAAATCTCAAATACTTTTGAAATCCACCACTGACCAAGAGCAAAAACTTGTTTCTCTAAGTGCACGTGAACACGCGACCTTATTCACTAATACTGAATGAATCCGGATGTTGTGATGATATCATTCATTCGATAATCCTTGAACTTGGAAAGTGAAATCGTTATTTAAGATTTTTTTATTACACCACTATGGTTTTCACTTTTTTGCACATCCATTACTCTACAAGCCACAGATAATAGGTTTCGTTTCAGATTTAAAATAATTTTGAATTCAGCTTACAGTTAGTAACGCGTTTCGAATAATTTTAAAAAGCTCATTTTTTAAAATACCTTCATATTAATGACAGATTATAAAACATTATATTTTTGATTACATATATGTGCTTTCTCGAAAATAAATTTCTTGCTTTGCTATGAAAGTACTATGCCTATGCGTGCTAAATATAAGAATGTTACAACTTTGAACTTACACAACACATATGTTAGTTAGGATTTTCAATTAACCATGTCTTTTGGGGCACGGTACAAAATCATTTTTCTAAGTGGAGAAATATTTTTATTTTAATTTAAAGAATTAGGTAGTACTCTTCTTTAATATTTCATAATATTTGTTCATTATCTATCTTTTATTTTTTAAATGTTATTTTAACAGAGTTTTTCTACTTGAAAAAGAAATTAAATTAAATTTTTTTCGCTCCCCTCCTTTTTAATAATTCTTAAACTTTCCCTGGTCGTATTTAAATCTAACACTATAAAATTCTCCAATGATTCTAGGTGAATTTTTAAGCATCATAGCTGTATTTTTGCAATTCCTAGTTTTCGAAAGCATTTAAATAGTAGGTAGAACAATACCATATTTTTTAGCACGAGTTTTTATGCTCTAAATATGATTGCGAACACATTTCAACAACGCATCTCTCTTTTCATTAGACTACCAATGCTTTTTTCCATCGCATAACTCCAGAGCACTCTTATTGTTCGATAGAAATGCTAATTTCCGTTCTTGTGAGCTTCAGCATGAAGAGCCGTGAAATCCACACAAAGGTGCGGTCAAGGTTTCCCTGTAGGATAAATTAATCAAAGCTCTCTGGAATACAGAAAATTACGTTGGTTTGTGCATCTCAAGGTCAGTAGGGTGGGAGAAGAAAATCTTGTGGTTTTTGTGTATGAATAGAAAACAAGGATGCGTCAGGTCTTTCTCGGGAGTAATAGGTGCATTAAAGAAACCTATTTTACTATATTACTTCAAAATGTAAATTGGGTTACTTTTAAAAGACAAATATGGTATCACGTTTATTTCAGTTGAATAACACCATTATTATGTTAACTCTAGGACCTATGCTCTAAAACTAGAGTTGATGTTTATAAAAGGTTAAAGAACACATAGAAATTATACTTAAATTATACCACACCTGAATGGAGGGTTTAAATTCAAAATTTAATCAAAAATTAGTAAAATGCACTGTAGAAGATATCAAAATATACTACAGCTAATATAGTCAGTATAGAATTTCATTACTTTGCACAAAGCGATTATTGTATTCTTTCATATCGTATTTGGTAGTTACAATTATTCTGCAATAGTGAAACTATTTCAATTATTTCGTTCCAAGATAGGATAGGTGAGACACCATTACCTTATAGGGTATGGTACGGGTTATCGTTTAAAAAGTTAAGTTTAAAAAAATGCGTTATCCAATTTTATGTTTTTATGAGTGAAATAACAATCGAACAAAAACACGAAGCTGTTTAAACATATTCAATCGTTATTACATCATTCCTCTGATGGAATGGGTCGATTTCTTATAAAAGGTTTCGTTATTTTTCTCGCGGTTTCACGTTTTAACAATACATTACCATTAGACCAACCTTTAAATCAAACGGTTGAATGAATACCAGAAAACAGCAAACCGAATCTTATGAGCTATGATTGCATTTTGCGGACTGTTTGTTCAAACGCCTACTCTCAAGAGAGTAAGTGCAATCCTTGGCTTCTACTTTATTTTCAAGAGCATAAACATAAAAAGGTAAAGCTGAAGCAACAATGCGCAGCACCTGAAAGTTCTCCTCGCGACCTTGATTGATTTAGTTCGGAAATAACTCAAGTCCCTTTGGAGTTATGAAAAGCAGACAATGCGCGAGATTGAGCGATTGTGCTCTGTGTGTTAATAATTTGCCATTTGCTTATGCAACAGGGCAAAGAATTAAGCGAACACGGAGCATGATATTGGGTTATAACGAGAAATATATGTTAGAGATAAAATCAGGTACTATATCTGGATTTGAATGTCTCGGACCAAAATGGCAGATAGCATCTGTATTTGTCTCGTAACGGGTTGTGACGGCGCCTTTTTGTCTTTAAACGCTTCAGTGTCTAATTCTTTGACGAGTTTTTTGACCTACCCTAAAAATATCTGTTGCATAGTCCATAGCTAATTGAGTCTTAAAAACAGTTTTTGGTACCGATGTTGCATAATCCTTTCTCTCGCCAACTCGTTTTGGGGAGTTAGTTTTGCGATTCGGGTTGTAAAACCCTTTTTAGAAAATTGTTTTGTGCCAAAAAAAGAGAACATAAAATTTTTTCCCAATTTTTTTTTTATTTTAAAAAATATTTAACAGGGTGTTTCTTTAATTTTCTGACTATCATTGATGATATTTAATAAATTGCAATAATATAATTTTGTTTAGATGGTTAAATAAATATTTTGAAAAAATCAAAATTTGTAAAGCACAAATTTCTACTTTTAGAGCCTATTGCAATTTCAGGTTGAAGTAAATTGGATACTTTGATTTTTGTTCTCTGTTCAGTTAAAATTTTATTTAAATTATGGGAACTATTTTTAAAGCAAAATATGTAGCTTTTACTTATAATTGATAAGACTGTGCTTAAATTATGTATTTTTAAACCTTTTGTTTTTAATGTTCGTTTGAGAATACCTTTTGATTTATAAATATTTGCATATAAATTTTTATTTTACTCGAGGGATAATGTAAAATAATTAAATCCCCTTAATTGATACTGAATAATTACCATACATTTTATAAGACATATTATTAAACAATATTTTGGATCATTTAAGTTGGAAAACTATGAAAAATTATTAATGAAGTATCTTACAAATACCAATAAATACTCTCAATCTAAATTTTTAAAAAAATAATGAAAAATCATGTGAAATATGTTTTTTATCGAAATGAATGTAAGTAATCTCAGTTATATCTAAAAAGTAAAAAATCAAAGATGACTGAAACTTGGTACGAAGCACTAAGTAATTTTTGATAGGGATTTTGTGCTTTTATAGTAACTTCCCCCTACATAATTTTATCATGGACACGACTTTATCCACCATCATTAAACCCAAAGAAACATAATCATGAAATCACAACGGATCTAACTTAAAGCTTAAAGTGAATGGTAAACACACAAATGACTCTTTAATATCATAAGTCATTGACGTTTTAACTCCATCTAAAAATAAGCTCAAAATCCACGAACTTTTGATTTCACACCGGAGAATTGCGTCAGCGGCAATACACATCAGAGTTACTCACGGTCTTTTTTGTATTATTTAACCGGATACCACTTCAGTTTCCTGCGCATTATCAGAGTTTTCACTTTTTTCCACTCAAAACAATGGGTATCGCATATACGCACCGATCTGTGTCGGTGCAAGAAACCACAGAACAGAGAGGGAAAACCTTAAAAGAACTATAAAGTGTCATTAAGTGGAGATATTTTTCTTTTGGTTCCCAAGTGGTTTTCATTTCACCCACAACCCTGCTTCTTTGTCTGGATTAATACAATGCATGCAAATGAGAGGTCGACAAGAAGTGCTTGACATCAGTGGTCAGTTCTGTAACATAATCGAATCTGTCGGGTTTGAAGTGTTTGGAACTATAGCATTTGACTTCCTCGAGATTCTGAGAGACAATTGAGAATTAGTTTTGTTATTTGAGATAGGGTATTGTATTACCACTTATTTTGCAATGACGGTATTGTGTGTGCTTTAAATATAAAATTAAACTGAAATGCTTATACAAATATTTTATGCATACATTTAATTGCAGTTTTTGATTCGTTGTAGATTTATTCAAACTTGATGCGGATCAAATTTTTAAACTGTCTATTTGTTTGAGAGACTAAGACAGCTCAATGCTATTAAGATGGAAGAGGTTAGAGATGGATTTTCTAAAAGGTACAAATAATTATAATCACATAATTGATCGCAATTTATAGTGAAATATTTATTAATATCACATAAGTATTATTATTATTATAGTTATTGGTGAAATTCTCAGTTTTATAGAATAAAAATTTGGATTGTGACAGATCTGGAGGTTATCAGCCATTAACCTCTGTTACCTCAAAAATAAATATCCCTACAGAAGAATTTAAAAAAAAGAGTCGACATTTATGTTTTAAAAACGTTCAACACAGTTTTGTTTACCAAAAGAGAGAGAGTGATAGCACTGAAATTTGCTCTTTTTTACTTGATGGTTAATATTATCTTTAAATTCTTTACACCTGCGTTTATAAAATTTTATAAAAGAAACCTTTTTTTTACGTTAAAAGGGTGCACCCACGTTTCGCCCACAAAATAAGTTCCATCCCCCCGTCCATAATATATTCCCTAAAATCCCCAACACCAGTGCCTCTGTTTTTCCCTAAATTCCCCTACCTCTCTTTTGTTTTCAAATCGATTCTCCTCTTAAAGAATCGTTATAAAAATCCAAAGAATCGGTTCGGAAATAATAGGAATTGAATTCTACGCTTTGCTGAAATGGATTATCCAATGTCGAAGAAAAGGTTTCGAAAAAGTTTTTGTAAATTTTGTCCACTGATTTAATGTAGTTCACTTTTTGTATACGAAACATAAAAAATTTGGTATCAATTTTTTGGCTACTTATAAAATTAATTAGGTCTCTTTAATGATAAGAATACTGATAGATCATTCAACACCTTTTTCTGATGATCTTAGCAATATAAAGCTTGCAATTTAAAAATAATACTGATTAATAGCCCAGTAAATTTAGAGGTTTTTAGCGCAATAATTTATATTTTTTTCTTTTGCCATATCTCAGTCAAAAATAAATATTTTTGGATTTTGTAAAATACAATATACTTAGCAATAGAACCTCTTGGGTTTCGCTCACTTTTCTTGGTGAAAGATAACTATAAATATAATCAAAAGGGTTTATAATTGACGCCAAACGGAATTTCTTGTTAAGAATCGATTCTCAACAAGGAATGAATTGACTCAAAATTACCAAACTTCCTCAAAATCACTCCAAAGTATACCATGTGCGTACTTTTTCGGACCGCCTCACTTTGAAAAACACTCCTGCAGTGTCGATTTGTCCAATTTTCTCGACTGGTCACTTCTGAGGGGAAAAAATGGCTAATGGTGAAAAAACGATGGTTTTTCGTAAATTTCTCTGGAACCCAGCAAGGTAGAGCTTCGAGGTTACAAAATTCGAATTTTCGGTACCAAATTACTCCAGAAAAGCACTATCCGGAGCGTCCTGGAAAAGGTGCCAATGGTCCGGGAGCGTTTTGGCGGGAAAAAAGTAGGAATTTTAATTTTTACATACCCCCTAATGCGATACATTATTCGATTCCTTAGTTTTAGGGTGCACACACATACCGAAATTTCAGAAGACTGGAGCAAGCGGTTCGGGTGTAATCCGGGAAAAGCGGAGTTTTGGGAATATCAGCTTTTCAGGAAAACCTCCCAAAATAATTATCCCACACCTTCATGATTTACATATTCGTAATCTGTGAAAAATTCCCGATTTATCCATGTAAGACACTTGAGGTGGGGTCGAATTTTTTTTCCGAAACTTTCCTGACACGCTTGCCCCAAAAAATGGAGTGCTTGGCATTAAATGTAAGTAAGCCCCATTCTTGTTCTAAAAGTCCTGGATGACGTAAAAATCACCGTGGATTCCCGTAATTCTGGAAAAACTTTGCCATATATTATTACATGCCTTATTAGCTGTCCTCACTGATGGACAATTCATTAAACATAATAGCCATATATCCTATTAAAAACCATTGAGGAGAAGGAAAATTTGTCAGTTTACGATTGTTACAATGCAAATTAAAGAAATAAATTTGGAAATTAATTGGGGGGGATATAGTATAAGTATCCCTGTTTCTTTAGACACTCAGGAAAGTTTTATAAAATACTAAATCCCACACAATAATAATAATAATTTTTATTTCACTATGGTAAACAGCAGCATAATACAGTTATTAGGAAAAAAAAACCGTTTTGCTACCAAGGGGAGAACAAACCCGTCCAGGTAACTAAGAAATATAATACTTATATAACTGTTTTGCGTACTGCAGTACACTATTGAGAAACAGAGGTTTTCTTAAAAAATATTTAATAATAATAATATGGCTTTCCAAGGAATTTTGACAAAGAATTCTAGTAAAAAAGTCCGAGCAACATATCGAATTATATTTAAGCCGGGAACCAGGAATTACGTGATAGGGGCCTTTCCAAAGTGCAATTCAAAGTGCAGTAGAGAATCGCTCAAAAACCAATTAAATGAATTTTCATCGGGTCGGCGACCTTATAAGCTATATTCCATAAGCTTGCAGAATCAGGAATTTAGTGAATATAGGACCAAAATTAGGGTCCCTGGACTCGAGCGTAAGTCGCACTAAAGTCGCGATTTTTATCAAAATCGAAAAACTATATCGAATTTTTGACCTTAAAATCTTAAAATATATCCTACCATATACCTCATATTCAATTTTGGTGAAAATCGGTTCGTAATTCAGGCAGTAATTGGACTTTAAAAAAAAAGTTCAGATTTCGACGAAAAAACACAAGTCCAAAGAAAGCTTATAAATCCGAAAATATTAATATTAATTTTTTTATTATTTTTTTTTCTAGTAACTAATTGTTATGGCAAAGTTTTTCCAGAATTACGGGAATCCACGGTGATTTTTACGTCATCCAGGATTTTTAAAACAAGAATGGGGCTTACTTACATTTAATGCCAAACACTCCATTTTTTGGGGCAAGTCGTGTCAGGAGAGTTTCGGAGAACAATTCGACCCCACCTCAAGTGTCTTACATAGATAAATCGGGAATTTTTCACAGATTACGAATATGTAAATCATTAAGGTGTGTGATAATTATTTTGGGAGTTATTCCTGAAAAACCAATATTCCAAAAACTCCGTTTTTCCCGGATGGCACTCGAACCGCTTGCTCCAGGCTTCTGAAATTTCGGTATGTGTGCACCATAAAACTAAGGAATCGAACCATGTATCGCATTAGGGGGTATGTAAAAATTAAAATTTCTACTTTTTCCCGCCAAAACGCTCCCGGACCATTAGCTCCTTTTCCAGGACGCTCCGGATAGTGCAGTAACACTTTTCTAGAATAATTTGGTACCGAAAATTCGAATTTAGTAACCTCGAAGCTCTACCTTGCTTGGTTCCAGAGAAATTTACGAAAAACCATCGTTTTTTTTTACCATTTAGCCATTTTTTCCCCTCAGAAGTGACCAGTCAAGAGAATTGGACGAACCGAGACTGCAGGAATGTTTTTCAAAGTGAGGCGGTCCGAAAAAGTACACACAAGATGTACTTTGGAGTGATTTTGAGGAAGTTTTGGTTTTTTGTGGTCCAGGAAAACTAAGGAAAACAAGGTCCCTCAGAAGTGACCAGTCGAGAGAATTGGACAAACCGAGACTGCAGGAGTGTTTTTCAAAGTGAGGCGGTCCGAAAAAGTACACACAAGATGTACTTTGGAGTGATTTTGAGGAAGTTTTGGTTTTTTGTGGTCCAGGAAAACAAGGTCCCTCAGAAGTGACCAGTCGAGAGAATTGGACAAACCGAGACTGCAGGAGTGTTTTTCAAAGTGAGGCGGTCCGAAATACTTTTTCCGAAAAAGTACACACAAGATGTACTTTGGAGTGATTTTGAGGAAGTTTTGGTTTTTTGTGGTCCAGGAAAACAAGGTCCCTCAGAAGTGACCAGTCGAGAGAATCGGACAAACCGAGACTGCAGGAGTGTTTTTCAAAGTGAGGCGGTCCGAAAAAGTACACACACTGTATACTTTGGAGTGAATTTGAGGAATTTTTGTTTTTATGTGGTCCAGGAAAACAAGGTCCTTCAGAAGTGACCAGTCGAGAAAATTGGACAAACCGAGACTGCAGGAGTGTTTTTCAAAGTGAGGCGGTCCGAAAAAGTACACACACTGTATACTTTGGAGTGAATTTGAGGAATTTTTGTTTTTATGTGGTCCAGGAAAACAAGGTTCTTCAGAAGTGACCAGTCGAGAAAATTGGACAAACCGAGACTGCAGGAGTGTTTTTCAAAGTGAGGCGGTCCGAAAAAGTACACACACTGTATACTTTGGAGTGAATTTGAGGAATTTTTGTTTTTATGTGGTCCAGGAAAACAAGGTCCTTCAGAAGTGACCAGTCGAGAAAATTGGACAAACCGAGACTGCAGGAGTGTTTTTCAAAGTGAGGCGGTCCGAAAAAGTACACACACTGTATACTTTGGAGTGAATTTGAGGAATTTTTGTTTTTATGTGGTCCAGGAAAACAAGGTCCTTCAGAAGTGACCAGTCGAGAAAATTGGACAAACCGAGACTGCAGTAGTGTTTTTCAAAGTGAGGCGGTCCGAAAAAGTACACACACTGTATACTTTGGAGTGAATTTGAGGAATTTTTGTTTTTATGTGGTCCAGGAAAACAAGGTCCTTCAGAAGTGACCAGTCGAGAAAATTGGACAAACCGAGACTGCAGGAGTGTTTTTCAAAGTGAGGCGGTCCGAAAAAGTACACACACTGTATACTTTGGAGTGAATTTGAGGAATTTTTGTTTTTATGTGGTCCAGGAAAACAAGGTCCTTCAGAAGTGACCAGTCGAGAAAATTGGACAAACTGAGACTGCAGGAGTGTTTTTCTAAGTGAGGCGGTCCGAAAAAATACAAACACTGTATACTTTGGAGTGATATTAAGGAAGTTTGTTAATTTTGGGTAAATTCATTCCTTTTTGAGAATCGATTCTTAACAAGATTGGTTTTTATCACAGCTACTCCATTTCGCCCACAAATATCCCCATAGGGAAGGAAGAAAAAGAAGAAAGGGGGGATGGAAATTTATTTGTGGGCGAAACGTAGAACACACCGTTAAAAGAGTATTTTGGATGTTATTCTTATTTTGATGATGAAAAAATTATTCAAAAGAAAATTTCATTCCAATAGTGTTTATAGTAGGTACTACTATAATTTTCTCATGATATGGTGTTACAATAATTGTTCTTTCTTATTATTAGTACACATACCTATTACACTAATTAATCACTTGATTTCTTTTTTATTTTAATACAAATTAAATATCTTTGATAGTATTCTAATTTCGCTTGTTTTTTTAGCATAAAATATCTTTTATACCTTTTTATTTAAAAATAACAGGAGAAGATATTATTTATCTTTTATTTATATATATCAATGCCTAAAATTTATATGATTTTTTTAACAGTATTCTATCATCTACCTTTTAAATAAGTGGAAAAATTAAATATTATAATACCTTTTAGCTCTTAAGCCAAATTATAAAAACCCATTTTGAACTACAAGCGAAACGCTTCTCAAAGAATACCCTTACCCTTACCAAAATTAACCAGACTCGACAAAAAAAAAAGTCTTCGAACGATTATGAATCAGGCAATAACGTGACGTGTAAGCACGTCAGTCCTGATTGATTTCGTTAGGAAGGCGCTCCGAGAGTAAGGCGAAACGTGATTCTTTCCTTTCCGGAAACAGCTGTCCTTTATCATACTGGTGCACTTCTATCACGATGTCTGAAATCAGCGCCCTAGACGAGAAGTACGGGAATTTTCGAAGGTGTAATTCATGATATTCCGATATTTACCGATGAATTACAATACCGAGTAAGTTAGAATGTACCTGTTTTTGTTGGTAGTGATTGTAAACTGTTCTTTTCTTTTGAGGCGATATCGGATATGAACTTGTTATTGAGTTCTTTTCAAACTAGTTGTGCTTTTATCTGATTATGGGGAATTAGAATGACCTTCTCATGACTATCAATAAACGTGCATGAGAAATTCTGATGGGCTAAATTTGTTTATGCTCATATGCATTGAAAACCTGTGTGAATTTCTTATGAAATGTTTATTTGATTCCAATTAAGTTGGACAGAGATAGAAATTTAATGAGAATATTTTTTATTTTACTTAGGTTTTAATATTAAGTTAATTATGTGTCATCACAAAGTTTATAATTCTATAAATTCTAAAAAAAATCCTATAAATTCTATAAATTCGGTTTTTATTTGAAAAGTTTTGAAAATATTTTTACTCAATAACCATGCTGTGATTTAAACCCATTAAAACAAACAAAAAACCTTTAATTTCCAATTTAATGTTTTAGTCAATAAATATATCCATTTGATGTTTTAATTAACAATACTATATTTTTTCAACAAAAATTATTTTTTTCTAACACAAATCATTTAAGTTGACAATATTAACAGTTTACTAAACCTCCATTTTCAAAGACTAGCTAACTATTAGGTATTCAAAATTTGATATGCTGTTTTAGAAATTTCAAAAACAATTTTTAATGAATTAGTTTTATAATATTTTACAGTTAATAATTTTTTTATTTAAAAAATAGGCGAAAGTATTAGTTTTAATAAACTGCCTAGTTGTTAAGCTTTTAGAAGACGGTAAGATGACCCGTTTCATAAGAGAATACATGAATAGTTACCTTAAGGTACGGAACATATGGCGAAATGTATATTTGTGAAATCTAAGAAAATACTTCTTAAAAGAAACTACTATTCTATTAAGTCAAACGTGATGTGAAATCATCGATGCTGAAATATTTCGTTATCTACAAATATTTTCAGAATAAATTTATAGTGGAGTATCATATTGGAGGTGTTTTTTCATTGACATTTATAAACAGTTCAATTAGGTATACTTACAAGAGAAAATTATAAACATTTACGATAGATTTATAGAGTACTATAGATTAATGAATATAGTTCACATTTACTAGGTAGCTATAATGTTGAGTTTATTCATAGGTATTAATTTGTTATGGCAATATTACACTCGGTTAAACGATTATATCTTGAGTTAGTGTAGCAACGCTTTCACTGTTTCACCAATTATCATTATCAATATCATAATGGTCAACGATATAGATAATAAAGAAATACTGGGTGGAAACGAAAGATATTTCTCAATAACCCTTAATTAGTTTTAAGGGCAATTACTAAATTTTTTCCACTGAATTTGTGCTGCATGATTATTTCTCTGCTTTCTAAAGACACAAATGACCACGAACTCAAAGTCCATCGTGACTCCCAACTGAGATTTTTCCCCCTATCCCGTACATGCCGGCATTCCTGTCAAACGAACGCTTCACCGGCAAAGCGGAGCTCGTTTTCCTCAGGTAACGAACTGATTACGAACCAAAACAAAGCAGCAGCAGCATTCCGCCTAAACATCTGTCGGAAGCGAGGGTCGATGCGGTTCACTTCACTTCACTTCTTCCCTCCTCCGAGAAGAGTAATAATAGTATCCGATGGAGAGGTTTCGGTTCCCCTTGCACACTTGCTTATCTGACTCGTCTTTTTACCTGCGATCAACGGATTGGCCTTGGAAGGTGTATTTTCGGACTCGGTGGACTTTTTATGGTGGTGGTGAACTTCTTAGGGACAGTTTACGATTGACTGGATGGGTGCTTGGATTGAATTATAAAGTGCGTTTACACTTCCTCCGATCTTGGCAATCCGATGAGACCAGTGGGCGAATCACAGAGACAATAATGACGTCATTTTGGCCTTAATTACTGTGGTTCATAGAGTTAATCTGAGCAGATTGATGACTTAATTCACTTATTTGTCTTAATTTCTACCCCTGTTAATGAGTTTAAAGGACTAATTTCTAAATTCTAAAGAAAAATTCTAAAATGCTTAAAACATTTTAGGCAATATGACATCCATTGCATTAAATCAACTGTAACCTAATTCATTGTCACACTATTAATTGACTGTAATATACAGTAATTTAAATTTTGTTAACCTTATGTTCCTTAAAATTAAAGTTAATCGCAATTAATGTGAATCTTTCCATCCAAACTTTATTGATAATTTTTACTTAATTAGAATTTATACAAGTATATCCCTATTCTAAAAAAAGTTTTTGGTGAAAGGTTTCCAGAGAAAAACTTTTTGATATCAAAATGTTCGGAATCTTTTGATGATACGCAGTAAGCCATTAGAATTCCTAAAAAATATTCTCATTTTAATAATATTTCCATTTATTAAAGTACTTTCTATATTAAATATCATTCAAATACTTATAAAAGTATTCTAAAAGCTTACAATTATGCTATTCATACTAAAATTTCACACATTTTGTCTGAAATTTAAAATTTTGAAACTTAATTTACGATAACTTGAATCGTCCAAACTTATTTCAATAAATATATTAGAGCATCAAAAAATCTACTTTTATTTACTTTTGAAAAAAAATCAATATTCTTTTTAATATGTATGTCTATTTAATCTGCCTGATTCTATATCTTATACCTACTCGTAGAATTTATGTATAGCTTTATATCAAATTGTTTCAATTAGAATTTTGTAATGATTGGAATTTCTAATAATTAAAAAATAATAAATTTACATCAATTACGAATAAAATTAATTTTAAGGAATATAAGGTTACCAAATTTAAATTACTATATATTACAATCTATAAACAATCTATAGTTTGGCAAACAAAATTCATTTATTTGTAATCGATATAAGCCATTTTAAAGCTCAATCTTTCAAAATTTATGTATACTTTGAGTAAAGAATCAAATTAAGTAGCATATATATTATTTAATGGCCTTTTTTATAAAGATTTTAATTATGACATTCGTCATTTTTCTTGAAAAATACTTTAAAAAATATAAATTATGTACAATTTGAAATAAGTTGTCTTTTTTCTTGGTCAATACCGTATTTTAAAGTTTACAAAAAGATTAAAGTGATAGCCATTAAAATTAGAATCAATTAAAAGAAGCCTAAAATCTCATAACTATAACAATCTCATCTGTACATACGTCGCACCATACCCTTCGTTTCTCAATATTTGTCCAAGCTACGCAATACCTCCAACCACCTAAGACTGAAAAAATATTCATAATTGGTCTCCGTTTACCCAACCTCTCTCGTGTAACCAAAGCAAACTTTTCATTAGCATACCTTCCCATCGTTTCCGCACGGTCACGTCCAAACATTCGATTTCTTAGGATACGCCGTTCGTTTTGCTACCTTTCTGTCGACACGAAATCGAGAGGCATGTCACAGACATCAAATTTCACTGATGAAAATCCTCCCGGGACAAAAGAAAAAGACAGCTCGAGATCCGGTTCCATCCCCAGGGTGCAATTTTTTTTTTTAACGATACGTTTGAGGTTGTTGTAACTGCGTATCTATTTATTAAAAGGGTATTGTGTTTAGAGGTATATGCTATCGATACCAGTTGTTTGGTGTAGTTTTTGTAAATTGGTGTTTTTTTAATCAATACCTATCATATATGATATTTTTTTTTGTCTCTTACCTTTGGTAAATTGAAAGATTGGCGTAGTCGAGTGTTTTGAAGGGGGGATAGAATCATATTCTTATATTATTTAAAACGAACCGCAACCCCCCCCCCCATTGTTATCAAATTTCTTTTTGACTTCAGTAATTAGAAGCTAAATATATAATATTCATATTTTTAAATAAATTTATACTTATTTTTCTACGAAATTTTATATTTTTATAAACATTAAAATTTGTTTGTTTCTATAAAAGATAAAAGGATTCCAAAAGAAAACTTTTGAAAAATAAACAAAAATTATACTTTTATTAAATTTTTTTATAAATTTTATTTAACAAAAATAATTGAATTAATTATAAATAAATTAAAAAAAGAATTTGATGCCACTCAGATTCTATCACTCTTTTTATGATGTTTTCATAAATTTGAAATTTCTTTTCAATGAAAAAACCATTTGAGGATACACATGTCCTCAAACTAACAACTATTTAGTTGTGTTTGTAGAACCCTTCAAACCCTTATTGTGTTGTGATAGTGTTCTGAATGTTTTAAAAGTGTTACAAAAGGTGTTCTATCCGGAAATATGTTCTAAAAAAAAAACATTTGACATTGACAATTTATAGCATTTCTATTACAAGACAGAGAGTGATATTTGATGTTTAGGTTTAAATCGCTTTGCCTCAAGCTAAAATGGATGTATTTAGTTTTGTTTATATTCAGGGTTAAATCATTAGCACAAAACCAAGATTCTATTTCTATTAAATCAGACTCTATCTTATTAAGAAGTTCAAATTTATCAGAGCACGAGTACAGTAAAACGGTGTCATCAGCATAGGTTATAATTTTACCAAATAATTTTAATTTACAAAAATCATTTATATAAATAAGAAAAAATAAGAATAATAATTAATAATAAGAAGAATAATAAGAAGAAGAATAATTATCTTACCATTTAATTTTTTATTGGGTTTTACTTTGCAATAAAGAAGTGGAAATTTATTCAATGCCTAATACATTATCTAGATTTGGGAAAAATTGTCTCTACTACCTACTAATTTAACTTTTAGCTACACGGAAAAATTTCATGGAATATCTTTTATTATCTCTTTTTGCTTTCATTACCCAACATTGCGCTTTAAAATAGTATTTTGCAAAGATATTATTTGAACATAAAACTTTATTCTCCTTAGATGAATCTATTGGGTATTTAAGCTAATTAATACTTTCTCAGTAGATTAATTAAAAAAAATTGAAAGTTAAAATACAATTTAATATTTAAGCTTTTTATTTATTACAATTAATTCCCCAATCTATGAAATTTAGTTTATATGCTATATTCTTTTTAATATAATCAATTACGATTATTTTAACTTTAAATTTTTGAAGGTCATGCGCTTTTAACACTTTTTATTAGCATTTAATTCACATTTATTACATTAATTTGTTACTTGTAGTGCATTTTATATTTCTTTTTAAACACTAATAGAGTATTGCATGAATATAAAATAAAACTTTCTTTCCTTCATTTGAAGAATTCATCATTATCAATATCAAAAATATTTTTTTATGTACTTATAAATCATCGTTATTTTGATTTTTCATTAAATCTACTGCAAATACAAGTTTCATAAAGAAGGTAGTTTCCCATGTTTGAAATTTACTGCGCTGTAAAACAAACTAGTCGTCTCAATGATTTTTTCCGAATGGTATTTATTTTAAGTCTGCGATTTGTTTCGTTATATTAGTCTTGTAAATCTAACCTTACAAAAAAGTTAGTTGAATTTAAATTACTTTATAATCATTTTAAAATTATACCTTGGTCAATTACTCAATTAAGACAGTAGGGCTGAAGAATTTATTCAATTAGGACTTAATACTAAGAGGTTAATTATTTAGAAGAACAAAAGTTATTATGCGTAAAATGTTTCAATATGTTTCTCGTACTATATAGCAACATTAAAAAAGCTCGCAAATATCAGAAACGATCAATGAAAGATTAAGTTTAGTATTCCAGAGATAAATTTATAAAACTTTGAATGAAATTTTTATATACTACTTAAATGTTTCACAAACGATTAAGAGTAGAGTAAGTAATAGTAAACACTTATATGATAGACTGTTACAGAAGGATGACATTTTTTTGCATCTCAAAAGTACTGAGAAGCTTGGAAATAAGTTAGTTGCGAAAAGAAATGTTTTCAAAAATTTTATATTCCTTAACTGCAACCAGAGTGGCAAAGTTTGGTATCAGATTATTCTTCATAAAATCACGAGTGTTCGTAAAAGGGGTTCGTAAAAAAATAAGCTTTGACAGTTATACGATAAATGTGGACATGCATTTTTTGTATCGCCCTATCAATAAAAACAACCTAAGATTCGTAACGCTATTCGTTATTGCAGATGACGAAATCTTCGGAGCCATGTTTCTTGGAAAATGATGACCATGCGACACACCACCACAAATGAGGCTGCTTCTCCCACTTTGGGAGACCATCGCACCATCGCTACGGTAAGTCATTGCTCTCTCTCTCTCTTACCATCGAATCAATAGAGATTCCGACATAAATCAAGTAGAGAACACGAATTTATCCGATTGGCATGGGGCTTTCCGAATGGCTATGAGCTGTCGTATTGAAGCTGTAATTTAAGAGGTATTACATACAAATCTGGGGAAGTTTTCTGAGAGAAATGGGTGTGTTCTAGAAAAAAAAAATGAAATGGTGTTAGGATTCAAGTAGTATCGTTACTGCTGTCATTTTTAGATCCGAAAAATGGGTGAAGTATTCAATTTTTTTTTAAGCTAAACCATTATTACTTATGTCAGAAGTTAGTTTTTGGATAAATATTTTATATACAAAACAATTAGATTCTCTTAATACATAAACACATTTCATAGGAGACTTAGTAAAGAACAATTCCTTTTAATAACATTAAAATGCTTCTAGATGAAAACATTAGGAATACATGAAAAAAGAAGAAATTTTTATTATAATTTTTTTTTGCATCTGTACAACGAAAACGAACCTCTTCAAAATATTTTTAAGCCCAATTGGAGTCCCATTTTAAGTCTTGTTTAAAAATACTTAGTTTAATTTCACATTCATTAACTAACCAATAAATCGAAAAACTTTGTTAAAAAAGTTAAAACTAACTTTAAATCCAGTACAACGTAACTATCAAAATACTTTTGGGTGCTACTGCAAATAATAAATTATCAAACGAGACAATATTTAAAGATTGTTATTCTATTAGTAGTTCATTAGCACTATAATGAAATTTCTTTTTCGAAGTATAGAAGTTGTTAAGTTGTTTTATTAAGTTGTTTTGAATTAACGACTCCAAAAGTAAAAATTATCCCCCTCTAAATGAAACTAATTCTCATTATCTATTTCAAATAAACCCAACTTTATAGTTAATAACTGTCAATGTAAATATTTAAAAACAAGCATTTCACCTCTCCTAAATCAATAACAGTCAACCTTACGAAGAAAAAAAGAAAAACTCCATCCACTGGTATTTTCCAGCTCAGCTTAGCGTAACAATATGCTTGGGAAGAAAAGTTAATGTGAAGAGAAACACATGTTCATTTCACTCATATGCCTTTTTGTTTTGTATTAGAATAATCCCACCACCACAAATGGAAAAACTCACGCGACTCTGAATTCACTGCAACCGCCAAGTGGAACATCCATCACGTGGGTTTTGGAGTATTCACACCCGGCGTAAAATACCGTGTGGTTAGAGCATTTGATTTCAATTTGTTTCGCGTGCTTCTTTACCCGTAGGATTTTGTTGAACTTTTCGCTTCTCTGCATCAGTAACCAAACAGCACTGAGAAAGATTTAACTTAGTTTACTTTTCCTTAAAAGATACAAATTTATCAGCCCACCAAGATCTCACTAAAAAAGTTTCGAGGGTTTAAAAATGTCTTTTATAAGATTTCACGTATTTAAAAACTGTTTCTTTGAAGTAAATATAAGTTAATTTCCTAACGAAGACAGAAGAAACTTCTTTAGAAAACAACGGTGTTTCAATTTGTTTTAATAAAGTTATTTAAAAAATATTTAAACGATTTTTAGAATCAAAACTTTAAAATTTGTTTTATTTCTTTTAAATAATTGAAAAACGTAAGACTACGTGTTTAGTTGAATTTTTCATAAAGTTGTATTACGTATAGTTTTACTTTAAATATAATGTGTATATAGTTTTAGTTTTAATATAATGTGAATATAGTTTTACTTTAAAGATAATGTGTATATAGTTTTACTTTTAATATAATTATAGTTTTACTTTAAAGATAAATTCTCATGCACATGTAATTTTTATATTATGCCTAGATGTTATAGGACTTATTTTTATTATATTCATACTTTTGTACCAAATTAAGTCACTTAAGTTTTATTATTTTGATTGTATGCATTCAACACTTCAATCCAATTTAGGAAAACAACAACCATTATAGTTTAAACTTTAAATTTAATTAATTTTAACAAACAGTTCGAATTTACATAACAGAAATTATTTATTACATTAGATATATAGTAGGTAGTACTTGTATTTAATGAAAATTGCTTTTAGATAATCTAAAAATGCCATGATTCCTTTTATTTAATAGTTATCTATAGAGAAGGGTGATTTAGAGTTCTGTTTGACATTAGAAGAAGTTCTTTTCAGAGATAAAAGTTTTCTAGACTATGTCCTCTCAATACAGGCTCATTTTTAACTACAAAAGACACATATCTTCAATTCCTCTTGATTGGGGTTTTTGTTACTGCTTTATTTATAGGTATATATTTTCTCGAAAGCTCTAGACTTGTCTAGAACCTATGATCAATGAATCTTGTCATTACTGGAACTGCAAGAGCAACTTTTTGAAATTAAGCTTTATTTTTCTGCATCAAGAACAAACCCCCCTTGTCAACTTGTTTTAAATGTTTGGGGTTTCGACACTTTTTAAAACCCCTAACTTGAGGGATCTGAAATTGAATTTTAATGAATAGTTTTAAAGTATATTTTGGGGTTAGAAGGTTAGCTGTTAATAAAGTTTAATGTTTAAAATATAAATGATAGTGTGTTTTTAATGAATGTTTATGTTCAAATTTAAAAGGATAAAATTATAATTTAAAGATCATTGCCACATCATAAATCATTTTGAGAACAAAGAGATTTATCCTGATGATTTTATTTTGACCAATCAATAACATAGATGAAGTAGGTATTGTAAGGCACCCCTTGAAAATTAATGAATGGGTACAAAACACTTTAATGAGACAATCTTGTTCTTTTCTCTAAAGCTGTATGGACGAAAGCCTGATAATACTAAGTGTTATTAAGTCTATGGTTTTTCTTTATGCATTAACAATTAATTACTTTATTATTGTTTTAATTATTTCCGAATGTAAATTACAGTCATTATTTTAATGCATAATTACTCTGTTTTCACTCTGGAGATTCGATACACCTTGGAAAGGAAGATCTATGATGTGCCTTTTGTTTTGAAACGTTTAGTGTTTCTTATTTCACATCCGTCTAAAAGAGTATCTTATTGTTATTTCCAACGTGATTCATGCTAAAAGTCATTTCTCACTTTTGAAGTTCAAGATTCTTATGCATGACGACATTGTGTGATCAGACTTTTAGATTTTCAGTTGTAAAATTGCATTGGAAAACGATTTTCTATTGGTCTAATATTTGATTCTTTCATTTATCTATTACAATTGATCATGCTTCTTCAATATCATAATGGAATAAATTTTATTGTCAATAAGATAGAAATTTCTCTTAAAATATTAGGCAACGAAATCACTTCGTTGGCTTTGTGTTTGACTTTATGTTTGTATCAATTTATATTTAAATAGTTTATTACTGACTGGAAACGTAAATATTGCATTACACAGATACATTGAAGAACCTTTAAAACTCAAAGAATCGGCACATTTTGAAACAATCGAAACATTTTGAGACAATCGAAACATTTTAAAACAACAAACAAAAAATTACACAATTAAAATAAGTTTTAAGTTCAACATAATTTTTGTACGAGTTAAGTTTAATTTAAAAAGTTAGTTTTGGATTGAAAGATGAGTTCTTCTTCTATTTGATATAATTCGTCACTTAATTAAACGGAATAAACTAGATTTAAAAATAATAAAGTACTAATTTGAAAATTAATTAACCTTAATTATTAGTATATATCACTTTTTTTTGTTATGAATTTAAGAAAAAAAATTAATATGTGTACCTATTTTTATGTAATAAATTACTATTACTTACTTTGTTAATAATGTTATTGGTGTAATTTTTAATTCCAGATAGTTATAATAGTATCTATTATTTTTATTGTACTGAATTAATTATATAAAGAGTAAATAATGAGTTAAGTGAAAACCTTAGATGGTAATATATGTATTAGATTATTATAATTAGATGGTAATATATTACATTATTATAATTAGATGGTAATATATTACATATTACTTCTGTTACTACTATTACTTTTGTTGCTATTATTATTATCATTATTATTTCTTCCTGGTATTAAATAAGTCTTAGTAAAAAGTGACAAAACTATTTAAAGTGTTAGAGTTGCAGATATTATTAAAATGAAATGCTTCTTAAATATTCAATCTATATTCAAAATTGAGTAATCGCATTAACCATTGTGGGTAGTTTAAACTAAAGTAGAAATCTTTAATTCCAATCAGTACTCGCATTAGTTAAGAATATGTTAATTTGTTGCTGGAAGTAAAGTTGATGAAAAAAGATCCTTATATTCTTTAACGTAACCTTTTATGGCTTTCAAAATGAAAAGAAAGGTTAATTAATGTTATGTTTAAGATAACAGAACCGATTTTTTTTTCTAGATGGCTAATAATAAAATCTCAAAAACTACAAAAGAGGGAGATTGTGCAAAAAAAAATCATCTATTGTCTTCTTAGATGTGAGTCTATTTCGCTAAGGCTTATTTTTTACGGTCTTAATTTTCTTCAGGCAATTAATTTTCATTCCAAAGAGAGAGCACGTGCAGAACCGAGTAAATTTAATGCTGTGAAGTCGTCGGACATTGTTCAGAATTTTATAAAGGACTGGAAAGGATCAATGTTGATGGAATCGCTGAAAGCAAAAGTTTTATTGTTGGTATTGAAGACTGGATGCGTGTTTTTCTGATGCATTTAATAACTATTATTAACTATTATTATTATTAACTTTCATAACTAGAAAAGGAAAACTGTAACTATTGACTATTGATAAAAATAATAATATAAATATGTGAACATTGGGAATATTTTTCTGCAATTGTGAAAATTATTCCTTTTGTGTACGGAAATTAAACAGCTAATATCTGTCTAATATTTAAAAAAAAGGAAAATGAGGCATTACATTTATAATATTGAACTGTTGATATTTTTCCTGTTTATAAATAGTGTTTTTTAAAACGCTTAAAGTAAGTTTGAAAAAAGCCATTTTTCAATATTAGAAGAAAATAACTTCTTGTAGATATTTGTTTGACTGATGGTACTTAAATTTAATTAATTAATTACATTATGCAAGTGCATAAATGTCTTTCTTCATTTTTTTACTTCTGGTATTTCATTTTGACAAAGCAACGTGTAAAAGAATTTATTAATAAATTAGTAATTTTTTTTAACTTAAATTGAAACAATTTACGGAAACTTAACTTACGAAAGAAGGTTGATGCAGTCAGAGATACCTAAAAGTTCCCTAAAGATAAAAACAGCAATAAAATTGTTCCTTTTAAAAATAAACCATACAAAGATCTGCCAGCAATTTACTTAAGAGTAGTCAAAAAGGCAACTTTTAACGATATTAAGCCCTTATCCATAATACAAGTGTATTACTTTTTACCAACTTTAAGACTCACAGCAAAATACTACTGTAGTACATATGAACTGTTTTACATTAATTTATTTCTGTGCTACCTGTGAAAATACAAGTTACTATATTTCTCCTAAAAAAGAAATTATAGATTTCAAAAAATCGAATAATAAATTGTTCTCTCTTCTCGTAGACAACAAACCGAGTTAAGGTACTGTTGAAAAGAAAGAAATGCAATAACTCTTCACAAGTTAGAAATTTTCGAATTTTCCTAATCCAATAAGTGCGTACGACAACTTCAATTTGAGCGCATTCATCACAGGCACACTCCAACAAAAGCAACGAAATTGGCGTCTTCATCACATCCCCAAACGAATCCTACCCATATAATCACCTTTCCGTGTACAACACATATAGATCACACGAGCCCTACACGTATCTCCATCTCTTTCTGTCTGGCAGTGGTAGGAGGATACAATACCCATTGTGCCGCACATCATATACCTGTGCCGCAATCATTACAGCTCCGTGCTCACTCAACCTTAAGAGGAACTTCGTTAGCACCGAGAAGGGGTCGTTATCTGTGGAACAAAGACACAGATTCATCCTCATCTCCTGCATATTTTCATATGCGGGAGTCTGTGGGTCATCAGTGGCATCGTGAGCCAGATATGTGTTAAGTGTCATTTGCAGATTCGGAGGGAATGTGGGACGAGAGCACAAGCACGTGTGGTGTGATTTCTTGCTCTCCACTCATTTTAAAAATGTCGTTAAGAGGGGGGAATGTGAGACCGAATGTGTCGTAATCTCATCATTTCAAACTGGATTAGATTATGTGCTATTGATAATGTTGAGTATTTTTTTTACCCATTTATTTGCTTTATGAATTGTGTTCCAGTTCTTTCGTGGAACCATTAGTCCACTTGAGCGCTTTCACTAAATTGCTTTAGTTTGGTATCAAACAAAATGTGTGATCCAATTTCATTTTTGAGAAAATCAAACTTATAGTCTAACATGTCTGGTGTCATTCAAATGCAAAAAGTATTTTCCTCTTAAAAATTATGGAATCAATATTCTTGCATTCCTTATTTATATTGCCCTTTAACTTTAATCAATCTTCCATTGCTGGCATCAGTATTAATTGTTGAGAATAAGACCGTGAGGAGACGTCAGGGAACAGACCTATGGGGGGGGTCCTCTCACAAGTTTAAAAATATCTTGTAACTGGTAAAAATTTTATCTGAGTTTACATTTATACTTCATGATTAAAATCATACATTTTCTGTATATACGTATTTTACTTTTAAACTGCATTCTAGGTCTGTATTTTGCTGTTTAAACTTTTAAACTGATAAAGCAAGAGCAGCAGTTCTTAAGCTATGACCAAATTGTAGTGTTCGGCACTAGTTAACTAGAACTAGTTGCAACTAGTAGTTAACTACCAATCAACTTAGTAGTTAACTAGTAGTTTAACTACTTTTAGTTTAAAGTAGTTCAACTATTAGTTTAACTACTTTTTTAATCAACTACTAGTTAAAACTACTTTCAAATTTTCAACTACTTGAAAAAAAATTTATTTAAAATTTAAAAAGATATTTAAAATTTTTATCAAGGTAGAATATTCAAATACCTTAACCAGAAATAAAGACCATTTTTGCGCGAAGTACAAACGTTTTTTGAGACATAGATAAGAAAGATGTATTAGAATTTTGCCAAAAAGTAGGTTATGAAATTAAATAGACTAGTTAACTAGTAGTTAACTACTTTGGGAAATAGTTAACTGCTAGTTGCAACTAGTCCCAGGAAAAAATAGTTAACTACTAGTTACAACTACAATTTCCCAGACTAGTTAGTAGTTGGTAGTTAACTATTTTTTGACCACTAGTTGCCGAACACCACATAATTGACATTTAAGATAAAAATTTTAAACACCATGTGATGTAGTACTTCCTCTGCGAGATCAACTCTTTGAGAATATTAAAGTACCCATCTCAGGTTAATTTACTAGATAGTAAACTCTAATTTAATATAATTTTAGCGCTAAACTAAGGATAGCAACCAAGGCAGCAAAAATAATTTTTAATACTTTGAAGTTGCTTACATGTTTTATCTCTGAAGAAAACCCATATGTATATAATATTTTTTCTTTTTATGTATTCTCTCTTGTCAGAATTGGTATATAGATTACTATCTTCTTGTAGTAAATATGCTTTTTGATTTTCTCTTGGAAAACTATAAAAGATAAATACCTATGAATATTTTCTGAATCAATGAAGGTAACTCTTGATTTCTCATTTAGGTGGATGTCTGGGACAATCCTCGCGGTCTCCGGAGTCTAACAACATTCAGCACCTTCCATCAACCGAACGGCAACGGATCGTTTTCCGAGACGAGCCTTTGTGAGCCCATCGGCGAAGAACAACAACAACCACTGACCAATGGAGAATCCAACGATAACTCCACAAAGACGAACGGGATTCATCTCAATTCAGTGAACCCAAAGAACAACCTCAACGTTTCTGTATCGAAACAAAAGACGAGTCCTAAGTTTGCGAAGTTCGTGAGACCGGTTGTGACCCCTCCTCCTAGGATAGACTCCATACTCAAAAATGGCTCTGCGAATAATTCCAATGGGATCGAAAACGGTTCTAAGAGTCCCAAAAACTTGGCTTCGTTCAAGTCCGGACTCAATCATGTGTCTACTGTGGATATACCCCAGTCAAGTCCCGAGCCGGATATTGTGAGTTCTACGTGCAATGGAACCCGTGAAAACGGATGTGATGATGCCGAAAAAGTGAGTTCCATTTCTTTTGAATTATAATTTAATTTTATTATATAAAAATAGACCTAAACTTTATGGAATGTAAAATCTTAAAGGATTTTTTTTCTCATTCTTAGTTTTTCCTCTTAGAAAAAATTTCTTTAAAAGGGATAACAGTATATTAATTATTGAAATATAATTAACTAATAACTAATTTAAGTGAATCAAAGGTTCAAATAAATTAAATGATAAGCTAATTACTTGTATTAAATCGAGAGGAATAGTTGTTCCGTTAAATAGTATCTACACATTTCAATTTTGCTTTACTATATTTTATAATGCTTCAATAAAAGTAATTTTAAGACCTATTCAATTTTAAAACCCGCTTTATTAATAAACATTTAACATTAAAAAAAAAACTTTTAAAATATCAAAACTGGTGGGGATTTTTTAATGCGTTAATATTTTTACAAAGATAAACGTATGGAATAACGTTGGCAGGGAACAAAAACTATGCTTACAACAATCTCATACCAAATGCCCATTCCTCTTTTTTAAAAATTGAGCAAAATACTACAACTTTTCATAAACGTATTATTATAAAGGATGACTCCCAAGCTAACACACCCTTCGTATTTGAAATTCAACGGACCACTTCAGCATCAACAATAGCCCTATGCCGTCAACATTTTACCATCGCTCTTCTAAGTCAGAGCTCCATAATCATCATATCTACTATTATCCGCGGTGCTAACACCCTCCCGGAGAGACATTTTCATGCAAAGTGAAGATACCTGCACCCACCGGTTCAACCAACGTGAGCTCACCCACACCTCACTCCATCTCCTCCAGTCAACTCTTCTTTGGATTCGCAATGCGACCCGCTGGCCTTCAACAGGTGTTTACATTACCTCGTTTAAGTCGCTTGAGAAATGGCTAGCCCAAAAAGATTTACCCCAGCTTAGCTTTGATTTAGGTTCTCTTTTGCGAGATCGGACATGCGTTATGCGAATATCTATGGCTGTGATGTTGGAAAGCGAACTGCGAGGATTTTAGCCCTTTATCAAGAGAGAGTGGCAGGGGTGGCCAACCTATTGCATACCATAATTTGACAGACGAATTCAGATGCGCCTTATTTCTCAAACACAACCGTGCTATGTTATTCACAAAATTTTTCTGTTTTTTTATTCATATCCCTCTCTTTTCTTATGTCACAAGTTTTTCCATTTCATGACCCCTCCACTGTTCCTCGTCACAAATTTTATTTCATTTTCCCAAAACAAAAGCAAGTATGGATTTTAAAGGCGCGGAAATAGTTTTCTTATTTACTGAAACCCTGAAAACGGCTCTTAAATGTCTTGGAATATTCTAAATTCTTAAGATAAATTTCATCAAATTTCTGCTATTCTCAACACATTCATACTGATCTCTAATAAGCATTACGATTGACTCAACACTCAAATCATCGGTTTTTAACTGAGGGAAAAAAGTTTTTATTTAATTTCGAATCAATTGATATTGATTTCATTTATTAAATTAGTTGACACACTGATGCACCACTATTATTCATCCTAGGGGACATCCATAAATTACGTGAGGTGTTTTTTCCAAAATCTGGACCCCCCCCCTCCCCCCTTGGTGAGATTTAGTGAGATTTTGCTGAACCCCCCTCCCCCCACGTGAGATTTACCTACAACTTTTTAAAAATTATTTTCCGTTCTCATACTTAAAAAAGGAAGAAAATCGTATAAATTCTAACTTAAAAAGTTGACGTGAGATTTTAATCGACCCCCCCTCCCCCCTTGGTGAGATTTGGTGAGATTTTTCCAAACCCCTCTCCCCCTTTTTTTGACCTCACGTAATTTATGGATGTCCCCCAATGCACCATGTTTGGCGCATGTTCACCACAGTTTGGGCACCCCTGGTTATCCTACTGTTTTTTATTTATTTGATACCTAAAAGTGTGTGTGTAATGAAGAGTTCAAGTAACAGTTTGAGTTTACGTCTGCCAGAAGAGTTCTTAAAAATAATCTATTCACAGTACTGTTGTTTTGTGTGTCTAGAGTTGTGAATTTTCTGTAGAAGGGATTCCCAAAACCTTCGCTTTCCGGCTCTTTAATTAGGCTGTGAAAATATCACTCCTTTTTCCATCTGAATAAAAATGAATGAATATGAAATCTGTGTAAAGCCTCCTAGTGCAGTCATCGGACATTTAAATGTGTGTAAATGTAAAAGTTTCAACCCATTAAGCCTTACATCACCATATCAAACTTTTCATTAATTAATTAAATTTTGATCATAGAAAGATTTCTTCTTAGAAAGAAATGTAATAAAATTACATAAAGTGAGAGACTATAGGAGAAAGTATATGAGAAAGTGAGAGAATAAGGGAAAGTACGTGATAGTGTGAGAAAATAAGGAAGAGGAGAAACAAACTGAAAACCACAAATAGATAGAATAAATTTTCCCAGATTGCCGTATCTCCTTCTAGCTAGAATATCCCGAGGGGCTAGTTGAAGACTTTGGGGGGCAATGATCTCTTATTGTCTGGAAACATCAGTTAACTCGAAAATAAGAGAGTATCCAGTAACTTCTATCACCCCCCTCTAAATCCGATCATCCTTCTTTGATATCTTTCCCCGTTCCTGAATCAATCCAACCCTATAGATAAATAGTGAGCATAGATAAAATTGGGTGTCAACGTCAAGTTATTAATTGAACAACCCCCCAAACGTTTTAGTACAATACAATTTTACGGTTTTGAGGAGAAGATAGGGAGAGACATAGGGAGAGAGAATAAGGAAAGGAATAAAGGGTTAAAAACGCCAATGTCCGCAGACCTCCTCCCTCTTCAGTTAATTCATTCCTATTACATACATTTGCTCTTCGTTGCAGGGGGTTCTCCATCCAAACCGGCTGCCGCGGTCAGTGACCGGACATCACCGTTTGACAATATTGACCCATTCCGCGCATCCCATAGCTCAAGGCGCCCTTCGACCGCGTTCCACATCAGAAAAAAAAAGCTTCTCTTAATTCTCCCCATCGCTAATGAAGAGAATAAGAAGCTTCCGTTAATGACCGGGGTCAGCCGATGCCTCTGGCTGGGATTGAGCAATCGCTGCGTTTAGTGAGAAGAGAAAACGAGAACGTGCTGATAGAATGGGGTTTTTAGGGGGTGTTGTGATTATTAATGGGCAAAATCGGTAGTTATAGGCAGGGGCGGATCCAGCGCACTCATCCTTCCAAAGCATTGAATAAATTTAACTCTGAAGCTGTGAAATGATTTGATGTGTTACTTTATGGCTGAAAAAGTATATTCTCCAATAATTTAACAAGTGGTTAGTTGTGCTGGATATAATTTTATGTGTTTTATTCTGATTTAAAAAGTTGTTAAGACATTAGTGTTAAAAGCAATTAATTGGCATAATGCCCTATATTTTTTAACGAGCTTAAAATATTATTTATTAATATAATGGTATTTCTTTTTTAAATATCAGTTTCCCCTTGTTAAAATCGAAAATTATCCGCATGATTACACTTTTACCAATCTAATTATAATTCCATATTTACAAAGGACACTATAAATGCTTGGTTAATTTACATTTCTGTTACTTTTACACTATATCAAAACATTAAAAAAATGATGTGGGCCAACCTACCCGCTATTGGGGAAGGTTGGCCCAGCTGACATGATGTGAGTTTAAGCTTTAAATTGAATTAAAAATTAATATTTTTTTAAGTTTTACCGAGAACTCTTCTTTCTGAGAGTACACTAATAGTGTTAGCATAAAAAGCATTTAAAAAAAAGTTATGAATTCGAAATTTTTTAAAGAAGAAAAAGCGGTCCAACTAGCCCCGGTTTATTACAACACAAAGACGTCAGCTCCAAAATTTACATGTTAAATGCGACATAGCCTCAAATTTTTTTAACATTCTACGAAAAGGTTATTTTTTTAAACTCAACCTTGCATCGGAAGAGTGCGGGCCACATATAAGTGTGGGGATTACTTTTGTACCACTTACAACCTGCACTCTCTCCCTTTGGGGTACATTCACGAAAGCTCGAGATGTTCCTGGGACTTTTATTCAACAGTACGCCAGTGAAGAATTTTCCTTGTAATGGAATAAATTTAATTTTAAATGATTAGCATTCATATCTTAATTTTTAATGAGAAACTGACAATTTGTTTCCTTTATTTTGCTTTGAAATATACGTTGTAAAATACCTTATTATAGGGGAAAACGGGGTACAAAACAAAAACAAAATCTATTAAATTTTGTTTCACACCAAAAATTTTGCTTGTACAAAATTTCTCTTGACGTTTGTTTTTATGTAGCTCTTTCCCTTCTAAATAAAAAAAAATCCTTTTAAAACAATAACTTTAAATAATAACTTTTAATAAGTAAAATAAGTAAACGTCTAACAGTATTTCATTGTACCCCGTATACCGAATTCTTACTGTCTCACCAATTTTTACTCCTATTCTTTTTTTACTTTTCTTTTCCTTTTTATTCCTATACAAGAGTAAAAGTTTTATTTTTATAAAATGAATAATGAATGAAAGATTTTTTTTTCTCATAACATAGATATTCTAAACAAAAACCTTAAATATGTGTGTTTTCAATAGCTTTAAGTTTAATACAGTGAAAATATTTGAAAATTTTGTGTTTTGTTTTATTATTTAATATATTTTTATAAGTATAATTTTATTACCTTATTATTAATATTTATTATACTTTTATAATAAAAAAACAATGCACAACATAAAAGAAATGTCCAAATAGTTAAATGTTACCTATAAAACCAATTTTTTTTTTCATTTCAATTTTTCTAAGGTAAGTTAAAATAACTAATACAAATACTTTTTTTTACTTAAGTATTCATATTACAATCAAACGTATCTTGAATTGATTAGTTTTAAAATAGCTAAATCTGATCATAAATTAAAAGATAAATTAATACAGCGACATTTATGATCTGAATGGATATAAAATTATAACCAAGAATCTCAAATTATTATTTAAGAATCTTTAATAACTCATCCCTACGTAATAAAATGTCTGTTCTTTTTATTATACGGAAACGAAACTTAATTTTTCAATTTTAAGGTTAATTTAAATTTATAATTATTTATACTTTTAAACCAATTTTTTTAAATCTAATTTATATAGTATAAAATCTTAAGGTCAATCTTCTAATTTACAGTGGTAAAAACTCTTCTGTGATTAAAACTTTGCCTTAAAAAAAGATCTCTTTCCCAATCTCATCAAAGATAAGTTCCTTTTAGTCCTTATTGAATGTTTTAATTTTTCTTTCCAGAAAGAAAACGGAATTACACAAAATGGAAACTCTAGTGAAAGCACATCTAATCTAGTTGAAATAAACTTAGGACCAATCGACAAAAGATTTGGATTTTCCGTAGTTGGCGGAGCAGATGAAGGTTTCGAACCCAGAATCGAAAATATCACCACAGGTAAGCTTTAAAAATTTTTAAAGACAACAAATAAGAATTATAGTTTAAAAGAACTATCATTATTAGTTTTTTTATTCAATGTCTGGGTGAAGTTTTTTATAAGCTCCCAGAAAGTGTTGGACAACGATTAAGTCTTATATCTTTGTTTGAAAGATTTGTGAATGTTTCATTACAAATAAATAGAAACACCAACTGAATAACTAATCATTATTCTATTGAATAACTAATCATTATAATTACAATTCATTAAAATCTATTTTTATTTATGATGCTACGCTAACAATCCCTTTACCTATGAACATTGAACAGCTTTATTTGTTTGAAATGAGGGCTGTTTCCCCGCATGACACTCAACCTAGATCATGGCTTCTTGGCAATGCAAAGAGAACTCTCCCAAACAAGTTTTCCCAAAATAGTTCGTGCCGCCATCTTTTGACATTGCTTGGAAACGTAAGAACATTAATTTCACCTTATGCCAAAATCTAGCGTTTAATAGTGTAGTTAATTCGAATATTGATGAGGGTTTTTTATTTAAAATTTCCATTTTATTTTATCTAAAAATTATTTTACTTTTTTTCCATTTATTCCCATAAATATTAGTAAATAAAATAAGTTTAAATATTTTAATGGCAAATTTTCAATGAAAAAAAAAGGTTTAACATAAATTCTTAACGGCCAATTAATAATTAATTGGAGTATAATCTATTATATTTGTTATGAAAGATCCTTTCCCTCTATTGTCATACTTTTATTTCGCATACTTTTTTTTTTCATTCTGACTTTAATGCTACTACTACTAAAAAATTTTCTGCCGTAGTAAATACGCGTTGAACGGTATTTGAAGCAAATTCAGGCATATGACAGATTATAATGGCAGGGATTAAGTATGAGATTAATTTATGGATTAAGTATGAGAGAGAGAGAAGGAATAGTGATGAAGATGAGGAGGAATAGTGATGAAGATGAGGAGAAATAGTAGATGGAAAGAGGAGAGATATGTTGTAGGAAAAATGTTAACTCAGGCCCGCCGACAGGGGGGGGGGCAAAGGGGGCAGTATCCCCCGGGCCCGGGGATTTTCCCAGCCCTACAGGGGCCCGTAAAGAATCTCCTAACTAACCTCTCTAACTTAGAGGAATAAACTTACTTTTGAATGTTTTGTATATTAATTTGTTCACCCTGAAGGTCGCCGAAAATTAGTAAATTTCAGCTTTCAAGAGGCGTATTTCCAAAAATTTTCTGGGGGGTACCCCAGACTCCCTAAAAGAATTCATTACCAAATGGAGTTACTTCTCTAAAATTTCATACTCAAGATAAACTATTATTTCAAAGGACCCTAGGCTTAACTTCATTTCAGAAAAAGCCCATCCCTATGGGTGTCTTTCAATTGTGAAAAGCATCCAAAAAGGAGTTTAAAATTTCTTTTTTAAGGGTCGAAATTCCAAAATTTCCTGGGGATTCCCCCAGACACCCTTTAGTGCTTGTTACTCATCCAATAATTAAGAAAACGAAATTTTTAAGTTTATCAAGATTCAAATCTTGCATAGAATTGTTCAAAACTGCATTAAAGCCTATGCATTTTACTAAAGACAATTTTTGCCCCCCCCCCCCTCAAAATAAGAACTGGGAGGCCCGCTCCTCAACTTTGTCCCCGGGGCCCGGCTTGACTCTCGGCAGCCCTGGGTTAACTCTTTAAGTTTTTTAAGAACATATTTCACGATTTTGTAATTAAACTTTAAACAGAAGTTTTAATAAAACTTTTAATAATGGAGTTTGCTATTTTCATTTCCTTTCTCTTTTACTAGCTTATGATGTCGCCCTTTACTTAGCTTTGGATCAGTAATTTTTTATTTTTATTGCACTAAAAAGGTAATTATAAACAGTGCGTTAAAATTATAAAATATTCAATGACCCATGTAAATTGATAACTACGATTTCACAAAATGTTCTAAAAAACATATAATGATAAAGGGCAGAAATAAAAGATTGTATTCACTGGTTGTAGAAAATGGTAGATCACTAATTTGAAAATTTATTCGAAAAATATAGCAGCTTACCTTTTTTTTTACATATTTATACTTTTTTTTTACATATTTATACTATTTTTTTAACTATTATTTTTTCAAGAGTTAAAATTTCAGTTCTTCAATTCTTATAATTATTTTAAATAATTTTATTAATAATTACTTGTAGTATTCATTATTTTACTTTGGTAAGGACAAAATGATTCATGGTACTATATTTATAAGTAATTACTATCAAACATTTCAGTACTGTGATGTAGAAAATAAAAAGAAGCAGTGTATTAAAATAACAAAGTATGATAGTAAAAGTGAATGAATGGACGCTATCATAAAATTTGTGTGCTAGTTTAAATTTTATAATTTTTTTACACAATAAATGTATATTTTTCGCAGAGTTAATCCATGTCTTGTTTGCTAAAAGGTAATAATGATAAATACCCAAATATTTTGGTCTTTGAGAGTCAAAGTTATCATAAAGAAAGGCTTTGAAGTGGAACTAGTAATGACAAAAACCTGAAAAGCATAATGGTGATAGCGACAGAAACAACAAGAAACCAGTAGGCAGCTATCTGTCGAACAAGTCGCGGCTGTTCCACGCTCCACAGACCCACTGAAGTTAGACAAAGGAACGATTTTCTAATTTTCCCTCCTCCCCTCTCCTTCTTGTCACCCTGCTGCTGCTGTCTCTCTGGAATAATCTGGCAGTCGCGATCTTCTTTGTTAGCACAGATTGTCAGACAATGCGGTGGCGCTTTGTTGTACCACCTGATAGAGTCAACTCTCTCTCTCTCTTTCTCTCACTTTGCAGACAATGGTCAGAGATTAGGAGAGAAGTTTTACTTAATAGATGGAAATGGTTTTGGTTATGAACTATAGCTCCTGAAGTAATGGATAAAGAGTTTATTCTTTTTTATATGGATTTTCTGAAAGGTTGAATCTGTTAGGGTAGAAACTAAGTTCATAGAGATTGTTCTCGATATCTCAAAAACTTTGATAATTCGATAAAAATAATAATTTCCCGTTTTACATTGGCGTTTTATGTTGGGATGATTTGTTGTAGTCCTTTCCACTTCTATGTACTGAGAATGTGCTGTGTTAGGAAATAGATTTTGGGAAATTTTGAAGAAGGTTAGCAAGATATATATCCTCAAAAAATATATCCAGCAAAAATGGTCAGCAAAAATATATCCTATGTCTCCACATTTATATTGCCAAAGGCACATACAAATTCAAATGGGCCTTGTATTTTTCTTCTTACAAGTTTCATTTGGGCATGTATTTTCCATGCAATGACCTACCTTTCATGTTAAAATTTTGAGATTTGTCAATACGTGATGTTCTTATATAGAATTTTATGATAGCAGATGATGGTTTCGATATTCAATTTAAAAATGTGAAAATGTAAAAAATAATAATGATAAAAAAAACCTGTCTTTGACATGAGTGACAACTTATGACAGGGGGAGGGAAGCTCTCAAATTTTTTGAAGTGATTTCTGAATGACCCCTAACTCTAAAAATTTATTTCTTCTTTTAAACTAAAGGGTATCCCAAAATTAACGCAAGATTTGAATTAAATAAAAAACACATTTTTTTAGTCTTTAGATTGTTATTTTTTTTATTGAATCATAAAGTACATAGGATAGTAGGATAACTCATACTAACGCTAAATTCACAGCTGTCAAATTTTTTTTCAGGGTTGCCAACATTTTACTGCAAAAATGGTGGCAAATTCAAATGGGACACCCTTTATGCCCTTAATTCTGAAATTCTCTACATTTTTCTCCTTATGAATCTTTTGTATAACTCGTAAGAAATTAGGGAACCCCTAGTTACTTTGTTAATCCCTTTTCTTAATAATACATATTACACTAAACTTATGTAAATAAGTTTTAATTAATCGGGGTTTTTTTATTAAAACTTTTATATTTGTTTTATATTTATTTATAACATTTTATATTTATAACACCAATTAAAATTTTGTTTTTTTGATAACCCTTTTTATATACACCTACCTATTTATTCAGCAAATTTATGTCCGAACTTTATTGTTCAACATAGTTTTCCCAAAGTACCCCGCTCTCTCTTCTCCACCGTGTTTCATTTACTGAGTCAACCTACACCGTCCGCACGTAAGTCGGTCTTTGCCAACAAGAAGAAAGAGTGGAAGTGCTCGACGACACAGCACTTCCTCTCCGTCTTCTCGAACAAAAAATGTCATCAAGAGAAGAAAGATGAGACAGAGAGGGGTCGTAAAGAGCTTCTCCCTTAACTTGTTACTCCCGAAAAGGGACAGCAGAATTCGACCACCGAGCTCAGCGTGATTGCATGGTCGGCTCACGCGATGCACGCTATGAAGTGAGCTGTCATTGTAGACAGATCAGGAGACATCAATTGTACTGGCGATGACAAATAGCGAAATTGGAACGGTGCACGAAGACTTTCTTATTTAGAATACAGATGTCATCCTAAACTATTATTTGGCCGTGTTGTTGATATAATATGTTTCTGTAGCAAGGCAGTTTCTTGGGTGGCCATATGAAAATAAATATATTCGTCTTTTTATAGTTTTATAGCATAAGCCAGATTTAAGAAATACTTTTTGTGTAGTGAGTTTTAAACAAAATCACTGTCGTAATTCCATATAGCTACAAAAATTCGTAATTTATCATCATATTGGGAACATATTCATAATTTATGTAGAGTTAAAAATTCAAAATGGATGTGGATATTTCTTTTCTTGAACACTTTCCTCTTTAAACATTTTGGTAATTCGTTTAAAAACTTGTTTTATCCGCTTAACTAAGCAGGTTAGTTAAAGTCATATTAGTTTATCAAATTTTGTTTATGTACTATATTCGTATTATCACTTCCTATTGGATTCATAATACGAATCTAAATAATTAGACGTCAATTTACGGCACAGTGTTAAATATGGTAAAAGTGTAAATTTGAAAATAATAGAGAAATTTCTTGCTTATTTTAAATGTTGTTCATCGTATTTCCGAAACAAATTACGATTTAAGAACTCTCGACAATCAGACAGAGGTAAGAAAAAATATTAATATTTTTTTTCACCGACTTAAACTACAATAACTTTTGAAAGTTCTGTTAAATTGAATACCTGTTTGTAGTAACGTTTTGGCAAGTTATGAATCTCAATACAATTAAAACAAATTTTACAAAACCATCCTTATATCCCTCATCGTCTCTGAAACTATCTCTTCAATTTCAATTGTTCGAGCCCTTGCTTTAAACACAACTGCACAAATCAACCAACAAACACTCAACTCAAAACAAAGTACTAAAAAAAACAATCCTACTCAAACATTGAACTCCAGATAAATCTCCGTATTCATTCATTGTATAACATAAAGCACATTCGCGCATGAAGGAAGTATAAAAAAAAGAAAGAAAACCATGTTCCCGGAGAAAGACAAATGACACCTAAAACCACTCTACAGAAAACGTTACCCTCTCCAAATTGCCGAGGATTCCCTTGAAAAGATCTAAGGTCAGAGTCACTCGCAGTCACATTTCCGCTTCTCCAGGTAAATCGTTTCCATTCCGACGGTCCATTGGTCGAACAGGAGAAAAGTTCGAGAGAGACAAAAGGTTCGACCCCAATTAAGGGAGACCAGAAGTCGAAGGAAAAATTGAGATCCTCGTTCTGGAGGTATTTTTTTCTCAATGGGAATCCCTATATCCATTCCTATTCATGCGGAATGAAGAAAGGAGGAGATTGGGAAATGCAATTGGGATGTAGGATGGGTTCAGAAGGAGATTTAAGCTGCACATCCCAACCTGAAGGGACCACTAAAATCCTTCCATTTTGGGTTTAATGAAATTTCATATTTCAAATTTAAAGATGAAATTTATTGGGGTTTTTAAATTACTTTTATGTTAAAATTTTCAATTTATGCTTCTTGGGGGGCCAAAGGTTCTACTAACTCAATGGTTCTGACACATTATAAACATTAATTAATTAGTTTTTCCATGATTTCTTATTAAGTTAAGTATTATCGTTATACTGGAGAGTTCAAATTCTCACCGTACGCTTTTTTAAAACTAATTCCAATTCCATTAAATGTTCAAAAATAAGATTATTCCATACCAATGAGTAAATATTTGTTTAGAAATAACATGGGATATGAAATACTTAAAAACTAAACTATATGTAAGCAAATAAATGAAGATTTATTACATTTTTTGCTGTCTGTAATTGTGATTCTTGTGAATTGTCCAATGATTTCTTAAGTGATGAAAGTCTGAAAATGTCTTTTAAACTTACAAGCTAATAAAATAAAGAACTGAAATAAAAAAAACATTTAACAAACCCTTGAAGCTTTGTTTCTATAGTTATTAGCTCGTTAGTATTTCTTGATTAAATTAAGTTACACTTTTCTATGAATTCTATGATTGACCGGGCTTTTACAAAAAAAAAATTGTATTGAAATGCTTATATTTGAAAGTTTAGGCCCCAATGGAGTCATTTAATCAAACCCAGCGCTCTAGGAATCGCCTGACCAATCATAATTTCAAAGAAATCTCTACAAATAGACCCCTACTCCAGTTAGAAACCGATTTGCAGAGGCTCAGTCATGCTCACTCGATTCATCAAAGCGAAGTGAATTACTCTGCGTCTCCGGTTTCTTCCGTAAGCGAATCATCTCCTTGCGAGTCTCGCCCATTTGTTAACACCCAATCTTTATTTAAGAAACGGCCCTTTCCGACAGAGCCGGCGTTTAGCGCACTTGTCGCTTTCCCATTATTATTTGCCCCGGCTTTTCGATTACTCTGGAAAAGAGCCAGCCTCTCTCTCTCTTCCTTCTTACATTCATTCATTCATTCATTCTCCTCATCAGGGAAGATGAAGAGCGGCAAAAACGTCCCATCGAGTTGAGTTGAGTTGAAGAGAGATCTCTTCTAGTATTCCCGCCGCGTCTTTTCGGGAAACTGCGAGTCAAGCAGTTTTCTTCGATAAATCGTTTTTTTATTTATTTAAAGAAAAAAAAACTTATTTTTGTGAAGGCAAATGACAAAGTCCGTGCTGTTGTTGTCACTTGCTGGGTGAAAAATATTTGTCATTTGGGTGCTAGGTAAGACGTTTTCGAATAAAAGTTTCGTTTAAGCTTTTCTATTGAGAAAAGATGTTCAGTTGGGAACAAATATTGGTAGAAATGCGCGTGCGTTGTCAAATAACTATGAACATCTGCGATTTCTTATCCTTGATTGATATTTATCGATTTCTTAAGGTCTTAAGAAATTTTTCATTCTGTGTATCGCCATGTATTTCATGTTCTTTAAACAAAAAAAAACTAACTAAAATACTCTTTATCAAGGGTATTTTACCTAGCCAAATTATCTGTGGAGTTAAGTTAATTGTTTTAAATAGAAATTGTACATATTTCTAAATTAGTAATATTTTTAATGAATTACACTTAAAATAAAGTGGGTCGTTTAATTATTTTTCATTATATGCCTACGCTTTATAGTTATAAACCAAGAAAACAACTAAGCTCCTTAATAAAAATATCTTGATTCGCGTAAAAGCATCAGCCACATTAGCTTTACATCTAATTTCAGATTAGGTATAGGTATGGCAAAGTTTCACCTTGGTTTTTTTTACAAAGTCCAAAGTTTTGGAAATTTTATTTCATCATAAATATCTTGTTTGTTTTACTTAACTAAAAAAAAGAATGAATGAGGTTGAATCAACAATGTCAGTAAACGAACTTTGCTCAGCGACATTTTTTAAAGATAGTCAGAATCTGTTCCATTACAATTTTGTTCCGCGACAACCGGCAATATGAGCGATAGGTCTAAAACGTTTTCCTCCAGTTCATTTTTATCTAGGTCATTTTCATCCAGTCCGTTTTCATCTAGTTCTATTACATCTTCTAGTTCATTCAAAAATATCAGTAGAGGTAAGCTTTTAACAATGAATTTAGAAAGTAACATTTATTTTATATGAATATATGTAATAACTTTGAAAACATAGCATTAAAGTATTAAATTTTTAATTACATTTTTATTATAAATAAAAATCAATCAATATTAAAATTGCTAAAATTAAAATTTTCAGAAAGAGAGTAATCTTTATTTTAGTTTTTTAAAAAAAATCGCCTTATCCATTAGTATCCGCCTTATCCATTAGTAAAACCATTTGATTAGAGCTGGCTGTCAGTCATATAATTACATGTACTACAGTTCTTTCAGATATTCACAGCACAGATTCAGATATTCAGATATACACTTATTTAAATATTAAGAGTAATAATTCAAATAATGTAAAAGAGAAAATGCATTACCTAGAACGATAATTTTAAGAGTAGAATAGGAAAATAACTGAAATGAAATGAATCAAATCCTTCTATTACCAAGTCAATCTTGTATTTAAAATCTAAAACCAATCTAAAACATCTATTAGTTCCTATCATGGAACTGTTCCTATCTATAATGAATTCAAGTATAAAAAAAAGTTTAGAAGGACCTATTTCCATTTTTGTTTTACCTATTTTATTACTAGTACTAGTTTAGTAATAAAGTTTAATAAATACATAGTTTAGTAATTTCTGTTACGTAAAAATCGTGATTTTAAAAAATTATTTTGTTTTCTATCAATTAAAATAACAAGTCATAAAATGATATTATAATTTTAATACAGTTTAAAGCACTTAAAGTTTTAATTAGTTGTTATAATTAAAAAATAAGTACCCGTTAGATATTCCTTATTTGCTTATCAGTGATAATTAAATGCAAAATCGAAGGTATGGTGAGTCTTTCCTTTTTATTTTAAATTTATTTGTATAAAAAACTCCATTAATTAATTAATTATTTTTTTACTAAAATCGAAAGAAAAGATCAATGAGAAAGATCAAAGGCACAAAACATCTAAACCTTAACACTAGCCCAAAATAATTCACAATTATAAGTATATTACCACCTTAAACGCTCTTAAGCGTAATAATTACCGAATACTAACGTTTTCAGAACCTCCCTCACATTATTTCAATTACAGACAAGAAAGAAAGAAAGAGAAAACTAGTTTTTGAACGCATGCTCCCTTGTTAGCTGGAGTAGAGCGCATTGATTCTCAAACGATGCACATTTATCTCCTCTCTGGGCCCTTCATTTCCACCTGTATTCCCCATCCTCATCTGTTGAAACGCAGCGTACCGTTCTCTCCCTTTCTTTCCTAGAATTTCTTCACGATATTCTTCTTCTGATGGAGCTTATTAGGAGCTCATTTGGATTTTCGTAATTGGCTCTATACCTGTTCTCATAAGGCTTTTTCTCTCATTTATTTTTTTTTACTCTTGCATCCTAATTAAAAGATTTTATTCCTCATATCGGTACGGCACGAGGGTAAAATTAGGCGGGGATATTAAGGGGGGAAATTATTTTTGCTGGAAATGACTGGCGGCTTGGTAAGGGTATAAGAGTGCTAATCTGCTTATGCGATTGCGCCGCGTTGGTAAAATGAGGTAAGATTACTTTAATAAAAAGCGGTTAGGTGCTAGGTTTCTCATAAAAATGAACCGTTAGGATGGTGGATTTATAAGGGAACTATCTTTTCTTCAAGCTTATTTCTTTGCTAATAATATAAGGATCTCTCACAAAAAAATTATGTACTAATATTACTGTCCAATTCAAGTTTTCTAATAGGATGTTATTTGAAGGAGAAATCCTTATGAAAATTACTCGAACCTACATAATCACCAAGGCCAGGGTAAAATACAGTAAAATTTGATTTTGATATTTTTAAGTCGGTATCTATACGTTATTTTTTTATGTCATTTATGTTTAATTTTATTTTGAGCAAAAGTTAGTGGGATTGAAATTGTGCGTATTATGATCTTTAAAAGATATTCCAGTATACCTATTTAGTAGAAACACTTAAATTGAATTGAATGCATCTGTGTATCTGTAAATTTAGTTTAAAATTAATCCTCTAAACTTAAAAGTTTATTGTGAACTTAACAACCAAACTTTGTAATTTCGTGTTAAAACTCAACAATTAAAACACTTGCAGCAAGCTAATTAAAAGTTTTATTCATTCCAAGAGGTTTCGCAAGTTGACTCCCCATTAAAGAACTTTTGTATCTTTTCCTAGAAAATACGAATAGAGTAGGTATATTTGAATAGTTTATAAGGCGTATATTTGGAGCGTATCCCAATCCCCCATCAAAATAAATGAATTAGGTATACAGAAATTGTGAATTTTAATACATTTACAAATTTACATATATTTTTACTATTCAGAGAGTTGCATCATGCGCCTATTTTGAGTATCTACTAAATATTTTTCATATTTTTATTCAGAAGTGTGAGTGACTTAGCTTCTCAAAATCCTTCTATAAAATTTTGATCCTTTCACAAATGATTCCAAGGTTGATCCACCTTTAATTGTATCTCGTTTTTTCTTAATTTTAGAATTCAGTTGAGCTTTATATAAACTACTACTTCATTCTCTCTGTCTTTTATAAAACAGGGCATTTTTCAGTATGAGTATTTTTAGGGGAATTTAATTGATTTCTCTTAGCAATGTTATTCAAATTATCTTTGATTTCTTGGATCTTTTCTCAATGAAAGCAAAAAGTTTAAAAAGAAAACAATTTAGCATTAATTCATTCTATCTAAAAACCTAGCTTGAAACCCTAAGGAAAAGGGACGGTATCGCACTGAATATGAATGGTTAACCTGCATCTGTCAGAAACTAGATCGGTCGTTGGCTGGTGGTTTCTTTCAAGGTTAATAGCTATTGTGTATTACGAAACTTAGACAATGGGGTTGTATTGTGAATGTCAAGTTAGAAACTTACAGGGAAAAGCTTACACATCGTAAAGGCATCTGTAAAAAAAACTCAAAGAGCTATTTCTAACTCTGAGAGAGCTGTAGTGTTTCTCAACAAGCTACTGAGAACTTTTTTGAGAATTAACAGCACGTTGTAATGAAACAAGGAACGAAGTTATAACAAGTAAATAGTGATATTTGTGGATTTGCATATCTGTTTCACTTATTGCGAAAACATATTTAGACTTATCTAAATACCACACGATATAACAATGCATATTTTTAGGTATGGAATGAATTTCTTTTTCGAAAATTTCGAAATCTCTTTTACAGTAAATCTGTTGAGATGAAAAGGGGGTAATAAACATAAAAGGTACAAACTAATTTTTTAAAAAGAGGATTATGTTACGACTTTTCCTATGATATTTATTATTGTTACTAATAAGCTATTAGTCATAATGTTTATCAAATCATCTCATTTTTCTTTAAAATGTTTTCATTATTAATTTTATACTGTTTTATACACTTCTAATTGAACGAATCGAATGTTTTAAACAGATGTTTATTCAGTATCAAAATGTTTTTAAAGAGAGGTGAAGTAAGGATACACCCAGTAGAATACATAGAATTTTATTTTGGGAATATTCTCTGAAAAAATTTGTCATTATCAGGTCAAATGATAGATTCTTGCACCGGGGGAAATATTTAACAGATATTAAATACATATTTAATAGGTCCAATGTAGCTTTTTAATACAATTTTAGGTAGAATTAGCATCTTAAGGAATTTAGTATAAGAAAAGTTTTGGAAATTAGACTAAAAAAACACAGGGTTTTAACTAGTTTTAGTACAGCTAGTCCTAATTTCAGACGTTACATTTTTAGGTAAGATTTTCATTTTGATGAACTCAAAACGGTTCATAGTTGTATAATTGTTGATAGCTCTGCATGAACGTAATATAAAAAAAAGTTGTGAACGGAGTTCGAATAAAAAAGGTGTCTTGGGGTCCTCCTCTAGAAATTTTTAGAAATTCGACCTTAAAAATAGGATTTTACTTGTTTTAGTACACTTTTCGGAAGGGGAGGCTGATCCCCTAGCTTCTCCCTTACGTCTCCTAAGGAAACCGATGCATACAGATTAATGGTGAAATTTAGTAAAGTTTTCTTTTAATTGATTTTATTTAAATTTTAATTTTTTTCATTCTTTTAAATTAAAAAAGCTTAAATTTATCTGCTAAGTTTTTCAGTCAAGCATGAGTCCTCTTTGTGTTAAAAAGTTATTGTAGGGTGTTTTTTTCTTCTAAATTTACTTTTTAGAGGGTGCAGAGACAAAATATTGAAAAATCTGAAAATCAAGCACTTGATTAAAAAAACTATTAGAAAATTAAACCTTTGGAAATATTATTTCAATTAATGTTTTAGTAACATCATTTATTGCATATGACCCGTGAAAAATCCTCTCGGAGAAAATAATTCCGGGACCTTATCTATATTTTCATTTGGACTACCCCTTCCCTTCCTCCCCTAGAAATCCATTATGCAGCACCGAAAAACATCCCGAAAATATTAAAAACCCTCTCGAATTTCTCGTCTTCCCATTTAAATTTTTTAAGCTCCAGCGATCTCTGTCAAAATTAGTCCTCGTCTGTGCGCACACCTGGCGACCTTTCACCGGCTTGGCGCGCGCCAGCCGCCCCAGCAACCTCCAGCTCAGGGCTGCCGTTTCCGTGACTTTATCGCCCTTCCCCCGTCGCCAGTTAGCCCTAAAGACACAGACCCGCCATCGCATCGATTCCTCCTCGAGCCAACGCAAAATCGGAACCTGTCGGCCCGTTCTGCTGCTTGCTAGCGAGCTACGAAAAGAGCTCTGCTGCGATCGTGATTTTTTTTTCTGTCGGTGCAGTGCAATTCCCCGGGCCTCCTCGATGCCGAATCCAGCCGAAAAATGGGTTAATGGGCCTACCACCACGGCAAAGCAGCTCCTACCGCCGAAGATGACCGACTCGGCCGCCCAGTGTAAACATTGAAGAAGCACTGGTGGACGGTGCCGCCGATCCTTCGAAGAAAGATGTGCGAACAACGTGAAATTGTGGGTGAAATTCGCGATGGATGTGAAATCGGTGTGTCTGTGAGCGATGAGTAATACAACCACCTGAAGTTCTGGTGTCCGAGGAGTGAGGAGATTTCCAAGGGGTTTTTTCGACATGGTTGACCTTGGAGGTTATGTTATTATTCTCGTAGAGACTACAGATAAAAAGATCAAACTATACGGTAAGTTCAGTATTGTTTGTTTTGTACGGCGAAAACGTGTTTCCTGTCAGGATAAATGTGAATTGTGAAATCTTGAATTCCACAGTCACCATCATGTTTTGACAGCTCCATGATGTTTCCCATTTGGATATCTTTTAATTTGTCGTTCTGAATCATCGTGTAGTATTATAGTTCATTATTCATTACCTAGTTTTCAAAATAATGAAATTATGTTAAAAATTTACACTATAATTATTCTAGGAAAAGTATCAGGACAGGTCAAATTGAGTAGATTGCATTTCAAAACAGCTGAATATCTTGGGTGAAATTATTTTGCTTTTAAAACCATCTATTGTAAACTAAAATGTATTTCCTAAGATATAAACTATATTTCTAATACTTTAATTTCATTAAATTTTGAATAGTGTATCATTTCAGATAATATTATGGTGTAAAACTAAAATCAAAGTAAAAGCATAACTTTAATAAATTGCATCTAGAGTAAAAATTCATAGAATTCATTATATTCTTTCAGTTCAATTAGGTCATAATTTCATGATTTAATAGTGTATTGGTCCCTATTTCTTCAAATATTGGAGGATTCTTATTACTTACCTAGTAAAGTTTTATAAATGTTGTGATGAATGTGGTTTATACAGAAGCATAAAGTTTTACACTAGTTTAAACCATTCCCATAATATATACTTTCAATTTTCATTATTGGATGATCAATTTTTCAGCTCTTGTGATTTTTCTTTTCTTATTTTTAAGTAATATCTTCAAATACATAAAAATAAATGGAAACATAAGAAAAAATTCATTATTTTTCCCATTTTGATGGTAACTAAGTTATTTAGAATCACATCAATAGAGGGTAATCAAATCCCTTCTTAGTTTAAGTTTTAAACCAACTCTAAGCTGAATCCCAATGCTTTAAAGTAATTAGCTTAGTATTTTCAGCTGTATTTTCATTTCTTCCCTCTCCTCAAATTAATTTGATGTCCCAGTCTTTTGAGCTCTGACATCAATTCATTGAGCTCTGGCATTTTTTAAGTTACCAACTTATACATTTATAGTGGTTATTTAACAATTATGGTAGAAAATGTGGTTCCTAGCTAGTTGGCAATTTTCTGGCAATCCTTTCATTGCTATCGCTTTGAAGTCTCTATAATTTTCTATATTTATTAATTATTCTTCCAATCTCAACATTAATGACTTATTAACTTTTTTGTTGAAAGGGTTTCACTCGCAGTACTTAAAATATGTTTCCGCCATGATTAATTAATTTGGAATAATTTAAATACACCAGGAGACTAAAAAAACATGAGAATAATAAAGAATCCAATAATATCAGAACCTAACATATCCAAACTTAATAGCGGAATTAAGGGGCTATGGATCAGCATGCAGAGTTTTTTGACCATGCACTGCCTAACGTCATGTAGCTGATTTGAGATGAGAGTTTTCACTCTTTATTTGCCTCACAACTGTGGTGTAGCCAGAAAAAAAATTGAAGGGGAATATGGAGTAGTTTATGTGGGTTTTCTATGGGTCCAAAAATGAAAATTTCTGAATTTTTTGGGGGGATATATCCTTAATTTCCCCCTTTATCTAAGCCCCTGCCTCACAATATTTATTTCCAAATGTTAGAGATGCAATATAATATTTTATATCTACTTAGAAGTTCTGGAATAATTTTTGTACAAATTAATTTTGTTCTTATAACTTGCTTGGAATTGGGAATTAACTTGCTTGAATTCTTATTAAAAGCACACATGGCAGGAAAAGAAAGGAAAATCCTGTAAATGGTGAACCCTTGTCTTTACCAATTACATTTAGGCACTCACACCACACACCCAAATTTTAGAATTTATCATCTGGTTAATTTTTAAATTAAAGTGTTCCTGTCATCATGTACTACCAGTTTAAAAGAAGTGTTAGTGATAGCTCATTAGATAATAAATGCAATTTCTTGTTCGGTTTTTTCTTCTTTTTTTTTAATAAAAGTGCAAGAAAACTGTCTCAAAAAATTTACTACTTCTGTAGTTATATTATATTTGTTCTTGCACCATCAGCTGCAAGGGTTAATACTAAAAAAAACTAAAACTAAACTCATTGGCACAACAGCCCTAGTGGGCCAAGGCCTACGATGCCCATCTTCGTTCTCTTGACCGTGGGGCCCTGGGGTGCAAAGCATATGTCCTGGTTCAGAGGCGGCGACTCCGGGGGTGCTGGGGTTCTCGAGCAACCCCTATGTCCCCAAAGAGTCTCAAAATGAGCTAAAACAATACTTCTGGACCCTCCTTTTTACTTAGAGTTCAAATTTATTACAAAAATTTTGACTTAAAGTGCACAAAAGTTAAAATTCTTTGTGTAAAAGTAATCGTCACAGCACTCTGACTTCATAAAATAAATATGAGCAACGAGCAACCCCACTGATTTTCAGTACCCGGCGCCCCTGTCCTGGTTAGGTGGTCAGTCTAACGCAAGACCCCCAGTGTTTAGTTCCCAAGTGTTTAGTTCATTTTATCGACCCACTGAAGGGATGAAAGGTTGAGTAGACCTTGCCCAGCCCGGGACCCGGGAATCGAACCCCGGACCTGTGGCGTGGAAGCACTACCACTTCGCCACCGGGCTTCTTATAATACTAATAGATTAAAATAACTGCCTTTTTTAGACCAGTTAAATGTTGTAAAATCACAATGACACAAAAAGTTTTTGATACTTACATTATATTAAGTCATTTCCTATTTTGCCTACTTAATATAATAATAGTACTACCTAAAGTTGCCAAAAGTAACTTTAGCACTGTATTGGACTGTGTAGCATTTCTTAAATTTTGACAACAATGAAATCATAAACAACTTTATACGCTAGTGACCAAGCAAGCTTTCTAACCCCTGGCCTACCCCTATAAAATTCTTTTATTCATCACTGTGCTTGGTGGTTATACAAGCCATGTCAAATAACACTTCTGTGCAGTATTTTATTTTTATGCATCATTAAACCTTAAAAAAATATCTTAAAATTTAAGGCAAATGTTAGATTTAGATGTGTTTCTCCTTGCTCTTTAAATTAATAGCAACCTAACCTGTATATCCTCAAATCCTAACCATTCAATTTTCACCATTAATTCATTTTTTCAAATTTAAGAGGATTTTATTGTTGATTGGGAAATGCACAGAGTTTAACTACTTTAAATGAAACATACTATAAAATACTATCTTTAAATATTGGTACTTTTTTTTATAAAATGTTTTTTTTTTAATTATTCACTGTAGTATAAGCGGTATATTCTATAAGAACCATTTTTTTTTTTAAATCTGTCTGAATTTTATTTATTTAATTGTAAAATTTAAAAAAAAATTAAATAAAATCAAGGTGTAATCATTATAGTATGAATAACTTGAGAATATAAACATATGAAGAAATGTTTTTAAAATATATTATCCCAGTGTTTTATATTCTAGTACTTACTGCAAAATTTTGATTTACAATGTTAGTGAGAATGTAGTTATTTGCAAAATACTACTACTATAATATGATGCTCAAAAGAATTACGGAAGTATGCAAAACAGAACAAATCCGAGCGAGACGGCCACGTTCGGGTATAAAATGAATACATAATTTGCATTAAATGAAAAAGAAGAAATTAATTTTTTGTTTCATTGGAGCTTTTATCATTTGTTTGAAACAATAAAAAGATGCTGTGGAGCAAAATCTCCATTGCATATGAATACAAAAAAAAGTAATTTTAAAAAATACATGGTTATTAATATACAACAATCCAGACGGTATTTCCAGGAAAAAATTTCAGAGGAAGATATTGCAGTTTTTAAGGGGGATATTTTAGATATGTTCTACAGTAAAACTTTTTTGAGTTTGAATGGAAATATCTCCGAATCCCCTTGCTTTGGTATGCTCATGGTATTTTGGAACAGCTTGGAGATCAAGAGTGGATGCGATGTTTTTCCCGAATTCCCCTTTTAGTGTGGCGGCAAGTGGTCTTCCGTGCGATTTTTGTGATACAATTATGAGGCTTGGTTTTTCTGAAAGGTGTTAACATAACGAGTACGAATCCGGTTGTTGGACCCCCCAAATATGCTGCAGAGGCGCGTGGCGGGGGGTTCAAAATGGCGGATCTCGGTTCGAAAAACAGCCATTTCTTCAATACTTATGGCAATATAAAATATTTTTTAAACTTAAATAATAGTTTATTACACATTTAAACGTATTAGTACCAGTGGTATTTTTTTTGAATGGCAGGTAATACAGAAAAGCGGGTAATTCCGAATACCCTTGTTTTGGGAGTTTCCCGTCTTATTTTTCGAGTTACAATGGTGACGATTGGTTTTTCTGAAAGGTATTAACAAGCTGAACACATATTTAAATGTTGGCACAGCCAAAAACTATGCAGGAAAGAGGGAATTCAAAATGGCCGACTTTTTAATTCACCGAAACGGAAATATCTACTTCGCTTAACGCAACCAAATATATTTTTCACCTTAATACATTTAAATATGTAATGAATTAATATTTAAGCTTGAAAAAATTCTTATATTGTGATAAATATTGAAGAAATTGCTATTTTCCGAACCGAGATCCGCCATTTTGAACCCCCCCGCCACGCGCCTCTGCAGCATATTTAGGGGGTCCAACAACCGGATTCGTACTCGTTATGTTAAGACCTTTCAGAAAAACCAAGCCTCATAATTGTATCACAAAAATATTTGCTATTAACTTATTATAAAAAACGTAATAATATTGAAAAGTGATAGCGATTTTTATACATTAAGGTGGGTCGGAAAAAACGCCTTTGTTAAATACGTTAACTGGTGGAGCATATTTTTGTCCAAATGAACTTCAATAAAACGTGTAAAAAATTTTGAGCTCGATACAAATTTTTTCTGCTACTTCGTTTGTCGTCCCAAATTCGAAAAAAAACCACTTTTTTTAAATATTAAAAGAAAATAATTGTTAGGAATTATCCACTTGCGGCTAGGGTGGAATTTTTTATATCAAAACATGAAAAAAATTCAGCTTGATACCAGAAATTCTTCTTCAGAGACTTGTGCCAAAAAATTGGTAAATAAGCGAATTAATGCTATTTTTTTAATTTTGTAAAAATCAGTTTCTTCAAATATCCGCTTGTGATTAGTTTTGTTGTTTTAAGTAAGTTTCAGCAAAACGAGTAAAAATTTTCAGCTTTATCGAGATGAAAATTTCTTTCCTTTTACAATTCCTTTTGCTAACGACTTGCACCCTAAGATTGGAAAATAAACAAATTAACATTATTTTAAATTCTGTAAAAATCAGTTTCCTTTTTATAACCACAGGTAAAAAAGACTTTTTCAATCATTAAAAACCACATAGAACTTTTCAGGGTCAATTTTTCGTTCTGATATCAGATCTGCTTCAGATCTTCAATTTTGCCGAACCAATTACAGAATTCAAGTGGGGATACAATATTGTATACCTAATTTTATTGGGGAAACCAACAATGTGTTCACCAGGCAGAGATACCAATCACTGTATTGATTTTGAGCTTTTCTTCACACCATTGGAGTACCAAACGGCGAGGGGAACTTACTCAGATCACTTTATCTATTATAACAACTGATACAAATAATCTTAGAAGCCCATGATCTGTCCTGATCAGACCAGCCAATCCTCAGTTGAAATAGTCTCATCACAGAAATATAGTCTCTGGTCATTTAATGACTTTTTGATAAAGGTGTTGAAGTTTGTTGAAGCTATTTGGCCAACATCAAAACTAATCACAAGCGGATTTTTGAAGAAACTGATTTTTACAAAATTAAAAAAAAATAGCATTAATTCGCTTATTTACCAATTTTTTGGCACAAGTCTCTGAAGAAGGATTTCTGGTATCAAGCTGAATTTTTTTTTCACGTTTTGATGAAGATATATGATAAAAAATTCCACACTAGCCGCAAGTGGATTTCCTAACAATTATTTTATTTTAGTATTTAAAAAAAGAGGGTTTTTTTTTTCGAATTTTTGGGACGACAAACGAAGTAGCAGAAAAAAATTGTATCGAGCTCAAAATTTTTTACACGTTTTATTGAAGTTCATTTGGACAAAAATATGCTCTACCCGTTAGCGTATTTACTAGAGTGCCGTATTTACCAAAGGCGTTTTTTCCGACCCACCTTAATGTATAAAAATCGCTATCACTTTTCAATATTATTGTGTTTTTCATAATAAGTTAATAGCATATATTTTTGTGATGCAATTATGAGGCTTGGTTTTTCTGAAAGGTCTTAACATAACGAGTACGAATCCGGTTGTTGGACCCCACAAATATGCTGCAGAAGCGCGTGGCGGGGGGTTGAAAATGGCGGATCTCGGTTCGGAAAATAGCAATTTCTTCAATATTTATCGCAATATAAGAATTTTTTTAAGCTTAAATATTAATTCATTACATATTTAAATGTATTAGGGTGAAAAATATGTTTGGTTGCGTTAAGCGAAGTAAATATTTCCGTTTCGGTGAAATGAAAAGTCCGCCATTTTGAATTCCCTCTTTCCTGCATAGTTTTTGGCTGTGCCAACATTTAAATATGTGTTCAGCTTGTTAATACCTTTCAGAAAAACCAATCGTCACCATTGTAACTCGAAAAATAAGACGGGAAACTCCCAAAACAAGGGTATTCGGAATTACCCGTTTTTCTGTATTACCCGCCATTCAAAAAAATACCACTGGTACTAATACGTTTAAATGTGTAATAAACTATTATTTAAGCTTGAAAAATATTTTATATTGCGATAAGTATTGAAGAAATGGCTGTTTTTCGAACCGAGATCCGCCATTTTGAACCCCCCGCCACGGGCCTCTGCAGCATATTTGGGGGGTCCAACAACCGGATTCGTACTCGTTATGTTAACACCTTTCAGAAAAACCAAGCCTCATAATTGTATCACAAAAATCGCACGGACCATCATTTTCGTACCACTTGCCGCCACACTATTTACCTTTGTACAAAAAATCGTCGAGAGTCCGGGCTGAATACAACACATTTGAGCTGCTCAGAATAATGAAGGTCTGTTTACTTGTGTTGGCGGTTGAGAAGATTTCTCCCAAATCAGTCTCCTACCTGCTCCTTACCTCCTGACCGAATTAAACAGGTGTGCTTATGTCGCATTGAGTGTCTTCTCTGACTGTGTGACAAATATTAAACCTGCTCAAGAATTCTTATGCATCATTCCCGCCAGCTATTTGTAAGGTCTACTCTACAATCCTGAGTTTTTCAGTTAATGCTCTTGCATTCTTATAGTTGTTTTTGATGTGAGAGAGAGAAAACTGACTTATCTTAAATTGGGACGTTTATATTCGAGTTTTTTAATTATTAAACAGGGACCAATTAGTATGTGCAAAGGTGTTTTTCCTAAGGAAAGTACTGCATTGTTAGAACCTATGGGTTTCTATTGAATGGTGAATACCCTTAAAACAATTTTAATAAATAAATTCATTACCTAAAAATTCCAAGGTACAGGAAAAGTATTTGTTGTAAGTGGTAGGGTATTTTTTTTTTGGAACAATTAATTTTTTATAGATTAAAGTGGTAAACTAATTCAATAATTACTCAAAAAACAAGTAGTCTGACAACCAATGAGGATTTTTTTTTTTCATAAGTTTTAAGTCTAGATTTACCAGGAGTGAAAATCTGCCTGCTTCTGTTAAGATTTCCACTTAACAGCTCTTCTGGTTTTTTTTCTTAAATAACCGATGATAACTTAACTATTTCTTTTTAGTTTAATCCCAATCCAAGAAAAGCAAACATTATCCCCAATTAGGATCTTTACACGACTGGGAGCGAATTGCTATGCTGTCCCCTTGTTCCTTTAATTTGAAGAACTAGAACTCAATTTGGAAATAGAGTATTTTTAATTTACTTTAATATTACCTTGCAGAAAGGATAGGCACGCCTTAGGCGTGGCAACTCTTTCTGCCAATATGTTATGAATTTTCGATGATTTTCCTGCCTACCTAACCACCGATCACAGTGATATGCATTGACCAAAAGCAATTAATCGTAGAAGATAGGGCTCATGATTTTTCAGAGACTTTTTCTTAAACGCCATCTAAAATTGATTTTGTGATGGATCCATTCTTGCAGTTTCTTTGAGCTGCCGACGTTTTGAAAGTTTGGTGTAAGGGGCCATTCATTAATTACGTAAGGGTCCCGAAGGGGAGGGGGGTTTGGAAAAATCTCTTTACATACCCTTACTTGGGGGTGAGGGGGGGGGGTTAAACCCATTCTTACGTAAGATTTTCCAAGTTAATGTAAACAAATACCAATTTTTCTAATCAAATTACTATTGAAAACCCTCAGGAAAAACTTAAAAATGCTGACGATCTCGATATTTTATAGAAGCTTTAATTTAAAAAAAAATGAAGGTATATCAGATGTAACTGATCCTTTACTAACATTTTATTATTATAAAAAACGAAATGGAATCTTACGTAAGAATAGGGGGGAGGGGTTTGAAAAATCTTACGTATCCTTACATGGGGGTAGGGGGGGGGTCAAAATTGCCAAAATCATCCTTACGTAATTAATGAATGGCCCCTTATAATTATACTAATACTGTTTGAATTGGAAATATTAGGTCAAACTCCTGGTGTAGACGCCAAATAAAGATTACCTAAAATTTCATAATATGAAGCTAAAGATATAGTTTCAATCGATTTCGTTCAAACTTTTCGAAATTCTTAGCAAATTTTCTACCATCTTAAGAAAGTCTCTCTTAAAAGTAGTTACGCAAACCAATGCTTAAATTCCTGCTGATTTCATGATATAAATTACGAATTTACCTATAAGAGTTAATTAAAGTTAGTAGAAATCACAAGAAACCCTCTCAACAAGGGGTCTGGATTCCTGGTGCATAAGTTTTCTTTTCTGCTGCACAGTGGGGTCCGAGTTTCCTGATAGAAGGATTTTCCTGGTGCTTCCATGTGGTAATTTATTGGTCTATCATAAGTTGCTCTTTTGCAAAAGGTTTTCTATAATCACTACTTTTGCACTGCAACGCGACTTTGTCTACCGGTCTAATTAATTTCATGGTTTGGTCTCCGAAGCTGTCTATTGTGTATGTAGGTTCATTATTATATTGACCTCCTTATTTACTAATCCCGAGCAAAGTGATACCCCCATATACCCACCTTTTTCGCAGGCACTATTGGTCTTAGATTGTTGCTCCCTGCGGTGCACTTGCTGGAGCTAAAAACAGGTAGAAATACGGTTGCTTTCGTTGCTTTCCGATTAGCAGCTGTTCTTCCGGCGTTTAAAAAACGATTTACTGCCCCTCCCTCCCCCCACCCCTCTACCTGTCTCGGGTCCTCGAATTATTAATTCCGCCATCCAGTGATGCTTGATTGCGGTGAAACCCCTATCACATGTGATGGAGCTCTCGTTAATGTTAATGCTTTGCTTAGTTATGCAGCTATTTGTATTGTGATAATCCCATTGGAACAGCATTTAACCCTAAACATAATCTCAGACTTAAAGACATCCTTTTAACTTTAAACATAACTTACAGATCTGCTGTATCAAAGTTGTTAAATACATTTCCATATGGTGAAAGCATTAGTGATTTTTAATATGTTATAGTGTTACCGTTATAAGAGGTCTGTCCAGATTTATTGTGAAAATATTAACATAATATTAAGTTGAAATAACCGTTAAATTACATCATTTCGATAAAAGCCCTGCTTTTGTGAAATCGCAAGGACGTTTTTTCCAAAGAGTTTGTTCTGAAAATTTTTAAGTATCCGGTTTAATCATTTTGCAATGGAAAATATATTTTTTTGCAAAAATAATATTTGGAGTGTACCGACAAACGAGTACCAAAAAGAACCAAAATTTGTTTAACCTTTAATTTTTTGTAATGGAATGCTAAAACAAGAATTATTTTGGGATAATATGATCATGGAAGGTGCAGCTAGATGTTAAAAGTGTAATTTGTTTTTATATGATGCTATCACCAAAGCATTTTTGTTATAAGTAGAACCTACTGTAACAGAAACTCCATACATGAACTTAATTCTCAATTTTTATTTAAAAAAAACCTCTTAGAGCCTTTAATCTAGATCTAATGTTAATGATTCCATCCTATTACATTTTAGTACTTTTAAAAAGCTTCATCTTGTATTTTTTCAATCCAGGATCATAGCACCTGATCTTTGTACTTATATATCTAAAACCAGACTAATTTATTACAATGTAATAAATAATGTTACTAACAAGGAATAGGGGTAATAAGAAATGGCAAAACTCCTCGAAGTTCACATTCCCAACGTGACATTCCCATATCCTCTCCAGACACAGAGATAAATGTGGTCAGAACTCTGGACCAGACACCAAATGCCCAGGGTTCTTTTATCTGCAAAGCTTCTAATCCCTGCCTTGGTGACATCTCCCGACAACTTATTGTTCTGGAACAAAGCGAAATTGATCGATTCAGAAAGTGCTGGATCTCGTGATCTTTGTCTCCTGCAGGAATAGTGTTCTTCCAATAGCAAAATCTGCTCCTATACCAACTTTGACTTTATAGCTATTCTCTCAATTTATGATTATATATTTCAGAATGCTTTTCATTCTTTTAGTACATACGGTTAAAATGCTCTGGAAAAAGTTTTTCAATTAAATTTCTGTTTTATTTAAAGTGTCGAGTAAGTTGACAAAATGTCGAGTGTAAGTTATCCCCAGTAACTACAATAGATTTATTTTTAAATGTGTTAATTTATATTTAAAATTTAAATAAAGGTACAAAAAGGGCGTTAAAAAGTTTATTTGCTTTTAAACATTCATATAAAATTATTTATCTCGTACATATTTGAGTAATTCTAAACTTTATCATGCATAAGTTTTTCAATTCAACTCTAACATATCCAAATCTTTTAGTAAATTAATTTGTAAAGCATTAGCTTCAATCAGTTTTCAAATAAAATATAAATATTCTAGAGTAACATTGATGCGATCTTTTTTTATCGTGGTATCATGTTATCTAGTTGATGACGAACTGCCTCCTCAAAATCAAAATACTAATTTAACCGGTATCTCTCGTGCAATTTCTGTATATTCATTATTCATTCTGTATATTCTATTACGATGTCCAATTTCCGGCTCAAAAGTGAACTTTAGTGACTCTAAAAATGCTGCTCTTGCTCTTTCGGAGAACGTAATATAGATAAGGGTTTCTCTGGTGCAGAAGAAAAAGAAATCTCAATTTTCCACATGGTGTCATGCTGATGCATGCGATGTGTATAGTATATCCCCTCGACTTCGGTATGCATGGCTGTGTTGGGGGAAAAGTACTTTTGTGATGAGAAAGAGACGGTTTTTTGTTATCCGCGAGCGCATTTGGTTGGAAATATGAATAACTCTGGAGTTTAGTCTTAAATTTATCAGGGCAAAAATTCATATTTTTGGAGAACAGTTTTTTTGCCAACCCTCAAAGTTAATTTTTAAAAAGAAAGATGGAATCGAGTGGCCTACTTTGTATACAGATTTAGAAAAAGAGGACGTGTAGAAAACAATTTCTTCAGAAGATACGCCTTTCCAAAAGAATGTTTTTTTTTTTAAACTGATATCAGACATCATAACCGAACTGTCATCGTCACCCGTCCGTCCAGTCAAATCTTTACGGATATCCCTCATGCGATGATAACCTCTTTTTCTTGTATAAACTCTAAAAACCCATACTGCCTCGTTAAAATCCCGAGATTTTATTCGTTCAAGTTTTAAAATGTCCTAAAGGAGCACGTTTACTCAAAAATGTTACGTGTTTTCCCGATTTTATTTTTACAGCAAAATCTTGCCCCTCTGCTTTTCTCTCTCCTTCTTATCACACATGTTCCCGGGGACTTCTCTCCCGCTTTCACAAACATTTTATTATTATTTTTCCCTTTCGGCGGCAGGATGCGTGCATGACAGCCGAGGATTGTAAAAAGCAACTTTTTTTACGAACTTACTACGACGTGGGATTTCTACTTCGCTGTTTTCTTCAAAAAAGATTAGAGAAACTCCCCAAGACTGACAACACGTTGCGTGGAATTCGCTGTCAGCAGTGAGCATGATTGCTTTACCGCTTCCTTAACTTCATCAAAAGTATTTCTAACTATTCTTGTAAAAGCTTTACTGGGGTGAAAACTATTCTTTCTTTGTAGCGTTGAATCAGCTTTTAGTGATGCGTTTAGCTTTTCCCTGCGGAGGAGTGTCGCGAATTGATTTTGTTACGTATATGTGAAAGAAAAGTGAATGATAGCGTTCGTTGTGGTGCTGGCTACTCTTTTATTTTTATTGATTGATGTTTAAACGTTAGAAATACATTTTACCTGAGTGTAAAAGTTTTCAAGATTCTTTGCCAGTCTTGGCTCATGAACTTTAAGGTTCCACCAATCATGGTGAAAGAAAGTTGAAAGGTCTTTAAGATCGCAATCCAGTTGTATTAGAGAGGTAAGAGGGTATTCACAAAATACGTCACGTTTATAGGAGAAGGGGCCCTGTATGTGACTAGTGACACACTGACCAAAAAGAAACTTTAACTTTGACTTTAACGTTAAAACTTTGTAAAATCACAGTTTAAAAAATGATGTTAGAAGCTGTAGAAATTTCTGTCATTGGTATTAATTTAGCAGAAATCATCATTCACTGAAAGTAAAAATTGAGATTTAAAGTTTAAAATACTAATATTTAGTTTTATGTCAAACCCTCAAAAGTATGAGATTACTAGGGGAGTACACAGAAATAACGCCACCTTACTATCCAGCATCATTGAGTTGGGAGGATCAGAACCGATAAAATGAGTTTTGCTAAGTAGGTAGTGCAATTTGATACTAAAGCGACGATACGAGAACTTGTGACATGGGAGAGAAGAAATGGTCTGAAACCTGAAAATTATTTGATTTAATTTGTGAATGGACCCTTTGAAGGGAAGCATGTGGCCATCAATGAAGAGACTAGATACTCAAAATGTAGCCTGCTAATCCTTTAGAAAACGCTTCTTAATCTCTGTGAAGTTACCTGCTAATCTTTCGAGTACAAGGTTCTGCATAATAGTTTTTTTTCTAAATTTATCGCTGGGTATTGAAAATGAGTAAATATTTAAAATTCAAGGGACGCGAAGGAAGTAGAGTATAGATTAACACGCTGAATATTTCTAAAGGAGCCTCGAGTGGATTTGATGGGGAAGATATTTTCCTAACTCCTGGTTTTCTCCGGCAGTCAGTCCTCCTTTATTCCTTTTTACCACGTTTTTATTAGGTCGCTTTGTTGTCTGTCTGTCTGTCTGTCTATCTGTCTGTCTGTCTGTTCGGGTGGAATTTAGAAATCGATTTTTAACTAACTTCCCGAAGAGGTAGAGACTTGAAATTTTGAACACAGTTCAGATCTGGATGACAATGCGATATTATCTCGTTGTTTCGGTTACCTTTGCTTCCCCTGAACCCCCAGGGGGGCTTTCGGGTGGAATTTAGAAATCGATTTTGAATTAACTTCCCGATGAGGTGGAGACTTGAAATTTTGAACACAGTTCAGATCTGGATGACAATGCGATATTATCTCGTTGTTTTGGTTACCTTTGCTTCCCCTGAACCCCCAGGGGGGCTTATTTAGAAATCGATTTTCCCGATGAGGTAGAGACTTGAAATTTGGAACACAGTTCATATCTGGATGACAATGCGATATTATGCCATTGTTTCGGTTAAATTTGCTTCCCCTGAACCCCCAGGGGGGCTTATTTAGAAATCGATTTTCCCGATGAGGTAGAGACTTGAAATTTGGAACACAGTTCATATCTGGATGACATTGCGATATTATCTCGTTGTTTCGGTTAAATTTGCTTCCCCTGAACTCCCAGGGGGGGGGCTGATTTAGAAATCGATTTTGAACTAACTTCCCGATGAGGTGGAGACTTGAAATTTTGAACACAGAACTAAAAAGCAGAAAATAATTTATTAAATAAAAAAAACTTTTTAAAAACCACGTTTTTAAAATGCACTAAAAAGTATAAAATAATTTGCTTCTAACTCCTTGTAAAACGAAAAACGTGGGGCTCATGCAATAATATTTACAGCTAGTACTCTATTGGCCACTCTATTTACTAATATATCCACAATAAATAAAAAAATAAGAAGCATAAAGAGTACGGAGAGAAGCTGTTAAATTAAATATCTAATGCATGAGCCCCACGTTTTTCGTTTTACAAGGAGTTAGAAGCAAATTATTTTATACTTTTTAGTGCATTTTAAAAACGTGGTTTTTAAAAAGTTTTTTTTATTTAATAAATTTTTTAATGATAATCTAGTGTCAGTTTTCAGGTGACGTCACAACCGGTTATTTTCTTTTAACTGTGTATCTACTGTAGGGCTTTTAACTGTTGCTAAGGCCGTTGTTTATCTGTTGCTAAGGCGGTTTTTAGGTATGGGATCACGTGATTGCCAATTCTCCAATAGAAGAATTTCACGGCTAGTCATTTTCTGTAACTGTTAACCTCTGTAGGGCAAAAAACTGTAACATCTTCTGTTGATAAGGCCGTTGTTAGGTCCGAGTCATGTGATTGAAAATGCTCTATTGCTTCTCTCGATCTCTTTCCCGCTTTGATGGATTGTAGTGACGTTTATAATGACATCTCCCTTTCGATGTCTGGACAGGGTTACGCTGTGGGTGTGGATCAGAAACTGGATATTCCTCCTCTTTTTTTTTTCTCTCGAATTTCTTTTTTATTTGAGGGGGGAGGGAAACCGGAAACCGTTATCGATTGGGAGAGATGGCGCGGGAAGATGGTGAAGCGAAAGTGAAGATTTCGGTTTCACTCGGGTGAATCTGCGCTACCCACCGACTTCTGCCGAATTCCGAACAAATGGTGTCGATGATCCGGTCACATGTCCCGAAGAAGAAGACATCTAAGGTGGTCGTAGAGGTATTTAAAGCAGAGACTGGCGTTGTTTCTATGGCCTTCTATATTCCTTGGAGGTGGCACGGACGCAGTAACTGAAGTGCACAGCACAGCACACTTGTTACTTACACCCTTCTAAAAGACGCAAAAATTTTAGTTATGGTAGTACTAAAAGGATAGAACTTCTTTTCCCTCTTTAAGTGCAACTTAGGTTTACCAGGCAGGATCCACTTGGGGTAAACATGCACTGGATCAAATAACAAGTGAAAGAATTTCCATTTAGAGATTTTAACCTCATTCAATCCCACCCATCTACTTTCTCGCAGCAAGCGGATATTCTTGCAATCAAGGTGCAGTTGATACGGTGTTTTAAATTAAAACGACAAAACCCTGTTACTAAAGACAATGTTTTCCAGAATTTTTGCGGGAGAACTTTCAGACCTATTTTTGACTCTAACTCTGGAAATAATTCCTTTAAAGATCTCTGTTATTCGACTTAAAGCAAATATTGCAGTTGCCTCATTAACTAATTTTTCCGTACAGATGAAATTGTAGACTTAACAGCAAATCTCGGACAGTCTAGACTAGAGCAACAGAGAGACAGTCTAAAGCAGTCTTCTCTCCAACTTACTCAATTCTTTAGCATCTCTTTACTCCTTGAGTCTCTCTCTGCTTTTTAGTATTCCTTTACTCTTCAACATCCCTTTGCTGTTAAGGTTTTGCTATTCGCCATCCCTATACTCTTCAGCATCTTTGCTCTCTTAAGAATCTGCTTCCTAGTATCCCTTTGTTCCTCAACATCTCTTTCCTCTTCCGCTGTTCTATTTCTTAGCATCTATTTGCTCTTGAGCCTCCTTGTCAGTTAGCATCCCTATGTTCTGTAGCATCTTTTTTCTCTTCTTCAACATCCCTTTGCTCTTCAGCATTTTTGAGTTTAAAGCAAAGAACGTAAAATATTGGTTGTTAAAGAAATATGCTATTTTCAGATTGCGTGCAGTTTTTACTTTTAACGGCATTCAACCTATCATATTGCTTCGTACTTTCTAATACACACAGGTGCAGATCAGTTATCTCTTTCAGAGGTATCATCCTCATTTATATGACGGAATCCGAAAATAGCAGCAGCTCCACTTGGTTCGTCGACGAGGGAATCCATTCTCATCTTCACGGCCCATGTTCCCGATAAAAAGAAAGGGATTTATGTTCACACCAATAATGCGAATCGTGAAAAATGATCCCGGTTTCTTTGAGGGACAGAAATCATTACCTCAGCCGAATCGGTCTATCTTATTCCCCGGGCGGGTAGAAATAAAATGGTTCTCCGAAGAACGTATTTTAGAAAACAAGGTGGGAATTTTGCGCGTTTCGTGCACCCAATAATACATCAGCAATTTTTTTTTTAAAAGAAAGACCAAAAAAGCTTAGTATTATTGATCTTCGCTTGGCTTCTGATTTTGTCTTTCATTTCGCGAGCCTTTAATTTTATTCAATTTGTATGTTTCCAACTCCAATGTTTTAAAAACAATTGAGAGTAAACTTTTTTACCTGATGGTAATGACTGTGTATGGTAATAGATTTTTCTTCTCTCACAGATTTCACCTTCCCTCTTTTGTAGTGATGATTTTGATTTCCAGTTATCTTTTTTGCTCTTTAATCTGTCATTTATGAATTTAAAACGTTGCTCATGAATAAACTTAGAAATCCTGAAATCCATATCTAAACCTCTTTTCCCAGAATCTCTACCAGGTTATTTTTATGTAAAGCTAACACCTAACCTTTTCCTCTACCGTGTAGTTGACACAGCTTTTTGAATGCAAATTTAAATAAGTCGGCGTAAGAGTATTCGAGTTGTATTAAAACTAGTATCATGGCCCTAATTTCTTTTTATATCTGCTCTAATTCAAAATTTTGTATAAAATTGTCTTGTTCTCAATTTTCGCGGGGTTCTTTTTTTTCAAAAACTTATGACACAAATATCTCTATGCAGACAAATCATTATTTTCACAAATAAGAGTAAATCCATCAATTAGTAGTTTACTAGCTTTTTTCTATTACTTATTACAACTTATTCCAAAGCTTTCTATTACTTTTCAGAAGAACTGCTATGGAAACACTTTCGTTAAGTTCATGGAACTGATCAATAAGAGAGATCTATCTTAGTCAATGCAAAATCCCATTGGGTATCCTGAATACGCCATCCCATATATAACTACATTTGATGTGCTCAAAGTGGCTGTGGCTTAATTTCAAAATTATAAGTGTGGGGGTAGATAAGCATGAATTCGGGTGTGGTTTTAGATCTTTTACTTTACGTGGTTGAAGTCAAGTTCAATAATATTGGCCTGAGCCCTAAATATACCTTCCCCAAAGGAGTAACGCTGGCAATTACTTTAACCTAGGTGGACTTGCCGTACTTTTATTCCAAGCAGCTCATAATTTTAACTGAAACCATGGCGCAATGATATTCCATTGATTGAAATCATCAACTCCAGAGTATACTCCATGCCCCAAGTTGTCCCTCCCACGACACCCCGATTCCGATCCTCCCATCAGAACTATTTACCCATTAAAAAGCCCAACAATCGGAACAACATCGGGGGGAAATAGGGGGAAAGGGTCCCGGAATTCCTCCCGTTTTCCCATTCCGGTTATTGCTCCAAAGAAGAAGAATTTGGGACCTCGGGGGTGATTATTTAGGCCTGAACGATGCGTCGCATCAAAAATAATGTCCCTCCATCGATTGCTCCGGATCCCGACTTCTTGATTGCTCTGGAGTCGGATTGGGTCCTCTTGGGACGAGAGGTCCTCCTCCGGGAGGAGGTCCTCCGAGAGGTCCTCCTCCGGTCCTCCTCCGGAGAGTCGAGTTGTATGAATGACTTTGTTATTATTTGGAGACGCTTTAGCGGAGATCCCGATATTTAAGCCTTTATTTTGCCGTCGCAAATTGAAATTTTGTGAAAGCTTGATCTTTTTCCTCATAAAAACTTCGCATTTCTGGGAATTTGTTCTTATCCGAAAGAAGATACGCCAGAAACGTTATCAGCAAGCCCGGTAGCAGAAATAGCTATAGAAATTAAAAATGCAGCAAATTTGCCTGCATGTGTTATTGGGTTCTTTCAAATATTTTAAAATGCAGTAATTTGTTGTGAGAGTAAACTGGACACCGCGTCTTTTGAAGTCGCAGATAAATTTTGGCTCTTGAAACTCAAACTGGTGCTACAGATTATCCTGCTACCAGGTCACCGTCAGCGAGTTCACTAAAAGCAGAATTCCCTAAGAAAAACTCATTAAAACCACCTCCAACTCTGTGTACTAACAAACTGTCTACCAAAAAAGACAACTACTACTCTCAACACGACTAAAATACATAACTTTTACTGCACGTATTTTAACTGGTAGTAAACGTTTTTTTGTTCAGTACCATCCAGCTCCACAGATTTTTTTCACCGACCGCAAATTTCAGAGATTTGGATAATATAGGCATACAACCAAGTGCGGAAAACTTAATGCAAAAGTAATAAGGAAATTTTTTTTAATGAATACATAAATGGATATTTCCTGTCGTTTTTGTCAAGGGAGCATTACACCAGTATTTTGATGAACAATACCACTGTCATTTAGTTTTTGTCGGTTAAGACTGAACTATTTATTTAAGTAGAAAAAATATGCTAATTAATTAAATAGTATTTTGGTTTCATCCAAATCATTGTTCGGGGGATCTGAGGCCCACTTCTGAACGTCACATATTGCAAGGTTCGCAATCCTATTACTCCTGTGCATCCTTCCAATCGGAATATTTGTTTTTTCGGTGGTAAAAGATTTTCCACTCTAATTAATTTCCATTTCTGCACACAGCAAAAACCCGTCTATTGAGTCCGAACCTTGTTCGGCAGATAGAAACTAATACTACAACGGATACTGCCAAGAAGTTCGGCATGATTGCTCTTCACAAATGTAGTTCAAATGGATTTCTTAACTTAACCATAACCGCTATCTTAAGAAAAGTGGATTTGTGTTGTCCCACAAATGTGCTGTAGTTATTTTTGATACTTTTTTTATTATGAGAATGTGCTTAAAAATCTCCATCATAAACACTAACACTGCTGTTTCCTATGCTCACTGCTAACCATTACTGTCCTATGATTTTGAACTGAGTGCCTACATGTAATATAGAATAGAGAAACTAAGTAACCTCTTAAAATTTTAAACGCTTTGCAAGTGCATCATGAGCAATTTTTTTGTACAGATTCCACGATATTGCCTATTACTACCAGAACCTAGATATCTCGATAAAAGCAAGATAATATGAGTGAAAACTTTTGTTTAAAAATATTTTTCACTGATCTGTAAATGTTTTGTACACGTACAATCGTACTTTAATTTAAAAGCTCCGCTTTCGTTTTATTCTTAAAGTGTCGTTAGATGGCAGCACGATAATTACTTCCTCTGTGGTTTCGTTTTCTGACGAAGGTTTCGGTTTTCAGTTCTTCATTATAGTTTGCTTTGAAATTGGTTATGGCTTTCTAAATATTTTAAATTTGACTGTGTGTTAAAATTTAAAACAAATAAAATTCTATGATTTCATTTTTGTTTGAATGCTGTAAAATTATGTATTTAATTTAATTTTACTGTGTAATTCTATGAAAGAAAGATTTATCATTTCTATCACGTCAAGCCAACATATACCTAACAATACAACTAATAAACGGTTTTAATTATTAAATTTAAATACCTAGCTAATATCTCCTTCAATTTCTTATCTTTGAACTAAAAATAAAAACTTAATTTTTAAGATTTTTGTATTTTAACCCATTGTGAATGATAACTCGTAGATCCTTCAACATTCGTTCAACTGACTTATTGACTCAATTTTATTTTTATATATTTATCTTAAGTCTGTCTATTTCCACATTTGTGTATTAAAATAAAAATAATTAATTGTAATTTCAATTATTATCCTGCTGAAACTTGATTAGTGGTTTTAAGCTCAAAATAAATCCAACAACTTTATTCAACTTAACAAAACTTTTTGAAAGAAAGTGTTATTTTGTACTGTAGATATGTTTTCACTGCAATGTGTGTTTTCTTGACTCTAGGGTCTCCGGCCGATCGGGCGGACCTGGAAGTGGGCGATGAGATCCTGGAAGTGAACGGGCGGTCCCTGGACAACTGCACCCACACAGAAGTCATATCGCACATCCATCAGGTGGGTGCATCTCCTCTACTTTTTTTTTTAAGTATTCCTATTACCTACCCAAGTTTTAAGCCCAATTGGACTTCAGTTTTAAACTCCAAAGGTCAATACAGCTCGTTCATCAAACGAACATAGTTGGTTTGTCATGAACTTGAAATTGAGGCGTTGCAGCTTCAACGAACCAAGTACAACAGCTTTACATTGCAGTTAGCTCGTTGTTGTATCAAGCGCTTTTAATTGCAGTGTCCCGGGATTTATTTTTAAAAGCAGGATTATATAACGCTATACAGGGTGCATAAGATAGTCCCTTTAACCTGAAAATACTCTCGAACGGAAAGAGATTACAGCTATGCAAGTGAAGTAAATCAAATACGCCCGACTTAATGCAAACTACAGTAGCACCCCCCCCCCAGTGGAATAAAAAAACTAAAAGAGATTGAACAAAATCTTCAATGAGAAAATTGGTTGCCAATACACCCAGTAAAAAAAATTCATGAAAATATCTTCAATATTGGAAGAGATATTAGCAAGTGAAAATGGCACTTTTTCAGGCCTCAAATAAGAAAAGGTGCGCAAACTTGCAAGTTTTTCAGTTTTATCATGTAATTTACGCAGGTTTTTTTTTAGCTAAATAAAGACAAATTTTAACTAATATTACCAAAGAAACTTGCAAGTTGGCGGGACAATTTCGGCCCGCGAGCCACATTTATGAGACTTCTGCTCCACTCTACTGTGTCCATTAAAAAAATAAATCCAATTCATAGATGCATTCAGTGCTGCGTATCCTCTTGACCACTGCCCACCATCTCACGCTCGACTGACTGGTCTCAACATGTCCCATCGATTCTCCATCACATTTGTTTGACCTGATCGATTGGAGAGTCTTCCCGCGCTTTTTCGACTTGTCGTTTAACCTCCCTCTCCGTGGCTCGGAATACTAAGTATATAGTAACTTTGAAAAATAGATGTGTCAGTTGGTGATGGTCGCCCCCCTGTTGGCGTGACTTGCCTTAGAAAAAAGAATTCCTATATCTGAACTCGAGCAGTCTTATTAGTCAAATTTTCAAAGAGCAGTTTAATTACACTCGGGGGTGAATTCAGGGGGAGGCCGCAGCATCCCCTCTTCTGTTTAACCATTTTTCAAATTTTAATAAAATATTCCCAAACTTCAATTTGAATTTTATCAAATTTTTTATTTAAAAAAGTAATTTAGGAATTTGATGCTAGTTGAAGATAAACATCAGTCTTTCTCCTTTAAAAGTAAAAAAAATCCCAACGAGATGAAAACTTTAGGGACCATGCCCTCCTCCAGAAAATATCCTACTTTCACTACCTATCCTTCCTAAACTGTTATCCAAATCATGCACTTTTAGCTGCTGTTTTGCTTAATAAAAATAGGGTCCTATTCGCTAAATCAAGTTACTATAGCTATAGTAACTTGCCGTACTTGCCGTATAGCTTTACTTAACCGTCCTCAATGTACAAAAAACTTAAAAAGAAATTGTTTCAAGTTTCATACCCGTTATTTTAGCTTTCGACTTACTAAAAATCTCTTCTTGACCCTTTTAGTCATGACCGTATGGGCCATATGTTTTTCTTGGAGGTTAAGTGAAAATTTCGTAAGACAGTCAGGGGCGTATCCAGTGTGATGGGTGTGACTTCTGGGGGACACCAGGATTTTTAAAATATCGTTCGTATTGAAATATACATTATTTTTGCAAATATTAAAGGGTAATATACTTTTTTATCATCCATAAAACTTCATATTGAAGCATTTTAAAATTCTGATTTATTATTTAGAAACTCTCTTCAGAAGTCATTTTATCCTAGAAAATTTTTATTCCCCTGGAGGAGTGCACGTTCCCCCGTGCCACCCCCTTGATCCGTCTCTGATGGTGACAGGTACAGTGGTACAGTTTGCCTATCTCAGGAGATTCTGTAATCCGCTGGAATTTCTAAACATCTAAGTTTGTTTTGGCCGTTATAAAACAATACCCGTTCCTGAAAGCTACAATTTTTTGTCTGGGAGGTTTATAAATCCAAATTGATGGGGCAATCGAGAGCCGGTTTGGCTACCTCTGGAAATCCGTAGGTGACTCCGGTGGCACCACTCTGTCTACCGGGGTGAGGTTTTCACACTTTCATTTTGGTGCTCTGGGGACTTCAGGCTCATTTAGACTTATCACTTTCGGTGTTCCTCTTTGAGGAATCATCCTAAGTGAAAAGTGTAAATTGTCTTTTCACTCTTCCCTTCCTATTTACTTCACGATTGGGTATAAATTCATTGGAGAAGATCATTGGGGATGAACATCGAAATTTAAACTGTGGAAATGGGCCTTAAAAACACATGTCCAAAAGGTTTTGTCAATCTACGAGATTTCTTACAAGGGAAAACAGATATTGTGAGCCAAAGATGTATAAATGGGATTAGAAAACATGTTTATGAATGCTAAAGGCCATTTAATGTTATTGCTTGTCACTTTGATGTAGATTGCTGCAGAATGTTTGACCTTTAGAAGACCACCCACTTTGCTCGATCCCAGGAAAAAAAATTCTCGATATTGACTGCTAAGTCGGGTACCACCCTCTTTTACGACGCGCGTCCTCTACATTGGCCTTTTGCCCGTATTAATGACGTCGTGCTTTTAAAGGGACTGCGTCCATAATCCCATTAAAAACCGTTTAATCAGCGGGGGGACTCGGGAGATGACCGCACGATGAAGCTCCTTGCCAGAGTCTACTGCTGGACTGCTGCAAACAACCGGGAACAGGGTGCTTCCGAAGCCGGTTTGGCGAGCCGGAGAATGCAGCGGCCTTGCTCGCCAAAGGCTTCTTTTTCGTTGTTTCTCTTCAGCGGGATGATAGTTTACTTTTTATGCTGGACCTTTTCTAGCGCATTCGGAGCGGCGAGGCCGTGCGCGTGTGATGATCTTTGCCATTGTCTTTAAAAGAGCTTCTTATTCTTCTGTTTGCAGTGCATCCGATCCAGGACCATCTGTCTGAGGGTGAAGAGGAAGACCAGTTGCAAATTGGGTGAGTTGACACACATTTGCATCTTCTTTTTATAAGTATAGTTCCGTCCGGAGGATTTGTTTTTTTTTCGAGACGCTTCATTTCGCCGGCCGAAGAGTCTTGTTCTCACTCTCTTGCATTGTTTCTTCTACCGAAGTTCTGCGTGTTTGTTTATGAATACAGGGTGCAAGACCAGTACCCACTCTGTATAGAATGATATTGGATGGGAAAAGTTTGAAAAATTAAAGAATTCCTACATTTTTCTCAACGAATTATACTGTTGGTTGTTTATAAGGGGCTATCTTCAAATATTACGTAAGCATGTTTTTGGGTGATTTTTACATCTCCCCGTAAGCAAATCGTTAGCCTCTACCTGCAATTACGTAAGCAACTGCTAACCCCCCCCCCGCTTTTATTTTTGTACAACACTTTCAGTATTGATCATATTTTAAAAATCAAGAAGTATTAATTTTCATAAAAAAAACTAGCTTGAAATAACTAAACTTCATTTCTAAGTTAATTAATTTTTAAATGAAATTATTTTTTGGAAATAGATATTTTGATCAATCACATCTTCCCTCCCCCTTGTCAGCGAAAATAAGCAAACAGCAAACCCCCCTCCCCTCCCCCGTTAGGTACTTTTACGTAATATTTGTACGGCCCAAACTGCATTTCTTAAAAAAAGAAAATAAGCGTTTTTTAAATATTTTAAATTAAAAATACAGTATATACATATTTTATTTTGCAATTATTATTTACTACAAAAAGTTACCACCAAACACTAAATACTTTACTATGATTAAGTCAAAAATTGCCTAATGCAACCGAAATAACACGTTTCCATTGGAATCTGAGTCAATAGCGCGTGCATTTTATTATCTCGGAAGTATGCTTAGCCCAGTCAAATGGGGTTTTTTTCAAAACTTTCATATAGAAGTTTTTTTTTCGACGGTTTTATATGTTTTCGAGGTCGCTGATTACGAATATGAAATTTGCTGCCACGTGGGAGGTCGGCTTCATATCGAAAATCGCAAAAAATCGCAAAATTTTTGCTCTTTTTTCGATCTTTTGCTTATACATCAAAAACTATAAGTTTCTCGAAGATAATATCAATTATAAAGTTGAAGTAAACAACATTTCCTACAAAATGCACTACTCATCATTGATTTTCTGAAGAGTGGTTCTGCCGCTAGAGCGCGCTGGAAAACAGCGATTTTTTGGCCTTTCCGCAAAAAAATGAAAAGCACGCGCTTCTACACTCTACAAAAGGAAAACTATTCACGTTACCAACAAAACTTTTATACCACGTGAAAGGGAATTTAATTGCCTAAAAATAACTTACCTTACATTATTATTTTTTGAGAATGGGGGAGGGAGCGAAGCAAAGATCGGAAATAAAACTTTCGCGCCTTACAGCTAAAACGAACTCTCGCAGTTGTTAATTTCCAATCTGCGCTTTAATTCCGGTATATTACCAATAAAATTGGTTGTTTTGGGTGAATTGATGACTAAGCATGTTTAAAAAAATAATTTTTTAAATTTATTTATGAAATATTAGGTATTTTAGGCGAAATTTCAATATTTTTAAAAAAATCATAAATTAAACTATGGGAATTTTTTAATGAACGAATTTATAGGTTTTTTGCATTGCTAAATCCGAATTTCAAGTTCATTTTCATTTCAAAAGTCACCTTCACATCAAAAAATGCAAAAAATCTCAAATTTTTGCTCTTTGGTTCAGTTTTTCACCGATTTTCTCAAAAAATTATTAGTTTTTCGAAATATTACAGTACACCAAATTAAAGTACGTAAAATTTGCTATAAGATTCACTGGTTTGTTTTTATTTCGCAAGAAGCGGTGTACGCTTTAGAGAGTTCTGAAGAAAAATGATTTTCTTTTTTCTGTGTAAAGTCAAGAAACAGCTGTAATTCAGCGCGCTCTAGCGTCAATTCCTCTCATTATAAAATGAAAGTTGAGTAGTGCATTTTGTAGGAAATTAAATGTACTTTCCTATGGTATAAAATATGTGTCTGTTACGTGTATATATTTAGAGCTGTAGTGGGGGAAAGCAAGCGCTCTTCACTTTTTTTGTAGAAAAGAAAAAAAATCGCTGCTCTTTAAAACCCTCTAAAGCGTACACCGCTCTTTGTAAAATAAAAACGAACCAGTGTATCTTATAGCAAATTTTATGTACTTTAATTTGGTGTACTGTTATTTTTCGAAAAACGAATAATTTTTTGAGAAAATCGATGAAAAACCGAACCAAAGAGCGAAAATTTGAGATTTTTTGCATTTTTTGATGTGAAGATGACTTTTGAAATGAAAATGAACTTGAAATTAGGATTCAGCAATGCAAAAAACCTATAAATTCGTTCATTAAAAAATTCCCATAATTTAATTTATCATTTTTTTAAAAATATTGAATTTTCGCCTAAAATACCTAATATTTCATAAATAAATTTAAAAAATTATTTTTTTAAACATGCTTAGTCATCAATTCACCCAAAACAACCAATTTTATTGGTAATATACCGGAATTAAAGCGCAGATTTGAAATTAACAACTGCGAGAGTTCATTTTAGCTGTAAGGCGCGAAAGTTTTATTTCCGATCTTTGCTTCGCTCCCTCCCCCATTCTCAAAAAATAATAATGTAAGGTAAGTTATTTTTAAGCAATTAAATTCTCTTTCACGTGGTATAAAAGTTTTGTTGGTAACGTGAATAGTTTTCCTTTTGTAGAGGGTAGAAGCGCGCGCTTTTCATTTTTTTGCGGAAAGGCCAAAAAATCGCTGTTTTTCAGCGCGCTCTAGCGGCAGAACCACTCTTAAGAAAATCAATGTTGAGTAGTGCATTTTGTAGGAAATTTTGTTTACTTCAACTTTATAAGTGAGGTTATCTTCGAGAAACTTATAGTTTTGGATGTATAAGCAAAAGATCGAAAAAAGAGCAAAACTTTTGCGATTTTTTGCGATTTTCGATATGAAGCCGACCTCCCACGTGGCAGCAAACTTCATATTCGTAATCAGCGACCTCGAAAACATATAAAACCGTCGAAAAAAAAACTTCTATATGAAAGTTTTGAAAACGTCACTTTTGAACCCCATTTGACTGGGCTAGCTGTCGAGCGAATGTTGATGTGAGAGTCGTTTTTATTTTCGCATCAACCTTTGAATGACACTTTGTTTAAAAATTTATAATTTTTCAGCCGCGGGAATTTCTTTTGGAGTTATATGAACCTTAAATTTTAAAAAAGTGGGTTCTCCATAACTCAGTTTTCACCATGTATTTCTGAGGAGCAGGCCTGTATTTAGGTGTTTGCGACCTTTTTTTTTTTGCCGTTCCTTATTATCTTTCTGTTTAGCCTAAAAATATGCGAATAAAGCTAAAGAAATTAAAAAAAAACACACAAAAGGTACCTTAAAGTTTTAAAAACTTTTGTAAAAGAACGGAATAGATCAGTTACATTTCATACTTCGCTCATTTAGAACTGACGAAGGCGCCGTCAATAATCATAGAAAGCACCACTTTTTGGCCACCTTTGGTCTAAATTGAAGTAAACAAAAACTTTGTTATGCACCCATATAGTATTTTTAAATCCCTTGAGCAGATTCGTTATTAAATTTTATTCAAAAATACTTTCGTAATATTCATGTAACTGGTCTACCAAAGCAGTAACTTTCTGATAACCACACTTTAAATAGCCTTAATTTGTGATATCCAGATTGTATGTGCTACATCGACATGCGCAAAGGATGCCACGCGATAAAACTATTTCAATCCAACGCAATTAAAAGCAGCTGAAAGTGTAGAGTGTATTTCACCAGATTTTAAAGCGATTTAACCCAATGAATGTCTTCCATTGATTCCCTATTTATCTCCCCTACATCAATAATACCTTTTCTAAATACTTGTATGAATAGCTCATTCCCAGAGTCGCCACAAAGCCTAATGAGTTTCTATTCAAAGGACCTCGGTATAAATTGTTGATTCCTCTTTCGGTCCTAGGAAATATACTAAATTTACGTTAGCGTGGTTCGCTTGTGCTACCAGGAACGTATGAAACTGGATCAATGCAGAAAGATCTTTAAAATCTTGTTATTGGCCTAACTGCTAAGGCTTGTATGTTGTGAATATTTGGTGATCTCTCTGCTTATCTTCTTTATTGAATTCTTCAATTCCATTTTTCGGCTGTCAATACATATGAGGGGCCATCGAATAAATTACGTCACATGTTTAGGAGGGAAAGGGGGTTTCTGTATGAGTGTGACACAATGCACCAAAAGAGGGAAGGGATATTTAAAATTTTACGGCATGGCCCCACATAACTATTCTTTTTCACTGCTGTTACATTGCTAAAAGGGACATTTTTACTACGAATTTAGTTTTTATTTAGCAAATATCGAACATTAATGACCAAGAAATGAAAGTTATGTTAAATTGTAAATGTTTGAGTCATTTTCAATGTAAAAGTTTAAAAGTGGCATCGCATAGTTGAGAGGGGGTCACTCAAAGGTGACCAATTTGTGACTCGGTGAAAGTTTGTGAACGACCCCTTGAAAACGTACACTCGAAATATTTGTAGAATGTTCTCCTTTCTCTCATCACAAAAGATACTAGTTTATCCAGAAAGAAACATTATCTTCACAATGCAAGGCGTGAGTTAAATGAACGGTAAATCGGGCCTCTTTTCCCCTCTTGCTGGTCAACCCTGTTGGCTTTTTTTTTTTTTTTTTTTTTTTTTTTTTTTTTTTTGCTGTGGAAATTCTTTCTCCCCTTCTAGCGCTTGTTCAAATCGAATTTTTCCTTTCTCATCAGTTATTTATAATCCTTTCTTAGATTTATAAGAATTATCTCTCGCATCTAGCTTTTTTGATGATGGAAACGGATTGTTGCAACACACCTTAACCTAAATGCTCCGTGACTGGATCTTCGTTGTTGTTGAAAAATTGAATTCAGGAATTGTATCCTGGGGTCTCAATTGCATTGTTAACTCGGTTGTCAAGATATTTTAGCTCTCAATCATGTGTTAAGATTTGAGGCCCAAAAGAATTAAATGGAGGCCTTTTCCCGCACCTATCCATTCTCAAGAACACGTCTGGAATTAAAAATATTTCTGTTTGCCTATAGTTGCATGGTATTTGCTGTGAATCTTTAGTTGCTCAGAGTCTATCGTCATTTAAAAAACGAATGCAATTATTACATCGATCAGGCAATATTAATTTGAATCAGGGGTTCTCCTTTTATGCCGAAGATTCTTACTTGAACTTCTCTAATCCATAAACTAAAGACTATTCTTTGAAGATCCATGATTTAAATTACTATTTCCTGGGTTATGCCAGTTACCTTTTCTGAGTTTCTCTTTTCACACCCGTATCTTCATCGACCTTGCGTATCTTACAAAAACAACTTCGTGATTTGCTTCCTGCTCTTTTAATTGTTTATTTTTTAAAAAAATTATTTATCAGTTTCAATATTTGATTTCGACAATAGATACGCAATCTCAGGTGATAAACACTTGCAACGAACAGTACTGTGTGTTGAAAGAGACCAGCATGACAACGTTTGTGAGGTTCCCGAAATCAAAAAGTATTTTTTCTCTTTTATTGCTTCACATGTTCACATTTGTTTGATTTTATTGAGTGCTTTTGTCAGAAATCTTACCTGTGTACTATCTCGCTTTTTACCACATTCTTTAAGTCATACTAAACTTTTTTTAGTCAAAGTAAATGATAAAAGAAAGAATTATCTTATTATTACAGCATTTTCTCCAAGATGTTCTCTTCAATAGATTCATTTAATAACTATTTTCAATTCACTTGCTTTTGACCCGAAAATGGGGAAGATGAAAAGCATTAAATTCGTGGGTTTAAGACTATGAGGAATTCCAGATATTTTTTCTGAAAATGTCCCTTCTCTTTTTATCTGCACTCCAAATAATGCTTTTTAAAGGATTGCTTTTATATTTTTAAATCTTAGTGTAACATTTTTTTAAGTTGTAAAATTTTCCGATTGTTTGTTGACCACCATGGATTAATTATTTATTTACCAGTTTAATTATTTATTTTTAATCAAAGTAGCAAATGAAAGGTTTATAAATTAAAGCATAATAGCGAAGAGAAAAAATACTAGAATTTGTTTAAAGCCTGAAATCCTTAGATTAAAGCACATTTCAGACTTACTATTGCTTTTATGGCAATATCATACCTGAAACCTGGGTTCATTCAGAAACGCTCGACTATTTCATATCAAACCATACAAATTCACTTAATCCTACTTTGTGACAGGAAATGGGAAAGACAGCATTAAATATAAAGTCGTATTAAACTCGTATTGACTCAAAAACGTTTGGTTATTTCAATTCGAACCCGTGCGATGCGAATTATTGTTTTCACCTTACGACGTTAAACAGAGAGAGGGAGGAAGGTGAGAAAACTGTGAACAAACCGCTGCAATCCGAATCGTGCAATTGCTCTTCAGGCGGCTTTATATGCATCCGGCAAATGCGGCAAAATCGCATGCGATTGCGAATTTCTTTCCTATTTTTTGCACTGTCGGGAAGGACCAATAGGAAGCCTTGAAATCTGCCGCGCCGAGAGAAAGCTGCCGGAATCGCCGCTTTCGCATCGCGAAATGAAAATGTAAACAAAAGAAATGCGACGGGCCCGACCGGGCCGGCCACAATCAAAAGTAAGTAAATTTGTTATATAATTTGTTAAAATTCACATTATCTTTGTCTTTTTACTTCTATTTTTACTAGTTTTGATTTAAAGGATTTGATAAGATATGTTTGATGCTTGTTTCTGAGTTATTGTTTACTTACAGTCATAAACTTTCTATGGCAAACAAGTTTCATATTACTTTTTAGGTTAAGTTTTTTTGTCTTTAGTAGATTTAAGGAACTTCTTTTTGAAAGACAACTTGTTAATTTTAATTCCGTGTAGTGTTTGAGTGGTACCAAGAAATCAACTGCTTAATGCTTGTCTTCGAATTCTCACACACAAATATAAACACGTCTAGTTGAGTTAAAGTTTTACATGTTTTTGTGCTATTCTAATGTTAAGTAAACTTTCATTGCAGATAAAGGGAATTTACATCATTCTGAAAGTTAAGAGTGAAAGTTATCAGTGAAAGAAAATTCGAGATGTGCTGTATATGAGATGTTGACAGTGCTGCAGTAGTTGATATGGAAGTAAGTAGTTCTTATGTTTATTTTCATTCCTATACACATATAGGTATTATACAACCTCAATTCCTATTTCATGCTTGTCATAAATTTCTGACTTTCGGGGGGATATATCTCCAACCCCCCTTGGTTTCTATCCGAACACAAAGTTTTGCATTATACTTTATTAAACATTTTTGTGTCTAGTAAGATTTGAAAAACTTCTTTTCTGACTCAATTTGTTGGTTTTATTTAATTCCTTGTAGTGTTTGAGTGTAATGTTCGTCTTCAAATTCTAGAATACAAATATACAACACATAGTTGAGTTAAAACTAAGAACTGTTATACATGTTTTGTTGCTACTATGATAATACACATTGATAGTCACATTGTTAAATGAAACTGTACGATGATGATTCTTTAATTTAACTGTAAAGGGGCCCACAGACGAGCAACTTGGTCGTCAACCGGGTTGTCAATTTGAGCAAGTTTTCAACCAAGTTGGCCGTCTGTAGGGAAGTAGATGATTGAATTTCAAGTTGATGATCTGATCATCAACTTGGTGGGCGGAGCTTAATCGGAACATGTTATTAGAAAAATAAAAAAAAACTAAGCATTAAAAATTAAAATAATATAATTCTAACTCGAGAGAATAATTAAATAAAATATAATTTTGCATTTAAAGTATCAAAATATATTAATTTGTTACAATCTGATTAATTTTTTCTTCATTGTTTACATTCTGGTTGACGACCAGGTTGGCCGTCTGTGGGAAAAGCATCAACCTGGTTGACAACCGGGTTGACGACCAAGTTGCTCGTCTGTGGGCCCCTTAAGAAGAATTTATATTCATCAAAACTTCAGGGACCTTGTTAATCAAAAGTTCGTTATTTAAAAAAAATTCTGCAAGACTTCCAAGTTGTGCAACTAAATTATCCCAGTCTGCACATGTCTCGCCAATCTGACTTCATGACTTCATTCTCACTTACAAATATACACACCTAGTTGAGTTAAAGTTTTACATGTTTTTGTGCTATTCTAATGTTAAGTAAACTTTTCATTGCAGATAGCATGGAGCTGCATCATGCTTAAAGTAAATAATTATCAAGCTATGCAGCGATGTCTGTGAAAGTGACCCATTCAATTGATTCCTGCCCTATTAGTTGAAAGATGTCTTGTCTGCACTTGGCTTTATAAAAGTGAGTAAATTTATGGTATTTTTTCACTCCTATACACACATGTATTATACAACTTAAATCAGTATTTTTCAATTAGCCCGGCACATGTCCAGACTTGGATATAAAACAATAAACATTCGACAGTCACATTGTTCACCAAAACTGTATGATGATTCTTTAATTTAACAGTAAAAAGAATTTATAAATCAAAACCTTAGGAAGCTTGTTAATCAAAAGTCCGTTGTTTAAAAAATTTCTTCATAACTCCCCATATTATCCAAGTCTGCACATGTCTCGCCAATCAGACATCATCAACAACATTTTACAAATTACAAAATTTAATATTGTTTTAAGCAACACTGTTGAGATGTTTCAATTATTTCATTTTGTCCATTTTATTTTTTCGGTGATTTATCTTATATCCCCTTCGATAATTTTTTTTTTCTAGCCATTGGATCTTGAATTTCTCAAACTTAAAATAACCGAGAGTAGTGTTCTGTCCCACATTTTGAAAGTTTTTTGAATATTGCTCGATAGAAATGTTAGTTATTGAGATATCTATTATACCTAACTTAATGAGTCTTGATCTGTGTTGATAAGGGGACATCCATAAATTACGTGAGGTGTTTTTTCCAAATATTGGACCCCTTCCTCCCCTTTGCTGAGATTTTGCCAGACTCCTCTTCCCCACAAATTCATACATGATATTTTCTTCAACTTTTTAATGAATAAATGTCTTTGAGATATGTTCTAGCCACGTTTGTTTCGTCTTTTTAGCATGAAGCCTAGCATATACGCTGCAAAAGTTTTGATAAAAATCAATGTTGAATTAATAAAAATTATTTTCTTATATATATTTTGATTATCATGACTGACTGGCTAATGTTTTGCTGTTGTAACTAATTTGTCCAGTTTTCCTGAACATGTGCTAACAGATCAAAGAAAAAATAATTATTTTTTAAACTAAAAGTTGATGGGAGATTTTAATTTACTTCCCCCTCCCCCTTGAGATTCTGCTGGACCTCCCCTTTTTGACTTTGTGTAATTTATGGATGTCCCTTAATCAATGCATTAAATCTTAACAACTAATTTCTGCCATATTCACAGCCATCAGTGTCAGTGTTAAATAGCATCTAAAGAAAAAAAAATTAGCTTTTCGCTGTCTCTGATTAGTGGAATCCTTCGTTGACCAAGGATTTAACACCGACGGCTATTAATATGGCAGTTGGAGATGTTTCGAACACATGGTTGTTGTCAGTTGTACCTCTTGTAATTTTTTAAATTGAACACCAACCAGTTTGAGCTAAACAATTTTGTGTCACTGTGGACAGTGCCCCCCTTGGACCCAAAAAATGTACTCAAAACGAGTTAAAACCCTACTTTTACAGGTAAAATTTAAAAAAATAATCTGGGGGAGTACCCCCATACCCCCAGCGATACCAAAAGGGGATCTTGAGTAATACTACGTATTTGAAAATCCCCAACATTTTGACTTTTTTCTCAAAAGGTAAAGGTGATGGTCTGGAAAAGTGACCCCCCCCCTTGGAGTAGTGCGGGATCAGCGCCTGGAGCTAATATATTTGAACAGGCTGGTTTCTTGAAAACTAATGAGCTTCAAATATGCACTTCATGCATTCCTTGCAATTTTTATTGTGTTGATGCAATTTTTTAGGGTTACTTGATATTTTTAATTTTTATTTTTTTAGGTTCTATTGCTTAAAGGACATATTCAATCTTATCATATGGCATTTCATGATCATGCTGTGTATTGCTTGTGGAATTTGCTTCATCTACATTTATTAAAAATAAATTGTGTTAATAAACTCAATTTTATAATTTTCATATTCTGTAAATTTAAAAATGTGGAAATTAAAGGTTAATAAGAAAATGTATACTAGTTTATTCAATTAAACTTCTATGTTTACAAAAATATTTATAAATTCGTAGATTTGATGCTAGTGAAGTATGTTTTGGTGTATTTTTTATGTCATTTGTATGGTTTCATGTAATACTCATATTAGTTTCCTATGCTCTTTTGTAATATTAATTGAACAATTTATATGAATATGAAAGTTAACATTTCAATGTAATTTGATTGTATGTAATAAAAATTCTTGATTGAACTTCAGTTTTGGAAATTGTTTCCTTCTATTAACATATGCATGCATATATTTCAACAGAGAAATAATGTAATAGTAATTCAAATGCTGTAATCATTATTATTTTACCACCCTTTGAAGGCTGCACAACATTTATTCTGAATAGGTTTAATATTTTGTATAATTTTTTAAAAAGCAGATATGTGCTGGCAGAAAATTGAATTAAAAAATCCCATTATTTTTTGCATAGGTATATGATTAATCCTATATATGTTTAATCCTTTATGGTATTTTTGTACTAAATTGCTACAAAGGGTTCTTATTAAATTGGAAAAAAAACATTTGTGTTATAAATAGCTGAAACAGTATTTTTTGTAAACATTAGCAAGGTAAGTATCTGAATCAAAAACCTTTCCTTAATTAATTGTGTAAATATCTTCCTGTATTTTTTTCATAATTAATGTTATTATCTCTGGTCTTTATATTTTAATAAAAAATGTTCTTGAAGGGAATAAACTAGCAATTAAATTAAAGAGTAAAATTAAATACTGTTCATATTATTAATTTAAAATACTTAAAGTGGAGAGCTTGGGGCTTCAACTTCCATAGCCTCCCCAAGTTAAAACAAAATAACCCTCTGGAAGAAATCATTCTAGAGTTCAGAAATTTCTACAAAAGGATGTAATGAAAAAAAAAAATAGGAAGATTGTGAGGTTAGTTTTATAACCAAAGCTTTAAAATTCATAGACAAATTTGGAATTTGAGTAATTACAGTATTTGTAATGAAAAAGTAGAAACTGTTTAAAGGCAAAATAACATAAATTACTATTCTCGTTCCAGAATATGATTTTTTACCCAATGTAGAAAAATTTTATTAAAAATAATTAAGTTATTAATTTAGGAGATAAATATATGCTAAAAATTTATAAATTTCAAATTTACAGAGAATTTTTTTTTTAGTTTTCCATGAGACTATCTGATCTGAAAAAAAATATTTTATTTCCCTCAACAGCTGAAAAGTTTTAAAAATCAAAAATTCAAATGATTTTAGTAAAAAAAATTAAATTTCCATCTTATTTGGTTTTGAAAACTTAATTAATTTCGTGATGCGCTCGACAACTTGAGAGCATCAAAATTTGTGAACAACCACCTCTTTCATAGAACATTCATATTTTAATTCGTTACACATCGAATTAATTTATTCGTCGAATACAGAAACCAAAACTAGAGTAGCGGAAATCGCACCGCACGAACCTGCGACACGATCGCACTTGCCGCACGGAGCCGACGCGTACAGACACGCGTCAAAACGTTCACAGAAGTTGGCGACTCGCAGGAAAAAATCTTCCGTCGCAGTCGCAAACGCCGCACTTGCCGGATGCATATAAAGCCGCCTTTCATGTGTCATCCAATATATTCAACTGCGTAGGCCGCCGAGAGTGTACGGTGACGAATTGCGGCAGGTTCGAATATTTTTGCGGCTCTTGTCGAGATTGAAAGGTGCCCGTCTGCGAGAGTGTCGAAAACGCGATGCAAGCGCACCGCACGCGCGTCCCGTCGAGCGGAACTCGACTTTTTTTTTTTAATTTATATTTCGGGTGACAATTCATTCAGGAGCTTGGTGCATTCGAAGGATTGAAGTTAATTGTTCTGGTGTAGAAAGAGTTTTTTTGGTTATGTGCAGGTTTTCCTGTTGGATAGTTATTGCTATAGGAAAATCGGAAATTATAAGAAAATTTCGGTTGTAATAAAATGAACTTGGAAAGTATTAACTGACTTCCTCCAAAGTAAGTAACTTTGTATCTGTTTTATTATCTGAAAACGTTCTTCTTCTACTTGTAAATTGCTCTCTTATTTTGTTGTTTCTCTATATTTTTTTTCTTATTTAGCTAAATTTAACATTTTTAAATGCGATAGATTGTGTGCTACTCATTTATTGCAACTAATTCTTACGTTGATAAAAGAACTGTGTGTAATTTTTGGCTTAGTAAAAATACATGTATTTATGTAAAGTGCAAGGGAGGTAAACTCCCAGCTCTAAACATATTCAGTTTTTTTTTATGACAGATTAGATTCTCTTTTAAAGCATAGATGGGAAATAAAGTGATTTTATAATACTTTTGCCATACTTTTTAACCCCTTTCTGTATTGGGACGCCAGACGGTGTACTCTATGCCCTATTATGGGCCTCGCACCACAAAAAATTAATCAATCAAACAGAAAGTGCGTGTTGCCAACTTGGACCATTTGATCCCCAATGACCAGTGACATAGGAAAAAACATTTCAATATAAACAGGTTTAGAAGAAGGAAATATATGTCGCTTTCCTCTAAACATGAACCTTGGCCTATGCTTCTTCTTATCGTCGAATCAAATTTTTAACTTTTTAAAAAGATGTCGCGTGTGAAAATTTCGAGGATTCTCAACTTACTGGAACTTTTTAATGTGTTTATGAGTGGTAGGCGGTTCTTTCTTCGCAAAACCGCACGAGCTCATTGTCAACTTCGTCTTTAGTTAAACGAATACTCTGGTGTTGACAACTCTCTCTCTCTCTCTCTTTGTAAGGAGGAGTGAAGATTATCCATTAAAGGTACTAGAAAAGGGCAAAGCTCGAACGGAGGCAGAAAGTGCGAGGGAACATTCCGCGACTGAACAAATTGTATTAACAGAAACCAAAGTCTCGCAGCTTGTGCGAGGAAATCGAGTTACTACCCTTTCCCGATGCTTCTTTTCTTCCGCACTGGAGAAAGATTTTTTCCCCTTAAATACTTGCTTCTTAATCTCTTCCTAAAGCAAAAGCCCTTATGTATATTTTTTGTACTTGCGTCAGAAAAGTTCTCACCCCTGGGGGAGATAAAAAATAATCCGTGCTTATGCTTTTTTTTTGCACAGTACTCGTTATTATATTATCTCCATCATCTACGAAAAGGCTTTTGCGGAGAAAATCACTCTTTCATTATGAAGGGCATGGATGTGCCATATTTAGCGTGGTGTCTTGCTATGCTCTTTCTCGGAGTGCTTTTAAAAAGTGTCGCTTGAGCCACCCATGGATCTTGTGGTCTCTGGCTGTCTGAAAAGCTCTGCGATCAAAATTTTATTTTCCTTCTTTTATTTTTGCTGTTTCGAAAAATGTTTTTGTATAATTAGGCTGTTCTCTACAATAGAATATCCTTACACATTGGAATTTATAATGGCGCGTATGCCAAAATTTTCTCATTCTCAGGTTTAATAGAGTCGTTCCTATTAAATACAATTGTTCTTGAAGGAGAAGCCTTTTTTCTTTATTAACCCTTCTCCGAGTTCTCTTCTGAGGCACACCTTTCAGAACACGCAACTACTATTAGTAATCTTGGCTGATACGACCATAATGACTTGAGATGCCTGAAAGGCTTGAAATGTACTCTGCAAAAGCATTCATTTCATTCAATAAATCACCTGGTCTAATAAACTCGCTAATATCTCAAACTTGTCCAATAGCATTCCCCAAATGTCTCCACAAACTAGCCGCGAACTTATCGGTCACCGTAAAAGCTCATCGCCGCTTCATTTAAATTTAGGTAGCTTCGGGTTGCGGGCCGATCCCGTGCTAATTATTATTATATAATATCCTCCCAAAAAAAGGTCAAGCCGTTGTCGTTTCTTCCGTATTCCGAGGCATGTGATGGTGCGCATCCGAGCCTAATGGCCGTCGTACTCTATTATGCAGCTCATTTACTTTCCGATGAGATCTTTGGGCTTGCCGAATTCTTGAACTCTTGTTTTTTTGTGGGATGGGTTGTTATTATTATCGACTTCGCGTTAACGTTACGGAGACGATTCAATCTGGTGGTTGTGTGGAGTTTTTGTGATGGTGGAAGGGATCTTGCTGAATTGATGTGAGTTTTCGTTTCTTATTTATTTTCTGGAGCGGTACTGAATGTGTAAGTGATTTTACCATTTTCATTAGGTAGTGTCACTAAAATAATAATTGGTATCCTCAGACTAGGACTCTGATAAATTTAGTAAATAGACTAGCCAAAAACGTTTCAAGTCTCTTGAAATTGAGTAGTGAAAACGTAAAATTGGGATAGTATTTAGTCTGCTTTTATCGTTAATGTGGTTTATTCTCGTTTATTTATGAGTCTCTGATGGTAAAATTTTCAAAAATTCAATTTAAAAAAAAATATCTACCTGAAAAGTCAGAGCATAGCTAAAAACAAATGGATAAAATTTTTTAAAGCATGCGTCACAAAATTTGACATTTCTTTCTATTTTGTTTTTCAGTTTTGGGTTGCAACTTATTTAAGCATGGGTTTGACTTATTCTTTATATTTACAACAATTGACAAATTATTTTTTGTGTGTGATAATGTATTATTAGTTTTAACCGGACTGCAATGTGAGCCCATTACCATAACTGTTGGTTGTAGTGACTATAATACTTCTTGGGAAAACCAAAGCTCCATCTCCACAAAGATTATCTTAAATTGGTTTATTACGATAATGAACTCACATATATCATTCATCACTACCTGCAGTTATTCGATATTTTATTCGAATTATCAGATAAAAAAATTTAAAGAACTTATCAATCTTGCAATAAGGCCTTAAGTCTAAGTTTCTTAATGCTTCAAATTTCAAGCAGTGCTTGCAGCAACAGCAAGCTAACTCCTACAAGAAGTTAGCTCGCTGTTTCAGCAAAAGCGCCTCAACTTTATAACGTCGTTGCTATAATTTGACCGTGCATTTCTTCTCCCACAGCCTTGGACCTCGCCAAGAACAGCAACGTCCAGGATGCGTTCGTCATCGCCGTGGAGCAGCAGGCGAGGGAGCGGCTGGAGAAGCTGTCGGCCCTCAAGAAGATCAAGCCGGTGGACATGACCAAGCTGTCCCAGGAGCTGAACGACAACAGCAACGGCGACAACCCCATCTACGTCACCACCGTGCCTGAAATCCACAACGCCACGCTCAAGAAGGACCAGCAGCAACTCGACAACTACGTCATAGGCGGCAAGGTGAACGGCCACTGCCCCACCACCACCGACCAGGAGCTCGAGCTGAAGCAGGAGATCGTGGACAGTAGGGAGGACCTGCTGTCCTCCCCGGAAACGCCCCCGCGCGAGAGACTGCTGGTCGAGAACCACAATGGCTTCAGCGGGCAGCCGGTGGTGATCGAGCAGAAGACTAACTGTACGTCGTCGAACAAAAACTTTTCCTACAGAGCGGCCGGGACTCATCGAGAGATGGCCGTGGACGTGCCGGAAACTTTCGTGGGTGTTGCCAAAACGGCTCCGAGGTACCCTCCGCAAAAAGTCACGGATTCCAGCGGGGGTGGTGCCGACAAGGAGCCTCCAGAGTTTTTTATTTATAGTTCTGGGGACAGTTCGAACGAGAACGATCCCAAGCGCAGTAGTGTATCCTCCAAAAACGCTCTCAACCGCGGAAATCTGGGTAACGGTTCTGCTGTGCGCAGGAGTCTCACTGGTGGACACGGTGAATCTGAGTTTGTGGGGAATGTCAGTGAAGAGCAGTTGGAAAGGATTCGTAAATATCAGGTAAGTTCCTTCTGCCATTAATTTAAAATGTATAATCTTTACACAAATTTCTTGAAGGCTATGTAAAGATCAGAAAACTGCCAAGATCCAATCTTGTCTCCCCCAGGCCTCACAGATTATAGATCCTAATTTGGTTTCCCTCTTCGTCTTTTATTTAACAAAAATATTTAGTACACGTCAAGCCAATGCTCATCTCTCTTCACATTGGTCGAACGAAATCATTGCTTTTCTTTTTACTTAAGAACTTTAACCAATCATGGTAAAGGTAAGGAACGGCTCAGCTAAGAAGTCTAAAGAGACTTAAGTTTCTTTATAGTTTTCGCTTTGTTTAAAATTAAGATTACCAGCACATCCTCCCGTGTGAAGTAAACTCTTAAATGCTCCAAAGTTCAGAAAAAAATTGCTGTAGTTAACCTTAAAATAAATAACACCACATTCCAAAAAGCTGTCTCATCCCAACTTCTGTCCATGTCGCATATCCACATACATTTTTTTTCAATGTAATTAAATTTTTATTCAGCTTGAATTCAAAAACCATCTATTCACCTAAATTTTATCATAAAATTCCTTTGTCAAAATAAAATTCTATTTGTGAGACATAAATAATTATACCTAAAGAATGAGAATTTAGAATTTTTTTTAAACGCAATTAGCTTTTAATCTGATATCAAAACATACTTGCACACACTAATGAAGTGCCGAATTTCTTTGTCGCCAGGATGATATTCGAAAACGAAAGATTGCGGAGGAGAAATTAGCGAAAGAAAATGAATTTTTGCGAACGTCTTTACGAGGTTCCAAGAAGTTGCAAGCTCTTGAAGATAATCCTCCACCTCCTCCGAAGCAAGGAGTCGAAAACAATGCTTTTGAGCTAGAAGATAGTGTTCTCTCTTCACTCCAGGAAAGATCCGACAGTCAAAATTCTAGTGCACCTGAGCTTCTAAAACCCTATGGTAAGCACCTCGATAATTAGTAGTTTCAGGAATTCCATTGGTGGTCGATATGGACGGACCCAAACTCCAGTTTCAAACCACTTTTGATCGTTCATTTTTGGAAGAGGTATTTTGTGAAGGGTTTTTTTGTTTAAAGATTAGAATTTTATGAAGGGTCCGTTTTTGAACATCAGAATTTTGTAAAGGGTCCTTATACGGACCCACTTTGTTTGGAGATAAACTCCTATAGATGTGCTGTCATTTTTCCTATCGCGTCTTTAGTTTTTGAAGATCTTTTTTGAAACATGCATAGATTAAAACACATTGCAATTAAATGTTGCATATACTAGTTTACTCCCGAATATCCACGGAATCGAATGGGCACGAGTATCGGTAGATAATTAAAATTCGCGGATAATCCGCAAAAATGACTTAAAATTACAAATACTGAAGATGAAAGAAATGCTCTAGCTGAAAAGTTAAATAAAAACAGTGAAGATACAGCACAGTAAAATATGTTTCATCAAACAGTAAAAAGAAATATGTCTAAAGTTGGCTCTCAATGCCATGAGTATATTATTAAAAGTAGTATTCAATTGCCTTTTCTTGGAGGCTCTCGTGGTGCAAGAGTATTTTTTTTGTTACGGACCCCAACAGGATAATTGGGAGTTCACAGTAATTAAACTTTGGGGAATTTGAAGCCTGTAAAGAGTTTAGCCTATTAGTCTTGCAAATAGTACATTTTCTATTATAGGAGCATCTGAATTACTTGAAAGCTTGTACAGATTGAGTGCGAGTTTGCAAGGAAATGGTCATAGTGATTCTGACTTGATGCTTGTTGAAAGTTTAATTCGCAATGCAGACTTCCAGAACATTCTTGCTGTACACAACAAGGTCCAAGAAGTCTGCTGCTTCAACAACCCACCCATCGCGGTATCAACAGAGGCACTTGACATTGTCCACGAGGTACGTTAAGCTTACTTTTTTAAAGTGATTCATCTTGCATTTTTCTGAAATATTTATAGGTACGTTACCTATATATTTTTTTGTTCAATCTTGTTTGGCAATATTTTTTATGGTTTAAAACGAAATAAATCCATTTGGGACAACTTTTTAAATTCAAATATGCACTACTTGATTTGTAATTTTTCCCATTAAATAAGTAAGAGAAAATCAAGGAAACAATGTATATAGTGGGATGAAGGATAAGGTCATTTATCAGGGTCATTTAAGGTCAGTTTTGCAGGGAGCATGGGTGGGTTGAGTCCCTAAATTTTCAAGATATCTCCTTGTGTTTAATGGGGAATGATGTTTCCTTTCCATAAACGACAGCATGATTGTCTGTTTGCAGCTCATTATTTTTTTAAGGTTGGAGATAAAAACTGGACTTCTTAAAAAAAAGGGGGGGGAATAGTTTAGTTTGGAGAAATGGATTGAACTGGATGGGATGTTATCCTCTCAAATAAGAAAAATCCCATTACAATGATTAACATTACTTATTACACCAATGATCTTTTCCTGTAATTTTTTAACCATTTTTTTAGTGGTGTTTTTTTTTATTATTATAGTAAGTTATAAAAGTTAGTGTCACTAGTGGCTTACAGAGACTGTATTTCCAGATTGTGCCTGCCCTGACCGAAAGTGGTATGGATGAAGCCTTGGAACTGATAGATATCTTGACTAGGTTTGAAATAGAAGGGCTGATGTATGCTCATGACAGGTTGGCTCAAAGACAACTAGATGCTGCCATTGCACAAGATCAAGCATTACTAAATCGGGCCGATCAGTATTCATCACAGGGTGTCAAAATTGTAAGGATAGACAAAACGAATGAGCCTTTGGTAAGGATTTTTCAATGCTGTTTCAACTTAGATGTTGACTTGCTGTGTTTCTTCTGAAAACTGAAGTTTCAGCTCCTCATTAATCAAAGGGGTTTTGTGTTTTAGGGAGCAACCGTTCGAAATGAAGGAGAAGCTGTGGTGATAGGAAGAATTGTGAAAGGTGGTGCTGCTGAAAAGAGTGGTAAATATATACATCGTTCATTTATACAGGGATCAGAGTTGTCCTATATATCCTATATTTTTCCAAAAACCTTAAAAAACGTCCTATATTGTCCTATATTTTTGCAAATGCCCTATATGTCCTATATTTCTCATCTCAAACCCGAAGTTGAAGCAATCCTGATGCATTAAACTAAAGTGTGTACAAAAGTAATGAAAAATAGGTGGAATGGAAAAGTGGGCAAATGGTTGATAGTAGAAAAATAACATTCCAGTGACAATTACCATGTTTTAACTTATTTATAAAAACCATGTAAAGTTCTTGTCCTAAAGAGGTTATCTTCAAAGTTTAACAACAAAAAAAGCAAGAAAGTTATTGTCTCTTCTTGCAGACAATCTCTTAAGATTAAAAACTTTACACAGTTTTTATAAATAAGTTAAAACATCATAATTTTATTTCAGCCTCCAATTGTTTGCCCCCACAATAACTCATTTTACATTGGTTCTGGCAATTTTCATCAGTACCCTAGCACCTTAGAATTGCTTCAGGGTCCCCCTTTCCAGGATAATTCTGAATTATATTCGAGTAGTTTCAATCTGATCTGATGATCCCCCCTATCATTTTTGCCCATGAGTTTTGAATCACCCTATGTTATGTTTCAATCTGCATTTCAGAACATTTAATGAATGTTTTAAGTTTTATCTAAAAATATCATTTCTTTATTGTTTATCGAGTCTAAATTCACTGAGAGATACCAGTTTTTAAAGTTATAATCTGGAAAAATGTAAATAAATATAGTTAAACCCTTTTCGGAGGGTCCTATATTTGTCCTATATTTTTTGTATAGAATGTCCTATATTTAGTGAAATAGTTGCTCCTACCCCTGTTTATACTTAATATGCAGTGCATATTTTTTATCAATTTAATTTTCCCTTGCAAAGTTAGTTGTCATGCATACATATCAGTTTGTCTTGAATGGAAATCTCTATAATACTATTTGTAGACTCTTTCATTTGAAAAACCACTTTAAAAAAGATTGAGTGAAATTGTATTCTTAAATGTATTTAGTACTTGGAAAAAATGGTTATTCAACACCTTACAATCTGTTACACTACATATCAACTTTCCCCATAACTACTTTTTATACTCTTTGTGTGATTATAATTAATTTTACTGGTTGGGCCATAGTAAATATTTCAATAAATTTTAATTATGCATTTGTGTCCATAGGATTAATTCACGAAGGTGATGAAATATTGGAAGTTAACGGTGTTGAAATGAGAGGAAAATCTGTGAATGACGTCTGTGACATTTTGGTAAGTAATATTCTAACGTGTTATACTTTATCACATAAAATTATAGTTTCTAGATATCTTCATACTAGTTACCTCATTATGATTTGCAACTTCAAAAGGTATGCTCAGATATTTTCTGAAGTAGTCTGAATATAAGAATACATTTAGATTTTATATAAATTTAGAATTGCAAATACTATTTATTTTTATGTTTACCTTTTATTAAAAGAAAAGCTGTCAGACTTTAAAAACTTCTGCATTTTAGATGCCAACTAATGATTTAGGATATAATTAGAATCCTAATATAAAGATTCTAATATAGAACAGAATTTTTACATTATCTGGACTTCAGAAAGTCATCTTCAAAATAATCAAACTTAACATGCTTACAATGAGATTGAAATTCATTTCATAATAAAAATATTCTTTTAAATATTTTAAATAATTATTTTTAAATTAAAAATAACATGGGTTAAAAATTCATTTTATTTTAGGCAACTATGAATGGTACTCTCACATTCCTTATTATTCCTACTGAAGAGGAAATCAACAAGACCAATCCCATCGATGTTGTTGTGAGTTTTCTTATTTATCCACTCTAATTCAATATAATCATATAAACAAGAAAAAATTATTTGTCAAAATAAGTATTTTTCATTTGTTTATTACGTTTTTATACATTAATAACAATATTTATTAGATATTTTAGTTTGCAATTCTAAAATCTTTTGTTATTTACAGATGCATGTAAAGGCTCATTTCGATTATGATCCTGAAGATGACTTGTACATCCCATGTCGTGAGTTAGGGATTTCATTCCAAAAGGGAGACATTCTTCATGTCATTAGTCAAGATGACCCTAACTGGTGGCAGGCTTATAGAGAAGGAGAGGAAGATCAGGCTTTAGCTGGTCTAGTGCCTAGTAAAAACTTTCAACAACAGTAAGTACAACCCAGGTCTTCATGATTAACATCTTATAAATTCGTATATTTGTAAGTTTCATGCTTTAGATCATTTTAAACATTAGTGTACTTAATTTACTATTTTCCACAAATGCATATTCACCTCTTATAAAAACTCTTTACTATGATTAATATTATGTTTGTTTTTTAATCAATACATTAATAAAACACGAGTTGCATCATTTAAATAAATTTTATGACTAGAAAAAATTCCCTTTAGTCATTTGTACTTAGTAGCTCAATTTTTAATCATCTTAACCGAAGCAAAATGCAAGTTTGACTACTGGTTTTATGTTCTCCAATTTAAAAATTGTATTTAAGTGTGCCAGTCTGTAGTATAAAAGCCCTAGAGAAATATGCAGGAATTAGCAAAAATTGCTTTTAATTGTTATGAATAAATCTTGATCTTTTTAGACGAGAATCTATGAAACAGACAATTATTGGTGAAGCTAATAGTAAAGAAAAAACTAAAAAGGGTAAGCATTTTTCAATTAATTGGTCTATTGTTACCCTATTCAATTCCTGCATTTTAAACATATTACCATTTAATTTTAATTGAATAACATATTTAAGAGCAATGACATTTCCTCCTTTTTATTTTCTCTATTTATATGCCTTCTCTAACCAAATTTGTATTCTATTATTAGTTGGGAAATTCCTTTGTGCTAAAAAGTATCATAAAAAGAAGAAAAAGAAGTTATACAATGCTAACCTAACAGATGGTAAGGAACTTACAGGTTTTAATTGAAATCTGTTAACTATATTAAAATTGTCCCTTTAGTAAGTTTCTAAGGGATTCTGAACCTATGTGTTTACTCACCTTAACAGTAATTTTTCCAAATTTTAATTTTTGTAATCTTGTTGCCTTTTCTGATTTCTTTTATGTATTGTATTTTAGTATATAAAAAAAATTAAGTAAAAAGTAATTATATTCCCCTGTGATAAGCATATTCCTATAATAATTTTAATGCATAGATAGAGGAACACAAATGTAGTTTTGCCAAATGTTTTGAAAGTCAGATATAAATTTTTTATAGCAAAGTAACATTAAATCTTTTTCTATCAGCTTCATTAAAAGAAATCATAATATTTCAATTAATTTATGTGTGTGCAACATATTTTTTCCTTATTTAAAGCAACTGTTTTAATTTAAAATACACTATTTGTTTTGAGAATGTAGTACCCCCTTAAAATATCTTACTATTATTAATCTAATTTTAGATAGGGGTATAGTGTATGCGCCTTTACATTTTATTTGATCTGGTTAATTAAAACACGTGACAAATTCTTCAATTTTTTTTCTCTTACACAGATAAAGATTTGATTTACAGAATCAATTGATTGATTAAGATTACTTACCACCATTACAACTCTTAATTTTATCTAATGCATATTACATTGTGTGCCTTTAACAATTTAGCATCCCAAACACGTAACAAATTTTTCAGTTACTTTGATTGTCCCTAAATTTAGTATTCAGTATCACAAATAGTCATGATTTTTTCGTTTCCAGAATTAGAAGGGGATCAAATACTAACTTATGAAGAAGTAGCTTTGTATTATCCACGAGCTAACTGTAAACGTCCAACAGTATTAATTGGGCCACCAAACATCGGAAGGCACGAGTTGAGACAACGTCTAATGGAAGATACTGAACGTTTTGCTGCTGCTGTTCCTCGTAAGTTAAACCTATTTTTATGTTAATTCAATATGAGAAAATAAAGTTTTTCAACATTAAATTATTTTTTCAAATTCTATTCTAGACACCAGTAGAACTAAGCGAGATTCAGAAACAGATGGCGCTGACTACCACTTTATCTCCCGGTCTCAGTTTGAAGCGGACATTGTTGCTGGAAAATTTGTAGAGCATGGAGAATATGAAAAGAACTATTATGGCACTAGCCTTGATGCAATTAGAACTGTTGTCAAATCTGGGAAGATATGTGTTTTGAATCTACATCCTCAAGTAAGTATACTTTGATAATACTATAAGGTTGCTAGTTTCCCGACATCTTATAAAAAATATGCCACATGCAACACAATGATGGAAAAAAGAATAGATACTGTAATTTAAATTTTCAGCAAGATACAAATTCATTTTGTATTTAAATATTGTATGTGAAACAAACAAGTCTTAACTATTTTAACTAAAGAACCAATTATGCTGAAAAATGTTCAGACAGAAATTGGGTAGCTTAAGTCAAAAAATATTTGCATTAATTTTTTTAACTAGGCTTACATTAGCTGTTAGCCTAAGAAGCACTTAAAATATTTCTTAAGTGTTCATTAAGAAACTTAAACAAGAAAGCTGAAACATACCTCGGACTTGAGGGATGTTATGAAGTTAATGCCATAAGTTTTTATGTACTTTTAAGTTATACACTTTCAATACTCTTCAAAAATTTCTAACAAACAACTGTTTAAAGCAGGAGTAGTCAGTCTTTTATACCTATACTAAACAGCAACGTTTCTTGAACCCGGTACGTCACAAATGCAGAAGGAGAAATCGGTAAACAGAAAGCCTGTTGGGTTGCTAGGAGGAGTTTTGGTATGCAAATCGTGATTGAAAAGCACTATATATACATGGGTTTAACAAAATAATTATATTTTTAAATTGACATTCTTCATTTCACTCAAAATTAAGACACTGCGCTGGGAACTACTTTGTTAGTGACGTCCAGGCCTGACGAGAGAGGGGGGCGAGGGGGTACGATACCCCCGGGCTGGTACCCAAAGCTTTTCATATTGAGTACTAAGACGGATATCATTTTGGATATTTTGTAAATTAATTTGTTCACATAAAGGTCCAAAAATGAGTAAATTCCCAGTTTTCTAGGGCATATTTTCATAAATTTTCTCGGGGAAGATCCCCAGACCCCCTTTATTACTTGTTACTCATTGTATTATCAAGAAAACGATACTTTTAAGTTGAGTGAAATTCAGATCTTGCCTAGAAATATTCTAAAAATTACATTAAGCCTATGAATGCATGGGTGGATGTACTTCAGAAAATTTCGCCCTCTACCCCAAAATGAGAATATGTCATTGGGGGCCCGCTTTTCAACCTTGTACCCAGGGCCCTGGTGACGTCATAGGGTCAACTTAAGTTGCTGTCTAGTATAGTGCCTACTTTTATATATTTATGTTAGTTCAGTTAGTTATGAGCTAATTTTCTACCATAAACCATAAGGTTAACATGTCAATTTATTTTCCATTCTAGTCTTTGAAAATTCTGAAAAACTCTGATTTGAAGCCTTACGTTGTGTTTGTGGCGCCTCCATCCTTGGAAAAGCTTCGTCAAAACCGTATTAAATCAGGAGACAATCCCAAGGATGAAGAGCTTAAAGATATCATAGAAAAAGCGAGAGAAATGGAAGATAACTTTGGACATTATTTTGATATGGTTATCATTAATTCCGATGTTGATAAAGCATACAATGAATTAGTCAAAGAAATCAATACGCTGGAGAGAGAACCTCAATGGGTGCCTCGAATATGGCTCAAGAATTTTGAAGAGTAAAATAGAATTTATAACAAAATATATCAGTAGCTTGGGATTCAAGCTAGTTTGTAAATTATGATGTGTTTTGAATACAGTGATGGTGTACATGTTGTAAATTTTGATTTATTTGACTTTATGTTGCTTCAGTTCCACAACGGCAACTGATTCTAAATGTTACGCTAACTAAAGAAACGATAGGTGTGCAAGTCAAATTTGTTGATAGTTGTCATTGATGTAGAGTGTTTGATAAAACTTGAAAGAGGTTTTATTGTACATATGTATAAATATTTGTGTAACTTGTGTGTATTTGCTATACACATACACTGTGTGCTAATGTTGCTTTGCAATATGAACAAAAATGTGTGATAACTACTAATCCTTGTGAGACATTTTTGAAAAGTTTTGTGAAATTCAAAGTAATAGGAAGAGTTATGAAAGTGAAAATCAAAACATGTCCAACATTACCTTAAAAATCTTTAAATGTATTGTGTTCAAAACAAATGTGACAGTATTAAATTTGCAACTGTTATTCTAACTCAAACAAAATTGTATTGATATCATTTTAACTTGCCAAAGTAATATAGTCATCTGCGAGCTTCTAAGCTAATGTTGATTTCCTGAATTGTATGTACACAATCTTCCATTTTAAAAACATAACTAATGTTATTAATTTTGTGTTTTGGCCAAAATGCATTCCATTGTAAAAAATGAATTTTATAAGTGTTGTATTTTTAAAGTCTTTAATTTAATTTGTTCCTATGCAATTACAAATGAGGTAACTGCATCAAATCTTCATTCAGTTTATAAAGTAATACGAAACAAATCAAATTTATGCTGAATGTTGTGAATTTCTACAATTTTAGTGAAATAAAATATTTTGAAAGGTTTTATTAAACTTCTTTTCTGTGATAAATGAGTTTACTGCATGATTTCTTTATTTCAGTTACATAGGGGATCCACTCTCGCACCCTAAATTTAAAGCACCTACAACTAGTCATAAAAATGGTACTTGGGTATGAAAAAGTGGCTAAGTCTTTTTATGTGACCTTTCCCAATGAGATCGAAGAAAATAGAAACTGATTTAAGTTTGCAATCTCAATACAGCAAATGCTTTTTTCCTTTAGATATACACATTTGGTTCTGTTCAATTGTTACCCTAGAAAGAACATTAATAGTCATATTCATAGCCATCAGCGTCGGTGTTAAATCCTTGGTCAAAGAAGGATTCCACCAATCAGAGGAAGCGAAAAGCTAATTTTTATTTCTTTAGCTGCTGGTTAACACCAACGCTGATGGCTGTGAATATGGCTGTAAGTTTAACTTATGGTGGAGCTAATAAACTTTGAATTTTAAACAGAATATTAAAATGTTATTGTAATATAATATTAAAAGCATGATTTTACAAAAGTCTTTTTATTAGGAAGGAATTGAACAAGACAAACTTACTGCACAAACATAACTACACAGATTTTTTACATGTTATCGTATTTTTCTACCTCCTTCTTAGCAAGCTACTGGACCAAGTACTAGCTAGGCTACCCTTCTTGCCTTGTTCCTCTTTCATTCGTTTCTCTTCCTCCTCCTGCAACCAATAAAAATGATTCATAAAAATTTTAACAGGTTAGTACTATAAACTATTTCACTTAAACAAACAGAAAAAGTTAATTGGCAAACAAACAGCATATTTTAAGTTTGAGATTAAAATCGTCACAAGGATCATACATAACATCGGAGTAAGAAAAAACTTTCATCCTTACAAACACTGGGATAAGATACGAAAAATTAAATAACATCAAATTGAAAATGTGAATCCTTTGGTCAAGAAAATATTTTATGTAAGTGAAAAATGACTAATCACCTGTAGTCTTCTCTGATTTTCTTTGAATGCCATGATAGGATCATCAAATTGGCTGTAGTGCTCCAATACTGTCCGAACATCTTCTACATCACTAGTAGCAATAGCTAAGAAAGGAAAAGGGGAAAATATCATTGATAGCTTATCATTATCCTAGGAAGAACTGTTTTGCAGGATAAATTAAACCAAAGTATTGATAAACTAGTAAATTAAACTATTGTTTCATAATAGTTTATTTTTTTTTCATCAATTTTCCTTTTAAGGTAATTTTTTTTACATTTTATCTTTTTCAATAATTTTTTAATGTATGAGAATCAGGCCCGTATTTAGGGTTTTTGCCGCCCTGTGTATATCGATTTATTGCCGCCCCTTAGATAGAATCAATACAATATTTAAAAAGTACTTAGTGAGAACTCCTCTATGTTAAGTTTTAGAACCTGGTAGAATATGAATTGTGGTGCCCTTAATAATGTAAGAATTTTAGTATATATAATCTGAACCTCAAGTAAATATAGTGGGGTTGGGGGTCTTCCCCCCAATAATTTTTGGAAATTTTATCTTTAAAAGGAGTGTTATAAGCTCATTTTGATACCCTTTGGATTAAAATCAAAGAACACCGCTCCTTATAAGCCGGAGCTTTTGTTTTGCCGTTTTCCAATGCCAATATGTCAATCCTTCAATAAGTACGATGTAGTGGGGAAACCGGAGTTTACCCCTGGAAAATTTTAGATTTTTAACATCCAAAAGAGTTTTTCATGCATTTTTAATGGGCATAGACTCCCTCTCCCGAGTCCTGAGTAACCACCTGACCCAAATTTCGGGTCCGGCCAATGGGGGGGGGGTCCAGACCCAGGAACCCCCCTTGGCTAGGCCCCTGGTATGTAGCATTTTAAATTGTTGTAATCTGCCGCCCCCAAAATTTTGCCGCCCTGTGCTATAGCACATGTTGCACGTGCCTAAATACGGCCCTGATGAGAATGTAAGATTTATGGTGACTTTGGGTTTGGATCCTTGACCTTTAGAATATTTTTCTAACTAATATTTGAGACTCGTGCAGCAATAATGTGGTAACTTCAATGTAAAGCTATTGGAGTTTGCTCGTTGCTGCAACTACCTCAGTTATAATTTAAAACTTTGAATTACTAATTTTTAAAAAATCAATCTTTAGTTAGAATATCTGACCTTAAGGCAGTTTTAATTTTTTTTGTGAAATTAAAGGAATTTAACATTCATTTTAATAAAGAACTTAAATGTCAAATATCATAAAAATATTTTAAACCATTAGAAATAGGTGCAAAAAAGGAAAAACTGTCCATTTGTTGAATATGCTTACCTCTCAATAAATTAGCCAAATCATACAATGTTTTGTCATCATCATTTCCACTCCACTTTTTTAACTTAAGTGCATTTTTAGGCTGCAACTTGAAAGAATTCTCATTCCAGTCAATGAAAATTACTTTAGATAGATCCCTGTTTAAGCACGATAAATCCTGCAACATTAAAAAATTACATATACATCACTTAAATAGCCTAGAAATACTTTTTGCTAATTAAGTGGGTCTAAGTAATTAATTGGCAAAATCAACATATCACTGGTTTTCCACAAAACTATCATAACTGAAAAATTTATCACCTTTACAAGGAACAATGTTGAAAAAACATGTTTTAAATGGTTTTTCTCGGCACAATGCAATTTCAATTATATTGAATAAAAATGAAACATGGAAATTTTATAAAAAGGAAGGGAAATAATAATAAAAAAAATAGTAATTAATAATTATATAACTATTCTATTTAAATATCCTTAATGGAGAATTGCAGCATCTCTTAAAATTCAAAGTTTTCAATTTTAACTTATTGAAAATTCTCTCCTGAATCCGAAAATACGCTTGTCTTTTACGAGAAAAATTTTGTAAGTTAATTATAAGATATTTCATTACAGAAAAGCTGACGTCAAAAGTGCCTCTCGGAAATGAGGGAAACACCGTTTCCATGGAAACACGAGGTTGTAAAAACAAAACAAAAACTAGAGCTCAATGTATTTCAAAGCGGAATGATTGTAAACAAGGCACGCATGACGTCACAAGCTGTTTCAGCTCAGACCGAAACGAAGCTCTTTTTAATTAAAAATAACTCAAAAATTAGCGCTTTGAAAGGTATATTAATGTTTTGTGGAGGTTTTAAGCGATTCTGAATACAATAAGATTTTCGAAAAAATTGACTGCAATTGTCCATTATTACATGCTTTAAAATAGTCACCTATTTGGCAGCCTAATCAACATTTAACCCATTTAAAAAAAATAGAAGAAAACTCTTTCTAAGCAAGTAGTTGAGCATACAGCCAGTTAATATACCAATATTAAAACACATTTATGTTTTTAAATTAAATTACTTAAACAATCATGCAAAATAGTTGGAATTTTGAAAGCAACAGGAAATGGGTAAGTTTTCACCACTATAGTAAATTTTTTCAAATAAATTACTAGAAGAAAATATTAATTGAAGTAAAAAAAATAGAGTTTTTAAGTATTATGAATATTTAAAAAGCAAATCAATTCAATCAGCATAATTTTAAAAAGGTAAGAAAAAAGAAAATATTGTTAGAAGTTAGAACTACTTTAAAATATCATTGAAGAATTGCAGCAAGAAATTGATGGAAGAATTAGTGGATGGGAATTAAATAAATGTTTTAAACAGAATGCTTTACCACTCTTTCAGTTCTAGCCACCCCAAATTCTCCATAGGATGCAATGGTTATTTTGGTCACCTTAGGATTGAAAGGGTTAAACATGTCTAAAACAGATGTTTTAAACAACATAACCCTACTCAGGAGCCTTGCCAAATAAGCACTATGATTCCAATTATGTAACCTGTAGTTCTACTTGGTAAAAGTCCCTACCTTTATATTTGCTGAATAATCATTTGAAGGTTGAAAGAATACTTAAACTCTCCACCAAAATTTATAAAATTAATCAAATATTTATCATGCAAGTAATTTGCATAAAGTTACAAAATAATTATTTGTTTTTGGCTGTGACATAAAGCATAAATCACATTTTCTTGCTTGCTTAGGCTCTGAGAAACCAATCAACATATTGTGCCTATTGGGAACTGTTATTATTGCTTTTCCATGCATAGCTATAAAAAAAAATGGTGCAAAGGTTCCCAAATACTTGTGTTTTTGGATTTTTTTTCTAAAAACGTATTTCTAGAAATGATTTTGCAGAAGACTAATGATATAATAAGTGGTATTTCCAATAGTTATAAGTTATAACTGTTGGAAAATAATTTTAAAAGGATCAAGGCTTAATCAGCATAATTTACATTATGCATCAATGTTTAAGTAATTACCTATATTGGAAATACCAAAATATGGAAAGAAATTCAATTAAGACAAACATAAGTGCATTACCTTAACATGATGGCCATCCATATATCTTGTTGCATCTCTGAATAATCTGTACATGATGTAACCATTAGGATCTAAAGTGTCAATTATTGGAAAAGCTGTCTGCAAAATAAAAGTAAATTTTCAAGAAAATGTTCTCATACAATGTTCCATTATTTTCATGTAAAATAATAATGAAAAATTAATGCAATCGTCATCAAAAGTTCCAAGTTTTGAGTAATTTAGAAATATGTGCTGTGAAAATGCTTTAATATTATTATTTATTTTTTCATTAACTCCTTCTTGGCCTACACAACATGTCCAATGCAAACTCATGGGACGAGCAGAAATCTCGCTGCCCTGTGAGTTATTTCATTTGTTGAAGTTGTCTAAATACACTTTCCTGATCATTCTTGATGATAACTGGATGCCACTCTTCAATAATTGCAAGACTGAACTTGGAACTATCTTTATAATCATTTTCTCAAAGTCCAGCAATTTTTTTTAAAATTACAGAAAAACTTATAAACTATCTTATGAACAATTATATACTAGGTCCATAAATTTTAAGTTTAAGCTTTATCTGAGTAAAGCAGGGGTATTTATGGGCAAAATGTGCGATGTGTAAGTACTGAAATTTAGTACAAATAGCTACCAATCGGTCAGTTGATTTTGCGTTTCGTAATAAACCCGGGAAGGCATTCCCTTCACAAAACTTTTAGAAAGACTGAATTCCATCCCCAGGACAGACGAGTGGCACCAATGCCTTGCATATCTCTGGTCTACAGGTCCCTAAGGGTAATGCAGAGTACATTACATAATTTCTTGGTCAAAGATAAATAACCCAGATACTTGCCATTGGTAAAAAAAATTCAGGTAGATAAGCCGTGGCTTATTTATATGCGTTAAAAATTAACTCCTGTGTGTAAACCAATGTGCCTGGTACCTTATATTTTTTATTGTTAATAAAATTGTATAGTCTAGAAATTTCTTTTCTTTTTTCGTCTTAATAACCTTTCATATTACAAATTTTATACATTTACTATCATCAGTCCTATTAGTGTTAGTTATGACACAAAACATTTTTAATTAAGATTATATTAATGAGAGAAAGAATTACAACTAGATTTGTTTTATTAGTCCCACATTATTAATTTTTGCAGTGGATGACCTGATGAAATTTTATTTTTAGTGTTAGTTATTGCGTGTGCAGCTCATTCGTATACCTGATATTATGGTAATATCTAATATTTACAAACAAAACAAAAACTTACAAAGCCTTGTTCACTGGTGTAAACTACAATTTCAAACAAAGGCGGCCCAGCTTGCTGAAGAAAGTAATCTACGCCTGGCCTCTTTTTAAACCTCCAGCCAGTTTGGTACTGGAAGATAAAAAATTTTTTTGTTGAGTTAGTAAAAACAAATCAATTCATAATTTTAAACAAAAATGCAACAATAATGTGTCACTCAATTTCATTGAAAAAGTTCAAAATACCAAAAATCATCCGAGGATTTATAGTAAAGGATTCAATTCAGAGCATAACTAACAGATTTTCAGATAAACAGTAAGCATGGAAAGATTCTTCCTGAGAGGGGATTTAAAACTTTGGGAAGATATTAGATGGAGCTCTATCCACTCCCTATTTAACAGGAGCCTTTAAGGGGACGTCCATAAATTACGTGTTGTCAAAAAGGGGGGAAAGAGTCAATTAATATCTCACATTAACATTTAGTTTAGAAAATATCAGTTTTTCTTTTATACTTTTTAGCACAAGTTTAGGAAAAATGTGCAGATTAGTTAAAACAGCAATTTATTAGCCAGTCAATCGTGATAATTACAAGTGAAGACCATGTTTTTGAATTCATTAAGTAATTGTATCAAAACTTCTGCAATGTTTTTGTTAAGTGTAATGCCAATAAGACGAAAATAGAACACATCAAATAAATTAATTAATTAGTTTAAAAGTGATTGAGAAAACCTCACAAAATAATTTGAGGGGGAGAGAGGTGTCCAAAATTTGGAAAAAAAACACCTCACCTAAATAACGGATGTCCCCTAACCTAACCAATAATTCCCAAATGGGAAAAATTATCTTTTAAAAAAAAAGTATTTGCTGAGAAATAATAGAGAAGGTTTCAAGTTGAAATAAAGTTATCTAAATATACAGATATTCAATAGACATGTAATTACACCTTGCATATTTTAGAAAATTCTCGCGGTTAAAGATTTCTCACTTTTATGTGAGGCATTTTATTTCTCAAACGAGCAGATCTTTAACTGGATGGTTCCTCACTTTGTCTGAAGAACAAATGACTTCCGCCCTTTTGTCAGTTAGCAGTCTGCATTCATAACACAGGCACACATGTTTTTGCACAATTTTTCAAAGTGTCGTTTTATCTTTTATTAATTAAAAAAAGGTTGAAATAGACAAAAAATTGTATTAAAGCAAAACTTAGTGTTTCATATCAGGTTTTGACATGTTGTTAACTTTAATAAGTAGAAAGTTAGAAGTCTTCAAAACTTAGTTATAACAAGAACTAGAATTGAGCTAGAGATGGTGGTCTACTCACAACTATTGATGTTAGCATGTTTGAAAGAAGTTCATATTAAAACAGGTCTTTCTTTAGATTTAAAAAATAATACTTACTGTCCAATCAGGATGTACAAGAACACCAGTCATTTCTAAAACTAATGTGTACGGTGGTTGGTAGTAAGGTTCAGTTAAAGGTTCAGGGAGAAGCTTTTCTCTAGATGGTTCCTTAATTAACTGCAAAAATATAAATTTCCTGGTAAAGCACTCAGCTATAACACATTAAACAGTACTAAAAATTAAATATAACTTATTCAAAAGTTTTTTTCAAATTAATATTTTAAATCAGTCATCTGCTGTAGATGTATGTAAACAATATTAAATTGTGAAGAGTTTTCGGTAGATTTTACTATAAAGTGTATGAAAAGAACATATAAATAATTTTTTTTAATTAGTTTTAAACAATAAATGACAACACTCTTTTAAAGGATCTTTTTGTGAAAACAATCAATAAAAAACTGATTTTTTACTATTACTATAGGATATGAATACAGTAGAACCTTGTTAGAGCAACTCCTTATGGGACTAACTATATGCAGTTGTTTTAAGAAAAGGATATTATAATGAATAAAATTAGCACTATGTTAAAACAATCTATACTTTTCTTATTGATCATTGTAAGGCAGAGATCAAATGAAAAGGATCAGTGTAAAAAGGATCTACTCTAATTAATTTTTCAAATTTATTATATCATCTTTTCTCTATAAAGACCATGTTGTTTATACCAGAAGAGGTCCCTCTTTTGAAATTTTATAGTATTTAAACTTACTTTATCATAATACATCATTTCTTTGTATGTTCTGTACATGTAAGCTTTCAGAGTTGGCACTAGAATGAATAAAAATGTTTTAAAATCAAGCCAAACGTTAATATACTTAAAAACAAAAGAAAACAAATACTTACTGTGACTAAATTCATCTTCTAACTGTAAGACAAAAGGGAAATTTTTAAAAAACATAATGAATATTTATTTATATATGTATTTTTAACAGTCATAGAAAATAATTAAATCACAATGTTAGTACAGGAAAGCCTTATTTATGAACCAAATACATTGTCATTTAGAACAAAACTATTTGCTGAAAATACCGGAAACTTAATTCTAAACAGCTTCTTTTTCCCTTATATATCAAAGAAATAATTATTTCTGACTTCTTCAATGTTTTTAAGCAAACAGATCCATTTGAATCCATAGAAAAGTACTGGAGCATTAACTTCTTTACAGTTACAAGTAGGGGAGAGTGGGGATGAATGGGACAAATTTCACATTTTGATTAATATTTCCAAAATTAAATATTTTTTAGTTCTGTAACAACTTGCATACCAATATTTCAACTGTTATTTACTTATATTTACTTGGATTCAATCATTTAACCATCATTATTAATAGCGATAATAGTTTTTATGAGAGCATGTATTTTGTCCCATTCATCCCTGTGATGGGGATGAATGGGACACGAGTGGGAATGAATGGGACAGTTACAAAAAAGGTAAGAAATTTTCAAAATAACAAAGTTATTATTGATATTGCACATTGTTTAACATTTTAAAGGAACAACACACTTATATTTTCCAAAGAAAAAAAAATAAAATGGCATTTAAAGCGGAAAAAACAGCCTAATTTATTTAACTCCATGTCTGGTAAAATTAACATAAACTGAAGCAAGTTCTTTTGTTCTTTCAGTTCAATGGGCGAGGCTTTATGTTATTTCTATTAAATCTACTCGCTCTTGATGAGTTTGTAGTGCAAATAGATAATTTTATTGTCTAGCGAAACCCTCCAGAAGCCATTTTTTTCTGGCAATTCTGAAGGAATTTTTCTTAAAAAATGAGCTTAAAAACCAACCTAGATTGAATAATTGTTTAACAATAACATATTTGAGATGAAAGAAAGTTGCAATTATTTGTCATTAAAAAGTTGCATATTTCCACCTTAAGAAGTTGCATGTTTGAAATTTAAGAAGTTGCATATTTGCACATAAGTTGGAAACATAAAACATAAATTTTTGCACCCAACTTTAGTTACCTTATCAAAAATTACTAAAATGAGTTGAATATAGCCAGCTATTGATAGAAAGTTTTAAAACTAGGAAATGAAGGGAAGATTGAACTGTCCCATTCATCCCCACAGCTCTTGTCCCATTCATCCCCATACCCATTTTTTTAAAAAAAACTAAAATTTGGCTAGGAAAATAACCATGAATTTTCTCCATTCAAATTGTAAACTACACTAATATAAGTACATTTTCAACACACAGTAAAATATTTAGCTTTAGTTAAATTATTTTTAAGTAACTTCTTATAGAAGTAAAACAAAAAAAGTTACTTTAAGTATGGGAAAACGCATTTAGTGGTCCACTTTATACAAAAATGGAAGCTGATGTTAATAAACACATTTGTTAAATAGGATAAGTACTACTATCCTCTGGGTGAAATATCAAAAATTTAAAGTGAAGTTAAGGTATGAAAAATTGAGCTGTCCCGTTCATCCCCTGTCCCATTCATCCCCACTCTCCCCTACTACTATGGAGTTTTTGTTACTATCTTATCTTATAAGCTTTCATTAGAAAAAAACTCCAGACCTATTTCAGCCTTACTCGAGAATGTTCTTTAAACTTAGTTTCAGGTTATGTTTCAAACTTACTTTTCTAGTAAATCAAGTTGGGTATACAGGGTGCATAGGAAAGTCCCTTTAACTTTTCTTTTCATCCAGGTTTTACATGCAACTTTTTAAGGGTTTGGAAATGTTTCTGAAGTTATTGATTATAAGGATTTTCAAAATACCTACTAAGTTTCAAAGTCAGTTTTTAAGGAAGAATCTCTAAAATTTTTCATGGAAGTAACTCCTATATTATTTTTAAAATCTCCACTACTCAGACAGACTTAAAATTCACACAATCAGTCTATTAATAACAGATTATTTGGTAAATTGAAAAAAGTGGAAGTGGCACCCATTACTTATTTCCTAAACAGTGGCACACTTTCGAAAAAGGTTTGCCACCTTTGTTTTAAAACATGAAATGTTACTCAAATACTAAACACACACACAAAAAGAATATAAAAAAAACATACATAATTTTTCAATTCTACACACAATAGCTTTAAAATATTTTTTTCTTCTTTTCAAAAACAAAAAGATTTTTCTTTTTGTCAAATTAAAGCCTAATTTTAGAGTGTTATCGATTTGATAAATACAATGGATGGGGACAATTTTCTTGAATAATTCAATTCAGACTCAGAGGCATTTTGCATTTGGTCAGGGAAAGAGATATCTTAATTTCTTTCAATTTCATTAAATAAATTTTAAATTTTTAAAAAGAAAATTTTGTGGGTGAAATAAGACTTGGATAATATAGGTGCACAGAAAATTTTAGGATTTTGCAGAAAATTCTTTTATTCTTTTTAAATTTAAATAATTTAAGTTTTGATGAATAAATTGATTTTTTTTCTTACTGTTGTAGCTTAAGAAGCATTATCACAATACCTAGATAAATAATGTGACTCTAAATGTGCATTAAGTCACAATTTGAAGGACTTTGGCCACTTAGTTAATCTGCAGAAAATATTTGAAAACAATTTTGTGCACAAAAAGTTTATTGTTTTATCCAAGTCTAGGTGAAACAAAGGCCATCTGTGCTAGGTAAACACACTTGTCGAGAAATAAAAATAGGAAAGAATTTACATATAAATTTACAAAACACAATAGCAGAAATAGGAAAACTTACAACATTTCCTTCTTCGTCAACAGGAGGTGTCCCTAATCAATAAATATATTATATCAGTTACACATAAGAAAAATTATTAACTAGATTTACAATATTATATTAACACCAGAGGGTCATAAAAAAATATATGGTATTTCTGTATCATCACGTCGACCATGTGGCCGAAAACGAAAATTCATAGCCAAAGCCTTATACTGGAAACTGTACTATGAGATGGCATCAGGAAACATTGTTATTAATCAAACTCCAATTAGACCTCTTTGCAATAAGCTTAATTTATGTACCCTCTAAGATGTTATATTAGTCACAAGTTGAATTATATGTTATTTCCTATTATAATTTTAAAGTGTTTTAGAGTATGGATTAGTCAAAATGACTTGAATTATTTAATATCTGGTAGCTGTCCTTTTTTTTCCAGATTGAATTAGGACTAGTAGTTTAAAATGGGTTCTAACGTACTATTATCCTGTTAACCATCAGTTTCAGCGGCACAGTTAACAAGTTTTGGCAATACTACATTTTCCTTTTCAGCAGCATTTTCATAGGGATAATATGGAAATACTTATTATGTTCATCGCGAACCCAGACTTACTAGATCAGGGATGGCCAACCCAAATGATCTTAAGGGCCACTTTGGAAAACCACAATATTCCCGCGGGCCGCATATAAAATTTTAAGGTATGAGCTGCTCAGAATGACAGTGACATAAGTTGAAAAGTAGAAAATGAGTATTTAGTTTAGGGAGTTTAGGTGGATACGCACTGTCATTTAATAATACGTCATTTTAATAATCTCTCAAGTCTGAAGACAAAGTCCCAAAACAAAATTTTTAATGAAAAATAAAAACAAAATTAATTGATACTTTATTTCTTCGTATAAATTACTACATTTATGAATGCAAGTATATGGTGTGATATAGTGACAGTAATTAAGATGTTGAATATGTATTGATCAGTGGCTTATGTAGAAATTTATTTCTGGAGGGGCCCAAAATTACTCCTCAGCCTCTCACGCATTTTTAATAGGTCCAATGTAATTTTTTAATAAATTTTTAAGTAGAATTTGCGTCCTAAACAACTAAATGTTAGAAAAGTTGTGAGTAATAAAGGTACAAGTACCAAAGGGGGGTCTGGGGGCCCTCCCCCAGAAAATTTTTGAAAATTTGACTAAAAAAACAAGAACTTTAACTAGTTTTGGTACACCTAGTCCGAATTTTGGAGATGCATTTGAGGTGGGCGATTTTGGGTCATTTTTGCAACTAAACATTGTTCTTAAAGGAGAATTAAAGTTCTTAAAGGAAAATTAAACATTGTTCTTAAGAAATTTTTTTTAAACTTACGAAAATTCTCGCGGGCCGCAAAATTATATCAAGCGGGCCGCATGCGGCCCGCGGGTTGGCCATGCCTGTACTAGATCATGACACGGGCAAGTAACTCTTTTCTAACCAATGATACCTAAGGATTAGTAGGGCGCAATTTTTTTCAATCGGACTATATTGGCAAAATTTGTACACAACAACTATTTGTACAAAAACTGAAGGAAGGTTGAGATGTTTTAATGGTGTTTTATTTTAATGCGAGATTATTTTTGGCGATTTAGCATAAAACTCGACGCTTGGCACCTGGCTAATTCTAAAGTACCCTAACTATTCAATACTATTTAATAAGAGGGACGGTCTGAAGACTTCCAAATTGGGCTTCAGAAAAAATAATTAAAAGTTAAACGAAAAGGTCAAAAGATTGAATAGGGGCACTTTTAATTTCAGACATTTAATTTCTAATAGCTTGCTATATAATTTTCTTTTTAATTTTTGGAGTAAAAAATTGTATTGGGCACACTGACAAGAAATGGAAATGGTCCAAGGTCAGAAAAATCCTAAAATACGAGTCATGGTAACTTTTTGACAGAGTTTTTTTCACCAATGCCTTTCTTGTGTTTGCCAGAAAACAACTTCCATACAATTGAATTTCCAATATCAACTCTACTACACAATCACCAATCCCTGCATTTGGCACAGATTCTTTCAGCTATCCCATATACTTTTAGAAAGGCTAAAACTTCATTTCAATGTGGCAAGTGCGAGCCACTGGAGATACCGATCCGAAGGTCATACGACTCAAAAGTATACTCCGGAGTAATAATCACTTCAGACGGTATTTATAACCCATTTGAGAAATCCGACTCTTATAGTGGTGAGTAAGCTCGCCACAGTACTCCCCCTCCAGAATGTAGCTGGGCTGGATTTGTGAGTCTTATGAAAACGAGCTCTCGTGGCTAGGTGAGACGCCGGGAGTAAGGAGCCCATGGTTGAATCTCCTGAGGCGTGATGTTGAGAAGCCAAGAGCGATGGCGAAGCGTTGCGAACCCAACCACAGCGAAGAGGGTGGTTTGGAGCTGGTGACCGTAAGTGAAGGTGCGTGTTCATATACCGGGTCACCAATGTGGCAAGTGCGAGCCACGGGTAGATACCGATCCGAAGGTCATACAACTCAAAAGTATACTCCGGAGTTATAATCGCTTCAGAAGGTATTTATAACCCATTTGAGAAATCTGACTCTTATAGTGGTGAGTAAGCTCGCCACAAATTCATTAGAATTTTTACTCTGTACGAAAGTTAGAGCCATACACCATGCCTAGTTACAGCAAAAGTGTGGTTTTCTGTCCCTAGGGCTGTGTTCTTTCTTATAATTTAAATTTACAAGGCACCACAAAAAGTTTGGAAACTGTTGAATAAATTGGATTATCTTTGCCAATTTTGAGCTAAACCTCGCCATCAGCCACCCTTACAAACCTAAAGTGAGCACTCCCCACGCTACCCTCCTTGCGCTCTTGTCCAATGGGGGTAACAAGCTAGCGATTGTCGGATGAGATAGATAACCCTGTGTTAAACCTACCTGACATTACCCTTAGATTATTCTGATGGGTTATCTACAGTAATAATCACATAAGGTAAACATTTGATAACAGAAAAACAGTATTGCATCATGCATATGACATGGGATAAAAAATAACGTATGCAACTATTCCAAGTTAAACTTGATAGAAAACTTTTGGAAAAGTTTACTAACCCCATTCATATATTGCATAACCCAGCAATCCAGTAAATAAAGAGCCAAATGCTAGGAATGTTAGCTTCATCGCTCTTTTAGAGAATTCATTTTTCTTTTCTTCCTCTTGAGAATCTTTAGAATTCTTTTCATCTTCAGAGTGCAAACCTTGTTTTGCACGAGCTGCTTTCAAGATATCATCACTTAATACTTTTACATCAGATGTTTTTTGAGAGGAAAGATGAGCTTTTGGAATCAAACAACTTTTAAGAATTGTTGAAGAAAAAATGACAGAAGAACTTTTCAGTCGGTATCCACAATTGAAATTTGAATTAAAAAGTTTATTACTAACTAATTTATTAGATTTAGTTCGTAAAAATTGAGATAAACACATGGAGAACCGGGCCGCCATCGTGCTTGTTTTGATTTTAATGTTTGGCGTGTTTGCTGAGTTACAGTTAAATAATAACTTATAACGGTTTATAATAATAGTACTATTTAAAGAATCGGGGAATCGGATGCTTAAATAAAATTTTTTTAAGTAATATTTATAGTCTAAATTGAAGAATTTAGAGCATTTAAGATATATAAGACTGTAAAGACTGTTTAACTAGATTTTTTTTAAATTTAAACATCACTAAAACTAACTGAAGTGAAACAACTTTTTCATTGTGTTTGCTTTTGTTTTTGTTTTGTTTTTTAAACAACTAGCAACATCCATGCTTTTGCTTATAAACTGGGTGCCTTGCCTGTTACCGTAAACTAACTGTTTTGTACCTGACTAAATCCTTTTATACTTTAATTTTGTAAAACAATCGTCTAAGAGTTAAAGATGGATGCTGATGAAGATCCTAAGGGATACAGGTGGGAGACCGAGTATGAAAAAACTTGGGAAGCTATTCGTGAAGATGAACAAGGGCTTCTTACTTCCAGTCTGGAAGAAATTGTTCACAAATCTAGAAGAAAAAGAATGCTGGAGAAAAAGAACCTTAAACTTGGTATGATGCGTCATCTTTATATAGTTCTTGATTGTTCTGAAGCAATGTTAGAACCTGATCTAAAGCCAACTCGGTATCTATGCACCCTGAAACTTCTTGAAAATTTTATAGAAGAATATTTCGATCAAAATCCTATCAGTCAACTTGGGATAATTACAACTAAAAATAAAAGAGCAGAGAAACTGACAGAGTTGGCTGGAAACCCTCGACAGCATGTTAGTACTCTTCAAAGTTCTGTAAAAGCAGCTTGTGTGGGAGAGCCATCATTGCAGAATGCATTAGAACTGGCAATGCAAACTCTTCGTTTCATGCCAACTCATACCAGTAGAGAAGTTCTTATAATACTTGGAAGCTTAACCACTTGTGATCCAGGCGATATATGTGAAACAATCGACTCCCTTGTTTCACACAACATTAGATGCTCAATAATCGGGTTAGCTGCTGAACTGGTTGTCTGTAAAAAGATAACCCAAGAAACCCAAGGTTCCTACAGTGTAGTCATCGATGATTCTCATTTCCGTAGCCTTTTGTATGAGTTGGTTTCTCCCCCACCTGCCACTAGTAGTACAGAGTCTTCCCTAATTCGAATGGGATTTCCTTACCATCAAAGTAAATCTGAAGGAAAGCCATCAATGTGCATGTGTCATTTAGACAGCAAAGTTACTCATGAGGGTTTTGGAACTGATGGTTATTACTGTCCTCAGTGTAATAGCAAGTATTGTGAACTTCCAGTTGAATGTAAGGCATGTGGGTTAACCCTGGTATCAGCTCCTCACCTTGCTCGTTCCTTCCATCATTTGTTTCCTCTGGACTGCTTCAATGAAGTCCCGGTCAGCAGTCTTACTGCTGATAATGCGAAGCACTGTTATAGTTGTTTGATTGGTTTTCAAGAACAGATAGTATATCAATGCAATGTATGCCAGAATTTATTCTGTTTAGAATGTGATCTTTTCATTCACGATTCTCTTCATACATGCCCCGGGTGTTCAAGTTCAAGGAAAAAAAGTTAAAATTTCAAGAAGTCTCTAATCAAACTCATTATAATCTCATGTTGAACCCTGTTATATAGTGAACCATCATGAAACAAAATTTAAATAGTTCACTGTTACTATAGATTCTGTGTAATAGATATTGTTATAATAATGGTTATTTATTTGGAACTGGTGAAAATAGGTGCATTATAATAATAGGGTTCAGTATGATGCAGTTCAATTGTATATGGTTTCCATTTATAATTTATTTAAAATGATAAAGACTGCAAAACAATGTTTAAAAATAACTAATCAAATAATATATTGCATTAAATATTTACACAATGTGGAACCTGTTCTGTACACTCAATTAATAAACTGTTTAGTTATAACATATTTCTGCATTTTTTTTTTTTTTTGTAATTTTATTATAATGCATCTTGAATAGTCTTATTCAGTATAAGTTTTATCTTATGAATATTTTTAGCAATGGTTTAAGAGTCGCTGAAAGGCCCATTTGTTAACCTTTTACGGGATCCAAAAAATTGGCATAGCCCAGGGGGATTTAGGGATTAAACCAGCGTTTGAAATTGCAGTGGATTGCTGGTCCAGGACAACTATAAAACAGCTTGGACCAGTGGAATCAGAAAATCACTTGTCTTTATAATAATATTTAAACAGGTCCTTTTTAATTTGTTGAACTAGTGATTTTAGTTGCGGACCAGTAAGATTGGCAATGCACTGGTCCGCAGGACCAGTGGGGTTTTTTTTCCCCTAATTTCTAACACTGGATTTAACTACATGGTGGCTTTTCCCAACCAAATGCAAAAGAAATTTTCACTACTTCTGCAGTTGCATTGCAGAAAAAGGCAAAATTAAGATGTGCAATTTTGATGATTTTTTCTAATATCTATCTAATTGGAATGGAAAATTTATGTAATCAGAGAGGCCACTTACTCTGGAATCCGAGGAAAGAAAACAAAAAATTTAATAAAATGTTACTAAAAACTAATTAGGTGCAAAAAGTCTGCTTTTCCTTCTGTATGAACTGTTTCGCAGGAGAAACAAGTAACTAACCATGGCAGGATAGGAGATTTTTACTCTGAATCATGTTCTTGTTTTTTTTTTACACCAATATTCTTTGTCAGCTCTTCAGTGCAGGCCAAGGCTGTCTTAATCTGCTTTCTCCAGAAAGTACGACTTACAGATAGACTTCTCCGCCTGATTTCTCCTAGATATCTTCCTTTGAAAAACGTGCCCCAGCCATCTGATCCTTTATGCTTAATAACTCTCAAAATGTTAGGTGGTCTGTATATTTATAAACTTCTCCATGTATTGTTTTCTTTGACTGCTCTAAAAATTGACCAACGGATCTTTCTTTCAAAAATGAGTAAGCTATTTTCCTCTGTTTTATTAATTGCCCACATCTCATGACCATAAAGAATGATAGGTCTAATAAAGAGTTTTGTATAGATTTATTTTAGTACTAATGGGGAGGAATTTTGATTTTAACTGGTTTCTCAGACCAAAGCATCTATTTGCCATTAAAAGTCTGTTCCTGATTTCAACCTCTATCGCATTTTCGTTAGTATTAAGTGTGCCCAAGTAAACTGGGCGACTCCTTCAAAAGTATGATTTCCAATCTTGAGGGACAGTACATTGTGTACTCTAGACTAGAGCACCACAAACAAAGTTGCATGAAATAGTCCATTTGTCTAAGGAGACTTGGACCCCTTGGAGATCTACAGCTGTAAACTGTTACTTACACCAGCACTTAAGATATCACCAAAAAATTTTTAGCGATATCTTAAATGCTGGAGAGATTTAGGCATAATATTAGGATTGCTATATGAGTGCTCTAATTACAGGTTTCAAAGCTGTTCTGTTTCAAGTCAAATGATAAGTACCCCATGAACTCAACTCGTTCTAAGTTTGTTATTAGGTTTTAAAATTTCCATGGGGTTGGATCCTCTAGTTGTGGCCAGCCCCTTTAGTTTCTTGGAAATAGGTAACTACTTATTTATTACACTATGGTAACTACTATGTATTCAAACTATGGGATGCAACCGACTGGTGGGTTGCCAGTCAGTTTTTGTTGGGTCTTGGCAAGATTTTAAATTTGTCTTTTAGTATTTCTCTTTTTATGAATGTGATTGCTAGCGTTTAAAATTTTGCAAACATTTAGTAAAATGAATAAATGTAGCAATAACTAAAAATACCCTACTTGGTGTCAAACGCAAAGGACAAGTAAATTAAAATGTACCTATGAAATGACTAAGGCAGCAAAGATTATTAGAATTAAAGGCCGCTCAAGTATTATGTAAGCACCTAAGGGGGTGGGGAGTTTGCCATTTGCTTATTTTTCCTGACAAAGGGGAGTATGAGTGATGCTTACGTACGATGTTACAAACAATGCGTTGTCGAAAATGTCTTGTTTCTTGTATAAATAATTTCAAAATTCAACTAAAAATAAATTTCTACAAAAACTGAATTAGGAAAAATAATTGCAAGTAAGTTTTAGTAGGTAGGGGGTTTTGCGATTTGCTTATTTTTGCTGACAAGGAGGGAGAGGGGTCAAAGTGACCAAAAATTTGCTTACGTAATTTTTGAACGGCCACTTAGCATCATAATATGCCCTGATTTACTGTTTGGCCTAAGGGTCCCAAAGTTTTTTAAGACCCAGCCAAATCTTATTTTTTAAAAATATAAATTAATGATATTTCCACTCTTAGAGAATGCATTTTCATATTTTTTTCTAAAATGTAAAATCCAATGATGGATTGTACAGAATACAGAACAAATTATAGCAAGAAAGTAAATAGAAATGTAAGGATACAAACAATCTACTGCTTTTTTCTAATCAGATAAGGGAGGGCCATTCCATTGTGATGGGTGTGACCATTTATTCCTACTTGTGCACTTTTTCAAGGAATTGTCCGTAATTTCTCTGTGGTTATGTGGTTACCGTATTCTCCAGTTGAAGCGCTTTTACCGCTTGGGAACGCCCATTTCATGATGTCTTCTGCTCTGTGCTATCTAGCAAATGCAAAATATTTAGAATTACTTTAATTTAGTATGGCAACAAAACAAAACATTTGTTTTTGTCATGGTTTTTGTTTTTAACTTTTATTTACAAAATAAGCCGATGTTGATGTTACCTTCGATAACGAAATAATTTTTCCCATTTACATTTTACTTCGCCGATTTCTTTTTTCTCTCTTGTTTTTGTATCTTTGAGCCCACTTCTGTAAGAATGTCTACTGTTATCCCCAAAATAACTAGTCTTTCAAACCGCGTTATTCGGATATTGGGCTGCAATCCCAGTCCAATGACTTTGCAGGGCACAAATACATATTTGATTGGTACTGGGAAAAAGTAAGATTTTGAATCTATAAGGAATTTTGAACAAGTTCTTAATTTACTCAGTAAAACAATAAGAAGTTGAAATATTTAATTTGTTCTATTTATTAATTATGAGAAAGGTTAGATTTGGTTTGTTCTTTAGTTGCTCTTAATAAATTTCTCTTATTTGGCTAATGTTGAATAAATATATCAAGCTTCAATAATAATTAATTTATTTTCCCTTCACAGGCGTTTGCTTTTAGATTGTGGAAACCCTGAAGTTCCAGAGTATGTGAGTTTATTAAAAAATGTTTTACAGGAACAAAATTGCACCCTTCAAAATATTATAGTCAGCCATTGGCATTTGGATCATATTGGTGGTGTTCCAGATATTTTAAAAGAACTTGATTATGGTAAGTACTATTCTTAATGAAATTGTGAATAAGATTTTATGGAGAATAAGCGGAAGTCAAAGACCACTGAGGGTTGTCAAAAGTATCACTATTATATACAGTGTGTTTCAAAAGTCGATTTCTCAGCTTTTATTTGGAACCAACTTCTCCTAGGGTCATGGAAGTAAGGTGTACCCACCCATAGATAGACTATGCTGAACCTATTAAGATGGGTACCCCTAACAGTGTAAAGATAAAGTTTTAAAAATAATTAAAATCTAAAAGAGATGAAACAAAAACTTCAATGAGAAAATTGTTTGCAATATCATGACTAATGCATGGAGAAAAAGTTTCATGAAAATGAATTTTTAGTTAAATAAAGACAAATTTTAATCACAAACACTTGCAAACGTTTTCTAGAGGCCTGAAAAAGTGCTATTTTTATATATACTAATATCTAGTAATAGTAATTGATAATTAACTTTATTTAACACTAGAAAATTTATTATTTTGTCCTTTTTATTATTTAGATTGTACAGTTTCAAAGTTTCCTAGAGCTTTTGGAAAAGAAAATTTGTCTACAGTACCTGACTTAGACTACAACTATTTGAAAGATGGTGAAACAATTGAAACTGAAGGAGCCACTGTGAAGTATTCTCATGTTTTGGAGATATGTTCAGCAAAAGTTTAATGTACTAACTGCTTAAGACCTTTTCATCAAATTTTCTTAACATTTATAGGATTCTTGCCACTCCTGGTCATACTGATGATCATCTGGTATTATATTTAGAAGAAGAAAACTGCCTTTTTAGTGGTGATTGCATACTAGGAGAAGGTACTGCTGTAAGTCAAGTCAGATCTTAAGATATTTTCTTTAAAAATATCATTTAAAAAATCACTAAATGAAAAACTGTTGTTTCTGTTGTGATTTTAAGACTATTATTGTTTTTTACAGTCTTAAAGGCTATTTATATTTACTATATAAAATTAAGCTCCATTTGTAAGTAATCAACCATAAATATAGCTACTTTATATTACACATTTCTAGTTAGTTTAGAAACTATGTATTATTTTCAATTTATTTTTGGAAGCAGTTTCCATTTCAGAGAAATTATTAAAGTATCTTTTTAAGATGAGCCGTGTAAAAGCTGTATTATTGCTCTTAAAATATGAGTTCTTTGAACTTTTCCTGCTTTTTTAGGTGTTTGAAGATTTATATGATTATATGCTATCATTGAACAAAATTTCAAAGTTAGAACCTGATCGAATTTTTCCGGGTCATGGTCCTGTTATTGAAAATCCTAAAAGTAAAGTTGAAGAGTACATTCAACATAGATTGTTGAGAGAAAAGCAAATTTTAGATGCTTTAAAAGAAGTTCAACCTTCCGGGTTGACTGCTGGAGAACTAGTTAGTCAAATATATGTGGTAAGTTTATTTTTATATATATTTATTCTTTTAATAACTAATATTCTGCAAAGAATTTTTCCAGTCCTTATTTAATTCTACAAATAAGGTTTCCACTATCCTTAGGTGCCTACTCAGCTAGGGGGGGATTCTTTTCATTCAAAAAATTCTCAAGTACTTCTCAGAGTTTAAAAAAATGTGTTACTTGAGTAAAATAAAGTAAACTGGGGATCAGAAAATGTGAAAGCTGTGAATTGTGAATACTTTGGGAAGTCAGTATGATTTGACTGGGATTGTTCCCATAATAGTTTTTTCTACAAAACCACAAATAGGTGCTTCTAAAAACCCAACTTGCAGTAGCCATGAGTCTGTGTACGGTCCCTCAAGGCCCACTTTGACAGAAGTTGATCTTATCAAGAGAGGGGACTTCTGACTTTGCAAGTCTAAAGTAATGTGGATGCACCTTTACAATATACATTACTGACCATTTAGTTATAAATCATGCACTAACTTTTCAATGCCATCCAATGGTAGAGCAAATGTATGTTTTGAAATTGAATTGAATGGACAAGTTTACTCAATATCTATAGAATGGGATATTGTTTGTTTCCATTCCCAGCTTGGAAAAATTATTTGTTAATTGGGAAAACTGGTCACTGGGAGGGGTTTGGGGGAATTTCCAGGTTTTTTTTTTATCGTGTCCATGGACAAATATAAATTAAATGGCCTCGTGCGTCTTCAGAACTGCATCCGCTAGTTCCAATGCATCCATGCTGTAGAGGACCTCTCGGAGTTCTGAAGACAGCGGCACCAAACCCAGATTCAAGATATGTGGGACAAGGGCCGGGCACTCTAGAATGTGATCCGGGGTAAGGTGGGCATCGGTGCAGTTCTTGCACGGAACATATGTTCTCATCTTGTCGGGGAGGATTTTCATCCCTTTATAGTGGTTTGTTCTCAATCTTGTTATTGTTGATGTTAGGATTCTGGGGCAATCGAAGTCTGATGAGGGGTTTCTTGAAGGAGTGGGGCAGAAGTCTGTGTTTTGCAACTGCATTTGCGTCTGCAAGCGTGATGCAAGTGCAGTTGCTAAACACAGACTTCTGCCCCACTCCTTCAAGAGGTGTGTTGAGGTATTTTTAACATTAGGAGAATAGGGGAAAAAATCTTGCCTTCAAAAAATGATTGTTATATAGGGTTGTTACTCACAAGGAAACGTTCTTTAGGGTGAACTCACAGAATTGGACGAAAATTTTACAGGGGTTAGTATATGACTCAAAACACCTTCTGTAAAAAAAAATTTGCTGCTAAATTACAGTAGAAAAGCTGTAAAAAATTATCATATTTTATGCCAAATGTAACACTATTAGGCGAGGATGCTTCCTTTGGCTCTGTGCCAAATGCTAGAATAAACTGGCTGCGTTTTCTCTGAAGTAGTTTAAATGAGCGAATAAAAATAAAAGGTTCATCAAATGCAAAAAAGGATTAAAAATGAATTAAAGGAGGAAAATTAAATTAAAGGAAAGGAAATTAATTAAAAAACTGTTGTTTTAATGGATATTCTGAAGTACTTTTAACAAAATATCTCAATTTCACGTTAAATACAAATTTAATCATCCCATCTGATAGAAAATTCGCCAAGTGGTGTTAACTGAATGTGGTTGGCATCTCAGAACCCAATTTTCAAAGTTAATTTACTCCTTTCCTAATGAAATTTAGCAGCTAATTTTTTCACAGTAAGTTTTTTTAGCCATCTTCTTATGCCTGTAAAATTTTCATCCAATTCTGTGAGTTCACCCTGAGAACGTTTCCTTGTCAGTGAGGTTTTACTGTATCATTCATGTTTTAAATAAAATGGAAATGATACAGTATACATACACACAGAAGAAAAGAACAGATATACATATTAACTCTTTCAGCAAGGATTATTTTCTACAACTCATGAGTTCTATGAAGTCACACTCAACTTATACACTTACTACTTAAAATCACATGGATACATATCATTATGGGAGTCAACATACCACACATTTTCTGTTTGACCCCCCTAAATCACAGGATAAAACAATTTTTCATTGAGTCAATGAACAAGTATGGAATATTTTTCAAATATACTTCCCTTCTCCCATCTACAGATGTAACACTTCTTAGGTTATATTTACTGCTAGTCCTAATTACATTTGACGAACAGTTATTTCATTTATAGCTCTTTCAAGTTCCAATTTGACTTTACTTCTTTACAATGCTTAGTAATAAAAGTACCAATTGTATTAATATCGTGGTAATAATTTTGTGTTTAAACAACCATATATTTTTGGTCCCAGAGAGGGTCGCTTTATTGAAGTTCTACTGCTCCTACAAACATAAAAACTATCTATAATCTACAAGATTTCTCTACTTTAAGTACATGTCTTTCAGATACCCTTAACCATCAGAACATAAGAGCCAAGTCGGAATGGGATTATTCAGCGCGAAACCATAAAATTTTTTCCTCCTAAATTTTGAATTTTTTCTTCCTTGTACTGAATAGTAGCAGACTGGGGCCAAATTGTTAACTATAATACCAGTTTTTAGCACTATTATAAAACTAGAGCATTTTAACTTGTAACTTACAAGAGACCTTTTTATAAGACAATGTTATTTTATTTTTCCCAACAGACCACACCCAAATATTTACATAAAGCAGCTGAAATTAATGTGTGTCACCACTTGGAAAAATTAAAAAAGGAGAATTTGATAAGTAAGTACATTAAAACATGGTTGTTATATCAAAAGTACGTTTTATAACAATTCTCTAATGAAGGACTTTTCCCACAGAACTGGAAGAATCATCGAATGTTGAAAGTTCAAGATATATATTGGTTTGAAATCAATAAAATAGGTGAGAAAACTGGTCCATCAATTGGCATTGGTCAGCTAAAAAGGCTGTAAGTAATGTTAAGTGCAATACACCTTCAAGGGCATTTTGTTATGGAAATGCTTTATTTGCTCCTGAAAAGTGCTGAGTGAGAAATTATTTTGGAAATGCTGAGTTCCTTTAGTTTTTTTTTAACAAGGTCTTTAGCATGTTCAAAAAAGCTAATGCTTGTGGACATGTTACTATTCAAAGTATAATTTTTGTAATAAAAATGTTTATTATAACATGCGGGTCTATACATTTATTTTGCCCCCGAGATAAAAAAACTATTTGAAATTTTTTTTTAGATCACGTTACATCATCTGAAAACCTCTTTTTTCCTCGATTATACAGTAGAGGTGCGCAGGATTCATTTCACTGCCAAATGGATTTTCACCAACAACCAATCAGATTGCATTTTAATGAATTTTTTTTAAAAATAATAATAAAAAAAGAATTTTTAAAAAATTCTTTGACCAAAGGGAGAAATTTGAGAAGGGCTCCATTCCCAGTCAATTCAGCAGGTGTTTAGATGAATACTTCTCTAGCAATAACAAATTTTCATTTAGATGTCATTAAAAATAAAAACAACTTATAAGGTTTACTCCTCCCAGTGTTGCTGATGTTACTAAAGAAATACTTAACATTAAAAAAAGAAAATTACCAGTTTTACTTTTTTTGCCACTCTATAAGGCCGGCCGCTAGTTGAAGCGCAGGAAGGGTGCGCGAGGCAGAGCGACTCACGATCACGTGATCATTTGATTATCACTTTACCCTGCCTCACGGAGATATGTTCGCTAGTTGGGTCGCAGGCATTCTGTGGCGCATGCGCCGTGAACTTTCCAACAATTCGCTATATGCCGTATATGCCGCCATATTGTTCCGCGATTCGAATCTATGCGGATTGCTTTTACACTTTTTGTGGTTCATTAGTTTCACAAACACTAGAACAATTACTTATTATCAAAAATAGTCTTCTCTCAATATATTGTGAAGGTAAAGTAATAGAACTCTAGCGTACAATATATAATTATTTGCAAGTGTATGTTTCTGGCGCCACCTGTCGTACATACTTACAAGTAATTATACACTGACAATAATTTTCGTATTACATTAATGTCTGACGATTGTTTTTTGATAATTTAGTAACTGTTTTGGTGTTTGTGGAACTATTTAAATTCCCCGTTTGCGATTTTCCGTACCTTTCTCGCTTCTTCTACGTGTTTTGTCATTCTAAATATGGCCCCAAATTCACAGTAAATTAAGGATAAAATCTGCTCATTCTAATTTTTTTTTGTTGAATAAGGCCAATTTAAAATATTAATTATTTTTTATTGTGATTGAAACAGTTTGTGTGACATTTCCCGAGATGAGAAATGATAAAAAAAGCTTAATTTTCTGAGGCTTATTATAATAGATAATTGTAAAAAAAAATTCTTACAGCATAGGGCATTAAGGTATCCCATCTTTCTCTACTATCAAATAGATCACTATCACGACTTATAACCTGCAATTCCATTAAACAATTTAAAATTTTCAACCTCATTTAAGATAAAAAAAGAAGTTATAAAACTAAGATGAAAATATTATATTATAGCTGAATATATAATATTAATATTATTAAGCTATTTTAATAAAAATAAACTCTGAAAGCTAAATAAATTTAACCGTCACCCGAAATATTTGGAGCGTCCCCTCAAAATATGGTGTTTTAGGTTCAAATAATGTTAAAAATATGAAAAAGAAGATGCGAGTAGCGCGAAAATATTTTGCAATTAATAACTTTACTTTATCCATTCTGGAGCAAAATATCAAAAAAAAACAATGGAAATGACAACCACGCCGAAGTAAATCCCACGCCGCTCACTGCAGTCACCCGTTGAAAACTGCCCTTCAATGACTGAGTATGGTGAGCCACGGTTCCTGCTTGAACTGCGCAGGTCACGATGCGCCGTAACTAGCGCTGTCGCATTCAGATACACAGCATGCAGAGTTTCGCCGTGAGTCGCTCTGCTTCACGCACCCTGCCTGCGCCTCAACTAGCGGCCGGCCTAATAGCATGTTGAAGGCTCTCAGTAAATGCATACAAACTAAACTTAAGTACAGTAACTCAACTACACAACTTTTTGCAAAACCCCAGGAATAAAAAAATTTTAAATCTCTCTTGAGCACCCTCACTTGTTTCCAATTCTGTTATTTTGGAGGAAGCAATAAAACCACAAGTGGTACTAGGGTTACAGGGCAATAAAATCTGAAGTTCAATAGATTGTCAGGGGTCCTGTTTTTGTAAAAATCTACTCATAATTTTGTAGTTAGCGTTGAATTATTTTTTTTAGTAAAGCTGCAAGTTTCGTGAGGAAAGTCCCTTCAGATGTTTTTTTTTCTCTCTTAAATCTGGTTTGCTTCTGTTAAATTCTGAAAAGTGCTGAGAAATTTTACTTTGTGTTACTGCTCTTGAAAAACTGCTGGTTTGAACAGTAAAATGAAATTTACATAACATAACATATGTTAGTCCAAATGATGTAAAAGACCAGAAAACACACAAAATTACTAAAGAAAATGTTTTAATAATGCTGAAAATATGTACAACAAGAATCATGAAAATTGGAACTCAATGCTTTAATGACATTTATGATACATACATGAGGTTTTGGAGAAACAGTCTATTATGTTAAATGTTACACAGAACTTTCTGCTTGTCGCAAAAACTATTATAAATCCATTGTGAGGCATGAATTGACCTAAAAATTATCTTCCTTCGACTGCAAGAAAAAAAACACAATTAATGGCATGAAACAAATCATCAGTATCTTAATTACTTACAGTAGACTCCACTTTATATCATCAAAATTGACCAGTACTAATATAAAATGCTTAGTTTTGTGATCAACACATTGTTTAATGTTATCAAAATTTGTTTATATTCCCTAAATAAACATCGTTTTAGAAGGTCAACTATTACAAGCAACCATCTGCCCATAGCGCATCTGGTGCTTTTTTCTAGAAGTCCAAGCTCCGTTACAGTTCCTTGCTTTGCTTTCAATAGACCTTGGGCTTTAATTATAGAATAAAGAAAACGTTTTTCTCACTTAGCATACACTGCTACTTGCAGATATCTTTGCTTTGAAATTTTTATTCGTCCTTTTGTTTATGGGAATTCAGATTATTTTGAGGTGCCACTATTATTCACCTGTTAACACTTAACTGATGATGATGACAAATTAAGGTAACACCCTACTTTAAAATGGGGGAAGAGGGACAATATAAAAATAAGAATACATAAATTCCAAATTAAAGTGTTTTTAGAATAAATAAGAGTTTATTTCAAAGATTTTTAGGCGACTAATGAAATTTTAAGATCTCACATCTTGCTGAAGCTTTTTACTTTTTTATTTGCTTACCTTAAATCAAATTAATAAATGAGACTTACGATTCTCTAGATATTATGAGAAAGGAAAAATACTTACTATATGAAGAAATGTCTATCTCTTCGGGTAGCTCGGAGATATTTACATCAAAACGTTCTTGAACTTCATTCAAGGTTTTAGCATCAACTTCATCCGACACAAAAGTTATAGCCAAACCTTTAGTACCAAAACGACCAGCTCGAGCAACCTGTGTGAAAGTGTCATGAATACATTTGCATATTTGAACAAAAAAGTTATCAACTGGGAGCATATTTTTCGGAAATAAAAGAACTCACAATTACTTAACCTTATAAGGCCAAAATCATATGCAGGTATATTATTTTCCACATTTTATATTTTAATGCATCAATTAAAAAATATTAATATGAAGGTAATAAAAAAACTTTTACATATGATTTTTACAATGTTACCAATTAGGAACATATCTCAGTTGACTACCTATACTTCTAAATTTGAAATAAGAATAGAATATAGTGATAGATATAAAAGGCCATATTATGAAGAATAATCAAGTCTGTGCTTTGTGTTACAACACAGGGATGCAGAAAGTGTTTTAACTTCCAAGATTTCCCCCAATCCATACAAAACTTCCCCAAAATTTTAAAAGGTAATAAAGACCTGCAATAATTCAGAATTATTGGCAGTATCAAATATATGTTAAATAAAAGTTCTATCTTTAAAACCAATAGACTTATTTTGTTGAACCCAAGATACTTAAGAGTTTAATAAAACTAATACAATACAAATATAAGTTTTAAAAGTCCTTTTTTTGTTCTTAGGAATTCTGGAAATAGAGCATTGTGAAATTGCTCGATAAGATAAAACTTAAGTTTTAAGTGTTTTTGATTTTTTCACTTGTGAAGGCCAGGAAGGTTTTGTTGAGGGTCGGAATTTTGTGAAAGTCTGTAAACGGACCCAATTTTTTCCTAGATGAACACCTATTTTATCAATCCCTGATGGTGGAGGCGAAAATCGCCACGTAAATTTTGATTACTGTACTGAAATTGAATTCAATATTCCCAAGAATTCTTTTCCACAAAATATCCCCAGATGGCTATAAATTTCCCAGATGGCTATAAATTTCCGCATCCCTGTTACAACATAAAATAACAGGTTCTGCACATTATAAAAATATAAACATTTTGTACTTTACGATTAGCCAGGTGCAAGGCCAAGTTTTATGTATAAATCGCCAAAAACAATCTAATATTAAAATATTTCAACAAGCCAGGGTTGAAAAAAAAAATGTTTTCTCCCATAAAACATTGTTGTAACATGTATTTTGCTTAAAATGTGTTTATTTGCTTGGTTTTGTTTTACTCTCAACACAGAAATGTGTTAAAAAAAATAAATTTGAATTTTTAAAATGGAAGTTAGATTAACAAAGCTATACTTTCCAAATACAGTGCGAACAATCTGTCCTTTTAAATGAATTTCTCAAGTTTTTCATTACAGAATCATACTTATAAATCAATGTACCTTGTACCACCTATGTCATGGCAATTTGTACCCAGGCTTATACTTAACACTAACTTTTTAAACTCTGGGTGACCCACACATGAAAATGACAAGGTCATTGCATGAATAAAGCAAGCAACTTGCTAATAATTACATGTGTTGTAATCAATGTTGAGGTTTTTTTTGCTTAGTTTTAAACGTAACAACCCTGCAACTAACAGTGTTGCTTTTAAACTTCATATAATTTTTATGTGATTAATATTGTTAACTTTAAAAAAAAAAAAAAAAAAAAAAAAGCCACAAAAATCTAACAAATTCAAGACTGGTATTTTTCAGTAAGAGTAAGAAACCTCTTTTATTTAATGTGCCATACATAAGTAAAAAAGTAGTTTGCTAAATATCAACTTACTCTATGTAGGTATGTATCAGAATCTTCAGGCATATCATAGTTGAATACGATATTAACTCGTTCAATATCCATTCCTCTTCCAAATAAGTTTGTAGCTACGAGGATTCGTTTATGGAAATCCTTGAATTGTTGGTATCGAGATAACCTAAAGGCAAACATTAATTACTTAAAATCATAAACGGTTTTAAAATTACAGTAGGAACCTAGTGTTTCAAAGGTAGGTAACCCTAAATCAGGGGTTCTCAACTTTTTAGTTACAACCTCCTTTTTAGGTCAAATATTTTGCAGACCCCCTCTGAATTATCGTGTTAAATTTTTTTTTAAAATCTACCATTGATATAATCTTTCTCACCAATTAAATGTACCCTATTAAGAAACATAACACATCATTTTTGAAGTTCTTATAAGCACAATGAAAACATACCTATCTTCTTGAGTCATAGCCCTATGTATAGCTATTGCAGGGAAATTCTGCTCAACAAGCAACTGAGCTAACGCCATGCATCTCTGCACTGTTCGAACGAAAATAACCACCTGAAATAATATTTTAATTCTTGAGCTAAAGTACTTATACTTTTAAGGTTCTAATGCTAATTATGATAACAAGTGTTAAATGATAAAAAACCTTATAATTTATTGTAAAGGTAATGTAATACAATTTTTAACTTAAAATAATTTTAAGAAATAAATTCAGATTATAAATACATATTAGCTATCAGTGATTACTGTTAATTTGAATAATGGGAGAAAGCTAGTAAAACTTTTAAGACAGAACCAATTAAATCTTTGCATTTACAAATCATCACTAATTATACAATTTTCATTTCAACATTTCATTGATTTGTTTCCTCTTACAATGTCAGACTTCAAAGTTTAATTTATATAGAAGAATTTTAAACTTTTCCCACACTTTTCTGGAATTGGATAATAGTGGCAACAGTATAGATATTTGGCAGCAGTAAATGAAAGAGTGGGCATTTTTACAGCATTCAGATTATGTCAAGTTTTAAATACAGGATATTTGGCAACAGTAAATGAAAGAGTGGGCATTTTTACAGCATTCAGATTATGTCAAGTTTTAAATACAGGACCCTCTCCCTAAATGAGTGAAAATTTTCTGCAATGTAGTTTGTAAATCACCCCTAAGATTTATATTATCCCTAGTTACCTGGAATGTGATTTTTTACTTTGAATAGTTTTTCAGTCTATTTTTTTTAAATGTACCTAATTTGTGAAAATTTAGAAACTTTAAAATTTTTCTGCAAATTCTACATAAATACTTGTGTAATTTTTTCAAACACAAAAAAAAAATTTAGTTTAAATGGTGAAAATTTTAATTTTTAAATGTATTTTGTGAAAGTACCACAAAAATGTAGGAAAATTGCCCTGGACAGACCACTGTTTTTAAAATAGCTAGGATGGATTTTATCCAAATAAGGTGAAACTTCCACTCATGCAACAATAATTGAATAAATTTATAACTTCCCAGCTATTCATGCAAAAAGTTTTACCTGGTTGAACTCCAAAAGATCGAGCAATTCAAACAGTTTCCTATTTTTTTCATTATCCTTGAGTTTAACATAATATTGTTGAAGTCCATGTAGAGTCAGCTTGGCTTCATCGTCAACATATACTTCCATAGGCTAAATATTAAGAATTCAAAACAAAACAATTACAAACACCTGGATAAAATCTTAAAAATAGGAATTCTTCAAACTTTTGATGGCAATTATTATAAAAAAAATTAAATACAACTTTCAAATACTAACTTTAAATGTTTGATAACAAAAAAAAATCCTAATATAGACTTAATATGAACAAAATACTATTACTATCATAATTTGTTGAGCAATAAAATTTTTTTTGTCAGTTATTAATAACTATTGAGAAATTTTTAGGGAAAATACTATTGTTTTCTCTAAGCAAAATGATTGAGAAATTATCTATAAATATTTTATGAAATTCTTTAAAATATTATAGATAAAAAGAATCTAAGCTTTGAAATAGGAAACACAACATAAAAAGTTCTGCCATAAAAACATATTTGTGAAACAGTAAATTATCAAGAAGGAACAATTTATAACAGAGAAAATCCTAGTTTTCTTGATGTGCACATCTAAATTATCATAGTCTGCTACTAAGTATATTTAAAGTATAATATACAGTAAAAAATTGCTAGCATTAAGGAAATTATCATCTACTCATCTTAATCAAACAATAAAAATTAAAGAGTGCATACATATGAAACACATAAGTACACAAATGTTCAAAAATGAGATTTTCAATCAGTGTACAATCAATTGATAGTATACATGTGAAGCAGACTTAAATAAGTTATTACTTAACACTTCTGCCATTCATTAGGTTTTTCCATGTTACTAGCATTAGATAAAGAGCAATTTTAAATTTTACTTAGTCAGTGATTAACATTATTACACTGATTATTAGGGAAATCTTAAGTATTGTGATGGTGCCATACACTATGATTACAACTTAATATTGTATCACTCATTTTGATAGTTTAATTCTATTTTAAAACATAGCAAAGGCAAATCACATTAGTTAGACAATTTAAAGATCAATACAAGATCATGAAATATCCAAACCTAAAGGATTAGATAAGCAGGGGTCGATCAAGCCGAAAATTGGGGACCTTTTGCCACCCCTTCACAAAATTAAAGTTCATTATATAACTTTCACAAAATTCAAATTAGTTTTAATGATTATTAGCTAGAAAACATTCACAAAATATTGTTTGTTTTAAATCAAAAATGTCTCACGATAATTTGAAAAATTAAAATATAATTTGACTAGCTTTTCACAAAAATGGGCCCCAAAAACCTGGATCGACCCCCGATAAGTATCAAGAGACAAAAACTTCCCATATTCCTATGGTAACCTGAGATTTCATGGGGGAAAAGCTCAAAAATATTCAACTTAAACAAAATATAACTTGGGAAGTTGAAAATGTCTTAATTATGTTATTAGATAATACTTTTCTAGACCAGCATTTCCCAAACTGTAAGTGAAGAATCAATCTTTATTTGCTTTTTCATAAGGGAGGAGGGGTATATGCGGACCTGGAAAAAGTGCCCGAACCTACCAACCTGGTTTGGGGGAAGCCCCTGTCAGCTCCATAGGAGCAATACATTAGGTTCGGGGGAAGGTTACAACTTTTTCCAGGTCCGGGTTTATCTTTAGAATTGAAGTCTAAAGCATCGAGCAATTAGGAAAAGTAATTATTCAAAACCAAGTTCAATTTAACAAATTTTTGATAAGGAAGTTAAACATATACATTTTTCTTTTCAGGCTAGGTTTCTTTTTCAGTATAAATTTCTAAAATTAGACCATAACTGTAATAAGAAAAATGTTAATTTTGTAAATGGATGGACAAGTAGTGATAAAATTGTAAATAAAAGCACAATACATAAGAGTGGGAGAAGCCATACCCTTCTTTAAAAAACATTTTTAAGTGAAAAGAATAAGTTTGGGAAATCCTGTTCTAGACAATCCAATAGATATACTCTTGCTGAATCCATACCATAAAATATTGCTCAGCTATTATAGAGGCTCAAGATTCAAATATCCCCAAATTATTGAGTAGCTTGCTGAACACATCAGCAAGGCTACCCCAAGAATTAGCAGCAATAATAGCTTTTGGTGTTTCATATTGCAATAAGGAATTCACCCATTTGTTTATTAGATACTCCATGGGCCTATGTGCGAAATTCCAGGTTAATATGACAATTTTTTCTATAAGATAAAAATGATGGCACTCACAAGTAATGCTTTTCATACGTAAAAGTATGGCGCTTGATAAAACTATTTAATGGTAATTGATTAAATAAGAGACAAATATTAGAAAAACAAAAGAAAGTAAAAGCTGTGACATGCACGCAATGAAAGAAAACCCAAGAAAAGAAACCCAATTTTATGACCTGTGACATAGATAGTGTTTCAAGTCACATGTATTTTATCAATTTTTAAATCAAAATAATTATTTCGTTTAAGCTATTGGAAAATTTCAACCAGACTTTCGAATTTAGTGCTCGAAATCCAGAAAATTCACTTATCATATATAAACATTGCACAGGCAAATTCCTTATTGTTCCACATTTATACCTAGCTATCCCTAAGAGGGAACCCCCAAATATTTCTATGCTCCAGATTGTGGGATTCATTATACTAGACAGCAACGTTACTTGACCCTGGAGAAGCAAAGTAGTCCCCGGTGTGGTGTCTGAGTTTTCAAGGGAAATTAAGATCAATTTAAAAATGATTAGTTTGTTAAACCCCACCCCAGAGAAGTAGAGCCCCGATTATCCGCGAGTGCCACAAAAAAATTTTTTGTTGATTTGAATTTATTTTTTTATTTGAATTTTGAAAATTTTAGTGGTTTAGATGTTGAGCAAATGTTTCTGCTGTACTGTACATATTTTAAAAGGTTTACATATCATGTTTATTGTGCAATAAAACATAGTTTTTATGATTAAAATTTTTTTGGGTGTTTTCACCTTATTTTTAGTCTTTTTCGGGTTATCCGCGATTTTCGCTATCCGCGGTACCCTTGCCACCCAATTCCGCGGATAATCGGGGCTCTACTGTGTATATAACGTCTTTTTGTCACGATTTGCGTACCAAAACTCCCCGTAGGTTTTCTGTTTAGGACAATAGGTTTTCCATTCTAGTTACGTCATAAGGTCAGGAAACGTTGCAGTCTAGTATTGTCCTTTACAAGTTTAAATCCTTTTACTATATTTGGCAATTTTTTATGATAAGGATAACCAGTCAGATCAGATGAATATTAAACATGACAAAAGCAAAAACATGTTAAAAAGTTTACAATAAATATACAGGGTTTCCACAGTCTTAATAATTTTCCAGTTGAAACACTGGCTATCTACTGCAATTTGTGGAGTTTTTTCTCTTTCAAATAATATATATTTCTTAAATATTTTATTATCAAAATTGGTAATTTTTCAAGTAATTTCAAGGTTCTAACAAAAATAAGCTATTTTCCCTGACTATTTTGGTCAAATTAATATTCTCTAAACAGTAAAAACCCTGAATATTAAGATTTTTCACTTTTAACATCGATTATCTTACTTTTATCTCTGGGAATAAAATTAAATTTTTATACAGTTAATTTACTATGCATTATATTAAGATGTTATCCTACTATCACAACAGAAAAATATAAATCCAGCTTAAAAATTTTAAAGCCTTATAATTATGATTGATTATTACTTTAAGAACATATATGCAGGTGAAGATCTTTTAACCTAAGTTAAAACCTCTTTTAGCTTTCCAGAAAGCTTAAGATCAACACACTTTAAATGAGAAGTGACAGTAAATAAAAGATAATCCTGAGAAACTATTATGTGCAACTAGTTATAATATGGTTAAAATGTCATACACTAATTTAATTTACAGAAAAGCCAATATTTAACAAAAATTATGGATTAAAGTTAAATGAAATAAGCCAGGATGTGAATTTCCACTCTCCACTGGCAGGCTAATATTTCAAGGATGTGATTAACCAAAAAGAGGAAATAAAAAAAAAATCACTAAAATACTGCCTTGGATCAAACCAAAAACTTTCTGCACTTCACAGCGACCACTCTATATTACTTATTGGAAAAAAATTAGCACTTGCAACTGTCCTTAACATTAACAGTTTTTACCAATTCACCCTTGCATATAGGAGAGAAGCTTAGGGTAGTTAATGTCTAACAATAGCAATTATTTAACTATACTTTATTAATTAGTGAATTGTTGGATTAGATATTTCTCAATTTTTTAGAAGAAACAATTCCAGTTTTGAGGTGTTGTTCTGGAATGCAAGTATAATTAATTATCCAAGTAGGTATAAAATCAGAATGATGCAAAAATTTACTTCTAACATTAAGCATGGGTCATATCCAATGTAAATACAAGATCGACGACGCATACTCACACGGAATATCGGTAGTTTGACAAAAACCAGGAGATGACCAATTCCTTCATTCGGATTAAATTATAATACCAGAAAAAGAGGAATAAAAGAAAATGTGTAAGTCCCAAGAAGAATCACATCCTTGAATTATTTAAGGCTGGCACATATATCTTGTCTTTTACATACGTTTCAGATGAAACTTAAAAATGCTCCGACTATAGTGCTTGTTCAAACCAGTAGCAAGTAAAAAAAGTATAGGAAGTAAACTTTAGTTGATATTTCTATATCGATAGAGATTATTAAACTGAACCAGAGGTTTTAAAGTGCTTCTAGATCATAAAATCTTTTAAGTACTTTGCATATATGTTTGCTTCATATTATCTTTCTCACCATCAAATTCTTAAATGTTTTCCTTAAAAGAGCTTTATGACAAAATTTTCTCTATCTATATAACCAATGATACAATTTTTTCAAAAAACTGCCAGGTTACATAAAGGCAGAAATAATTACTATCATAAAAAAATTAACTATAAACAGAAGTCTTGGTTAATTTTTTATATTTTAGTATGAAAATCAAGGAGAACAGTTTCAATAGTAGACACTTCTAGCACATTACCAAGCTAAATATATATGGTAAAGGCTTTAAAATGCTAAAAACAAACATTCTATTACTCTTCTTATGATATTCTATGATTTTCTTAAGGTAAATTTTTTATATCATTAACATTTTTAATAATATGAACACTTACAAAGTCTCTTTATATATAACTTAGACAACTTATATAATCATGTATTCAGCCAGTACTTTGAATAATGGATTAAAAAGTGTCATTGGAAGACATTTTAGCCAGTAATATCCTTTTATGTGGATATTAAAAGATTTGTCAAATTAGCTTCATAAATTACCTAAACACAATACCAGTTTGCTAACTATATACTTATATCCAGCAAATAATTATGCTAAGAAATTAAGACACTGACCATTCTTGCACTGACATAATTTAAATTCAACAACCATTTAAACTAACCAACAAAGAAAACCTCAACCTTGCCACTGAAAGGATGAAATTTAATCTACAAAACATTTCAACACCAGCTTTAACACCTCAACAACACAGAGCATAATCCTAGTTACCAGAAGCCTCAACAAACAACTATTCCCTGTACTATTTCAAGATTAGCCATCGAAAATTCCAATAACTTCAAACAATTTCTCAACTTCACAACCACTGCCTACCCAGCTATCACGACCATCAAGAATTATGATCAAAATCCTCCACAACTACTGTACTTCACCAACAATCTATCCAGAGTAACTCAAGTATTGCAGGACTGGCTGTTTGAGAACTCCAATTATTTCAAATCAACTCAACTTTACAAACAAAGCTTACCCTCAGGTTTTAGTCAAAAACAAGTTCAAATTAATAAATTCAGATATTAAAGAAATAATGAGATTAGTTTGAAATATGGTAATTACATCTTGCATAAATTTCTTGCAGACAGGCCTTATATCTTTGCTCAGAGTTGCACTAAACATCATCACTTGTTTCTCATGAGGGGTGCTTCGGAAAATTTCTTGCACATCTCTACGCATATCTAAAAAGATACCAACCAACTTAAAATACAAAACTAACATCTTACACACTTTAATACAAATTATTAAGTTTTAAAAACTTAATTTTATACAACTGTATAAGTTAATGCAAAACCAATATTGTAAATCAAAGGTGCCTATCCTTTTCTGCTTTGTGGACTGCATTCCATATTAAGATAAAGCTTGCGAGTATTTTGAAAATTTACCATTATATTTTAAAATTTGAATTTCTAGAAAAATGGTATTAGAGGAAGAATGAATGGTATTATGGAAGAAGAATGGTATTTCTGGAAGGCAGAAACTCCTAACCCCCCTTTTTCTGGAAAAATTGACTTTTTTTAAACATGTACAAGAGCAGTTTTTGTATACATATTTTTTAGGAGCTAAATAATCATTCATTGTATACAATACAAATAAATTATCACATTAATTCAATTTTTTTAAGTAGAAAACCCCCATTTTGGTTATAAAAAATAAAACACAGAAAAAAAGGATTATATGGTTAAAATTTTACTTTTTAAGTACTGGATTTAATAATTCAGGTGCTTGCAGCAACAAGGAGTTAACTACAATGAAAAGTGATTGAGTGAGCTTGTTGCTTCAAGCACCTCAATTGTTTAGAAGAATATATGGTTTTAATTTTTTCTGGGTAACTATTCTGCGTTCACTACTATAATTTTTCATGCACAGTTTTGTTTTAAGTAGAAAACATGTTAAAATAGTAGATAATATTTTGACGTACAGTGAAATTAGTTTATAATTACTTGCAGCTTACATTTTCCAAGTTAAATCTTTTCTTGTGTGATATAAAATATAAAAAAAGCACAGGAATATAGCAAATATACATTTCTAAAAACATTTTTTAATTCCACAAGCTTTAAAATTTCCCATTTTTTCCAGTCAATCAAATTGAGGAATCAAACTTCGTTGCTATTATAGAACAGGGTGCCACTATTGTTGGCTTTATAATCCACTATAACAAACAAAAAAAAAAAAAAAAGTGGCACCCTATTGTATAATGAAACCAAACTTCTTTGGGAGAAAATGCTTAGTACGGTTAAAACTAAAACACTTTTTAATTGTTAACAATCAATGATATAGGACAGCTGTGATCACTGTAATTTAAGCATATTTCAATGAAAATACCATATTTTATAAAATTTCAATGCTTGGCCTAAAATGGGTTAGAGAACAGTTTTATTTATAAAGTCCTTTAATTTTATGCCTTGCGTTATTTTTAAGGTTTTCTTCACTTTTAAAGAGTAACAGGATTTTAGACATATTTGATGGCTTGGTGGAAGCGGTAACTTTGATAATCAAGATTTTACTGTATATTAATTTTTTATGAACATATGAAACAGCTTTGGAAAAAGTCCTCCAATCGCCTTGAGTAACCACAACTCCCATAGCAACATGCTTAAGTGTTGGTGGGTAAACTTGGCAGATGGAGGACTCTTTCGAAAGCTGTTCCGAACATTCTTGCAAATAGTCAAAACAAATGAGTTGGAAACTTACCAAGTGCTTCCAACATTTTGTCACATTCATCCAACACAAAATGCTTGATATATCGTAAATTTAACTTCTTATTCTTCACCAAGGCTAGAATTCTACCAGGGGTTCCAACAACTATATGGGGGCAGTTGGACTTCAAGACTTTCTCGTCATTAGCAATAGTCATGCCTCCAAAGAAGACTCCAACCTTGATTGTGGACATATACTTGGAGAAACGTTCATATTCTTTAGAAATTTGAAACGCCAATTCTCGCGTATGACACATAACAAGAACAGAAACCTGAAGGAGAAAAATCATAACTGTAACACTAAAAACAAACTACAATTTAACACTCAAGGATAGTTGAATATATTAATAAACAAACCTGATTATCAACTGGGTCTAACTGTTGTAGAGTAGCCAAAACAAACACGGCAGTTTTACCCATACCAGATTTTGCTTGACATAAAATATCCATACCAAGTATAGCTTGCGGAATACATTCATGTTGAACTATAAAAAAAAAAATCCAATAATTAGAAAAATCAACTTGAAACCGAAGGTATGATTGGTCATCATAGAAAATGGTAGAGATCAAAAGGCTGTTTGAATGTCTTATTAATGTTGGCACTTGATAAAGGGTTCATTATGGGAGGCGGGAACAGCTTTTATCATTAATTTAACATAGATAAAATAGCCACTATTTCACAAATACTTCAATTGTCAAACTTCCGTGAGGAATCATACAAAAGCTACTATAGGAGGTTTACTTTAACAGATATGAAAACTTATCCTTATGAAACTTACCTTCTGAAGGATGTTCAAAGCCGCAATCCACAATGGCTCTTAAAAGCTCAGGTTTTAACAAGAAATCTCTAAAGCCAGAACTGTGAATAGATACATAGCCACCGGCTGGCTTTTTAGTTTCAATGGCGGGATCAGGAGCAGTCTGGTCTTGCTCATCTTCATCTTCGTAGTCCAATAATTCGGCGTCGTTTTCAGTCATACCGGCTTTCTAAATGTTCAAAAAAATAACGCTAGTATTAGTTTCAGAAGTACTAGAATACGAAGAAACAATAACAAATTTAGTCTTTTGGAAAAGAACTACCAGTTATAAATATTATATGCATTTAATTTCACATCATATTCGTTAAGAAAATGGCTAATTCATAATGGCGGCCAACCGAAAAAAGTATACCTGATGCACGATAACTAAACGGATCAAATGTACCAAAAAGGTGCGAGAAAATGGGAGCACCCAGTCTAAATTAATAGAAATATCATACTAATTAGATGAAATAAGATTATTTACCTTAATGTAGTACAACTCAAGCGGAAGAGCGAACAAGCAGACAGGCGGGCCGGGCGGGCTAGAGGAGGGAAGATACAAAACAACACAACAATATTCTTGTTGCCACCAGCTTGAACCAAATATAAACAGCCTGCTCAAACAAAAGCTGAATTGTAAACAAAAGAGTACCTTGGTATTGGTATGAAACGGTGATGTAAAAATGATATCTTTTTATCATTTTAAAAAACTTCCTTTCTTCAAAAAGTGAATTCAAAAATCTCTATTGGTTTGGTATCCTTCAAAAACTGAGAGAATGAATAGAAAGTTGCGCAATGTTTTGCTCCTCAGGCGGACATGTGTACAATGTAAACAGTAAATTTGTCATGCTTATTCACTGTTGAAATTAAATCCTTATGTTTCGCTGAAAAGTAAATGATAAATTCTAAATGAATTTATTCAGTTTTATGCTGATCCAATGCAGTTTCTTACTTTATGTGTGCGAAGTCTCAAAAGTTAATCGGAGCATGTCAACAAATTTGTTAGTTCGTTCGTAACTTCGTCAGTAAATATGTTAAGAATTGTCTTTATAATTTGGATCTTCTATTTCAAAGTTATTGAAGGGAAAATAACTTACACAATAGATGTGTTGGGTGAAGATCAACATGGTTATTACATAACTGTAAAACTTGGAACACCTCCTCAAAATATCAATCTTTTGATTGATACTGGGAGCAGTAACATAGCTCTTGCTGTTGTACCTACCAATTCAGATGACAGTAACTTTTTTCGTTATAATCAATCTCAAACCCTTCATCAACTTGATATCGCCGTCGATCTACGTTACATTGTTGGTCAATGGAATGGTTTTTTGGCTAAAGATATTATTCATCTTGATGATTCATCATTAGAAGTTACCATTGCCTGTATGGTATCTATTAGTCAAATATTTGACGTAAATTCTCAATTTCAAGGCCTTTTGGGTCTTGCTTATCCTTCAATTGCAATTCCAGATGCATCAGTTGAACCATTTTTTGACAAATTAATCAGAATTCAAGATGTAAGTAACATATTTTGCTTGAACTTATGTGGACCCTATTTTACTAGTCAAGAACAAACAACGTCTTGTGGGAAGTTTTATATAGGGACAATACCTTCTAGTTTTAGTGGTGCTGACATCATATACACTCCAGTAATTAAAGATTGGTATTATGAAGTTTTGCTTAGTGGCTTAAAGATTGGAAAAAACCAGGCTCCCTTTAGTTGTAAAGATATAAATAAAGATAGAACAGTTATAGATAGTGGCACTACTGAATTATACTTGCCTGAAAATGTGTATCACTGGGCAGTAAATGATGTTAAAAACAGCGTAATACATATAATCTCTGACAAGTATTGGATTAATGAAACTGTTGCTTGTGTACCAACTGAAAAATTTAATTTGACTGCATTTCCAGTCATAAGTTTATCTCTTTATCACACTTTTAATAGTACTTTTAACCTCATTATTTCTCCTGAACAGTATTTACTTCAAGTCAAGAGTCAAAAATCAAGTATGATCTGTTTCAAAATGGCTTTCTCAGTTTCAGATGGAGGAACATTGATTGGATCATCCATCTTAAAAGGATTTTTAGTTGTGTTTGATAGAGAAAATAAAAGAATTGGTTTTGGTAGCACAAAAGAATATAATGGAACATCTGTAATTGGTGGATACGTGACAAAACCTAAGTATACTAATCAACTTATGCAATGGTGTAAATATGAAGAGCATAAGTCAGGGGCAGAAGTTACACCTATCATGATTGTCTTACTTTGTACTGCAGTAATATTCTCTATAATTTTACTTTACATGCTGGTTTCTTGGATGTTTCGACAGTTTTTCAATCATTTTGATGATTCATCTGAAACAAGTAGCTTAGTAGGTAATACATCAAAATTTCCTTTTGGCTAGTTTTAAAAATTGGTACTTCCGTACTATCCCAATTCCAAACAAAGATTCATATCCAAAGCCCCTTGTGCTACTGACAGTGCTACTGAAACTAATGATTGATAGGATAATACGTAGGGTAGGAACCATAAAATTTTCATAATAATCACCTGTCATGTATGTAAGCTTTTCTATTTATTGCTAAATAATACAAATATCTTATTACTTTAAAAAAAATCATGGCATATCTCGTTTTCTCAACTTTTCAGAAGAGGAATAAAACTACTTTAACTTTCTAACATTTAAGTTATTATGCATCAAGGTTCAATTCTGTTATCTGACTGTTAAATATCACCAAGCTGTTTTCAGGTGCGGATCCAAGGGGGGGGCACTGTCCAGAGTGGTCAAAAAACCCAAAAAAAGTACCCAAAATGAGTTAAAACCCTACTTTTACAGGTAAAATTTCAAAATATTTTTCTGGGGGAAGGCCACTACCAAAAGGGGATCTTGAGTGATAATTTTTGTCATACTTGACATTTTTCTCAAAAGGTAAAGGTGATGGTCTGAAAAAGAACCCCCCTTGGATCTGCACCTGGCTGAAAAAAGTATGAAAATTTGCCAACTAACCAATTAAAATATACATTTATATTCATGACAACTGTAAAAATTTGGCAATTATTGAAATATTTGGCATACAAACCTATTTAGCAATTTTTAATGGGACAGTTTACATAATTGAACCTGCATTGATAACAGAAACTACAAAAATAACAATCCTGTTTTTTTTATTCCAAAACCATAGACCACTTCTATGGTCAAAAAGAGAAAATTTTATGACTTTCATGGAGGATATATCCCTAAATTTCCCCCCTCTGGCTATGCCAATAAACAATTAAACATGAGTTTTCCATCTAAAAATCTTTATACGTATCGAGATTTTAATGCCAAACAATATGCAGGCTAGGTGGAAAATACTATTTTTATTACTGTAAAAAACATATTTTATTTTTAATGAAATAATTTCTTTCAGATGGCATTGTTTTGGAAACTTTGCGGTGAAACTTGGAAGAAAAGTCATTGTTTTTATTATAGAAGAAAACTTCTTTGTTGAGGTGATAACTTTATGTTTTGTTTTATGGTCAAAACACGAAGGTATAGGCCTGATATATGTTCCCTATCTTTCCAGTTCATTTTGTATGGTATCATCTGTTACTATAGTTGAAGCATGAGTTGAAGTCATGCTAAATTGTTTTGCTATTTAAAAGCTAATTAATCTTTCCCCCCCCCAAATAATCTAACTAATTTGATTTTAATGAATAGATTAAAACCCAACTTAGTTATTTAAAATGTATTGTGAATAAGATTACTTCCTTAAATATTGGATCCTTTATATTAAGAAAATTAAGGTCTTATTACAAGTAAAGACTTTAATAATTTACAGTAACTTTACAAGTATGTTTATGATCGAAAACATTTATTTTTACCATTATTATTGTAATTTATTTTTGTTTAATTTCCTTAGTTTGTTGTATTGCTGTTATTTGCGTATTTTTTTCATTTGTGGGTTGTATTTTATTTTTAGATATGTATGTGTTTCTTTATTAATCTAGATAGTTTAAAACTCTTTTTGAAGAGTTTGGAGTCACATATGAGGCGATCCGTGCCAGAAGGGTGAACCTAGTAGGGTGGATTTTGATAAATTCGCCCTTCTGGCACGGACCGCCTCATATACACTCAGTCAATAAAAAATCCGAACCCTGGAGACATTTATTAATTAACAGAAAAAATATTGGTTCTTATGTATTATCCCGTCGACCGTGTCGCTTAATCCGAAAATGTTATCAAATCCCATTGACTTTACTATAATTGTGCCGTTGAATTAGACGGCCGCTGAACGGTCGACGGGATAATACGTAAGTACCAAAATATTATTTACTAGTGCTCCGCATCTCTAAAAAAAATTGGTTACAGGATGGGTCACCAGATCAGGTAAGACAATAAAAAAATTTTAGTATAGCTATGAACGGATCACATCCAATGTAGACAAAATCGTTTTTTGCGAAAGTTAGGCCATTTTTCAGGATCCTTTTCAATGGGGGATTGATATCAAACCCCTTGAATTAACATAACTAAATTTTTTCCCCTGTGCATCTTTTTGAAGGTTCGGACAAACTGTTTGAGACGAGGGCAGTGACAAAAAATGTTTACAAAAAGGCAATATTTTACAAAAAATATTTGAAATATTTTTTTTATAAAAATATTTTTTGCTTCGATTATATTTTATGGATCCCGGTGCTGAAAAGAAAAAAACATATGTATGAAAGAGCCCTCCGAGATTAAATGCGAGTGTTTCTTTCGGTCGAGGGAACAGAAAATTTTTGCTTGTCCTAATTAGAAAGTATTTTTCATTAATTTTTGCTTCGGCCTGATGTTTCTATGGTGATGAAAAATGACCAAACTTTGTCTATCTTGGATGTGATCTATTTAGAGCTATACTAATTTTTTTTATTGTCTTACCCGATCCGGTGACCCACCCGGTAACCTATCTTTTTTAAAGATGCGAAGCACTAGTAAAAATTATTTTTTCCATTAATTAATAAATGTCTCTGGTGTTCGGATTTTTATCGACTGAGTGTACATAAGTCATCTATTGGAGGAGCACATAAGCATGTGTGATGTATAAATTACCCTGACGTTTTTTAAATCTCGAAGAAATTCCATTCTCGTATTTTTTATATTAATGAATATAAAAAACTCCCTATCAATTAACCACTACTCCTGTCCTAGATCCACTTTCTTCCCTGAATTCAAGTGGAAAGTACTTAGCTGCATGCTATTTTATATTTCTGTCAATGCAGAAATATGATCAGCATATTTTTAATGGTTTCCAACTTAAGTTTTGAAGCACCAAATGACCTCAGGGGCCGTTCAAATATTATGTAAGCACCTAAGGGCGGACCTGGAAAAAGTTTTAACCTTCCCCCGAACCTAATAAAATTTACCCGAACCTAATGTATTGCTCCTATGGAGCTGACAGGGGCTTCCCCCGAACCAGGTTCGTAGGTTCGGGCACTTTTTCCAGGTCCACCTAAGGGTGGGAGTAGGTTTGCTAGTTTATTTTTCCTGACAAGGGTGGAGGGGGTATGATTAATGCTTACATAAAATGTAACAAACAATGCATTTTCAAAAATTTCCTGTTTCTTGCGTAAATAATTTCAAAAGTCAATCAAATATAAATTTTACAGGAAAAATGAACTAGGAAAAAATTCAAGCATTTTGATTTTACTAGGAAAATTTTAACGACAGGCTTAGTGTTCATATTTATGGAGCACAATGAATTTCTGGAATCTAAACACTGTTAAACATTTTCTACAAAAAGAACAAAGGGGGGGGGCTCAGGCAGTTTTCTAACGTAATTATATGAGGTGGATTTCCGGTTTGCTTAACTTTACTGTCAAGGGGGGAGAGGGGTTAAAATGACCAAAAACATGCTTATGTAATATTTGAACAGCCTCTCAAAGAAATAACATGTCATTGCTTTCCTTATTAACATGTTTTGTTACCAACCCTTTATATAAATTAGATATTTGTATCAAGAATTCAAGTTTGAACTGACTCACAAACTTTGATAAAACTTAAAATTTTCTGCGCATAAAATTTTCTTTAAATATTTTCTGCAAATTAATTAAGCTACTCCAAACCTTTACATTTTGACTTAAGACATTATGTCAGTCACATAGTTCACTTAAATACTGTGATAATGGTTCTTGAGTAAGACCAGTACAGTGAAATTAATTTATTTATCAAAAATATATTTCAAAAGATTTTCTGCAAAATCCTAAAGTTAGCACTCAGCATGCTCGACTATATTATCCATGTATGTTGACTCAATACTTGTAAAACAATGATGTATCAGGACCAAACAGGCGCAGCCAAGAAAGGTACTTTGGAATGTATCCCACTCCTTGAAAGTTATAAACATTCTTTTATTAACCACAGAAAATTCTTGTGAGGATTTGTTTTTGAAGTTGAGTTGTACAGTATACCCTCATTATCTCAAAATTTAAATACTCAAAAACCTTAAATTCTTGCAAAAATATTTTTCCTCTTGAAATAAAGTACTAATTAATTTTATAGTTATCTCAAAAACTTGATAGTATCTCAAATGTACTTTTGATTCCCTTTAATTTTGCGATATTGAGGTTGTACTATTTTTTGTTTGAAGTTAGTATTAGTAGGTACATAATAATTTAAATATTATCATTCTCAATTGCATATACTTGCATTTTTTTAATGAACAATTTATTATACTTATTTTTGGTTTTTATGAATAATCTAAAAATATTGTAGTAATAAGAGACAACAAAACCTTGATAATCAAAGCTCTGATCGTCCGAGTTTCCGAATTAACAGCTATCAAATTTTTCTAGAATCCAGTTATCTGCTAAAAATAACAAAAAACTACTAAAAATCCCCAAAGTAAAATAAAACTTAAATTAAGGCCTAAAGAACTCTATAATAAACGGTAACAATATGAATTCCATGTGATATATCTGTAAAAGAATTTTTTATTTGTATAAATATACATTTAAACCTACATGATTGGTATTATTTCGGATTTTTGCTCTTCCAACAGTAACCAATAGAACAGGGCAATCAACTTTTGCAAAAAGTCTTTCCTGATTTTCATCATATTTTACATTTATTATTATTATTTATTATTATAAAACAAGTGATATAATATTCTCTAAACTAGCAGATCATTCTGCAAAGTTGTGGATTTTGAAGGTTAGTAATGTTTATATGCTGTACTGGTCTGCTACTTCTGAGGATTTATGTTTATCTAGGATTATCATTGCGAAGTATTCTGAGAGAGTTAATGGGATGCAGGGTGAAAATTTAAATACTAATCATTTGAACAAAGTGTTTCACTTTTTTATTAGGTAAAAGTTCTCTTAGAAAGAACAGAAATGAACTAAACAATTTTATTTTGCGATCAAATGCCTTGATGACCCTTTTAATAGGCTGTAACATGGAAGATGTTTTTGGCCTCTAGTGATTTCTTTAGAACAAGTCTTGTATACATGTGATTCCTCCGCCAATTGGTGGAAATCCACCAATTTGCTTAACAAAACTAAAATCTGACAATTTGCTTTGCAAAATTAAAATTCTGCTTTAAAATTTCTTTCCGATATCCAGGCCATGAGTGTTAATATTAGCATTGTCTAGTAATGAATTTTAAGTAAAATCAATAACAAAAGAAAAAATTGTGAAGTAATTATGTGCAATGCAGTTAATATTTAAATTTTAAAAATCGGACACTAACTTTTGTTTTGTGATTGGGTCACGGATCTCAGGAAGTAGAGGCTGATAGATCCCCTCTACTTAAAATAAAGGAAAATTAGGATATAAAAAAAATTAAAATTTTTATAAAATTTTAAATATTTTAGCCAATTTATTGACAGAGTAATCACATGTATGGTCTTGCTGTATAATTTTGTTGAAATGTATTGATGTTTGCATTTTGGATGTCTTTGTAATTTAATGTTTTATCCTCAATATTTAGTGGGAACAAGTAGCACTGCATTTTTGAATTTACACTTATGAATATTTTACCTGTTTTATTCTGCTCTTTTAGTGATAAAGGATAAAATTTTTTTTAAATCTTTATGTGTAATCTCAAATTTTTTAGCAGAATTCATGGAAGTTATTATATTTGCATGAGGTTAGTTAATCTATCTTTGTTCTAATTATGTTTAATTTTCTCTATGCTTTGTTAAGTTTGTGTTTGATTTTGCTCTTTTGTAATTGCATTTTAAAGTTGTAAAACAGATTTTCTTGGTAATCTACATTGCATAGCTTGTTTGATTTAAGTAATTTAAACTTATAACCTTTCAAGATAAATTTAAATTCAAAATATGAAATTAAGTACATTTGTTTTAATACCTTAAATGGAGTGAGAAAACAAGGTTTCACTTGGAAACTTTCATTATATTTCCAGGATACCCCTTGGAATTTTCAGAAACTTTAATGCTTATTAAGCATTTTGTTTGATAAGCATTGCTTAAGAAGTACTTTTTTGTTTTATGTAAGTTCAACAGTGTATAATATAGTAGTAGTAGTACTTACTATTGTTTATCATGTGAGTTCTTCAAAATGTCCATTTTGTAGAAAGTAGGATCTTGAAATTTATGCTTATTTTTTTTCAGAGTTGGAAGTTAAATGTTTTGAAAGGTCTCACCTTGAGTACAAATATTTTACACCTTATTATACAAATGTTTGAAATATTTGGGTGATGATAAAAAAATTAAAATGTTTAAAATTTTTTTCTAAAAAATATATTTATTGAATCTTAGCATTATTATTTATTTCAAGTCTTTTTAAATATACACTTAAACAATTATCATGGTCCCTGGCAGTGTCATATTAACTTGTTTTACTACACTAGAGTTTTAAAGCTATTATTAAACATTAAAAGAGGGTAATACATATTGTAATTCAATGATTGGTTCAATTCCGTTAGTCCCCGCTAAATATCGCCCGGTTCTTTTAGACAACAAAAGTAGAAATATTCATAAATAATTTCAAACTTCTGAATTAAAATGTTTATTTAGATCAATAACTATTCAGTTTATTAATAAAAGTCAGAAAAATTTGTTGATATTTGGATATATTTAGCGATTTGGATATTGGCGATATTTAGCGGGGACTCTAACGGAATTGTACCCAATGATTAAATAAATTATTGTTATTTTAAATTATAATTCAAATGATATAGCTTAAATTTCTTTAATTCTAAGTTTTCTCTAGGTCCATTGAATTCTCTATTAAATAATGTTTAAAATCGTGGATAATTCAATGTTGAATGGAAAATGATAGTTTTCTTTTTATTGAATTTGAATTTTTTTAAGTAAAATGTTTAGTTTTAGCAATTGATCCTTAAGAAGGCTCTACCAGTTTGGCGTTTGTATTTAGAAGTAATAGAAATTTATATAAATGAAAAATTTTGAAACAAAATTACTGATTAATAATTAATAAAAAATTAGGAATATGTTTTGCAATTTTTTGATTTATTAAAATTTACTAATTACTACACTTAAATATATTCTGGCATTTTTCTGTTTTTCATAATGTCATTTTAAATGTTTTTGTAAAACTTGAAAACACTGTGTAGCTCTGTATTTGTAAGGGTAAAGTCAACTCATTATCCTAATTAGTATTTTAAATTAAACTTTAAAGAGTACATTACAAACTTAATTTTTGTATATTGTTCATATCTTAACTTTACAAAATATTATTTGCTTTAAAAGTTACATAAATTAAAGTTTATTGCCAATTGGAATAAAATTTTGTGAAATTGTACCTTAAATAAAACAAGTTAGGGTCAAATATTTATAAAGGGACAGCAGAAGAATTTCTTGTTGAAAAAGGATTGGGGCCCCCAAAATTTTGGAAAATTCTTTACACTATATTTACATTTGAATATTTATAAAATTTTTCCTTTTTAAAACAATATTATAATGCAATATTTGTTATTCACATCCTATGCCATGTAAGCATGCTTAGAAATTCATTCATGTTTTGCATTTTGATGTAAACTTTTGAGGTTGTATTTTTGAAATAAAATAATTTTACCTGGTAAATTTTGCATCCATATCTATGGCTTAAAAGCTTACTAAAGTAAAATAGTAGGGGAGCCCAGAGTGTTTTTGGGTAGTAACTGGAGCGCGTCAGATAATCATAAGGGGGATACCTTGCATGCTTTTGAGTAACTCCACCAAATATACTTTCAATGTAGGTGGGTTTGTCTAAAACAGCCTGTCAGATTTATAAAAAAAAATTAGTCACATGGACATACTCGAGCGCGTCAGATAATGATAAATGTGCTGATATTTACTAGTTTCTTTTTATTAGTCTATACTAGTTAACTGCTCTAGTGTATATAACTTCTGTTAATTAATTAGCAACTCTGTGTTTATCTATCTGGCAACATCCTAAGCACCTGATACGCATATGTTATACATTTTCCTGTTCTATAGATTTATTATTTTTAGTATGCTAAAGTCATGTTATTAAAAGCTCTACTTGAGTCTAAATATGCTTAATAATTTATATCAATTTTAATAACATGACTTTAGCATACTAAAAATAATAAATCTATAGAACAGGAAAATGTATAACATTCACCCCCTCCTAATGAAAATGTTATTAAAATTGATATAAATTATTAAGCATATTTAGACTCAAGTAGAGCTTTTAATAACATGACTTTAGCATACTAAAAATAATAAATCTATAGAACAGGAAAATGTATAACATATGTAAATGAAAAGTTAACCCGTTGGAGATTGGAGCTTGCTAGTTACAAGTTTGACATCATATACCGTCCAGGGAGGCTGAACACAATTGCCGATACATTATCTCGCATAACCGGAGCGGTCTCCACGACGGGAATGAATCTAAAGGAGCTTCACGAATCCCTCTGCCATCCTGGTGTGACCCGCATGTATCATTGGATTCGAGGAAAGAATCTTCCCTTTTCAATAGAGGAGGTGCGAAGAATTACCAGGGATTGCCAGGTCTGCTGTGAACTAAAACCAAGATTCGTTAAGAATACGGGATGTTTGATAAAAGCTACAGCTCCGTTCGAGAGACTAAACATTGATTTTAAGGGTCCTCTTCCTGGTGGGTCAAGGAACCGATATATTCTGACGGTGGTTGACGAATTCTCTAGATTTCCCTTCGCTTTTCCGTGCACCGACGTGTCAGCTTCTACCGTTATAACCCACCTGCAAAATCTTTTCTCTGTTTTTGGGATGCCTTCCTTTATACATTCAGATAGAGGATCTGCCTTCATGTCACAGAAACTGAAGATGTTTTTAAACTCGCACAGAATTGCTACATCGCGAACGTCCCCGTATAACCCAGCAGGCAATGGGCAGGTAGAAAGATACAATGGTGTGGTGTGGAAGACAATCCAATTGACATTGAGATCAGCTCAAAAGGAAATTGAAAGGTGGGAGGAAGCGGTGCCGGCTGCACTACATGCCATCAGGTCTTTATTATGCACGGCAACGAATGCGACTCCACACGAGAGAATGTTTTACCATCCGCGACGATCCCATAATGGTTGTACCCTCCCAACATGGCTAATGCAACCGGGCCCTATATTGATGAAGAACTATGTGAGGACCAGCAAGGCTGAACCATTGGTCCGAGAGGTGGAACTCATACAGGCGAATCCCGAATATGCCCACGTAAGACTGGCTGATGGAAGAGAGACTACAGTCTCGATCCGACACCTAGCCCCCAGAGGAGACTACAATCCCATTAACGAGGATCCGACTACTCACGTTCAAGACAACGTGCCTGTGGTTACTGAGGAGGGGTCATCTGAACCTGACTGTCCCGACCCTCCAGAAGAAGGAGAGAACAGCACCTTGGATTCTATGCCATCTCGTTCAACTCGTATTAGAAAACCACCAGCCTTTTTAAAGGACTATGTAAGGGACTGAATTAGGAGGGGGTGAATGTGCTGATATTTACTAGTTTCTTTTTATTAGTCTATACTAGTTAACTGCTCTAGTGTATATAACTTCTGTTAATTAATTAGCAACTCTGTGTTTATCTATCTGGCAACATCCTAAGCACCTGATACGCATATGTTATACATTTTCCTGTTCTATAGATTTATTATTTTTAGTATGCTAAAGTCATGTTATTAAAAGCTCTACTTGAGTCTAAATATGCTTAATAATTTATATCAATAAGGTAGCTTAGTTACCAGCTAAAAAGTGTATATTTTCTAAAATCTGCCGATTTGAGCGGTGGGTAAGGGAGTGGGAGGGTTGCAAAGTAAAGCCAAGACCGGTAAGACGCTATTGCTCTTTTTGAGAAAAATGTACGAAACAAAATGTTTATAAACTAGTAGCCAGGAAACTAGGCTCAACTAGTTGTAAACTGTCATGGTAGCCAATCTGACGTGCTCGAGTATGTCCATGTAACTAGTTTTTTTACGAATTTGACGGGCTGTTCTAGACAAACCCCCTACATAGAGAGCTTATATTTGTTGAAGTTACTCAAAAGCATGCAAGGTATCTCCACTATGATTATCTGACGTGCTCGAGTAAATCCACATTTAGCATCATGGGCTCCTCTACTAAAAGTTTTTTTTTAGTTTCCAGACACAACTGATGGCTCTGATCTTTAATTATCACTTTTTCACTCTATAGGAGGCCATCACTACAACATACTGCCCATAGGCTTCTTGCAGCCCTTCAGCTATCTTTTTGTGGCCTGATTACTCCTGAATAATCCCTAAAAGTTAAAGTGATCAATAAAATTTAACTAAAAAGATGCATTTATTTTGTAAATCGATAAGTATTTGCAGAATATTTCACGTATGGAAAACTGGTTAAGTTAACCAATTACAAATGCAAATGACTGAAAAGGAAGCTTACAAAAGGAAAAGGTTTATAAAAAACCAGTGGAATGTCTTAAAATATAAGAATTCAATTAAAATTATTCTCCAAAACTAGCTTAGATAGACTAGCACTACTTGGGATGTATAAATTTTTCTCTATTATTCAATTCACTTACTTATTAATTTTCTCTGGAATAAGCAAACAAGATCAATCCAAGCAGATAATTTGGGAGCGATATACTTCCCTCCCTCTGAGTGACATCTAGAAATGTTTTGGTAAGGGTTTAAATATCCTCTTAAATAAAATAGCCCATATTGAGTTTTCTGCCCAGGGAATAAAAACAAGCCTAAATGATTTCTTCCCCCATTCCATGCTCTAAACTTTTATTTCTTTGTACCAAACTTTTAAAAATATTGCTCTCACTATAAAATACTGTGCTAAAAAGGGGGGTCTAAATGCTCCCCATTTCCCTTTTAAGATCAAACTTGATAAGAAATGAGAAAACATTGAAAAATGGATTCGGTGAAGAAAGATAAAGATAAAAATTCCAAGCAAAATCAAAGTTTGCTCTATGGAAAATGAATATTGAAAAATTCGAAGTTGGTTTTGGATGCTGGATGCCTTTGGTTCAGTTAACGGTTAGGGGACATCCATAAATTACGTGAGGTAAAAAGAGGGAGGGGGTCCAGGAAAATCTCACCAGGGGGGAGTCAATTAAAATCTCACGTCAACTTTTAGTTTAGAAAATATACGTTTTTTCCTTTAATATTTTTTAGCACAAGTTCAGAAAAAAATAGTGGTTAAGAAAAAGTAACAAAACTAGTGGTTAAGAAAATCTCACTTGGGGGGGGGTCTAGCAAAATCTCACCAAGGGGGAGGGGGGTCCAGATTTTGGAAAAAAACACCTCACGTAATTTATGGATGTCCCCTAACAGGTTTCGCTCGTTAGCTATTTGATAAGCTCCGCCCACTTACAAGTCCGTTTATATTTGTCTGTACTTGTGAGGTTAAAAATCAATCTTGCGTAGAGCACTCAACCTACACAGAAAATAAATAAATAACCGATTTCATCACATTGCTGTTTCGTACGTATGACATTGGATTGTACTGTGGTCGGGCTTGCTGAATAATAAATATCAAAATTATGCATATTTTTTTCAAGATTCTAGCATCGAATTTAATTACAATAAGTCGAGAAGAATGAAATCTGAAAGACAACAAACAAGAACGTTCTGTTGCTTTATTATACAGTAGGGTGTCCCTTAAAATCGAAGGTCGGGGAAACTTTTGCGACACCCCCCAATTTTTTTCCTTTTGCTATCCTAAGATAGTGTGCAAAATCTTAAATCGATCAGATAATATTAACACGTGCCCCAAACGGCCTAAAGTTTGAAAATTTGGACATTTTTTTCATTTTTTCAAAAAATTTTAAAAAATTATTTGAATATTGTATGGTTGAATATTTGATTTTTAATGCACCTAAAAGGACCCATTTTCACTCGCAGTTGGGTCTTAATGGCCAGATTTTAGTCTTGACGTCACTTAGAAAATCGTTAAAATTCGTCGTTTTCTTTGAAAACACGTACAATTTAAAAATGCAATACCTATACTTAAAGGGTTTTTATTTCTTGGTAGCCCCTCTTGTAGTTCAAGGTTATGATATTAAACATTTTTGCAGGTGTTTTTTATGACATCTGGTGGGTTATTGCCATTTAAAACGTTGGGGTGGGAAAGAGAGAAAGAAGGGTTAATGAGTAATAAGTGATTATAAAGCAGTAGAGCACAGCAAAGGAACTGTGTCAGATGTACGATTGAATCGGAGATTTTACATATTTTGAGTATGCCTCCTAAAAATTTTAGGAATTCTATTTACCTCATTGACCATACAGATGAGGAGTTACGGGGTTCTAAACTACCATCTAATATTCAAGTACTGAGGTACTTATTCTTCAGAATTCGCAATCTTAAAGAAACGGCGGCGGTTGCTAGCATTGTAGTTGCAGAGTCTGTGATGGTTTTTTGGCAGAAAGCTAGAATTCCCATTAGAGAAAAATGTCACATAGTTAAAAAAATATTAGATTATTACAGTCAATGGAAATCCCTTCAAAAACACAGTAATCGACGATCCGAGCGACAAGTGCTCCATGAAGATGCTTTTTCTCAAGTATTCGAAGATCTTTTCGATATTGCTCATCAAAATGCTTTAGAAATGATTAATATAGATGAGGACCGAGAGTTCTTAAAACTTCAAAGACAAAAAGGTAGGCCGGGTAGTATGTCATCAGTTGATTTAAATTTACATAAAAAAGAAAGACGCAGACAAGAGAGAATCAGATCAGAAGAAAACAGGCGGAAACGTGCTGAATCTGATGCATTTAAAGGTAAGAAATTAATGATTTTACAACCCAATAAACTAAACTTAATTGATCGTAATTATTATATATCAGCCCATAGAGAGAAATTTCAAATTAATTTAACTTTATTTTTTTTATCAGAGAGTGTTCCGAGTATTGATGAATTCCCTCAAGAATCAACAAGCTCGACTTGCTTTTCCTGAAAAAGTTACACGAATACAGAAATGTAAATGAAAAAGTGTCTGAAGTAGCTGTTAAAAAGTTTGCCAACCATTTATGGTATCTTGTTCCTGAATGGGCAGGCTTAGCACTTTTGGATGAGTCTGGAGGAAAATTGTAGCTGTAATTTTCAATGAAAGGGATGCTACAAATGACGTACAACCTTTTGTAAAAAGACGGGGCCTGCGGCTGTCTGTTTCATTAACGGATGTATCACAAGTTGTATCCAAATCAATAAGTGACTTTGTGAATCAAAGCTCTTTAAAAAATTTTGAAATTTATGGCCTACGAATGGATTTTCTAAAAGAAAATCCCCTTGATTGGGAAAATTCAATAGATTTTAAACTTGCAAAAACCTTTTTCACGGATTTGCAGGTAGTGAACGATGCTGCTGAGCGAGGAGTCGCTTTGACTCAAAAGTATACATTGGTCAAGTTCAAAAGGAGGAATATTTTCAAAATCTCTTACTCGTTTCCCAATATACACTTAGAGCCAAAAAAACATGTACAAAAGAAACACTGATTAAAAATGTGTTCTAAGAATTTTATTCATTTGCACATTTTGTTAGTAAATAAATAAGATACTAAGATAATATGTATGTATAGTATATAAAATGTATATGTATATGATGTATATAAGATGTATGATATGATATAAAATAAGGAATTAAACAGCTTAATTGTCTTTATAAACATGATTTTCTTTGAGTTTTATAAATATAAGATTCTTGAGGGGAGATTAGGTACGGGTAATTTAATCCAATATGGCGTCCGCAAATATACAATATTTATAATAAATACGATCATTTAAGTTTTTATACACTTTTATATCATTTTCGTAACTAATAATGTATGAAATTATGCCTTACAAAGATATTTTAATTCCCTCTTACTTTCCTGCTATATGGCCAAAATGTGCAAAATCAATGATTTTCTAATTGACGTCCAGACTAAAATATGGGCATTAAGACCCAACTACGAGTGAAAATGGGTCAAATGTGTCCTTTTAGGTGCATTAAAAATCAAATATTCAACCATACAATATTCAAATAATTTTTTAAAATTTTTTGAAAAAATGAAAAAAATGTCCAAATTTTCAAACTTTAGGCCGTTTGGGGCACGTGTTAATATTATCTGATCGATTTAAGATTTTGCACACTATCTTAGGATAGCAAAAGGAAAAAAAATTGGGGGGTGTCGCAAAAGTTCCCCCGACTTTTTAAAAAAACGCCCAAATAAGGGACACCCTATTATACAGTTCTGTCCAAGATCTTATGTAGGCTCTATTCGACTTCGTCCTTCCATCACTCAGCATTAAAGTCAAATCTTTATCGCCTTTGAAGGCATTTCGAAATAAACAGTGTGGAAGAAAGCCTTGAATGTTTCTGAAACAAAAGCTGTGATAGCTTCTTTGCAGTCCGTACATCTTTAAACTGGTGTCATGGAATTCGTTATTGGGGGAGCTGCGGCATGCTGTGCAGGTGTGTTTACTAATCCATTAGAAGTAGTTAAGACTCGTTTACAATTGCAAGGAGAGCTTCAGAGTAGGGGTGTGTATACAAAACATTATAAAAATGCGTTTCAAGCATTTTATATTATTGCAAAAGGAGATGGAATCTTGGCTCTCCAAAAAGGTCTTGTACCTGCTTTGTGGTATCAATTATTCATGAATGGTATTCGATTGGGTTCTTTTGATTTTTTGCAAAAAAGTGGTTTTATTAATAATGGTAAAGAGATCAGCTTTCATAAGAGTGTTATTGCTGGAGCAGCGTCTGGATGCATTGGAGCTTTTGTTGGTAGTCCATTTTATATGGTAAGTACTTTCAAGGGAAATAGTTGATACAAGTTCTATTCAAGAGCTGTTACTTATACTATACTCCCTTAATTGTTAACATGCTCTTTTTACATGGGAGATTTTAAAAACCTCTTTTTGTTTTGAATAAGATAAAGAGTAGTGGCACAGGTTTGGTAAAGGTCGTCCATGGTGATTAATTTCTTAAGTGTCACTGTAATTTGGCAAAATTTATGAGTGGCCATTGGATCAGCTTGACAACAGTTACAGAAAGTGATTGCAATAAAGGACCCTTACAAAATCTTTGCTAAAAATCTGTTAGTAAAATCCTAGGTACTTTTGTATTATCCTGTTGACTGTGTTTGGTATAGCCATTGCTTATTAACTGTGCTGCTGAAACTGACAGTCAACGGGATAACACGTAAGAACCAAATCCTACAACAGAGAGTGAGTGTTACATTTTTGAAACAAAAAAATGGAACCCTAGTCCCTAACATTATCCATTATCATACTAACCCATAACATTTTCATGAAAATAAGACCGTATAAAAATAAGCTGCAGTGCAATTTTTGTGGGTACTTATTTGACTTTCCCTTAAATTAAGTCCTGTAGTTAAGATAATTATAGTACTAATAAATTGATACAATAATGATTTGAAAATCCAGATAAATTATCACTAAGAAAATATGAAGTCACTAAGAATTCAGATCAAAATTGAATCTGAGGATGTTCCAGAAAAAAATATAAAAGATGTAGGGGAGAGAAGGGTAGGATAAAATACTATGTGGTATGGTTGTGGACACCTTGAATAATTCTTATATAAATGAAATTATGTTTAGTTCATGAATCGGAACAGCTTTAGAAAGAGTTCCAGTTACCATGTAACCACAGCTCCCACAGAAGCATGCTTAAGTCAAGTGTTGTCGTCATTTGAGCTGTGGGTAAAGATGGTGGCTTGAGGACTCTTTCAAAAGCTGTTCTTATGAGTCTTCCACCAGTTAGTGGTATCATTGTTACATACTTTTTGTTGTTTATCATTTTAGCTGCAAGCACCTATGAGTTAGTGAATGAGAAATATTGTTTTATTAAATCTAAAGTACCTAAATAATTACTCAGACTTTTAGTGTAAATTTTCAATTTCATTCTGTTTTGTTAACTTAATTATTTGTTTTGCATTTGTTAGCTCAATAGTTTATCCTTTATGAATGAACAGTTATAGTAAAGTGTTAAAGACTTTTTTTAAGTCACCTATTTGCTATAAGAACTATATTTAAGAACAGGTAGTGCCCCTGTCCAAATGCTACCTGAAATAAAGCTGCTAAAACTTGGTTGACTCTAAATAATTGCATAATTCTTTACACTTCAGTTCAGATTACCATTACTACCATCCTAGGTAGAAATTAGTGATTAAATGTATTGCTTGTTTCCCTACTAAATAGTTTAATAATTAGTATTGTATAATTGTATTGTTAATGTTGTAGACATTTTTGCTGACTTATTTATTTGCAATTAACTGTTGTAGATAAAAACACAGTTTCAAGCACAGTCATCCTCTGTTATTGCTGTTGGGTACCAGCATAAGCATCAAGGTATGCTTAGAGCCTTTCAAAATATTTTAAGTGAACATGGTTTTCTTGCCCTATGGAGAGGAGCTAGTGCTGCTATGTCAAGAGTGACAGTAGGGTCAGCAGCTCAGCTTGCTACTTTTTCAAACACTAAATCCTTTATAGAAAAACTACAGGTAAGTATATAATATTTACTATTGATGTGGCATGCAATTTATTTTAGTTAATCCTGGAGATACATTAATACTCACACAATTGAATCACTGAGTTTTTTTTTAAGTGCAAGATTATTTTTTGACTCAATAAACTACAGTAACATTGGTTAATTTCAATGTTTACTACCTTACTAGCAACTAACTAAAAAGTGTTTGTTTCACTACACCAGAGGTTCCCAAATCCTCAGATTACTAAAAAACAAGTTTTTAAACCATGAAAACCCTGGTTTTAATAGTCAAATTTCAAAAATCTTTCTGATACCCCTTTTAACTTGATAACTTCTAACTTAACTTTTTAACTTCTGATGCCCCTTTTTAACATGTGATAAAAAAATAAAGGCAAATATTGTTCAGCTTTCTAATAATAATTCCCTTATAAAATTGTGTAATTAGCCTTTTCTCACTTTCTAATCTCATTGATGTTCAATGTATCAACTACTGGATGATAGGCTATTTTTGGTACCAGCAGTTGACACCAGGTTCATTGGCGGAGTTTTAATGATGTAAGGGTAATTTTCAGTGAAAGTTCATATTTTGACTTTTAAAGATCACAAATGGTTTGACACACTGAGCTGTAATTTGCCACTTTGAATCTAGATCGTATCAACTGCTTAATTTCATTATATTTCTCTCAGGGGTTCTTGGTTATTTTTTACATTTTCTAAAAAAGTGTCAACTCCTAATGCACTGTCAATAACTGGTACCTTTACCTTACTCTAATTCATTTCATATTTTACAGATATTTAAACCAGATAGTTGGCTCTGTGCTCTTGCTGCAAGTATGTTCGGGGGTGTAGCTGTGGTGATATGTATGACTCCATTGGATGTAGTTTCAACTCGTTTGTACAATCAGGGAACTGATAGCAAAGGAAAAGGATTAATATACTCTGGTTTATTTGATTGCATTAGAAAGATTATGTCATCTGAAGGAATCTTTGGATTTTACAAAGGAAGCACAGCTTCTTTGTTAAGAACTGGTCCCCACACTGTGCTTTCACTGATGTTTTGGAATGAGTTGCGCAAACTGTATGGCAATTATCAGACCAAAACAAATATACCTGACGAGGAGGTACCTCAGTTATAAATTAATTTTACTGTGCTTATGTATTTTTAAATTCTTAAAAAATGTCTTAAAATTATTTGTATAAAAAGCTTTTGAGCTTTTTATCTTAATGAAACTGTTTCTGCATCAAAAGTTTTAGAAATGCTTGTTTAATGTCTTAATTTTATCAGTGTTGAATTTTTTGTGTAGTTTATTATATTATACTTAAATTAGTTTTCATTTTAGTTAAAGGCTTTTTAATTAGTTCAACTAATACTGTTTGTTCATTTTGATGTGAAAAAATCAGATCAAAATTATGTTTAAAATTGATAAATAAGATATCCTAGAATTTTTCTTTTGGTGATAAGATAACATTATGAATACATCACCTTTGATGTTATACAAAATATTTTTATACCTAACCCTACTTATTTTACTTGGTACAATTTTGCTTTCAATGTTGATCATAGTCTGGGAAAAGAAATTTGTTTTACTCTACGAATAAAATCAAGCTATTATTCGTCATATCTTTTAATACAACTTTTTACCTCTTTAACCACAACATCAATTTTCTATCATTCATTTTGTATAAAATAAATACGCGAATTCACTCTCATTAATTAACTAAATAAATATACATGCATTTGTTTTTATTTAAAATTCTTACTTAATACACCTTTACCTAAAGCTTAAGGCCTCATTTTTGGTCTTCTATCTAACTTTATTGTGTTCATTTATCTCACCTTTATCCATGACTTATTAAGAATCTTAATTTTATTCAGGATTGTCCTACTCTAAGTTGTTTTTAATTTTTTCCTTTTTCAAGGATTCCAATCTACCCTAAATTTCTTCTTTCTTCACACTATACATAATCCACACACACCCATTGCCGTTTTCTTTTTCTAATCTCCTAGTTCTATATTTCTTTGTAAGACATTTATTTATAAATATTTCTGGTTTCTTCATAATTGTTTTATTTCCGTACCCGGTGTCTGTTCCAAAGAGCAGGACAAATTTTACATTTAATAGGGAGGTTAATGAGAGGTTTTTGTTCTTTCAAAAGTTGATTAGAACAGAAAAACTTATTCAAGCTCTATTTAATCAGTTTAAGATGCCTTAGTTTCTCTTCCCTTACTGATTACAACCCATATATGAGAAGCTGTTTTTATCTAACTTATAATTGTGTAGGTTCATATTATTTGCTCTTGTTTTGGATTAATTTTTACGATTGTTATATTTTGGTTTATCTTTAATCTAATTTCAGTTCCACATTTACATCAAATTTCACAGAAATTATTTTCCTGCTACATATTGTAACATATTTTTCTATGGGGTAGATACATTCCACAAAAGTTTTTAACACAGCACAAGTTATCATTTAAAGCTAACTTGTAACCTAAACTTAGAGATAACATTAAGAATTCCTTCAGAACTTGGAACTAATAAAACAATAAAGATATTAATCTGAACTTATTTTAACATTAAATGCTTCTACTACCCGATAGACATCAAAAATATAATTATTCTGAGAAAAAGGCCTTTACCTATTAGCAGAGAAAGCAAAGAGGGTATTCAATTGCTTGATGTAAAATCTTTGCCTAATAATCTATTTATAAATGCACTTTATTTGGTGATATTGTTGATATTTTTCTAACATTTAAATTTTTTTGCTAATTGAACCAATTTGTTATTGTCATCTGGTGAATTTGGAACTAATTTGATTTGAGTTGAATGTGATTTTTTTTGCATCACTGGTTAATTAGAAGTTTTTTCCTAAAAAGTTTTTTTGTTTATTTTGTGAAGTTATTTGGAATAGTCAACTTTAAGTGCCACATTCGTAAATTTATTTCATGGTATTAATTCCGTTCAACTGCTTAACTATTTATCTTTAGAATGGATGATTAAGGGCTTTAGTTGGATAAAAAATTTGGCACAAAATTTTTTCAAATGTTTTCTGGAAACTAGCCCCAAGTCGTTAGAATTTTGACTTAAAACATAATGACAGTCTCATTGTTCACTTAAATACTGTAATAATGCTTCATAAGCAACAGTAAAAAAAATCACTTGATTTATCAAAAATATAAATTATTTAAAAATATTTTCTGAAAAATTCTAAAACTATCTGCACTTGGCATGAGCTTCTATATTATCCAAGTCTGTAAGGGCATTGCTTCATATTTTTTGACAATGATGAATCTCATTTTGTTATAACTGCATACATTTAGGATTTTTATATTTTAAAATGTGATATTGTTGCTCATTCAAAGTATAATCTCTATAAGTAAAATAAATTTATACTTTCAAATGTCTTTTTGTGCATACTCACCAGTGTTATACAGGGCAGGTTTATTAGATTTGGTATATTTTCATAATTTCTGTCCCCAGGACAGAAGTGTGGCACCCATGCATAATTAAACAGACCCCCCCCCTCAATGAGGTAAATGTAACTTTTAGACCCTAAAAATATATTATTTAAACTTTGTATTTAGAATTTTCATGGAAAAAGATCTGTACAAAACTAATCACCAAAACTTCAGGAAGGGGTTGAATCGATATGACCTTAAGACACATTCCCACACTATAATATTTTATGAAATAAATTATTTCATAAGAAAGTTTTTGCACTCATCAATGAAGAAGTTAAGTCTCTTAGAAGAAAAAGCCTTCTGAATTGTGGCTATTGCAACATCCACATGGTTCACAATGCTTTCCAAAAAGGATTGGAAGAACTGGGTGTGGAGGCTTCAGATTTCATAATCGCTGTATATCATTACTTTAATGGATGGCCTGCCCGGTGGGAGGATTACACTAACATTCAGGACAAAAAAAAAAACTTCCTAACAAACATTTTATAAAACATGTGAATTCAAGATGGCTAACTATAGAACCTGCTGCAAGCAGATTGCTGGAGCAGTGGGATGGTATAGTACTTCTTGAAATTTATTCCATTGCACCAGCGGGGAACTATGAAATCCAATAACTATACTAGGATTGTTTCTTTCCTTAAGAAGAAATCAATGAAAGCAGAATTAAAATTTGTTTGTATAAGTTCTGCTCTCTTTACCAATTTCACATTACTTTTTCATGGTATGAACATATAAAAGGTCTCATGCTCAATATCATGGCACACTGTTGAAACTCAGAGGCCATTAAAAATTTTAAGGATAACCCTTTAAAAGATCCCTTTTCCATTCCAAAATCCATTCTATAAGTTGAAGAGTTCCCTATGGGGGATGATCTAAAATGTCTCGTTGGTCACTTACCATCTAGTGAAAAAGCAGTTTATCAAACAAATGTTAAATGTTGAGCCATTACACTGCTGCTGCAAAGTATATACTTAATCAAGATGTTTTATATTCCAAAGTTTTAAGGAGCTTCAGTTGTTTGAAACCTGATAATGTAAAGAAGAAGGTTAGTGCTAAACGCTTTCAGATTTTGGCAGCTTCTTTACCTGTAGTGTATGAAGAAGAAAGATTAATGGATGAGTGGAAATTACTTGAACTTGAAAACTTAAAATCTAATGACAGAATTGATCATTATTGTTCAAGTTTTAAGACCGACAGTAACAACTTAAAATATCCTGATGTAGCAGTGGTGGTTAAGGCAGCTTTGTCTCTTTCGTAGGGAAATGCAGAAGTTGAAAGGGGTTTTTCAAAATCAGGAAGAATAATGACTGATGAAAGAGCCTCAATGTCTGTACAGACATTAAATGCCCGTTTAAATGTTATTGATGGCCTAAAAAGGTATGAAAATAAACCTCACCTTGTTCCAATCACTGATGAATTAATTAAATTAGCCCGCACAGCATATAGAAGTTATGAGATGTATTTGGAAGAACAAAGATTATAAAAGCTGAAAAAATTAGAAGAGGAGAAAGCTAAAGCCTTGGAAGAAAAAAGAAATAAAACCTTGGAAAAAAAGTAAAGAGGATATCAGCAAATTAGAGTCTGAGTTGAAATCTGCTAAAGGATTGGAAACTATCAAAAGCTCTACCGTTAGTGAATTCTTAGATGATGTGATTGAAAAGCTTTAAGATGCAATATAAAAAAAAGACTTAGGTAAAGTGTGTGTTGCTCAGGCCTTACTTGAAGGGGCAATGAAGAACAATAATGAATGCAATCTAAAGAGAAAAGCAATTGATAGTTTAGGTAAAAAGATAAGACAAAAAGAAGGATTGTGTAATTACTAATTTTTTCTCTAAAAGACCTTGACCGAACTAAATGTATTTTAATCGGGACCGTGAATTGTTTTGTTCTTAACTGTGTTATTCAAGTTATGAAAAAGTGTTAAATAATTATAATAAACAAGAGTTTTAACAATAAAGCTCCCATTTATTTGCGTCCCCATAAAACTGGTTGAATATTTAATGCATGGGTGCCATTGTTCAATCCTCAGGGAATATTCAGTTTTCATGAAAATTTAGTTCAGTTTCCATGTACAGTTTACCACATGGTTTCAAAATGTTTTTGATTTCAAAACTTTGGTAGAAATTCATTATGTTTTTCTGTTAGTGTAATGAAAAAAAAAATGAAATGATCTTTAAGTCCAGTCTCTTGCAATTTTTTAAGAGTGCTAAAATTTATAAAAGATTGTATTTTTGAAAACTTCATAAAATATTTCTTTGTAATGAAATGAAAGCTGCTGACAAGATTAAGATTTGTGGCTCCAGTTTTCCATATGATACTTTAAAAGTTTTATCCTAATTACTAAACAAATAATTATATTGAATATATTTTTATCAAATTAACTAAACTATTATGAAATATGTATTTAAAGTATGTGGGAAATTAACATCAAGAATAACATATTAGTAAGAAAAGACTGATTAAGAGCTACCATCTTTAATATTTTTTCAATACATTTGCTGGATAACATGCACATGGTTTGTAAGTCTCCTTAAATTCCTGAGAAAATACTGAAATTATCAACTCTTTTGTCTAGTCCCAAAACTCCTAAAATCTATCACTCGTAAAAAATATTCAAGATCAAAGAGATGTATTGATATTGTGGAGGTAATTTTTTTAATTAAAAAAAAAGTCCAGTTAAATGTGAAATTTTAATCTCTTTTGCAATTATTTTCTAAATTATCTGAACTTTTTCCTGTTTCAACAGAAGTTAGTGAGTTGTTATTCATTACCTCCTGTTTTTTTTTTAATTTACTCCTAAAAACTCCTGAAATTTACTATTATTTTAGAATATGAACCCTGTATGCATGTTTTATTGATCAATTTATATCAATAAGGTAACATTTTAAATGAGCTACACGTTCATGGGCGGATCTAAACACTAAAAAAAATGCAACACATTAAATTTTGACCTAAACTTTGGTCTCGTAAGATTTTAGGTCTCTTTTCTCTAAAGACAAACCAATAGACTGCTGGGAGCCCCGAATAATGTTTTAAATAATTAATGAAAGTGTAATAATTCAGCCTACCAATTAAGAACTTTTGAAAAATAACTTTTTACCCTAAAAAGTGTGGAAAATAGAAGGTTTTTGTTTATACATTTTTCTTGTTTGGTGGAACTTGGTCAGAAAAGTGGCACTTAGGTGGGCTTTCAAAGGGGAAAAGGAAACATGTATTCAATACCTTAACACATTACTCTGATTTGGTGAAAAGTAAAACCACTTACATGTGATTCCCTCAACAGAATGTTCAATTATTCCAATTGTCTAAGCAAACTCTTAGCTGCCAATGTATTAACAATGCCACATTGTTCAGAAGGAAGCATACCTGAAAATGATATTTACTTTGAAAAGTAATCTTTAGTTCTTTATTTAAAACAAATTCCCAAGTAGCACAAACATTCAAGATTCGTCCAATATTTGTCATGCATGGCCAAATTTTGTTTACTTCTAGTTGCTACGTAAACTTGACATGTTAAGTATAAGCTGTGCTACTAGGGTTAAGAATACACAACGAAACCATATTTAACCTGATACATAAATACAGAAAGAATGAGTCTTTAAGGATAGCTAAAGATACATGTTCATATGACCACTCTAACATCCACTTAAAGAAAATATAAAAATGTTTTTGTTAAGAATTTTCAGACCCCAGCAAATATGATAGCAAAATAACTAACTAGAAAAACCCATTGCTATTGGTTAGTAATAATAAATTCAATGAAACTATTCTATTCTATTAAATATTGATTAATATTTAAGCAATAAAAACAATTCTTTAAAACAAGAATTTCCTACAGGAAGCCATCTGTTTACTGTAGCCCTTCTGAGAAAATAAACATAACCAACTCAGTCGATCCATTTAAACTTATAAGGATAAAACAAGATTGTAGAAACTTTTTATTTCTAGTACAAAAGAACAGTGTATAAAATAACTTAAGGCTAAGTGAGTAAATCAAGTGCATTCAATGGAAATTAAAATGGAATTATTCTGTTGCATCTTCTTTAGCAACAGGGAAAGGTTTTTCCACAGGAATGACATCACAATCAGCAATAACTATATCCTTGGCAGGCCTGTCTCCAGGATTGGTCTTGGTACTTTCAATTTTGCGCACCACATCCTAGAAATTTAATAAAAATTTGAAATAATATAATTGGCCATAAATTAAACTGGAAGAATTAAATTTCATTTATAGTTAGTACAGTTGCTTAATAATCAGTAGTAAATAGTCATCATGTTCCAATTAAGCAGGATTTACTGTACTAAACTCATACCTAGAAACTATAAGTTTGAGATTTAACATAAATATCAAGTCTAATATACCTTAAAATGATGTTATTTAAGTATTACTTTAGAAACCATAAAATAGTTTTTACCACAGAGATGAGATTCTTCGAACATTATTGATATTTATATATACTCTAACAGGAAGGTAACAAACACTAATTATCGAGCTATGCTATCTTTTGAAAAATTTACAGGTATTAAAAAATTTCACTTGCCATTCCTTTAAGAATTTTTCCAAACACAACATGTCGACCATCCAGCCACGTTGTTTTCACAGTAGTAATGAAAAACTGTGAACCATTGGTATCTTTTCCAGCATTTGCCATGGACAGCCAGCCAGCACCATAATGCTTTAGTTTGAAGTTTTCATCAGCAAATCTTTCACCATAAATACTCCGGCCTTAAAAACAAATTGTATTGATGTTACATTGAAATGGAAAACTGAAATAGATGACATGCTACTTATATAAACTAATATAGTAAAATATTACATATTCGTAAATTGTATTTCCTCATTTTATCAAAAAGTTGTTAATTTTTTAAAAAGGATCAAATTTAGTACATCATTACCATTTTGCAAAGTTTATAGTTTTATCTAGTTTAGAATCAAAATGGATACTACAGTGCAACATGTATAATTCAGTTTGTTTTAATAGTTAAAGAATGGTTCTATGAATTTCCTTTTAAATCTATCTTGCAGATATTTCTTTCAATTCAGCTTTGAATTAAACAAGTTGCACTGTACTTTGAAGTTTTAAATACATGTTTAATTAAAGTACTTCTAAAATTAAATAAAAATATTAAAGAGATACCTATAGTCTGTTTATTAAATAGTTGAATCAAGGTTTTGTGATTTTCCTACTTTGATTCTCCCCCCTTTCTTTTCCATCCAAATGTCACATCATAGGAAATACAATAATGTAAAAGCATGACCTTTGATATGCCTATTCTTTTTACACAAAAGCTTTAAAAGTTTCTTTCATCACAAATTTTAAATCACAGAATTACGTATTTAAGAAAACAACAAGGTTTGTAATGAAAATAAGGTATTGTTCTACGGTTTTCTTTTCCTGTACCAGTAGTAAAAATGCTTTAACTGATTTTAAAGCTAAAAAATCTTATTACGCAATGAAAATTGCTGAAATGAAAACTTAATTGCTAACACACCAATTCAAATAGAATGCAACAATAATGGTTAGTCAATTTTTAATCTTGAAGTCAATAATATTGGGCAACATTTTACAGTTAAGATGATGAAAGAGAACAAATTCTGAGAAATGGATATTCAAGGATTCAAGCACTTGTTTCCTCGTGTTTTTTGCAGATTATGAAAATTTTAATTGATGAAGAAATCAGGACTAGAAAGTTGAGTCACATCATAGAAAATTGATAACAAAAGAAATCATACAAACAATGCAATCATAATAAAGGGACCAAAATAAATAAATTAAAAAATCTTGAAAGTATTACGAATTGACATTTTAAATTGCTCAACCTGAAATTGTCAGGAAATTGCCTGAAATTTGAATCAGAGTCAAGAATAAGCAGTGGCAGATCCATAAGGGGTGATTAGGGCGATCGCCCCTAATAAAGTCACCTCACCAGCCTTCAGGCCAAAATTAATAAGAGCTGCCCTGACTGAAAGGGGTCAGTGTGCTAATGACTACTTGTTGCCATCCTGGGGGCGGAACACAGGGCAATTTTTTAAATATTTTCAGGGGAAGGACCTTCACAGTTTTACTTCAGGGCTTAAATTGCACAGAAAATTTGACAGTAAATTGAAAATAGTAGTCGACCCTTTGAGCAAAGAGCATACACCCAGCATGATTGCAGTGGCGGATCCAGGGGGGGGGCCCCGGGGGCCATGGCCCCCCCCGAGAAACCCTAACAAATAGCTTAAAAAACACTTTCTTAATGCTAAAATTCAAAAAATTTTCTGGGGGAGAACCCCCAACCCCCCTTTAATATTTTGACATATATGACATCTGTTTTAGAGTGTTTTTCCCATGAAAATTCTTCCGCTTAAAAGAAGCTGTTCTCTTTTGGGAAGTTGGGACCCCCAGTCCTTTTCAAAATTTGGCATCTATTTATAATTTCATCCTTGAAAATTCTGTGGTTCATGCTTTCAAAATGAGCTGAAACTTTATTTTTAGAGGCAAATGTTCAAAATTTTTCTTGGGGATTACCTCCTAGACCCCCTATTAATTTCTCATGGTTACTTATTTAATGTTTTCTACTTGAATTTGTTTCTCTCCTCTCCTTTTAGGAGTACAAGAAGTTGCTCTCTGTAGGAGTTATCCAATGGGTACCAAATGTACAAAAATGAGTAAAAAAACTTCTGTTGGAAGCCAAATTTCACAAAATTTTCTGGGGAAGGACCCCCAGAACCCCCCTTTTGCTTTCGAGCTAGTATTATCTGATGAAACCTTTATAACTTTAACAAAGTTTCGTATTTTATTTATGTTATACTCGGAAAATTGGGAGCCAAACACCTCGCGAAACATAAGTATTGTTATGCCCCTACCAAAAAGGTTTCGCCCCCCCCCCCACTTTCTAAAACAATGGCACGGGCCCTGGATATCCTCTAAGTTACTATAAACCCCTAAAAAGCTGCTTAAAAGCAAGCATTCTTCAAAAAAATTTCTGAGGCACTGAAAATTTCGAATGTAATACCCTCCGACTCTGACATGGCCCCCCCCGAAAATCTGGTCTGGATCCGCCCTTGCATGATTGTTCAATTACAATGTTTTATAGCATAGAACTATTTAAAACCAGGGGTGCAGAAAATGTTCCAGGGCCCAATATTTCCCCAGAACACTATTAACTTTGTCCAAAATTTCCCCAAAAATGTCTATATTTTCATTAAAATTTACCCCAAAATTGTCCCCATATTTTCATTTCAGGTTATGTAACTACTGAAGTACAATGAGTTTTTATTACAAAATACTAGCGCTTTCAGCGCTAGACCCGGCGTTGCCCGGGTGCAGTAAAACTTTATATATACCTATAGCGCACGGACATTATTGACGGGCTGCGCCCGTACTAAGTTCCTTGGACCGAATCTCATACTGGATATACATAATCTCATACTTTGGATTTGTAAAGTTTTTTTTTTCTTTATAAACTTAAGCGAAAATTTCCCTGCCTGAATTTCCCCCGAACCAGGTTCGGGCGTTCGGACATATTCTTCACCCCTATTTAAAACATTAAAACTTCAGTTAAATTCAACCCCCATGCTAGCACTTTATTTGGTTAAGGCTGTATAAAACTCTTAGTAAGACCCACTATACAAGAAAGCAATATTTACTTCATATAAATATAAAAGGTTAAAAAGCTATCAATATTTTACACAATAAACTTAATACCTCCAGTTCCATCTCCTTTAGTGAAATCTCCACCTTGAATCATGAAATCTTTAATGACTCGATGGAAAACTGATCCTTTATATCCAACAAGATCTTTGGATGTCTGTTAATTTAAATAAATTAGAAGCAATATATTTTCAATGCTAAATTTGATCACAAATACATAATCAGCAAAAGGAAAAAGGCACTAAGTCACTTCTGGATCTTCTACTCAGTAAAGTTACATCAAATTTGGCGATACCTGATTGCTTTTTCTTGCACAATGCCAACCTGGTAAGCCTTTTTTGCAAGGCAAGATTTACGGGATCTGCCAAGGCTCCACTTGTTTACTGGCATCATATTCATTTCCAAAAGATTCCCCAAAAGTGACTTAGTGAATCCTGTAAGCTGACATGACAATATTAAAAGAAGTTTTTAAAATACCTCAGTTTTATGTTTTGTACAGAGCTCCACAAAGTTTTTAACCGTCTTGGGAACAGTTTTTCCAAACAAACCTATTTCAATACGACCTAGCGGGTCTCCACCAACGGTTATATCAAAATAAACCTGTAATATAAAAGAATTGTAAGAAAGTTGAACATTTTGAGCAAGGGAAGCTTTTTGTATTATCCCTATTTAAGACTAAAGTGGCTTTTCAACCCTGGTCTAATGCAATCTGATCTTCCAATTTTGAGAGCATAAATTTTAAACTAATCTCTGAAATGAAATCTTGCTTAATAAAATTTTACACACCATTAGTACATTTAAGGCCATAAATATCCAGCTAAGTTTCATAAACTGGCTCCAAAATTATTGAAAAAAGCCCAAAACCTTCAAATCTAACGTAATACCTATCGTAAATCTTTTTAGCATGCAATTTGGGCCAAAATAATTTCTTTAAAAGTATACCCAATGCTAAGCTGAATCCAACACTCCAACGAAGAAAAAAAAAATCATTGGTTAGAGTCAACCTTAGAATCTTAGTAGAACTACAAGGTGTTGGCGTATATTGATAGAAGTTTGAATAAATTAACTCTTTTGGTACTTACTTTATCCGTCACTTTAGGACCTTTAATCTTTTCTTTTTCACTTTGAGCACAACTTATTCCAAGACATAATACAAGGCACAATAATGAGGAAAATCGCAGCATTTTGAACGAAAGGACTAACTTAATTTAGAGCCACGTCAACTTATAAATTCGTTTCTTCAATTCTAAATAATTTCCTAACATCACCGATAAATTTCTTTGTTGTTTGGTTTTTTATGAAACAAAGCCGGTTAGTAGAAGAAGTAAAAGTAAACTATTTTTTCACAGGTTCTTTGTTGTTCTGTTCTCTGTAGTTTGGTTAGAAATAATTTCCTTACAACTAAAAAAAATTCATTCTTAGAAAAAACGATCGAATTTCAAAAGATTTACCACAAAACATTTAGCAAACTGAACAAATATTTTTCTGAAAATTATTAAATTTAAGTAAGTTAACTGCGATTTAACCGTGTTATTTTCGACCCTGATCTGTAAATAAATAAATAAAATTTCCATGATTCACTAATTTTTATAGAACTATTGGGTTTACATGAGCTACTAATTATTAATGTAGTATTCACATTTATAAAGTTTTAATCAACGCAATAAACAATTATGTCTTCAGAAGGGTTCCGTCAAGAAATGCCTCCAAAGGGTGGTTTTTCCGGCATATCTTGGCAAAGGGTACCATTAAAGAAACCTTGGAGTGGTAAATTTGTTTTCTTTCAAAATATCTTTTTAAAGGGTTTTGGGGTTATGATTTTATAAATGTTTTTTAAAAAATCTTATTTTGTTTTGTTTGTTTTAAACTTAGTTCCCTATTAGTCCTCATCAGAACTTATGTCTTAAAAATATTTGTTGAACATAATAAGTTACATTACTTGACACAATACTAAATGCTGTTTTTTTTTCATTTCAGGATTCAAATTGTTTTCTGCATACATAGCTTTTTCAGGTGCATGCCAGATTGTTTACATGTATGGTATAAAGAATAGAAGGTACTAAGTAGTGTAAAAGAAAATATGTGTTCCTTTTCATATTAAGTATTCTAAAACTAATTTATTCCTTTTTGCTACATCTTTTACTCTACAATTTTCCAGTTGAAAACCGATAAACAAAGTTACTGCCATCAGTGGCAGAGCGAGCCCTTTAATATACGTCGGCAGTGCAGCTTCGCTAGGCCCTTTTAACCATACTTATAAAAACATTTTCTTACTTTTTAACGTCAAGCATAGAGCCATAGATCTTGCGGTCCCGGCGCTCCAATCAGAATCGTTGTCGGGCAAGTGGAGTAAACAGGACTAGAGTTAGAGAGTATATCTGCCGGGCAAATAGACAGTGACATTATCCATGGCTTCAAATAATGACATTTAAGTTTTGCAGTGTAGTTTATATGACTGTAGTAAGAAAAATTCAATCAATTTTGGAAACTTTCGTATTAGCCCATTGTCCATGGCACCAATACTGAAAACAGTATCAATGCGCAATAACTGTGCTGCTTAATTAAATGGTCTCTGAATGGTCGACAGGCTAATATGCAAGTACCCAATATTGCTTTACAGAAATTAAAAAAAATAATAATAATTTTGCTGAATTGTCTTGCGTGCAAAACATATGGCAGGAATACAAAATATTAATATAAAACAAACGTTTAATCCACAATTAAAAACATTTAAAAGCAAACAATTGTTTCGGGGGTCAAAGGACCCCCTTCATCAGTGCTAAAAATACAAATGAAAGACAGGCGATTGGTATAAATACGCAGCAAAAAAGCGACCTCTATTGTGTATGAATTTTTTGTGCTTTGTCTAGAGGTTGCTTTTTTGCTGCGTATTTATACCGATCGCCTGTCTTTCATTTGTATTCTTAGCACTGATGAAGGGGGTCCTTTGACCCCCGAAACAATTGTTTGCTTTTAAATGTTTTTAATTGTGGATTAAACGTTTGTTTTATATTAATATTTTGTATTCTTCCACAAGTTTTACCTGACTTGGTTACATATGGCAGGGTCTTTATATAATTTGCAAACTAGAAATGCTTGAGTCTCTTATTTTTGTAAGGGAAATAATTAAATGGCCTGCTTATTTTCAGGAGAAATAAACGAGCTAATGATGATGTAACTGTTGCTCTTGAACCATTGCTTATAGCAGAAAGAGATAGAATGTAAGTATATTTATGAAAAACTAGTTACAATTGTTATTATATTAAATAATTAATGAAATAAAAACTTTTTAAAACCATATTTTTAAAATGGACTAAAAAGTGTAAAATAAGTTTTTCACACCTTGTAAAAACGAAAAATGTGGAGATCATGCAGTATATAATTAATCAGCTTCTTTTGGCACTATCTAAGTACCTATTTATTGTATTTACCCCACTTTTTTCTTTGTAAGAGGAGTTAGGTACGATTTTTTAAGGAATTTTGAATCTAGTATGGTTATGTATGAAGAAGAGGCAGTGGTCAAGGAAAATTGTTAGCAAATTCTGACTAATTTTTAAGGCATATATTCTTGGCCTCACATCTTGCATACTCTTACCTGTTATGTTGGACAAGAGAGTTAAAAATAATTTTTGTGTGTTCTCTTACCCTCCTTTCCCCTATTTCATTTTCCTATGTAGGTAATTCCACTATTACACCAAAGAAATGTGTATCTTGTGTTTGCTTTTTGACTAATACTTTGAAGTTTCACCCCCCTTTTAAGTTAGTTGATGAATAGTAAAGGAAAAATATTTTTTAAAGTATTTATGTATGCATATTTCTTAATATCTTATCAAATACTTGATATTTTCATCACTTTGTTCGATTGCATAGGTACTTGACTCAACTTTACAAGAATAGAAAGGAAGAAGCCGATTTGATGAAGAATGTTCCTGGATGGAAAGTTGGTACTTGGATGGGAGAACCTATTTACCACACTGTTGGTGACACTCTCATTGAGCCATTCCATTCGGAATACTTTGCTCATTGTAATCCTAAAGAGGCAGATGGTATTATGTACTATGACTTTTTAATGTAATGTAGAGAAAAATCTGAAAAGTTTAGAAACTAATTATAAGTAAAACCTTGCAGTGTAATTTAATTACTTTTCCCATTAAAGGTTTGAGATAAAATGTTTGATTTCCTCAGAATGTTGAACTGCATATTTCATAACTCACAATTATTACAGACATTTGGACAAAAAAGTCACAGTTCAAATCCCTTAATAGTCACAGATTTGAAAATTTGAGCCCAAATTTTAAATCAGTAGTAACATTATAGGCATATACTTTTAACAATGTTAATGAATTATTGTTTTAACTTATACTCTAAACTTAAAAAATAGTCTTAAATTTTTAAAAGGTATTTCAATTAGAGTAAAACTAATTTCCAAAATTCACTTTCATTAAATTAAACTTTTACAATAAAATATCATTAGAATTTTCTAACTTTTCATTAGTTGGATACATGGTTAATCTAAAAACGACTTAAAAGTAATTCCCCAAATTTTGCTATTTGAAAAGGAACCCATAAATAACATATTGAATTATTTTAAAAACCTTATGACAATATGATTAATACTTGATTTATAATATTTATCAATATAATATTCACTGATTTAAAACTCCCGCTTTTGAATGAATAATTTTTAGTGAATTTATTTTGTTATGAAGTAAAAAGTGCCAATTTTTTCTAAGATCAAAGAATTTTTAAAAATATATTGCAAACATTTTGCAAAAATTACCAACAATTATTAATACTTTCAGAATTAATGAAAAAAAATTTAGAAGTATGTATTTTAGTTTACTTGTAATGAAACAAATCTGTGAAAAATATTCCCTAAATGGGAGCTTCGGCACTTCATGGGTTAAAGCTAATTTTTCATATACATCACCTTTTCCCCAGAGTTAATCAGATTATTTAAAAGGAATGACACAGTGATAAAATTAGTTCAAACCTGGCCGAGTTGTGTTTCAGTATATTAAGACCTACACTCAGAACTGTACCACATTGAGTACTAACACAAAATCAGACAACCAAGCACAAATTTCCAACAAATGCATTTGTATAAACATTTATGCTAAAAGCAATATACAGGACACATATTTACATAGGGATTTGTTGAGTTACAGTACATTTAACCAGCAGTGTCAAGTAAACTTTGAAGAGATGTGGGTACCCAAGTCTTTTGATTGAAGACAAATATGACACCTCTATCTAGATACAATAAACTGCTTCCAAATCGATGGACTTGCTTTCCTTCTTGATATCGCCCAGGGACTGGCATAAATAAAATGTTGCTTTCTTCAGCCTGCAGATGAAACAAAATATCTTACATTCCTTAAAATTTAAGCAAAAAAGGTAATAGTTTTAACTTACATTGTGCAAAACACTCAAGAGTGAAAAAAATTGAAGGAATGAAAAATAAAGTGTACCTTTTTCTCAATAAGATCTTTGAAGGACAAAGTCAAGGAAGCAGTTGATGTTGATCCTCTTATTGTTTGCATCATGGCCTGTATTAAAAACATTTAAAGTTACAAGCAAATTTTACTAAGCAATTTTTTAATACATAAAAGTAACATATTCACATCAATATAATTCAACAGTGTAATTAAGAACTTAATGCTAACACAAATACTACTTGCAAAGTAATAAAATTTTTAAATACTAACATACACTCAGTAAATATAGCGATTTCATTTTCATACCTCATAATCTCTTCTTGGTTTTACATGGCGATCCACTTCTTGTTGCCTTTCAATGTTGGTCAAATATGCCATACTTTCCTTTGCGCCAGGTTGTTGGCCTAAGAGTCCTTGAGGAGCAGAAACAGCTCTGTTCATAATCTCAAGAGCTTGTCTGAACTGTTCTAGAAATTCAAATGATACTTATTAATTTTAGCAAAGCAAGATTATGATTTTTTTTATTCAATGAGATTGTTTCTCTAAATAAGCCTTTTATTCTTAGTGGCAATTCAAATATTACATAACCAACTAAGAAGGGAAAGCTTAAAAAGAGGAGTGAGGATGAGTGATGCTTACATAAGACATTAAGAACACTTTATTTTCATAAATATCTTTAAATATGCAAATACAGTAGTGACTCAACAATTCAAGTTTTTTAAATTATGTGCTAGGTTCCAAATTCAAAAACACTTGTACAAAACTTGATTATTTTTTTATAGCTAGCAATGACCCAATATATATAGCTATAAAAAACTACTTTGACAATGGTGAAGTATAGTATTGCTAAATGGAAACTGCGTGCAGTGTTAAAAAAAAAATTGAAGGTTATTTTCAGATATAATTAACCTGTTAAAATCAGTAGTAATGTAATACATAGTAATTTGTAAATACATTTGCATTTAAATATAGGGGAAAACAGAGCAACTTGATACACTTTCAATTTTTAAAAAACATCCAAGTCACATTTTTACTAAAAATTGTCTAAATACTCATAAGAATTGCATATAAAACTGCTAAGCTCTGTAGTAAGTCTATAAAATGAAAGAAACAAACCTTTTCATCAAAAATTTCTAAGTAAAATATAAAATCTTTATAGTACTTTAAATACAGTGAACTGTATTTTCAAAAGTATTAGTTAAAACCGGAGGCAAAATAGTGGCCAAAAACAGTTGATTAATGCCAAAGTTTTTAATTTCTGGATGATTTTCAACAATGACAACTTTGAATTTGATTCAAATACATTAGGGGCAATTATCCTCATGAAAATTGCATATTATTTCCTTAATTAGGGATTTATTAAAAATGACCATTTATTAAATTCTATTTTATAACCCTAATTTTTTAATGGTGAAAATAAAAAAGGTAATGTAAAACTGCTTGTGATCTTTCTCAACACAGGAACATTTATTTTTCATAATTTTTTAAGAGAATTACTATTTTTGAGAACAAATCAATCACTGTTTCAATGTGCACCAAGAAGCAGTAGGACACATTGGTACATAATTGATTTTTTACAGAAGTTGTTATAATTTAATTTTCATCAGAAAATTTTCTACAGTTGATTTCATAAAACTGAGTCAATTTTAAATATTTTTTCAAAAAAAAAGTATCTAATGTCCTTTTTTCTACTTGAAAAATGGGTTTGAATTTTGTTGTATCAAACAGCCCCGTTTTCTCCCAACATACAAAGAAATTTAAAAATTGCTTTATTTCCATCCATTATATTAAATTTTATCATTTTGAAAATTTGAGTTTTTGATAGCCTGAGATACTCCCTTTCTACCCCAAATGCTGAAAAGTGAAAATTTTTCTAAAACAAAATGAAACATTTTTAGAGTGCAAAGTTTGTTTTTTTATTTAAATTAAATCCCTAAATTTTTAAGATTACATTAGTACTGTTTACATCTGTATTTACATTTTGTACAAAAGAGAAAGGTGGGGTTCGTCAGTTTGCATACACAATTATAAAAGGAGGGTTGCTGTTTGCTTATTTTTGATGATAAAGGGGTGTGTACGTGAAAAATTACTCAAAGCATGCTAACATACTATTTGAATGGCCTGTGGCCCCTTATAACAAAGCAACCTCTTAAACTACAGAAAAACTTATAGAAACAAATACAAACCTTTGATAATGGGGTGTGTTAATAATGATGGGGGTAGCATAGATTTCCAGCCAGTGTACCACTTGGTCACTTCCTCATAATTTGGACTATGAGTTAGCCATGTGTAGAGAACTTGCAGCCACTTGGGAAAGAAATTCTTTTCTAGGAGAGTAACCATGCAAGGTTCGGGCATCATATCCAGCCAAGCCATGACCCAATTCCACACATCTAAGGATAAGAAAAAAAAAAGACAAACTTTACTGATGCAACAAATTTTCTTTACCTTAAATAATGTAGTAAAAAAAACTATTGGTTCATTATGACTATTAACTTTTATTTATGATTTTTTGCTATAATAATGACAAAAAATATGACAAGAAATTCAAGACTGGAAAATAATCAGATTTATCTCATATGTTTGAGAACCATACACAAGAACTTATGAACAATTATTATTTGAGAACCATGCACAAGAATTTTCAAATAATTATTAAAAGTGATTTTTTTCCTAAATGAAGATATAACTTCTGAAAGGTCTAATTATCAAAGAAAATGGCTAAATGAAAATATTTGGGTTGTATTAAATTTCTTCACAATATTAAATCAGAGAGCTGGCCCTTGGATTCTTATAGGTTGTAGCTTGAACATCCTTGTATAATAGGGTAGAGACCCCATGAATAATGTCTCAAATGTCAGTAAAAGTGTTACTTTTAATAGCCCAATCTTAATTTATACATACCCAAATGCTGTTGATGAGGATTTATCACATAAGCTTGCAAGGCCATTGCAAGCTTAGGGACAATATTGCTGATTACAAATGCATCCATAACACCATGAGAAAATACTGGTTTCCAAGGCTCCAAGATTAATTTTGCTGAACAGTCACTAGGATGCCAGTTCACTAATGCGGAGGACAGTTTGTGACGAATGGGAGCATAGAGGGGTTCCAAACGTGATCCTAAAAAAGAGAAAAGTAATCTCAACGTGAGAGGGTTTACAAGTACAAATAAAATATTGTATATTTTTGAATACAAGTCTATATGTCTTTAAGCTGAGAGTATGGTTTTTCCTCCAAAAACTTACCATAAATTCAAAACATTAAGCCAATATTGAATTAGGGAGTATTTTTCACCATAACCACTGGTTCGGGAAAGGTTTGGAAACTCCAACTCTCAAGCGTCACCTCCAGCTATGGACCAGTTTCGTCCTTGTTAGGACTCATCAGCACGGCATAGGAAGGTAACGCAAGAGAGTAGAGGAAGGCTTCTAGTCAAGCCGACTATAATGGAAAAAGTGGTGACCATGATTAGTCTACCACTATCTGCCGGAATGAAGCCTTCCTCTACTCCTATGCCATGCTGATGAGTCCTAACAAGGACAAAACCGGTCCATGGCTGGAGGTGACGCTTGCGAGTTGGAGTTTTCAAACCTTTCCCGAACCAGTGGTTATAGTGAAAAATACTCCCTTTCTCATATTTGCCTTTGGAAATTAAATCTGTTCAGGGAATGCGAAGTTCATTCCAGCAGATAGTGGTAGACTAATCATGGTCACCACTTTTTCCATTATAGTCGGCTTGACTAGAAGCCTTCCTCTACTGTCTTGCGTTACCTTCCTATGCCATGCTGATGAGTCCTAAAAAGGACGAAACTGGTCCATGGCTGGAGGTGACGCTTGAGAATTGGAGTTTCCAAACCAATATTGAATTATTTGATGATTTTATACAAACATTTAAAAAATGCTACATTAGTAATAGTATTTTATTCTAGATTTACTGTGAGGGATATATTTAAACTGCATTTACTTAATACTTTCAAAATGTTGAGGTTCTTAAACCAATTTTAATTACTGTTTTCTTGTACTTTATAATTAAATAATTTTTAAGAGAGAAAAAATAAAATAAATATATGAATTTGAAGAGTTTTAAGAAATTTAGTAGGGAACCGGGGTGCAGAAAATGTTTTAGGGCCCAATATTTCCCCAGAACACAATTGGTTTTGTCCAAAATTTTCTCAAATTAAGCTTAATTTAATTCAATTCCCTTAACTAACCCATTAATTATTGCTAAGTTACTTTGAAGGTAGCATATGAATCCTGTACATGGATGATACATCAACTGAATCTTACTGATTATTTCAACTTACCCATTAATGGGAGCCAAGGGTGTAACCAGGAATGTACAGGCAAGGTGTCTGTGAGAGGATTCCAAGCCTCAACTTCTTTTTGCAACTGAGGGAGAACCAATTGCTCAAGAATATTTTCTAAAACCCAGGGAGGGAGAAGTGGATTCCAAGTATCAAGGAGCTCGACCAATGGTGACCAGTTACGGGCATTCCAAGTTCTGCAGAGAAAATAAACAATGTAATTTCTGACGCAATTTGATTTTAATAGATGACAAGGTACAATCAGTTCTTTAAGTTGAGGTAAAGTTTTTATATGAAGGAAAATTTCAAACACATGGCTACTCTCATGTTTTGAGTTAATTTAAGAAGGGCAGACAATTTTTTGGCTGTTCTCAAGAAGAGAGATAATTTTAGGAGTTAAATGGATAATACTTCTGCCAGTTACAAGAAATAACTTCTTTTTATAAGAAGGGGATTGTTTTAACATGTTATCAATTCACCTGCTTAGGACCCCACAATATTATTAAACAAATTTAAGGTTTCAAGATTAATAGTAATTTCTAATGATATGCAATACTCCAGAAGAGGGTAATAGCCCAGCCTTTTGGGGGAATTCCAAATATTAACTACATACAAAATGGCTTTACGAACAGGGGGCATCCACACATCCCACACGAGGCGATGATAGGGCAGCAACTCTGCTCCAATGGCTTTGTATCCAGAAACTGGGCCACTGCACTCTAACAAGGCTTTCCAGTCTTGAAAAATATCAATGAAGTGATGCTTCTGTTCTAATGGATTCCAGTCTTTCATCAGTTTTTGAACCTAATGAGAAAGTGAGAAATAATACATGAATTGAGCAATTCAGGGCCTGCTCAACATAAAGCCTGCCAGCCTACATGGTTTTCTCCTCAGAAAGAAACAAATGTAAAAAGATTGGATGGTTATAATATTGGGGATAATTTTGTACCCACCTATTTACCAAAATAAAGAAATTCAGAGAGAATATAGAAGTTTTATAAGATAATTTTAAAACATAAACTCATAGAAATTAAAATTTAAACCTATAGGAATTTAGAACAGAATAAAGATGCATTTTCAGCCATGGCAAATTTAGCTATTGTAATATAGCTACCATGCTATAGCTGACAGGATGTAATTAGTAACAGATAGTTAAAAACTTTTGTGTTATTAAAATACAGTAAAACTTTATTTATTGGTTGTTTATTCCCTTGTGCCACTAGATCAAACTTTGTATACATGAATGTGTTTCACTCAAATGACACATGCTTAGAATATAAGGCAGTGAACCAAGTCTGTATTAAGAAATGATGTAAGTTATAAAAGGTTTAGTCCAGTGGTCATCAATCTACAACAAAAGTGGCCAGCCCCTGAGATTTTTAGATGGCATTAAGGATATCCATACTACTCTATAGAATAATATAATTGTTTTACACATTTTGCTGTGAAAAGAATTCAATATAAAACCAAACCTGTTCAGTTCTACTCATTGAGATCTTTTTAGATGCATTTAGTGTGAATTTTTTAAGTGAATATTGGTAGACAAACAAATATGAAATGGTTGTTGACAGCTGGATCAGTCAAATTAGTAAGATAACATAGACAAAAAAAAAAAATAAAGGAGTTTATAAAGTACATTTAAGTTTAATTATGTACCTGGAGACTATTTTTCCAAACAAAACTTTCCACACACAAAATTTTCTTTTAATATTTTCTGCAAATTAATGAATTGCCCCCAGCATTTTAATTTTGACTTAAGACATCATGGCATAATCACATTGTTCACCTAAATACTGTGATAATACTTCTTGAGCAACAACAGTTGGAAGAAATAAATTTATTTATCAAAAATATCAAATGATTTTCTGCAAAATTTTAGTTTTTCGTGCTTGGTGTACATCTATATTATCCAAGTATGCTTGAAGTAAAGAAAAATTATTTTACAGTTAATAGCAAAAGTAATCTAACAAAAAACAAACTTACTAATGGGACAACTATTGTAATAGCTAAATCACTCAAGTTGTGCATTTTATACTCTTCATAATAATCCTCTTGCAAATCTTTAAATGTTCTTGCAGCTATTTCAAGTGTTTCATTGTCATTTTGGTCAGAGCTACCCATACTAAAAGTACAATACACAGAAGTTATTAACTGTTAATAAATATTTTAATTAAATAATGCTTAGTAAGCACTAAATAATTTGCAATTTAAATAAGTTCAATCACTTCAGTTAGTATTTATTTTAAAATTTTATTTATTTATTCAAAAATTTTATTGAAAAAAAAAAAAGATATATTGACTCTAAGCCCCCAAAACAATAAATTACTATCTCAGTAACCCTTTATCTGTATCATTTAGTACTTAATAATATAAAGTACGACATAATATGAAAATACCAACCTTGTAACAATATTAAGGACTTTTTCTAGTGTTTCAATTTGTTTTTCCTCCTGCCTTAAGATTTGCTCCAGACGCTTTTTTTCATGGCCAAGGTTCACTATTTGATCTTCTGCAAACTGCTTTTGTCTTTCACATCTTATTATCTTCTGTTTCTCATCATCTTTGAGTAGCTTTAGATTGTGCTCCAATTCAGGTAAAGAGAAATGTTCCCCTTTACTTGTTTTGCTTTCAACTTCTTCCACTTCCTGTTCAGGAGGTTTACTGTGTTGTTGATGGATTTGATGATAACCTAATAAGAAAAACACAAATGATAAGATATTTGGTGTAGTGTGGTTATTTGTAGTTGTCTATAACATTAATTATTAATCATACCATTAATTCTGATTAATTTATAAAATAACAAATCAAGTTTTTAAAGAAAAGTATATCCAGTCTAAAGAAAATATCAGTATTCATTCATGGATTAAATAATGCCAGAAAAGGATTATCATGTCTAGTAAAATTTAGGATCATCCAGGCATGGTATTCTCAAACTGAAATTAAGCGTTAAAATGTAATAAACAATTATTTCACAAATATGTTCCCTCAGAAAATTTGTAGAATAATCATATTTTTTAATAAAAAAAGTATTTACTCATTTCTAACAAAAAATTGAAATAGGTAATTAAAACCAAATTCCGAGCCTAATAGGTAATGTATAAAACAAAAACAAGGTCTTACTTCTATTAATCATACTTTTTTTTACATAGCACATAAAAAGTAGAAATAAATTAATCTGTTGTATTTATAGCAAACATTTTGTGCAGGGGGTGTTTCCCCTTTGAGAATTAATAAAATTACAATTAATTAAGTTTTTAAAAAGCATACTTAAAATATTTTTATAGATAATAAGAACAACTTTGCTGTTTAAATAAAATTTCAAAGAAAAATGGTAAAAAACAATGTAACCCGATTTATTCAGATTTTTAAACAGAGGAAAGGCTTGGATCTTAAGGCAAAGCAAGAAAATACAGAACATAAGGGCAAGATTATTAGCCATCAAGGGTTTACCACACCTCCAGGATACCATAAACAGTGAAAATCATCACTGTCACTCAGTGTTAAACTAGCAATCTCACCTGACAACACTCGCTGTTCAGGACCTGTCATGTCAATTACCTTCACACTGCTAAGAGCACTCGAGTCCCCTCGAAATCTCTTGGTGGAGGATTCTTGAACAGCTTCTTCAGCACTTTGGGTGTAGTACTCAACTTTTGGCTTATTATCCTGAAATGAGTTATTTTCCATAATAGAAAGCTTAGGCAACACACAAAAACACAAGCACTCTTGGTTATTATTCTGAAACATTGGCAAATTTTAAAAGCCTCAGCCAAATTATATTGGTAAATAAGTCTTAGTTTGAGATTCAAAGTTTATATTTAATAATACTAAATAAGGCAAACTGGAGGGAAATAGGAAAAGACACTGTTTTTTTTTTTTATTTAAAACTAGATTTCATTTACTAACACAATATAGAGAAGATACAACTAGAAACACTTAAGTTATCAGTTTCACCCAAGCAAGGTCAGGAATATCACAGTTATAGCCTGTTCATTTAGAAAAGGCCTGTGAAACAGAAGCAGCGGCCATTATAATGCTCCTCTCGCAGCCTCAATAACAAATTACTCAATAGTATTTTTCTACTTCAGTTTAGGTTGACTAACAATCACCCAAGACAAATGCTTTGATGAGTGTCACTATGGTAATCACTTCTAGTTTGTTAAGTCCCATCAGCATATTCTATATGAATAGACTATAGTTCTGTATATACATATAAAAAGAACAGAAATTTTCTTATCAAATAAATACCAAGATTTAACTTGAAATGCATTGTTCATCCAGATTGAAGAACTATTTTTGAAAGTCTCTAGCAACAGATAGCAAATGCAAAATATATACAATGATAAAATCATTCACATACGAGGGTAGTTTGAAAAGTTCTCGGCCTGACTATGAAAATAACAACTTATGGTTTCAAAAATGGTTTATTTTTCAACATTGCCTCCTTATAAGCTGCCTCACTTCTTAGAACGACAGCCCTGTCTTATTTTTCGTTCTTTTGGGGGTTGTTATAGATTTTCGTGAAAAAACCTATTCATCTCACAGTTACTTCTTAATTCGAAGAAAAACGGTGACCAGAGAGAAAATTTTTCACTTTGGAGGAGAGATGGAAGTTTGAAGATACCAAATCTGAGTAATAGGATAGGTGCTTTTAAAATTTTTAACCCAAATCCCTCAGTTTTCCCACTGCAAAAACACGTTTGTTAATAGAAGCACTGTTCTAATAAAAAATGGCATTTTAATCTGCTAAATGGGTCTTTTTTCTCGGGTATTCTCATCAACAGTTTAGATAAATATTCTGCTGTTATATTCATACCCTTCTCCTTGAAATCCATTGACAAAATTTCCCTGAAATCCCAGAATTCTTACGCCATGAATTTTCCATCTGATAGCACGTTTTGGTGCTGAAAAACTGACTTTTATCCATTGCATTGATTATTATTTTACTTAAAAGTTCCAAGTTATGTCTATTTCTGCATATGGACGTAAAAACACGCTTTTATTTTGTGTAAATCGAGTCAAAATACGCAATGAAGTCGTCATTTCAATGCATTTTTGAGCCACAATTTGGATTCGCGGCACCCAACTTGTCCAGCTTGATTTCACGCGCAATTCCTCGTGCAAAAAATTACTTTTGCGCTCCTTTGAAATCCCTAGACTATTAGAAAGGTCCCCACCTTCTTTCATCATTATTCTAAAATCATAGAGGGCACTTTTCGACGATTTTCGGTATGGCGGCTCGTTTTGAACGTTTTTCACATGGTTTTTTAAGAACACTCTTGCAACCATGTTAAAGCTTCAACTCTAATTCTTTCACGGGGAAAACAAAGGTAAAGAGTCTCCTTACACATTTACGAACGTAGAATTAATTTCATTTCGTGATATCCCTTCTTTTAAAAAGAATTTTATAACAGCTCGATACTCTCTTTTCTCCATTATTGAAAAAAAGCTCACCTTAACTCATTAAAAAAATTCCCGACAGCAGAATTCTGATCAGAACAACCCACAAATTTAATTAGGCTCATTTGAAGAGTTGTTCTAACAGGAGAAAAAAATTCGCGCGAATTAGAGTTCGTGTTCTGGGTGAGGCCGATAACTTTTCAAACTACCCTCGTATGACAAAAAATTCTTTATACAGTAGAATCTCTTTATAATGACCACAGTGCTTTGCCAATCTCACTGGTCCGCAACATAAATCACTGGTACGACAAATTAAAAAGGACCGGTTTAAATATTATTATACAGTAACTATTGCACTGAGTTTGAGTACCAAATAGTAGAATGTTAAAAATTAATACATATTCAATATAATTTTTTATTTTTCGCCGGAAGATCCCCTATCCCATATTGCAACATTTCGGGTTCTGTCAAAAATATGTACTTGCTTCACCAATTTAATCATCAAACGAACTTAAAATACCGCTATCACTGAACAACTTGTCTAAATATTTTTACAAAAACGCTGCTAGAACTGGAGGATGGGATATTTTTTCACCACACACAAAATGGTCTGGCGGACCAGTGATTATCTGATTCCACTGGTCCAAGCCATTTTTTAGCTGTCCTGGACCAGCAATCCACCACAATTTCTAACGCTGAATATAATGACCCAATGTTGTTGGTCCCATAAGGTTTTGAGGTTTTATTGTATTTGATTTGGAGATGTTTAATTATTCAACTGCTTGTTTGATTTAACAAAAATTGTCTTAAACCTTTCATGACACATTAAAAATTTAATGCAGTACGCTAATCATGACATATCTCGAAGAAGGTTATAAAGAGAGTATTAATTCAATAAATTTTTAACGTACCCCAGCTTTCTTCTTCCACTGTCTAGGTTGGGGCTTTTGTTGTTCTTCCTCAGGTTTTTCTGTAATAACACCAGGTCCTTTGGCCCGAGACATGGTCGGCTGCTCTGGGCCATACAATCCAATGGCCCCTTTGCCTTTCCTTAACTTTGCTTCAATAGGGGTTGTTATTCCTTGAAGGGTTTTACCCAGTCCCATACCAGGCTTGTATCCCATCTTAAAAAAAGATATGCAACATCAAACTATATTCTTTATAGTGATTAAATTTTTAAGGCAAAAAGTTTGCTATAAACATACCTGAAGCAACAATTTTTGTCCAATACCTTTTGTATGTTTTTCCCAACCTCCAAATTCATTGCTATAAAGAAAAAAACTTTAGAAATTGAATCATTATTATTTAAATTTTAGCAAGATGATAAGATAGAATATTAAAGGGTCATTCCACAGTATTTGGATTCACAAGCTTGGAAAAAAATTTATGAAAACAATTAAGTTATACATCAAATTAAAGCCTGAAATCTCTTCTATTTAAGTTTATCAACACAAAATCTCCTGTTTTATCCTTACAAAAAATAAAGCATTTTGTTTGAAACAAAGTGGAAAAAATGCGTTACGTACGGGACATTACATTTTAATTTTTAAATGAAAAAATATTTTATTTTGTTTCAAAATTTTTATGTTTTATTAAACCTTTTTGATAGTTGCATTAAATGAAATATTAAGAAACAAGTTTTAAAAATATTTAATTACAAATTTTCAATCATTAATTTCATCTTGTCCCGTACGTAACAATTTTAAGTTTATTTTTAATTTTTTAACCAGTAAAACTGATGACAACTGAACATTTTTTTGTTTTCTCTTCAACTGGGTTACTAGCTTCTTAAATAATTCAATTAACATATTTTATCTTTTAATTTAGATGGTGGGCATGATAAATAAAAAGTGTTACGTACGGGACAAAATTGCAGAAGTTTCAATTAAAACTTGGAAAATATTTAATTTTAAAACCATGTTTATATTTTTTTAGCCTCAGGAGTCTTATCTGATCTCAACTTTCACTTTGTTGGATACCTTTGGGTAGATTTTTTGACCTCAGAAGCTCATATGCTAAGCTCAGAAGCAAATATTTTATGAACTGAAAAGAAGCTAATTTCTCTTATTGTTCCTTGCTATTAATTATGTATCTAAGTCATCAGAATTACTATATATCATCCCCATATCCAGATATCACATTCCCCACAGAAAATTTTAAAGATTACCCATCTCCTTGTTAAAAACTAGATATTGGACGGTTGACAGGAAAAGCTGCCAGTAGATAAAAAGCCTTAATATTGACAATTTAAATACTACTATCATTTTAACAATAATTGGTAACAATATTTAGAAAGGAATCTTGTAATAATAATGCCACAATAAAAAAAAAATAACAAAAACTATAGGTAGGATTATTTTAGCGTTTTCTAATCTCTAAATGATCTACCTGCAATCTCCAAAACGTTCTAATTTGAACAGCCATTCCACCACTAAAACACCATGGAATGTATACATTTCTATTTTTATCTGAACAAATACATTCTTTAGAAACAGTTATCATTCATTTAAACTTTTAATGCCTCTATTAGGGTCAGTTAAAAATGAAATGTCTCGTGACAGCTTTTCTTACCAACTGTCCTTAATGGGTTAAAAGCCGGGAATTTTTTTTTTTACCAATTATATGAAATAGAAGATATAATTTATGTTCTTGGACTTGAATAAAACATGCATTTCATTTTTGAATGTTTATACTTTTTTTTAATGGAGCTATGTAAGGAAAATCCTAATTAACATAATACCAATTAAAATACTTAAAATAATCATTAATTGTTATAATTTCTATAATTAAAAATAAGTTTGAATGTTAATAGAGCTATTAAATTCATAAAATAAACATTTGTATTACATTTAAGTTCATAATTCCTGGTTATTGTTACTTCAATTCACATGTCCCGTATGTAACAAACAGCCTTGTCCCGTACGTAACGGAGATAATTAGCCCTCATCAATTAATGACACAATTTAAAAATATGATTTAAAAAGCAATTAATAAAATGTATATTTCTGCTTCTACTCAAAAAAAAAATTTGTGAAAATATGTAATAACTTCAGAGCAAAATGGGAATTGCTGAAGGTACTTTTAAAAAGGTTTTTGTGATGTCCCGTACGTAACACAAATTAATTGATTTTTAGAAAAAAAACTATTGTCCCAAACAAAAAGAAATTGTGCAGGAATTAAGCTGAAGTGGTATATATTAAATAAAAAATAATTGCAAACTTCCTCATTTATGTTTTGATATTGAAAACACTGCAAATGTCTTAAAATTTTGCTGTGAATTGTCCCGTACGTAACGCACGAATACTGTGGAATGACCCTAAAAGATATTTAGGTACAACTTGCTCACTCAAGAAAGTTGCATGGTTATAAATTGGAATAACACATTTATTCTATAACAAACACTTCACCTGTTAAAATCAGAGTTTCCCTATATACTTGTGAGTCTATTAAGGTTGTTTTGACCTAATTGGTACAGGTTAATATTTTCTTAGTTTTCTAAGCCTTAAGAATTTAAAAATTTGTAACTCGCAAAATGTACAAAACCTCCCTTAATAGGGTGACACTATTTTAATTTATTTTACATCAATTTAATCAAAGTAATGATTAAGAACTTAAACTGAACCATTTGGATTCTTATTAACCTCATTAGCTAAAATTGAGGGATTGTCGGTTGATGAGTTTTTTTCACAAACCTGTTGGAGTTTTTGTTGAATGACCTCAGTCCGGCAATTTGATTTGCTCTCCGACTTCCACCGAAGCCACTTCTTTGATTTGTATACTTCTTTGGCTGAGGTATAGTGGAGGCCTCATCATCACTGGAACCTTTCTACAAATATAATTTAAAAAGTGAGATATGATAATGGAATTCCAAAGAGTAGAATGTAAATCAAAGGTTCACAAATGTATTGAGACACCCCCAGAAAATTTTTCCATCCTATTTATTTCTGTTTTAGCTATGGTAGAATTTAATATATTTCAATTAACTTCAAATTTTTATCCATGGAAAATTTTTTTCTACGTTACAAGTATGTGGACAAAATTTTAATAATTGAATTTGTGATACATTAATTAATAAAAAGTAAAATTTCAAATCACTGCTTATTATCATTCTTAAATTATATTTCAATATCAGTTTCATCAGTATTGTAACCACAAAAATGCTTTGTATTTATGAAGCATGTAAAAATAAAATGAGCTTAAAAGAACAGGCTATTTTGATCAACGACAAAATATCAAGTTTTCAATTTACTTCATCTTCAGACTCCTTTTTTTCTGTTTTTTCACCAACTGTTCTAACACCACCACTGACAAAATTAATTTGCCCTGAGCTTGAAGAAGCTTGTTTTCTACCAAATCCTGGTCTGCTATCTTCTTCATCACTATCGCTGGCAAAAACACCTACAATAATTGCACTTTGTTATTCCAAGTAATATACAGATAAATAAATAATAAGGACATTATTTTAAGTTCAAACACAAATTCAAGACAAAAATTACTTTGGACATGATTAATTATTTTTGGTGCTTGTTTAATATGCCATCATTAACCATACTGTCAACACCTAAACTGTTGCTATAAAGTAAATATGCCACTAAACTAAGTCATGCAGTTTGGGGGCTTCAAACTTTTCTCTAAAATTACTCTTAAAAACAGCATTTGTACTTATTTTTGAATATTTAGAGAATCTTGGGGGACATTTGTCTCCTTGCTAAACTGAAGAATTTTCAAGAAAAAAATCTAGCGGGAAAAAAAAGGAAAACTTCCTTAGAAAAAAACCCTTGGATACCCAGAATGGAACTATTCGGCGTAGGCCACTTCAGCGCGAAACCATAAAAATTGTTTTCCAGTTTTTGGATAAAGTATTAAGGGATTTTATTTTCTTTCATTTTATTTCTAGTGCCGAATAGTAGTAGATTGCCTTGAATATGGCCCCTCCGATTTCATGTTTATTTTACTGCCCTAAAACATTTTGCCATCCAACGCTATGGCACATGTTGAACATTATTAAATACAGCCCTGAAGATAACTAATGATATTATTAGTCAAACTAATGACAGCCTGTGTTATAAGACATTTGTAGATATCAATTCTAAATGTTGAAGAACTCCAAGGGAATTTTATACATATTTTCAAAGAATGCTTGGGAAAATCTTTAACAAGAGAAACTTTAATAAATTCAGGCTATTAAAATCCAATTATAAAAAACATGAGTCTCCAAATTTAGATTTACAGTTGAAAAATCAAAAATGACTTAAGATGAGTAGAGACAACTTGTAACTTAAAATTTTAATTTGTGAATAAAATTAATCCACAGCTGAATGCAATCAATCAACAATATTAGTTTAAGCTTACTATAGGTACAAATTAAATATAGGAATAACACACAATTGCATCAAACAAATACTGGAAAGACAGAAAATAATCAACAAAATGCATAAATACCATAGATTTGTTGCTTTTTTGTCAAATTATGCCTTACTCTGTTCGGATTGAATTCATTTTCAAGATCCCAATCAGTGACTTCAAATTTTTCAATTCCATCAGTCATGATTACACCTAAAAGAGATAATAAGGTTCACTTTTAGACATAAATAGGTTAAAAAGTGGGAAAATAAAAAAAAAAGTAGACGGTACTCTGATTAATTATATGATGAATGGCAATTACAGAAGAAAAGCCTAACAAGAAGTGAGATTTTGTGATAAATTTCAACTTTTCAATCAAAAAATTCAAAAGACCCATTCCACCATAGTTACCTTATAGTTTTTGTAAAAATATACAGGATGATTAAAGTTTAATTTAGTATTCTGTAGGTATCAATAAAAATCAGCAAAATATTCAAAGGTAATGTATACCTAAATTATGTGTGGTTGGGAAGGGGACTAAGCAAAATATAACCAACTGCGATGGAGGTCAGTCAAAATCTCAAGACAACATTTAGTTTAGAGAATCCTATGAGTTTTCTTTTACATCTTTTAGCAAAAGTTTAGAAAAACAAACACATTAGTCATAACAGCAAATCATTAGCCCTTATTTTGTGGCAGCATCTATCATCCTCGGACTAATGCCATTCATGGGCTTCACTTTCTTAGGAGTTGTACCGCTTTTGCTTTAAATACTGTACAGTGTACACCATGAAAATGGAGCTTGGATATTCCAAGAGGTGAAACAACAACGGAAGGTCAAAAGAGAGGGAGGGGGTCTAGCAAAACCTCACCAGCTGTGACACACGGGGGTCAATAAAAATCTCACATAAACATTTGGTTTAGAGAATATGACATTTTTTCTTTAATATCTTTCAGCAGAAGTTTAAAAAATAAAACATTTAGTCAAACCAGCAGATCATTAGCCAGTCAGTCATCATAATTACAACATTTAAGACAATGTTTTGGATTTCAACATGATTTGGAATTAAAAAAAAATTTACAATGTGTATATGTTAAGTGTCAGGCTGACAAGAGGAAACAAATGTGGCTAAAACAAGAAAACAATTATTTATTTGAAAGTTATACTCAGAGGCGGGTGAATCCTAGTTAATGGGTACACGTTGGCGATAGATGATGTAGCGGAGATAGATTGCCAAATCTGGCGATCGCGAGTTGAGTGACGAACGGTAATGCGCGATTCATCGCGTTTCAAAGTACCGATAGATGGCGCTGCCCAAACTAGCTACAACCTTTAGCAGGTGCTTTTTAACAAAGGAGTTTCGCGGAATTTCGTACTCATTTTAATGTCCACTTATTTAGATGAATTTAATTTGGATTTTTCACTTTTAATTATCGAAATATTGTCGAAGTATATTAAAAGAACCTCCCGAAGTAAAAATTTAATGCATAATAATAAATATAAATTATATATTATTATATAAATATAATAATATAAATATAATAATAAATATAAATATAATAATAAATATAAATATAATAATATAATAATAAATATAAATATAATAATAAATATAAATATAATAATAATAAATATAAGTATAATAATAATTTAAATATAAATATAATAATAAAAAAAATATTATATTATAGTCGGCAGCTATCACCAGAGGGCTAAGAGTGATGACGCAATTGATTCGGAAAACCAATAAGCTGTCATGTTGCGCGTTAGATATGCGTTTTTTTTTTCAAATCTTGTGATCTCTGCGCATTTTTAAAATAGGTTTTGATTCAAATCTGAAGCTAAAGTGAAGTAACAACATTTGTGTTTGGTATGTTTTTGTTTTTTGTACGTGGCGTATTCTTTGTAACTTCACGGATTATAATAGGTAATTAATATTTTTAAATGTTATTCTTTGCATCGTATTTTATTATAAATGAAACATTGCTTAATTTATCGCACGAGATACGACAAGATGTCGGAATTATATTATTATCGTATCGTAGTATTACTGTCTTCAAAATTCGTCAATCAAGTGATAAATACTTTAAAATATGTTTAATTTATTTCCTTATTCAGTTTAAGTAGTGTAGACAATGTTTTAAGCTTAATTTATCGCACGACATACGACAAAGATGTCGGAATTATATTATTATCGTATCGTAGTTTTACTGTCTTCAAAATTCATCAATAAAGTGATAAATACTTTAAAATATGTTTAATTTGTTTCCTTATTCAGTTTAAGTAGTTTAGACAATGTTTTTAGCTTTCCGGAGCAAAAAAAACTTGGCGCCTTTCGCATTTGGCGACAAAAAAGACTTCGCGCCAAAAACGAGCCAAGGTGTACCCATGAAATAGGATTTTACCCTCAGAGGCAATCTCACATGAGAATTTGAAGGGTATAGTTTAATCTTACGAGTTTAAAACAGGATAGTTAATGAAATTAAACACAGAACTGAGCATAAGGTTATTTCCTACAAACCTCATGCAGCGACTTACTAATTATTATAAACAATCAGGTTATTATAAAAGAGAGAAAGTAAATGAATACCACACAGAAATATGCTTGCATGAACAACAATAGGCGTGTTATTGAGTTTCTAATTGCATTTCATTAGGTAAATAATGCTAAATTGATATACTGCTAATACAAAAGTGGATTGGGAGGTAGAACTAGTTATACCTAATAAATTGAACAATTTACTCTTGAATCCATACACATATAGAATTAAAACGAAGAATATAGTTAACTGAAAAGTGGATGAGAAAGTTTGATATCAATAAACAAGTAAAAAAAGTAACAGATACAGACTTTAATATTTATTGTTGACAATTTCCAACTTCAATTCTTCAATCCGCTTCTTATAAGTTTCTTCTCTTCAGTTTATTTCTCGTTAATCAAATAATCGCCGAATCGCCGAACCGAAGGCACTATACCGAAGGGAAGAACTAGCAAGAAGGAATTTTGAAATAATCAGCAGAAAATTTTCTTTAAATTAAAAATTTTAAAGAATCTACATCGTTTCAAATTTCATACCTGAAAAAATCATAAATAATCAAATCGATCATAAATAATTATAAAGAACAAAAGAATTGGAAGAAGAAAGCAAAGCGCACAAGCGGCTCCCAGACAGCAAGCAGATGTCTCTATTAACCCACCCAACTTGAACTTTACTTTAACTCTTTCCATCAACATAAAGTTTTATTTTTAATATGCCTTTCATTCTTATAAGTTTAAGGTTATCGTAGAGTATACTATCATTTATGTTGAAACTAGTTTAATCAACATGCTCTTAAAGCTTACCCCGCTTCATTAGTAATTATTTGCGTAAAAACCTTTAGTCCCATTTTTCTGTCCTTCTTGAACTTGAAAGTTGCATTTACGGTATTACATAACTACTTAATCTCTAGATATTAATTATTCAATTATTTCCAATTTTTGTTTAACTTCTAGAGTAATTACAAAAATATTCTGAAACAGTTCCTTTTAGGGGGTCATCCAAAAAAACTGGCATGTCCCCAAAAATGGCAATAAAATAGTGAATTCTGGCAACTCAGTTCTACAGTAGTTGGATTGCTTGATCATCAATCTACTGCATTGGCAACACAACTTCGCCCAGGCCAGGTTTTTTGGATTTTCCTTTTCTTTTCGGTACAGCTATAGGTAGTTTTGTATTATCTCGTTAACCTTCAGCGGCCGTCAAATTCAGTGGCACAGCTACAGAACAGAATAGAATGGTCTTTGATAATAATTTCAAATTCAGCAGTAGGGGAGAGTAGGGATGAATGGGACATGGGATGAATAGGACAACTCAATTTTTTATACCTTAACTTCACTTTAAATTTTTGATATTTCACCCAGAGGATAGAAGTACATAGCCTATTCAACAAATGTGTTTATTAACATCAGCTTCCATTCTTGTATAAATTGGACCACTAAATGTGTTTTCCCATACCAAAAGTAACTTTTTTTGTTTTACTTCTATAAGAAGTTGTGGCAGGAGCGAGCCACTGGGAGATACCGATCCGAAGGTCATACGACTCAAAAGTATACTCCGGAGTTATAATCGCTTCAGTCGGTATTTATAACCCATTTGAGTAATCTGACTCTTATAGTGTTGAGTAAGCTCGCCACAGAAGTTATTTAAAAATAATTTAACTAAAGCTAAATATTTTACTGTGTGTTGAAAATGTACTTATATTAAGTGTAGTTTACAATTTGAATGGAGAAAATGCATGGTTATTTTCCTTGCCAAATTTTATTTTTTTAAAAAATAAGTGGGAATGGGGATGAATGGGACAAGAGTTGTGGGGATGAATGGGACAGTTCTATCTTCCCTTCATTTCCTGGTTTTAAAACTTTCTATCAATAGCTTGCTATATTCAACTCAGTTTAGTAATTTCTGATAAGGTAACTAATAAAGTTGGGTGCAAATATTTATGCTTTATGTTTAACTTATGTGCAAATATGCAACTTCTTAATGTGCAAATAATTGCAACTTTCATCTTGAGATGAAAGTTGCTGTAAGAGTCTGAGTTTGTGACTGAGACTTTAAGAAGTTGCATATTTGCACATAAGTACATTGTTTAACAATAACATGAGCAAATATGTTATTGTTAAACAATTATTCAAACTAGGTTGGTTTTTAAGCTCAGTTTTTAAGAAAAGTTCCTTCAGAATGGCCGAAAAATATAACCGCAGGGGAAAAAATGGCTTCTGGAAGTTTTCGCCAGAGAATAAAAATGATCTATTTGCACTACAAACCCATCAAGAGCGAGGAGAATTAATAGAAATAGCATTAAGCCTCACCCATTGAACTGATTGAACAAAAGAACTGGCTTCAGTTTATGTTAATTTTACTAGACATGAAGTTAAATAAATTAGGCTGTTTTTTCCGCTTTAAATGCCATTTTATTTTTTTTCTTTGGAAAATATAAGTGTTGCTCCTTTAAAATGTTATGCAATGTGCAATATCAATAATATTGTTATTTTGAAAATTTTTTACCTTTATTTTTAACTGTCCCTTTCCCCATCACGGGGATGAATGGGACAAAATACATGCATTCATAAAAACATTTCTTGTGAATTAAAAAAATGGCTAAATGATTGAATTCATTTATTTATAATGTAACTGTTAGTTCAATTACTGGTTTTAAACTTGTTACAGGATTGAAAAATGTAAATTTTTTGCAATATCAGTATAAATGTGAAATTTATCCCATTCATCCCCACTCTCCCCTAGGGTAGAGCTTGAGGGGATAATACATAATAATAAGAACCCAGCTTTCTTCTATGGGTACTGGGTACGGGAATACTTTTTTCTCACTATAACTATAACTTGCAGAGTCTGGTGTGGTGGTTTGGATGTTTCGGCAACCCTTAAGGTATTTCATCTTTCTTTGAGGACTTGAAAGAGTTTCCAAGTGGATTTGTTGACTTTCAAAAATTGCTGTATTTGTAGAGTAGATAAAAGCTGTTCCTTTTTTCCTAACCGCAACTGCTATCTTAAGGTGGACAGCGAACGGCTGTGAGCCAGTTCAGTTCAGTGCTCGTAGCTCGGTGCACATGGAAATGTTGCTTTTCGTTCGGTTTGAAGGAAACCGTAATCACAGTGAATGCTTGCAGCATGTTGAGAAGTGCGTTTGTGGCTGTTCGCTTACGCTCCTCGGCAGGCCCGTTCCTGGGTATGAAGGCGCCTCCGTGCCAATAAATTACGGCACCCCTTACACCTCACCCCCATTAATAATTAATTCTAAGTTAATTAATTTTTACTTTTAATTAATTTTTAATTAATTAATCACTTATTTTAAATTATTTGTTAATTTTAACTAATTAATAATTACTTTAAACAAATTTGATATTACTTAACTTAATGATACAGTAGAACTTTGATAAAGCGACTCCTTATGGTGCCAACAAAATGCGGACGTTTTAACGAATAAAATTAACAATATTGTAATAAAAAGGTGCTTTTATTACCGGTTGTTGTAACGCAAGGGTTGCTATAACAGAGGGTCGTTGTAAAGGGGTTCTACTTATTAATAAATAAATAATATTGGCATTACTTATTTAATTAAAATTAGTTTTCAGTTAAAATAAATCAAGCTTTTTTCAATATATTGTGGGGAATTTTTACAGTTTTCAGTTTAAAGTATAATGATAAACTCATTTTTTGGTGGTGGTGGTGGGGGGGGGGGGGTTTACCCAAAGAAAAATTTCTGAAATTTGACCCCTAAAAGTAGTGTTTTAACTCATTTTGAGACCCTTTAGCTAACAACCGAAGAGAATTGCTCCTTATAAATTTGCAGAATTTTCAATGAAAAACAGTATAAAAATTGATGTCAAAATTTCGGGAGGGGTTTGAACCCCCCTTGGATACGGCCCTGGGCCATAAACTCAAAAATATTCACTTAGGATTACTCAATTTTCGCCTAGTTCTCGATAGAGGCTGTATGGTTTGGCTATTTATCTAACCAGTAACTGATGGTTACCAGTAAAATTGACACTTTAAGAACAATATAAAAATTAATTTAGCTATTGCTACTTAATAAAACTATCCTGAAAAAACTTTTTGTTTTGAAAAATTAAACGAAGTTTCAATATTTATCTAGAGAACAATTTGTTTGAAAAAGTAATTATTTTCTATTTTTAAAATATTTTTAAGTTGGCATGGTAGCAGCACCAGGTGCACCTAATAAATTTACGTAAGAGATATCCATTCGGTTTTTTACAATAGTCTTCTTCAAAACATTTTTCACAAGTCAAGGGCCTATTATATAGAAATTTTTAAGGGACATCTATTAAAATATGATTTGAGGCAAACGCTTGATAGCTATTTAATAACTGGTGAATCAAATCTTCATCCAAGGAGGGCGCCTATTAATAGATTCATACAATTCGGTTTTTCTAAGACGCCTTACAGCTTTCAAGTCCGGAGTGTTTAAATTTTAACTCACTCAGAATGGGCGCCCTGAATAGATTCATTTGATGGGGGCGCCCATACAATATGGTATAGCTTTTAAAGTTGGTTGGGAATGTTAAAATTTTCACTCGCAGGTCTGGCGGTCTTTGATAAATCCATTTAATTTAGACAACTCATACAATTTGGTTTAGCTAAGTAAGACGCCTTACATATTTCAAAGTCGGTGTGTTCAATTTTTCTCTCAGGGTGGGCGCTTTGAATATATATTTATTTGATGGGGCGCCCCATACAATTTGAAAGCTAAAAGGAGTCTTCCTTATAGCTTTCAAAGTCGGGCATATTAAAATTTTTGTTAAGAGTTGGCACCCTTTAATAGATTCACTAGATGAGGGCGCCCCATACAAAAAGTTCAAAATGCACTTTTCTTAAAAGGCGCCTATATTAGTTCTCTTAAGGGGGACGGGTGTGTATAACCCAGTAAGGGCGCTCTTTACTCGTTTGTAGGCGCCTTTTGAAGCTTTTTTTGTAAAGGAAAGGCGATCTAGCTTACTGCTTAGGTTTGTTTCTTTTGAGTCAGGACGTAACGGAATATTTTCCCCTTAAAGTTAGGGGTCAAAAAAATTTTCTAAGGCGCCTCTTCATCGGTCGGCGCCTCCGTGCAGGCACGGCCAGCACGCCCGGCCGGAACGGCCCTGCTCCTCGGCTCTAATTTATGTCCACCTTTAAGCGCAGGATTTAAAGACCTTTTTTCTATTTTCAAATGCCAGACCCCTCAGGTGTTAGCTAACAAACAAGAAAAATGGGCTTGCTGACTCTTGGTGTATATTAAAGGTGTAAGGCTTCACCAGAACATTTATCCTGGTACCAATCATGCTCCATAGGGATATGTTACCATTAAGTTTTAGCCTCAATAATATGATTTGTTAATATTTTAATGTAAAAAAAACGTATAAGAAAGTAATTTATTTCTAACTATTTAATATAAATTTTTATAATTATTTATAAATTTACTACTATTTATAATTTACTACTATTTATTTACGAATATTTTTGGATTCATGGGGATTGTCTAGCCTTGCTAGACAATTCCGAGATAAGTAACAACAACTATTTATTATAGTAATTTATTAACAAACCAGCAAAAAAATTAGTTGCTAGTTATAGTTTACTTTCCTAGTAATCAAAATGAAAACAAATTCTATTTTCATATTTCATAACATCCATTGATACACCTAAATTTACTTTTAGGTAAGAGTTTGTGTTTTGTCAAAATAATTGACTACTTCATTATATTTTGCAGGACAAGATGGAGAATATAACTGTGTATGATCTCTGCATTGTCGGTGGTGGAATTTTTGGGTCTGCTGCAGCTCGTTATGCTACCCAAAATCCATCATTAAAAGTCTGCTTAGTGGGACCAAAAGAACCTACTGTAAGTTTCTTTATACATTTTTAAAAAGCGTTAATTTTTTAATTTGTTAAGTAATTAACATCATAGAAGAAAATTTTCAACAATTTATCAGAAAACTTGGGGCTTGTGCCTGGCTAATCGAACAGTATCATAGAAAGTTTTAAAATTGAGAAACTTCAAATAGAAATAATGAATATTTTAAAACTACATGTGCAGTTGGAAAAAAAATATTCTATATTCTAAAGGAGCATACCAAAAAACCTTTTGATCTAGTGTTATTTTCCTAAGACATTATATAAATCAGTTATGAGGTGTAGAAATTTAAAAATTACACCAGGGGATTGTGGTCACCATAGAAAGAACATTTTGAGTTATATTATATTGCATATGAAGATGACATCTCTTGGAGAAAAATAGTCTTTTATGGTTTTTGAGAGTACACTAAATCCTAAAAAATAAGACTTAAATCAATTACTCCCAATGTTCACCCACAAAGTCCACTACTTTTTTTTCATTTTTCATTACTGTACTGTAAGTACTTTTACTCATTTGAAAGTATACTGGTTAGCTGTAAAAATTATGTTAAACTACTTGAATCTATAAAATTAGAAGAAAGAAAGAAATGCTTCAAATTTTTAATTTGCTAGAAATTTATGTCATAAGATAGATTATGATGGGTTTAAACTAGTTCTTTTTTAACTGATTTATTGTCTTTCACCTGTTTATTGTTTTACTACTTATAACTTGGTTTTATCTTGTTAATGAGAAAATTTTCATTTCAATTCTTTTAGTTATACTAGTATATGTCTTGTTAATTATCCCCAGCTGTTTTGGATCCCAAAAATAAAGAAATATCACCAAAAATTGCAAACTAATCAATTACAATAAACAGTTTTATGAATTGAAGTTGAAAAAAAATTAGGGAATATTTGAATGGTTGGCATTCAAATAGCTTGGCAATATTTAACAGGAAAGTTAAGGGAATTGAACCAAATTTTTGACTGATTAATGAATTCTGCAAACAATTATAAGCTTGAACTTTGCTGTGAATTATTTACGATTTTTACTTGTTTTTACAGGAGGATGAAAGTAAAGACTGTGAAATATTTAGCAGTCATTATGATGAAGGTAGAATAGTAGCATACATGTCACATCGTCCTGTATTTAATACTTTAGCCAAGTGTTCCATCCATCAATTTAATGAACTTGAACAACTTTCCGGTAAACCAATCTTCAATATAACTAAACAAATATAACTTTTCTCATAAAACTTAAGGTACTTTGAGATTAGCTGGTTTTCTGAAAAATCACCCAAATGATCAAGTAGTATCAAAATACAAAGCGATATTTTGGGATCAGCTGGGAGCAAGAACACTATAAATAAGAATTTTAATTCATATTCATAATAATCATAAAATAATAATGATAATTCACCAAATAAAATCAGATCTCAAAGTAAACAGGAATTAAAATATCTCAAAGAGCAGTATTGGGTATTCTTCCAGTATGCGATCTACCAGTTTAGTTTTTAGTTAGCTCATTAGGTTTGAAAAAATATCAGTTGCAGTGTCACCATCTACCCTAAATTCAGCTAACTAAACTCTCATACTGCAAGAATACCCAGTATTGCATTTGATTTGATAAATTCTTATATGTAATTTGTAAAAAATCACCAATTAAGTCCGATTAGCAAGATATGCTCCACTGCTTATCTCAAAGTACTTAAAAAGAAATCAAAACATCCCAGCTATATTAGAGTCCAATGTTTCTTGACAATGGGGATATAAGATGAGAGCTAATGAAGGAAGTAGTTCCCAGAGCAATATCTGAATGCCGAGTGAAATTAGGCACTTTACATTAGATACATGATTAGTTTGTTAAATGCATGCATATATTGTGTTTTTGGGGTCATAATTTTCATAAAATGTTGAATACTTTACGATTTGTGGCATAGTAGATTCATTTAGAATTGAACATAACTTATAAATGTACTCATTTGAGAATACCTTAGAAATAACGTTGAGTCAAAATGAACGCAAGTCTGGTTGCGGCTCTGCCTGGGGAGATAAGTCTTGGCTTATACATGTTTAAATGTAGGGAGTTATCTGCCATGCTGTCTATCTGTTGGAAATATTTTCTTCTGCAGCTAAGCAAAAAGTTCAAATTTTAGAGAAACTAGCGGTTTTCATGAATTCCAATTTATATACACTACCCTACAATAATGGACCGGACAGCTGCAAATTTGTATGAAATGGAGTAATGGTTTGGGGCTGTTTTTCGTGGTATGGCCGGGGACCACTGCATGTTGTGACTGGTAATTTAAATGCCGATGTCTACAGAGACATTTTGGACAATCGGGTCCTGCCTAGTATTTGGCAAATTTATGGAACGGACAAATGTTTCTTTCAAGATGATAACACTATGTGCCATGTTGCAGCCTCTAACAAGCAGTGGTATCAAGATATGAAAGTTAAATGTCTTACCTGGCCTACTCAGAGCCCTGACCCCTCATAGAACATTTATGGGACGAATTGGAGCGACGATTAAGGAATAGGGAGCCCAGTCCGAAATCCTTAACTGAGCTAGTGACATTCTTGCAGGAGGAATGGACAAAAATACCTCTCACTGTGTACCAAAACCTTGTAGAAGGTATGCCCAGAAGGGTTGCTAGTGTAATTGCAGCACGTTGGGCTCTTCCCCTTATTAAAAGATGCATTATTTACTTTAAACCAAAATATCTCGCTGTCCGGTCCATTATTGTAGGGTAGTGTTTTTATAAATAATAGGTTTATAGTTATGTTGTAAATGATACAATGCTTTATTAATAATGAATTCATTTTAAAGGGTGTCCCAAAAATTGTTTAATAGTTTACATTGCGGTAATTTTTGCTGCTACCTACACGGGGGTGTGGCTTATCTGCCCGAAATTATGGCTTATGTGTTCCAAATTTTTGTTAATTATTCATTTACTGAATTATTGAATTTAAAGCAGTTTTGAACTTTTTATGTCTATTTTATCATTGTTTGTTTCCCCACTTAAAAGTAATCCTTGCCCTCCCAGCCAAAAACTGAAATTGCACTCATATATTATTATATTTTCCTCTAGGAAAAAAGTTCTTTCATCCGTGTGGAATTTTAAAAATAATGATTCAGGGAACAAAATTCTGTAACTTACCAGAAGAATTGAAGTCATACAAAATTCCCTGTATAGATATTTCAGAGAAAAGTGAATTTAAAAAAAGGTAAAAAGAAAGCAATTATTACAAAATAACTGTTTTAGTGTATATTATTGCAAAAAAACATTAAAACTAATCATTAGTTTATTTACAATTTCATTGCTGGTTATGTGCCAGCATGTAATATAATATTTACCATAGGTCATTTTTGAAGGGGCCATTATGAAGCAGAATTATATCTAAATTTGCATAGCAGATTAATGTAGCTTTTAAGAACATTATAAAGTACAATATTGAACCTTGGCTTTTAATTTTTTTTATTTAATAGTGAGTTTTAAGTTCCTTAGAGGACAGGTCTAGGGGGTCCCCCTAACAAAATAATTAGAAATTTCACTTCAAAAATAGTGTTTTAACTAATTTTTGAACACCTGAAAACCCTTGGGTGACACCTGAGACAGATTACCTCCAACTCCCGTAAGAGGAATTTTACAATAAACCTCCCAAAATGAGGAAATATTCTATGAAAATAACTAACAACTACTCAATATCCTAAATCCTGGGTCAAAGGTAGTCAACTTTTTATATCTACTGACTGCTATTGTATCTGTTTAGTTGTGAAATTTTCCCACAGTCTACCAGATACACAGGAATGAATTTATGAAGCAGTACTAATAATTTCATTTTGAAATATTGTTGAAAAATAAAGAAATTTCTGAGAGACTGGAACATAGGCACTTAGTCTTCTTTCTCCTTTTTATAAATACTATTTATAAAGCTGAGTTAGGACATAAAATACTTACATACAGAAACTTTATTTATTTTTGCTAGGTTCGGTAGAATAAAATTGTTATAGGACGAGCATACTCTAGTTAAATCTATCTAAATCTCTACTGCCCACTATAAAAGCTGGGATGTCCATTAGAAGGTGGTATAGACCAGGTTAACTATTACTGTCCTAGGTAAACAGGGAGTCCAAGTGGTTTACTTCTGTAAATTTTAAAAATTTTCGCATGATACAAAAGTGTTCTTAAGCTACTTTTTAAGGATTTTTGGAAGGGGGGGGGGCATGGCTCTCTATCTGGAACTACCTCTGAAGTTTAATGCAAATTTAATATATTTTCAAACCTCTGTAGCTATTCTATTAGGATTTTGTGTATTTCCAGCTACCATCTGGTGATCTAAAATCCTTCCTCTAATTAAATTCAAATAGACTTAACATTTAATTCTTGCAATATTCATATCTCATACAGACTTTATTTGTTGTCTGTCTACCAAAATTGTCAGTCTGCCTGGAACATTTTTAGCAATTTTTTAGGTTCCCCTTTTTGAAAGTTGATGACAATTATGCAATATTTTGGGGTGATACAAATGGTGGATATATAAGTGCTAGAACATATGTCAATGCTCAAAAGCAAGTGGCTCATACTCAAGGTTGTGACATAATTGAAGGAATTGTTGAAGATATTGATGGTCCAAATGATGGACTGCATACTGTAAGTGCTTATTAATAGGTTTTTTTGCTTCATACAGTATTAGTATTATCTCTTGTAGTATAAATTATTTAACTGCTTACAAAATAAAGGTGATCCCAAAACCAACACAGAGGCCACTTTTAAAATCAAATAATGGATGTCTAAAGGTGGACTCATGAATATGTTAATTGTTCAGGATGATGTTTGTACTTGAAAAATTAAGTTTGAAGTTATTTTAGGTTGTATAATGGATGGACTATAAGCAAACAGGTCAAACTAATTTAAATAAGTCAGTTAATTACTTGGACCAAGAGATCCCAGGCAACTATGTTGATTGTACCTTTGTTTGTGCTTATGCTCAAGTAAATAAAATAAAAAACAATTAATGCAACATAATTACTAGAGGTCCATAAAACTAAAACCAATTAACATACCTCCACATTTTCCTAAACCTGTCATATGATGTGGAAATGTAAGAATATACAGAAGATTATTAAAACTAAAAAAATGTTAATTTAGTGTAGGAAATTTGGTTTAATGATATACCATTGGGGTAATTTTCCATTTATTTAAAAGTATTAGGGGCAGAATGAGACACCTTTGGACAACTCACTTTTTAGATGCCATTTTATGGTTGTGATCTCATAGGTAAATCTATTAATCTAAGTATGTTTTGGATTCTTTGGTGTGTCTGAATAATTATTATTATGGTGCAAAGTTACAATCATTGGTATATACAGTCGACTCTTAATGTGATCACATTTGTCCAAGATCAGAATGATAACATTATCCGATTGATAATAATAAGCAGTTCTATAATAAAAAGTGGCAAACAGTGTAACAAGAGTGTTTGCATTAAAATCACTACTGTGTAGTTCTAATTTAAGTATTTAAAACAATTTTCTAGTCTGTATTTTGCAACTTAAGCATTCTTATAGAAAATATAAGAATGGATTGTTTAACACTACTATATTAATGACTCATTTTGTATGTTTATGTATTAAAAACTGGCCCTTCAACAGTAAAAAAAGGAGATTTTTAAGGGATTTCATCAAATTTTAATAATCTTAAACAATAGACTATGAAACAATACATTTTGCATTAATTTAAATGAGAGTGATTGGGTCCAGTCAATTTTGATAACATCCAATTGATAACATTAACCGTCATCACATTATACCCTGTGTAAATAGAATTGGCGGTTGACTTTGAGTTTTTCTCAATGTATTTCTTCTGCGTTGCCATGGTAAAGAATGACGTCGAACCGCCTATTTTATTTACACAGACTATAAGCGGAGTCGACTGTAGTTTGAAAGCATCTTTTAAAGTAAAAGTAGTGTATTTATGTTATTATAATTATTTTAGGATTAAAATAATATAGTAAGTAAATAATGAAGCCCGGTGGCGCAGTGGTAGCGCATAGCTCTTCCGTGCCACAGGTCCGGGGTTCGATTCCCGGCTCCTGGGCTGGGCAAGGTCTACTCAACCTTTCATCCCTTGAGTGGGTCGATAAATTGAGGACCAAGCGTGCTTGGGAACTAAACACTGGGGGTCTTGCGTTAGACTGACCACCTAACCGGGACATATGCCTTGCACCCCAGGGCCCCACGGTCAAGAAAACGAAGATGGGCATCGTAGGACTTGGCCCACTATAGGGCTGTTGCGCCGATGAGTTTAGTTTTAAGTAAATAATATAGTAATATAAAAGTGTAATGTAGTTTAATAACCAAAGCGTCAAGTGGGGAACCTTGGGACACTCGGGTGTTGGGCATCTTGGGACAAGTCCAAAGGACTTATACCCCAAATCTCTTGTGAGTAAAAAAAAATTGTTTTTATTAAAAAATTAAATAATTTCAGAAATTAGAGGATTATAATTTAGAAATTGGTGCAAAAAAGTGTCTGAAAGGTACAAAATATCAGTTATTTATGTCATGACAAAAATATGGAAATCAGTGAACATTTTCAAAAATAAAATATGTTTGATGTCCAATTTAAGATTATTAATCATAGCTTTTTAATTAATTAGTGTTATTTTTGTATTTTTCAAAATAACATTTATAATTTTTATACTCTTATTGAAAGTGTCCCAATAGGCATCTTTGGACTCTTACAGAGACTTTTAAAATTTGTTATAAGTTCCCTAAAAGAGATAATTGGTCAGAAAAATTTTGATTAGATTCACAAAGGAGTATATTTAATATATTAGCCATGTTTAAATAAATTTATACTAATTGTATAAAAAATTAGATAAGTGTCCCAAGATGCCCCAGTCTCTCCTACTACAAATCTTATTTTATGTGTACTAAATTTATGTTTTTCTGTATCCTGCCAAAACATTTCTTACATTTTTTATAGTTCCTGATTTTAAAAATTGAAAAGCAACATTCATTGTTTTTGTTTGCTTTACCATGAATTAGAAATCCCTCTTAAAATGTTAATCAGTATAGTATGAATTTTTATTTTAGGTAATTCTTTCCAATCGAACCATTCTTGCCAAAAAAGTTCTATTTTGCACTGGTGCATTTACTCAGTTTAAGAAGTTTAACTCCATACTACAGTTGAAAATGTCTCTTAATAAAGAAACTGCAGCACTTGTTAAAGTTTCCAAGAATGAAGCTGATAGATTGAGGTAAACAACAATTTATTGCTTCCATAGTTTTTTAAGTTTTCATTTTTAGAGGCTAGGAAGCTACCACCCCTGGTCCCTATTGCTTGCCAACCCCTGTAAACTGCTTACTCTGAAACCTTTTGGATCTCTTCACAATCCTCACAAAACCCAGGTTACTGAACTTACTCACTTTATTAAACATTTGTATAAACATTTATTAGAAGAAACATCATCCAACTTTATAAAAAAAGTCAGAGATAATCTTCATGAATATTTCCTCAAAAGTTAGAATATTTATTAACTCGAACTTATCAATTATTTAATCAAAATGTTTTCCTCAAAATAATATCCAGCTGGAAAAAACATACACCAATGAATCTTTTAAATTCAATACTGTATTTAGTGACTCATAAGTATTTCATTACTCATATTTTGTTTCAACACAGACTTGTTAAAAAATACATTTTAAGACATTGAAAATAATAGGAAACAAAACTTACATGGCACTCAATGTTTACAAACAATTGATATCAGTTATCAGAAAAACATAAATTTCAGACAAAATGTGTGAAGTTCTAGGATTATTGTGAGTTTCTGGAACTCTTATCAGCCTTCGAAAGATATTTAGTTTGAAAAGTATTTTAAAGTGCAATTTTAAAACATAAAAGAATTTGTTGCATTATAAAATATGTTGTCAATAGGTTGTGATTGGATAATAATAAGATTTTTGATAGTTTCCAGCTATGTATGCTGAGAAATTCTATAAGCTTACTTGGAATCCTCATAAGAATTAAAACATTTTTAAAGAACAAAAATGTGACATAGATCAGTAATTAAAAAGTTTCTCTGTGGAAACCGTTCATCAAAACCTTTTTTGTTAAAGAGAAAGGTACTTATTTGTTACTTTTCTTCTTTCAGGTCTATGCCTTCTGTAGATTATTATAAAAAAACTGATTATATGCCTGAAGGTGTGTGTGGTGCCTATATTTTACCACCAATATTATATCCAGATGGTAATATTTTTATACAAGTATTTGCTATGAATAAAAATTTTTAAATGAAAAGATAATACGAAATCAAAGATAATTACAAATACTAATATTGATTTTTTTGCAAATTTTCTTTTACACTTTTCATTGCTCTAAGCTGTATGATAATCATTGTTGCGAGTATGTTTGTTAAAAACTAGTCTCAAAAACAAATTCTTTTTACATTTTACTGAAATTTTTACATCTGTTTAGATCAGGCCTGCACAATATACTGCCAACAGGCAGACTTGGATAAAAACATTCTAGTACAAAAATGTTTTAAAAATATTTTTTGCAAATTAATTAAGCATCCCTAGTCCTTTAAATTTTAACTTAAGACATTATGACAGTCACATTGTTAACCTAAATTTTGTGATAATGCTTCTTAAGCAGCAACAGTAGGAAGAAATCAATTTATTTTCAAAAATATAAATTATTTCAAAAAAAAATTTGCATCCTTTTTTGCAAAAATTTTTGCATTTGTTTTATTACATTTAGTGTTAGTTTTGACAGCCTGAGCTGATATTCTAAATATAATCACCAAAGTCCCAGTTTCATCACCCAATTAAAAGTTATAAGTCCCAAGATTTGATTTCTCATGGCTTTAGACTTTAAGACTATTTTTTACTGATAATTATCTTAAATGATTATTTTTACAGATTTTCTTAAGTCCATTTAGGCATCTTTTCATGGCACCCACTTGGAAACTGCCAAGTTAGATAATATTTCTTTTAAAAAATCTATCTAGTTAAAATAAATATAAAGATAGTCTTTTATTTAAAATGTATTGCATAATATAATATTTGCATACATGAATCTTTAAGGTGTTTTCTTTGTTGTTTTCCCATTAGGAGAATATTATCTAAAGATTGGGTTTTTGGGAACACTAGATAACTCAAAATTAGAAAGTCTGAAAGATGTCAACAAGTGGTACAACAGTTGTGGATCTGTAGAGCTTTTAAATACTATGTTAAAGTTTCTTAAGGAATTTATTCCAGGTAATCTTATTTTGACTATTAGTTAAACATTTCATTTTTAAAACTTATTTGCTAATCAACCTTAATTTGCTAACTGCCGTCCAAAAGTGCACATAAACAAGTTTTTTTAAAATTTCACTATATTTCCCCCAGGCACAATTTTTAATTGATGAGAACGTATCTCGCTACTTCCAAGCCACTCAAACAGTTGTTACAATCATGAACTAACCCCTTAACTATCAGGATTGAAAGCAAACAAAAATTATTTTGTAAAATTGAAAATAATATTTATATTAAAATGGAATAGTTTGACAGATTGCTGTTTTGTTTTAAATATATTGCAGTTATATTATCCGGAACTGCGGCTCAAAAGCTGTGTATTTTTCCTTGTTGCAAACTGCAACTCATTTTCCCTTGTCTTGTTTTTGATGTTCCTGAGCCAAAGTTACAAAAACAATCTAGGGTCTCCCAGAAGAGAAAAAGAATATTATTAAAATTCTTGGAGGTCAAATTGGGCAAAATTATTTAAATTTTTTTAAAACATTCTTACTATTACTAAATTTGATTCTTGGTTTAATGTAAAACAAGGTTTTCACACACACAAATAATTTATTGATTAAGTTTCACTCCTTTTTACCTCACAAATGTGGTTTAATATAAATCAGTGCCAAATATCAAACCCCCGGCTATTATGTTACACTTTTATAATTTACAATTTTATCCTCCCAATTTAGTAAATATTTTAATAATTTTCTCTTATGCATTTTGGATTCTCACTGATTCAATTGTTCTCTCATTTAAATAATATTTATTTCATATTGGTCTGACCAGTTTTATTTTAATCACAATCAACCTGCTTAACAGCAAGTACATGGGGTTCTTGATTTTGTTCAATTAATTTTTTTTCATTCTACTATGTGTTTTTAAATAACGATTCACTGTTTCCTCTAGATTTGAAGGTTGAAGAGTTAAAAGGGATGACATGCCTCACCTGTAACAGTCCATCTGGATTTCCATACATTGATAGGATATCTCCTACTGTCTCTGTAGCTGTAGTTGGCAATGGCTGTGGAGCATCAGTATCGGATGAAGTAGGAAGACTTGCAGCATGTATGAGTTTGAATGGAAAATGGGATTCAGATTTACCTAAAACTCTGTTTGAAGCCTCATTTGAATCTGAAAAGGTCTGAGAAGTCAACTAGGATCCCTAATTCTACTGTGAAGTCAGTTACATGCAAGATCTTGGGAAAGATTTCATAGTTGGGCTTGGTTAACCCGCTTCAAGAAAAGTTGACAGATCTGGCAATGGATTGAAATCTGTGGGAAATACTGATTTTTCTGTGCAATTCATGGTATATATTATACAACATTAGATGTTTGTTTTTAGTAAGTGTTAATTTTTTTCTTGAATTTTTATTGCGCTACCTCATTAAAACAATAATTGTTTATAATTTTAATGGTAAGAAAGTTAAACTGAAATTTTGGGGAATAATTATACTAGGGGAATAAACTCTTAAATGACTGAAAGGAAAAATTAAAACAAGCACTTTTGAAAAGTTTTTATTTAGGTACACCAGAAAACCTTTGTGCTATTATGATTTAATTTCCTTGTACTTACATGCTGATAAGTTCATCAACTGCCTTACAACTTGTAAAACTATATAAACATTAGATGTTTGTTTTCAGTAAGTGTAAAGTGTTTTTCTTGAATTTTTATTGTGCTACCTCATTAAAATATATCATTGTTTATAATTTTTAATGGTAAGGAAGTAAAACTGAAATTTTTGTGTTAGGAGAATGATCTCCTAAATAGCTGAAAGAAGAAATTAAAATAAATGCTTTATTTTTTTTTATTTAGGTTCACCAGAAAACCTTTGTGCAATTATGATTTAAGTGCTTTGTACTTAAAGGCTGATAAGTTGATAAACTGCCTTATAACTTTTTAAAAATTTAATTAATAAAACATTTAAACATGGTCAGGTGTGGTTGTGTTTTGTGTCTAAGTGTGTACCTTTTTGTGTGTATTGTCAATTTTTTATGGAAACATTCTGGAAAGAAGTACAACTTACTTCAGGAAAATGGATAATTTCTATTGAGTGAAAAAAATTAAAAATTCGGGAAGTTATTTAAGTATTTTTAAGTAATTTTTTCAATTTTAGTGAAAATCTTTATATTTTCACACTCAAACTTGTTTATACATATTATTTGTTAGTATTAAAGATATTATTTTTCAGAAAAATCTATAATTACTTGAATGAAAATTTATCCTCAACAAGTTTGAGTTTAGAAAAGCATGTTCTGAGTAGTCTACTGTCAAAGCAGCCATATAATAATTGTCACCAAGGCTAAAAGCTCAGTGCATAATCTTTTAAAGTGATGTTCTAGTCTTGTCTCAGTCCCTGAGTATCACAAGAGGGAGAAATAGAAAACTAAAGCTAAGGCATTGATATCAATGAAAGTGACATGGAAGATTTGATAGGGAATGCTGCGGTGCAATTTGTGGCTATGACGGAAATAATAAAATAGTATTTCTACCATCAGCTTGCCAGTTAACCATTAGTTTTGTAATCAGGAAAGTCTAAAAAAATATCTCCATCAAGTTTCATCCAAATTACACTTGTAAACAAATTTTAAACTATGGTGGAAATCCTGGTTTCTAGTGGATGTTCTATGATAAGTGATGAACATGCTGATTCCAAATATTGAAAAACCATTTGTTTGAATCACCCACCATTTTTGAAATTTCCCCCACCAACCATCTATAAATTAGTGTTTTTCTGAGAATGAGGTTTATTACACTCCCTATACTCAACATTTTTGATTTTCTTGAGATTTACACCAAATGTTTCTGATGTCATTAGGAAAGTGAATCAGCATTAAAAAAAGTTTTGTTTAAGAGTTTGAGTTTTGGCAGTTTTTTTGTGAATTAGATTAAAATTATTATGTGTCTGATTTGAAAAATTTGAAAAAAAGCTGTACAACTCTCCAAAAAAATTGCCAAAACGAATAAAAAAAACCCCTACTGATTCACTTTTTATTCTGATGGTATTAGATACATATAGTGTAAATTTCAAGATAATCAAAAATGTTGAGTATAAGGAGTGCAATGGACCTCATTCTCAGAAAAACACTAAAGTTAAGATTGTTAGAGGCGGAAATCTCAAAAATAGTGGGCGATTCAAACAAATGGTTTGCATCTTTGGAATCGCCGTGTTTCACTTGTTAGAGAACACCCACAGTTATTGATCAGTGTTATGATTTTTTTCATTTTATTTTGCATGATAGGCCTCTTCCACTGGTCAACCTACCACTACCATTTGCAGCTGATGTGTTATTGATGTCTGTTACAATTACCACTAAAACTATTCTGTTATATGAAAACCATGTATAGACCATTAAATTGGGTCAAAATAACACTATTTCCCAGACTCTATGGATAGCTGGATGGTATTCCCACTGGCACAGGATGTTGTTTACAGCTTCATATGAAGGTTCTCTTTTTTAGAGAGTTGCTTTCCTGGCTTGATGCATGATGAATTTGCTCCAGACAGAGAGGGGATTTTGAGAGTATTTTATTTCTCTCAAGTTAGTTTTCAAGTTGGAGTACACTTAAACTTGAATAAGAAGATGGGATGGGGTCCCAGGTTCATGTCAGCCCTGTACTTATTTATTGCTGTTAGGAAGAGAGCAGGAGCTATGACATAAGGGGGAAGGGATGGTGAGAATAATTTCAAGCATTTGCGAATCACTCTTAAAACTTCTCACTGCTGTTATAATGCTAAAAAAAGCTTATCTTCCAGTTCTAGTTGTGATTTCATAGCATAAAGAAGGTAATAATTTTCAAGTGAAGAAAATAAAGTAAAATTTTGAAATTATTATTTTGAATTGTATTTAATTTTATAAGTGTGATATCTCACAAAAAGGGAGAAGGTGACTGAAATTTGACAACTTAAAACATAGAGGTAAGGAGGGGTATTAAAACCTTATAAAATGGGAAATGTTATAAATAACCCTTTAAAAATCCCCATAAGATTTGCAAGAAAAACATATATTCTATAATTGGTAAAGCATGTTAAGTTTAAGAAAATTAGTTTCGGATAATCTAAAATCCTTTTTCAAGATAATTTTCCGATTTTCCCTTTATCTTTCATAATTTATGTTTTCCCGGTTTTAGTTATTCTGGAAACAAGACATTTCCTATCCATCTCTATAATATCCTGGTTGAAATATTTAAATATGTTCTTTACTCACAGCTCCTAATTTTTTAAAGTAGAAAAGTTAGGTATGTACCAAAAACTGTGAAAAATGGGCAAATTAAAAAATAATTTTGCAGTTTGTGTGAAAACCTGACATATAGGAAATTTGTGAATATTTTTCTATTTGATAAAATCTTTCAAACAGCTTTTTCATCAGTTGCAGACCTGTGTAATCTGTAAGACTCTTGACACACCTAATGTAGCAGCCACCAATGTGGCTGTAAACTGATTAGCAAAAAAAAATCAAATAGACAACAATAGTGTAAAAACTATCCTGTGACAAACGCTTTAATTATATTAGAAACGGAAGTTACTCAACAGTTTTTGAACAATTGTACTTGAAATTTAATATTTAGTTCCTTTTCCACTCAACTGTATTTCCATCTCTTTGTCACCGGTATTTATGAACTTTTTGCTAACTGTTCATTTGAATGTGTAAAATGAACTCTAAAATGAATTGAACTGGCATTTCATACTAAACATGGCTTTGCATAGTTCCGACTGTGCGTAAGTTAGACTTAAATATATTCATGTTGATCTAATAGTAAAAATATCCTTCCTTTTTTTTGCTCATTTAGTAAAATTGTATTATAACTCATTATAATCAACTATTTGGTTGATTACTTGTCGCTTCTTTTTTTTTTGTTTTTAAAGGTTATTAGAAATTACTGTTTGGTGACTAATTAAAGAATGTTTTGTTTGAATGGTTTACCTTAGGTATTTAATAGGTTTGATACTGACTGTCTTAATTTTGAAGTCCAAAAGCTTTTCTTATGAAAACGAAAATATAAGTGAGTTTTCTCTTTATTCTTTAAAGTGAGGCAAAAATACGCAAAACATTAAATTCATTTATGTTTTTTCATAAACTAAGTTAATTTTCTTTTATGTTTGAATAAAAAGACGAGGAATCGGTAGGTGACGGTGATTACGTTACAGAATTCGAAGATTTCTCGATCAAGCTGTGTTTATTGAGGTGAGAAACAAATTTTCAATTACAGCAATAAGTTCTTAACGCAAAACTTTTCTGGTCTCAATGTTATACATCCTAAATTATTTACCTTCCATTCTTTTTTTAAATGTTGTAGTGAATGAAGCAAGCAGATTGAATGTGATTACTTAAAAAAAAACCCGAGTTAAGAATTTTATTTAGTTTACTTAAAATATTGCCTGCTGTGTAGGAAATTAAGCATATGAATACTAGAATGCTATTCATTTTCCACCGATAATGCCAGTTCATGTGTTGAAAAAAAATATTATAGATAAAGGTTCAAATAGACCAACTACCCAGTCATAGAATTATGATGAATATTTTTGTCCTTTTCTTTAATTTACATACGTCGATGAACACAGTCAATTAATTAAAGAAACTATCTTGTACCTAAAAGTTGAGGAAAAGTTCATCATAATTTAATATAAGGGTAAGTCTTGTACCTCGGACCTTCACTGTTTTTAGCTTAACGTTTGGTAGTAGGGCAACACTACACATGTAGTCAGCATCCTTACAACCAGAGCTCCCAGTCTTGCTAAATTACTTTAAAAAAAAGTCAATAATAATTTGAGATAATATAAGTTAAAAACTGATTTCACCCATCAAAAGTAAATTTTCTAAGTTTGGCTTCTAAGGTATAGTTAAAAAATACAGATTATGTTTTGCAGTGAATTTTATATCTCAAAGTGTATTGTTTCAGCTATAATAGTATGTGCTTAAATATGGAGCTGGGAGTAGTGACATGGTGATCAGACGTATTCAATGATCAAGTACTCGTATTGTATCTTGGACCTAAAAAAAGCAATGTACCTTGGACCTGTCCAAGATACACTTATAAGTGTATACTAAAAAAACACTATGCTGACTTTTATTACATCAGTATTTTGATTTCAAAAGCAGGGTTGGTAGGATTTAGTTTCATGACTAAAACTAATTTGAAGTGATATCTAGAATTTTGTGATAAAAAAAGTTCTTTAAGACGTTAGAGCTGAAGTGCTCCAACTAAATCTATAAGCTTATACATCTTGGGGGTGGTTGGTTCATCAATGAGCACTTGTTCCATAAGTTTTTCACTAACATTTTATTAAGGTAGAGGTGCAACTAAAGATGCTGCAGCAATATTTCTCATGGTTGACCATGACCATGAAAGTAATATCTCTGAAAACAATTCGTTTTGCTAAAGAAAATGGTGACATTGGTAATACTTTATCCTCACACTAGCTACAAAAATAGCAACCCCTCGACAAAGATGTTTTCAAACCATTCAAAACTGGCTAACACAATGGTTCTATGAATCATTTAATACGTACATTCGAAAATATTTGAAAGAATTCAACCAAATATGATGATGCTGAATCAGTTCAGAGAGCATTCCAATTAGCCTTCACACAATTAAATCTCATCAGGGAATTCTTAAAATAAAGTTTCTTAAAAGAAAGCTTATATCCATTTATTAAGAAACAAACTAAGATTTTTTTACATAGATCCAAGGTACACTATACAAGTGTTGTACCATGAATTTATCTTCATTGGTTTAAACTTTCGCTAATTATGTACTGAAATACTTCAATTAAATTTCCGAAAAAATATCTATGTTGTATAAGAAAGGCTAAAGTATCGAGGGAAAGCTGTTTCATCCGTTTCTTTTCATTAAAGAACAAATTATAGGAAAAATAGGTTCGAGGTACACGACCTTCCCCTACTTATCGATGAATTTTAAGGAATCAACTCTCAAAATTCTTATTCACATTTTAAGTATATTTTTCCCAGGGACACTCTTCCAACTTTTTTTCACAATACATAATGTTTCATCAATCATTTTTCTTTATCTATCTTCATTAAATTTCTTCAGGAATTAAATTATTCTAGGAAAGATATCTTAGATAATGAAAGAATCATCGCCGTTCGTGAAGCTATCGAGAAATGCAACACCTTAAACGACGTGTCTTGCGATCTTGCTTCTGGAAGCAAGTATCGCTCAATCGACGGAAGTTGCAATAACGTTAAGTACCCAGCTTGGGGAAAATCAAACACTTGCCTCCAAAGAATTCTACCCCATGAATACGAAGACGGTAAGGAAACAGATTTTATAACAGTTAATCATGGAAAACGATGAAAACTCCAAACTCCTATCTTGTTTAAAATCAAGACATTTTAAAATGGTTCCGACTTTTCTTTTCAGGTGCTTCTTATCCTCGGGCGTTTTCATCGTCTGGGGGACTTCTACCAAATCCTAGACACATATCGAATGTTTATCACAGGGAACGTGATCTTTTAGTTTTGAATTTCACAACGCATTTCCTTGAATGGGGTCAAATGCTTGCTCATGATTTGTCACTGAATGACGTTTTTCGAGATGAAGGTAATGTGATAAAATAAAACGTGTCTGAAAGTCATTTAATAAATTTCTAAAACATTTATATATCTACTGATACTCCATCTAATTTTTTAAACCAAACATAAGGGATTTTCTTTTTAAATTTATGACGGGATATACCTGAGTGAATGTAATTTCATATTAAACTATTTGCTAGAAGTATTTTTACGCTGATTTTTATTTATTTATACAGAATTTATCACCTTGAACAAATAGGTATAACAGTAATTTTACAATTACCTACAGATACAAAAAATGAAGGGTTACAAAAAAGAACCATGAACGCGTTATAATTAGAAAAGACTAATACATGAGAATGAAACATGAACAATAAATTAAGAAATTAACATTGGCAAGCAGGGTGTCATAGATTAGAGACATTGTACTTGTCAAAAAGATTGTATCTGTTTTATCATAACAATATTGAATCGTATATTTCTTGTTTTTAGTATGAAAATAGTATCTCAAATTTTAGAGCTAAAAATATGTCCAAAAATTATGATTAAAAATTCTTTAAGAAACATTGAGTATTTTTCTTTTCACAACTTTATTAATCTTATAATAATATATTTAAATAGGAATGGAAGTTTTAAGCAATAACTTTTTATCAATTTTACTTCAAAATAACTTATACTTGTTCAATTCTTTCTGTAATCAGCATACTTCAATTCATTGAATAATTTACTAAATTCATACCATTTGTTTGTTTGCAGAAGACCCGACTCGCCCAGGTTTCCCTTGCTGTAAAAGTGGACCTCTAGTAGATGACAAATGCTTTTCTCTTGCGATACCTCCAAATGACCCTTTTTATCCCAAATTTAACCAAACATGTTTACCTTTCGTAAGAAGTATACCTTGCAAATGCAACTTTGGTAATTACTACATTTTGTTAATTCTATGTTAATATTAGATACTTCTTCAATATTTTCTAAAAATTCACTTCGGAGTTACCATTGGTATGTTCGAGAAATTTTTTTACGTTTATGTTGGTTTTCGAGAGTACATTCTGGTTTCTATAAATTTATCCTTAATTTCGATTTTAAATTTGTCAACCAGGTTTACTGATTATTTCTAATGATTTTCTTTTATCGGTTCTAGGACAGAGAGGTCATTTGAATGAAAATACCGCATTCCACGATCTGTCAATTGTATACGGTAATACAGATGAAGATGCTTCGAATCTTAGAAGTTTTGAACGTGGTAAGCATAAAACTAATTGCATTTAAATAAGAGCATTAAATTTAAATGGTTGAATAGTTTGTTCAATTTCGGTTTTTTTGTATGGCTTGTTAGTTTTAACTTTAAGATATTCATATCTATATTTCAGTTGAACGAAACTATTGAAATCAATTGATCAAATACTTTTTACTACAATAGGTACGCTAAGGGTAGAGGGCAATCCTTTGTCCGGTCCAATGCCTCCTACCGTTGAAGTGGAAGATTTATGTGTTTCACCAAAGGAAAAGAATATATGTTATAAAACTGGTAAGAACTCTTTTAAGTATTGCGTAACATACTATATACTATGTGTTTTTGCAAGAAAGTGGAAAAAAGCATGAAGGAATCTAAACTTTGAAATTAACTTCTGATCGTATTTCACAAGCTGATAATAAAAATAATAACAGATAATAATTTTATTGCAGGTGACAGACGAGCTAATATGCAACCTCTTCTGGTTACAGTTCATATCTATCTATTGAGATATCATAACTTCATTAGTAAAGAGCTAAGTAAACTAAATAGGCATTGGGATGATGAAAAACTTTACCAAGAAGCAAGGTAAACAAACTTCTTACATCTGTATTAGGTGTATTAGTGATGGTCAAAAAGTATACTAGTACTTCTCTATGACACTGCTTATAAAATAAAAGCTAGAGTAAAAGTATCTTAGGGGCTATTCAAAAATTGCGCCACATAATTTTAAGTTCTTTTTTATATAAATCGTGATGTAAAAATTTGAACCACCTCCTTGTTACAATCTGCACATACGGAAAACCCTTCTTCCCTCCCTAAACTTGTGATGTAATTTGAGAATGCCTCTTTATCGATTTTGTTGAAATGAATTTGCCTTTTATTTAAATTGAGTAAAAGCTTATTTTTTAAAAATTTATATTCACAAATTAAATAAATTTATGTGAGTTATAAAAATAGGCATGGTTATTAGATTTTCTTGAGAGAAAAGGGGAGAAATACGGTTTTATTGGTAGTGAAATAAAAACGAGTAGTACTTTAAACGTGTAATTTTAATTTTACTAAAATATATTTTGTTTTACAAGTGTTTTTTCCAAATCAAAAACAACTCTTGCCTTGAAATTTTTAAGAAATTATAATGCAATGTTTGGTACCATAAAAAAAGAAAATGGGTGAGATACTTCTTATTCCTGTTTTCAAATGCTACTTTCTTTGAGGATGGAGCTTGGATATTCCAAGTGGCATAAGACAACAACAACAAATTCTTCTTTACAAATCCCCCTATAGCGCCTTCTTTTGTTTGTGTAGGCGAATCAACATTGCTATGGCTCAGTACCTTACATACGCTCAATACCTACCCCTGGTACTTGGGAAACTTGCTGATGAAAAAGATATCCGAATATCATCTGACCTAAAATACACGAAGTACGATCCAGGTATCAACCCAAGCATCGCCGACGAGTTTACCACCGTAGCAGGTCGGTATGGACATACTCTCATCCCTGGGAACTTTAGAGAGATCAATCCCAAAACAGGAAAGACAGAAAAGAAACATCTGAGGAACCATTTCAATACTCCTTTTGGGTTCAAGCAGGGAAGATACGACAACGTAATGCAAGGAATGAGTGAAGATCATATCATGGAGCATGATCCACTCCTCAGTAAGTCTTTGTTCATCTTCATCCCTATAGTAGCACAGCTCATACCAAATACTATGTCAGGTTTACGTAATTGCTATTAGAAGTAAACGAAATATGATCCGTACTGCTATACATGACAAAAATTGGACGAATCTTGAACGTTTGTGCTACTTCGGATAGCTGATTTTCTAAATGAAATGTATAATTTTTGAAGATAGATGTAAATAAGGCTTTTATAATACGCATACCTTTTGTGTGATTTGAAAATGTGATTTGCTGGTGACTTGTAGGACTTATGTTAGACTTACTGGCTCTCTCATCTCAGCAAGCTCTTTGTTTCCAGCAAGTCTCTCTGGAAGTTATGGTCGGTCAGAGTAAATTGATTTTACCATGGTTCTGACGATATTAATAACTACACCTTAAACTGGAATAGTAGTTGAGTATTCAAACGAAAAAGATGTTTGGTTTGGTTTGGTTTTTTGGTTACATATATTTTCCGGTATGTGTGCTTGATCTCAAGGATCCGCTTATACACCTTCGTCAAGTAAGACAGACACAACAGAATTTTTACTGGCACAAAGAAGGAAAATACACCCAGGGGCGAGGTGAGAATCGAACTCACGACGGAGCAGTGCGCAGACTGCTGGCGTGAAAGGCAGAGGAGCAACGAAAAAGATGTTTTATTCAAAATTAATTGTCTGCTATAAAGATTAATTGCAGTTTTTATTTTCTAAGGACGATACTTATACCTACTATATGCAAACACTCTTGATAATTATGTAAGTTATCTGATTTTTGTTAGGTAAGAATAAAAATTTCAGGTGTTTATATTAAAATAACCTCTGGGTAAAGGTTTTCGCATGAGTTTTACATATTTAACAGTATAAACATATAAACAATATTAAATCATATTTTGTGCAAACTAATTTTATAAAGTTTTGATCAAATTATCATGTGGCACACGCTTTAAATATTATTTTTCTACTTATTTGGTTTCATGCTATTTTAGATTAATAATTGGACTTATCTGATTTGTAATTTTAATATAAGAGCAGTGTTTTTTTACATGGATTTATGTTTAACATATCAGCTGCGTTATGGAAGACCTTACAATGCTTTAAATATAAATGAACCCAAGATAAACTTCGTAGTTGTATTCTTTACTAAATTTAGTCCAATAAATATTCTACTCAGAACTTCTATCAATCATTTTACAGGTGATGATGTCCGAAATTTCTTATTTAGAAACTTGTTTCTCAACGAGAGTACGGGTCGAGATTTGGCCGCATTATCAATTACCAGGGGTCGTGATCATGGAATACCGAGTTATACCTATTACTTGTTGTTTGCACTGAATGTCACCGTGAACAGTTTTGATGATTTGACGAAGTTTATACCTAACAAATTGGTTCACGAGTTAAAAGAAATTTACAAGTAAGAAATAATATCTTACCCGTTAATTTTATTTCCATTAAGTTCAGGAAAAGTTATGATGAAATTGTCATACCTTATTAATGTACTGATGTAAAACTATTGAAATAATTTTTAACTTCTTGATCATGGGCGTCAATCCAGCCCTTCATCCCTTTGGGGTTGATAAAGGGGCCACATGACTTAGACTTAATGTACTAATTCTGTAATGTAATAAGGTTTTCAAGGTGTAACTAATGCTTCAATCCAATTTTACAGATGCGTTCATGATATTGATCTTTATGTTGGTGGACTATCAGAGTACCATGTTCCTGGAGGATTTGTAGGGCCTACGTTTGGTTATTTATTAACAAAACAGTACAAAAAGCTAAGATTCGGGGATCGTTATTGGTTCGAGCATGGGGGATTGCCTGGATCATTTACTTCAGGTGAAGTGCAAATTTAGCATACAATGGTAGTAAAGCATTTTTTGAGCTGTCTATTAACGGAGAAATTTCTTTTAAGATCAACTGAAGGAAATAAAGAAAATTTCTCTATCCAGGATTGTTTGTGATACCAGTAGAGTTAAAAGAATTCAAAGGCACGCCTTTCTTCTTCCTTCGAAGAAGTTAGTATGATTTCATCGCTATCAAATATACAGTAGGGAATGGTAAAGCAATGAAAAGTACTTATTTTTTTTATGTTTCTTTTCAGGAACCCGGTTGTTTCATGTGATGAAATTCCCAAAATTGACTTTAGTGTTTGGCAATAGAATAAATTTTATTTAATGCAAAGTAGATAAACTTCTGTAAGGAAATGCATTTTGAAGTCTGTTTATTGTACTATGCTGATAAAATATAGAAAATGTATATTTCTTAAACTTTTTCATCTTAAATAACATATTTGTTTTGAATTTTAATTAATCAAAAGGCATGCTTCACTTGTTATGTATATATTTACCTCAATTTAAAAATAAATGAGAGAAAGTATTATTTTTATATCGAAAGTAATAAACATGCATTCTTTGAAAATAATATCTGTGTTTTTATTCTATTTTAAAGAGTAGAATGAAATATGATTCGTAATAAAATGGTTTAAAAATATATACTATTTAAGATTTATACTTTTTGTAAAGAGTGTGTAGATAATTACATTTTCGAGTAAAGTTGGGTCCAATATTTTATATAACTTAAGTAGTACATATTTGTACTTTAAAACAGTTAATAACATTTCACCTCTAGAAAATTTATTGGTAGAGTGTTTCCCTAAGATGATTGTCTTTTCTAAACTGCAGATATTTCTTTTTTGAAAGAAGAAACAGAATATAGGCATCATACAATTAGGCATTATACTAAAAAATATATGGTTGAGAATCGTTGCTACAAATTTAATAAAATAAAGTAAAATGGTGATACAATTGTTTTGAAAAATAAAATATACAGGGTTTTTTTATTTTGGTTTATTAAATGAACAGAAAAGTGTGAATGTGGTCATAAAAGTATAATTGAGTCATTTAACTCCTTTATAAAGCTCGAAACCGTGAATAATAGTTTTAGTCTGCGTTTGTTTCAGACCTTTGTGTAGTTAAACTTTAAAGGAGTATCGCAAAATGTATTTACGTAATCTAAAAGTAAGGTAAGAGAGAAATTTTGTGTCCTTACTTATAATTTTCAGTAAATGAATTTTGAATTACTTTTAATTTGAGTTCCGACCAATAGTTTTGAAATATGTAGAGGAAATAATTTATTTTGCACCCTTATGTATTATTGTTTCACTAAATTATAGGGAATTTGTATTTGTGAAGAAATTGAAAATTTCATCCATTCTAATTAAGGCATTTCTTAGTATTTCAAGACGAACTTAAGGTTTCAAGCTTAAACTTTAGGATTTTAATGCATTACTTCATTTTTCTTATCCATCTAGATATTTACTGATATTCACCTTCCTTCCATTATGTAAATGTAGTAGCCAAGAAACGAACGTAAGGAAATTGGAAGAGAAAACAATATTTATTAGTAAGAAAAGTTCGTCATATTTGTTCATGAGTATTTTTTAATGATTTAGATTTTATAATGATGATCTATATTCCTTTAATGAAAACTTTAAATTTTATTAGCCCTAAGGAAATTAAGAAAAATGGAATAAAATACTTAAAAGTTCTTTTTAAATTTATAATTTTAATTTTATGACTGTTATTTTGTAGAAAATAAGCAAAGTGTAAAAGTATATCTTCCTCAAGAAACTGTTTTGTCTTCAGGGTGTCAAATGAAGTAAGTTTCCTAAACTGTCAGTTACCCATTAATTAAAAATGAATAATAAAATTTTGAGAAAATTAATTAAAAAATATTATGCCCCATCTTTTTAAGTAATTTAATTTTATGTGAAAATATATCATCAAGTAAAAAACTATTATTAGCCAAAAATTCATTTGGATTACATTTTTTATACTTTTTATAATTTTACGAAAAATCACAAATGGGGAAGTCATTTTACAGTTACTTAAACAGTTATTCAGATGTTAGAATCAAATTGGTGATTCAAAATACTTGCCTAAGTGTGAAGAAAATAATCCTCAAAATAATTTAAATAATTAATAATAAAAAAATAACAACGCAACACTTATTCAGAATCCTAAAACTTCAGAATCAAAAGGAAATAGGAACTATATTTTGTGAATACTCTAAAAACTAATGCTTCATATTTAATTATTAAAATTTAAATTCCTCATATCTGTATTTCCGTTGCTTCCTTTACAACTATAGGGCATTGGTTTGTGTCAAAGAGGGGAATAGTTTTTAAAAGCAATTCCTATCACAAGAATTTATTTGTAAAGAAATGAAGTATTCATTGCCTTGTTTTTTACAGGCAACATATATTGAACATTAGAGATATTGAAGCTTTGGAGAAAAGTATAGATCAATGTAACTCTAAAAACATCCCTAATTGTGATGGTTTCGCATCGAGCAAGTATAGATCATTTGATGGAAGTTGTAACAACCTAAAGTATCCAAACAGAGGAAAGTTGGAGACTTGTGTTGAAAGGCTTTTACCTTACGACTACGGTGACAGTAGGTTGAACAATTTTCTTTTTTGAGCTTAAAAGTCGCAACTTTTTACTCTTCTTAAATCCTTTAATTTTCCTACATGGGAAGCAAGCTGACAGTGATTTCAGTGTAGTAGTAAAGGCGGGTTGGATATGGGGAAAATGTAAAAAGCCCGTATAGGGAACTTTATTCACAAGATCCTAATCGGAAAGTGGTCATTCAAGCAGTCTTCACTAGGTTGAAATTTATGAAAGGCAACTATTCGGTTAAACAGTTAAATTAGTTCAACAATCTACATGCACACATTTAGAAAAAAAAATGACTAGATTAGATAGTAAATTAATGTTAAGAACAATTCAAATTTACAGACCGAATAGTTGCATTTCATAAATTTCAACCAATCAGAGAAGACTTCACTAAAATGACCACCTTCCGATTAGGGGCTTGTACTTCATTCTGCTATATTGCTTTGGAGGTATTTTGGATAATTGGTTTAAAGGGTAAATAAAATCTGCATAAAACACAAATAGAGTGCACATTTTTTTTTTGCTAATGGTGGATTCTTGGAGTCAATCCTATCGGTCACCTGTGGACCGAAACCAAAGAGGAGACGTGAACGTAATTTAATTTAAAGTATAAAACTAATCATTACTAATTTAGAAAAACTTCACTCTTCTTCATTTCAGATGTTTCTACGTTGAGGGAGTCAACCTCTGGAAAAAATTTACCGAACTCTCGACTTCTCTCCAACGTTCTGCACAGAGAAATGACACCTACCTTTGGTCGTTTCACCACATACTATCTAGCATGGGGACAAATGTTTGCTCATGATCTCAGCATGTTTCACACAAATGAGGAAACAGGTGAACATTTTCGTAACGTGCTATCTGTGAAATTGAAAGTAGTATTTCTCTTGATGGTTAATACATATCATCCATTGAAATGGATACCGTAATTTTAGTTAACAACTTTTAGTAATGAGTAATAAAAGCTTGCTTAATAGCTTCTTACTCATGTGTGCTTTTAGCTCTTTAATAAGTAAATAGCATTTCATTCTGTATAGCTTACTCTTAAAGTTTGACGATAGTCAAATTGCATATAGTGTTAGTTATAACATGTCCAAGTCCATAGCACCGGATACAAAATGCTTAGAGCGATTTAAAGAATTGTTTAAGCATTCGTTTTAGGAATATTTTTTTAGGAGAAAATATTCTATATTATTTATGAAATCCAGTAAAATAATCTTCATAAATGTGCAAAAAAGGAAACACAAAATAGTTGTAGGGTAAAAGTTGAAAGAGTAACACAAGTTTGAATTTCGGTTATAGGCTGTTGATAAAAACTGAAGCAATGTAATATCTACTAAAATTTGATCTGGTAGTACCTCGATCAAAACTAAAAAAAAAACATCTGGTGGGAGGATAAGGCAATATTCATTTAATTATAATACTTAATTTTGGTATAGTATGAAACACCAACGTGGTGTGTAATGACTGGTCCTTGTTTTAGATGACGGAATCAATGAAAGAGATTGTTGTGTGCCCGGACCTATAGTTGATGACAGATGCCTTTCCATTGCTGTTCCAAAAAACGACCCTTTTTACTCCAACCATGTTCGGGACTGCTTAAGTTCCTTAAGATCCAGATTATGCAAATGCAATATAGGTACTTTTGCAGCACATAAGAAACATTCAATATAGTATTAAATTACTTTCTATAAAAATTAATATCTAATTAGTTTTAAGATTTTGTAAACTATCGCATGATTGCCAACTAAAGAACTTCAAGATGGAGTAGTAGTAGAGTGATAACAGTTCGGACTTGTTTTATAGTCAACTCAAAATAAAAAAAAATGTCAAACAAATCAAACAAAAAATATTTGTTTGCTCAGACACAATATCATCCATATGATCAAAAGTCATGGTGAATAATATCATAGGAGGCGGTAGAACTGAGTGTTTAAATAATGTAAATAAAACGAAAAAAAAAACATTTTCTAAACAAAAAATAAATAGATAGCATTAAAACAACAAAAATTTGAATATTTAAGACATTGTAGTCTATAAAATAGTGATCTTAACAAAATTATGCATGTGTTTAGTAATTCAATAATCACAGTTTACCCTTAAGATCGGATCTTCTTCCGGATATAATAAATTTCAAACAATTTTCCTGTGTTAGTGAAGTCAATCTTTTTGAACTATCAACGACAAATAAATATATTAAAGGCGATAATTTCATAAAAAATTCAAACAAAATTGTTTGAAATTTTACACAATTATTTTTTGAATTAGGATTTTCATGGAATTTTATGCAACATTAATGTTTGCCTATTAATTCAGTTTTTACGGAAGGTACCAATATCAGCTACTTATTTCTAATTTTTAATCAAAAATATTATTTATATGATGTTTTCGCACATATCTTCTGCATTAATAAAAATACCCAACATTTCTTCATTGCTTAGGGCTGACGATTGGTTAAGGAAGATTTATTATTTTTTTTACAGGAAAACGGGTGCATGCAACAAGTGTTTCAAGTTTTCAAGACCTTTCTCATATTTATGGAAACGGTGAGAAAGAATCAAAAACTTTTAGAAGCTTTATAAGAGGTAAGAAAACTAAAAAGACAACTAGAGTTTCGTCGTGAACTTTACCTGTGGTTTTTTAGGACAGCAAACTGTTTAAACTCTTATTTTCTTATTTTATGACTTTTGAAGAATTTTTTTAAGAATTTTATAATTGAAACTTATTGTGTTAACACTACTGTTTATTGAAAGCTATCGTTCCAATATTTTGGAGCAAAATGAAATACATCCGCTAAAATCACAATTCCTGTAAAATAAGTACAAAACATGCATGGATGACAATAAGACAATGCCATTCAGATGAACATTACCTGCATTTGACCTTTTAAGAAAATTAAAATTAAGTAAGGTAAGCTATGTAAGGTATTAATAATTTTTTTTTAATCCTGTATAGGAATGTTGAGTGTAGACTATACTCCGGCTTCTGGTGAAATACCTAAACCAAGATCAGATGGAGTTGTGTGCAATTCTGTTGAAGAAGACACCTGCTATTTTAAGACTGGTAACTAATGCATTAAGTAATAAATTTAGTGGTTTTATCAGTATCATCTTATTGAATTATATCTAATCTTTTTATTTAATTTACTCAAATATCTTTAAGAATATATGTATAGGTATCTTTATTTCGACCTTCGAAATTATAATAGAATCTGTACAATATGAATAAATAGGTATAAATATTAAATACATATTATCTCCTTACAAAAACTGTTAAACTGTTAAAAAAGAATAAAACTGTTGAAATGTTTAAGGTCTACAATTAAATATAGTTGGTATTGGTAATATCTAATTTTAAAACTAAATTTAAGTTTTCATTACAGGAGATCCGCGTGAGAATCAAAATCCTCTGATAATGACAGCTCATATATTTCTATTGCGATACCATAACAAAATTTGCGAGGAACTGTATGAAATACATAGAGATTGGAGCGATGAAAAGTTGTTCCAAGAAGCACGGTAAATATTTACGTCTTACTCTCATATTTTTTGTGCATGATAAAAGAGTTTTGATCTGTTCCTATATATACTATAATATTTTGAACAGCACATATGGGTTTTAATATTTTAATATATTTTCAATATTTTTTTTATCCTAACTAGCCCCTACTTTAAAAATTGTGTTAAGCCATTTCTTTAATGTAAAATCAAAGAGTATGCTGTCGTTGATGAGTTGACCGACCTTTCCCCGAAAAAAATATAGGTCTCATTGATAAAAACGTATCGATACATTATTTAAAAATACAACTTGAATTTATTCTTTCAGACGAATACTCATTGCTCAAGCTCAGTACATCACATATTCATCCTACCTACCTCTCTTATTGGGAAAATTGATGGATGTGTACGGGATCAGTGTTTCCCCGAACAACCTCAACTATACCAAATATGATCAAGAAATTAATCCTAGTATGCTAGACGAATACGCAACAGCGGCATCACGATACGGCCATTCCATGATACCCTGGACGATATCCGAGATAGACCCCACTACAGGAGAGAGGGGTGAACTGCACATGAGAGACTTTTATTTCAGGGCTAGAGAGTTCCGCTATGGATTGTACGAGAAATTAGTCAGAGGACTGGGGATTGACAGGGTTATGAATAACGACTTATACCTATGTATGTATTTTTTTTTTTAAAATTACTATTAAAAATTTTATATTAGATATTCCAAAGAAAATTTTCTTAATATTGGATAAACCTTTTGTTCAGAATTATAGTTACCAGCATTCGATTTTTTTTTGTAGAAGTGAGTTTCACAGCATGCTTTAGAAGGCAGTGAATGAGCTAAAGTTTAGCCAATTCTCTGTCTTTTATTGAACACGATTTAGCTCTTTCCCTTTATGCTATTGACGCTCTTCTTTACTAACTCGTTGACTCTTTACACGCAGATAGTTCGTATGATAAAAAAATTATGAAAGGATGTACAGTTATAATATATATATGATTGTGTTTATATTTTGCGTCCATTCTTATACTTGGTTGCAACGTTTCTTGAACCCAGTACGTCACAAATGCGGAAGGAGAAATCGGTAAACACGAAGCCTTAAGGGTTGATAGAAGGAGTTTTGGTACGCAAATCGTGATTGAAAAGCACTATATATACATGGGTTTAACAAAATAATCATATTTTTAAATTGACGTTCTTTATTTCACTCAAAATTCAGACACCGCGATGGGAACTACTTTGTTTATTAGTGACGTCGTAGGGTCAAGTTTAGTTGCAATCTAGTATATCAAACTTTCTTCTTTCTATAAAAGAGAGTTTCAAGATTATACATAATGAAATAAAGTCATATTCATTCATTCAGTACTATTCAACATTATTTGTTTAAATTGTAGTTTTTAAAAACTAACACATTAATGGCCAATTAGATGTGGCATTCCCAGTTGTTGTCCGGTGAAAATTAATAATATAATTAAAAAATTAATAATATAAATAAACATTTCTAAACATTTTTTCAACATGTAGGATGTCGGACACAGGCGGGAAAAGTGCAAAGACGAGTTTTCCTACCCAGAAATTAAAGTTTGTAAATAGAAATTAAAATTACCATTGTGTCAATGCAATTATTATATTTGCGTCGTAAAATCGTGAGTTTTCTGTAAAAAGGAGCGTCCACCTGGATAGTCAAGTTTTGTTCCTTTAACTTTAATTGTACAAGGGATATACAAATTAGGTTTATACATAGATATTTTTTTTGGCGCATTGAATATCAATTTTACCTAAACAGTATCGAAAATTTTGAACTATTAAATCTAATTAGTATTAACGATATTATTTACTTCTATAACTTTGTAGGTGATGATATTAGAAACTACTTATACAAAAGAAATTATCTGAACGAGACAACCGGGAGAGATTTGGCCAGCCTAAGTATATTGCGAGGGAGAGACCATGGGCTACCTGGATATACTTACTATCAAAAGTTCTTGAATGGGAATACCATAAAGAGTTTTGATGATCTAACCAAATTTATCCCTAAAAAGGATGTAGCTAATATAAAGAAAGTTTACGAGTAAGTATAAAAATAAAACCTTGTAAAATATTCAAATTTAATTATTTTATTTCTATAAATTTTCCCGATTTCACAACTTTTTATCGTATTATTTAAGCATGGAATGAACACCGAATACAACATTTTATTTATCTCTTACTCAAATTTAATTATTTTATTTCTATAAATTTTCCCGATTTCACAACTTTTTATCGTATTATTTAAGCATGGAATTTACACCGAATACAACATTTTATTTATCTCTTACGATTTGTTAGTAGATAAATATTTTAGAAGCCTCCCGCAAGTTACTTATACACAAGAATTTTTGGGAATATCTAATAAAAGTAAGACCTAAGGAGATATTAAGTATTTTAATATAGAGTAGTAATTTTAATGTTATAATAAAGTTATATGATGAAATGGACTACTATCCCAGTAAAGTCAATATAAGTAACTCAACCTCAAAACTAACCATGCATAAGAAATACTTATTTATTAGATGCTGGTTATTCAAAATATTTCTTCTAAGTTTAAGAAAAAATATGGTCAAATCTTTGCTATTAGTATTTTATCAATAAAATATATTCGTGTAGAAGTAGATATAAAAAAGGATTTTGACTTCTATCATTTTCCTCGTTCAAAACGTTACGTTTTTTACTTACTTAGATGCGTTCACGACGTCGACCTCTACGTTGGTGGTTTGGCAGAAATCCCGTTACCAAATTCTTTGGTGGGTCCCACGTTTGGTGCGATATTAGGTGAACAGTATCGAAGATTGAAATTTGGTGACAGGTATTGGTTTGAGCACAAAGAACAAGTCGGATCATTTACATCTGGTAAGATTTTAAAATTTTGCATGTTTTGACCCGCTTTTTTTTTATCGTTTTTAAATAAGGTGTATAGTATAAGAAGAAATCCAGTGAAAGAATGGAATCAAAAACATATTTTCTTATGACTGAAAAGTTAATAAGTTGTACAGGATAGTTATGATTGAAGTTACAGTTTGAAGTCGAAAAGAAAATGAAGGGAAAAAGGAGGTATAGGCTACTGGATCAAATGTTATCAAACTTGGTAATATTTTTGTGGAGGTAATGGTATTCTGTTTTCAGAGCAAAGATGGTTCAAAACCTCGAAACCAGAGAAATGGCACTGTATCCAATATTGTTATCGTACAAAATAAGATATGTAATGATGATAATCTCTTCAATGCACATACGTTTATGATCTCAAATTCTTTCCTGGTATGTGGGTTTTTTGAAATGACCGAAATTGATGGTAAATAAAATTTCGTCATGTCCTAAAACTATTTCCGTTTGATTATTTTTGGTCCAATATTTTCCTTTTTATTTCTCAATAAAGAAATTAACTTATAACCATCCTGTACTTGGGTAAGAAAAATAAATATTTTGAAGCTACATAACTTTTATTTAAACTCTTGGTATTTTTAATGTCCTTTCAGAGCAGTTACGAGAGATAAAGAAATCGAGTCTAGCCAGAATAATCTGCGATACTTCAACCATTGATTCCATTCAGCGATTTCCATTTCAGGTTGTTTCTAAAAAGTAAGTTTCTAAGAGAATTATTAATTTCTTTCGCTTAAAAAAATTAAAACTGCAGTGTTTGATAGTTTGTTTAAAATATAAAAATTTTCCGCAGTAAAACATCTAAGTTGCAGCCCTCGTATTACTTTTTCAAATATGAATCTTAACTGCTCCCAAGTTCAATATAAAAATATCTCCCCGGATTTCATTGTCCACAATATACAATTTGAGTATTTATTTAAAATTATTTTAACAGTACATTTAAATAAAAATTTATATTAAAATTAAAGTCATCTTATTCAATTTTGGTTCTAGGCGAGTTAAAAATTTGCTGTGTATTGATTCAATGATAATTGCTTTTTTATAATTTGGAATTTTGTTAATATTACTAGGATTAAAGTTTTTTTTACACATGTTTTAATTTTTTCCCTAGAAACCCAACTGTTCCATGCAAGGAAATCGACAAAATAGATTATAGTGTGTTTTAAATTTAGGTATTGACAAACATTTTTATTTCGCTTCAATTTTTTTTTTAAATTTTTAATTTTTGAAGCCACGTTTTCTCCTTTCTAGCAGGAAAACTGAAAATAGAATACGTGGTTTAACGAAGGTTGAAAAGAACAAATTGTTAAATGTATATCAATGGTTTTTAAAATAAAAAAAATATTATTTATTTGTTGCTTTCTATTTATAGATGAAATAGAGAGCCTATACAACATAAAAGAAAAACTTATTTCCTAATCCTTTATATAAATTGTCGTAACATTCAAATAATTTATAAGAGCCTAAATGGTGAACTTAATAGTAAATTCCAATTATTATTACGAAAAGAGTTTTGTAATATATTTATTTAAACAAGGATGTTTTAATATCCAATTTATTTAGTATTGTTCGGAATTTGGATTTAATGTGGCTCTTTTTCTAGTTTTACAACACCCCTTTAATATTGCTTGCATAATGTCTATTCTTATACATGTCTAATTATAAATTTAAAACCCAGAAATCTTTACCCTTTTGAAATATAACAATAAATATTCAATTAAGGATATAGAACAGGTGTAAAAGTTTAAATTGCATTAGCTTTTAAGTTAGTCTATAAATTTCGTATACTACATTGATCCCTGCAAAATATACTTTCCCCCATTACCTTCATTCGATTCAAAAAGATTCGCAATGCACTACAACAAATGGAAATTCAGGTAAGAAATTTCTTTAATATAACTTTCAAGACCTTTTATGCTGTTTTTCCTTCCTTAAAAATAGACAGTGGGAGATTCGTATAATTTAATATTCTTATTCATGTTGTTTTTTCAGAATCTTTAACCGGGAATAAAAATAGTAGAAGTTTATAAGTTATTTAATACATAGTACTGTTAGCAAAGTAAGGTTTTAGATAAGAGTGTATTTATTTTAAATTTAAAGAATTTTTATTTCAAAACTTCTTTTAAAGAGTTGGAAGATAATATTGAAATGTGTAGTTAGATAATTTTCTTTTCTTGTTAGTGATAGTTTTTTTGTGGGGTTACTCGTTCTTTTAGTTTGAGAGAAATTTTTTCATCATATAGATATTTGATGTACCTATTTTATACAGAAAAATATGTTTTTATGGTATACGTTCGTTAGTAAATTTTTATTTATGTTTACATTAAATATTTTTTTTTCATAACTAAAAACAATTCGTTTGCATGTATTAATTTAATTACTACCTCTTTTTCATTTCAACAGCTTTTCAATAATTTTGGCACTTCTTTTAACTACAATAACTTATGCTGAACTCACAGAAAGTAATATAAAAAACAACAATAAAAAAGGTTAGTGCACTCTTACATTTTTTTTTCTAGTTTATTCTCTAAACCCAGTGATTCTCAAACTTTCTTTTCAATGACCATCTTTTTAGAGAAACCCAACAATTCAATAGTAACCATCCACCTCAAAAACCTAAGTAAATAAAGGCAGTTTTACAGGCCAAATAAATATCACATTTGTAAAATGTATTTGATAAAATTTAAAAAATAATTTTCAAAACAATAATTCAAGAAGATATGAGAAAAGTTTTATTAGGTCAAGAAATTTTCGCACAAGGGGTTAGAGCTACAACCTGTTTGTATTCCAATCATTGTTAAAATAAATTTACAACAGATTTTGAAGTAATAAAAGGAGCAAATATATCTTGTAAGATTTTAAACTCATAATTTGAAAGTCGTGGATCGAAACACAATATTCTTGCAGAATTTTTTGTGACCTATCAAAAATTGTTCGGTGAACCACAGTTTGGGAAACACTATTCTAAACTATGATGTGCATGTACAGCCAACTCTATTAATAACTTCGTACGGACTAAGTCTTTTATAACCATTAGAATTTTGGCTAAGACCATCCTGTACATTTTCTAAATTTTATTTTTTGAGATTAAATGTATTTCTTATTATTTATAGAGAGCATAAGTCCTAAAAATAGTCCGTCTTCCAGTGGAAAATTTTCGAACAAATGTAGACTGAGGTATGTTCACTTTAAAACTACTGAACCCTGTGTTTCGTACTTTATTTTGTAGTAGATATTAGCATTATATACTTATTATCTCGTTTATACTGTCATTCATTTTTTTTTAAATTTAAAGTTGCAGTAACTCTTGAAAAATTGGTATGGAGTGATTTTTTTCCCATATTAAATTATTCTGAATTAAATTAATTATAACAACATATATTTTGGTTTTAACTATGGTTACGTTTTAGATAAGACAAGATATTGATAAGAATCAAGCATTATATATTTAGGATTTAACAGTTAATAGCATCATCTAACTGGTCGGTTAGAAACTGGTTAAATGTAGAAATATTTTTTTAATGGAGTAGAAAAGGTACTTTCATACACTAAATGACCTTTCCAGCCAAAAAATCCTACAAAATTGCTTAAAAAAGAAGGGAATAACTTTGTGTGCAGTTTCTTTAGAAGATCTGCAGTTTTTATTAGGGCCACTGAATTATTAGGTCTTAAGAATGGTTGCAAAACTGCTGTAGAAAAAGTGCAGATACTTACATACATAGGTACAATGTTTTTTTTTTTTTAATTTAAACCTTATTGGTCAATTGAGATTAGGTTGAAAAGAGAGATAATTAAATTGGCTACCACGCAAATTGAAAAAGTATGGGTATCAATAAATGATAAATCAGTAAATTATAATCAAAATATTTAGTAGTAACAAAAAGTAATGAAATTAAATTATACTTAAACTTTCTTTGTTACTGAAGTTATACAACCCATTACAAAACAGGCAAATTTCTTACAGAAAAGACCTGTTGAGCAAAGAAAATATTCTTTCTTTGAAAGCTTCAATAAACAAATGCAATTCTATGAACATTTCTTGTGAGCTGTCAGCAAACAACAAGTACAGAACTATGGATGGAAGCTGCAATAACTTAAAAAATCCACATTGGGGGAAAGCTAATATTTGCCTTCAAAGAAGTTTACCTTTCGACTATGGTGATGGTAAGTAGAATTTTGAATTTCTAAAGTACTTTATCAAATAAAAAAAAGAAAATTAAAGCATCTACTTTGTTTGATTCTTTTGACGTTTTTCTTACATTCCAATTCTTTATTTTACGTACAAATAAGCTAAGGTTAGGGAAAATATAGTTGAAGAAATTGTATTGGCTTACTTTTTGAAGTATATTTAAGAATTATTTAAAAGAATTATTTTAGGAAAATAAAATAAATGTATCTAAAAATAAAGTTATTAAATTTATCTGCCTAGTAGTGTAAGGAATTGCATCATTAATGTGTTTCTATGATTTACCATTCTAATATTTAGTATTTGATTTATACGAGAGTGCAAAGAAGAAATCGGACTTCTAGAAGGATCTTATTTAAATCTATCAAAACGTATAACATCGTTGGTTTTCATATAGAAATCGGAGGTACATTTTGTGACCTAAATGTTAAAGTTATGGAATTCTACATTAATAAATATCGATCTTAAGTGTTTTGTAATATAGTTGTTGGGTTTCACATGCCCCCTAAAAAATGAAACGTTTAGAATCCGTGGTAAATTTATTATTTTTCCCAATAATACACTTAATTACTTACTCAAACTTAATGTTTCTGAATTCCATGTTGAATATTGTTACTAAAGAGTCTAGCAAAACTGTTCTGTAGTAGGTATGCTAGAATTCATTGAAAGTTTTGACATTTTGATTAATAATATCACAAATAAGTTGCAAGTTGAAAAGAAAATACATTTCTCTCTTTTTTTTTAAGATTCTCTTAATTAATCCATTTTCTCTTAATTAATCCATTTCTCTTAATTAATCCATTAATTTTTAGGAGTTTCTGCCTTGAGATCTTCAGCCTCCGGTTTCCCGTTACCTAATGCCCGTATCCTCTCAAATGAACTCACGGCACAGACCGAATTAGCCTTTGAAGAAGACTTCACGACGCTATTCATGATTTGGGGTCAAGTAGTTGCTCATGATGTGGCTCATAATCACATTTACGAAAGTTCAGGTGAAAAAAAAATTCTACCGCACTCTTACAAATTTTTGCCACTAATTTGCTTATATTTCATAGAAGTTTATACCTAAACGTTTTGTAATAAAAAGACTCTAATTCAGTGTTTCCCAACCTTTTTCGGTCCATGCCCCACCAAAGCCTTTCAAAATTTTCCATGCCCCCTGTCCTTTATTTTTTTCGAAAATCCTTCTTGAAAAGTAAATAAAGCCTGGTGGTCCATGCCTCACCTGGGGGGCAATTTGGTTAAAATTTTTCAAATTGCCCCCCCCTAGAAATTCTTATTGCCCCCCGGTGGGGCGTGCGCCCCACGTTGGGAAGCACTGCTCTAATTTATAACCAAATGAAAGTAAATTAAAATTTTGTAAATCTAGCACATGATACTCAAAAGTTAAGTTTTCTGTGACCTTAAAATTTAATTTTAAATAATTAGGGTAATGTAATTTAACTTAACATATTTATAAAATTTGATTGAAAAGTAATTATTTACCTTCTGTTCAAGAATATTGATTGATTGATTGATTTTGTACTTCCCAGGAAAAGATAAAATAAAGTGCTGCAATCCGAGTCCGATTATGAATGAAAAATGCATGGGCATAAGTATACCTGCAGATGATTCTTACTATTCGAAATTTAAATTGAGGTGTTTAGATAACAAGCGATCAGAACCTTGTAAATGTAACGGAGGTGAGAAAAGGTTTTGTCTTATTTAATATCTTCCCCATCAAAATAAATTGAATATAATATTTTTTCGCAATTGTTTTAACTAGTAGATCAAAATTAGTTGAATGTATATTAGAAAACGCGTCATTGTGTGATTGATTCTTTTGAAGGAAAGAGGATTCACTTGAACAAAAACACTGGCTTTCAAGATCTTTCCCTTGTGTATGGGAAAACAGAGGAAGATTCTAAATTCCTAAGAAGCTTCATAAGAGGTTGGTAATTTTACTATACAACAGGGTGTTTCAACAAGTCCTCCCAAACTCTGCAAAGATAAAAGTTGTAGATAAAAATGTCCAATACCGCTACGACGACTTTTAATAATAATTTGACATAATATCTGATAAAAACTTAATTAGTTTATTCCACGGTGAGCGCGTGCATGAGTTTGCAATTAGATATAATCAAAATATTAGAGTTCAAACATCTCCAAATAACCATGTTCACGTTTTCCATAAACCTATACTAAGGCCTCATACCTTTTTTTTATCGTTTGTGTCAAAAACTATGAGTCGTAGAGGTATAGATAGTTCCATGGACATTTATTATGTATTCTTAGCAAAGAATCTTTCTGTCAAGAGTTTGGACGAAATTGTTGAAACACCTTGCATACTTAATTGCTTTAAAATTTCCATACAAATTCATCAGGAACCCAATGAAATTCATAAATATACATTAAGAATTTTAAAAAGAGGATAAAAATAGCTACATACAATAATAACATTTCATCTTGTACTTTAGATGAGGGATTAGTTTTATATTTTAAAAATTGATTCACAAATATAAGAAGACTGACTTATAGAAGTTTGACTAGAATAATTATATAAACAAAGTTATAAATGTAGAATAAAGCCATAAAATGAGTTTTTTCTTTGTTTTTACTCCGAATACCTACATTACATGCCATCAAAATAAAGTTAAGTGATCGACACATTCCAGAAGACTCAAAAATACAATTAAAAACTCTCAAATATTACTAGATACGCTCTATGTAGCAATACTTATGAAAAACAATTTTTTCCTTATTGCAAAACTACTGAAGCCTAAAATAAAATATAAATAACTTTCATTTTTAAGTTTAAGGGAAAAATATTTGTTACAAAGTTTTATAACAGGACATCTAATACTTTTCTCATTCAAAATATAGGGATGCTCAAAGTGCAATATACACCAGAGTCTGGAGAAATGCCTCCTGGCGTTGCTGCAGAAGACTTTTGTCATTCAAAATCAGAAGAAAATGCCTGTTATAAATCTGGTAAGTTTTAAATATCTTAACAAAGGACTAAATCCAATTCCTTTATTGTTGAGAATAAACTTTAATTCCTCCAGTAATCTAAATTTTGCGTTTGAACTTTGGAAATAAGCTGAAAGCTACAAAGATGGAGTTGGTTTTATCATCAGAACGTAACTCATCAAATAATTTTCTTCCCTAAACTAATTTAGCATTACTAAATGTTCTATGAGTTCACTTTTAAATATGGTTCATTGCAAAAATTCATTTTTTGGTTTATGAGCATCCTGTCAACTGCATTTACATCTACAATAAAACTTTGTATTAAAAATCCTTCGTTGCCTTGACGATATATTTTATTATTTATTTATTCACTTTTTTTTAATGAAGCTATTTAGTTTGAAATTTTACAACCGTATCTATCTTTATTTTAATTGTAGGAGATCTACGAACAAATCAGAACACAATACTTCTCACTGCTCATACCCTTCTTATGAGGCACCACAACAATATATGCGAAGAACTGTACAAAATACACAAAGACTGGGACGACGAAAGGATCTTTCAAGAAGCAAGGTAAATATCACTAGATTTAATACTATTTTAATATGAAACTATATTGTTGGCTTACAAAAAAAGACACTAATTCACTTTTGGAGAAACTTGTGAAAGAGGTAGAATGACGCCAACGAACCAGTTAAACCTTCTTTGGAGCATTTCCGAAATCCCGCCAAGCCAAACTAAATTATACTTAGAAACTAAATATTAAGATGGAAATTAGTTCTAAAAATCGCAAGAGGAGTTGAGAAATCTGTGAAAACGCCTTTCTCCTGTAAGCCTGTAATATATTTTGTACGCTTTTCGTATTATCTAAGTATGTTTTCAGTATTTTATCAGTTTCAGTCTTTTTTAGAATGTATGCAAAATTTCTTCTACTTTTGAATCGAGAGCCACTGAGGAAAAAGCGGTCTAACTAATTTAAGATAAATTGAAGGAATTTATGTTTGAGTGAACTATCCTAACTACACGTTCAAAATCCTGGAACTTTTATTGGAAGAACTGGGCAGCTAGGTTGCCCATTTTCTCCAAATAATGTTCCTGGAAAGTAACAGGAACGTTCAGGTAAAATAAAAAAACGTACCTGAAAAATAACAGATCCAGGTATTTCTTAGAAAAACCATAACCTTCCTATTATTTTCCAGTAACATTACTTACACCACTCTACTTCTCAGCGTTACAATTCCAAATAACGTGCTACGATTTTTTTTCACAATGTAGTTGTATATCAAGGTTTTCAAACAAACTATTTTTCTCTAAATGCTATCTCAAAATCGGAAAACTTTGACTTACACCACTCTACTTCTCAGCGTTACAATTCCATGTAAATAATACTAAATTTCTTCTTATAGGCGCATTCATATAGCTCAAATTCAATACATCACTTACGCTTTATATCTACCATTAGTTTTGGGCAAGATCTTAGACGACTATGATCTCAGAGTGTCACCTGATGACCTGAAATTCACCGAATATGACCCAGAGTTGGATCCGAGCGTGGCCGATGAATACTTGACTGTCGCTTGCCGCTACGGCCACTCTTTAATTCCAGAAAGTGCCCTTCTGATAGATCCTGTTAGTGGGCTACGGAATACGTCATACATCACGTCAACAAGGCCTCATAGACAGTTTCAATTTGATGGACATTATGAAAAAATGTTAAGAGGAATGTTGCTAGATCGGATAATGAAATCCGATAGATTTATTAGTGAGTTGTTTTCGTTGATTCTTGTTATTCCTATGCTTTGCCTAATGAGACAAACAACAACTCTTCAACAATATTTATTATGGCTTTTTTATGATAAAAGTAATTGAAGGATAGAATAATAACCGTCTGTAATAACAGTTAATGCGTTCTATGCTATGAGAAGCCTCTTTGAGCTGGAAACTAGCGTTCATGTAGCGTTTCTAAAATAGAGGTGCGCCAAAGTAATGACCAAGAACTAAAATTAATATAGTGCTTGAGTCATAAAAAACGTCTCATTTTAACATTTTGAGAAAAAATTTATTTCTAAAAAATATTAAATAAATTTTATTATATTATACATTTATTAAGTTTCGAATATGTATGGATAAATTTAGGAGTTCATAAGTAATTTCAACTAGAGAATAATTTGAACCGTATTATGGGGTAGAGAATAACATAGATCTTAAGTAAGATTATTTTAAAAACGAATTGGGACTACAACAACAAGTATCTAACTGTCAGATTTATATTATTTCTTGATTTCATTATTTCTGTGTCGTATGTTGAAAACTGTTTTGAATTTTTTTCTGTTTTTGCAGGTAACTCCATAAGGAATTTCCTATTTACAGGAATGTTAGGAGAGAATATAGGAAACGACTTATCTGCTATGACTATATTGAGAGGAAGAGACCATGGAATCCCTGGCTACACTTATTACCAAAAACTGTACAAAGGAAATGATATAAACAGTTTCGAAGACCTCAAAAGTTTGATGTCAGAAGATGTAGTGGAACTGTTAAAAAAGTCATACAAGTGAGTTTTCATAAATAAAAATTTAACTGTAAGTGAATCACAAAAAAATTCAGCTACACTTCCGTAGCGGAAAGGAGTGTTAAGAGTACGCAGAAACATGATTTTGGTCTATAAAATCGAGAATTTAAAAGCCAGATCCTCAAAAATTTACTGAACTAAAGTTTATTACTTATTTTTAACCCTCATGTAAAGAGTAAGATGAGTTATATGATTCTCTCTACAAAAATTTCAACTATTTTGTTTATGCGTACTCTTAGGCGCCGAAGCATTAATTTTCTAACTCTTCCTTGAATCTACCCTACAATTCACAGCAGGCAAATTCTAAAGATGCCAAGTTGTTCAGAAAGAAGCGGAAAGAGGTATACCACAGATTGGTATTTACTTTAGAAGCAAACATTAGTTCTTTATTTATAAAATGTTTAGATTCATTCACAGAAAAATTAGATGCTTACTCAAAGGAACCATATTTTAGCTGAAAAGTAAACAAACACACAAATTATGATTAAAAAGTATACAAAAAAAATCTTGGAATTTTTTTCCTTTGTTTTATTTGGTGACTTTTTCTATAGGAGTGAAAATAGTTATGAATATGTATTTGTATTTCAGATGTGTTCATGATATGGACTTTTATATTGGTGGTTTGGTTGAAGATATAGAACCAAACGCTTTGGTTGGACCCACTATTGCTGAAGTGTTAGGAGAACAATATAGGAGAATAAAATTTGGGGACAGGTATTGGTTTGAGCACAGAAACCAAGCAGGTTCATTTACACCAGGTAAATTACATTGCGTTTGCAACGTTATAAAGTTTTTAAAACTTTTTTTAACTTCAGTATATTAATAAAAAATACATAAATATGTGTCAACTTAAAATATCATACTATTCGAATGTGTATCAGTTTTAAGTTTATCCAAAATTGTATGTTTTGAATGAATTCAAATATATGTAACCAATTCAATTTCAGAACAATTAAGAGAACTAAAAAGGACATCTCTTGCTAAAATAATATGTGATGCATCAACTTTAGAAGAAATACAACTACAACCTTTTAGAATACCATCTAAGAAGTAAGTTACTGCAATATTTTATTTAGCTTTTTCAAGTAAAATTGTAATAGTAAATTCAAATGTATTCTTAAAGTAGCTTAGAGGTAATTAGCATAAAAGTAGAAAATGTAACAATATATTAGTACGTTTTTAACATTTTTTTGGAAACTAATTTAGGAATCCAGTCGTGGCATGCAGTCAAATAAGCAACATTGACTTCAGTGTTTTCTGAAGGCGAATAGAAGTATGTATATTTAAACAAAACGCTTAGTGTTGATGTTATGGAATTTCATATAAGCAGGGTTGGAAAAAAACATGTATTTTTCTAAAAAATACAAAAAACGTGTTTTATTTGTTTTAAACGTGTTTTTTTTTGTTTAAAACGTTTTATTTGTTTTTTTTTACCCACGACACAGAAATTCTAAAAAAAAAACCCATGATTTTAAAAAATTAAATTAAGTTTTTAAAATTGAAAATGGATTAACAAAGCTATCCCTGACATCAAATGGCATCTTGAGCTTTTTAGCACCTGTTTCTTTGAGCTTGGCTGAAGTAAAATGATTGTTTTGGAAATATGATACTATGTCAACAACTTCAGCTTTAACATTAGAAATGTAAATATGTTTTGCTAAAAGGTTTAAGATACGAGCTAAACATTTATAAGTTATTATATTCATATTCATTTCAGTGCTTTTCAGTTCATAGGGTATTTTGACGACATTAGCAGCATTGATCGTTTAAAATATTAAAATAAAACATAAAGAACAGGTCAATTATAAAAAAATATGATTTTTAAACAATTTTATTTGTATTTTTTATTAAATAACTTTCTAGACAAAAATCAAATAAAACAGGTGAAAGTAAATACTAAGTTTTATATACTAATGCCATCTGTTCATAGAGAAAAGAATTACTAAAAAAGTACATGTGTTTTAAACAATGTTTTTTTTGCTTTGTTTTAAACGTGTTTAAAACAAGTGTTTTAAACGAAGTGTTTTAAACATAACAACCCTGCATATAAGTAACTTTTCTTTATTCTTTCAGATTAAAAAGAATTCAACCTTTCTTAATTGTAGTTTTTGTAATATTGTGATACATCTGTAAAATAAATTATTACTTCCTAGATTGTTTTCCAGTTCATTTGAAGTTTAACTTAAAATCTTATTTTTGGTCAATCAAAATTTTTAAAAATGAAATAATAATGTCGTCTAGAAAACTACTTCATTTACTTTTTACCTGTACAGTTATAATATAGAGCTTTCAAAAAAAGTTTCTAATTTTAAGACATAATTTTTATAAAAAACAATAAAAAGAAAATATACATGTTTTATTTGGTTTGATTAGATCTAGAACAAAGTAAATTTTAATAACAATCAAAACTATCTTTCAAAGTTTTACCTCATAAATATTACTATAAAACCATGTAATAAAAACAATAAGTTATTTTGATCTAACTTTTGCTAAAATTACAAAAAAATCAGCCTTTTACAAGAATTTTTCGTTCTAAGATGGTCCAGCTGAGAGGGAAAGGTGTCTTATTCTTTTAAAACAAATGTAGGTAAATATAGTACGTTGAGGAAGACTATAAAACATTATGGTTTACCTCCAGTTCAGCACTTAATTTTTCAGACACAGAATAAACAAGAGTTAACCCACTTTTTTAAAACGAAAAACAACATCTGAAACTCCAAGAACTGTCAGACTCAAAATCGAAGTAAAGCCACTTAATATTTCTGGGGATCAAATATTGATTTGCACTTATTAATATCTTAATTCCATTTGAAGAGAGCATTAAATGGATCTCTTTCAAGCTCAGAATCCCAAAGTCCTTTAGTGCTCAAACTTGCAGCGATGCGTCCAACTTCATTAGAGAATTTTGCTCCTCTTCCATTCCCTGCAATCGCAACGGAGAGCGAATCTGACACTCTGTCAATGTATGGCAACCCTGTTGGGGTGTAACACAAAACACAGCCAATTGTCTTCTTTCCTGTGATTTCGATTCCTGGAAAAAATATAGGTAAGAAACACCATGTAATTTAGCAAAAGCCTTTTATTCAACTAATTGGATATTTTAAATCAACAAACGCACGTTGGAGGTTTACCAACAGGCTTCGATATCGTAGTTCCTTAAGAGATACTTTTGTTGTTTTAAATTATTGTGAAAAATATCAAACCGATCGTTATATGGGTATTGTCTGGTGATCACCTAAATACTCCTCTTCTGAATTTCTCTGCGATATTTTTGTGTGGGGTGCATCGAAATTGCCCATCAAATGCACATCATGAATAAAAATCAATTAGAAAATTTATTTAAGAAGAAAATAATACATGGTTGTCAAAATAACATCAAAATAAATCAGAATCTAACGTTTCGGACCACAAAGCTCAAATCTGTAGCTGTTTTGAGGAGCCAATGATGGCGTAAACGAAACGACGTAGCTGATTTGAGGAGGATTTTGCATCGTATTTATTTTTTTTATACGGCAGAATAAAGTTCTCATTTTAATTTTAAAATTTACATTTTTTATACAATTTCTTTAATGTGGTCTTTATATCCCGTTTTTCGCTTTAAATTTATGTCCTTTCAACTACCCTATAGTTCGATGCTTTGTAAGCAACCGAGGTAACGCTTGAAGTATCTGAATATCCCTGAAAGAACTTACCTGGTAGAAGTTCAGTTGCAAATGCATGATGGGTGTCTATTACATCCTTGTTTCCCCCAATTCTATACCACTCTGCTATTTCATCTAAATTGTCAACAGGTTCTTCTTCATCTCCAGATTTGCCGTACTTCAGGTAATAAGTTCCTGTGATTGTATTAATAAATTCTTAAATTCAAATGAGATAAAATATACTATAACAAAGACGATCATAAAAATGTATGTGGTTGAAAGATAGCTGTACCAGGCATCACCAAAATCTGAAATTCTACTGATCAGTGAAAGTAAATCAAAAATATGAAAATAATAGCAATAAGTCTCACTTACCATCTGGATATTTAATCGGGGGAAGAATGTACGTTCCAAGATCTTCTCTACGTCTGATAATAGCTGGCATTGCCCTAAAAGATATTTGATTTTTCCCAATCATGAAAGCGTTATTATGAATTAAAATATTTTTTGTGTAACTAATGAGAAATTCATAAACTAGGATCAATTAAAAACTAGTTCCATGGACTAAAGCTGAATTTAATTATGTTTTCTTTAAAATATTCTTTTAAAATGTAAAGTGGTTAATAGAAGCCCTCCCACATACAAAAAGAAACCCCAAAATTAAGAAATATGTTCGCCATTGTATTTTTTATACTTGCAACTTTTAAACGCATTTTTCTCAAAACCTAATTTGTTGATTTGTGGTTTATGAGGTGGCATCAAACAATTTAGCGTATAGTTCTTTTTGGTTCTTACAATTATCCCGTCTACCGTGCCGTTAAATCCGAAAGAGTTATCAATGCCCATTTTGACAGTTCTGTAGCTGTGCCGCTAAATTTGAAAATCGTTGACGGTATAATACGAAAGTACCATAGAGTCTACTCTATGGAAAGTACCGATAAAGCTTAAATTGTACTTCACGGTTAGGCTTTTAAAGTACATACTTTTAATACTTAGCAACGATTTTAGTGCTGATTGTTCTCTTGTTAGCTAATGACCAATATTTGCCAAAATATGTGACCTATGTTCGAGTACGTAATAATAACATAAAGTAATACTTATTAAAATACGTAATAATAGTAATTATGAAATTTGCCTTAAACGTTTGGCTTCTTCTTCAGGGACGCTGACTAGCACGGCAGTTCCTTTACCACATTTCAAAGCAAACTGTTTTACTTCAGGTATTTGAGGCTTGAAATTTGTAAAGGCACCTGTGGCTAGTAAAACATGCTTACATTTCACACTATCCTTCGATGCAGTTCTTATCTGAAAATGAATTACCATCATTTGCTTTTCATACAGTTTTAACAATACGGTTTTAAAATTTCAAGTAGACTTAGTTGTATTAGATAAAGAAAAGAAATGTATGCTATAGAAACACAATTAATAAAACAATCAAATACTATCCGAATCTCGACAACTTTTATCATTAGATAAAACTGGATTTTGGAACTCTAAATTGCTTTTTAAGGCCTTTACTTATTATGAAATACCTTTTGAGTTCCATCGGGAGCGGTCCTGATTTCTTCCGCTACGCTATTTATGGTAACACATCCTTGCCTTTGTGCGACTTTTTTTTGTAAGGACACAAGTCGTCTTGGGCTTATATAACCAGCTCCATCTATGTCAAGTAAAGCACTTTCATCGTCTCTGATCTTTAGAAAAGGATATCTGAAATTAATGTAAAATATATCTGAAATTGGTTTAAAATATGTCTGTCTGTTGTAGAAGATAAACTGATTTGTGAAATAGAATCTCCTTTGCAAGCAATTTTTACATTCTTATTTGAGTCAAATTGCTATTTCAATAAAATAATAAGGTATGTCATGAGAATTTTTAACAGTATCCAATTTACTTTTCCAATCCAATACTTACTTATCCAATCCCAATATCTAACAATACTTATCCAATTTACAATCTTTACTGCCTCCATTCATTTTAAAAAACTTCTAAAAGAGCTTTATGATTTAAAATTGTATTTAGATGTATATGTAATTTTCGTCTATCTATAATATTCCCCGTTATTTTAAAGCTCTGATATTTTCACCCTAATAGTCCAAGTGGTGGCTACATGTCAATTTAACTGGAAAGATGTTTCTGAACATAATTTATTTTGTTCAATCCCTTCTTTTAGATTCAATTTCTCCAAAAAAATAAAAATTAAGTTATAAGTTTGGGCTCAGCCAGCAAAAAACAAGCCTGCTATGTTAGCTTGTCGGCTAATAAAATATAAATTTTTATCTTTCGTGATAAATTGCTAAATGGAACAAAAAAATCTTAAAGGACGAACCTTTCTTGAAGTAAATCGTTTCGCGTTATTTCAATCAAAGAAGATTCAGTTTTTCGTGCTGCTATTCTAACTTCTTCGAGGAATTCACTACCCTTTTGACCGATAAAAAGACATCCTACAGGCTCATAAAAGTTCACACCTGAATAAAAATAGATATAAAAGCATTTGTTTTACTTATTTGAACACATATCGATATCCTAAAAGTGTTATTAAATGGAACACGACTAATGGCAACGAATTAATATGAAAAGAAAAATAAGCAGCATTATTTTTTTAAGGCTACGGGATTATTATTATGACAAACGTAATCAAATTTTAGAACAAACCAGAAAGCTTTTCCATTTCTCTAAATCTCTTTATCGAGTTCCTTGCCAAAACGATACGGGCAGGATTGTCGTCTAAATTTCGAACAATGCGACCTTCGTCATAATGAGCACCAAAGATTTCTCTTTTGTCCATCTCTTCATCCTTAAAGGCAAAGTCACGTGCATGAAATGAACGACGCATGAAAATTGATTTGATTATTATAAAAGTCCTATTTGATTATCAGCGAAGTTCAATCACAATTTTAACTTGGAAAAACTTTTTTAAGTTACTATTCTCTATCTTTTTAGTTACTATTCTCTATCTAAGTTATTATTACCTATCTCTTTAAAATTTTAGTAAAGATTCTTGAGAAAATAGATTGTTATTAAAATATTTAGCTTACTGTAGGTTCATCGGGTCCAATGAGGCAAACTTTAACATTAGGATCAGCTGATGCATACCTTGCTGCAGCGCTTCCAAACATACCTGCCCCAACAACGCATACATCGTACACTGTTTCTGAGCTCATTTTAAACCTAAAATAATAATTAAAAATAATATCAAAATTACACAAAATTCCAATCTAATCCTTACAATCCTATTTTAATTCCTTTTAAGCTAAATGGTAAAATAAAGATTTCATTTTTCTGTAAATGTGTTTTAAACAGTTACAGGAGTTTGTAACAGTTTAAAAAAACCCGACAGTTGAATCAAATATGACACATAATATAAAATTTACGTGAACTTATTCAAACATCATTAAAGAAAATAGTTTACCTGAAATTTCAACAACACGTGTGACTGATTAATAAGTGTTGAATAAAATGCCTCAATTTTGACAACTAGCAAATGACTCTTATCAAAACGAATTCTTGTGTTGAAAAATAATACTATCACTACTTCCTCGTTTCAAATCTTTTTATCTAAGGGTTATCGTCTATGATATCAAACACTTTTTCTACATAAAATTATTACCTAATACAAAACTATTAAATAGCGCTGAAGTGCTGAAGTATGATAAAAACATTTGTTCTAATTGAGTTTATTATATCAGTCATTGAATCAGTATATTTTCCACTTTTTAATTTTTATTCAATAGTCTTTTTTTTAACATGAAGTTTTTCAAAGGCATTTTCTTTTATAATTATTTTTCAACACCTTTCTTACTACACATTTTCTTAGGAGTAAATTATAAGCAATCATTAAAACCAAGTAAAAATGGCATTATCTGAACATTAAAGTGTGTAAGGAAAACTTAAAAAGTTAGGTACCTGCTACACACTTAATTTTATAGTATTTCAAACAAACTTTCTCGTGTAGTTTCAAATTCTAAGCTACCCACAAACAACGCTTGACACATTAAAACCCTATCTAGCATCAAGTACATCACCTTTAAGTTCCCTACCACCTGAATACACAAACAAGCAATAAAGTGGAGAGTCGTGACGAAGAGTTACTACACCACTCAAAACCTCTCTCTCTTTACACAATACCTCTAAATTTAGCTCTCCACGTAGGAGCAATATACAACCCTTGGAAATAACAACGGCAACCAGTTTTGAATCCAATATGGGGTTGCTCATAACTCCAAGAGAACGGTTATTCTTTGTTGAGGGGCTTAGTCCATAATTCAGTTTTTCGCGTTACAGGGGAGCCTTTAATGCCCTTTATGAGAATCTCCGCTCCATGCTGCAGGATATAAAATACGTTGACTCAAAAACAAACTCGGTGGAAAATTTCGTGCTAACGGAAGGATACACAAATCTCTCTTTCTACGTGCTTTTTGTTAAGGTTAGTGAAGTGGCTTTTAGGGGATTTTTTGGGGTGATAGAATCAAAATCTAAGGAGTTGTCTATGAGTTTCGATTTAAATGTATGAGAAACTAAATAGAAAAATACAGAAATGTTACATTCTTATCTTTTTGTTGGGCTAGAATAAAGCTGGTGTATAACCTGACCAAAGAGAGGTGAAAATATTTAATGACTAAATTCATCAAAAGAAACAAGGGGGGGGGTAGGTATTTTGTTGAATTTTTGCTCATACAGTAGTGAAGTTTATGTGAGGTAAAAGTATATTAATATGTTAAAAATGTTTTTTAACAATACTTGTTATTTTTTTTTCACAAAAATGTAATCCCTTCTCATAGCTGCCAGAAAATTGTCGTTTCACTCTTAACTCCTCTATTATTTCCTATGTGAATGCTTTCCTCATTGAGGATCACTATCATGGTGAATATTGAAAGTGAAACAATGTAAATGAGACTAGGAATTTTCATGATGAAATAAAACATTTTATTGCCATTAGGGCTGCATCCAAGGGGGTTTAGGGGTTCAAACCCAACTCCGAAATTTTGACATAATTTTTTATACTGTTTTTCCCTGGAAAATTATGAGATTTACAAGGAGCTATCTTCTTCGGGTGAAACCCAAAGGGTCTCTAAATGAGTCAAAACCCTACATTTAAGGATAAAAATTCCAAAATTTTTCTGGAGGAGGACCCTCAAACCCCCTTCATCATCTAAAACTTAACGATAGGTAACGTATAAAAGTACTCGTAAAGGCATTCCAGAAAAATGTTAAGACAACCCCCCACAAAACAAAAGTATAGTTTAAGCCCTGATAGTCATAAAACTTGGAAAAACTTTATTATTTAACAATATTAAAACATCCGGCAATGCCAGTTAAGTAACTTAATTGCTCTAAGCAAGATATCAAGGGATATTTTAGTGGGACGGAACGGAGATGAAATCCTCTCTCTGGCGTCTCCTTTCTAAATCTAATCGTTGCTCTAAGAGCAAAATATTTCAAGATTGGAATGTTTTGATGAATTATTGTCGAAAAGGCTTCATTTATAATATAGTGGTTTATTCAGAGCTAAGATGGCGCCACCACCAATCTTTGAGAGGAGCTCTCTCTAATCATTGGTAGTTTTTACACATTTGTATAGAAGAAGTTGTATTCCCACATATGGCGGCAAACTTGATACATATTTGGATTCAGCACCCAAAAAAACTTATTCATATTAAAAATCGCAAAAAATTTGCTTTTATTTGATTTTTGTTTACATTTCAAAAACAATAAGTTTCTCTAAGATAATCTCAATTACAAAGTTGAAGTATAGAAATTGAGTGAAAAAAAAAATATGGTCTTACTCCTAAACCTAAAACGCTCTTAAGAGTAGCAATTTTTTGGTCTTTCTGCAAAAAAGTGAAAAACGCGCGTATTTTTCAATTTTTTTCTCATTCTCTTTACTTCTCTCCTTAATTCCTTTTCTCTATTTTTCATTTTTATATTTGCATTACTATTTCTCTCCAAGACAAATAAGAAGAAAAAAAATTAAATAAAGAGGTAAAGAAAAAATTAGAGAAAAATCAATTTTTAGAAAATGGAAAAGATGGTTAAAAATGGTTAAGAGAAAAAAAATGGTTAAAAATGAGGAATGGAGAGCCAGTGTAAGGGATAAATGAGAGGAAAGAAAACAAGTGAAACATAATCAGTCTCAGAAAGGGAAAAAATATAAAAATAAGAGAAAAGAGAGAAAATATACATCCTGTCCTAGGCATCTCCTTAATTATCACAATCATCCCTGTATTAAAATAACCAAGATTAGTTCATTTAAAATTATTTTCCTTCCTATGTTAACAACCGGTGCAAAAAGTGGTCATACGGAAAAACGTGAAGTATAATCTATTCATACAGGTTTTCCTCCAGTGCACTCTTACATTTCATACGTTCATTATGATCTTTGAGACCATATACTTATCAAGTTACCTGTACACATAATTTCTGAAATTATCACCGTTTCATAGTAGAAGGAAAAATAAGTGACTAAAATTTTTATAAAAATCTGATAGTAGTTGTTTGGTTCAAAGTGCATCTTTAAAGATTCAAATTCCTTCCCCAAAATGTCCCGAACGCGCCTTATCCATAGAACATCCCCCACCCAGAACTTTCTCTATCTTTCTCCATTACCCTCACCCTTTCTGAATCCACTTCAGCAGCAAAGTTCACTCCATTTTCCACGGCGAAAAACACTCATAACAACGTCACGGATATATTCCCCAGATCGCACATGTCTACAGCCCACAAAGCCCACAAGTGCTGAACAAGATGAAAAGGGATAAAATAGGAAGTAGTATTTCACCCCCTTTCCTTATTCAAAAGCTCCCTGGGTGGGGACGTGATGTCCATGTGAAGGGTCGGTTATGAAGCAGGGCTCATCGCTAGTCCTGCTGGATACGCTCCACAATCCCTTAGGCCGCAGTGGGCGGATATTTATGCTTCATTGGAGGCAAAGGGTCCAGGATATTGGTTTGGAGTGAACGGGTTTTAGAATGAAGTGGTAATATTTTTATGCTTCGTAGAGTTGACAAACTATAGAACTTGAAAGAACATTAGGCTTGTTTAGTTATATCCGGTGTTTTACTAAAGGTTCAAAACCGCTATCCACAAAGATAATGAAACATAAATATAAAGCAAACCCTTGTAAATTAGAATGAAAAAAAAAAAGGTTTTTTTAGTTGAATAAAGTAAAATTGATATCATCCAATTGTTGGAACATTTATGTAGAGTTAAAAGACAAATATACAATTTATGTTTGCAGTTTAATCGTTAAGATGTAATTAATATCAACTGATTTCTCAGCAGTATTTTTATCAACTAACAAACACACTGATGCTCTCTGTCTGGTCGTAATTTCATACGAGCGAAATTTGGTAACCTCAATGATACAGATAAGTTTTGGGACAAATTTTCCAACATCTTCTCTAAAGTTTAGATAAGATAAGTAAAGATAAGGACATTATATACGTCCATTTTTCCAAAATTTCCAAGTTACGATTATTATTACGAGTTACAGAATGAAATGAATTTCATTTCAATATTTTTGATTGAATCTCCAACAAGAGTTTTTCTTACAAAACTCAAAAGCCTTTTGGCAAGGATCTAGTGGGAATTTTAATAGAGACTCTTGTCCTCGGACACATGCACTGGGTAAAATGACTTTAAAAAATATTTTTAATAAATCAGATTTCTGAAGCTGCGAATGCTCTTCAACTGAAAAAGTATATTATTCTTCAATGATTTAAAAATTTTCAAAACTTTTATTAAACTTTTATATTGCTAAACATGTTTTTAAAATCTTGTTGCCCTTAGACGTCAATTCTGGATCCTCTCTTGCCTCTTAATACCATTTTGGAAAACATTTTCGGAAACTGACCAACACCACACATCACCTACCCAACCCCTTCATTACTTTACAACCCCAATAAATGGGTGTCCAACACAACAACCCCCCTAACATTCGTTTTATACAGTATCTATCAATACCGTATCTGATAGAAGAGCCCTATAACAGGAAGATTCCATCAAGATACATCCCCATCACTGCCCATCCACCCCCTAGCACTTAATTAACTCTCCCTATCAAACCCCCATAAAGAGCCGGCCTCCCCTTCGCGAAGTGGACCTTTACTTCACTTCTCTTCGCCGAATAAAATCCGCGCGCACATTAGCGCAACGACGGCACTAAAAGCGCACCTTCGCGTCATTATCACATTCAGCAATAAAGCGATTCCTTTTATTCCGCATTCCGTAGCGCATTTTTTGCGCAGCTCTGCGCTGTTCCGCTCACCTTATCCTATTACCTGCTTTCTTCGGGTAGGAATCCAGGGAAGGATTTTTTTATTGTCTTTGTTAGGGGATTTTCTTTTGCCAGCTTTTATCATCGGATGGGAGTGTTTGGGAGAAATGTCAGTGAAGTGGAAGTTTTTTCTTAGGGAAACGCGCCTTGAGTGGGTGAAACGGGCTTCAAATTTTCACCTATATATACAGATATGATATTTGTGATGACGAAAATGATAAAATAATTGGCTTATACATCATTTGTTGGTAATATGACTCCTTGCCAAACTTCTTATTATATTATTGAAATTTAAGTAATGGGTTGAATTGAATTTTCATCCTCAACTGCATAGGTCTTCTCTGGGAGGATATTTACTCCTCACCCCTTCTCGTCTATGACTTCCTTTCTGTCAACGGATTCTTTAACATGGTCTAATTTCGTCAGATCATTTGGGAGATAAGAAACAACAACAACAACAAAAACATTGAATTTTCAATTAATTTAATGAAACAGATTTTTAATAGAAGTTCTTGAAGCCTCAATATTTTTTGAAAAGATAACACATGTAACTCATAAAATATTTTTGTTTTATTGTTTTATCATTTCTTTGCATTTATTATCAAAACTACTGAACTATTTAAGTTTTTGTTTCTATATGAATTAAAAATATTATCTCGAAGTTAAATTTGGTAACTTTTTATATAGTTTCTTTAATTTGAGTTATTAAAAATATTTAAAAATAAAAGAAGTAGTATTTGATGAAGAAAATAAGAAATTTCTTTTATGTGTAGTATAAATCATCAGTATAAAAAGAGAGAAACTATACTCTTAATGCTTATAAATTTATTTCATGATGAAATCATCGTGTAGTTATATTTTTGTGTAAAACAAAACGCTATCTGAGAAGAAATCTTATAATTCCTGATTATTGTCGTAACATATTTTATATAAGCGTGGAAGCAACATATTAAGGGGAATTTGTATCCTAATTAATGGCATCATTCCAAACTATTCTAAACTAATTTTGAGTATTGAATTAAATCTCATAAGTCTCCCTTTAGAATGATAAGAACGATGTTTACTACCTACATCTCATGAATAAATCATGAATATAATTCTCAATATATTTTAACTAACCACAATCCAAGAATAGGAACACCTGCCATTGCAATTAATTGGCTTGAAAAATAAATGTTAAATAAACCACTCTAAACAATTCCATTTAAATATTATTCCTTTTACTCACGACACTCAAACCGGTAACTTACTCTAAACCCTAACTTACCGTTCTGATATCCCTTGGGGAATATTCCTTCCTTTTACTCTAACTCCCCAACAAAACCTTCGGCCAAAAAAGCCAGGACTTTCCCTCAGCAGGGACAGAAAGGACACCACGTGTCATTCCAAGACAGGCTTGCCTGGCTAAGGACGAATATCTATCGGCATTTGCCTGAACAGGTACTAGAAAATGCTATTAAAGAAGCTGGCCAGTTTCCCTTGGGACAGTTCACCTTGAGACGTCTGACGCAGGAGGGAAGCCTAAGTCGTTATTTTCCCACAAATAGGGATTTTTTCTATAGACTTTCCCCTTTTTTGGGAGGAAGGGTGTGTTGAGTTGAGAGGTAGAGGCATTTTAAAAGCGCTGGGGGCATTTGATATTATCTTCTTTGAGTGTAAAGGAATTTTAAGTTATAGATAAGAAATTTTGCAAATTTTTTCTTTAAGGGAGATTTGTAGAAGAGTAAAATATACTTATGTGGGATATTGTCTTGTGAGAATTCTGAGAGAGAATTCTTGTGAGAATTTGTGTGATTCTCGAGTATTCATGAGTAATGCCGTAAATTTTTCATACTTTTCCTGATATCTATGTTGAATAGTTTTAGATGCCCAGTTTAGTTCAAATTCATTTAGAAGGAAAAATGAACATTTAAAAAATGTAAGAATAAAATTTACAAGAACCGAAGTTAGTCATATGATACCGTATATTTTAAGAATGTAGGATTAGGATTTATGTTTATTCAAGTTTGTGTGTGTATTTTTTTAATGTTTATTCAAGCAATCCTTAATGCTGCATATAGTCTAGAATATAGTAAATTCTAAAATCTAAATATTATAATTTCATAATTTTCTGACTTTAAGGCTTGTTTAAAAGTTAAACCAATGGACAATTACTAATATCTTAAATTTTCAAACAATTATATTTAACACACATTTCTCCAAATTATATTTTTAAAAACACGCTTTCTTATCTTAAGCTTTCCGGTTTAAGCATTGTTCTATGATTTAAACAAACTAAAATATTTAAAACAAATTTAGTCCATTTTAAACATATTTTTTCTTTAAAACATGGCTTGATAACTATTTTAAACATAAAAGGGCACCACTGTAATAAAAAAACTTTAAGAGTTTAAGAATATTTTAATTATTATTTTAAGCATTTTACTCTGTGTTTTATAATTAAAATTGAATATCCTCCAATAAAAAACATTATTACGATCCATATTATTTGTCTAAATCAAAGGGAAAAAACACGACAGTAAAATGTATGTTTTCCTTCTCTTCAATCACTGAACTAACCTTCTCCTAAACTCCCTTTATAGAAGCAGAAGAACCTTAATGTTCACTCGGGGAAATGCATTCAATTAATCCTAAAGCTACTTGATGGAAAAATGAATCCAATAAAACTTTCCAACCTACATCCAACGAAGAAGGCAACTAGACAGGATGATAAATTCATCTTAAATTAATTCTACGGGAGCTCCCTCAAATATGCAAGCCTTTAAAACACTGGGAGGAGAGGAGAGGAGCGAACAAAGAACAGCAAGAAAGCCTCTGGTGTTCCGAAGTAATCCTTTAGCTATAAAATTATCACGAAACGCTTATCTAACTAGCTCGGGCAAAATGCGGGGCATAGATTTATCTTTTAGCACCGCGAGATTCAATTTATTTTGGCTCTCATACGAATCCATTTTTCTTGCGCCATGCGAAAGAGATAGATTGCAATTTCGGGTTCAACACGTAGGGAACAAGAGGGGCATTTCCATCAGGCTCTATTCTAATTCGAAGGGCAATTTAGGCGAAAATGACTTTCTGCGCTGCGCCAAAAAATTCTCGTATGTTGTGGGGCGTTAGAGCATAAATAACTTCGTGGTAATTGATTCGGGAAAAGCCCCGGTTTTCTCATTTAACGGAAATGCCATCCGTTAGCTGGTTCAAGTAGTTTTCTGGTGGTATTAAAAACATTAAAAGCTTCCTGGGAATGAATTACCCTACTTGCGGACTGAAAGTTATCTTTTTATAATAAAAGGATACAATCTCTATCGAGAAATCTAGAAAACTTATTAAAAGTTCACAACTTTCAATAGTTTGTTTCCCGGGACTATAGTTTAATTCTCTAGATTATGAATTTGAGTTTTTCCCATTTGTTATTTAAAATGAGAAAAATAAGATGCAAATCCCGAATATGTTAGTAAATTCCTTTTAAGTCTTTGATAACAAATTTTAAAGATTTATGATACTATTTAACTAAAAAGGAATTGGGTAAAATAACTTCAAATGTAAAGTAGTATATAAAAATAGCATAAGTAGCCTATTGATTTCAGATATCTGAGACTGACACACCTAAAACTGTTTAAAATTATCCTTGTAATACGTATTTGTAAGCTTTAAATTTCTACCGTCAAATTTATTTATAAGTCTTTCCTTTCAATATAATAGATCATTAAGTACTTATTTTTATACAAATAAAATACTGAAATAAATTCATAAGAATTTATTATTAAACATCAATATAAGGTACACAAATACAATAGAAAACATAGTTATTTCCAATACATGGACACATAACGTATGTATAACTATTTACGGCATCGTATATTATAAGAGAAACATCAAAGATCAATTTAAAGCGCACAAAATATTTCACGAGCAGAAAATGATTCAAGAAACATATTTTGTACAGACAAAAGCCCGAATCCATTATGAAAACAAACGTCTTATGACCGAACACGGAATGATCTTTCCCTTTATTCTGACTATTATAATGGAAAAAGGTATAATAAACTATCGGAAAACATTATTGTAGAGCTAGACTTTTCCATAGCGAATGCATTACACACGCTCGTTCAATTTAGAACAAGGATAAAATCTTTAGATCAGTTGTATGTCTGGAAAAAGAAAAGTCAAAATGCATACCTCAACAAAAAAGCCTATGCAACAAATGATCCGAATGTATTACTTTCATCTGCTTTTGACGCTAATAGTATTTTCCCTTAGACCATGAAATCAAATATAAATCAGGAAATAGTTGACTAATTCCATTACTTTTTTTATTTAGGTAATTACAACTAAACGTTTGCTCCCAAAGGATTTTTTCATTCCCCCATACATTCATTTTTATTACTGAAATTTTACTTTATCTCCTTAAATTTTTAAGTTATTTTATAACTTCACTATTTTGTCACAAGAAACTTTGTAAGGGCGAGCGCGCACAGGCGACTTTAGTCCCGGTGACAAAGACAAAAACAACGTTGCTAAGGCTGTTGTTAGGGGCGGGACATAGAAGCATCCAATAGAAGCATTCGCACATGACATCACTGGAGGATAAAAACAACGTTGCTAAGGCCGTTGTTAGGTAAAGTCATGTGATTGAAAATGCTCTATTGTTTTATAGTGATATTTTTGATACTAGTAATCCTGGTCGCCGTGACTTTAGTCACTCGTGCGCGCCCAGCCTAAGTCATTCCAATGGATTCAGCATAGTCACTTTAATACAGGTACACATTACTTCCTTGATTTTACTACAAGTTGTCTCAAATCTAAAGGCTTGAAACGGAGTGTTTATATCACCCAGTAAATTGAACCAGACACCTTTAAATGTTTTATTATCCTACCTTTCTCTATAACAAACAAATTTTTCTCCAATGAATCAAAACCGCCATGAAAATAACAGCAACGCGAACCTCTTCCCATTATTCATCTCCTCCAATTCAAAATCAAATAACCGCCAACATGAAAACGCCCTGCCCAAGTCTACAACAATCAATTAAATCTACAACACAAGGGGTTTAATCTACGCTGTGGGAGGGAGGAAAACGGAATAGATTTTTACACGCTTCAAGCTCAGAGCTTTAATACCACTCAGCAGAGGCTTTGATAAATGGTTGGAAATTCCCTTCCTAACTCTGGATATTCGTCCGCAGAGCTTAATCTCAGAGTGCATATTTCGGGAATGTTTGATGAATCTGCGGAAGGTTCCGAATTCTTCCCGACTGGACGATCGGGGTTATTGAAGTTTGAAAGAAGGCTTTGGAGGGGTATGTGCTGCTGTCGAAGGTTACAAATAGTCTCTGAAAAATATGAGAAAAATGTCAATGAGTTTTCGGTTGATTTGGCTTTTTTAATGCAATTTGTTTTAGTTAGTAATGCATAAAGAAATTAAATTTTGAAGTAAATTATAAACTACCTAGCTTATAATTTGATATACCTACCTACCAAGAACTTCCTACCGAAATAATACCTTTATCATAAAAAGTATCAATTGCATTGAATATTTGGAAAGTATGATTATTTATTATTATAGTTCCCAGTTTCTAATAAAAAAAAAAATTAGATACCCTATGAAACACTGAGTAAATGGTGTGGTTTATTTAATGTTGAAACTTCTTTTACAAAAACTTCTCTATTTTAATAAGTCAGTTTTGAAAAGACAAAAATACAGGGGAGATATTTCTCCAATCCTTGTTTTTTTAAGATGGATTGCGGTGCGGTGTTATCGCCAAAAGTAACAAATACCACTAGTACTATACTTTTGAATACAATATACTATAGTACAATACAATTACATGCAATTAATAATATGGTAATTAATAATTAGGTAATAGGCAATAATAATACATACTTACAGTAATACTATACTAATACTATAATACTATACTTTTGAAGTGCAAATGCTGCCTTTGTTATTAAACATTAATATATCTCTCAGATACGATAATTCCATTTATTGAATAAAATATTGTGTACAAATGTATAGAAAAAATACACAAAATCTTTACAATCTTTTATTAAAATATCTTTCATTACACTGACTTAAATGCATAAATAGACAGCTGAAATTCATGAATAAAATGTTACTAAATAGCCCTATGGAATTCAAATTAAAATCATATTAACTAAACACCAAGCGCTTAAAGAAAAACAATTGTTTTTTATGTCGTAAAGGTGTTCAACTCACTAGATTCTGGACATTTCCCATTCAAATCATACCCCAATACTTCAAGATGCGTCATTTCATCAATACAAAGAAACTTTGTCGAACTTTTGCGGACATCCATCCTTTCACCTAATTGATTTCACATGAGACGTATAAGAAGTCTCCGGTACAAACCCCCAAGCAAAAGCAGCTTGATATTCATTGTTTAGTTTCAGCGATCTGACGTTTCTCCGATGATTGATGCTGATTGATTATTACTATATACGCGAGATAAAAGTTTTTGTGGTGATTAAAGAATGATTATAGATTGCGGTATTGGGGCTTTTGTGTAGGTCAAGACTCCGTGGGCGTTTGTATTTATGGGTGATGTATGCGGTGGTGTGTAATTACAATTTATTGACTTGAAAGCTTGTAGATGGTAGTAGTTCTTTGTAGTTTTTGTTACAAACATGTTTTTGTTTTCGAGAAGAAACTGTAAGGGGAATGTGATGTGTGTAAGCCATTACAATAATACTTTCCTATCTTTTAAGTTAACAACGTAATGAAGAGCATCAAGCGGTCTATTAGGTTTTAAATGTGGAAAATATTTGATATAGGTAGTATCTTAATTATATTTTATGAAAATAGTCTTAAATTGAAACTGTGCAAAATTACCATCATTTCTTACCTTTAGTTAAACAAATAAAAGTGTACCCTTTGAATTAAGAAATATAGCACGTTCTCATGATTATTTAACTTTCCTTTTGTTTTTAATTTTTATAGACTTCAAGAAAAAATAGTAAAATAATTCCTTTTCCCCCAAAAATATTTCCAATTTCACTCTTGAATCGATACAGAGGAGACACTGAAATATTTTAGAATTGTTTTAAACTATGAAAATTAATATCACTGCTTAAAATATTCAACATTTTGAACAGTAGGAACCAAATAACCATCCATTTCCAACCGTTTCATTAATCAGAGATAATTCCATAATTATTTTATTTTCCCAAAGTTATACTGAGTGCAAATAAGGATTACTCTTCTAATATTTTGTATAAGAGCATCTGAAGAAGCATCGCTTTAAAACCCAGCAAATAATTTAGTATTTTTGTTGAACGGGTGGGCTATATGGTATAAAATAAGTTTGTATCACCATGATTTTTCGAATTTTAATTGGATTAACGAAGTTGTTATCCATATAATTATTAACATAATGAATTCCTTATTTTCCCAGTTTCTTCAGGAAAATAAGCATATTAAATTCAAATGGAAAATGAATTTTAAGCGAGGGGGAAGTAAGTATCAACCATGTCTCTTCTCCAGAATTAGCCCCTGATTTAAAACCATGGACGGGATTACAAGAAAGAATTAAAAACCATCGGAGATGGGAGAAGACTAAACTAAGAGAATTTAGAAAAGTAAAAACATCCGTTTAGATTCAATCAGTTGAAATGAATTAAATATGGAAAAGTCATTATTCGAATCCTCCTAAGCCCTCAAATCGATAAAGAGCCTCTTAAACAGACAGATAATAATGAGATGCAAATGGGATAAGCACTTTTAATTACCGAACTGTCGAGTAGATGGCGCGGGCAGCGGCGGACTCAACAGCTGCTGCCAGGTCCTCCCGAATCATGTTTCAAAACCCGAGGACTGGAAAATGAATTAAAGTAACAGGTCATCGAAGTGTGAATTTGTCAGACACAGATGCTGCTAGGGGCATTAAATTTACATTTTATTTATATTACGGGGACGTCTCGCCCGTAGGGAAGGAGGACCCTAAACATTTATTAGTTTTAAAGTGCATTAATTTTCAATTTAACCACACTGGGTGGGTAGTCTTTTTAGCGGGGTTAATGATATTCTTCTCAGAAGGGAGATTTTTTTTATGGGGATGTCCCTTCTTTTCCTCCTTGAGGAGAGTTTGTTGAAGTGGCGGGGATGGGGGGTTGTCTGTTTTGTGGGGTTATTTCTGATTCTTAGCGGAGGAAAACGATGATGTCACCTGCTTATGAAAGATAAATTTGTGAGGTAAACTTTGTAATGGGGTATTAAATTGCTTTTAAATTTGTAAATATTACATTTATATGAGATATGAAAAAGTTCTGATGGAAAATATCATAATCCTCAAAGTTTACAATTAGTAAGGACCAGTTAGCTTTAATCACTGTACAAAACCACTGCTTTAGGGGAATAAAGATTTTCAAATGTCCGTCCTTTTTTTGCTGTTTCAATAATGATTAGGGACCGAATGTTATATGATCATAAAAAGAGAAAGGGCTTGATTTAATAGTTTTTTTTTTTTGAAAAATTGCGTTAAATTGAAATTGCGTTATTTAAACTTAATCTTCATTCGAATTAAATTAAAAGATTTTCCCAAACTGGTAAAATATAATTTAACCAAAAGTTAAAAAAATCCTTTTATCCCTTTACCCTACTACTATATTCAGACATTTATTGAAGCAAATGAGGAAACTTCTTAATTCGTTAAATTTAATTTAAATTAATTTTTAAAATTTAAAGATCTTTACACCTCATTTAAGATATCAATATTCTTAACATAAATTTACCTATCCTTTCTTTTTTTTATAACCATGCAAACAGTAATGGGGCCAAAAGAGACAACTTAATTTATTAGTTTTCTTAATATATTACACTAAAATTGCACGATTCATACTTATTTATTATAAGTAATAAGTTTTTTCGGGCTGATACAAAACTATTTTTAAAAAGCACAAAATTTAAGTAAATTCTACAGTCATTCAGTCACTAATAGGAACGGAATAGAAAAGATTTAAAAGAGAAGAGCGCAGCTTAAACGAAAATCCCAAAACACTCAAACGAATAAATCGTCTTTAAAATGAATTATTGTGTAAAATCGAAATTGCTACTCCAAAAGAGGAGGGTCCTTAACAAAGCTTCCCCCCGAAACAAAATAAATATTCCTTTAATAGACTTTTTCTTTCCCATTCCAGCAGAAAGCTACCTCTTCCCCAATTGATAACATTGTAAAGGCATTTTCCTAGGGCATTAATAATGGTGGAAAGAGAAACGATATAATTGCTGCAATGGATTGAAGAGATTCAGGGGACCTTCAAGAAAAGAGAGCTTTTGTTTCCCCTGCGGCCCCGAGCGTTATTTCTTGAGACAAAGAGCGCAGCGGAGGGGCTTTTTGACAAGTCAAATGAGCTCTTCGGCAGTTCTTCCCTTTCCACTATTATCAGTTTTCCTCCGCAATTAAATGGGCCTGTAGCATGTGACAGCGTTATGACGACCTGGGAATGAATATTGGGCTGGGAATTCTTTCGTGGTTTGTGAATGAATGAATTGGGGATGTGAAAGTCGTTTCTACGGAATTAATTACATTCGAAAAGAGTGGGGGATGGATGAGGCTTTTGGGAATATAATTTTTTGGTTGTTGGTTAGGTTTGTGACGGTTGGGAACGATTGTTGAGTTGTCTCTTATGACATGTATTTTGGTTGAAAACCGTGCAATAGTTTTTTGATTTTTGTTTAATAATGGCACATGAAGATAGATTTTATGAGATTTATAAAAATAAATGACATGGTAAGTCTTCTAAAATGTTATTCGAAATATAAGTGTTTTTTTTTAATAAGACCAGTTTGAGATAATTACCTATGAAATATTTCAATACATATCTGTAATATACACTCGATATTATGTAGTCGAGGCGAGAGGGGTTATGGGGGCTGCAGGACCTTAGAGTTTAACTGTTTTCCAGATTTTAAAGAAATTACTTCATTGCATTAAATATATCATCTTTCTTTTTACGTAAAATGAAAATTAAGAACTTATAATGTTTATCAAAAAAATGCCTTCCAAATTTGTGGAACCTTAGCCCATACGAGGAGAAACTGATACAAGATTTCTAGAACAAACGACTCGAACTCCTTTGATTTTTTTGAAAAACTCTTCATAGGTTCATCTATTACGGCTAAAAAACCCAGAATCTTTATCTTCAATTTCCTTTCTATCACAATATAACGGCCAGGCAGGCGATTTATTTTCACTGGGTTAGGGGCCATTCATTAATTACGTAAGGATGATTTTGGCAATCTTTGACCCCCCTATCCCCATGTAAGGGTACGTAAGATTTTTCAAACTTCTCCCCCTCTAATCTTATACGTAAGATTCCATTTCGTTTTTCAAAATAATAAAATGTTAGAAAAGGATCAGTTACACTAAAGCTCTCAGTTTGACGTAAATCAAAGATTTTATTTTTTCTGGGGTTATTCAATAGTAATTTGATTAGAATAATTGGAATTTGTTTACAATAACTTGGAAAATCTTACGTAAGAATGGGTTTGAACTCCCTACCCCCCAAGTAAGGGTATGTAGAGATTTTTCCAAACCCCTCTACCCCTCGGGACCCTTACGTAATTAATGAATGGCCCCTTAGTTCAGTCAAAGTGGGATTGTCCTGCAGTCCCCCTCATCACGTTCGAAAAGGATTCTTCTCCCTCCCGCAACCTCCTCTCCGGTGTAAATTAAATGCGGGATTGAGCTGAATGCGTGTTGATGGGAGATAACGGGAAGTTGAATGTAGATGTCTCGTCCGTCGGGACTGCTTTGGATATTTCTGTTGCGTTGATGGATTGCATGTGCCATTATCAATTCGCAAAACAGGGGCATTGTACAGGTGGAAAGGACTGCACTTTGCCAACTTGTAAACGTTAAGAATAAATAAAAAAATATTTTTTTAAACCAGAAAATGAAAAATAAGCTTATGACTTCGACTTATCTAAAGGATTATTAATATTATATACTCAGTTAAAAAGATGTGTTTAAAAGGGTACTAATTTTGAAAAAGGCTACCAGATACACCACGCAGAAAGGGGCCCCGACGTTTATATGTTATTTATCATAAAATCAAATTTCATTACGCACAGTATTGATAGTTGCGTATTAGCGTACTGACTGTAGACTGAATTAAAGATGTCACCAAAAAGTGCATTAAAGCCGTTTAATTTAGAGTCTTAATTTCTATATTAAAACAGTAGTATTGAAAACAGATTCTAGAAAATAAGAAAAAATATTTTTGTTTTAAAAATTTTAGATATTTTTGAAATTTTAGGGAACTTAAATTATGGATCTCCAGGTAAGGCATATAGGGGAAAATAAGGATTATTAAATATAGTCTGCAATTATGTCCTTAACTTTTTCAGTTTACCAATTACAAGTATTAGATGTTTTATGTTTCCACCTTTTAATGCTAGGAAAACTTTTTCCATCTCCTAAAAAACGAGGTTTTTACTAAGTTGACCTTTTAAAGCAAAATTGAACTAATTATGGAAAACCAAATGATCTATTTGCGTTCATGTATTTTTCGATACTTATGCGGGATTATAATGGGAAAATATGCGTCATATACGTATGATACCCATATGGCATTCGCTGATAAAAAAATAGCAGAAGGGATAAAAAGTCTGGGTAATTACCGTTTCTATTCCCATTACAATTAACTCTTTTTTAGATATGTGAGTATTTTCGTAATTAATCAATACTGTGATTAATTTCTTTTACTTAACTAACAAAAAATCCATTAAGTCACCTAAATATACTCTCTGGTAGGAGCATTAATTGCTTTTACTGTTTTATTCCCATTTACTATATGGAGTTCGCAAAAGTACGAAAATAACTGCTGTGGAAAAAGAAAACTATTCACCCTCATTATTACAGTTAATAGTCAGGGGAACAAAGTTTGGGGAATTTTCGACCTTTTAAGTTTATGGTAAAACCAATACTATCTTAACATTGATAATTGGCAATGGGGATTAAGTATTAATTACATTTGAACGAGAGAAAAAAACATAAATGGTGTTTAAAAATTCTTGGAAATTTTTTAAAGCTATTAATTATTTTAGTTATGCACGGAAAGGGATTAGATAGTATATCTCTTTTGTACATTGTTAGGATAGTAATAAGAATATTTATTTGCATATAATTTTAAATTTAAAATTTATAAAGTATTGGGGAAATATTTTAAGGGTGATTTTGATTAACGAACCCTTTCATTCAACTGCTCCCATAGGATTCAATGGCAATCTCGGCCGTTTTAGGAGTGAAAGGATTAAATATAAACCGATTAAAAAAGTTCTAAATTAAAAACCCTCTTTATTTATTGAAAATACTTTGAATACTCTAAAATTCCACAATTGTACAAAAAGTGATAAGTTGTTATAATTTCAACAGCCAAAAAAAAAAGCCCTTGAAAAATCATGTTTAGTTACATTATAAAACACCCAGCTGTTTCAAAGTTTTCAGAGTATCCCCACAACACACATACTACTAAACTCATGAAAAATTGTATCGATTATGTTTACTTTGTACATTCACTATATTCCCTTACACCCTAATAAGTCCGCGTGGCCTAACGGATAAGGCGTCTGACTTCGAATCAGAAGATTGCAGGTTCGAGTCCTGTCGCGGACGATTGGCTGGAAATTTTTATTTTTCGCACCAACCTATTTCATTTTAAGTGAAATTTTTCTGCCATTTTTTTAGAATAAAATTTCAAAAAGCTATTTAAAAAAGAAATTCATAATTTTTTAAAGAATAGAAAAATTTTATTTAAAAAATCACTCACTTAATATTTAAATTTAACTGTAGAACAAGTTACATAATTAAATATTTTTAGTGTTTTAAGAGGCATCAGATCTTTTATAAAAAAGTTAATATAGGAACTCGTAATTCGATTAGAAATGAGGAAATGAATATAAAAGAAGATTTAAGTGCATCAGTAAAAGAATTATAAGATTTATTCAAGCGTCATCAATTTTTTTACTGGAAATTCAGGACCTTATTTAAAAAACAGAGCAATCATGAAAGAAATATATGTAGGTACATTAAAAAATATTTTACAGTTGGAAAACGTTGATTGAAAACTTATTCCCTTTTTCAACCTTATGAAATTTCAACTGAAGAAAAATCTTAAAAAACACTTAAATTTATGTTAAAATTACATTTCTGCATAGTTCACAGCACAAAAATGTGTATAGAAACACTAAGACAAAAAAAAAATCATCATGAAAGCATATTTTATTAAAAGCAATTTTTTTACTTAGTTTACAGAATAAAGAATAAAAAAAGAAAGACAAATAAACTTAAATTCTAAATTAAATAAAAAAATACAATGAATAGATATCGATTTCGCAAATTCAAGGGGCTATATCTATGGGGGTAGTTATTTTTTCCCCTCTTTCCATTCATGTGTAGAGCAAAGCTTGGAGACATTTTTGAGCACAAAAAGTCAATTTGCCATTTTTTGGACTTATACCCTATTTCAAACTGGCGATTCAATTCTAAATTTTGAATATTACCAGGAACAATTTTCAGTAATGTTTTGTATCCTGAAGTTATTATTTTTTTATTATAAACATCTTGTATATTTATAAAACAGTAAAAAAAGTACAAATAGTTAATAATTTAAGATATGTTTTGAAAAGGATGTGTGCGTCCATAGTGTTAAGTTGTGAATGTGATAAGTACCAACAGGCAAACAAGTTACAGTGAGCTCGGATAAAACATGAATTGTTGTTTGCACAACATTGAACGAACGGAACAAAACCATCTTATTAATATCACGTACAAAACTAGGCTATAACGAGGCTTAATATTCCGGTTACCTCTCATTTTTCTATTCAAATTTCTTTTTTACTGCTTTACATTATGATATAGTTATAGGAAATGACGGAATATTTTTGGAACACTATTCCAGCTAATATGTAAGTTGGTAATAGGGTGATATGAATAAGTTAAAAAAATAGGTATGTATCAACTGTAGAAAATTTTGGTAGTAACGAATTATAGCACTATAGTAACGAATAATAAGAATCTGATTTACGGAACAAAAGGTGGGCCCCCACCGTGTTCGGTATAAACAACTTAGACTAGTTAAAATGTTTCAAAAACTTTCATTATGAAAAAAAAATCACAACTGAGGAAATCATCCCAATATATTTAAAAAATAAAAATATCACAAAACTTTTTTTTTTTTTTTAATGGCAGGTAATTTGAACTAAGTTCATTAACCCATGTCATGCCGATATCAGTACTTTCTTCACGTTACCCAGTGGGCACCTGTGAACCAAAGCCACGGAGGTGAAGTACTGAAATATCACAAAACTAAATTACTAGATTTTGCACATCATACATTTTAAACAGACTCTTAAATATTACAATTCTTACATTATTATTATCATCGAGTAAAAATACCCACGCATAATATATCCCCAAGACGCTGATATCTCCCACACAACAAACCCAGCAAGGGGGCAGGGTGTCCAGGTAAAAGGCTTTACGGGTAAAGGTTCCCCAGATGCACGACAACCCAACAAGATGGATGGAAGTCAACTTTTCGGTCACCTTCTCTGAAAGTGGAGATTTATGGAGGGACATTTCGGAAGTCTCACATCAACTGACACCCGCAAAGAAAAAAAAATATTTCCCAGCGATTTCTCTCTGTGTGTATTTGTTTTTGCTGTTTCTCCCGTCATGCGACGATTTAATAAATCTTTCCAACGCGTCGTGTCGATGAAAATTTTATTCATTTATTATTTCGTCAAAAAAGATTCGGAGGCGCGTCGAATTCTTTTTCGGCCGTCCAGAAATGCAAATACGGGGACTTTTTTTTTTTCTAGAGGGTGGTTTGGGGTTTCGCTTGATGTCGGGTTTGAGGATCCCTTGGGGGCGGAAATTGACCCGGGGATTTGGTGGTCGTGAGATGAATTATTTATCACTTATCACCCGCTTTAGAGAACGGTTTTGTTAAGAATATGTTTTTGTTCTTGAGATTTTGTGAAACAAGGAAGATTTAATTTGTTTAATACTCAAACACTTTTTCACATTCTATTTATCAAATGTAAGGGGACGTTCCCATATTGCATCATACAATTTTCCCCACATAATGTATCACAATTTTATATTTAAGCCCAAATTAAACATATTTCAATATACTTTATTTTAGCTGTGTGTATTTGTTTCTGAAAACTAGCAGCGAAAGATGCCACTTTTAGTATTATAACAGCTGTAAAAAACAGAAAACAGTGTTGATGTCATAATTTTTCTCGCTTTTTAGCATTCTGATACACATTTCTTCCTCCGCCCCCAAATGTGTAACTTAATTTGATAAAAAATACGTGTAAAAGTGAAAAGGAATGCAAAAAATCAAAAAATGTACCGACTGGGGGACGTTCTTTTATATACTTTTTTGATAAAGAATTTAAAAAGTTTGTAACCCTCAAAGAAATGCATAATGTGCATATAAATCTTGTAAATTGAATTCGTATCTCTTTGAAGGATAATACTTAAATATATTACCGATTTTGTTCCATAAATACATACACTAAAGAAATAATTAAATGCTATTTTGAATTTTGGGAATAAAACAAATATCGTGTAATGTTACATTTACTTTGAAAGCTTTCTAATGATGGATCAGGAACAAAGTATTAGCTAAGAAACTCTATAAAATCTCAAGATGCCTTATGCGGAATTTTTTAATTATTAATAAAAAAGAACCATTTTTTAAGATAGTTTGCAATTTTTATTACTATCAACTCAAAAATTTTGGCCTATATTTGTTTTTTTATTATTCTAAACACAACCATTTTTGAAAATATATTATGCTAGAAAAAAGGAGAAGAAAATGTAATAAAACTTATAAGTTACACTTTCTAAATGGAAAAAGGTAAATTATAAAGTTTTTTTGCAATTTATAAACAGAACATCAGACTCAAAATATTTAATACGTTTTGACAAACTGCAACACCATTACAATCTTCTCATTAAGAAACAAGAACTTTCATTTCTCCTTGTAGACACACAATAGCTTCTCTGACATATTTCTCTTAGAATTCGTAACTACTTTATGAGACCGACAGGACGGAACTTGAGTAATTTAAATTAATGTAACTACAAGAATACCATACTACGAAGAAAATGTAGACAAAAGCTCCTTGATTTATGATATTGTAGAATGGCATGAATAACTAAAGCATTTTAAATAATGGAAGTCCTTTTTAATGTAAGCACTTCTCGTTGCAATTACCATATTCTGTGAGATGTAGAAAATAATTTATCATTCTTGATTTCCAGGATTTCGCTTCGTCTTAGTTTAAATAACATAAGCTTGATAAAATTGTTGTATTTAACATATCTGTTTAAAAGATTTTTCTTAAAAGTTTATGAAAAGTAGGATAAATTTTTTAAGATAAGAAATTAAATATATTTAGATAAGTCTCACTTATAGTGGCGATATTCGCTTGAATTTAAATGTAAAAATTACAAAAAGTAACACAAAAAATAAATTTATGCAACAAAATAAATATTGAAAAGTAATAACAGCACTAAATATTTAGACATGGAAAAGAGAAATAAAGAAAAAAAAACTAATTTCAATTTTTTGGTACATTTTGGCAGTTACATAAAATTTCGTATGTTAAATGTACCAAAAAGAGTATTATAATAAATGTGGAATAAATCATAAATGGGTTTTCTTAAATGTATTTTTTTTATTCCTAAACTCTTCAATTTCTATTGACAGAAAACAGCGTTTTCCAACCAGAGAAATACAATTTTTGAATACGACCCCTAATTTTCAGTTATTTCCCATGATACATTATTTTAAAATGCATACAATAATATTTTGGAAACATACAACATGTATTCAAAGATCCTGATTGATGTAATTTAAGTTTGGGTTTTTCTTTTCCCCAAAAAGAAATATTTCTGAAAGTTTTCCCCAAGAAAGGATAAACTGGTTTAAAGCCTTACTCTGCTTAAGTGATACAGCGGCATCGCTTCGGGCATTCTACAGATTGATGAAGTAGATTTATATTTTTACTTTCTCACCGAACTTTTTTTTAGCTCTTTTTTTAGTTTCACCCTCAACTGCTTCTTCGCTTTTAGTGATTTTTTTCCTTGTATTTCTCGGCGACCCTAGGAAGAAAGAAATCGAGTTTGGAAACCCGTTGACAAAATGCTTTATATGGACGCAAACATCAATCTTTTCTGGACATTTTTCTTCGTCCGCTAGTTTTTCTCTGTATCGCCCGTTTTCTCGCGTTTTTCACACTCGAATGCACAAAACTCAGGTATTTCGTAAGACAAATGTGACGAGGTTCCTCCCCCACCCCTCCCCATGTGAAAGAATGCGGAAAGAAGTATAAAAGACCCTGATAAATCAGCCAGAAAGTTGGAAACGAGAGCAAAAACTGACGGTGTAATGAATGGGAGAGTGGCGTGTTATAAAAACGTTGTACCGTTCGAGTGAAAAAATACTATGAAAGCTATTCACTGTAACCTCTAACCCTCCTTCGTATAAATTTTGAGCTATTCTGCATTGGCAAATCCGAATCACTTCCTTAACTACTACTCGAGAAAACTCATCCATAATCCATATTCCCAGCTTTGTGAACTTTAGCTCTCTATATGACTGAGTCTATAGGTAAAAAATAAATCTTTTAGAAGATTATTTATAAAACAATTTATAAACTTTAACAATTTACAATTTTCAGTATATTTTTTTATTCATAATAAATTTAACCCTTATTTATTATGATTAAAAATACTTAAAATCTGTGTTTAACCTCTTAATTATTCAGTTAAGTACGAAACACTACCAATGTATTCATTCAGTTTCTTCACAAATGTTTCACCTGATAACACTTTATTGGTGTCATTCTGTGTTTGGACATGCTAAAGGTGACACAGACCTAAATTTTCTGCACATTGTATTCTTTTCACTAGAAAGATTTAACGACACGAAGACTTGCCATGTGCTCTTAATTTCAAATGAATGATAGAAAAACACCCTTTCTATCATTCAGCATGAATCAGTTGCAGAATTAGCTGTAAAGAAAAGTTAAATAGTTAATATTTATAAATGATTTATGTAGCCTCAGTTTACACGGTAAAATAATAAGTTTTGCCGATGATACAGTTCTTTTATATTCCGTGGACTCTTATGAAGATTTGATCCAAAAGATGAATTTAGATCTCGTCAAGATAAGTAACTGGTTTTTTGATAATTGTCTAAGATTAAACGTCGAAAAAACAAAATATATGATTTTTAATTTAAAACAAAATTCTCCAGTTCAGCTGTCAGTAAAGTACCATGTTTATCAGTGTAATAACTACAATGATTGTAATTGTAAATCAATAGATAAAGTGTCTACTATAAAATATCTTGGACTTCATATTGACTGCAACTTAAAGTGGAAATCACATACTAACTATATTGCAGACAAATTAAGACTAATTATGCTAAATTTTTACCATTTAAAGCCGAAAGTAAACAACCAATTTCTAATAAAACTCTACCATTCTTGGGTTCAATCGAGAATTAATTACGGCCTAACGATATGGGGTGGAGACTATCAGATAAATTTAAAAAGAATTTGTAGGCTCCAAGAAAGATTTTTAAAATTGATATCACCACAAGCACCTTCCGTCAACAGCTTCAAACTTTTGAATATCTTACCCATTCGCTACCTCTTTTTCTTTAAAACAAGTCTCTATCTTTACTTAAACTCAGAAATATGCAAAAGGCGATACGTAATAAACCCTCGAAGACCCAATATAGTATATGATATACCTAAACCTGAAAAAACTATTTTTTGTAAACATTTCTTTTATTTAGCTCCTAAATTCTTTAATTTAATACCTTTAGAAATACAAGATAGTTCATCCAAACATGTATTTAAAAAGAAATTAAAAGAGTTTTTGTTTTCTATAGAAAATATTGAAATTTTTCTTGCTTAAATTTTATATTATTGTATAATATCAACTATCCTCATTTTTTTTATGCACCACCCCCTTATGACAGATATTAAACCCGTAAATTAAGACACCCTGTTTGCCACCCCTGTTAATACACTTATATTTATACTGTTCCTATATTATTTTTATGTATTGTTCTCTTTAGTTCATAACTTCACGTTTTAGTTTTTTGTAATTATTCTATGCATGTTTTGTTCACCTACATGGATCGCTGCGATCCCAGGTGATATGGATATTTTTCTTGTTTTGTTCGTTTTGACTGTAACTTTTTGAAATAAATAATAAATGATGTAAAAAAAAAAAAAAAAAAAAGAAGCAATAAAATAGTGGCCTCTAAAGCTCTAATAGTGGACAAAATTCACCCACTGCAAGTAATTAAGGGTTAAAAATTGTTTTTAATGATAATAATTTCATATGGAACACGTTGAAAGCAAAAATGCTCAATACGTTAAAAATATTCCATAACATTATCTTAAACAGCCAGACTCAAATCGTGCTCTTTGCCCATAATTTGCTTCCTAAATTTTTCTTTTGAAAAGTGCTAATTTTTTTCTGAAACAATGCATGAAATTTTGTGCCACAGTGACAGGGTAATCACGGAGAGTAGTATTAGCTTATTGCTCTCGTAGTTATTGAACTTTGTTTTTTTTATCCATATTCTGTTTGAAGGTCATTGACTAAAAAAATATCCAGCAACGGACCAGCAAAATACATTCTTCTGGTAAGATAGTTGCTTGATGGACTCAATAATACTAGGTTTTATCTTTTTTACAACGCCTAATTATGAGTAAAAGAACTGTTAATATCCAACATTTAACCCATTCATTGGAACACACACACACTAAAATATTTTCAGTTTACATAAAGCTTTATTTACCTTTTTTTGTCATTAATTAACAAGACTAAAAAGCAATTTTTTCGGTCAATTTATATGTGTTTAGAGTATTCTTTTAAAACCTTTCAGGGGTGCCTGAATAGACCAGTGATACAATAACACATTTGGTAATACAATACATTATTTGAAAACAATACTTTTTATCTATTTATGTATGACTAGCTGATATGCCCGGCCTTGCACGGGTGTAGTGTATCAATTTATTTTTCAAAAGTTTTCTCAAGTTATACATGTCTAATTTTTCTGTAACCTCAATTACCAATCATCCCGTTGTTCTCGGTAGTTTTTCAAATCCCGGTGTTCCCGGTAGTTTTTCTTATCCCGGTTTTCCCGGTAGTTTTTCGTATCCCGGTGTTCCCGGTAATTTTTCATGTTCCGGTATTCCCGGTAATTTTTAATATCCCGGCGTTCCCGGTGTCTTTTTTCGTGTTGGTGTTCCCGGCGCCTTTTTATCCCGGTTCCAACTGTTTATATTTACCCAAACCCATCCAGTTCCTATGTTGCACATTTATAGTTTTCCCTAGTAAAATATTTAATTTTAAGGTTTTCATCTCATTAACAATAGTGAGTCAAGCAGATCTACTCTTGTAGAAAAATAAGCATTTTTAACCATAAAAATGTTAAATTACAGGTTAATATTCGCTTTTCAAACTTGAAAAACTTTGTATTTATAATCCTCGTCTCCAGATACTTCTATATACCGAGTTTTGTCAACGCCTGCGGCGTAGTTTGAGAGGAGATGTAATTTTGAGGTTTTAATCTCATTTGTTACAATAGTGAGCCAAGCAGGTCTACTCTAGTAGAGAAATGGAGAAATAAGCGTTTTTGACTATAAAATCGTTAATTACTCGTAAATATTCGATTTTCGAACTTGGAAAAGTTCGTGTTGATAATCCTCGCCTCAGAATACGTCTATATACCGAGTTTTGTGTACGCCTGCGGCGTATTTTGGGAGGAGATGTAACACATACATACACACATAGCCACAAAAGGTTTTAGTAATATACTAGCTGATATGCCCGGCTTTGCACGGGTGTAGTGTATCAATTTATAAGTTTTCTCAGGTTACATGTATAATTTGTCTGTAACCTCATTTACCAATCATCCCGATGTTCCCGGCAGTTTTTCATATCCCGGTGTTCCCGGTAGTTTTCTTATCCCGGTGTTCCCGTTAATTTTTCATATCCCGATGTTCCCGGTAATTTTTCATGTTCCGGTATTCACAGTAATTTTTAATATCCCGGTGTTCCCGGTGTCTTTTTTCGAGTTGGTGTTCCCGGCGCCTTTTTATCCCGGTTCCAACTGTTTATATTTACCCAAACCCATCCAGTTCCTATGTTGCACATTTATAGTTTTCCCTAGTAAAGTATTTAATTTTAAGGTTTTCATCTCATTAACAATAGTGAGTCAAGCAGATCTACTGTTGTAGAAAAATAAGCATTTTTAACCATAAAAATGTTAAATTACAGGTTAATATTCGATTTTCGAACTTGGAAAACTTTGTATTTATAATCCACGTGTCTAGATACGTCTTTATACCGAGTTTTGGCCACGCCTGCGGCGTAGTTTGAGAGGAGATGTAATTTTCATGTTTTAATCTCATTTGTTACAATAGTGAGTCAAGCGAATCTGCTCAAGTAGAGAAATGGAGAAATAAGCGTTTTTGACCATAAAATCGTTAATTACTCGTAAATATTCGATTTTCGAACTTGGAAATGTTCGTGTTGATAATCCTCGCCTCAGAATACGTCTATATACCGAGTTTTGTGTACGCCTGCGGCGTAGTTTGGGAGGAGATGTAACACATACCCACATACACAGCCACATACGGTTTTAGTTATATATAGATAGATGTAACATTTTATTTCCTTTAATTTCTACAAAAAAAACCCAACTTATTTATAAATAATTCATGTATACGTTTATAAATAGTGATAAACTTAAAAAAATAAATTATAAATGTTTCTAAATCTCATTACAATTTAGCAATACCACTTGGCATTACAGAGAATACTTCTCTAAAAATTCTTAAACTTAAATATTTGAATTTATATTCCTTTTTATATAAACCGTATATGAAAACAGTTCTAGAACAGATTTCAATAGTAGCTAATAGGATTCAAAATTTATCCTAAAACATTTCATGTGTTCTTTGCGCGATTTAACGGAAGAGTAATTTCAGAAAAAAATAGGAAAGCTATTTTGTCGTGAAAACTGAAACTATAAAAACGCTAACATGCAAGCATTTTAGATTAGAACCTTTCGTTAACAAAAGATTTTCCTTTTGTTTACGCATTGTAAAGATTACGTGTTTCATTAGTCGCATACGTGAAATAACAATGTTATGCAAACTTGTAACTTAAGATCAAGCATTTCCATTTTTTTTAAAGACCGATAACTACTTACATATTTCCATTTCAGAATATCCCGCGTTTACGAAAAAAAAGTGTGTTTGCAAAATACACCTATACATACATTCACAAAACTATTTTAATCCGCTTTTAATCAGAAAAATACTTATGAAAGCCAATGAGCTAACAAAGCTTTCTTGTTTTTTTTTTCTTTCAAAAACCAATATTTACTTGCACGTATCTCATGCGCATTGTTTGTTTCGAGATAAGAAAGAATACACACAGAGTGCTGAGCTTAAAGGATTCACAAACGGCATTTTATAACTATAATGACAACAGCATTTCATTGTTCACTGAAATTTACTTTAGAAAAAGGCGTTTTTAAGCTGACACAGAGAAATTGCATTTCGTTCAATTTCAAAGCGTAGAAAATCTCGCGTTTCGGGAGTATTATTTTTGAAATATGTTTGGTTCGGTGAATAAACAGCGCACGGCTCGTATGATTTTTATACACTGCTTGCGAAAACAATATTCCCGTTATACATCAGGTTTAAAAATTTAGAACAACATTTGTCCTGGCTTAGAAGAGTCTAAATAGGAAAACATTCAAATACCCGTCATTGTTTACCTTTGACATTTGTTTCTGGTTTAAAAAAGTATTCCCAAAGAGCAACTTCTATTTTGTGGGAATACATATTGATAACTTCAAATTAATTGTCAAAATATTTAGAACGTAGTAAACTTTTTTTGGGGTGCAAAATCAGAATAACCTTTAAAATATGAGTTTTTTAATACATGCACATTAAACACATCTTTTTAAGCGAACTACTAATGTTTGCAAAAGTTTGAACAGATCAAACAAAAACAAACTGTGAAGCAAATAATTATGGAAATTTCCATTTATTGTGATTTTTTATTTTAGAAAATTAAAACAGTTTAAATGGTAATAGATATGTAATATTTATAATTCCAAAAATAATTGATAACTGTATATATTCGCGGTTTTTATTAAAAATTAAAGTGAGCCTTACATATTTCAGTTACCTTTTGGGAATATTTTCTCTTTAATTTGATAATTAAATAAAAGTTTTATAAAATAAAATATTAGTTTCTCGATTTTTTTATCATTGTATTTGGTCATGTATTATCGGTTTAATTTAGACATGTTAATTACAATGTGAAAGAAAATACAAGAAATAAAAAAAAACAACGTAATAGTCCATAAATTCCTAAACAAAACTTACTAAAAAAGTTTGCAATTATTGGCAAACTTGTAATAATCTTATTTTATAATTTTGATTTAGTTTACTTCCTTCCTTAGGACAACTAGCAAGAGTAAACTGGTGAGTGAACATAAACTGTGGGTATGATACTCTTGTGCAGAGGGAGATGCTGTGCTTACAAAATTAAGTTTTTAATTACAATTAGTTTTGGTAATCCGCCTTTCGTCTTTATGTCTTACGGGAATATTCACCCCTAACCTAACCTAAGGTTAACCTGGAATCAAAACTTCTGATTAGTAGTTGAAAAAGGGTAAAAGTTTTAAGCCAATCAGAATACTTAGGTCAAGTTAGTGGGGAATACAGCCGTTATAGTATAATAAAATGCGTTTCTGTGAACAAAACATTTTAACGTGTCTTCATGGTATGTAAATATTTTTGCCTAAGTTGGGGGTACATAACAAAGCACGTAAAATTTGTAGATACAGTTTTGGAATTCCTGAAGCCTTAGTAGAGGTTTTTGAAATCCCAGTTAAAGGAATAAGACCTTAAAAATTTAATTCATTTATAGTTTTGTGTAGCATGGAGAGATGGAATTTGGGTATTATTTTTTTTTGAAAGGGTATTTTTTCTTTAGATTTATGAAAGTCAAAGCAGGGTTAAAAGATTAAGGATTAAAAATTCCTTTAGCGAAAAAGCTAAAATGAAGAAAAAGTTTTATAAAAATGCTATAAATAAGAAATTGGTTTAATAAGGCATTATGTTTAGCTGGAAAAAAATTACCCAAAGATCAAACTCAATGCTAAATATTTCCTTTAAAAAATCTTTTAAAATCTTTTCTTAAATTATTTAAAAAACTTTAAGTATTTATATTTTCCAAGTATTCATAACATTCATATTCTTAATTCACATTTTTCCGAAAATGTTCTTAAATATTTCAGCATTCTGATAATTTCTTTTGAATTAAAAAAAAGACCCCATAACCGAATCCATGCAATATATGATCAATGGTCATCTACTCGTACTTAGCCATAGGAACTTATAATTTCATTGATAAAAGAAAGTCGTTACCCCGTGCATTTTTACTAGAAAGAAGGCAAAAATACTTCAACCATACACAAATATAAAAGAATTTTCAAATCCCTGAGACACTACGGAGAACCGAGGGATACCACGTATATATTCCAAACAGTACGGGACGAAACACATGCATGGCATTTCCTGTTCCCGCTCGAAGCAATTTCGTCACATTGCGGGCTGTCTCATGCAAAATATTGTGACGCTGGAATATGCAAACAGAGGAAAGAACTTTCGATTTTGATTCTGTTCCATCAAACATTCCGCAGCTCATGAATACTGGAACCATTTTTCCTGCCGCAGAAATGCCAGCAAAACGAGTAGATGACACTTTCCGAGAAAACTGGTTTTCGAAAAAACCGCTGAATGAAACCTATTTTATATATAAATCGGATTTTTAGGGGACATATTTTTTCCCCTCTTGGATATTTGGGGAAGGAAAGGGATATAAATAGGGATGTTTCGTGGAGCTCGATAAGAGACATTTGATACCGCTGTAAACGCTTCTACCGTAAGAAATTTTGTTAATACCCGCAACAGTTTTGTTTCCACATGCGTTTGTTGCGAAGTTTCATTAACTGTGGGCAAGTTAACTGATATGAAAATCGTTTAAAAAGTTGATTTGTATGTTTTTGTAGAGAAATATCGTGGAGAAATATATTATTGAGTGGTAAGCTATCTTTACATACGTTTCCCCCATAAGGTTAACATATACTACAGTATGGAGTTCAAGCACTAAAAAAGGGTTGATTTCCAAGTAGTGATTGCTTTAATGTCTTCAAATTTGAAACAAAGTAAAAGCATTTGAAATGATCCAGTTACACCTTTAGGAAGATTTTTTGGCATGGATTATTATTAAACACTTGTACAATAAGTACAGGGATACTAATTGAAATCAACGTTTTTATTTGCACAATTTTAAATTTATTCATTCATTAAAAAAATATGTTTTTATCAGAAATTCCTTTTTTCTAGGAGTACAGTACAAGTACAGAGATAGTTGGGTATTGGAGGAACAATATTTAAAAGTAGTCTTTTAATTTCTGAGCTAAATAGTTCTAAGCAAAAGAAAAATATTTTACACATAACAAAACCTCGAACTTCCCGTTATTTTACAATTTAAATAACTTATCCTGCCCGGTGTATTTTTCATGCACTTCCCTGGTCCTCCTATGAAAAAGCTTAGAGGCCCCTGGCTTTAAAGTTAAACATATATAAAATTATCGGGTTTTCTACTACTACTGAAGTACTTGGGTTAATTTCATTGTGGGTGTGGGGTAAACAAGCTCATATTAAGAGTTCCAAATTTCTTCCAATTTCTTAATAATACAACGATTGTGCAGTGTATATGTTTAAAAAAAAATCTATGAATTAACCATTTTATCTCCTAACTCCTAGAAAAAAGGAATTTTTGATAAAAACATATTTTTTTAATGAAATTTATCAGTTTTACGGGCATAAACCGATAAAGCAACTTCTTCAAGAAATTTTCAGAGTCGGCTGGATTAGAGTAGGTTAAAAACCCTTACATCATATTTAACCTCTTTATCCTTACCCAATTTCCAAAAATTACGTGGAAACTATCTTCAGCAAAAAGAAAAACCCTTAAGACCACAACTTCTTTAATTCCAACAAGACCTACAGAACGAAAGAAGTCGAAGAAAAGGTGCACTGATAAGCTTTTAATGGAATGCCCAATAATTAAATGCCTTCTCATTAAGCGACTGACTTCAAACATCTCCCCTCCTCGAGGCCTTAAAAATAATTTCCATCATCAGTAATTCCCTCTTTTTCTCAAGCCCTCATTTTTTGAAACTTTATTTTTTTTTTATCATTAACTTTTTACCGTCTTGTTTGCAGCAGTTTCTGTCGTTACTTATTAACATCGTTTAGCGATTCCAGACAGTCGACTAAATGGACTTCCAACAAACGGCTGAAGCAGAGGGAAAATTCGTTATTAATAAGCCGTTAAATGAACTTATTTTACATGGTTGAGTCTCATTTTTCATTCGGGTTTGGCCAGAGAACTTAAAAGGTTATTTTTTTTTCTTCCTGGAAACGTGCCTTAATGATCTGAGGAGAGATTATTTCGTGTATGGGGTACAGATAGAAAAGGAGAATATTTGATACTTACGTCTTTGACTTCTCTAACTTTTTTCTTTGAGGATTTATTCAATAATTCGTTACACCTGAACCAAATTAACTAATTGAAAATTATGCATGATTTGAAATATCCATTGATTTTAATGATCTAGTATGGGAAACCCACCACTCTTTAAAAATAATTTATTTTTCAGATACTTATACTTAAATTAACTTTATAATAGTAATTTTTGTTATATGTGCTCAAATATTTTTTAATAGGTAACTTTCTTTAAATGAAACTTAAATAATTATAGACAGTTGGTGGTTAAATAATTATAATTTTGTATCCTAATTTTACTATTTTTATTACATTTAATAGAAAGTCAATTAAGTTTTCAAGTAAGACCGGTGTAACCAGCCATTTTGAATAAAGAAAAGTTCTTAACGATTGCAAATATCATGCATAAGGGTACGCGCATAGTGCGGCAGGTTTTCAGATTCCGAAATCAGATTCAGATTTCCGATTATCGGAAATCTGCGCTCAGAATTTGTCAGCGCCGGTGTCGTCCGCATAGTGCATCAGATTTTGCCTGCTTCTTCGGAAAGCGTTTTGTTTACATTTTGCTGAAGTAGCTTTATTTCTGCTCAAAAAGAGATCTGCTTATCCCAATGTTACGAAAAAAAAACATAATGCAAATAAAAAGTTATTAAAAGAAAAACTATGTATGTCAATTTAAAAATCATATTTAATGATCTAAAAATATATTTCAACGAAATTTAAAATCGGAATCTGAAAACCTGCCGCACTATGCGCGTACCCTAAGGGTTTATAAACAGATTGTACTTCTACCACAGAAAATCTTAAACGAAATTTTTTCTTAAGATGCACAAAAGTTCAAAAACGTACTAATACATTTATTCCATGGTCCATGATGCTCCATAACTAATTGTTCAATCCCCAAGTTAACCTTAAGAAAACAAAATCAACAATTCTATGAAAGGGTATGACCTGTATTAATTTTGTTTTTAATGGAAAGTTTAGTGTTTTTTATGCTTTTCGATTGCAAAACATTTTACTGTCAGTTACTTTTGAAAAATGATTAATAAATACTTTTAACAGTTAAGCTAATTTAAAAAAAGGATGTAACTGATCAAAATAATATTTTCTCTTAAAAGATAATTTTCTTTCCCTTCTAAAGCTTTGACCTTCACCTGAAAGTAAAAATATTATTCTATATATAACCATACTCTGATCGCTTTCTACCTCGCATCCTTTTAAACGAAATTAGATTTTTCTCGAAACTTATTTGGACGTTTTTCCTCTTATAAAGATTTCATACATACTTTCATTTCTTCCCTTCTAAGAACCAAACAATCCTTCACTCAACTTCCATTGATGTACGACATCGAAGTTAATATTTTCGGCATAAATCGTGTATTGGATTTCCACGACGCTACATAGTCTATTGAAAGCCGGAAATCTCTGATACCAGAAAGCTAAAAAAAGGAATGCAATTTAAACTCCTCAGAGCATAATTTTTTACATCGAAAAGAACTCATCGAGCATTTTCAGGACTGTCAAGCGTGCCTCCCTTTTAAAATTTCACAATCTTTTCCCAGAAGAGAAATACAAAGCGCGGAAAAGCAACACAAAAAAACACACACCCAATCCCAAAAACTCGCCTGTTTTCCAAAACCTGTTATTTTCGTCCGACGATACGTCATTTTTTATCTTCGCGTACGTTGATGCGTTTAAGGAGAGTGAAGGGGGTCGACAAGAGTAAGGGAACGGGGCTCTCTCGTCCGTTTTCGAGGACTCTGAAGTGGGATTTTTAAGAGAAAAACGAGATGAAAAATGAAAGACGCTCCTTTTTCTCGAATCACAGGAGGGAACGAACGTTACTCTAGAATCAGAGAGAGAGCTAATTTTCGCGCACAAAAACGGGGAGATTTTTTTTTCTTGTTTTGAATTTTGCGTTTCGTGCGTGACTATTAGAAAGAAAATGCAGCTTTTTGGTCGAAGATAAAAAAAGCACTTCTAAGGCGATTCGTTTTCTGTCAGGTACGTATTAAGTCGCTTTATGGATTTTTGGAGAAATTTTCGTTTTTAATGAATTTATACTTTACTCTGAAAGAAACCGGCATAGCTCTAAAAAAAAAATGGCGAATGAAATGTGACACTATATTCCCAGAGGTGCTATAAGAGATATTGTTGTTGATGCAGCATTTACATAACTACTCTAGAGACCGAATATGCTAAACCCCCCATTATTGACTATTCTTCCTAATAAAAATATATCACCATTACGATTTGAAAATACATAATCCAAACAAAAAATGTGCTTATTTTATGCGGAAAAGGTTAAATGTGGTAATGGTTATTAATGTCATGGTATGGCATAAATAAGAGACTTTGTATAAGCGATCTGTTACGCCAGTTTTCTTACAGAGTTCAGAATTAATTTTCAGTTTTCTTTAAAGTATCGAAGAGGGACACAGTTTGAAGATCTTTAAGAATCTTGCTATGAAAATTTTAAAAATATTTTTCTTTATTGAAAGAAGAGTTAGAAAAAAAATACTCTGTGGGTATTTTAAGAATAAAAAAGTCAAATTTTCTTAAATCAAATATTTTTCAAAATATATGTTTTATTCCTTAATAAGCGAAAGTAAAATATTTTGACTTTAAAAGATAAATTACTCCCAGACTGAAATATTATCTCTATATAGTATATCTTCTATGTAATTAATGTAAGAAAGAATAAAGAAAATCATTCGATAAATTGCACTGTTTTTAATCCAAATAAGTGCCTACATAACTGGTTTTATTATTTCTACTATAATTCTTATTCTACTTCACATATATAGTATTAGAATTAGATTACTATATTGTTATAAATAACTCAGGATGATTACTTTCACATCATCTTTGTATTAGATTTATGTTTTTTTTTTTCCAATAAAACTGTTCCATACGCAAAAGAACCTATTCCTAAAATGATATCTCTAGCTGTTAATCTCTTACATTATTCATGATCTTATATTATAACATTGGAGGAGAGATATATGCTTAAACTTCCATCTGGGGAACTTTTTTTTTTCGCGTTTGAGTATAAAATCTTAAGTATATTGGAAAGATTTATATTGATGTCTCTAAATACATATGGAAAAGAACTGCGGACACTGAACTGTTGTAATATTTTGAATAAATATTATTTATATTTGAACATTAAAATTGCAGTAATGCAAAGTGGCATAAGTTTTGAGAAGCTAATAAACTAAATTATTCGAATATATCATTGCTTTAAAGATTTTCAGTCCCTGAGCAGTTTAAGTAGTTTATGTTACTTAACCAGAGTGAAACTGCTTTCAACTTGTGTTTTTTGTAATACGTTCAATATGCCTAGGCATAAGTAAATATAAAGAACAAATTCTAAAATAATCGAGACATAGATTTAAGAATTACATACATAAAAATTTAAAACCCCACACAAGAGTAACGCACGTAATATCATTGAAAAGAATGAAAGAATTATTTTTTGAATGAATGTAAACCAAGTATAAAATCAATAAACATTTCCTTGCAGCATTTCTTTTGTTTTTACATGCGACTCAATTCAATGCATACAAACCAAAATCAATCTAGTCCTGTCTCCGTCACTTTGTGTACTAAACCAAATTTACATCAAACAATTGAATAAAACTCAAACACAAGTTTTTCAAAGCCTCTCTACAGCATGGGAGCATTCGAGATCACCAAAAAATTTGCACCACTCATTCCCACTATTCTTTGTCCCATCCAAATCCCTTTCCAAAAAAAAAGTATCAGTCAAAAGTCCCCACGGAACCTCCAAAAACTCCTCATCGGGTTCCCTCACACTTTTTGTGGCATCGCAAATTGGAAAAATACTGATGGAAAAATCAATGCTAATGGTGAAAAAGTTCTTTTTTTTTGCTCCTCTTTCATGCGATCGTCTTGTGTGCACCCCTTTCCTTTTTAATGGAATGTCGCACGAGCTTTATGTAAACATTTTCTCGACGAAGACTAACTCCATTCTCTGAAATACTTACATTTGTAAGACGGGGAACTTCTCCCCAGTGCTTTGGAAAACAAACAAAGCCTTCTTGGGTAATTTTGTTTGTTTTATATCGGAGTTGTCGCTCCCTTTATCATTGAATTTCCCCGACATTTTTTCGTTTTTATAGAGCGATAGAATAATGTCTTGTATTGAAGAACGTCGTTATTCGTGGGTTGTGTTTCGTTTTTATGCGTTTTCATTTGAATGAATATGGGCGTAATTTGGCCTGGATACGGTTTATGCGTTTACTGAGGGAATGAATGATGATCCTGTTTTTTTAAAGAGTTTTATCAAATTATACCGAAAGATGATGGCGCGACAGTGGTGTAAGTTTGAAGGATTCGGTGGTCTTAAATAAATAGAGCTTTTGCGAATGGTTATGCAAATTTAATATTAGTCTTTGAAACAATGTCGAGGAAGATCAGTGATGATATTCTTTTGAGCTTAATGTTTCATAAAATAAAGACTTTTTAATCTATCTAAGTTCAAAGTAAAAAAATCGGATAAGAAAGATTGATAAGTATATTTGTTGTGAAAATGTTTGTTAAGCTGTGTTGGGACGTATTAGATTGCACTGAAGGACTTCCGAATACGAAGGGAAAAATACTTTTCGGAGAATCTAAACCATTTGGAGAATATACAGGAGTATATTTATTGTTAAGCTCGTCTTCCCCACTATCTCAAAAATCTCATAGAATGAAACTATTCTATTGAGATCATTTTTATTTGATACTTTCAAACTAGTTTTTTTCTCTCAAATCTACCTTTTGTTTTAGTTTTCTGGGGTGGCTTAAATTAGAGTTTATAATCATACTAAAACGTCATATTTCAATTTTAATCCCATTCCTATTCACATAGACTTTTTTCCAGAGGATTTAAGACCTAAATTTAAATCTTAACGTTTAAATAATTAAGTTAAAAAATATTTTTTATTCATATAAAGCCAGAAAATTTTATACCCTCATCTCCTTACTTTCACTACCCGCTAAAATCTCTTTATACACACTTGGCTCAGAAGTTTTAGTTTTTCACTCCACTTTCACAAGACTAGCTTAATTACGCACTAAAAATCTGTGAAATAATTCTGGTAGTCTACACAAAAGAGCAGTTAAGCGCTCATATTCAGGAAGAGCCCCATCTTAAGAACCAGGTATTAAATTCCAAGGATGACTAATAGCAACATGGTGCAATTAGTGAGCACTATTATACTTAAAAGTAACCAGGAGGAAAAGTTCATAAACTGCACGTGCAATTTTCCCATCACGTTTGATTTTCATTGCACTTAATTACTTTGGCTCACGTTCACCCTTGCTAGAACACGCATTGTGCATGTCTGTATACTAGTTCCAACTTTATTTGTTGAAATGTTAATTGTAGTCGTCACGGTGCCTATGGAATTTCTACACGATGTTCCAAAAATTTCCGCGATTTTGTCTTCTTGAGTATCTTTTGGAGTTCGGGTTGATAGCGGAAGCTTATATTTAATTCAACGGAATGCTTAAGTTCAGATTGGTTCCAAACGTTTCCTGTATTAAAATGTGGTTTATGGCTTTATCCTTTGGATTCTCTCGCTTGAAATGAAGGAATGCACAATAAAAAGGGTTAATATTGAGGTAGTCACGCTAATGGCAAATCGGAATTTCCTTATTAGTCTTCCTTAAACTTGCTGATATTTTCGGATTGCGCGGGTGAAGACTATGAAATTTGCCGTTACATTTTATTTCATGATACCAAACCAGTTGAACTATTTAGCTCAATACTATATCTTGCTCAGTTTTTAAAGAACTAAACTAATTATACATCGTGAAACAAAAATTAAAACAAAATTAGGAAGGAACAAAATATCTTAAATTATAAATATTCTGATGTAAACCCGACAATTTTAAAAGGAAAGTTTGTAAAAAGTGCTGCACAAAAAATAATAAATTGAAAAAAAAAAAAAAAAAAAAAAAAACCGTCAAACAGAGAAAATTAACTTTCAATAAAATAAAATGTTAGGTCATCTGTATTGAGAATGCTGTTAGCATCTGTTTTATATAAAGTGAATTGTATTTTAACTAGGATTTTTCGTCTTTTAAGTTTGAGTGAAATGTTATATTAAAAAAATATTTTTGATTAAAGTGTTCTTTATTTTATTTGAACTTTTTGATCGGTCTAAAAGTGTTTTGCGAAACGCTTCATTCAATCTGAAACTTTCCATGCATGCTTTTTATGCTATCATTATTTCGTGATTTTCTTGCTCTTTCCTCATAAAACGCGCAGAATGAAAGCAACTGACTTCACAACTTCAATACAAGGCCACCCCTTGTCTCACTCATGCATGCAAAAAGTTTAAGAACTTTTTCAACGGCTTTCATACTTCATCAGGCGTTTTCTGCGAGGAATATATTTCTTAAATAAAAAATACACCTCGTAACAGCGCGTGCAATTTCGGCGGATGAACCCATAACAAGAAAAAAAAATCCTCATAAACGCCCTCAACTTAAAGTAGAAGGAGAGGAATATATAACATTTTGCGGCAATTTTCCAGGCTTTTAAAACCCCTCGCATTTGACACAGCGAAGACTGCCACAATCTGTTCTAAAACGCCTATTTTACAAGAAGGTGTGCGAACGCCATTTTGTGAACTCCGCCCGATATTGGGGCTCTTACGAGAGAGAACCGGCAAAAAAGCTGTTTTTGTTCGAAAACTTATCACTCAGCAATTTTTCTCCCCTTTTTCCCAGGTATAAAGAGGGGGGAGTTCCCCCAATACTCTCATCCCCTAATGCGCCCGTTTTATTGCTTTTTCTCTCGTTGAATGCCGACAATTTTAAAAGCCTTGAAAAATCACCGCTCTTATTAAGGGCTTGCAACGTTTAATGATTTCGGTTAAATGGCCGCTGCCCTGGTCTTTTTGTCCCTCTTTTTTACCCTTTTCTTTCCCCGTAGCAGTGGAATCTTAAGAAAAAATAATAACTTTAAGAGATAAAAAGGGATTTTTAGGGTGCCATCAGGTTTTTATTGTTGAGGGACGCCTTTCTGAACTCTTATCATATATTGAAGCCATTCCCTATATATATTTCTTTTGGAAGGCATACAAAGAAAATAGGTTATCCTAATATTGGGATATTATTGGCTGGAGCAATGTGCCTAACATATTAAATGGTAACCTATTCGAGTGTAAACGGTCCTTAATTTCTTTTGATGTTGCAAAGATTTCACTGCGAGCACTTAATACTAGGTATAAATACTTTATTTCTTATGAGATGACCATATTTGCGCTACAGTTCTGGGTTGTAACTATAAAATTTAAGGGTCCAGCTATTAAATTAATGTTTATGAATGTATACGTTTATGCGTAAGGCGAATAGTAAAGTAAGGTTGTGGAAAATGTAAACATAAATAATTGTGAAAGAAAAACTTATTGACCATTATTTAGATTTATTTTATAACGCAATGGCGTATGTGAAGTCTAATTCATCAATATAATTAAAACAGTCAAAACTTTATAATTTTATTCTATTTATAGACTAGTACAGCAGAAGCGAGTCATATAGGCAAAATTCTGTACTATGAATAAATTTTTCTTTTTTCCTTACATTTTTATACATGTTATTGCTAAGTAAAAATGATGAAACTTGAAATTCAATAATGAATTAAAAAAAAACACCAGCACTTGAATAAAATTTTGAATCATCCCTTTAGAAACCGTCTTAGGCCGTCAGTCACCAAACCAAAATCCTGGATTTCATATTGTTGAGCGTTCTAGTCTATGGTATCTGTGAAAGTTTTGTACAAATATAAACGTTTTTAATACGTTCTTGATAAACAAATGTACATTTCTATTTATCTTTTAAACAAGGCACCTTTTTATAAATATGAAATACCATTAAACTAAATTATTCCCTTCAAGCGAACTATAAGACACTATTAAGCATGCCTCGCAGCTAAATTAGACCTCCTCCACTTAGGAGGAATATTCCTTGAATTCTGATTTAACAGCGCTAAGGGTTGACACAAACTTAAACCCATGGCATGCTAGAGATAAGTCCACTCAAACAGTCTCATTGGTGGTAAACCCTTAAACTAGTCTCATGCGTTGTGTGCTAAGGTCTAATGCAATGGCTATAGGTAATGTAATCTCAAGTTAGCTGGATATTGAATTTCTGATACCTATAGGCTGTTTATTTTGTAGTTATTAGGATAGGCTTACCAAATGTTTAGAAGACTTTACATTTTTAAAGCCAGGATACATGGGTGCCACTCTTCAAAAATTGATTGAATTGAAAGTTTGAACTTTGTTTATAAAAATCCTCCCCGCCTAACAGAATTTTTTAAATTGCAGAAAGACCTACAAAACATCATATGAATAGGTCCTTAACTTTTCAGTTGCATTTGTGTAAATCAGACTTATTTTGTGGCAAAATGTGCGAGGTTAATACTGAAATTCAGTACAAATTGCTGCCAATGTGTGGGCCAATTTTATGTTTGATATTGAACCTGGGACTGAATTCCGTTTACAGAATTTTTAAGAAGACTGAATTTCGTCCTCAGGACTGAAGAAAAAACACTCATGGCCAGGAATAAAAAAATTAAAAAGTTAAAATTTTTTTCACTTTAATGTGCAATGTGCATATGAGTAACTGAAAATACACATAATGGAACACGTTATTGACTTATTTAAAATCATATTCGGTTTGTGGAGGTATTAGGAATATTGTGAAGTAAGGCAACGAAATTTATTTAAAACAAACTCTAGGATTTCAATTTTTGTGCGATGCAAATACATAATTGAATTCAAACAGTGTTTAAAGATCTACAGAAGAAAAATATCTACAGCAGACCACAACTTGTAAAGTTTAAATATTAACCCTAACCTAATAATCAACAAGATGTTATTTAAAGAAACACCTTCATTAGCAACAATTCTTAGATTTCTCAGCCCAACCACCCTTTCTTCCCGTAATCCGCTTCATTTAAACAGAAGAAAAAAAATAGAACAAATCACCTCCAGATAAACACATCCCCCTTGATTCGACGCCACTATCTCCTGCTCAACTCCGCAAACGAGAACCCGGAGGCCACAGGAAAAAACAACTTCACCCACCCCTCTTGTTCTCCGTCACTATTGATATCGAAAGAATTCTTGTTTCAGAAGAACCGCCACCGATAAAATCCACCACCCACAACTCGTTCTCCCCGTCATCAGTCCCCTCTTGACCCCCTTCTGCCTCGAGATAACGTGTGGTCGACGAGAAGAAAGAAAATAAAGCTCCTCGGTAAGTAACACAGTGATATTAGAGAAGGGGGAGCTTCGATTATTATTTGATGAGGATTTTGGATTTCCCGAGGACAGTAGCTTTGCGATTGATGTGTTTTGGGGGGAAATGTTTACGTTCCGATTTTCTTTGGGAGAGCCAATGATAAGAGGGGAAAAGGGTTTCTTGTTTCTTATCGAGGGAGGGTGGTTTTTATTTGGATCTGAATAGCTAGGGGATTGGGGGTTTCGGAGTTGGAGAAAAAAGAATTTGGATGGCAAAATATTTTGTTTCCTACAGTTGGTTTTCTTTTCATGGCTTTTTTTTGGATGTAACTTCATTTGTTACTTTATATGGTAGAATTGAAAGCCAGCAAGCAGCAGATTTTCACAACAAATACGGAGATCAAATTGAGCGAGTAGACACATTCTTAAACAGCTGGACTATTGGGACTTGACTACGTGGAGCGATTTTGAGGTGCTGAATTCTACTGCGTAGTTGTTGGTTTGTTTGTAAACAAGCTTGCACAACTTGAATCTTCTGCGTAGTTGGTTGGTGGCCTGCTTTCGTTGTATGTTTACTATTTACAGGGGGGGGGGGGAATTTCCTTCTGCTGTCTCCGTTTATGAAGAATTAATTGACAGGTATTTCTTATAATTGCTTATATTTTTACTAGAACTATACTATAGACGCTCTTTTAACCACACTGTAAAAAAATCCTGGAACGTTCCAAGGAAAAACTGGGCAGCTGGGTTGCCCATTTTTTCCAAGTAATGTTCCTGTAAAATAACAGGAAAATTGCCGTAAAATACTGGTACACTGGTATTTTTGATTGATTTTACCGTTGTTTCTGTTATTTTCTAGGAACATTACTTGGAAAAAATTGGCAACAAAGCTGCCCAGTTTTTCCAAGAAAAGTGGCAAGATTTTTTTTACAGTGCAGTTTCCGGTTAATTAGATCGTTTTAACTGGACATAATTATTCTGACTGAGTATGCAAAATAAAACATGAAAAATTGTGCAAAATCTATTCTTCCAAACATGGTATACAAATAGTTTGTTATAAGTTAATACATTGGTGCGGTACCTTTATCTATCTTGTTAAAAATCTTGTATACCTCAAATTTTAAAATATAGTCAATTTTTTGGTTTGGAATATTTCTTTGGTTTGCTAGTTTTGGCGATATTTTTAATATTTGGCATTCAAAACAGCTCCGTAATTTTTAACAGGATGTATTATGGAAAAGTATACACGCATTTAATAACACAGTTCGGCAATCAAAAAGCAAGCTGTTTAAATTTTTTATGTATTTTAGTTTGTTGATAACATAAAAGAGTAAAGAAAATGTTCTATACGCCAAGATGTTACACAAATTTCAAACTTATCTTTAAATTTGCACTTTAAGTTTTAGTGCATTTTAGTCTTTATTACTTTATAAAATTTGGAGTTGTGTTTGAATAACATTAGGAATTATTTCACCAGGAGGTTAAATAGATGGATTATTAGTACAATGATGACAGACTATTATTGGATACTTTGAAGAAACATTCTTGTTGTTACTCACAAAGTTAAATGCACCAAGTGAAAGAAAGAAAAAGTGATTTTAGAGTGTGTAAATAAGTCCATTGCCGTTAAAAATTTAATTTTTAGGAAGCTTGACGTCTGAGGGTTATAAGAAACATCCAACATTCAAAATAACCAGAAAAGTAACAATAAGTAAAAAAAACCTCTGCAGTTTACTATACAGCTAGTATAACTACATTTGAAAAACTATCCAATTTATTTTCTAAATCGTTATATTTTGATTATTAATAATTTTCTTGTTTAGACTAATGCATAAAGAGTAAATGTATTAGTTTTAGCCTCCACATGATGCATATTAACACTTTATGAAGAATTATTCAAATAAATACTTTTAAAGCGTTCTTAATTTTTATTACTAGTCCTTGGAAGTATTGCCTTCCCTGTTCCCTTACGCCACAATCCAAGTCATAAAATCCATGTCAAAAAGAAAATGAATACATAAATGTTTGAAAGAAAGTCGTAAAACTTAATATCTCTCCCGCACCATCTTTAAAAAGATAACGAAAGCGGAAGACAGGAGGGATGGGAACATCTTCACAACCTATCACATTTATCAGGGAAGACCTTGACTCGGGAGTTTGAGATAAAGAATGCATGAGATCAATATGTTACACAAGCAGCTTGTGGATTAATAAAAAGGTATTCAGAGGAAATTCCCGTTTGAAGCATATTACAACACATGTCTGCAATCTTTCCAGAAGGAAGGTATTAGTTATCCAGGGTAAATAGTCTTCTATATAGTTAATAGTCTCAGTGATGTTGGAAACCTTTGTCATTTAAAACTTATATTTAAAATTACATGGTATTATTTCGTTTTGAAAACTTTGGATAGTGTATATGTGCATTTGATGTGCTGAGAGTTGTTAAACAGAATTTTCTGAGGAACATGATGAGTAAATAATGATTAAAATTTAACGGATAAAACTTTTAAAAACATTAATGTGACTTCTGTAATTTGGAGGACGATATGATTAAGATTTGGTCATACACTTGGTTTTAAGAGCTTGATTAACTTGTTTAAAAATAATATATGGTTTCTCATATATTATCTTATATAAATATTACCTTACAATTCTATAAAATTATTCTTAATTACTTTAGCACGCTTTATTTAAATTGTTTCACATAACTTTTATTCATAGCATAAAGTTACTTCCAAAATTAGTATTTTTATAATTGTGTAGAAAATATAGGTAGGTATAGTGCTGTTCTTTAAAAACAACCCACTGTTTCATATTTTCTTCATTAAAAGCTTAATAAAAAGGATAATTAAATCGAACAAAAAGCTGTACTAGCGGCTCATCCTCCCTAACATTTTAGTGCTTAGCATGTTTAATTCCAACTATCCATTACAAATTGGCAGCCAATTAAGTAAGAATTTGAAAAAAAACCCACTTTTTCCTAGGACTCTAATTGGCGGACTGAGCTAAAACTTTAATATTTTATTCTCATAGTAATGGGATAACATAAAAACGCGCGAAAAATGCTCTAAAGTCTTTATAACATACATTTTTACAAAATCTGTAAATCTGAAGCACATTTTTGACAAAAATCTACATTATCTCAGCTTGTTTAAAAAATAAGTAAATAAACCGTTCTTTGACCAGTTTTTACACCCCTGACACTCTAAAGGGCATAGAAAGACAGGGTATATGAGATGGTGAAATTATTTTAATTATTTAATTAAAAAATCTCACTGGGTTGTTTTTAGGGTACAATTTGGTGTGGGTTGTTTTTAAAGGACAGCACTATACATCTTTTAATTTTCGTAATATTCAATATTTGTGAATCTCCTTGTCATAAATTTTTATCAAATCAAATATCTTTCACATAGTAAATATAAGCCTATACATAAACCTATAGCAATATACACGTCTTAAATGAAGTATTTAATTTTACCCACTTTAAGATTTGGAGTAATTTCAACTCAGGAAAATGAAAAAGCAAAGCTAGCATGGTACGAACATGGTAAACAATAGTCTTCCAATTTTAGTTTTATTAAAAGAAACCAATTTTTAAAGATTTGAAAGCTTTTAGAAAAGGCATCTAACGGCCTTGCCTTCCTTCAGAGATGGTTCTGAATAAACGCTCTATCAAAATAGAAATAACAAAGAAAATTACTCTTTTTTAGTTGGCAATAAATCAAACAGCGCTTACGCATCATTTATAGTTATCTAAATCTTCAAGCTGTTTTATTTCTTCATCCCAAACTATTATCTTCTTTCAATACACCTAGCACATCCAAATCATTTCCAAATAGCGTTCATTTATTCCGATAGCAATCTTTCTCCCCCCTCTTCCGCACCCCCTTCGATTCGCTTATTATTTACTTTTGCATAAATCCATCCGAGGGCGCACCATAAAAGAGTACAGGAGCGTCATAAATTAGCGCCCCTGCTTCAAGAGAGAGAGAGAGAGAGAAGCTGCCTTTTTACAGTTCACTTACGGCCCTTCTCCGAATATCTCTTTCGCCCCATATCCCCAAAAGAGCAGGAGAAACACTCGTGTGAAATTGAACGTGAGAGCGGCGTCAAACAAAAACAAGAGACAGAAAGTAAATAAGGCACAAAAGGCATCATAAGAAGAAAATGAAGCAGAGAGAGAGAGAAATAAAAAAAAAATATATTTTCTTTCCTTTTCTTTTTCCGGGCTCTAGTGAAGGTAATCAATTTCTTTATCAGAGTCCTCGAGAGAAGGGGACTTCCAGAGTTGTGATTACCCATACGAAAATCATCGATGGATGGACAGTATGGCGATAAATCGATGGGTTCATCGATATTGTCATCGATGAAAAAGAGCGGCCCGGGCCATATTGGCTTTTATCCGATGATCTCTGAAGTGCACTGCTGCCTTTGCGGTCGATGGGACTAGTTTCTTTTTTGATAAGGAGTTGATTTATGAATATGCCGAGAAATTATTTTTGAGTTTTTTTTTTAAAAAGGGAATTAGGATTGTTTCTGAAAGGAATCGATGTATGTATTGGGGTTTTGATAAAGATGAGGAATGCCGGAGAGTTGTTTGTGAAAGCTTTACGACATGTGTCGTTTTTCAGCTGGTGACAAATCACGTATGTTTTGGCAGATTTGTCATTGTAGAAGGGGCATTACAAATTATGGTGGGTCTGCATACATCATCCTTAGATGGAAATGTCAGGAAATCCGATAAAAAAAAGAAAAGGACGCAAACAGGGTACTTAAATTTCGATTTTACTAATGACCTTGATTTGAACATGTTTAAAAAGACTTCTGTTAACTGAGGGAGTTAAAAGAGTAGGTTTTTTTTAAAGTTTTACAATGTTTCATTACTGTTAAATTTATCTATAATTCAATATCTGAACTATAAACTAAATAAAATACGAGATTATGCATTCCCTAATGAACAATATACCATTCACTCCATACATTAATAGTTTTCCATAGTTTCTAAAATGTAACCTCATACTAACTACATTATACCCTGAACAATTTTCAGTGAATTTCATCAAAGGCACGATAAGTAGGATATTTTGCCTAGAAATGTACCCAAAGCACGCTGAAATTTGTAACATGGGGATAAGAAATTGTTTTATGCTTTGGTTTTAGTGAATTATGTATTCTCTCTAACGTTGAGAATAACTAAAGAGCTTTAGATTAAAATATTTGAGTAGATTTTGATTCCGAAAACGAGTAGAAAATATATTATGAATGAGACTTCATGAATGTAATCTCTTATATAATTTGAGTAAAAATGATAGTTCGAATTTCCCGATGATATTCTGGGTTCTGTGCAATTTGCTGTCAATAACATTTAAAAACCATGAATTAGCGTCTGTCTTATAGTTTATCTATGAATACAAAAATTTATCCCAGTGTATGATAAGTTTTACATAATAGATGATGATTTAGAAGTAGAGAAGGTAATGTTGTGTGTATTATATGATAAATCTTTCTAGGTATCTGTTAAGTTATATTAAAATCAGAGGCCAGTAAACAGTAGAAAGAAGTTTAATGAAAACGTTATAAAAGCCAAAAGATCAAGTACAAAGTATAAGAAAAGCACAAAACTAAATTTCAAATAACAATCACACGAGACATGAATAATAATAGAGTGTTTTCAGGTGACGTCACAACCGGTTATTTTCTGTTAACTGTGTATCTTCTGTAGGGCCTTTAACTGTTACTAAGGCTGTTGTTTATCTGTTGCTAAGGCGGTTTTTAGGTATGGGATCACGTGATTGCAAATGTTCCAATAGAAAAATTCCACGGCTAGTCATTTTCTGTAACTGTTAAGTGTTAACCTCTGTAGGGCAAAAAACTGTAACATCTTCTGTTGCTATGGCCGTTGTTAGGTCCGAGTCATGTGATTGAAAATGCTCTATACAGCATCTACATGACATTGTCAACAAACTTTACAGAAACAATTTAAACAAATTATAATGATTAACCTCAACAGTATCAATATGTTTTGTTACATTTTGTGGATCGTGGCAAACTTATATTTTCTGGTACAAGTTTTCGAAATTAAAGTACCTAAATACCTTTTTACAACTTTTACGAAATATCACTGTATAATGTGTAACATAAAATGCGAATTCTATAAAATATTGTTTCTATACAGTTTTATTTTAAGTTGGAGCATATATTGAGTTGAGTAAGCGATAAAATATTAAAAAAGCGCCAATAATTATTATAAAAAGGTACATCTTTTGTAAAGCTAATATGACTGGACACTGGATAAAAATTTACACTTATTACAAAGTTTGTTGTTCAAGCAAAAACTTTAAGAATTTCCTTTACTTTGGTGATAAAGCAACACCCAAGAGGAAACTCAAAAACTTTCTTCCACATACCTCAGGCTGAAAACGAAACCGTTTACTCTTCACAGTTCTACAAATCTTATTACACCCACCCTACAATACAGATGCATCAGAACTACCTTTCCTCCCTAGATAACGAAAGCAAATACAATTACAGTGCGCAAAGAAACTTGTTAGTCTTTTTCCCTCCCAAAGGTGCTTCGGTATCAGCAACAATGCCCGTAACCTGGAATTAAAATTTTTCTCTCTCACTAGTTCTCTCTCTCACTGTAACCACAAGTCGTCGAAAGCTTAATGTAGAATCGATATCCACACGGTTTGGAAGACTTTTAAATTCACGGCCTCGGGTCTGTCTATTTATCAAACGTAATTTTCACCCCTCTCTTCGCTGGAGGGCCGAAGGGAGTGCAGATAATAACAGGTCTCGCCGAATGTTGTGCGGAATTTTGCTTCTTGCGGAAAGAAGATAATGAAGACGTATGGATACGGGAAGTTTTTCGCTTTTATTTTTAATGACGGCCGCCAAATGAGGCGATGACGTTTGTTTTATGGAGCGGCTGTATGTTTTGACTGTTGCGAGTTTGTTTCCCTTTCGGGCTATTAGGATCGAATCTTCCGATAGTGTAACAAGCGAGTGCTCTTTGGCGCCGAAATGCCGCTTAGCGTGACAGGGATTGGAGTGTTTAAATTAGCGCCATCCATTTGGTTGTATTGCTTTTTCCGAGAGGCACTTTGTGCTGCTGAAAGGAATGGATTTAGACTCCAAGGTGAATCTGCGTTAGAATATCGATTATCACGTTGCGACCTATCGTTATCGTATGCTTCTTTCGCGAGCAATAAAAGTGAAAACTTTGGATGAAATTTTTTCTGAAAGTTGATTGTAAAAATTCCAGACAAAGAGTTGTTGTCTTGCATCAAATATACTGGTTTCATTACCTATCCATTGAAGACAAAAATTAAAAAAGGAAAAAAAAAATAAAACAAACTATTTGATTATTTATTTCTTAATTAGTTGGCTTACAATTTTATCTAAATTCTATGTGGCTTTCATTTCAATATTTTAAATGCCTTTTCCAGAAATTTGATGCCAAGAATGTTTTCATTCGATTCCATTTTAGGATATCGGGAAGGATTTGCATTCTTTAAAGAAATATTCTATTTATATCCGTTATTTACATTTGTTGCTGTAATTAACAATGAAATAATTATTCCCTCTAAATTAACTCTAAAACTAACAACGAAGTGCAATTAAAAACCAAAGAGCTTGAATAACTCAAATGCCTCTAATTATAAAACCTGAATTGATCGAAGATTGCATTCTTACCCTCGTATTTCCTATTTATTCAATGCTACTTTATGAATTTTAAGTTTTGGATGATTTGAACTTAAATCCCCTTTCGGTTTCGAATTATCCATATTGCATATACAAAAAAAGTTTACAGTTATTTTAATAACAATTTATTTACTTTTATTTCAGTTCCATAAAAGAAAGTTCCATAAAATAGGATCAAATTGTAATTTTATAAAGCCTAAAAGCTTGGATAATTAAGTCATAGATGATCTATCTATTTGGGCTCCCACAACTTGACCTCTTAGAAAGAGTTTAAGGTCTTTGGAGTCTATGACTCCCTATTTTTTTGTTATTTTTGTATTATTTTTTTGGTTTCTAATTATTCCCAACCTTTGAAGACGCATAAATCTTTCATTCTACTCATTGTTTGAAAGAAAACTTAATGACCATCAATTAACTAGAGAATTATTTGTATCATTTTCGGTTTTTTATTTCAATTCCCAAGAACTCAAAATAAAGGGGATATTTATTACTTAAGTATATGCTTATTTAGAGGAAATAATTACAGTAATAGATATCCATGAAACTGAAAAATATCTAAGAATTCTAATTATCCACAACAATTCTATACTTAATAGCTCTAAGCGAAGTACGTAGAAAAATAAGAAAGAATAATATGCAATTATCTACAGAAAATTTGGTTTGGATCTTTTTAATTCTCTCTCAGATTCTCGGGAATTGTTCAAATGATCTTTGAAAATAAAAATGCTTCCCGTTTCCCTTTCTCTTAAATAAAAGAAAAATTGTTATACCAAGGAAAATAATTGATGGTTTCCTAAACAAACATTTATGATTCTGGAATAAACATTCGAAGAAAAACTAATTGCTCATAAATTAAAAGTTTATGAGTGTAAAAATAATGTAGTATTACTTGTGTACAAAAATGGACGATTAAAATACCTATAATTTATTGTTGTTACCATCAATATAAATAGTTTAAATATGTATTTTAATGAGTTGTTCTGCTGATTATTCCAATAATTTTCAATCTTTGGCATATAAAATAGCTTGGTAATTTATCAATGTTATAAACAAGGAAATAGTAACAGTATAATGTTTGTCGTGATGTAAGTAAATGTATTTCAAAGCAAAAGTTAGGACACAAATTTTCATTTCAGTGAACTCCTTAAATTTGATACATTTTGTTTGGAATTATCTTCTGATGATCTTTAAATAATAATGGAAAAATTTGGAAAAATTAAACTGTACAAAAAATTAAATTTTAATAGATAATTTAGTAAATTAGAGTTGTTATTTAGTAAATTAATGTTGTTAAATTAGTATCTGTAATAATTAGTTAAAGTTATACATAAATTATCATTCCATAAAGTAATTTATACAATTACTAATAAATATGGATAAATTTATTGAATGATTACTGATTTATGATTATTTACAAAGAGTACTATATAATTCGTAAATTTCAAACTACAATTGCAATTACCTTTGAAATTTGAAATGTACTAATTCATTTATTCATTGAATTCGAAGAACAATATTTTTTTCTTCAAGTAAGATAAAAACTTATAGTTAGTATATAAAACTGAACATCCATAGAATTCCATTCAAAAAATAAATTATAAACTCGATAATATTTCTCTAGTTAAAAATCGCATTACACCAGACTAATTTTAATATTTTATAAAATATATTGCCTTATGTTTAGAAAACTAATTTTCAAAATCCTTATTGGATCTTTGTAAAATTCAGTACTACATACAATCACATGCAACACTGAAATATCTATAGAAGCCCTTAAAAATACGAAACCTCCATTTTAAGTCCCTTCCAAAATCCACTGTATAATATCCACACCGAAAGAAACCCCCCACAAACTTAATACATTCCTATCCTTTCTCAAAATAATCTCGAACACCGCTTCTCCCAACATCGCACCGAGTTATTAATAACCAACTTCCCGATAAATAAGAGGGTCGGCGAAACGAAACTTTCTCGCAGCAAAACCAACTTGAAAAATCCGCTCGTGATAAATGAAACTAGTCCCGCCTCTCATTTAACAATCATTAATATTGCCCTGGAATTTGTCTCGGTATTAACTTATCGACCCCTTCTCAATCAATATGCCGAGCTAAGTCTCGACACTTAAAGCTTTAATCCGATCAGCGAATCGCATAAATAGAATCAGGCAGTTTTCTGTACATTTGAATGCAAGAGCTGGGAAGCTTTCAATGGGATAGAAGCAACAAGTGTACATTTATTTTTATTTTTAAATGAAAGTGATGGCGGATAAAAAGTGAGTTTAGCCTGAGCCATGGACATGGTTGAGCATAAAGTTATCTTTCTATTTTCATTCAAAGTTAGTTTTCTATTAGGTTTTTCATATACACTTCTATTCTTTTACGTTGTATGGCTTCTAAGGTCTGTTCAATAAAAACTCAATTACAATAAAAATTCAGTTTCAGTTTACTTTTAAGAATTCTTTTCTTATAATTAATTTTGTATTAGTTAATTATTAATTGTTAATTAATAATTAATTACTCTCTTTCATGCTGTAGAAGGAGAACAGCTGTTTTTACAATTCTTATTAAGTTTATTTAATTATATTCTTATTAACTTTTTATTCATATTAACTTTGAAAGTTTGAAGAAATAAATAAATAAACAACATTTTTCAACATAAAAAGATTTTTGGGTGGAGTTCTTTTTGTTATAACTGTACTGTATACTGAAGAGGTCTTTGAAGATTCAGTAAAATTTTGGGGGTTTAACAATTAAAAAAATATTACCTATTCTATTTCCTATTTAAAACTGACGATTCAATTTGAGGGAACCTTTTAGCTAAATGTGGACGTTTTTACGCAAAGACGTTTTTAGAACTGGCTTGAATGAAATGAATATTATTATTTAAACAGAACTTTATAGAAGAGTTCAACTATGTGACGTCACAGAGTGGTAAAAGACTTCCCCTATGTATTTCGAAACGAAAATAAGTTTTTCTTCAATGTTATGGAATAAACACTTGAAGTGTTCCGGCATAAGGTCAACTTCTGATTGAACTCTTCTATATAACACGCACATTTAAAGTTCTAAACTGTTTTAATTATTTCAGAAAAAAGTAAAATTTTTTGGCAACATATGCAAAACGATATTTATAATAAGAAGTGGATTTTCATTACTCATAAAGGCAATCAAACGGGTTCTAAAAGGACCAAAGTTATTCGAAATTTTAAATTATAAATTAAATTGTCAGAATAACCAACATCCTTAAACGACTTTCTGCGTTTAGCGGTTTGGGTGGTGTTATTTTATGTGAGCATTTTTATCAATACAATCAAACGATTTTTAATCCTGCCACAATCAGTAAGACGATGTATGTTATTTTATAAATCTAATTAAAAAAAACTATTTTAATCATATTATTCCCTTTTGCATGAACAAGTGTGTAATGCTTTAAAATGGCGATAGTCTTTCTTTTTGTATTTTTCAATGTCATAATCAATAATTTTATTGCCAATGTAACCAATCAGGTCTGAAAAAGGGTATGACGTCACATCCTCCAGAAAGTGCCCTCTCCATTGGGCTGAAAAATAATTAGTTTGTACTTTTCAAAATAATATTAATAATTTTTTACTATTATTGAAAGGGACTCAAGGCGGGCCACTAGTGGGGAATCTTAGGAAACTTTAAGAGGTTGTTTAAAATTTTTTATTATGAATTTCCTAAAAGAGTTAAATAGTCGGAAAATATTTATTAGATGCGCAAAGGAATACATTTAATATATAAGCTGTGTTTGAATAAATAGAATTGTACAAGAAAAGTGTCCCATATTGCTCTACTCTCCCTTTAGTTTACAAATAGTATGTTGTAAAGTATGTATGTAACAAATAGTATAGCAAGTATAGCAAGTATAGTATAGTAGTATGTATAGCAAATAGTATGTATGTAGACCCAAGTTGAAATTTCTACCAAAATGAAAGTAGTATCAAAGTTGGCTTTTCCCACACTACACTTTATGAAGGAAAAGCGGGTTTTACAGGCAAATATCATGTAGGTAGGAAAGCAAAGATCATATGAGACAAAAAATTACTTCACTGGTTTTTAACGTATTTATACCGTTAAAAATCTCTAAAATAATTTTGATGTTCACTATTCAGATGTGACCAAAGTTATTAATATTTCTGAAAAAAAAAAAAACTGTGTAGTTAAATTGATTGGTTTACTGTTTTAAATGACATTTTATATCTTGATTACTTGCAAATATTTAAGCATTGCTTACAAATTTTAATGGTTTAGTTTAGGTAACTGTAAAATACTATCTGTTTTTAAATAAAATATAATTAATAACCTTATTGGATAATTATATAATATCATTGAAAACTAAATATTGAAGCCAAATTCAGTTTTCAACCAAAAATGTAACGTGTGAAGTTTGCTTCCCGCATAGTAAGTATTATAAAGGAAAAACGTGTTGTACAGATTATAAGATCATGGTAAGAAAGCAAACACTATTTTGAGACAATGTTCATTATTTTTTTTATTGGTCTTCTGCTTATGGTTATGATTATATTTCGAGGCTGCCTTTTATTTCTTTTCACTTTTGTGTACATAAATATTTTTTAAACTTTTAGCTAAAGCTCATTTTACAAAAGTTTTACTTGTTGTTGCCCATCCCCGAGATACAGCAGAGCTATATATCAAGTTTTACCACAATTAAATAGTTTTACTTAAATAGTTAAATTAAATGAATAGTTATAGCTAAATGAAATGAGGGCAGCATTCCTGGTTATGGGAAGTTGAATTGCAATCTATACAACGACGGAGGTTCTCGTGGTCAAAAATGGCCCCGAGCACCAGTGCTCAGGTCAATGAGACCCTCTCGTGCCTCCTCACGAAAGCGGGATTAGCATCGGCAGATGTAATGAAACGATCCAGCAGCCAGTGATTAGAAACGCGAGCGCTCTGACGACTAATTATCTCCGAATTGGGGGAAGACGAGCCCCTTAAGCTACAAATAATTACGCCAAATAGCTACTAAGCGATACAGAAAATTGAAAATACCGGTAGTATGAGGCCGAAAACACGATAGCGCATTTATGGTCAGGCTTTAACTTGTATTAACGAACGGGTGGGGGATTTTAAAAGGTAGGTAATTGCCTATAGCCTGTGGCCCAGGGTAATTGCTCCCGTCAAAAGAGCAGTTGGGGGGAGGCTGTAGTTTCTTGGAGGGGGTGGCATACGATGTTGAGGGATTTGTGAGGGCCCTTGGAGTTTGGAGTAAGCTGGCGTCTCATTGGATGTTGGTTTTGTAGTGGGGTGTTTGGGAGAGGGTGCTTGAAGTTGTGGTTATTTGTATTCGTTTAGGGAAGGGATGAGTTTGGACTAATTGTTGTAATGTGTTAGTCGTTGGTAAAACTGGAGGTAGTGTAGTTGATTTGGTTTTGTGGATTAGGTGTTTTGATGTTCTTGATTGTAGCTTTTGATTTTGATACGAAAATTTATTTAAACCTTATTCAAATATTCTTATTTGATTGTAAAAACAAAGAGCATTAATAATTTTATCGTTTTTTACCTGGTCTATCTCAGCGAAATAGTGATTTCCTCGCTGGAGCAATATTGATGAAAGAGAAATTATAAAACTAATAGAATTTTTCTCTAAAAATAACACTAAATCGTTTCATTTTTGCTACAGTGTCAGTTAAATGCAAAATTATGAAGCAATTCTTAAGATTTTATGACTTGAAGGATAACAGTTGTGGTAGAACGCTTGATTGACAACAAAAGATAAAAAATAAATTACTTTAAGTAAGATTAACACACAAAACAGCTTTTAACATTACATTTATAGGTTTCTACAACAATACAAAAAAGCAAAACCCACACACAATACATGTTTTCTAAACTAATACTAGAAAATAACTGACCCTTTATTTGACAAAAGTGTTATGAGGCAATATGGAGGCATTTACAACAAAACAAGAATGATTCAAAGTGCTTAGTAAAAATAGTTTTCTTACCACCCAAAATACAACAACAGTGCATTTACAAGTTGACTTATACATACAAAAAATATTGTCAAATAAAAATTGTGCAAAAAAAAGTAGCATTATTGGACACTATTTACAAAACACAAAAAAAAGCCATAAATTCTCCGCTTAATTCATTCGCACAACAAAACCATTCACATTCAAATACGACCATTAAGCGAAAGGAATATTAAATGGGGCTTAGCACGGAAAAATAATGACACGAAGACAACAAATTATCCTTTTTGTGCCACTATCCTTTTTTCCCTCACATTTTTTTAAGAGAGCCGCCTAATGAGTTAGGAATACAATGAAACTCGCTCTGACATGTAGGTAATGTCATGGGATTAATGATTAACCTTTTTTCACAGCAAGCTTTTTCTCTCTATGGCAGCTAATCTTTTTCCCTACATACGGGCAACCCGCGGATTGGTGACTTTTTAGGGACTTCTTGCATTTCCGCCTTTTCGCGGGGTGCGGGCGGAAATTGCGTTCGTTTCCGGAAATACGTCGGGATGACGTGTTTCCTGGCGCGCGGATTGAAACAATGCCGTTTTGTTTGTGTTTTGATGAAGAGGCAAAACTCATTTCCGAGGTACATTTTTGAGACTGCGGAGTCAGGGATGCTGCGATTTTCTGGGGCGTGAGGCGTCATTATGGATGTGGAATCGAGTTGTATTGGGGGTGAATCTTCCGTTTATTGAAGGGATTGCGTTGGACATCAAATTTTAGACTGTATAATATTTGATTTTCTTTCAAAATTTTTTATCCTGTGTGTTATGTCTGGTAAAATTAATTCTTTCAAAAGTTAGCAATTAGTTAGATAGCAGTTTATTACTGCTTTTAAAAACTTTAGACAGCATTATTGCACTTTTAATTTGTCGTAAAATTTTCTACATAAAGGTTACTTTATTAAAATATCGAAAATATATAAGTAAAACTCGATTCTTACAATCTCTACCATAAACTATAGACGAGTTCAATCGATTCTTGCAATCTTTACCATAAACTATACTAGACGAGTTCAAACGGAAGTTGTCCAAAACCCAGATCTTCCGGTGAATATTACATACCATTGAAGATAAATCAAATTTCCGGTTTTAACTATGCAGTCAGAAGTCTCCTATGTCTTTATGCGTTAAACATTTTAAACTCGTCTACATGATATTTACATATATTTTGAGTCTTCTTCTAGAATTTGAAGAACTCACATTTCAGTATCGGATGTTGACATTTTAATTTCCTTATGGAATGTTATTTATTAAGCTATTTTTATCTAATATTTTTTTTGTATACCAAGCTTTAGAATCTGTAGTACTCGTTTGCATTTAATGCACTTAATTTCCTAGGTATGGGTACATTCAAATAATAATCCTTGATTCACAAAATCTCTATGACACACTCGAATTCTTATCCAACAACTGGAGAACAAGAGGAATACAACCTCTCCGCAAAAACAACCTACACTAACACCTAACATTCTCCAAAATCGAATATAAAAATGTGAGGGAGAAACTCAATGATGAATCGAACACCAAAACAAAACTCAAAACATTGCAATTCCTTTCCCTCAAACCATCCCGTATAACATCGGACGGAATCGATCTTTTCCTGCTTGCAAACATCATTAGCAAAACAAATCCGATTCTCCGAGAGTATGCATGACCTCGATAATTCCCAGGAAACCGTTCCATTGCCAAACGACTCCTTTAATATCTTCCCGTACCGATTATTACCGGCAACAATACCGTTCAAAAATGGCGCTTTCCAAACGGAGACTTTGATTTAGTGCAGGAACCCTAACAGCCGTCTGAAGGAGAAGATCATAGGGGTAATATACAAATAGTGAACGTTGAACACCTGATCTTATTGTAGTGAGCGTGGCCTTTCTTCGTACCACTCAGACTGAATTGAGGGTGTAGGTTTAGCGACAAAATTGATTTGTTGGCGTTTTGAGATTTTTCAAGTCTGCATTGTGTATCTGAAGGATTTTAGGAAACCAGCTGCGCAAGATCCAACCTCCAAACGAGGCAAACTTCATGTTTTTTTACCTTAATCACTATAAAAAAAAGTTTTTCTCCCGTAAATACTCGTTAAAAACATTCAAAATGACTGAAATTGAATAAGAAGGGTTTATATTACATAGTAGTAAACATTTTCAATGAAAACTTCCCCCATACAACATAAAGTTACAATTGGAAATCGTTGCATCCAAAACTACGATGTTTTAAAATCATCTCAAATAAAACACATACTTTGTTCACTGAATGATTTGTCTGTTCTACTCCATTTTCTGTTCCATTAAATACTTGCCGAATATTTATGGTTGTCATTGATATATCTGTCATGTTTTATTCCGTTAGTTTGCAATTTTAGGCGATATTCATAATCTTTAAAGAAAAAATTAGCTTGGAGGTATTTAACTGGAGAGACAACGGAACTGAACCGATTTGTCATTGTTTTCTCTCACATAGACAAATGTCGGACTCTATACCCGATCATTTTTTGATCAGAGGTATTCCGAAATCCTCCCATGTTCCGGGAATTGTCTTGTTACGGATTTCTTTTTTGCCACTCGCTTCTTTTGACCACGGTGCTGCCCTGCCAAAGCCTTCTCTTCATGTCTTACCTCTACGGAGGAGATCTCGTCGTAAAGCAAGAAGCGTCATAACTCATTTGGGACTCTGGCGCTAATTAGGCCACCAGTCGCAGTGATTGCACAGAGAGGACTAGTCCATTTATCAAGACTTAACGATACCCTTGCATTTTAGAGGTCCTTATCTCCCACGTGACTGTTAATGGGCCATCTGATAGGATGAGACGCATTTCAGTAAGGTCGCTTGATTGGCATATTAAAATCGTAAAGGTTGATGATCGGATTAAAGAGACATTCACTGATCGGTACTTTTCTACTCCTTCCCCGCATAGATCGATAACCGAAGGATCGTTCTACATATATCGATATTCCGAAGGCTAAGCCTAACCTAGCAGAGCCATCTAAATGTTGAATTCATTCACACTTAGAGTTTAAAATGCGTATTTTGTTTACTTTTTATTAAATGTGTAATTGGTTATTCAACATTTTCTCTTTTGCCCGAACAGATCGTGTATAACGCTTACTAATAATACAAGAGCAATTAACTAGCTTAATTTTCCTTGCTTTTTGAAAAAAAACCCCCAAACCAATAGCATAGATTTGGAGGATATGATTAAATAAACGAGTACATTCGATTCGATGTATAAATGCATTGGTACATGCCCAAGCTACTTGGCATTAACATACATTTATAGTAGCAAAATTTTGCCCTTTGTTAAGAAATGACAGTATTAAAAAAAAAACATAGATGATATACAGATAAAAAGTTATTGTTTTTGAAAAATAGATGATACTACCCGAAAAAAAAGGGTTTCGCTCCTGAGTAAAAGTTATGACTACGGGATTAAGCACCTAAAACTCGATTTTAAGGCATTCGATTCTAGTAGAGAATCGATACTTGCGGAGATTGAATGCAAGAGTGCTTCGTATTATGCGCCAGTTTCCTGACCAAGAAGAAAATGGCGGAAGTTTCTGGATTGCCCAGGAAGCGTGAAAGGGAGATGTGAGGGTTTTAATATAAATCAGGGTACCTCTCCGTTAGATGAGTTTTAATTATGAGGTGATACTAGGGAAAGTAAAGTTAGTGTCAATTAAGATTGAAATGGCGAATCTCTTCGTAAATACACTGTGTAATGTTCCAGAATAATTATGATCTTCCTGAGCACCCATGTCACTTTCAAATTTATCTGAGTGATATGCTGGTATGGTTGGGGTTATATTTTACCAGTTTTAGATATTTGCAGAGAAATTTGTTTCTGAGTACCTTCACTCATTAGGAAGGTAGGTGCGGAACGCAAACATTCCAAAAATTCACAATAAAAAAGAAATATTTGGATAACAAATATCTATGTATTATATCTTTCTATTGTAATGTTTGTTTTCTATAAATTTTCCCCATTTTGTCATAAGATCAAGGTGGATGCATAGTGTTGCCGACCTTAGATAGTGTCTTCTTCTCAATTTTTAGGAAAATACTTTTCTTCCTAATTCTGAGAAGTCATGTTGTCCCGGCGCGCGACTACAAACGTAGTAAGAAGAAACTTTTATTAGTGATTTGTTCATTTTTCAAAGAATATAAATGTTTTTTTCCCTGCCGTTTCCTCCAATTTCTATCCATTAAATGTAAGAAATACAAAAATTTATAAGAAAAATCTATGGTTAAAAAAATCCCTTTCTTGGAGGAATAGGTATATTGAATTTTATTAATGCAAGTCTTTTTTTATTTTAGGTAAAATAATACAATTTCCAAGAAATTTCAGACTTGCGTCCCACGTCAGATTTTTCCATTTAGACATTGAATCCCTTTTATATCTCTTGCATGATTTCTTCAAAAAGGAACAAAGCCCTTCAATTCCATTCACCCATCTCAGTTCCATAATAGTTTTCTATTTTCTTATTTCTTTAATAGTTAGTAGCTACTTTTATATTCCTTGTATTTCCTTGTATCGAGGTCACATATGCATTTTTTACCTCCTTGCTTTGTTGACGATGCCATTATAACGAGGGCGCATTGGGGCAATGAGGGCATTACGAGGGGTTGGGGATTCGGCATTACAATGGAAAGGTTTTTTTTAACATTTTTTGAAAAATAAAATTAGCTGTGGAGGTATAGTTATTTAGGCATTTTTTATGTACTCCACGCAAGGAATCTTTCTGTGCAGAGTTTGGGAGGAATTGTTGAAGCATAGTTTCGCGATTCTCTAGAAATGTGAAAAATAGCTGTGTATACGGCTCACAAATCCATGAAATGACATAAAATTAATTTTTCTTTCCAATATTCTGATAAATAGCCTTATTATAATCATTGCATGCACATAGTTATAACAATTTTTAAAATAAAAAATTAAGGAATTAAAAAAAGTTTTTCTTGACAAATTTTCATCATTTTGGCTTGTCTCACTACTGACACATGATCAAATAAAGGGCTTTTAATTATTTATTAATTGTATTCAAGTTATTGTTTGTATTCAAAACAATGAATGCTCAGTTTAATTCAAATATTCGCATTTACAACTAATTTCAAGTGAATTATTGATACTCTTGATCCAATTGTTACCAAGAGTCCTTCTCAACGTTTGTACTGCAATAGAGAAAACATCCCTTTTACCCCCCATTTACATCCCCATTCCCTCCCCTACACCTTCCCTCCATCTTAATCCTGACCCTTCAATGACACGAAGTCCCCTCTTATAAGAGAGTGATTGACTCTCATAATAAGCAACCCGATTAAATCCGAGAACCTCTTCTCTCACATTCCGCTCAACAGGCGTCTTTGCAGTGACGGATGCCAGGGTCGGATGATGATGGCGAAGATGGAGAGCGGACAGACTGGAGGGATCTTCACCCATCAACCGGGAAATATTATTGGATTGGATGGGAATGAGGGATTTGTGGAATGTAGGTTCCGATTGTGATTGTTGGGAGGGGGTTATACAGAGGGATTGGATGGGAAATTCTGTACAAATATATCTAGAGCGATTATAATTTAAGTTTCTATTTTAAAAGGCTGCAAGAAAGGGTTCTATTCGATTAACTGTTCTGTTAAATGTAACCAAGCTGTTTTACAGGCGTCAAATATTCAAATATAACCAAATTTGTATGGTTGTCATTGATATAACTACACAATTTAATATGTTAATTTGCAATTTTAGGCAATATTTCTAATTTTTGGCCTTTGAAATAGCTTGGCGATATTTAATGGGACAGAAAACGAAAACGGAATCGAATCTAAAAAAGAACTAATGGTCACAGAATGAGCTGATAATTCAAAAGCGTATTCCTAAAGGAAGTATAAACTTTTTTTGCTGAAAGAAAAAAAGTTCGGAAATTGACCACTAGAAGGCATTGTTCTTGTCATAACCCCTTTGAGATAAATTTAAAAATAACCAATGCATTGTTTTGCTGATCGATCTTGTTTTTTATAGTTCGGTTGGAAATTTTGGTTAGTAAATTTCATGTTATTTTTTTTTAATTTTTAATCTACATTTATTTGTCTTTATTTACGTAAATGTATTGTAAACTACATGCCACTGAAAATCTTTCAAATTTACGAATTTATTTCTCTTTTGAAGCCAGAAAAATTGCTCAATTTACTTACTAAGATATCCTTAAAGATATTTTTTATTTAACTTTTTTCAGTACGTTTTTATTGATATTTCACACAATATCCTAAATCGTTTTCGTTTATCTCCTTTAATTTTTAAATGGAATTTTAACTTTCTTATTTTGTTACTAGAAGCGCTGTAAGCCATCTCAATAGATTCAGCATGATATCTGTACTCTATACTTTACTTTCATGTCACCCTAAGAGAAGTTGTTTCCAAATAAAAGTCGTGAAACGGACTTTTAAAACATTATTTATATAATGTTGATTTGAGAGTGTATTTGTCAAATTTTTATTATTTTTTACAGTAATCGATCCGCTTATTTCAGAAACAAGACAAACCCTATTATTTTCAAATATGAGTGTTATGTGGTCCATTTTAAGTCATAGGTTGAGGAATGATATTTTGAAGAATGACCTTTTTATAAAAATATAAATAAACTTGTTTACAAAAGAGACATCACGTTTCATAATCTTATCTTTTCTAGCACAAAATGTTCGGAAAAAAGGGCGAAACCTGATCTACGAAAGAACTGAAAAACTACGTAAAGAATTTAAAAGGTAAGTGCACTTATAAGTAGTATTTCTTACTTTTATTTTGATTACTTTAAAAAGAATTTCCTTTTATTCTCGTAAAACGGGGTTTATTCATCAATTCTTTTGAATTTTAACATCTTGTTTTTAAGGCGCAATGTACCAACACACGTCTTAATCCGTATGTATATTTTTCCATACACATGGTGGGCTAGATAACAACTTTAAACCCTTTATAGTTAGTAACATTTCTAACGAACACATTATTATGATTCTTCTTGCTATGAAAAAGTGTGAAACTACAAAACAACTCTTCAGTTTTGCTTTACGCATTTGAAAATCGGCGTTTAAAAATTCATGAGAAATAACGAAACACTCTTCAAAAAAGCACCAAGGAAATATCCCATTCATAATTACCTCCCCTTTTACAAGTATGATGGAATTTTATATTATCAGGGAACAAACCTCGGCATTTTGGAAACCAGGAATGCGCCGGATCTTCATATATTTTAAACAGGTATCTAAGGCGAAAGTACGTTATACGCTTCAAGAAGTATTCCCTTCCACGTATAAAAAACAATCAAGACATCGTATGAAATTGCGCCGACCGAATTTTCCCCTTTCTGTGGCAACTCTTCTCTCGCTCCGGTGGCAACGAAGCTGGCAGATCCCTCCCCACCCCCTTGCTCTATGACAGAAGTACCTGACAGCTGAGATATTGTCCCTTTCCCCCTATTCTCTGTTTCTCTTTTCCCACTTAGGAAGGAAAAGAGAGACAGTCAAGGTAGGATTAGTACAGTAGGAGTGTACCGGGGCAGGCATTTTCGACCACGTTTTGCTATAGATTTACTTATGGTTAATATTTATTTATTATTTCTTTTCTGGTTTTCCTTATTAGATTCTAAAATGCTTTTAAATTGAAGTAAGTTTAATAACAAATATTCTTTTCCATTGGCGGATACGTAGATTAATAACAGATAGGAAATAATTCAAGATTTTGATGAGAATATGAATTTTTTTAAGAATATTTATACAGTAATTCGGAAAATATTTTAAAAGTAGCTTACACTTTTCGGATAAGCGTAAGAAACTGATATTAATAAGCAACACATTAACTGATTACAATGCAACAAAACACGTTTTATTTTTCAAAAAACCCATTCCAGGTTTTGAATTTTCTTAAAGCATACAAATAAAAGAATACTATGCAAGAGATTTAGATGTTAAGGATTTTTCCAGGCTCACAGAAAAGCACTTTCGTTTGTTACGTAGTCTGTTAGTTAACAATCTGTGAACGAAAAACAAAAGAGTGCGACAAAAAAGTATTGACTGATTTGTTTTCTAGTTTTTAAGAATTCCTTGCTACACTAAAAAATAATCGTATAAAAACAGAAAAGCTCTGGCAGCAAAAGTTTTCTCTGTTGACTGAACTTTTTCTGTATCTTTCTGCACTTTTGGGAACTTATCCATTGGAAATATTATATTTATTTAACTACATATTGTCTCTTTACAGACTGGTGTTTCATTTTTTCCCAACGTAGTAAATTTTAGTGGGTTATGTCCCTAAATACCTTCGCAGAAAAAAGTTGCCAGACTATTCCTGTATACCAACACGTTCAATTTAACAGATAACAGATTTAACCCTAGCTACAGAAAACCTCTGGCTGCCATTTTTTGACGATTATTTTTTACAGTGCATCTTGAAATATTTTCTCCAGTCTCTTCGACTTCGAGAAATCGCATATTTCATAAATAAAAAAAAGTATACAAGTACCGAAATTTCTCCAAGGAATTTCAGCCATTAGAAACACAAGAAAGTTTTTTTTTCTGAGAGAAATCCATGACCACAAATGGCGAAATGAGGCTCACCCCGCCGAACGTGCCGATTTCCGCGAGCCACCACCGCACCAACTTTGAGAATCCCGCGTCCATAAGAAATGACGGGGCGCAACCATAACAAGCCCCACTACACACGCCCTGACACGCCGACGTCAATTTTTCCTCTGTCACGACCGGCAGGGGCTCTGGATTTGTCACTCGCTCTCCTAAGACGGCCGCTTTCTGACTGGGATGTTTTGGGGGTATGAAGGAACGTTTTGGGAAGCGATTTACCCTTTTTTCCCCCATGAAGGTTAGATGTTTTTATTTCTATCTGTACAAAAAGGACTCTAATTTCACAAATTTACTCTATACAAAAACAGGGTTTTTCAAAATGTTTAACTCTGAAAAGCTATACTAGACTGCAACGTTTCTTGACCCTATGACATCTTTAAGCGGAAGGAAAAACTGAGTAAACAGAAATACTGTTGGGTTGCTAGGAGGAGTTTCGGTACGCAAATCGTGATAAAAAGACGTTATAAATATACATGGGTTTAACAATCTATATAATCATATTTCTAAATTGGAGTTCTTAATTTCGCTCAAAATTCAGGCACCGCGCTGGGACTTTCTATGTTTTGTTAATCCAGGGTCAAGTAACGCTGCAGTCTAGTATAGATTCTTTGCGTGGAGTATATAAAAAATGCCCTGAAAACTATACCTCATCTATAAGACCTATAATTTTCGAGAAAAATGCGACGGGAAAAAGTATGACGTCACACCCGGTTTTTCAATAAAATGTTTATGGAAAACGTAAAAACGGTTATTTGGATACTAAAAATTTAAAAATATCTATTGCAAATGTATTTGCAAACTATGAAGGAAATAATAAATATCGCTTTTATCGGATGTGACTATCGAATGTGTATTTCTAAAAATGGATAATCTTCGTAGAGGCATGGTTCTTTGGCCAAATTTTATCTACTCCATGCTAGGAATTTCTCTGTGCAGAGTTTTGGGTGACTTGTTAAACAACATGTATATTATGTACTATGTAGTCCAATGACCAGTGGACAACAGTGGACAGTTTCTTCTTCACAATAGAAAAAGTAACAATACATTTTTTTTTCTGTCAGACATTTAGCAGTAGTGTCGTAGAAGCGATAGCTGATTTTAGCTACCTATGACCAATTGAAAAAAAAAATGATGCTTCTTTAAAGATACTTGTGTTTCTTTTGCTACTTTAGATATATTTTAAATTTGATTACATGAATATTTTTTTATTAAAAGTGTAAATTTTAAATAAGTTTATAATGAATATTGGTAATATGAAATACTTTCTAATAATATTTTCCCCTAATAACAAACTAGATTTCTGAATTATAGTATAAGTATGAAGATGACACATAATTTATTACATCATTATTAGGCACAAATCTGTTAATGTATACCATATTATTATCTTTTAAATTTAATGTATCAATTAATTGGATCAATATTAACATCGAGCAATTCATCTTTGTTTCTAGTTAAAATATTGAAAATCAGGTAAATTCCTGGTTACTAACTGTAATTAACATCAAATAGTAAACTATCTTGTTGAATAAATCGGTTGTATAAATTTAAGTATTTACCTACCATTAAGAAAAGCTATAGAAAAAAAAAATTAAATCCATACGCATGAAGAACTGAAACCCAATTAGGGATGAAAAACTAATTAAAGAGTAATTAAAGGAGGCGACCAGTTTTTAGTTCTTCCTTTTGTATAATTAAACATGAAAAGAAATCAAGTACAGTCATTGAAAATTCTAAAGTTAATCATTATAAATTTACTAATTAGACGAATTCAAGAAAAATTTTGGACCATTCGTGGTTACGTCATGGTACCTGAAGGTTAAACCGTCTACACTCTTTTTAAGAGTTATAATTATTTCACTGGTTATGAATTGGGAATGCATCCTAATTAATAAACTCATAAAGTATGAAAATTCTACTAGAGTTACAGTTAAATAAAAAAAAGAGAATTATATGTCCTAAGAGAGTGTTTCAAAAGTGTTCTCTACATACTTGATTAGTTAATCTCTATAGAAAAATATTTGAATTAATCATTCCTACTTATCATTTAGTTTTTATTACTAACTCTTATTTATAGATAACATAAATTGCTTTTATGTAATGAACTACATTCTAAATACATCTACTATAATAATACTATTACCTTTTTAGTAGGGTATAAGTTGTGAAATCTCTTACGTGGAATTTTAAGAAGCAGCATTTTGTGATTCTTTACAAGTTTTAGTTGTAATGCATCCTAAATGTCAACATAATACTTAAAACCAACACCACGAACTTTGAAATGTATATTTCTGAATATTTTTTTTTTAAAAACCTATAAGAATAACCAATTAGTTCCCTCTAACCTTAAGAGAGATAAAAAATTAAGTTCTTGCTTTAAAAATATATTTTTGTTACTAAAGAAGGACGCATATGAAATTGATTGATAGAGTACGGCTAAATATTTTCTCAAAACGAATTTTTTTCCTCATTTCACTATCAATTCTAAAAGAAAAAAAAGAAAGCTAAATCATTAAGTAAAAAACTCAAGTTGTTCAATGCAAATTTGAAGCTTGTTATTAGTTCATGAATAACCATGTGTTTTCTTTTATCCTTCTCCATAGCAGTTGTACTTTTTTTTGCATCGCTTCAAAGCATTTTTTCCCTTCTGTATAAACGTGAACTTTTTTAATTTGGCTTTGCACCAGTCCCGTTCGTGTAAATGTTAGAAGATTGGGAAATGCTAAAAGCGAGGTAAGGGAAGCATAAAAAAATCGAAATTCAACGCCGTGAGCTTTTAATTAAAATATGTACTTTGAATGAAAGCGATGTTCACTTGTTAAACTCCATCGCAACACTGTGGAGTAATGTCTTTCGAAAGTTTCTGGTTGACTTGATGAGGCAAATTAACCTAAGTTAATTAGAACTATATCCTGTGTCAATGAAAAAATTAATTAAATTACTTTGACTTAAAATTCAGTAATTGAAATTAAAATATTCCTCTTTACTGGTTGTTGAGTTAAAAAAAATACTTTTGAGTTCTTAGATTTAAAGAGCTTGTTACTTAAAAAGACACTGCTTTATTTTTTTATATTGATTTTCCATTCTAAATCGGGAAGATTTAATTGCTTTCTTATTGATGTATTCTTAAGAATGAAAGATATTCATGATTTTTCCCACTTGAAGTAACGTGAAAAGTTTTCTTTTCAATTGTTTAAATGAATTTAAGATGGGTTATTTTAAAAGGATTAGATTAAGTATGTGTCTTTGTGTGCGTTTCTGTGTTCTAGGTTTAGTTTGAAAAGGTACATAAATAATTACTTAAGTTTTATCCCACTTAAAATGAAGTATCTATTTTACAAAAGTAATTTAAACATAAAAAAAAGGCTTCATCTCTGATACTTGAAAACTAGATAATTTTATTTGAAATTAATTCTTAGAAAGTAAACCTTCAACTAAGCCTATTTAATTTAAAGCCTTTAAATTTTAAAAGGTTCAAAACAATTGTGGAATTCTTGTGTTCACCATGAAAGATATTACGCAGTGTAACTTGGATAACTAGAATGTCTAAAATTTCTCGTAAACACTGCAATCTATTTTACTTTTTTATTACATTTCAGCTTTAAATAAAATTTCAAAAGATAGTTTAATTTTCTCTGTAAATTAAAGATTTTCGGTAAATGCAAACAAAAAGCCGACTTTATATAAAACCACACCGATTGCCTCCTAGTAACACTTGTAATACGCACCACTCCTAGCGAAATACATATCCTCAACAAAAGATTCCCCCGAAAAAAAAATCCCTAACTAAACAAAACAAACCCAGAAGGATATTAGTTTTAAACCATCCCCTCCAATCCAGACTCATAACATAAAACACAACGGCGATTCACCACAAATCCTTCTACAAACGTAAGACCCCCTCCGCCGTACGTCTCAGAATTCGAAACTATTAAGGGAAAGAAGCATAGCCTTCATTTAAAAAGGGGAATTCTTTGTTTCGCCCTAATCACCAGGGCTCTCCACTTAGCTACCTCTTCTCGAGTAGCGGGCCTTTTCTTTTCTCGAATGAGGAGATTATGGGATCAGCCTTAAGAGTTGTTTAAAATCCCCTTTTTTCCCCAGGAGCAGGGGAGTCACAGGATCATCAATAAGCTCGAATGGATACGATTCCTTGCGAAGGTTCGGCTCGTTATAAGAGTCTGGTTTTTGTGTGGCTAGGATTTCTTTCGGTGTTTAGTTTTTTTTGGGGACTAGCGCTGTTGAAGGGGTTCGAGAGAACACCTTCTGTTTTTTCTACTTTCTTTTTTTATTGGAGGTGAGTTTAGGGATGGTAAATATGTAAAGAAAGTGATATACAAAATGCTAAGAGTTGTAATTTATATTGTTCTTTTGTAAGTATGTTTTTACCAAGTAACTGTTTTACTGTTTATAAGATTATCCGGAGAGATCCCTTGTTTTTCCAGAGGTGCAAAAATGATATGATTTGTTTTGTTACTGAAAAGGTCAAGTGCCAATGGCAAACTTAAAAAATATTTTTCATTGCGGAATATACGTATTATTTCAAACGTATTTCATTGAACTTATAAAAACTAAAATGTATCCAAGTACTTTATAAATAAGGTTTTAAATATCAGTTAACTTTTAAAAGATGGAACATTCTTAGCATTAAGAGAGTAAATATTCGAATATTACATAAAAAACTCTTTATAGCAGATGTTCCCAAACTTTCATGGACTGCGCCCCTTTTCAGAAACTGAACCTACAGCAATCCTACCTACAGCATTGAAGTCTTTCAGAGACACCACAACAGATCCGAAGAGACCATGATAGTCTTAATAATATAAAATATGAGGGGGAAAAAGAAAGCCGTGGGAAAGAAATAAATTTTTGATATAAAAGGAAATATATTAATGTTTATCTGACATTTTTATAGTCCCTGAATAGTTGTTTCCGCTATTAAGCTTTTTAAGTGCATTCCGTACATACATAAGAGAAAGCCTACCCCATTATATTAATATGGGGCTATACCCTAAAAAGTATGGCATCTTCAGCGTAGATCACTTTATGTCTGTATTCGATGTCTATTGTTTACAATTCTCATATAAGGACTTCTGTCTTAGAGAAATAATCTCCAATACCATTCCGTATAAATTACAACAAACATAGTAAGAAAGTTCACATATTTTAAAAGGTGATTCGGTTGGTTATAAAACAATGCGAATAATTCCCCCATCATAAAACAAACGTCAACCTTAAACAACAACAACAACAACACATTAGAAATTAAACCCGCAGTCCCCGAACGCAGATCTCACAAATTAAACGACTCCATTTCTTCCCTTTAAATACTCTGTTTCAAACTCAGAAAGCCTTTGAATATCCCGACGGGACCAAATTGTTGAATCGCTGAGTATTTATCCTCTCATTCCATCCTCTCCCTCGGGATGTCCCGGCATTCCCTAGACAGAGCATGGGGAGGACATATCCAAATTTTAATTAAAACCTTTCCCGCACAACGCCCCAGACAATCATTCTGTCTATCCCAGTTGTGGGGCAATGTAAAGGGGTATTTGGAATGAATACTTTCCTTCGTTGGTTCGATTAACACGTAATGCTTGCGGGTATTGTAACGAGGAATCTTTTGTTTATGTACAGATGTTTTTAAATTGTTACGCGGTTGCTTTATTTCTTCTTAGAAAATATTTTATAGATTTGTGAGTACCAACAATTGGATTTTCTGCATTAATTAATGACTGAATATAATGTTTTAAGAGGTTTTGGCACCAAAATATATCTGGGAATATTCGAAATTTTATCATTTTAAATTTTGAACCAAACCATCAATAACGCTCTATGAAAGTTTTGGGAAAGTGGAAGCAATATTTTTTATTGATTTATGGCCGGTTTTGAATATTACATCATCCGTCTTAAGGCACCTCCTTTTTTCCCACAATGTTTGACGTGTTTTTTTTTTGCCTCTTTATTTTATGTATTTATTTGGACAATTTTTTGTAATTTATTCCGCAAAAAAAAAAGAAAAGAAAGTTTAACTCGTTCAAAAGGTAGATTACTTTAGATTAGCTGTAAAATAATAATTCTTAACTTAATGTAAAGTCACAATTTCATAAATAAAAACACTTTATAGAAGTTGCTAGAGGCGGAAGTAGTGAAATAAGTATTGTAAAGTATCGCTCAAAACACCTCGAGAGAATTATTGAATTTTTATAATGGAAGGTAAAGATTTTGTCTACACACACGCAGTGGGTATTTCACAAATTTTGTACATTCAGGTACAATGATGGAACAATTGCTGATGAAATGATTGAAATGATGGACAATTGCTTTTTTTATGTTCTTATGCTGGATCCTCAAAGTGAGCCTTGATGCATAAAAAGTCGATAGCAGTGCCTACTTTGCGTTACTAAATGGGCATCACTGTGTATCGAAGCAGCGGAGGTGATGTACTTTAGCCCACTCTAAAAGAGTCTACGACGAAGAGGGTGCTTGAATGAACCGAGTCTGCTCTGATTGGCTTATAAGGTATATAACTAGCAAAACATAAATATCATATTATCCAATCTGAGCAAACTTAGTTCCAGTTAGTGTCTCGCCACACTCAATTCACACACAAAACCGTTTCATTCATCTCCACACACAAACATCGATGCCCGACCAAACAGGGGTCCAAACCCTAAACACCCGGCTTCGTTGTCAGATACTCTAACCGTCTAACCACTTCGTCAATACTTACTTACTCTTGATGAAATACTACTGTCTTACGGTATCACACAGGAAATAGTAGTATTAAGCATTCTCTCAAAGCAACTTCATGTTTATTCACTCTCTAAACGCATGCAAATTTCAATCAACAACACCCCCTCCAAGACGAAACCTTCCCTTGTCAACCAAACTGCCCCTCCCTTGCTCTCCAAGTCCCCTCAAACGGCCAGAATAACGAAACCTGCATAAAAGAAAAACAACAACAGAGCGGCCGATAAAAGCGACGACATCGGACATCCCGCCTTTGTAAAAAAAAAAGCGAAGAAAGCCCTCCAAAAGAAACACAGAACTTTACTTTTAATCAAATCTGGCGCACGTCCGAAGAAAAGAAGGGAATCGCAACGTAGTTTTCTCCCTCTTCTCTCCGGACCTATCCACTAAATTAATTCCTTCAAGAAACCGTCTTGAGAAGGAACAGATAACGACCTCATTAACCGTCTTGAGAAGGGGGTATATTTTCCGACCCTCCCCAGCCCAATCTGGGTTTTTAAATCCGGTTCCCTTTATTTTGGAACCTTTTTCCTTGCGGACGTTTCTTCTGCTTGGGCGGTAATGCGGTTCCGATAGGATTTTGTGCTTTGTGTTTACTGGTGTTGGTTGATTTTTTCGGAGGAGGGAAATGTATAGGTGTTGGATGATTTGGGATAGAATAGATAGAAGAACGTGCTTTTTTGCGGGGGATAGGGACCGCGTAAAGGGAAATGCACGAAAAAAAAATCCTCGAACTTAATAAGTATCTGTAAAAATGTTGTTTTTGCTACACATTAGGAAAATGTGGTAGATAGGGACTGCAAATAAATATATGCAAAGATAATTCTCTCAAATCGGCGATGTTAAGCTATGTTAGGATAAAAAATGTGTCAATAATGTTAAATTGTTTTAAAATTTAATAGCATTTTAACATCAATATTTTGTTTTATACCACATTTTAAAGGGTTTTTATTCCAAGTCTGCATTTTACAGTACATTTTTAAGGACCCTTAAAAAATCTAGCATAAAAAAGAAAGATTGCACTAAAACTGATAACATAAAAACCATTTCGATAGTATTTTAAGTATCATTTAGGAATATACGTGCAAAAGTTTTTAATTGCAATGCTTATTTACCTACTTTTTAATTTAATTTCTAAGTTTGACTTTTAAAAAGAGCGCGAAAGAAAACAGTATGTGACGCCACATTACCCGAAACATTAGTTTAAACAATGGTTTCGAATTCAAAGCCATTGTTGATTGTTACTTTAAATTAGGGCCGAAACAGATCTGACGTCATTCAATCCGAAACAAGTGCAAAGCGATTGTCGATTTTTATTTTGAATTATTGAATTGAATAAATTTTTTAAAAAACTTTTCGTGTCGATTTTTGAATTTAAAACCATTTTTTATACTGGAAAAAAGGAATTTTTTTTCTGCTTTCAAAAAATGTGGGAATTGCCCATTCTTTATAGAACAGAATCTAAAATATAATTTCACAAATGACATCTCGGTTTTTGTTTCACTAATTTGTGAAGTTTCATTCAAGCCAATGTGTGAAATGTATTTCTAAGATTATCACACAATATGAAGATGAACTTCCCTCAAAAATAATGTCACCTTCGATCCAACGCTCATGACGAAATCTTTCCCGCATTAGGCGGATAACCTCTACCCATGACCAGAAAGTTCGTCGCCACGAAACTGACACCTATCCGGCGACAGAGCATCGCGATAGAGGAAAGTCTAATTACCTTAATTTGAGACAGGAGTTCCCAAAAATCCCTCGTTTTCCCCATATAAGGCAAAAGTATATGTTTATTACCCGACAGCTTTTATTTGTTCGGAAAATTCGCAAAAATAATTAGCACGGAGATTTAGCGGAAATAAAATCGCTTAAAAGTGGAGCCGGGAGCTCATTACAGGCCGAACTTAATTTCATTATCGCGTTAAAAGTGTCAGGTAATGAAATATTCTCACTCCATTAGTGGGGGGCATTAAATCCGGTTCGAACCAGTAATTAAAGTTTATTAACGATGAACCAGAAACGGCTCGCAATTAGAAAGTGGTTAACGGACTGACGGAGGAACAGATAATTGACTTCGTTACCCGAAAACTTGTTCAAGAATGGAAGGTTTTGTGCAGGAGAAATAATTATTATTTATCCACGTTTTTTCCGCCTATTTATTTCTCGGGGGGTTCTCTTTTTAGAAGGATAATTGAGCTTTTAAAAGCAGATAATAGGATGCATATAAATAAGAACAAGCGATTCATCTTTAGTTAGTAGCTCCTAACACCTTTTTTCCTCCTCTTGTTATCGTGTTTTTATACCCAGGGGAGAAAATGTTTTCCGTTTGATGAGTTTTGAATGAAATTTCCTTTGGTGTACTTTTAATACGAGTGTCTCATTAGTAAACATTAATGGAAAAAGAAGAGTTAATGCAGACGCAGTTTATTTGTGTACTTATTAAAGTCATCGGTTGCTTTTCACTTATCTCGTTATCTAGATTTCTAAATAATAAGTCTATAACGTTGTATCATCATAATGCATGTATAGTATATAAATGTATTTTTTTTTCTAAATTTAACGTGTAGCATTTTGAAGGGTTTTTTTTAAGAGAATTAGGGGTGTTGTATTCTTATTCACTACTATATTAAGCAAGCAAGATTTTCATGTCTCTATTAAAAAAAGTTTTGGTGAACGGTTTTTCAGAGAAAACCTTTTTAATTAATGAACCGAATGACACATTTCTTTCTTTTTCATTCGAGGTTTTGCAGTATAAACTGTTGGATTTTTTTTTAATTATCAATTTTAAAATATTTCCATTTTTTACACTACGAATAAGGTCGCAGTTACAAAACAAGTACTGTCAAACAACTTAATATACATTTTATCACAGCGACCAATTCATGACATATATAAACAAGTTTTTTTACGTTTTAAAATGTACTTTCTAAATTAAATAACATTCAAAGACTGATAAAAGTATTCTAAAAACTTACAGGTAATTTCATTTAAGTAATTTCATGATTAAATTTCACCCATTTTGTCTGAAATGTATGATTTTAGTTTGATAATCGAAATTAATTGTTAACACTGAGTGTCATGTAGGTTTTGTCTCTTATTATTTTTAATGGCTTAAAGTCTATAGTTATTGGTAAGTTAGAGTTAATAAATATTCAAACTTTTAAGAGAGTGTTATTCATGGCGATTACATGTGACGTATGTTTAAAAAGTTGGTTGACGTTTCTTCTGCTAATGTTTTATTAATAAGTTTTATATAGGTAGTTAAGTTCAGTGAGCTAGGTTTTGTGAGGATTGCGAAGCAATCAAAAAGGTCCTGCTTAAGCAGTTTATGGGGATTAGTGAGCGATAGCGAGCCGGAGGCGGTAGCTCTCTAGTTTTATGAAAGAAAATAAAAGTGGGGGAAGGTATTATATCTTGGACCTATTTTTACTTTTTACGCTGTAATTTTTTATTTATTAAAAACAAACTTTCCCTCGATACTTTAGCATTTCATACACAGCATACATCTTTTTCAAAATTTTAATTGAAGTATTTCAGTACATAATTAGCGAAAGTTTAAATCAATGGAGATATTGATGGATTATTGTCTCGAAACAACTTTATTTATTGAAATTTAACCAACATCCACGTACTATAGATCCCTCATATCCACTCAATCAACCCATAAACCCTCACTTTCCTAATAAAAAAAAGAAGCAAACAACCTCTCAACTCCCTGTAAAAACACGACGACCAACGTCGTTAGTTTCACCGCAACAAAACGGGAAAATCCCTCCCAAGAATTCGGCAGCCTCCGGAATAAACATCCCATAATCCCCTTCATCGTTACCCCCCTCCCTCACCTGCCACCCATCGATTCCTGGAGATCCGGGAAATGGTTAAATAATTGGTATCATTAGGAAAGAAACTGGAGAGGGACAAAGCTTTCTTTCTGTGCCCTTAATGGCTTGTAACCATTTCGGTAGCGCCATCTTTTCCCAAGGACCGGGGAAGTAATTAAGATGCCACTGCCTCTGCTATGGGACTGGACGCGATTCCTTGGGTGACTGAAATATGATGTTTTATTTTGGTGGGTAGTCAGTCTCTAGTGACACGTAAAATTCTCATTATGAAGGGGTTTCGGGTGGTTTTTGAGAAGAGAGGTGGGGTAATTAAGGCTTGAAAAAATTCCGGTTCGATGTTTTGTGGTGAAAAAGTTTGGAGTGCCTGTTTTTTGAATCGGATGGTTTGATGAGCTTGGAACGGGTGTGTGAGGAGAGACGGTAGATTTTTCATGGATGTGAAGTTTTCATAGTTGTTATAATGGACTGAAATTTTGTTAATTACCTCGTTATTCATTCATGAAAAAGAACTATATATATGTAAAGCTCTTTTTTTCATAAATATAGTATTTGATTAATCTCGAAATGTAGTCGTCCTTTAAGTTAGCATTACAATGTAACGATACTGTTAGTAAGGATTTGAATCTCTCTTCATTACAAAAGAAACAGTCACCGAATAAAGAAAAGAAGGAAGAAAATTAATAAATGTTCACCAGAGAAACTAGAACAAAATAAAAAGTCTTAAATACGTTTTTATAGGAAGCATATTTTATTAGAACTAAACTTTGTTTACAATACGCACAAAGTGATTTAAATTTTCATCAGATTAATTTGTAAAAATCCAAAGCTTCGGTTATCTTTTCGACATTAAATACATAAAAACCGTTCCCAGGTAAAAGATGGTTGCCTTCAAACTAGCCTTAACTTTATCTTAGATTCGCATCCGGAAAGTTTATGTTCTGAAATCAATCTCTTATTATTATTGAGCTTGTTTTAGTACTGAACAAAATCTAAGATAATATAGCTCAGTAATTATTAAAGAGTTTTGTAGTTTTTAGATTCTTCTTCCAAACTTTCAAAACTTTCTGGTTACAAGAATATAGTACTCGGAAAAGGTCACCTAAGATTAAGTGCATCTACAGTAGACTTACAACTAAATAAAGTGGATTTTTAACATTGCAAAGCAAATGGGAATAAATATTAGACAAAATGGTCAAATAAATATTATAAAACCCCCAACAGAATAGGAAGTAACCATATAAAAACTTTGTATAATGAATATTTTTGTTATATTGTAGATACCATTATTATTTACTTCATACATAAAACATAGAACAAAAAAGATAAAAAACATGACTTACTTTGAAAGGACTAACATCTGCATCAGATGCATTACTTAATATAAATATATTTTCTAAGTGGTAATGCAGCTACTTTTCAATCGATGAATACATTTTGTTTTGAAAAGTACAAAATTTATGGGGACTCTGATGCTGTGTTGCACACCATATATGGCACCCTTGAGTGTCGTAAAAGAAAAACAACCAAAACAAGGCCATTAAAGCTGCATGCATACAATCACATATTTTACACTTCTATCTTCCATCTTGATTCTTTTTTATAAATCACCAAGTAGCTTTTCTTTTTTTAAACTTTTGATGTAATGAATATTTATTCAGCTAATTGAAGTTGATTTTACAGTTTTAGAGGTTTCTTATTGTAAAGTTGAAGAGTGAATTTTAGAGTAAAAAATTGAAACAAAAGTTAGTTAATTTTTTTTTAATCCTAAACTTATAATAATCCTGCACTTTTAGCCCAGCCTTAGGTATATCTAAAACGTGGTGTTATACTATAAAATGTTTAACGTGGTGCAGTAAAACTTTGATACAATCATATCTTATAGTAGACATTGTAAACGATGTATCCTCAAACTACAGCCTTCTAAATTCTTTTAAGGATTTCTATCTTTAATCTTTAATATTCCTTAATAATATTCTTTAAAATCTTTAGTATTCTCTGAATTTTGTCTAAAAACCAGTTTTCACTCTAAATTTCATTGTGAAAATTACTGTGCGCGTGTGTTGCTTTTATATTTAACTTGAAAATTATTTACATTATTCCTGTCTCAAATTTCATATCAGGATTTAATTAAAAAATTACAAACGTATCAAAGTTATATTGTCTACACAGGCTTTCCGATGTGTAAAAATATTAAATTATCTGGCCAACTAAACTTTGTCCTTCCAAATCTAGCCTCCCATCAAGCATTTATCAAAAACGTTTGAAGACTATTTATGTAAACCTCAAATTGAGCTGAAAATTTAAAATGTAAAAGTAAGAAAATATCTAAATGTTGATTTAACATTCACTTACTCCCCATACATTCATTTACTGAAACATATTATAGTGTCTTTTTACATTAAAATTAATTCTAAAGTTCTAGCTTCTTTTTTTTGGGAAAAAATGCTACTCAGCTACATAATTAAAAAATTTTTAGAAAGATTAGATAGTTAATGAATCCTTTAAAATGAAACTGCATTCTTTAAATTACCTTTTTATATCTTTATGCTCAAAATCTAGGTTTAAAAATAAAATCCAGCAAACACCCCCAACTTAATGTCTCACATCTATCCTACTAAAAGAAATCTTTGCTTATATATACATCCTAATTCAAACGAAATACTAATTTCACCTCATTGTAAGTGGAGAAAGCACTTAAGAAATTGCATATAAATAAAGAAATATCTCCCAATAACAGTCCCGAAACAAAACCCTATAAAGAACCATCCCGCAGAGTACCTACTTTCATTGGCAACGTCTCTTGACCAATAAGATGCAAATATTTTTACCCGATGAACTATTAACTTCATTCGGTTCAGGCAATCGTAGCCTCCCTTGAAACATCGGAAAAGCAATAGCAATTTATTAGAAAAGAACATAGAGCTGCAAATAGCGAAACTCCCTATCCGAGAATTTGCGTTTCCGAAATGCCTCTTAATGCATTCACGGACATTAACATACATCCTTAAGGAGATAGAACTGTAATTTGGGAATCCCTCATGCTCGTTCCCGGATCCGAATTCTCATTGCTTTGGAGAATTATTAAAAATATTTGCATTCTTGTGCAGAAGAGAAGCAATTCGGTTAAGACCTTCTCTATGGGGTTTTGTAGCAAACTCGATGCTATAAATAGGGCTAACTCCGGGCTGTGTCAAAGTATTTATACTGTTGACTGTAATAAATGAATAAAGAAGCAATGGGCTTTAGGTACAAAACGGTGAGTTTACGTCTATTATTATCCAATGAATTACGTAAGTACTTAGCAGAAAATCTCTAGTTTTACTGGAAAATGAGTTTTCAGTCTCTTTATTCCCTTATGAGTTGCTAAAGTGCTTAGAGTTTGATTATTTAAAGGAATTGGGGCAATAAAGTTAAATTAACTTTGGCAATTTGATTTTGTTACATAAGAGTATTATTCAGATTTATGCATTTAAGTTTCAAGTACTAAACTAAATTTTGAATATGATTTCGTCGATAAACATCTTATCTCAGAAAGGGATTAATGCGCAAAGTATGATGTAACGCAAACTTATTATGTCCTAAATTTTTTTTATACTGGGTTTTCCTAAACTTAAGGAACAAACTAATAGAAGTGGTAAACAATTAAAAAAATTATAAAGGATCATATAAGGGCTTTGGGATCTCTAATACAAACCTAAGACGGTGTATCCCCAGGATCGACAACCATGCTTTTGAGTACCTACATTTTTTATTTTTCATGTTATCTAAGTTTGTACCATGAGTTATGAAACACCCTGTGCATATTTTGTTATTTGTTGCTTGTGTTTCTGCTTCGGTTCTGACAAAGAGACATGCTTTAGGGGTACGATTTTTTTATCCCAATCAACTCTTTGTGGTTGGGGAAAGAAAAAACCCTCACCCTCTTTATACTAATAAGTAAATAAGGAATTTTGTATATTTTTTTGGAAAAAAAATAACTTTTGGAGTTAATTATGATGAAAAATGATAATTTGGATAAATTGCTACAGAAAAACCCCTTAATTTTATTCTTATGTTGTCATAAAATAAAAGACATAAGCAAAGCACCTATACCGCTACTCATAATTTCTTTCAATTAACTGCATCACCACTTTTTCTCAAAAGACCGCACAAGAAAAGTGTTTCTTATTAACTCTGCAAAAAAAAAAAATAAAGAGCAACCCTTCATCAAGATTTGATGACAGCGATGATAACACTGAGCCATCCATTCTTATTTATACCAATTAAAAGCCAAAACCCATAAATCCTCGGACCTAAAGAACATAAACGACCGAATAAAAATAAACCTAATTAAGCCATCTCATAAATTAAAAAACTAAAGCTACACTTGTGAAATTAAAAGCCCGACCCAAACAAAATATATCCTTATTCAACTTTAAATCATAAATCCAACTTAGTGTGGAGCATATTGCTCTTCCCAGGAAATATATTTAATCCCGGCCAAATATCTGGAACGACCTTCGTTTTTTCTTCTTCCCCTTCTCGACTTTTTGTAGTTCGTGTATTAATTAAAGCCTTCCGTATGATATATGAATCCCTCCCTTTTTGTCTCGCCGAATAACGGGGACGGAAATTTATCCCCGACCGTAACGGCAAATGTATTTTTCGTCGTCCGAAAGAAAAATAAACACAGTCCGAGAGAGAACAAAGAAATAAATAAATAAACAAACCCCGAAATATAAGAAAAACGGCGCTGGCAACACGCTCTCTTCTGAAACAGCAGCTGTTGCCAGATGAGAGAGCCGCAACTCCGGAGAGGGAAAAGCGAGGGATAAATTTTCCCTCTCATGCTTATTGACTTTGTTTTGAGCCCGAAATTTTCTCTCCTCGGATCCGGCTCATAAGAACGGGGGGACACTTCTGTAATTCCTTTTTTATTCCCTTACCTTTCCTTAACCTTCCATTTAATATTTTTTCTCCCGCCTGACGGAAAGGCCTAACCAAACAACGGGGGTAGGGGGAGAGTAGAAAAAAAAAAATGGAACTCTATTTTTCTTGCCATTGCGAAGTTGTTAAGCTAACTCCACCATCTGAACCAACTCAGGAATGAATTACTGTTACCTTCCGTTCCCGTATTTCTTTCCTTTGTCTGCGACGGTACGGGAGAGAGAGGAGAGCTATTGCATTGCAAATGAAAATTTCGTTGTTGTTGAAACTTTCGGAGAAAGTTTTTCGTCACAGAGAAGAAATCTCAACCTGTTTCTTATTGCGGATTAAAAAGAAAAAGTTTTCGGAGAAGCATATGATGCGTTCTAACTGAATTTTTCGAAAGCCAATTAGGAGGAAAACAGCTTCGAGTGAAAATATTTACTTTCTGGGAAGATCTGGGATATCCTGCTAATAAATGTAACGACTGGAATTGTTAACTGTGTTTTTTTTTAAAGAAAAATTTATTAATTTTTAATGTATTCAGTATGGCGTGGTTGTAGTTTACTTGGAAATTTATTTATGTATAATATGTGTTTAATAGTGTTTCAAAATACATTGATTCTAAACATTCTTTAACCACGCTTTAACTTTTTAAAATTTTTAATTTTCCCACCAAAATATTTAAATCAAAGAACAGAAAATAAAATAAAACCTTCTTGCTTTTTTCTTTTTGTGCTTATAATTTTATTACTAAATAAACTTTATAGTATAAAAAAGATTAATTGTTGTGGTATTTAAAAGAACATGTCACAACATCAAGGCAATTCCATTTTGTAAGAATTAAACCGCATAAAGAGTACTAAAATTTAAAAAAAATTGTGGGTTGTATAGTTGTTTATAGTTTTTTTTAAAAAAACACGCTGTTTTGTTTTAACATTTTAATGCATCCATAATTACATAATTTTCATGTTTGCTTTGTGAACACAAGAAAAAAGATATGTGTTACGTTGATTCTCCTGCTTAGTATGCAAATCATATTTTAACGAGCAAATCCTAATAGACTCTCAGTGTTTCACAAGATGTGCGAAGCAGATGCACACATCCACACAGCATTACATCTATAGCAATCCATCCAGCTTCAGATAGTTTCTAGTAATAACCTATAGATTCTATCAATAGTAATTCTGTAAACATACCATGTTGTTTGAATTTAAAACTTAAACAATTAGTCTGCATAATAAGTACAACATACTATACAAATAAAACGTGGTTTACATTAACTTTTTAACGAGCAACATTACAAGTAACTATTTTTTGTTCATAAAGTCATTTTAAATTAAGGAAAAAAAATAGCTATTCATTTATTCACGAAACATGGTAACAGAAACAAAATAACAAAATCAGGATGACTTTTCGGGAATTACTTGTGATTAAAAATACATAAAGAGGATCAGTTGATAGGCTTTGAAATTGGAAAGTATTTTATGGTATTGGAACGGTATTACGAAAAGTTTCACTGAATAAACCAAATATTTTTTCTTTATATAGGATCTTTTTTACTTTGTAAGTTTTGTTTGCTGTTCTTACTATCACTTGAAACTGTTTTCTTGAAACTTGCTTGAAAATAAATTTCTTCCCAGATCCATTTCAATTAAATAATCACGGGACTAAAACATTGCAAAACCCAGCAACAAAAAAAAACCCCACTTTTGCATACATTTACACTTTAAACAAAAGATCATTTCAAGTCGTCTTAACAAATTTTTTTGAGGTTTGTTTTAAAGAATAGCATTTGTGTTGAGGTACTTTAGCAGCCCATCTACTTCTCAACTCCTAAATGCTGGGACACGCACTCCATTGAAACAACCCTTTATCCCTGGTATCCAGACGCGCATTATTTCCTAATGAGACTTTTTATTGCCCTTTATAACGCCGTATTCCGATCGAAATGAACAAAACACCCCTCCCTCCCCTTCCTTTCCCGTTTTTCCCACTCACGAATTCCCAAACGGGGAGCCTTTTCCCAATTAAGTACTGAGGAGAGAGAAAAGCTTAATACAGTATCTTATCTAAACCCAACAGCTCGTGCCCGAAAAAAACCTCGCCAGATTCTTTTGTACCGTTCGGGCACGCGGAGTTTGTGTTTTTTTTTTCTCTCTCTCTCCAACTCATCGGTTTCTTTCTTTGTGATTAATGTCTCAAGTTTTTGTCGGGAGTCAAGCGAGAAATTCATTTATTTGAATTACAGTTCACTATCTGAAATTGTTTTGAGTAATTAATTTGCGACTTGACTCTTTAAGAATTAACAGTTCCCGAGAGGGAATACCCGAGTAATTTAGAAAACTGAAGAAATGGGTTTCGTAGGGAAAAATATAATTGTTCTCAGGCCTCTGGAAGCGTTGCGAGTTTTTTTTGTGGCCGGATTTCCAATTATTCAAGTTATGCTTCGGGCCTTAGTGTCATTATTTAACTGTCAGCGCTGGTGTGATGTTTTAAAGCACACTTGTCCAGGGATCGGGGTGGGTTTATTAATTTTTGGAAACATAATTAAGCGAGACACTTAGTAATTGAAGAGTTTTGGGGGATTTTCTAGTAAGAATAAAAGAAGATTTGTTATAAAATTTGGTGTTGAATGTATCGGAAAATTTTGAGTTTGCATTAAGTAATGCTAGATTTCGAATATGATGGTTGCTTAAGAATCGCTATTGCTTATCGAGATTAGTTAATAAAATGTTCAACTAGTTAAACCAAATATTAATTTGTTTTAAGGAAATAAAGAAATTAACGTGAAATGAGTGATGAAAATTAATAACATATGTATTTGATACCGAGATAGCTTTCCTATTTTAACATATTCATATTAGTTTTGTTGCATACTTTTCAATAAATAAAGTGAAACAAAGGGTAATTAAATGTCATGCTATTAAAAATTTCTGTCTTTTAGAAAATTGTTTAATGTGCTAAAATAAAGTACGATGAAATTTTTCTGAATACTTGACGATATAGTATTTTTTTTTTAATCTGGATAAATATCAATTAAAATATAAAGAATGCCAGCACACTATAATTCTTCAAATTTCTTTTTCATCAATTACTCTACCATTTTTATCTACTTTTAAACGTATTAAATTATGAATTCAAAACTTTTAAGGGAAAGAAAGAAATTTAAAATTTGTTTGGTAACAACTACTAGAAAATGTGTAACATTAATGACGTTAAGGTATCTTATATATTAAAATAATTTGGTTTTTCTTTCGGCCGGCCGCCAGGCCGAACCCCTGAACAGATTTGGACAAACTCGGTCTTGATCGAAAGCTTTCCACCCCTAGATGAACCAATAATATAACACGTTCCTCCAAAACCTTCCATTTTTAAATTATGCGTTCTTTTCGTTTTGCCCCCATGTTAACTCTATGGGGAGGTTCCGTTCGGCCGGCCGCCAGCCCGAACCCCTGAACCGATTTGGACAGACTCGGTCTTGATCGAAAGATTTCCAACCCTGGATGAGCCAATAATATGTCACGTTCCTTCAAAGCATTCCATTTTTAAATTAGAAATTTATTTCAATTTGCCCCTTTGTTTTCAGTTAATATTTTTACCAACACAGGCAAAACGTCTTTTAAAGAGCGTGAAGAAAATCTACTTTGAAATTATCAAACTTCAATTTTTTGACGTTTTACTAGATTTATCGCAACAGGATACTAGGCATATTGGATTTATAAAAAAAATACTGGTACAGGTTTAATTGAAGTATTACTTCTTTCTCTTCAGATGACGCATAAGAATAAATTATTTGTGGTTAGAAAAAACTATAACTTGATTGAAAATATTGAACAGTTTAGCGCTGACGATGCAGATTAAAAAAAGTAATAAATTGTAAAAATTTTAACTGTGCTGCAAGCGTGTGGTAGTAACGAGCGAAGCTCACATCAGCGCCAAAGGCGCGTAATCTAGCTGGTAAGACGCGGCTTTGCCGGGTCAAACCAGCTAGTTAGATATAAAAATAAAGTACTTACTAATAATTAAAATGAATTTAATTTAATTCAATGACTAAAATCTAACTGGAATTTTTTCACCTATTTTAAAATAATTATACTAATCTATTATCGTCAGCAAAGGTCTTCTATTTGTCCAACTACGAATAAGTATGGAAACAAGTTTTCATAAGATCCATTATTTCCATATCTGAAGTTTTAGATATTTTGACTACAACAAGAAAACCAAGAACTCTCAAATGGGAGTCAACTCCACCACAAAACCCTATACATGATACGACATCGAAAGCAGAACCTTTTAGCATATGAATAAATAGTATATCTAAGCTTAAGTACTTATGAGTGTGAAATAAATGTCTTTCGAGAGGAGAAGAAACACTCCAGAAGAATAAAACGGTTACTTTTGCTTAGAAATATAAACCTACTCTTTTATATTCGTACCTTCGACTCTTTAGTCAGCCTAAACTACGAAACCAACACATTTAAAGGCGGTTTTTAACGGTTTTCTTTCTCACGTTTCCCCCTATTTTGTTCTGAATTTTTTTTACTCCCTCCAGGGAATGAGTGGATTTAAACTAGAACTAAATATAATTTTAGGTTTTATTAGATTTATACAAATCGATACGAATTTAAAATTTCATACTCCTAGTTTCTTTATGATATTTTGATATTATGCACTTAAAAAATTTGGAAAGTAATTTTATTTTGTTTTGCAAATTTTATTCAACTGAAAATGGCTTATCACTGTTTAAATTGCATTATTTGTTGAAAAATGCAGCACTGACATTTGAATAAATAAGTAGAACTGTCTTTTTGAGGTTATATTTAGTCTCTAAGATCTTTATATTGAAATCAATTTTTCTTAACCATGATACTTTAAATGTGATCACCAAAATATGTGAGAGAAGTAGAAAATCCTACATAATATCTAAAATCCAAAATTATAGAGTTCAAGTTAGTGTTAGGGACAAACATTAAAGAAAGTAATTAGAAATGGAAATGCTCAAATGAATTCCAATCGGAAACACTAGTAATATTAGAAAGAGAATTAGTTAGTAGAAAAGGGAATTGGAAAAAGATAAATGTGATAGGGAGTGTGTATTGAGCAACTAATTTTACATGGACTAAATTCTAAACGGAAAAAAGTATATTTCAAACTTTTGTAGTTTTGTAGTTGCTTCTATACTAGACTGCAACTTAACTTGACCCTACGACGTCACTAATAAACAAAGTAGTTCCCATCGAGGTGTCTGAATTTTGAGTGAAATAAAGAACGTCAATTTAAAAATAAGATTATTTTGTTAAACCCATGCATATATAGTGCTTTTAAATCACGATTTGCGTACCAAAACTCCTCCTATCAACCCAACAGGCTTCGTGTTTACCGATTTCTCCTTCCGCATTTGTGACGTACTGGGTTCAAGAAACGTTGCAATTACCCTAGTAGCATGAAACCTTGCGGCTAACCTTTTTCTTTTATTGTCATTGAGTCCTTACAAAAACCCATCAAATGGTTGGGTTGTGGAACCCATCCTCAATATTACAAAAAGGCCCATTTTTGAAAAACCAAAGAAAAGCCCGAAAAGCCTTTCTGCGCATGCGTCATGTTCACTGGAAAAGACGCGGCCTTTCAAGATGGACGCCGACCCAAGTTCAAGTGAGTAGCGTATTATTTAACTTTTTATTATATTTACTTTTAACCGCGATTGGCATTATGATTTATCATCGCCGGTTCATTGCATGTACTGTATCAAGCACTCAAACCGGAAAATGTACGTAAACAATCCAATCCAATCATTGGATGGATTTGTTTACGTCCTTAATGCTGTGTAATTCGTTTTCAGCATAAGTATTTATGTCGACATTTTGTGCGAGATTTCTCTTCTTTGTTGTTTTTCCTGAAAGTTTCTCTTTTTTACCTCCAAATCACATAAGCAACCGAGTGGTGGTAAGTTCAAAACGTGAATTTGAATGAGTTGTGAATAGAATTGTAAGATCCTATGGTTCCTGCCCTATGCTATGCTTATCAACAATGCTATCGTATGATAACAATGCTTATCGTAGCTTTTAATGACATATTTTAAAATTTTAGTTGAGACAATAATATTCGGTACATGTCCTATGCTTTCTGTAGTTGTGTTAATGACCTATTATGTTTAAATTTCCTTCTCAAAATCTGATTAGTTTTTGTTTACAGTGTATGTAAATAACCTAAGAACATAAATTACATGCTGTACTATCATATTTACTACACATTAGGTAACTCTTGATATCTTTAAAAATCTTATGTGAAAACTTAATGTGAATATATCTCCCACAATGCAGAATTTTTTTTCTACCAAGCCACACCATAAAACCCAAAACAACCAACCATCTACCAAGCCACAGGACCTAGGTTTAAATTCTCACCCCCCTCAGATGGTTCATAGACTGAAAACCAAGTAGGATCTGGAATGAAAACAGTGGTCTTGTGTTATACCACGTAACTGGGATATTATACGCTAGTGCGCTAATGAGCTTATTGTAATCTTTTCATAATTCAATGTTTTGATAAAGTTATAACATCCCTTCGACTGAAGTAATCTAGGTCGACAAATGGTGCTTTTCATTTGCCATTCATTGTTAACTTCTTGTTTTGAAAATCTAACTATAAAATAGATTGATAATAACCGATTTGATACTAAAAAGTTTCAAACAGCGTTACTCGAGTGTTTGCTTTAAAATCACATAATGTAGTCCAAATTCAAAGTAGGTATTTAAAATGATTACCAACTATGTATTTTGAAACTTTTACATTCTTAAACAAAAATATGAGAATTGAACATATAGAACTAATACATTATTGACTCATTTCGTATGATAATGTTATAAATTTGGCCTTCAAATGGGATTCGTGACATCACTGACAAGAAAGGTTGGAATCTAGAATAGTTGCAACGTATTCAAAACAGGTCCTCCATGGCATACAGCTACTGCCAATTTAAACAGTCGTCAAACTTTGCGACTGCTCTACAGCTCTTTAGACAATCTCCCTAATTGCCGTGGATTCCCTTTTTGAATCTTTTAGAGATAATTTATCTTCAACGACTTACATTTAATCTCGTGTTCTATTATTAATGGTACTTATCCGTTAGCTGGGCACAAATGTCGCCAATTGTGAACTAAATGCTCGCCAAGCGAAGCGAATGACAATACAGTCAAGTGAAAACGAAAACAAATGCAGTAGGCGACGGTTGGGACAGAGAATTTTTTAATTCATTCTAAATTTTTTTCGGGATTTTTTTGCTTGTGCTCGTTTAACGGATAAGAACCATATTAGTTATTCACCCCTTTATGGGAACAGATTTGATGTAGGTTGAATGGTCACCAGTGGTGGATCCAGGGGGGTGGCATTCTGGAAAGTGCCCCTCCTTGGACCCAAACATACTCATAAGTACGAAAAAAGTCCTAAAAAGAACTCAAAATGAGTTAAAACCCAACTTTTGCAGGTCAAGTTTCAAAATTTTTTCTGGGGGAGGACCCTTATAGCCCCCAGCAGTACCAAAAGGGGATCTTGAGTGATACTTTTTAGAAAATCCCCAACATTTTGACATTTTTCTCGAAAGGTAAAGGTGATAGTCTGAAAAAGTGGCCCCTTCCTTGGAGGCGTGCTGGATCCGCGCCTGATGGTCACTGCTATAGAGCATTCGCCAAATTGGCAGTCACTGTGGCGGACCTATACCAAATCTGTTCCTATTTATGATACATATTCGTTACATATTTTTATAATGTTTTGTTTTAGATTCTGCAATAGGATGAATATTATGCTCCTGAAATTTGAAGGAAGTTATGTTCCACCTCCATCTACCATTTTGCTGGTCATTGGCCATAAGTAAGTAAATCAAATTAAAACTTCTAAAAGTTATCTCATGATTCTCATGTCACCTTAGATGCAGGTGAATCGTTTATGAACATTTCCTTAAAAAAATTTGTGATTGGGTTTTGCTACGTTAAGATTAGAACTTTTCATTCATTGGGGGAATTAAAAACAGCTGAACACCAAGTAGCATTGTGCTTTAAAGCAGTGGTCTCCAACCCCCAGTCCGCAGACCGGTGCCGGTCCATGGATCAAATGGTACAGGGCCGCGGGTCGACCATTACATTGAAAATGAATTTAAATTCTTAGGTTTATACTCCAAATTAAAAACATCTGTGTTTCATTAAATTTTATTTATTTTAAAAAGGGGCCCGAAGGTAGTGACATAAATCATGCACACCATGAGAACCATCTTATTTTGCCAAGAAAACTGAATAAAAACGCTTCATTAGAAATCCATAAATTTTTATATTCTTTTTTTGTGGCGAACTTGTTCAACCCGGAAGTAATGGTGACAGTTGTCTGAGTTTTTTGTTACAACTATAAGTTAATGAAAAGAAAATCCATTAAACAGTACATTTTTCTGCGAAACGGAAAGAAAAATAAAGAAAAAGTGTAATAATATCAATGCGCTTTGTCGGGTTCATCTTTTTGTAAAGAATTGAAAATTTGCGTATTTTAAACTTCCGAAAATCCCATTACATCGAAAGTGAAACCAAAATCAATGCCACCCCCCAGCGGGCCGCGGTAAAATTATCAAAAGTTGACCGGTCCGTGGTTGGTAAAAAGGTTGGGGAACACTGCTTCAAAGCACCATTTGTTTATCTGACAACCTAAAAACATAAATTATGTGCTATATCCTATTTACTTAACAAATTAGTTGTTCTTGGGGTTTTTAATTTCAATTTGAAGGTTTAAGTAATTTGAATTTTTTTATACTTCCTTAAACTTTGAGTTATCAAAGAGCAATTACTGCGGACTAAGCATTAGCTTCCTGGCCTGTATACGATGTAATGGGTTTATCGTTGGGTCGTAATTTTATTAGGATTCCGTAGTTGTTAAATAACTTTTTTTATCTCTATTTTCTTCTAATAATGAGGTAAGTTTGTTTATTCTACCTGTTATTTCTTGTAATTTCAAATGAATGTTAGCAAGCATCATGATTTGGGTGGTTAACCAGGGTTTGTTGTTGATGTTTATTCAAGTTAGTATTGGGTTAATTTTCAAAATATCCATGTTATTGATATTCATATTTGATTTAAACCACTTTTAAAAGAATAGCAGTAAGACACAGTATCCTGAAAGAAGTGTTTATTTATTTTTGTAAATAGACGACATTAGTCATGACGTCACTTGCTTGTTTATAAACGTTAATTCCATCTGTGATTGGTTTCGTATGGAATTACTTCCAGTCACGAAACCAATCACGGATGGAATCAACGTTTCTAAACAAGCAAGTGACGTCACACTAATATCGTCTATTGCATACTGTTTGTTTACACCCCACAACTAGGATGTTATAATTAAGTATTTAGTATTGGGTTAATTTTCAAAATAGTATCCATGTTATTGATATTCATATTTGATTTAAACCACTTTTAAAAAAATTGCAGTAAGACACAGTATCATGAAAGAAGTGTTTATTTATTTTTGTAAATAGACAACATTACTCGTGACGTCACTTGCTTGTTTGGATACGTTAATTCCATCTGTGATTGGTTCCGTATGGAATTACTTCCAGTCACGAAACCAATCACAGATGGAATCAACGTTTCTAAACAAGCAAGTGACGTCACACTAATATCGTCTATTGCATACTGTTTGTTTACACCCCACAACTAGGATATTATAATTAAGTAAATACAAAAAACTATTTAAATCAAAAGGAATTCATTGTTTTTAAAGAATTTGCTCTTTCCTAATAATTGCTGTGGATTCCCTTTTTGAATCTGTTAGAGATAATTAATCTTCAACGACTTACATTTCATCTTGTGTTTTATTATTAATTATTCACCCCTCTATGGGAACAGATTTGATGTAGGTTGAATGGTCACTGCTTTAGAGCATTTGCCAAGTTGGCTGTCGCTGTGGAGGACCTCTATCAAATCTGTTCCAATTAATGATATTCAAAACATTTATTACATATTTTTATAATATTTTTTTTAGATTCTGCAATATGATTAATTTGAAGGCTTAGAAGAAATGTTCTATCACCTGCCATTTGCTGGTTATGAGTAAGTATGTCAAATTAAAACTAAATTTAATGAACTATCTTTCTAAGTTATTTAAAGGACTCTTTGTTTTAAAAGTCGTTATCTCAAAGTGACAGGGGAGGGAGGGGGTCAGAAATGTTGGGGAGAAAGTGACATGTTTTATGGACAGCCTCCTTAAAAAATTCACTGAAAATTTGTGATTGGGCTTTGCTACGTTGAGATTATAACTTTTCATTGATTGCAGAACTTAATATCTGAACACCAAGTAGCATTGTGCTTTAAAGCAACTTTTTTTCTCAGGTAGCAGCCTCCCCCGCAGCGATTACACCTACAGCTCATGGCCAGTCGCTCCAGCCAGTGCCCTATGACATCAATGCCCGGACCTCTCCTGCCACCCCGGAGTCTGTTTCCACCCAATTCCATCGTAAGTTTCTGCTTTTTGGATTACTCAATTGAAACTGTCGCATAGCTGCCAAGTACTCAGGTTTTATTGGAGGGTTCTTATGTATTATCCCGTTGACAGTGCCGCTGAATTCAAAAAATTGGTTAAAGTCTATCGTCTGTTCTATACTTGTGTCGCTTAACGCTGTCGAAGGGATATACGCAAGTACCTAGTTACTGAGATTTTCATCTTTACTCTGATAATCAGATTTCCCCCTTAAAACTCTAGTTTTTTAAATTGCAATTAGTATATTAATGTTATCTCAAAGTGACAGGGGAGGGAGGGGGTCAGAAATGTTGGGGAGAAAGTGACATGTTTTATGGACAGCCTCCTTAAAAAATTCACTGAAAATTTGTGATTGGGCTTTGCTACGTTGAGATTATAACTTTTCATTGATTGCAGAACTTAATATCTGAACACCAAGTAGCATTGTGCTTTAAAGCAACTTTTTTTCTCAGGTAGCAGCCTCCCCCGCAGCGATTACACCTACAGCTCATCGCCAGTCGCTCCAGCCAGTGCCCTATGACATCAATGCCCGGACCTCTCCTGCCACCCCGGAGTTTGTTTCCACCCAATTCCATCGTAAGTTTCTGCTTTTTGGATTACTCAATTGAAACTGTCGCATAGCTGCCAAATACTCAGATTTTATTGGAGGGTTCTTATGTATTATCCCGTTGACAGTGCCGCTGAATTCAAAAAATTGGTTAAAGTCTATCGTCTGTTCTATACTTGTGTCGCTTAACTTAACGGCTGTCGACGGGATATACGCAAGTACCTAGTTACTGAGATTTTCATCTTTACTCTGATAATCAGATTTCCCCCTTAAAACTCTAGTTTTTTAAATTGCAATTAGTATTGTGTAAAAAGGAGATTAGAAAACGCAGTGCCCCATTTTTTTTTATTGCTACATGTTGAAATTAAAAATTTTCTTGCATCATGCAATAAAACATCTTTTTCCCTTGGCAGCAAGAGCAGCAGCTGCCGGTGTAGCGCCAGCAGACTTCTATGATAGAAACAGGCTGACTAGCCCACGAATTCCCCCACTAACTAGCAGCAGCGAGTAGCTTCTTCAGCGCTAGGGTATGATGTGACAGCAGGATCCAGGGATGCACTGTCAGAAAAGTAAAGAAAAGCTGACGGGTGAGTTAAGATATTATTTTAGTCGCATTGCTACAATTATGACCCAGCCCAGTAAAGAATTTAAAAGACAAAAACAAACGTAGAAATTCAAACCATTTGAGCCTGAACTAGAGTCCTTGGCCAAAATCAAAAACAGCCAAAAGGTAAAAGTCTTCTACCACTGGGTCAACTCTTAGTGAGCGCGGCTCTCAGGGGTTTCTTATCGGTGTTTGCAAATTTCATATTTACTCCTATAATTAGATTTCCCCCTTAAAATTGCTATCAGTATTATGTAAGGGCTCTTTTATAGTCAAGCTGAATCTGAGCTGAAACTTAAAAACTATCAATCACTGGACCCCGACACACTTTCCCCTTCCAGCCTTCGCAATACAAGAGAGGGGGTTGAGAACGTCGCGTAAACAAAGACGCTCTCGACCCCCTCTCTTTGCATTGCGAAGGCTGCGAGGAGTCGCGTGCCGGGCACCTGTTTTGGATCGAGTTTCAAGCTGACAGATTTTTCAGCTTGACTATAAAAGAGCCCTAAAGGAAATTGGGGTTAGAAATTTTAGTATACTTTAATCGGATTATAAGAGAAGATAGAAAACGAAAATCGAGGTTCTTTGCAGCCATGAGGTTGGCAACTATGCTGTCATATGTGACCCAGTGAACAGTAAAACCATTTTACATAGCTTTATTTCTTGTATGATATTAAAAACTAAAATGCAGCGTTAGAAAATGGAAAAATAACTCACTGGTTCTGCTAACTATTACTTCGCAAATCTTACTGGTCCTCAACCAAAATGACTTGTCTGGCAAATTAAAAAGAAAAGGTTCCAATTTATTTAAAGTAGTTACTGCAGTTAAAGTGAATACCAAATATTAATTCTAAAAAACTAAAAATATCTATTAAGTACACTTTTCTTGATGAAATGTTAGTATTTCTCTAATTGATATAAAATTTCTAATTAGTTATGCAGCAAAAAAAAAGAGACTAGAACTGGAGAGTGAGATATTTTTCCCCCACTGGTCTGCTGGACTAGTGATTTTCTGAGTAGTGGCCAGAGCCTATTTTCAGTCGTCTCGGACCAGTGTTAATTTTGATCACTGCTGATATGCTATCTCTCAAATGTATATATTATATGTAATTATAGTAGGTTCACAGTTTGGGGAAATGGGTTTGCACTATTTTTCAATTTGCACTATTTTTTTCATTGAGGGCTTATTCCCACTTATAAGAAATTTTAAAATTATATTTCTTAATCTCTATGCAAATGGATCAAAGAGTATAATGAAACTCATGTTTGTTTTAATTTTTTATAATTTATGATATTTACTAATATTTTGCAGTTAATGTTTTCCAGAAGTTTTTAACACATTTAAAAAGCTTGTAAAATTTCTTATTTTAAAAAATGTGCATTTTACCTTGGTTAAAATATAAATATTGATTTGTCAATAGTACATAAACATCAAACCTTGTTTTTCCCATTTTCCCCACCTGGCTCTACAAATTATATTTCAAAATGAAAATTTTGGCAACCAAGGAATTTACATAAATTGTTTGGACTTCAGTCCACCAGTTGCCAACCATTGGTCTATAATTTTCTGCATTATATTGAATATTATTTAGAATTAATTTTTTAAATCAGTAACGTTAATTTAAACTTTCGGGGTTGGCACTTTTATGTATTCTCATTCTCTTATTGCTTGAGATGTTTTCGATGAAGTGGCACGTTCAATGGGTTAATGCGAAAGTACTTTTTTTAATAGTTAAAAATAAAATTGCTAAATTTTTTTTGCAGGAGCTGTCAGTTGCATTTGATGTCCCCTGAAATAGTATTATTTGAATCATTTTTTTAAACAAATTTTAATTATATTACATTTTTAAGTTTAGTTATTACCTTCACAGTTTATATTTAATGTATATTTTTTATATGAACTCTTTAACCTTAATCCCTGTGATGCTAGAAAGCTGTTTGTAAAATTTGTTGTGTTTGTATCAGTTGTTCAATAAACTTGATTTTTCTTACATTTAATGTGTTGAAATAAGTTTTTTTAAATAAAAATGTGTCCATCTTGAATTATACTTCTATTTAAAGGTAAGTTTTTTCATTAGTGCTTTAGAGCCTAAATTAAACAAAATTTTTGTAGAAATTAAAATATATATGTATATTTTGTTTTTATGAATTTTAAAAACTTAATTTTAAATTTATTTTATTACTTCATTTTACTGTATTTACTTAATAATTACTTTGAAGTATTCTGTAATCATACAGCATAAAATTCGAGTTACTTTTTGTTAAAAGTGGTGTGTTCACCTAGCTAAAAAGTTGTGATAAATTATTTATCTCCTGAGTTATAAGTTTAGTATCGCATTTTTAATTTTTTCGATGTTTCTTTATTGAATTATGATACAAAATTTTCCCTGAAAATATGTATTATATACTGTGCAATATTTCGGGAAAAATTTTGCGACATCATATAATTTAACAAAGAAACTCCGAAAAAAATAAAAAATGCAATATTAAACCTAAACATCAATATTAAATCAAGATTTTTTGGAAACCTTACAAAAACCAATGACCGCAATAATGAACGAAGGTTTTTTGGCACTGGTTTCCGCAGTCTACACGAAAAATTTTTTTTCTAAGGTTGTTATGAAACCTTTCAAAAACCTGGCTAGAGAGCATTGAAACAGGGTTTTCTTGTCTATCCTTGAAAAAACCTGTGCCTATAACCTTGTAGAAGGTTAATCCGCAAGGTTACGCAAAAGGTTGGTAATGTCAACTAGCGTACCTTTTTCTTAGGTTATCCTAAGGTTTTTTCGGGGTTATCGGGTTGCAAATAAAACCCTCAAAAAACCTTTTTTGGGTTGCAATGCAAGGGTAAAAAAACCTTCAAAAAACCAAAAAATGCTATCTGGGTAAGTATAAGTCACAGTAGTTTTGTAGTTGCTTCTAATACACACAGTAGACAATTAAAACTTTAGCACATCCAAATCGAAACATCAATTAAATCGGACATTTTTTTTTTAAATCCACCCATTTCCATCCCGACTACCTACCGGAAGTGAGGGTTGGGGGAGAGAGAGAGAGAGAGAACAATATAATTCACGGCGAAAGAAAATCAATACGGGGCAGAGAGAAAGGAAGTTTGCATTTGTTTTCAGGAAATTAATAATTATGATTTGATGGAGGCCCAGCGCTCTCATCCGCACCTCCAACTTTATTTCAAATTAATTAGTGTAATTGATTTATTACTTTGATATCTTTCGCAAATTAATTTCCGTTGTTAATAATACAGAGAAATTTCGGATATTCTTGGAGAGAGAGATTTATGGTTTTATTTCGCTTTTGATTCTCGCTTGGATATCGGGGATTCGTTAATAACTCCCGACTAGTTCAGGAAAGTTGGTTAGGCACGTTTTCTCGATGTTTTATAGTGGAAGAGGTATTTTTTTTTCCCATTTAGGAACTGTGTTTTGATTAATATAAACTCTTGCTGGGTAAGGTATTTAAAAATTCATCAACGGAGTCTGGTTTTGAGTTTCTTTTAGAGAAAGTTTTCCTTTGAGCTGTAATTTATAATTCCGATTGAGAAAGCAGGGGGCAAGGAAAGAGCAGTGCAGTTCTTTTATGAATTTGGGAAAAGGTAATGGATTTCTCTTTGTTCATTAATATGCTAAAATGTGCGGGGAATGTTATGGTGGAATACATAAGGATGCTTTTGTGTTTTCGTGATTAAAGCTTTGATTTTATCTTAACTTTGTATCAAACGAAGCCTGTTGAACAACATGTAGTGCAGTTATATTGTATAGTATGGGTAGTTGCGTAACATCTTGTTTAACTTTAAAAGAGATGTTATTGGGATGTTCCTATAAATTATAAAAGCAGCAATTAAAATAATTTTGGCAAACTCTCAATATTATGATGATATAAAGTAATTTTAAAATGTATACCTACAAAAACATTTGTTAATATTATAAAATAAAAATATTACTATTTTAAAATAACTTTCTCCATAGTGTTAATCTACTAAAGTTATTCCCTGATGATCAAAAATAATTTCAGGTTTTTAAGCTTAAATCTTTAGAAACAAATTTTGATACTGATCTAAAGATTCTTTTCATAAAAACTTACAAAGAACGTTAAATTTATAAAGTTTGGAAACTGATTGGGGAGATAATACCAAATTAAAACGCTCAAAGGCCTTAAATGATTAACACTTAAAAATTAGTTTTAAAAATCTTTAAATGCTTTATATATTAATTTCTTTCAATTTTTTAATTATTTACATTAATAATTGTATTTTTAGTATCATATTCACAATTAAAAGTAAGTTTTTATAACTGAGAATCATGAGTAACTTAATTAAAAACTATAATTACATTACCAAAACATAGTAAATATCTTTTACGTTCTTCACAAATAAGCAAAATGTTAATGTTATTTTACTTAAAATATATGATAACTTAGAGGAATAAAAAAAACTTGAATCAAAGTTTACACTTTCTTTGATACAACGTCTCTCACGGAAAATTACCCGTTTCTTCGTTACTCACACAACGATGCATACTTCCCCCGATAAGCTAAACAACTTTAATTCTATTTTTCGCATGACAACCCCTGTTTTCACTTTCCCCACTCAACTGAGAGCGCGCATAATCTTATCCTCCACTCCGGTTTTGTTCTAAACGATTCTATGCAAGAGAGCAAAGTTTCCGAAAACCGTTTTTTTTTTTCATGGGCGAGCTTCAGCCGATTTTCGAATGAAAGAGGAGTGATAGCAGCACCATCTGGTGCGTCTAGACGCTAACAAAGAACAGTGACGTCATTCAGTGTCTTCTGATGCCACCGGAGAGGGAAAAGACAATGAGAAAAGTTGCCGTTTCCAGATTTCTTTTCTTTTGTCAGTATCGTTGCTGGAGTTGAAAAATGAACTTCTGAACAGTATCTTGAGTGCAATACAAGTTTTTCAGGTGTATTAGTGCTTGGAAGATGGCAACAGCAGGAGAGTAAGGTAATTTAATTTAGGATGTAAATAAAAGCGAGGGGAAGCTAGTAAAGAATTCCGAGAAGGTATAATTGTTTAACTTCTACCCTGAAATCGTTTTATTCTTTTATTTTTCTCAAAAGAATATTTATTGTTTCAGTTTTATATTTGTTACTTCAAAATTAAGTTTTAAAAAGAGGAGTTGACTTTAGAAAAATCTTATTTATGTAGAAAAATTATTTTTATGTTCAGCAACATTTTTTGTATGAAAATGTTTAAAACTGAATCCATGAAGAGTTACTTTTCAAATGTAAGTAAAACTGAAGTTCAGCTCAGTGGCGGATCCACGGGGGGGGGGTGATTGGGGTGATCACCCCCCCCCCCCAACAAAGTGACATCGCCGAATTTTCGGCCGAAAATCACATCCCCGATAACAGCGATGAACTTGACTTGTGAATAATCTCTACTGAGAAACCGCTGTCACCATCTGAGCGAGTATTTTTTCCGGTTTCTCGCAGTGCCCCTTTTCGGCAATAGTAGCAACTCGTTAAATGATAACTTCAATGCATCGATCACTTTTCAGAGGGCTCCCTTCCCGAGCCCTGATAAAAGGGTTGACAGAGGGTCCGCGCTAATGACCACTTTTTCCTCTCGTGGGGTTGTTAGGTACTCTTTGGTCACCGGAAATTTCAGCCGGTGTTAAAGAAATCTGTATCGGGGTGAATTGGACCTCATATCGAGGCTGATTACTGGTATAATTGCACACAAAAACCAGAGCGGGCGGCTTGTTTGTATATTTTCTAATCTCACTGTTTTTCAACATCTATTTAAGGGCCAATCAAAGCTTTTTCAGAGCGATTGGCAATCCCATATTGGGAGGGGATAACAGCTATTTGTTGGCAGTGGGATAGTCAAAACTTGTGGGCGGAGCATATCGTACATATGCCAAGCTGTACTAGTAAAAAATTTAGTTGATTTTCTTTCCAACGTTTGACTTGCCTCGTTTTTTTACACTGATTTGCTGTTTTATTAAAATTTGGCGTTTTACTATCACTAAAAATGGATTCCGGAAATAGTAAACATGGTCGTGCTCAGAAACGAACAGTGGAACTCAGCTTTCGTTTTTTAAGAAAAAGCCAAGAAATGATTTTTTTGAAGATAAAGCTGAGGTAGTTTTGCCATTTTCTGCAACTTTTCTTTTTTTTAAACTATGTTTCGATGTTTCATAATTTTTTAAACTCAAGTATATCACTTTATCAATTATTAAGAGAAATTGCTATTTTAAATTTTCTTCTTGGTTGCTAAATTCGGAATACATATACAAAAGAAAATTGTTTTTATCATTTAGTAATAGATTTAATATTTTTTATGTACATTTATTAAGTTTTTATTATTATTATTTTGAGAACTTAACAGGGCAGCTTTCAATGTCATTATTACTTATCATTTCAAGGTTCTAATGATTTAATCCGGTTTACTAAATTTCTAAATTGTGAAAAAGCTAAAAGAAATAATTATAAACAGAAAAAGGCATTCGTGGCTTTGCGGTAATTTTACTTTTAGTGACTTTTCTGTTTCTCTAATTTTTCTTTATTTTGGTCTGTCTTGTTATATATTAGTGTATACTTTATGCATTTAAGTAGAAGTTCCATTTTAAAAAGGGAAAATGAATTATTTTAATCATGCATTTAATGGTTTACAATTAAATCAGTAGAAAGTGGAACTTTCCACCAAATATATTTTATGTGTCTTCCTCTTACGAATTGAATGTAAAAGTGAAAATTGATTGTAATGTCGAATGCGCATATAGGTAAAATCACCCCCCCCCCCAAACCAAGTCTCTGGATCCGCCACTGGTTCAGCTTCATATTGGTTTGGGGGGATTGAAGTTAAACGATAAACGTATGTTACTCTTAAGCTGCGTATATTGAATCGTTATTGAACATTTACACACACACATCCATAAAAAAGTCAAGGAGTACAAAAACACAAGAAATGAAAAAATAGTGAAAAACAAACTTACAAAAAAAAAGGCAAACACAAAAAAAAATAGAAACAGAAAATAAACAAAAACTTTAAGTGGAAAAAGAGCAATAAAATCTTGTTCAAAGGATTCTGGAAAAGGAGCAAATACTCGTACAGACCTGTGGATGTGGAGTAACATAGACTTTTTATGAAGAAAAAAACATTCCATTTTTTTTAAAAGTATTGAAGTAGAAACACCTGTCTTTAACTTTAAACATGTAACTAAGTAATTTTTAATGGAATCGTAGTTTTTGCTTCAAATCGAAGATGTTGTGGATTAAAGTGGTTCAAATATGTATGAATAAGTTTAGGAAAAACACCCACACAACACTACATTTTGAAATATAAATAAAAGTAACAGACATAATGATTTCTTTATCATGGAAGACTAACTTCTTAACTCTTATCAATGGAAGACTATCTTGTAACAAAAATGTTTTACTGTTGCCGTTATGCTTAAAAAGGAACTCAAGAAGATAAAATATGATTTTTCTTTGCGTTTCTCCTTAATCAATTAACCTGCAGTCTATCAATCTATCACCTTGTTTTCTATTTAAAACTGAACAGCTTTACATTAGACCTAAAGTTATCTACCCTTTTATTTTTAAAGTTTGCAAATTATCTTGAACAAAAATTTACCGCGTTTCATGTCAATTCACCACAGTGAAAAGTACCATCTAGATCTAGTCATTTTGAAAAATTACCCGAAAATACATTAACTGAACATCCACAACAATCATTACCTCCACATCCATCAACAATCCAACCCAAAACTGTTAATGTCGGACAAATTCACCCGGAAGATTAATTCGATTTCAATTTCCCAACCCCAGACCAACCCGAACATTTCTTTTCCATCAATAACCGCTCGCGTCCATTCATAAACTAAGTGACAAACACCACAGCAAAATAAAGCACCGCTAATCGACGGGGCTCTACAAATTAGACGCACGGAACCGGCCCGGCGATTGGTTAGCGAACAGCGCACATCCCTCCTGATTGGTTAGTGAATCGAAACCATCGTTGCTAATGAGGCAAATGAGACAACGCGAAAGATGGATGCTCGCTGGATGAAACATTTACGATGTAAACTTCTGATTCCATTTCTGCGGGGTTCCCATTATGCTCCGGGGGTTCCCATTATACCTTCCCTCGTGATTTATGTGGAAAAGCCGAGCTTTGTAGCTGGCGGCCGGTCTGTCATAAAGAATGACAACGTTAATTTGTTGGGGGCCAGAGGAAACTGACTCGTGCAGATTCGAGAGGGGTATTATACGATTGTGCCTTCAGGACAATGTCTGAGCTCTGGGGTGTATGACAAGGGGATATCGTGTGTGGACTCTTGTCCTTTCGTTTGGAAGTCTTAAGCCTTCCTTCCTTCCTTTTTTGTTGTGTTGCAATGTCCTGAGGGAGCTTGTCTTATCTTTCGGAAGAAGTGTTTCTTGGTTAATCCTCGCGGATATCGTATATAGCACCAATTGTTACATGGTATGGAAGATAACTGCTTGCGATAGGCAATACCTTATTTGTTACGCTGTGTTTGTTTTCGAGACAGAATTCTTTTTTTTAGAACGTATTAAAAGCTCTTTGTATTTTGTACTCGGATTAATAAAAAGACTTAAAGTTTGGTCAGAATAGTGTAGTGAGAACACATTATTAAAGTGCCAAAGTAGAAAAAGTACCATAACCAAGTTTTAAGAAACAAAAAGTTTATTTTTACCTTACATGATAAAACAATATCACTTCTATTAATTTGAAGTTATATTTTACTAATTGTCTGCATTGATGAAAAAAAAAATCTTTTCAGTATAACTTTTATTACTCTTTAAATGTACTTTTCTAACAGTTATTGTAATCTAAAAATTTAACTGCTATCAAAACACGAGAATAATATTTAAATTGCAATGTTTGGAGTGCTTGTTTTTTATTCCACTCATAAAAGTTTCAAATAATTAGTACGCGATGCTGAAGCAATGAAGAATTGTGTAGTATATACTAAGATGCTTATAACTAAATAGATTAAAAGCCTCTATAATTATTTACAGAACTGTTGATAATTATTTACGCTGTTGAGTATCTATTGAATGTGTATCTTGAACTACTTAAGTGCTACCTCTATGCAACTTGACGTACTACTGTTAATTATTTATGGTTGCTCTTTTTACTTCTTAGTCTAGACATCGTTTCTAAATCTCTTTTTTTTTTTTGCCTCAAGGGACATTTTTTTTTATTTTGAAACTTCTTAGAAAAAAGATGAATTTCCCTTTCCTCCCTCTACTCTGTATAGAATTTTTTGGCCAATTCTTGAGGTAACTTAAAAGGTAGAAAAAAATTATGTATATTTTTCTCTTATAGCTCAAGTCAACAAAATGGAACTTTTTTCTGACCTAGGAGCAAAAAGGGTGATCCTAATAGAACTTTTTACGCTGAATTCAAATATACAAGTTGTTTTTTCTGCTTCGCCCACATTTTTTTAAAACACGCATTTTTATTTTGAACAAATAGTTACATTTCACAAATAGACATCATAGTATTCAATGTGATTGATGGAAAAAATATGATTGCATATTTGAAATCAGCGTAAAAAGCGTTACTAGGGCCAAAACACCTTGCTTACTAGTGTAGTTGTAAGTAATTTTACGGTAATTTAAAAAAAAAAGTTTTAATAAATCAATAGCTTAGTTTTCAAAAGTACTGAATTTGACTCGTAAGTTTTGTATTCAAAATATCTAACCAATCTAAAGTAAAATAATTTCTATACGCGAAAGAATGTAAATTATATATAAAAATCAAAATTAAAAGGAATATAATTTAACGTAAACCTTCTTAGATAAAATATATTTATTTATGGTGTTTCAGAAGAGAAATTCAGCATCTCTCGAATCTAAAAAAATTTAAAAACATTGCAATCTAGATCTTTTGAAGAATCTACAGATATTTTTCATGCTGAGCTAACCCTTATTACCCTCTCAAAATAGAGAACTACACGAAGATGAGTTCTCCCTTGGGGGAAGATCTTAGTACACGGAATGCTTTTTTAATAAGGCATACATTTTATATTATTTTGCAATGAATAATTAAATAAAAGCTTTTAAAAACGCCTATATTTTATGCATCATTTCATAAAATATATTATACCAATACTATTTTTAAAAGAACCCTATGAAAAATGACCTTTATAAATTTAAAGTTACAAAAAATAAATAATTTTCTCATGATGGAGTAATAATGAATTGCAACAAATTTTCTGAAAACTTGTACTTAAAGTATAAGCTTTCAATAAACCCTTATGACAAAACTATTTCTCCGAAAAAGCTGTTTTCTTTGAAATTCGTTTTGGAAACAGCAACAAGCTTTAAGGGTTGAATTTAATTCCACCTAACGAAGAAAATCCTTCTTCTGCAGGCTGCCATAGTAATTTGGTTTCAAAGAGATTATTTTTACTTTTTCCTCTCAATTGAGCAACTTTCCTAAATAACCGGATTATTAGGTGATTTAAACCGTAAAAAGTAAAAATTATATTTTGAAATTTTTGTTATGTAATACAACTTGGTACTAATCAATATCGAACATTTTCTCTTTTATTCCAACCTTTAAATTTTGCTACTACAGTTGAATCCCAAAATATAATTACTGTATCCTTTGTTTTCAACTTAATTTTTAAATATTTAAAGTGAAAATACTTATTTATATATTTTTGTATGAGTATTACCATTACAATGCAAAAAATCAGTAAAATAAGCAATTGATCTCCATTTCTTTACTTGTCCCAATAACAATAATTATTTTTTTATTTTAATTTTCTGTATTTGTTTCTTTACAATTTTTATAATGAAGATTGCAGTAATCACTCTTCTTTTATGCAGTTTATTTATTTGTGAAAAGCTAAAATGCTGATATCATGCAGATTTTTTTAATGATTATATGCTAGTAATCTTTTTCATTCATGTATGATATTTAAAAATATCATGTAGTTTTTGAAAAAATACACGCAGCAAAATGGTTTCCCCTTTTATAATGAAAAATTTTTTTAGGAAAGTATTATGCATAATTGTGCAAGGAATAATTTAGCAGTAACGAAAAAGCTGTATTTTACTACGTATGTGGATTTGGTAAAACAGATAGATGTAAATGAATAGTGCAGAAATGAGACTTAATATTGATTAATTACGACAAAAGAAAAAAAGTAAATTTAATGAATATATTTTGGGATATAAAAAGTGGTGTTAGTTGCAAACTGTAAACGCTGTTTAAAAGTATAAGAATTGGATTAAGTACTCAGAAAAACCATTCCTGGAGTATTATTCATAATAGTATTAAATTCAATCGTTTCTTATTACAAAACAAGATTACACGATAAGGTTATGAAGAATGGAAAAAAAACGGGACAGGTTCATAGTTAAATATTTACGGTTAACACATTTGATATTGATTTTTCGTACTTCATAATTTTAGATGATGAGCTATATTAATCTTTAGAGGCCGTTCAAAAAATACGTAAGCATGTTTTTGGTCATTCTTGGTTTCCCCCACCCTCCTTGCCACAAAGATAAGCAAACCGCAACCCCCCTTCATAATTACATAAGAAAACTGCCCGACCCCCTTTTTTTGTACAAAATGTATGGCAGTGAATTTATTCCAGAAATTCATTGTGCTCCATGAATACTTAAACTATCGTTAAAACTTTCCTAGTGAATTCAAAATGCTTGAATTTTTCCCCCTAGTTCAATTTTTCGTTTAAAATATTTATTTTGGTTGAATTTTGAATTTATTTTTCAAAAAACAATAGTTTTTCAAAAATGCAGTGCTTTTAATGTCTTATGTAAGCATCACTCATACCCCCTCTCCCTTGCCAGGAAAAATAAGATAAGAGCAACCCCCTCCCCCCTTAGCTGCTTACGTAATATTTGAACGGCCCCTCAAAACTAATAACATTTTTCACAAAGCCGTAAAAAGGATGGGGTGAAATTATGATCTGAATGTAAGCATAAGAAAATAATAAGGAGAATGTTTATTAAAAAGTAAAACCACAGCAAAAAAGGTCTAAATGCTCAATTAATCTTTCATTAGTTTATCGTAAATAAAAAATAATAAAGTAGGTGGCAATCACACATACCTTTTAAATCCAAGTATTTGTGGGTCTTATGTAAAAAACAATGAACTGTAAACATTTTTAAACTTTCGGGTAACTTAATGTCCCATTTTCAAACTTCATTTAAACTTTAACAGATAAAATCACTATTTAACGATCAATTTTCAAGAACACGTCACAATAAATTATTCCATATGCCCACAACGAATATTTTTTCTCTGCTTCATAACCTCTCTTTCGGTCCCAATTTATTTAAAAGCGCTAACTCAATTTACAAATTGCGTCCTAATGGATCTGGCAACGACTTTCTCAACAACATTTGTTAATTACATATTTTGCCGCCAATGTCCTCTTTCACATTCTAAAAAGCGAAAAATAAACTCCCTTCCCCTTCAAGCAAATTCCGTCCACGCTGTCGTTAACTAAAAAGATCAGTCATTTCTGATTTCGCCGTTTCTAATAATTCTTTGTGACAGACTTAATTTTTACGGCACTATTAAGAAAGCCCAAGTTTGCAGGGTAAAAAAACCTCTAAAGCTCGCAAAAAGATTAATGCCGAATTTTTCCGTTTGGTTGGTAATTTTCTTAATAGCTCTGAGGTAATTTTTTGTCGTCTCCGGGGCCCGTCCTGCCGTTGACGTGTGGCCCTGTGATCTGATCGTTTATCAATTTTATCATTTCGTTCTTTTGTCGGGGAACTTTTTGTCGCGAGTTGAAATCTTAAAAGGTACACTTTGAAGATGGATGGATGTGACTTTAAGAGGTTTCATGAAAATGGGGAAAGTTATTTATGAGGGAGATAAACCGAAGGGTTTTGACAGAAACTTTTTATCTTTGCAGCTAATTACAAATTGGAATTTTATTTAAATTGCGTGGGAAAGTTTTCAAACAGTTTTCAAGTATACTTGAAGTTTATACTTAAAATAACAGGAGTTTATTTTAGTTATAAAGAAAACATATAACACCTCAATAAAGACTAACGGTCATATTTAAGCAGTAACGGGTTTTGATGATAAATATTGTTTAATTCCTTGTTTTGAGTTTTCAGCTAAGGATTATTTTAGCCTCTTTTACTAATTAAAACATGTGTCTATAAATTTCAAATCTATGCTCTAAGACTACGTCTACTTTAAAAAAGTGTTATCTTCTCTCAATTTAAAATTTAGACTGACACTGACTTTAGAAATATAGAATCTTCCATTTCAACTAATTTTACATTTGTTTTGAATGCTTTCCTCTTTCAAATATTGCTATGTTACATTACATGTCTCTTATAATAGAAATATCTCAAACTTTTACTCCCATCACATGTTTTGCTTTCCTGCCGATAACGTCTTTTCACAGTGAAGCTAGTTCTACAGAGCTAAATGGTGCATAGCGCTAAAGCCTGCAACACATTTTGACTTTCACAAATATCTCATCAGTCCTCATTCTCACTTTTGAATTCTTTGCACTTTGCATATGAATCTACATTTTCAAGTATCATTTTTCAAGTATAAATTATATTGTATGTTTTTTTATAATATTTCAAAATACTCGTCATCAAAGTATTGATACATAAAAATATCGATTCTGCAATATCGAAATGCATTAGGATAAGGGATTCTAATTTCTGTAGAAATTCCCTATAAAATTGTTTTCTTCATTCCTTACTGATAATTTCACCTATATCTCATTATAGTTGTATTTTATTTGACTACGTACAGCAAATACTTATAATAATGCATTTTAAAATATCATTCTAACAACCCACTAACCCAAAACCATCCATTTATGTTACAAATTATTCACAAATTTCACCATAAAAGCATCATTACCTCTATTCAAGAACCAAAACCAAAGAAACCCATTCAAGGAAGATCTACCCCTTCCCAAGGGGACAACCAACACCTTTAGCATCCCATTCGTCAGCATGGAACCTTCAAAAGGTTCGTTAGGACCCAAAGACTCTCATTGTTTCTGTCCAGGAACGAATGCAATTTGTGGTTTCGCATTCTTGCGTTTTCACACAAACACCCTCTCAATCAATCTCTCCGCTGATGAGCACTTAAGATGCAAATGATACCGGAAAGCGTGGGTGTTGCTCTCATTCAAGAATTATCGGGCGCTGTTGTAAATATTATCCGATGGAGACGGCGTGATGAGTAATGGCGTTATGCGCTGGACCCAGAGGGGGAGTTTGAATCGAACGGAGGGCAGTGGTATGAGAATGAGATGCTGATGGTAATAAATTTTAAGTATTCAGATTTGTTGGGTGTGTGTGTGTGGATTTGGTGATGAATTGTTTATGGAGATTTTCAGTTCATCTTCTGAACAGTGGGAATAAGGAAACGAACTTATCTGTGTTGATTAGTGAATTAGTTCATGCATCTTAGAATGTTTAAGCATAAAAATAAACGAATGTATTCTGAATAATTATAAAGAATCTTGAATTGTATCTATATTTATTTTTAATTTAAAAACCAAATAAAGCATACGGGTGTATTTATAATGGTTTGCTTTTGTCGCTCGCGATAATTACCTAATAACTTCACCCGTTTTTCGATCTAGCAAATTTTGTGAAACCTGTAGTAGATTTAATATTTAAATTAAATCTGTTGGAATTATTTTCCTCTTCACTTATTATAAGTAGTAGCTTCATATAGTGACTAACTTTTTAATAACTTTGTTATTGAATCCGCATTTCTTACTTTACTAATAACACTTTCCATGTTGCTCTAACCTATCGGACTATTCCAAACTTATTGATAATTCAACTTTTGAAATTTTAGTTACCTACTGTTTTCTGGTTATACTATGTACACTTATAGTAATTATATTTATTAATAGGCATTTTTTCGTCATAGTAAAAGTTTCTAGGATCAAAAATATATTACAGTAAGAAGATTTTAATTAGAATTTTCCTATTCAACAATTTTCTTTTCTGCTTTCCAAATCACATCCCAGGGAATAAAATATAAGTGAATATTAAATTATAACTATTTTCTTCACAATTTAAATAGAACGTAATGAATAGTTTTTTAATTGAAATTATGACAAAATCCTGATGAATAAAAAATTAGATTCTGAGACTACCATTTTCTTTCAAAATATTATAGGAACATATAGCGGTATATCCTTAATATATTATAAAATATGTAACGAGTATTATATTTCATAAAAATTATTTATTTATTATTCATATAAATTTAAAAATACTTTACTTTTATTATACAAATATTAACATAGCTTCACAGAAAAAGTTAAAAAAAAATTCTGAATCATCTACCATTTAGATACATATAACTTGTTTCATACTATACAATAAGGCGGAAATATTATGAAATCTCCCTACAATAGAACAAAGGTTTAATGCATAATATTATGGCCAGATTTCTGTATTTACAATTAACCACTTTCATTCAAATTGATAAGTAATGTCGGCGCAAAATTATACTCTACTTTCACTAAGCTTTCAATTTGCGAATTCACGTTTCAGTGAATCAGATAGTTTCCTACTACCTAAGTCGCAAAAGCGAGGAAATTAATAATCCACGTAATCCAAGCCTTTGGGGGATACCATTTGGTTAAGAGTAAAACTCAAAATTCCGACTGTATTCCAGTAAAGCTCTTAAAGCTCTCTCAATCGCAATGAAATCTTAATAGCTTCACTAATACACCAGCTGATAAACCAGAGCAGGAGTTTCGAATTAAAGTGTCGTTGGGGTAGTAGAGTTCGCTGGTTACAAAATTCTTGCTGGATTTCCTTAACAATATAGGGGGCATTCCACTCCGTGAAACGAATAGATTTAGAAGTGATTTCAGCAGAAGCGTGTGCACAAATGAAACATCGAGTGGGCATTTTGCTTCATAGATTTATTCCATCAATGGAGAGAGCGGGAAAATACGAGTATGGATGCAGGAGGGCAGGTACGCGTGATTTCTCAGTTGGCTAAACGCATTAATTTATATTCATCTATACACAAAGGAAATTGAATTATTTAGGTAGCAAGAGTTGGGCATAGTTGATAAGAGATTGAATGTTTCAAGGGATTTATAGTATAGGAGAGGGGATTGGGAGGGATGTATGGATAGTTGAATGGCGACTATACAAATTTTATAATTATATTCTAAATTTTATATATATTAGTTTGTAGTTGGTACAATAGGTTTTTAAAGAAGTTTTTTACACCTTTAGTCATTTTTACTAAGTTACAGAAGGAAGCGTAGCGTTGAAGATCTCTTTTAAAACTTAGAAGAAAGGGTTAATACAGCTTCGGCTATTTCTAAAAACAATTGGGGATATTTAAGCTTAATTTTGTCGCTTGTTTTCGGCTCTACGCCTGATGCGGCAAACTGCTGTTGGAAGAAAACAATATCTGTTAAAAAAGGTGGAATTACACATGAATGTAAAAAAAAAGTTCTCTATCCCATAGGAAGAGATTGTTTTGATATCATTGGGGGCTATAGTATATTATGCCGTTAGTGAAAACTGCATGGTTAGCGCCAATATTAAAATTATCTAATGCAAATGTTTTGACACTTTCCTTCTAAGGATTTAAATGGCTTAATTCTAATTGGAATAATTAGCACCAATTTTATTTTGGTTTGAAAATACCTTAAAATATATGTATAGTTTCACCAAAATATTATCATTTGGGGAACAAAAATTAGATCAGTTTCTTTTTGGCTTAAAAAAAGTCACAACTGAAGAGTTTAAGTACTCTATGAATAATTCCAAAATTATTCATTTCACACATCCATAAAACATTCATTCTCTACCATTATTGAAATATTTATGAAACCGACCTTTTTTTTTCTTTTTTCTCCACAAACTGAAAAATAAGCAAAAGTGCGTTTTCCCTGGCCTAATACATCATCGTTTGTTTTTACGAAGACATCATGAGCCACGCAGCTTTATAATGAGAACAAAAAGCTACTACTGCATCCGTTTCTATAACAAGATAACCTTACTGTCTAATCTCATTACATTTTCCTTCGCTTGGGAAATCGCCGGGAATTTTTTTTCTGACAAAGCTGAAAAAACACCGAAATTTTTTTTCAGTGAAATAAAAAAATTAATATGCGGGTATTATAAGCTATTTCTTTGTTATACTTACATTTCTTTATATCCCTGAGGCTTTTTTAGGCCATCAGTACAATGCCAGAATAGGAATGCGTTTAGAATAGTTATTCTAGTGCAATTTAAAATTATGTCAAGAAACCATGGCACTGCACTAAATCAAACAGCGGGGTATGCATCTTCCCATTAACTTCAAGGCACAAAGCTGGATAAATGAGTTTTTAACTCATAAATGATGCTATAAGAGGAAATACTGTAATAGAAACTTAATGCCTGGCAGGATCATTCAAATTAAATACGAATAAAATGCTGCTTTCATTTCTTGCTCTATTTCTTGGAAGTTTTCCAAGTGTGTTAATGGCATTTTTTAGTAGTAGTTACAATTCAAAGACAATGAGAGTTTTTCCTTTGTTGTCTTGCGCTGGGACTTCTCCAGCTGTAAGCTTCTGAACAGAAAATAAAATGCATAACTGCTTTCGTGTATGTTGAGTATGTACACTGCCCTTAGTTAAAAGAGTAAAGTGACAATATTATTATATACAAAGCTATTATTATGAATAACTTTTTGAAAGCAATATAAATTATGTAATTTTTAAAGTTTCTACATCCTGAATATAATTCAGATATTTAATTTTGAAATGAAGGAAATGGTAAAGTAAAATTAATCTTTTTATATGCCTATATAACTCGAACCAATTAATATTTTTTAATTAATTAGGACTAATCTTCAAACTTTTCAAATTAGCTTATAACTATTACAATCTGTAGGAGAGACCCATTATCTAATGTGTCAACATGCTTTTCTATTCAAACTAATGCACCAGTCCAAACCACAATGCTAAGCTCATATCTCATTAGAATTGGTTAAATATTTCCTCTTAGAAGGCTCATACTAGAGTCGGAATTAAGACAAATGGACTGGTGTGTGTATGTGAATGTGCTGTGGGACTGCTATCTTTAATAATATTCTTATTCAACCAACTAGGAAAGCATTTAAACTATCTTGTTAAACATATGCTCCGAAAGCTTTCATATAATTCGGTGCAAACTTCGTAATTAAGTCAGTAGTATTTTGGAGAATTACCAAAGATAAACGAAGCACAAAACTTTTACTAAAACAATCAATAATCATTTAAAATTATATCCTTCTTTCTCTTTTTAACACTCAAAACTTGCCACAATTTAAATCTTAAAAGAAATTTACTCATTTCAAGGAATGGAAATTAAGATTTTTCTTAAACAACTAAAATCCCTGGAAAGAATTTCAACGACAAATTGCTATTTTAAAATAATCATAATTTTTAAAATTTCCGTAGAAAATTTTAAAATTTTGATAGTGTTCTTTTAAATATAGTGTTACTTAATGAAAATTCTGATTAAGTTACACTTTATGAATCATATATATTATATATATTATTTTGAATGATGGGACTGACAGTTTCTTTCTTTTTTAGGCATAAAACGTGGAACACCTATCTGTTGGCATTATTTTATTTACAGGTAAGAATATATTTTTTCTTAAAAAATTCATGAACATCTTCACCATAATAGTAACGACATACGGTCTTTTGATAACGGTTTCAGATTCAGTGGCATTGTCGACGGGGCTAATTAGTATCAAAGTTTATCAAAGGCTAGTATTTGGTTTCTAAAAGTTATAAAATTTCGGTATATTGTACCTAAATATTACTATCAAACCTTGGTATTTTCAATCAAAAAGTAAGTTATTATAAGTCGTTGGTATTAGGCACTTTAGTACTACTTAAATATTATCATTAAACCTTGGTTTTTGATGGTTGCTAAAGTTCGTCATCAAACTTTTGTATTTTTTATCCAAAAATATTAGTTGTGCCTGGCACAAGACAAATGTTGGTAAACTCACGCAGAATCACGTAGTTACTACATTTTGATTCTTAGCGTTCGTCCACGGAGAATACTTACCTCTTTTACGACCAATCCCTCGATAAACACCCGAAATTTCACCTACACCCCTCACAAAATCCCCACTTCGCATCGCTACGTCCAAAACAACCTCATCACCCCCTTCTAAACAGAACACCCCCTCGAACAAACAAACGAACAAAAAAAATAACACCCCTTCCTCCCAAAACCCAGCAAACCTATATCCACACAACAACACGGCGCTCCAGAGATAATCCAGCAATTGATCAGTCCCATATAGCCAGTGCTCGCGGAAAGATTAGGAAATCCCGTTGTGCGAAGACTTAGCCAGGTGATTTATATGCCCGTTGCTCTGATCGATTCCGAGGGGGGAGGGTATAGACTCGCGGCGAAAAGTGGGAATATTAATTTTCGATGCGAATGGAGTAGGGGAGATACCGGGAGTGGATTGGATATTAAATTTCTGAGTGTCCAGGAGGGAGCGAAATGACCCGTAATGTGTCTGTAAGTGACTTTGATTCGCTTCCTTTATCTTCGCAGATTGGAGTTTGGTGTGACGGGTTTATTTGAAAGTTATATTTGCGAGGAGTATTTGTTTTGTGAAAGTGATGGACCTTTCATTGGTGTGTGGCATTTTAAATTATTCTCTTTGGTTTCGCGGTTATCGATATCCTATTTATTGTGATTTTGAATCAAAGAAGGCTGTGAGTTAGAGAATATCGTTTGAATAGTATTCGTTGGTCGTTATTTTAATGGGTTTCACTCAATGTGAAAATTTTGTGGATTTTTCAATCGATGTTTTACTATTATTGTGTATTTATTAATACTACTTCATTCAAGCTAAAAATTATGTATATATTTTTAAATCAATATTTTCACTACTTATGTGTAAAAAGCGTATTTAGAATACATTATTCCTTGGTCATTATTTTAAATGGGTTTCCCTCAATGTGTGAATGCTGTGGATTCTCTAATCAATGGTTTACTATTATGGTGTATTTATGAATATTTCATTCAAACCGGAAATTATCGGGGTTTTAAATTTAATGCATTCGTTTCTAATGTGTAGAAAGCTTATTTCAGATATATCATTCTAAAGTAGTGTATTACAAAAAGAAAATTTCACGAAGAAAATTGTGGAATAATTTATTTTTGTGTACACATCAATAGAATTCCTTTAATGTTATCACAACACTTTCAAGATTCCTTTATATAGACATATTTGACATTCAAATTAAGAAAATCTTAGAGTGGAGATAAGGGAGTAATTCACTATTGCCGCTGGTTAGCGGACAATAGCGGAGCGTTGGAGTTTATTCAAACTGTTAGTTTGTTTAGTAAAAAGCAATAAAATATTATAAAGTAATAAATTTTTATTAGAAGTTCACAAATGATATAAAGCTAAAGATTCTTAAATAAAATGAGATATTAGGATATTTCTATTTCTCTTCTTAAAGGATCATCATGTCTTTGTTTTTTTTTATCAGTTTTCGTTACTTTTTAATTATTCTACTAATATTAATTAATTTAAAATTATTTTATAGAAAAAGCTTAAACAATGTAATTGCGGGTATCTTAAAAAAAACTTTACACTCCCTTATTTGGAACATTTCATGGAAAAATTGATTTTTTTTTAAAAAATAAAGTTCTAAATTTATTTTTTAAATTTATCCCTAAAGTTTTAGAACACATCCCGTTTCTTATTTTTGAAAATTCCGTCTTAAAAATCTTCACCCTCGAACTTCACCTTAATTAGCCATACCTATACCATTCGATTCCCATTCAAAAACTCCACCCACACACTTTAAAGATTAAACCAATCCACTTGACTCAAACAAAATCCGACCTTCGCTAATTTGTCGCTTTCCCGACTTCTCGGAGCGTCGTATTTGCACAGAGAAGCTCTTTGTGTCCTTGAGGATACATCCAGTTGAGATTAAAGACCCGGATTGCTTAATTAGTAGCAAAGTGAAAAGACGCTATCAAAGGGAAAATTCGAAGGCCCGATGCATTAGGATTTCCTCGGAGATTTCGGCGGGAATTCTCCGTTGCCACCCGATCGGAGGAAAGTGGCGAAATTCTTCTCTGGCCGAGCCTGGGGACGAGTCGAGTTGTTTCCGCCGGTGTAAAATTAGAGAAGACGAATGTGCGAGTCTCTGTTTGAGGAATAAATTAAATTCTTTTCGAGGGACGGATTATACCAAGGGAGACGTCCGATGATTTGCTTAGTGTAACTGGAAGTAAGACCGATCGTTAGGTTAATTGGGAATACATTATTTATGACGTGGAGGGAAGATGTAACAATTATCTTCTTATCTTGAAATATCCTGCATTGTACTGAAAAATCTCTAGATGTCATTAGAGTTAAAGAAAGAACTATATTTTTAAAAAAAATCTCGCTTAATTTAGTTAAATTAAAAAATAGGCCAGCCTCGTTATCATTTTTAGTTGCAGTAATTAAGCTAGCCTATTGTTATAATATCAACCTTTTACAAATAAGGAGAAATTCAGGTTGTATTATTTAATTTGCAATCTCCTTTTTATTTTAAAATTTTTACTACGCTCATTACTTAATTTCTACACTATTTAGATTTAATATTCAAATTAATGATATTATATTAAGTAGAAAAATTATATACATTTTTTGGATGATAGTATTAAGTTGAAAATTATTAAACGAGTACTTTTTTCAACGCAACCTTAAATTAATGTGACATATCCTTTTACATTGTAAAATTACCAAACATTCGAAACAAATACGCTTTACCTGGGTTATATTTAATTCTGATTTCATTTCTAATACATTTTACTGAAACAATTTTTATTAGTTCCTTATTATGTTAGGTTAACACTATGATGGTGAATTCAAAATCAATTAATTTCTATATATAAATCTTTATATTGCTATCAAATGCGCGATAGAATCAAAAATGAGCGACCAACTGAGTAATTCTTGAAAAACTATCCATCTCTAAACTCGTCTATCACAACCATGTCTTTGAAGGGCAAAATGTTCAAGAGGAGTAACATAAATCAAATCCTTTCCTTACAAATGTTTAAGGAATGTTGCCTTATACGCCTTTATTTTATGAGAAATTGTTTTTGTCCTTGGGGGGTTATCTGTCGTAAGGAAAACGTTATAATAAAGTGCCTGTTTTTGAGACGTTCTTATCATATCATCTAAACTAGGTAATTCTCAAAGAAATTTATAACTATTTTTATTTATAATATGATTTATTTCTTAATTTTAAAAAAAATCTAAAGTAATTTTCTGGAGGTAGTATGAATTATCCAATTTGTTATTTTTAAAAGTTTTGCATAAATTTTAATTCTAGTTTTAAAATACTCAACTCTTGCAACTCTTTAAGTAATATCTTTCTTTCATACGGTTTTGGATGATATGTGTGACTGTATTTATCAAACCGGTATTGTAGCCAGTAACTACCCGGGATATCAAAATGTTAATTATTTTATCACTCTTGGCATGTTTTAAAACTATTAAAAACAATTTTTAATTTCCGTTAGTTATTCAAAAGAAATATTTCCTAAAGTAATCTTGTTTTATAAAACTTTTACGAACATTACGTAAAACGTTTTTCCGTTTTTGTTTTTATCTCTTCCGAGATTTCAGCATCCTGATTAATAATTTGTTAAAATAATAAAGTTCTATTCTGTTTAAAAACAAAGTTTCTTCAGAAATATTTTTAAGAGGAACTGTAAGAGAAAAATAGATGTATGCAATTTCGGGAAATTTTGAACGTCTTAATTTTCTTCTCTGTGTTCCTGTCCAGGGTGTCATTTAAAAAGCAATAGGGTCAACTGCCCTTCCGCTAATTTTATTTTTTGTATTCTTTCTTCTTCTAATATATTATTCTATAATTCTATACTACCTTAAGATGGAAAAAACTTGAAAATACCATTTCTTTAATATTAATGTTTGAAATCCCCGTATTATCCCTTTCCCCCTTTATACCAATGAAACGTTATTGAACAATCAAGAAATTCTATTCAAGCTAATCCATTTTCAATTAGGTACTTTTCAAAATTAAAATAAATGTAAAGAAAGATTTGAGAATTCCAATTAATTTCAAAAACTTACGTGACTTAATTGATACTATAAAGTTGTAGTGCTTATGCAAATAAACTTTTACCAAAACCATTCCATTATGAATACAGACATTTATAATTAGAATCTCTGGAAATTGTAGTGATTTGAAGCCTATGCAAATAAACTAGTTTAAAAAGCTCCAGTATAAATACAGGCTGTTTACTATACCTATTACATAACTTTCTAAAACAACCTTCCTCCATTTTCATCCTCTCCACTTTCAATCGATCCTTCTCGGTTAAACTTAAATCAAACAATTTAACTTAACTATTCAACGGCCTGAAATAATAAACATTCAACATATTTCAATATTCCACTACATTTCCGTAACAGCAACTCCCCTTTTGCAAGGATTGAAAAGAACACGCAAAACATTTTGATTACTCCCCCTACATTTCGAATTTCACCCTCCATATCAACGTAAATCTACGAGAAAACATAAAAAAAAAGATATCCGGTACATTTAACGTGCTATTTCCATCTTTACACTCGGCTTCCTACACCAGCGTACGCGATCTTCGAAAACCTCGCATGCATTTATTACATACTTTCAAATGGTCGGACCACGGTGATGTTTTTCTACGTGGCCTATTTCCGCATTCGCTCTATAGGCAAGCAATGCGCTCTTGTGTTAGACTTCCTTTCGATATCCTTCAGTGGAATATATCCGCATGGGCGTTTTGAAGTGCACTAGCCAATTTCGATCCCGTATAGTCTTTGACGGTGAAGATGCTCGATGTCTTGCTCGGACTGGATTCGAGAAGTATTTTATTCTGGGAGATATTCCGAAGAAACATGAATATGGATTTGAATAGGTATCTTTCAAAGCCTCAAAATAGCGAGTCTACAATCTTATAATATTTAAAAGTGATTCCTGCAGTAAATTTGGCCGTAAAAGATCACTATAATAATCCAATTAAATGTCATTCATGGTTTGAAACTGAATTAATCATGTATAAACTTATAATTATGGCATAACCTAAAAATCTGAGAGTACCTTTATTGTATTAGTAATTAGAAATGATGGGAAATTTTATTTCCACCGAATTAAATCAAACAATAAATTTAACTAAAATATACTACTAATAGTGCTATTCCTATTATAATTTTGCTCTTCTTACAAAAGCTAAGAATTTAAAAATAATTTAATAAAGAAAAATTCCACATTTGACACTTTTTAATTGAAGGCCCCTTTTTAATAAGCGCCTTCATTTACTATGAAACATATCCCTTTAAAATCCATTATACTCTCCACTTTTAGCTTTACTTTAAATCTTATAACCGAAAAAAAATTACTTACATTTTTATACCGCCTACGTAGAGTATACATTTTAAAGTTCGTCACAACGTGAGAGAATATGAAAAACTCATTTTGCTCCTAATTAACGCTTTTTCTTTGCATTCTAGAATAAGAATTTCGCAACTTTCTTAATGAAAATAGGGACCATATATTAATAAAAATCAACCTCTACTCTTTCTTATCACTTTCACGATACATTTTCTCAGTAAGCTTTTATATCAAAGCATTCATGCTTATGAAAAACTTTTTAGTTTTATAATTAGCCAGATGGTGGCATTACCTCCTGCTGCATAGGAAAATTAATGTGCCAACTTCATTTAACTTGTTTCGTGAGAAATTTGTCGTGCTAAAACTTGACAACGTAAGTGCAGAATGTCAAATTGTAGAAGTAATTTGTGTCCATGAAATTAAAGTTAAGTAATTTAAGTTCAAAACTACATGTTAAGGACGAGATCTGCTTTGTTACTTTTATACTTATTGTTTAGCCCTGTGATTTTGCAGTAAATTTTACGCTAGGGATATTTGTTTTAATTTAAACGCTCCACAATTAACTTTTAAGTAACGATTATAAATAGGTTTAAAACGCTGCAAAGGCAAATGCACTTAGGATTAAGGTTGGCTAGTTAACCAGGAGATTATGCGTTCCTATTATTTTTGAAATAATATAAAAACATTTTCTTTTTAAGTTTTACTCTTCTTCGACTAATTTAAAATCATCGCGGTGGTTTACTTTCATTATACGTAAACGAATATCCCCTTTTTATCTGTACAATTTAATTTTCAGTATTTCGGGTGAAAGTAGTAGATCTACTAATTCTGCAGGATTACAGTGTTAACTCATGTCACAAAATTTTAAGGAACAGTAAAACATTAAAAAGTGTGACTACCAGACGTTTTCAAACTAAAAACGTGAAACGGACTTCAGAAACACCCTGTATTTATGCTTACATATTAACACAAAATTATCACATAAATTTCTTTAACAAAATAAATGCCTGATTTAAAAAAAAAATCTAAATAGAAAAAAAATTAAAAGCATACACAAGAAATAATCATGATTACTTAGTCATTATTCTACAATTGATTCTATAAAAGAGGTAGTATCTTACTGTAAAATATTTTAAAGTTTTAACAGTATACGTTTAATTAAAAAATATTTATATAGTTTTACTTATTCTTACACTCTTATCCACGTAGTTTTCAACATCTTCTGAGAATTTTGAATAACATATTTGACATTAGAAAACCCATAAAGTTTATTCGTCTTTTAAAAGTTTTTTAAAAAATAAATCCATCAGAAACCTCCTACGTGGGTTTAAGGCTACTCCTTCTATATGTCAAAATACGAGAGTCGTATCTTACAGTATTATTTGAATTTAAGCTGGTTGGGTACACTTTAATAAATTCGAGAGGGAATCTGGCACTTTTTCGATACCTGGAGTTGTCAAACGAGGAAGAAGAGTTTGATGTCCCGAAACGCTCTGAGAATGACGTTCCCCAGCAGTTTATCAAGCTGGAAACGATGTGTTTTCTTCTGTATATTTCCTTCGTAAATGCATCTCAGTGGAGCAGGTCTTGGGAAAATAACAATCCTTGGAGATTTGGACTAAAAGTTCTGTTTAGGTTTGGGATAAGATGCTTTTGGGACTTTTAAAAAAAATGGGAATATTTTTATCTACCGACTCTCTCTGGTGACAATGAGGTAGTTCCATATTTTTTAAACTTTCGATTTTGTGGTTTATTATTACAGCATATGTTGTGTCAAATTGAAATCTACAATCGAAATTTATCTAAAAAATTTATTTACTTAGATATTAAGGAAATAAAAGTCGTCAACAAATGATGCAATCGCCCGAGTTGTGAAATGGTTGTGAAGCCATCGGGGCCGAGTGACGTCACGAACCTAAAATCACTAGTAAAATAAAAACGTAAAATCAATTATAAATCAAAACAAATCGTTGAATATTCGAATTCTTCCAACAGTAAATAATTTATATTTAACTACATTAAATTCTTTAATTTATTATAAAATTAAACTGATGAGAATCAAGCATTATTTCTTTTGGTATGTATTTTTACATTTTTTGCCGCTGGCATCACGTTTTTGTTTATTGTTGTATCAATTTTGTTAAATTAAAAGACATTTTTGATGCTTTATGCTTATTTCCGATTTCTACTTATTAAACTGTGATTTGAATAGAGATAGCCATTAAAAATTAACATCAAGGCGTTTGTTTTCATATCGTAACATTAATGTTAATAACAAAAACACGACTGTTTCTTATTCAGTGTTAACAATTCAAAAAATCTAAATCATGGCGTCGTTTTGCAAATGACGTCTGCAAGTCGTAGTAGACCGAGTTTGGGCCGAGTGACGTCACGAACCTAAAGCGCCGTTTTTCGCGCGCTTTTCAGAACGCGAACTTAAGAGTTGCAATAAAAAAATAAATAATTATCAGAATGAAAAAATATCTCGGTTTTAGGGGTTTCTTGAAAAGCTGAATAGAATAAAAAAATAAAAATAAAATGTGGAACTAGTCCATTGTTAAACAAATAATGTATATTATTACGGTATTTGATTGAAAGGTGGTGCAAGTGTAACAATTTATTTCCTAAAAATTTAATTTTAGTAATACTTTTTTTTTTTGGATAAAAACATAAATTTAGATACTGCAAGTAGTAGTTAAACCTATGAAAAACCTTAAAAAATATTGACGATTTAAATATGATACTTAAAATCAAAACTCAGAAAAACAAGGTTTTTATTACATTTATTTTCTATATTAATATGAAAACTTTCGCATGCAGATGCAGATATATTCTAGCTAACCCTGTTTTGGCAACATAGTTTGAGGGTTTCATTCTGGCATGGATACATCTGGTTTTTAGATATTAGATTAGATTAGTTAACCATTTTCGACAAATGTAGTTTTGGCTTCAACTAAAATAATTACATAGAAATACATTAATAAGAAAACTAATTGTTATATATAAGTAGTTTCCGACTTTTGTTCTGTAATGATGGAATGTTTACAAATCATGGTTGAATTGAAGGATGAATTTGGTTCCATTAAAATAAAATAGTTCCTGTCTTTTATGAAAAAAAAATTAAAGTTATGGAAGATTCATAAATATTTTTGGTTTATCAATTAAATTATTTTATTAGACTTGGAAATTGTACTTGAATATTTCTAAATAATTGGTATGTAAAACAGATTGTGATTCTACTACTTATTGTCCACATCTGTCAGAATATGCTCACTGCATACTTTAACTAAAACTGCATATACAACATTTCTGGCAATAACAGACTGAATAGAAAAAGATTTAAGTCCTCACATATGACAGTTTAACTCAACAATGTAAGAAAAAAAATTCGAATTCATTAAAAGAATCCACCAACCTCACCGAAAAGAATACTTTAACAACTCCGCCAAACTTAGAGAGAGAACTAATATTCTTTCAATAACCAAACCAATAAAAAGCGAGATCCTCAAGTGCTCCGAAAGGACTAATTCACTCTCGGCAGACCTTTTCAAAAAGAAAGAAACGCTTCCCTTTTATATTAAAAAGGAAGCGTTCAGTGTTATCTCGGTCAATTTTTGAAATTCGTTCAAGTATTCCCAGAATCGTTTATTAATACGTTTTGAGTGGGATGTGCAGGGCCTTCCCTTATGGCTGTGGCACTTTTCCAAAAGAGAGTTGATCGAGGAAGTGGTTTTGGGTTGACACGCTTACAAAAAAAAGAAGATATCTCCTGTGAAAGTTTTGCTTCACGGTGTAGGTTATGTCTATTTTAGTGAATTTAAATTTCTCCCCTACTTAGTTTCTATTGTGTAGGTTCGCTTTAAATGGATTGTTAATGCCACTATTCTGAAGATTTTATGCAGATTCGAACGTAGTTTAAAAAAAATTTGTAACCACAGTGGCTGACATTTAAAACAGATAATTAATATATTGTTTTAAAAGGGGTTAGGGTATCAGCAGTTTGATAATCCCTCATTGTTTGATATTACTCATTAATATGATAAAAATGCATAAAAATTGAGAAATAAAATTAACATTTGTTGTGTATATAGTTTAAATGTTTCTAATAATCTGCATATTAGAATAGAATAGAATTTTCGATACACACATTCGAATTTTACACACAAATTTTTAAAATAGTGCAGTTCTATAAAGAAACCTATCTTTAAAGTAAAAGCCACCTCCTTGTTTCCCAAAGTTAAATGAGTATAAGTGCTATTTAGGCGTTGATACTAATTAAGATATCAAGCACTAGATACCCTATACTTTGTGAAGTGTCATTGTATCAAATGTATCAATGTATATTTATCTAATGTATCATTGTATCAATTCTAAAACCAATATCTTTTTAACCTAATTCTCTTATTCCTTTAAAATATTTCTTTAGTAACTACTACATTACGTTTTATAACATAATCACAACGCAAAAGCTCTTTGAATTTCACGGTACCTCATCATTTTTAAAATTCTTTATTACTGCCATCTGAATTAAAACTGTTCTTGACACCGTATTTGTAAGGTGAAATTGCAATAAATTGGAAGTAACATACTCCTAAATTTAGAATACTTGTAATGTCATTAGTTTTGAAGTATCACACGCCGAAGTTTTAATTAAAAGTATTTTTATGCATTCCTAATCGCAAACGACTCTCCTAAACTATACTATTAATTATAATAGTTAGTTTATAATACATAGTTAAGGTAGCATTATTGTTTTTAAGTTCATTATAACTCTTATTGCGTTACACATGTTATGATGAAATTAAAAATGACACATCTTATTTACAGTAAAAAACTTTTCAACGAGTGTTCTGCGTATTAAATTATATTTAATGTGAACTACTTGAAAATGTATTCTAATTCGATTGAATAGTCCTAGTTAGAAAACTAATTTCAACTAACATAGGTTATACTACTTATTTTTTAAAAAAATTGTACTGATTAATTGTAGTAATAATAAGGTTCAATGGAATATTTGAAACATAATTTATTAAAAGTAATCATTTGTTCCTAAGTCTATGATAGTCCTCATGTTCAATCATTCTACTACTTTATAGTTTTCAGTCAATTTAGGAAACATGTGATGAAAACAATTTCGTTTTTAAAATTTTCGGAATCTTAGCCCGCTCCCCCAACATGACAAAATAACAGAATAAGACACAACATGCAGACGAATTACATGTTCTCATTTTCCCCTTATCAATATTATGGTGCCTATTACATAATTTGAATCAATAAAATAAATACTTTTGTAATGGTGTTTCGATTGTAATGGTGTAATGGCTATTAAAATTAATGAAAAGGAGATAAAACAAAAAACACTTCGTGTTTGCTCAAAATTTAAAAAACAGAAAAAACGAAAATTCCTCTTAAAAATATTTTTTATCAGTTAATTTTAGTTGGAAAGTTGAAAAGTGTTCCGATTGGCCCCGTTTTACGGTACCTTTACTCAAGAAAAATTGTAACGTCATGTCGGGTTTTCGCTTAAAAAAGTTCTTGGAAAACGTGATAAAAGACTTTTTGGATATGTTTGCAGTGTGGAATGAAATAATAGTTTTCGAAATTTATGTTAACCATTTGCACTAAATATTTTCTCACTTTCCGAAAAAAATATGCGTCGTATTAGAGGTATATATAGATCATGGTTATAAATTTTTAAGTACTCCAAGCGAGGAATCTGACTGGGAAGGTTTTAGGCGGATTTGTTGAAACTCCCTGTATGATTTTTTGTGTTTTATGGTCTTTGGAAAATTCATTTCTCTGAATGAACCTCGCAAAGTAATAGTTTATAATAAACTAAACAATTAAATATCGCATCACTTCAAAAAACTTATTAGTTTTCAAACAACTCCAATAACGGATTCATTCCATCCGTTCGTTTCTCTGTGACCTCCAACAAACTCTAAACAACCCTCTTAAATCCTAATCTTCGCCGAAAACGCTGCCCACGAATAACGACAGCGCTACTTCGAGACGCAAAGCAACATAGAACAGGATAATGCTCATGAAACTCAAATTCCCGAATCCGGATCCAGAAATTACACGATTCGGGCATCTTCCGAAACTTTGAAATGAAACTGAAACTCTCAAAATTCTGTCTGCGTATTTCGCTCAAAATGATCTTTTCCGTGGAAGAGCAAGCGTAGGGCGCTGTACGGTATTAAAAGCCCCAGGTAGATGCGCTAGTGTGTGTATGTTTTGACTAAAGGCTATTGCTTTGAAAGAGTTCCTTTTGGTAAAAATAGACTTCAGGAATCGAAGCACTATTAACTCAAAATGTTGCATACGTTATGGGGAATATTACCTCAGAATGCTGGTAAATGTTTTGAACATGTATTTAGAAGTGAAGTACTTCATAAAACATGGTAAATTAAGGTAAATTTCTATGTAGTTAAGAAGAATGAAAGAAATTTTATTTTCGTATCAGGCCGTAGCCCGTTCACGATTTCAATACAGTAGTATTTGGTCTACCCAAAAGTTTCGTCACGCACACAGACCGGGAAATGTAATGTATGTAACCAATACCAAGTTTCGTCACTTTTGGGAGTTTCTGTATCTAATGCATTTTTAGCTTTTTTCCCATTAGGCGGGGCTAATACATACTACTACTTGCATTTATAGACAAGTTCACGAGCCGTTAGTCGGTCCCTGGTTTGGTCCTTACCAGTTTATTGCGCATGCGTGTGGACATGACTTTTGCTGAGGTTTTTTTTTTTTAATTTTAATAAAATAATAACTGGGGATGATAGAACCCACGAATTGCCGCATGCTACCACTGCTCCAGCGGGGATTCAGTAACTTCAAAACTTATTATAACCACTCGCATGCGCAATAAAATCAAACCGGGGGGCTCTCGCTAAGTTCGTGATTTTGGCGTGGTCTTACGATGCCTCACCTTACCAGCTTTCCGAAAATTTACAATTTTTTTTATTTTGTTTTATTTCAGTTTCATTTAATAAATTAAATTTATTTCTCTAGATCATAGCTCACTGACTGTCATTTAAAATGCTTTTGCAACACATTAATCGATAATTTATCACTGAGCTAAAATAATCATAGAATATAACTGGAAGATATTTGGATGGTTTGATTACGATCATTCTGATCTATTCTGTCGAAATTTAACACCTGACCCTCCTTTTGGAAAAAATCTGGGGAAAATTAACTGGGGTCTAAAGATCCATGAGCATCATAAGACCTCATCTTGTTCATCGGCTTCTTTGTTAAAATGTTGTTGTTTGAGTAAAAAAATAATGCTTCATTCTTTCTTCAAAATTTCAACAAAAATTAACAAGCATTAAACAGTTTTCATATCTTTAAGAAAAGGAAGTGTCTATTTGGACGGCAAAAACGGCAGTTGGCGCATGCGCCGTAGGTCTCGCAGTTACATAGCAGTCCCGGCGCTCCAATCAGAACCGTTGCCGGGCAGTTTCCGGGTAAAAAAGAGTAGAGTTTAGTTGTATTTTTGGCGGACAAATAGACAGTGCCTTCCACAGAGCGAAAATGTGATGAACGAAATTTCCTTCCAAAATTGCCGTGTGTATCGAAGTATAAATATGCAAATTAGCTTATGCCAACTCACCCCATAAGGTATGCCAAGCAAGGTTTGTAGATAGAGAAGGTTGGCTCATCCGTGACGTCAAGCTGCACGAGCATTGCCATTGGCGGAGCACCCTCTTGCCATGTGGTGACGTCACGGATGAGCCAACCTTCTCTCTCTACAAACCTTGTATGCCAAGTAGCCCTGGGTGTGTGGCAAATTGGCATGGTTGAGAGCACAGAGTACTAGAATAATGGAAATCGAAAAAGCATGACATATTGTTACAGTTTGGGAGAATTTTGGCGCTGGGATCGCACTAAACTCACTAGCGTCTAGATCCAGTCTGGTCTGTTCGACCGCTGCCTATGGGAGATCGAAAACACCTTTTTGCGCATGCGCCGAGTTCTAATTTGGCCAGAGATTTAAGCAGCCGGCATACGTTCCAGACGCGAGTGTGGCGCCCTCACATCAGAAACACATTTGAAAATAGCCTCGTAGACCCTCTGTTAGGATATTTCTCTGTGGTTGAGAGCTAACTCTTAGGAATTGAATGCGTATTAAAATTAAAAACCCGGCGTATATTTTTAGCCCAAAGGGTTAGCCTATTCACAGCATTTAAAAAACTTTCTCTAAGTATTATTACAAAAAAAGTCATACATCATACTCATGAAAGTCATAAGTCGTACATAAAACTATGCCAAATAAACCTTGATTCTCCTGATTCTTACGCAAACCAAATCAATAAAACCTTGGGTATCTCTTACTCTGTATTCGGTAATTCAGAGTCTATAGATTGCAAAAAGCTATTACTACATTAATTTATTTGGCAACACGGTGCTAAAAGGGATCTGAAACAACAAATAATTTGATATTGAGTATCGATGACTTAATTGGACTTAATAAAAATCCACGATTTTTAAAAACAAATTGAAAAACAAAGTAAAATTGGTAACATGGAAACGCAGTGTAAAGTATGTGATTTTCCTGGAAAAGGTAATTGTCGTGGTGTTTATTCTTGTCGTTTATGTGCAAGTGCTTTTTCTACTGCTTACAATCCAGTTACGAAAATCCCACCGTGCAGAAAGAATCGAAAATGCTATTCTGTGGAAGACAACTGTAAAGGGTGTGGAGAATGTCGCCTAAGAAAAAGTCTCGACGTTGGAATGCGCCACTATATAATTAAGAACCCATTAAACCCATACCAAGGAAACTTTAGAATGACAAATTTACAGGAACTGTTGACCTCTCTCAGGCAAGCTCACCAGCGAACTAAACATCGTACTGAACCAACATATGGTCCGTCCATCATGCAAAACAAACCAAAATCATCCTGCGCAGTATATTCTATCCCTCACAGTAAGGCCCCAGTTCCTGATGCAATCGAAGGAGTGGAAGAGTTTGCCACGGAACTGTTTAAATTTGGAGGAGTGCCTAAATCCAATCGAGTCACTTTGAAGGATGGCATGTTTGGTGTGTTGCTAGTAAGATTAGCTCGCACGTTTAATTCAGAAAGAAAAACCCTCACTTGCTGGAATGGACAAGTCGTAATGAAAGAAGGTACGAATGAGTTAGATGATCGGAAATCCTTCTGGGAAGACGTCTTCGGTTTTGCCGAAATAGTGTACGATCTCAAACTGTCAGACGAAGAAGTCAGTTTGTTTTGTCTCGTTATTATGGTTAATGTGTACCACCTAAACAGAAAATCTGGGGATCCCTGCCCGGTGATAGCTTTGAACGATCAAATTTATAATATTTTAATGGACATTCTGACAGATGTTGTGAAAAATAACCGTCCAGAAGACCCTACCAACTTTTTTACCGTTTTCAATATTTTATTGTTCCGAATCAGCTATCTAAAGGAACAGCATAAAAAAATACAATCAAAAATTATTAAATTAAAGAAAACGAATGAATTCAGATACCCATCCGTGCCTCACCAAAACACTGTATCTTCTAGCCAATTAGCAGTTCGCCCAAAAGGCAGTCAGACCTTTATTGGCCAGCATATTGGATCTCAGCGACCCTTCTTCCACCGATTAACAGCCCCAGTTGACAAGAGTGTCCCTAATCCGTCTTCAAGCATCCTTTCTAACCCTATCGTCTGCTACAACCCATTAGTTCAGCAAGGGTCCTCTATGCCTCCTGCTAAGAATGCTGAATTGAAAAGAAGGATAGGAATGCAAAATGAAGATTTTGTCCCTCATGATGAAGATTATTTTTCAAGGCAAGGAATCGAGAGTTCATCTGACTTAAGTGTGAAGAAATCTTGCCCAGGTCAAGATCAGATGATCATTGAAGGTAAGAATCCAAAACGTTCAGATGACCTGCATGGATCTTCAACAGATTATTCTGCAATCTATAAGGAGGGACTCCAGAACATGCATCACCACGAGCATTTGAAACAGACATGTCTTGCTAAACCTGTAAATACGCCTCCCATTGCAACGGAAGATTCTAAGACTTTTCCAAGCGGCGATATGCCATCGGATTTAACGAGTAAATCCATAACCATGAATGAGAAAGAAGACTCTTTTATAGACGTTGTCTCTGTAGAGCCAGTCCACCCCATATCTAACGCTGCCAAACAAGAGAAGTACCTTCACAAAAAGTTCCGATCTTCTCCGTATAAACCTTCTGTAAAGCCCAAAGATTCTAGCACTGGCAGCATTAGAGAATGAATGCCTTGAAGTATTTTTCTAAGTTATCCTGTTTAACTTGATCATCATGCTCCAGTATTCAAATGCAATTAAATAGACAATTATTACCTCTCTTCAGAATCCTGAAAAGTCTTAAAATTTTTACAAAACGCTTTTTTATATGGGTACTGTTTTATTTTAGCTTTTTTAAAGGGATACTTAACTGTAAATCCTTTACTTAATAACATTTAGATTTTGTGATTTTAAGTGTTAAATGTTTTAATAAATAACTTGTAATAATTTTTTAAGTGTATTTTCACTATACAAACCTATCAGTCCCAGTTACAATCCTTCCAGATTTTCAACGATTCAAAATAAATTTTGAATAAAAAGTAAAAAAATCATATGATGTATTATATCGAAATTTCTAGGACTGACAACATTAGAGAATGAATGCCTTGAAGTATTTTTCTAAGTTATCCTGTTTAACTTGATCATCATGCTCCAGTATTCAAATGCAATTAAAGAGACAATTATTACCTCTCTTCAGAATCATGAAAAGTCTTAAAATTTTTACAAAAAGCTTTTTTATATGGGTACTGTTTTATTTTAGCTTTTTTAAAGGGATACTTAACTGTAAATCCTTTACTTAATAACATTTAGATTTTGTGATTTTAAGTGTTAAATTTTTTAATAAATAACTTGTAATAATTTTTTAAGTGTATTTTCACTATACAAACCTATCAGTCCCAGTTACAATCCTTCCAGATTTTCAACGATTCAAAATAAATTTTGAATAAAAAGTAAAAAAATCATATGATGAATCAAAAAAATCAATATCGAAATTTCTAGGACTGACAACATTAGAGAATGAATGCCTTGAAGTATTTTTCTAAGTTAGATCATCATGTTCCAGTGTTCAAATGCAATTAAATAGACAACTACTACCTCTCTTCAGAACCAGAGAACTCTTGACCTCGATTTTTTTTTAATGTTACGATATTAATTGTTTCTCCAGTGGCTTGGTTAACGATTTGTCGAATGCACCTTATTTTTCACAGATTTGGATGACTTATCCCCCCCCCCCCCCCTCCTTTTTGAAATTTTAAATTTTTGATTAAGCCTGTGGTTTATTTACTGTAACTGTGTTTCAGTGTTTTCTTATATTTACTGATTGTCATGTTTGACATTTCCATCTTTTCACTGACGAAGAGGATCTATGTATCCTCGAAACAAATTTGCAAGTTTTAAGTTTTTAAATTTCATGTGCAAATTAAACGTTGTTTTTGCTGCTTGTTTAAGCATTGTTTTTACTACTAATTTAATCATTTCTTAATTAAGGTAATTTTTTTGGTAGACTTGGAAATTAAATTCATTACTTCAAAAAAAAGAGTAAACACTACAACTTGATTAAGCTATAAAATAATTTCAGTCTATGGATTATAAAACCTCAAAGAACGCAAGAAAATTGAAAACAAAAAAAAACTTTTTCCTCATTTTTACAATGTTTAATTCTTTAACTTTTTCAATACAATCCTCTTACAACTAAATTTTTTTGCATCCCCCCAGAGTGCAAAAAGCATAACGGGTTAATGTTTTAAATTCGCGCCCTGTCACTAAAATATCACAAAAGAACAACCGAAAAAAAATCTTTCAATCTTCTGGGAGTTAAGCCCTCATTTAGAAACCTTAAATTCATTAAAATGCTAGTTTTTCCCGCAACTACTTTTTAAAAGTCTACCCTGACTTCCAATCATAATAGAAATGGCGCAGATTTTTAAGGGAAACGTGATGAGTAAAAAGTTACCATTTTAAATAATGGAAATAAAAATCTGACGTCCGTCGTTCTTGAAAAAAAGCTTTTAAATAAAAACAGCACTCACAAATCTTGCTTGAGGGCTTTCATTTAAGCTTTCTTTCCTCTTACTTCTTTCTGTTAGTGTGAATCTCTTCCACACATTAAGATTTGGTCTCGGAAATAATATTGGGCTGTTGGTGAAATTTAATTTTTGGAACAACGTTATGTTAATAGTTTTGCCTCTAGAGATTAGCGAACAATTCGCAGCAGTTTATGAGTTAAGAGAAGATTTCGAGAGGAAAAAATACATTTTAATGAAAGATTTTTCTTTCTCGCTCCATTTTTGTAATTAATAAAATTGCACTTTGCTCTTTAGCAGTTGAGGGGAGCAATTAACAAGATGAGCAGCAACACATTTGAAAGGGGAAAAAATGTTAAAATGAATTTTACAAAACTATTCGATTTTCACGAAGAGTGTGCGTGTTTCATAATTAAATCTGAATTAAAGACCTCTGGGGTTTGAATTTTTACCAAATTTCTCTTTAAGAAATGCAGGTTAGATAGCCTATTTTTGGATTTTTTATGTTTATAAATGGAAAACTTCTATCGGAAAAACTTTATAAACTATTTGACCGAGAAGATGGACAAGAGATTCCTGCATCAAAATGAAATATTCATTCCAATTAATTAAAAGTACTTCTTGTTTTTGAACAACTGGATAATTGAAAATGTAGCTGATTTAGTGCAATAAGATCCCAATTCGAAAATATTTCCCCTCTTTTGTGTAAGGGTACATTGATTTTATTTAGAGCTATGGTGATTATTGATTATTGAAATTGATGTGACTTGATTTGTTGCGTTTACGTTTCCCTTAAGAGAGAAAAGGAGAATAAAAAGGTTGTGATTAGGGCGAGCGCGCACGGGCGACTTTTGTCACGGTGACAAAGACAAAAACAACGTTGCTAAGGCTGTTGTTAGGGGCGGGAAATAGAAGCATCCAATAGAAGCATTCGCACATGACATCACTGGAGGATAAGAACAACGTTGCTAAGGCCGTTGTTAGGTAAAGTCATGTGATTGAAAATGCTCTATTGTTTTCTTGTGATATTTTTGATACTAGTAATCCTGGTCGCCGTGACTTTAGTCACTCGTGCACGCCCAGCCTTATCCTTTTCTTTCATCTCTCATTCCTTCTATCTTTCATACCACTTTTTCTTTTTCGCTTACATTCCTTATTCGCTCTTCTCTCTTTAGTAGAAAGCTTCACTACTTCTTTACCTTTTTTTATATCTCTTGCTTCCTTCTCTATTTACTTTATATTTCCTCTCTTTCTTTTTATATAACACAGAATTCTCCTCATTAGGTCCCCTAAATTTAAACCATAGCTCGTAGTTCTCTTATTACATATTGTTCGATTACTTTTCGAGTGATGAATTATCTTCTAATTGCGACATCTTTGCACAATGCGAACAATAACGTCAAATAAAAATGACAATTAACAATTTATTAATCGGTCTGGTAATCGTTGCTGAGATGAGTTTAATTAATCTTTAACAATCTTTGTAGTTTTAGTGTTGAAAAGTATGACTGCATTTAAGTGGTTGAATCTAAATCTACATTAACTTAAGGTAAAAAAAATATACAATTATCAAAAATATAAACGTAGATGGTAATAAGGAACATTGCAAAAGTATACATTCAAATAAACTTTATACTTAAGCTGAATCAGTATTTATTTTTTTTTTCATTTTTTTAGTCTACTCCATTGAATTTTTATATCATAAGACCCTCTATGGCTATGGAATTTAAACAGAAACACAGAAAGTGTAGGGGAGATTCGTGTAATTAGGGCCGCCTATTTTCAATCCCCAATAACTAAGCCAAAAACGTGTTTTATACTGTGAAACTTATTATGCATACATTAGAATACTAATTACTAAGGATAAAGATTTAAAAAAACAAACCTTGAAATAGCTCTAGGTACAATTTATAATTATACCTTGGGCCACTGCATAAAAGTTTATAATTAGTACTCTAAAACTAATAGCAGAAAAACTGACACACTTCAACTTTAGTGTGTAACAATTTATTTAAATTACTTTCAATGAAAAAAAATCGCAAAATTTTGGTAAATATTCCAACATTGTTGTGAAAAACCTAATTCTGCATAAATGATCAGAAATTCTGAATAAAAAGGGGGAAAATACACCCCAGGAGATTGAGTCACTTTCTTTTCACATCTTGTCCTTTTTTTTTACAACGCACGCACACTAACTTTCCCCGCACGACAAAGTACGTAACACAAATATAATCCACCTTCACCCCAATACATCCCCATCCCAACCAACCTTTTCCCTTCCCCATCTCCCCCTACGAGCATCTTCTCGAATCCCTTAATTCCCACAACTTTCCCAACTCAGCTGAACCGAAACTTCCTCAACTGGCGCGATTGGCTCGCTCTTTTGCGCGCCCGTGGCGCCGCCAGCCCCTCTCTCAAGAGCCCCTGCCCCCGCCGGCGGTCCTCAGTCTGCGCCCTGGGTCCAGCAAGGCGACAGCTCAACTCTGCCCCGCTCCCTCTGACCGCACCGGACGGGCCATGTGTCGGCAGCTCAGGAAGCGTCCGGCCGCATCAGGCCTGCAGGAGGACGAGGTGGCGGATAAGGTAAATAATAAGTTTGCGCTGCTTGGCCGGACGATGGAGCTGCCGTTTTAGAGAGAATGACAGTTCAAAAGGTTTTCAAACTGTTGGGCGCGTGATTATAAACTATAAATTAGGCAGCTTACCTGAATACCGATATATGACGCTGTTTTCCAAATATTTTAATGTTTACTACAGACATTCTCTCAAGTGATGTAGGTGTTTCTACAGAGTATTCTTTATGAAAATAAGTTTAATAATATTATTTGTAGGCTTTACATTAGTTTTATTGTATTTTTGGTAAAGAAGGCAAAAGGGGAAGCGATATTTTCCAGTTAAGGGGGGGGGCAAAGTAATCTCCAAACTTAACTTTTAAAGGCCTAAAGTTTTTAAACATTAAAAAAATATATTTAGTTTTATTAATTTAATTTAATTTATTGATTTTTATTTTTATTAATTTTAATTTAAAGCATTATAGAAAATACTGATACAATGAATTATTTTAACACTCGTATTTAATAGTTAAGTAAATGGAAGTATTCGTGAAAAATTTATGGAAAGGATTCGTTGATATTTCATGGATGCAGTCGTTATATCATTGAACATGAAGTTTTTTTAATAATTCCTAATTTAATAATAAATTATTATGTATAAAGCGCGTTCCGCGATGATAATTCAAGTTAAATATGGGACACTTTTTACACACAGATATATGTTTTTAAGGCATTGTATTTTAATATACAATGCGAAAATATCAAGCGTTACTCAACAAATGATACATTTTAGAAAACTCGTTTCGTTTAAAAAGATTCTCATAAAGAAAATTGCCCCATTGTTCAATACATTAATATCATTCTCTTTTGTGTATTTTGAAAGAGAAATAAGTTCCATCTTAACATTAACAAAAAATATATGCCAGGGGTCGGCAAGTAATTTTGCTCGGGTTCCAAATAATTTTGAAAATTTTTATCGAGGTCCGGAGAAAAAATAGGTACTTATTACTACTTTGAGTTCTTACATTCAGGTACACATTTTTTACAAAGATGTTATTTGAGTACGCTACCTGATTAATTAAATTGTTAGATTTTAAAAAAAAACTGTTGTTAATTTCTATTAAATCCGTTTCAAATCACGACAACACTATTTAAAAATCAAGTTACTCATAAAATATTTTAGAAAAAATTGATAAGGTTATCACTCAAACGAATGGCCGACGGTTAACAAGAAAATATTGAGGGTGATGGGCAAGGAATTTGGTACTTCCTCCCAGAAAAAATTTGCAAAACCTTGATTTATTGATTCTATATACTAATATTTCAGCACTCCTCCTAAATTTTTAGACTCAAAATCATTAAATGAAGATTTTTAAGTGCATGCATATGTCATTATTAAGTGCTGTATATTAAGAAAGGGGGTCTGGGGGTTGCCACAGGAAATTTTTTGAAATTGACCATTAAAAAGCTGGTCAAACTAATTTTTATTGTGTAAAAATACATATAAATGATTTTCAAAATGTTTGGGCGGTCTAGGAAATAGCCTCACGCGGTCCGGATGTGGACCGCGGTCCGCCAGTTGCCAACCCTTGATATAGACTTTTCTTTCTAGCTACGATTATTTCAAGCTCACATATAACATTTTAAGAGCAGTTCTTAAAAATATTGACCTAAATAAATAAAAATCATTTCCCTTACTTTTTCTCGTCTAGTGTAAATATTAATTAAAATGGTGACAAAAATAATAAATCCATTCATATGTGACTTTTAATAAAAGAATTCATTAAGAGCAATTCATATTTAATTAATTGTACTGTACTAGTTACTAACTGTATCTGTTGAAATTTGTCAAGTCAAGTAAATATTTTGTCATTTGAGTGAACCTTCAATATTAAATACCATAAGCTGTAATGTAAGTTTAAATTTTTATATGTGTGTATGTGTAAATCCTATTACGTTTGAATTTATAAGATGCGTTACTACAATAATGCTAGCTGAACATTTCGTTTAGTCAGTGTAGTAATCTTAATTGGAATTACTGTTATAAAGGTGATAATTTCTTAAAAAAAACAAGTTGTTAATCATTTTTAGCTATTTTTTTTCTCTTGGAGAAAACTTTAAAGCGGCATTCTAATTCATAATAAGTTCTATCTACAGGGTGTTTCAGATAAATGTTTCATAATTTCTAGGGGAGGTAGGGGACATCAAGACGAACAAGAATCGGTATAGAAAGAGGGGTCGCAAGTGGGGTCTAAGGGATTAAAATCACGGGTGAAAATTAGCAAAAAAAACCTCGCATATCTGGGCAGAAAGCGATACAATTGTTCGATTCCGGTATTTTTTACATTCAACCAATTCAAAATTTTCATGTAAAAACGAAATTCAAGTGTTTATTTTAATCAAAAACAGACCAATAATTGAATGAGGCATCCGTTATTGGTAGATTAAAGTTACAATTGTCCCTTGGTCAGACTTTAGTTCTTTGCGCCATATAACTCCAAACAACCAACAAAACTCTAGTTTAAGATGTTTTTGTCGTGACACTTTCTATTGCATTCTATCAACTTAAAACGCATCCTGTTTCATTTATTGGTCTGTTTTTGATTAGAATAAACAATTGCATCTCGTTTTTACTTGAAAAATTTTAATTGGTTGAATGTAAAAAATACCGGAATCGAACAATTGTATCGCTTTCTGCCCAGATATGCGAGGTTTTTTGCTAATTTTCACCCGTGATTTTAACCCCCTAGACCCCACTTGCGACCCCCCTTTCTATACCGATTCTTGTTCGTCTTGATGTCCCCTACCTCCCCTAGAAGTTATGAAACATTTATCTGAAACACCCTGTATATTACACAATATAGAATACATTTTCTTTCCGACTGTCTCTTTTTAAATATCTTGTTTCTGTTTTATGAAATCGGATAACAAAGTAACACTAATGATGACGACAAATTGTAACTTAGAAAACGAGCAACAATCGTAATAAGTCATGTGATCATTAAAGGAAAGAAAAGAACGCAACGATAAAATATAACCTTATTAGTCACGAAATAACTACACCGTAGCTGCAAAATTTTTCTTTTTGACATAATAATCATACAATCTGATGAAGATTCCCATATGTCTATTTAAAAAATACTGGTTTTGTGAATTAACCCTGATTAGCATTACTGCAATTGTTGTATTATTGCTGTATAATTGTAATTACTGCAGTTAATTACAATTATACATTTGTTTTTCTTTTCATCGGTTAATTTTAAAGCGTAAATAAAATAAAAAAGTACGCTTAATTTTCTGCAAAATATTTCATGAATTATATTATTATTATTAGGTATTTTGTTACTTAACAAGTACTTTAAAACCTCTTTAGGGCTTAAAGCATCATTTGATTTCCTCACAAGAAAGATTTAGCTACAATTTGTGAACTACTATCATCTCCACTTTATAATACTCTTAAAGTTGATTGATTTCCTTCTGAGTTTTAATTAATGACACAACATCCATCTTTTACACTTTAAGAAGATTACGCTACCACAATTTTCATAACTTTTACAGTGAAAGTAAAATCCTCTGAGTATTACGGGTTTTGTTACTTATTTTGCCTATAACATCTTACGATAGGGCACTCCTTCATTAAGCTTAAGCTCTCGTTTAGAGAAGTATTAATATCATTACGAATCAATATCATTTTTAAATTATAACTACATTTATCATACCCAGTTCATTTTTAAATTTCCATCTTTAAGAATAAGTAAATTAGATAAATAATTTAGGAAGAGCAATAAGATATGCGTTTCTTTATGTTCAGCTTTTTACTTATTATGAAGCTATTATATATGAGCTATTTTCACTTATTTTAAGCCTAACCATTAATAAATTAGTTCGTAAAGAGCATTGTAGGGTTTAACTCTAATTTTTTTTTATTTTATGTTTTAAAGACTATTAATAAAACAATTTTTATAATAAATCGTACATATGAACACGTTTAAAAATAATCTGGTTTTTTAAAAGCATATTCATTATTACAACAGAACATATTTCATTAACTTCCAAATAAAAACACAAGAAAGGGAAAGCCCAAATGCACGTACAAAAAGCTATCAACGGGAAAAAAAACACATTGCATTTGTATGATATGAAAATATCACTTTATTTTCTCTAATGGAAGAGATAAAACATCATGCCTCAAAAAAGTAAAATATTTAAAAAATAATAATAATAATTTTTTATGTAAATGATGGGAGAGGTTTCAATAAAAAAATTTATGGATAAAGATGGAGGAAAAATTAAGGATAGAGTGCACTTTATAAATTAGGACATAAAACAAACCTTACAAAGCAGTGCAATTTTTTAAAAATGGTTAAATATACATATATTGGTTACTATAAATATACAATATACATGTTTTCATTTCAGATAATTTTACTCTTTTAGAAATTATGCTAAAATTGATTTTGAATTTCTCTTACAGAAATGGAATTACAATTTACTTAACTGCAATCAATAATTCTATAATTTCTATCAGTTTATTATGAATTAGTTTTAACCAGCGAGGACGCACGCAGGGCCTGTAAGACCCGGAGGTTTAAACATTCACAAACTATCCTTTTCAACCCAAAGGGACGAAACCTCGTGTTGCTGCTCTTGAGGTTACCTTCATTAACCACCAAAAATGTCCAGAATGTAGTGAAATTTTCTTTTGAGATATGAAATGTTGCTTCTGAATTTGAGCTTAAACACTCAAGCCGCATGTGAAATCGTTTGGATAACTATTTTTTTTACCTATCCAGGCTTAGGAATTTGGTTTTACCACAATTCTTTTTACAAAAAACAGATAATAAAAATAAAATTACCATAAGAACTTAAATTTCATATTGTTAATGATTTTTAGTAATTTTATCATAAAACGCAGTCAATAATTAATTTTATAAATTATCTCTATTAAAATTAAAGCATCTTCAAATGATTTATTTATAAGTTTTTCCCATAAAATTTTTAAAATTTACTACAACTTTAGGGTGAAACTGCTGGGCCTGAGAGGCCCGGCGCGCGTTTCCGTGTAACAGAAAATATCTCTACATAAATATATTTATACGATCCTTAAGCGTTATTACAAAATAAATACTCTTATTTCCCCTTCCGTGGTCTTTATATTTTTCTTTGACCAATCGATGATGGTTTTGTCACCTTATAATAATGTATGATAAGAAATTTTCTAGTATAAAAGCTCTTCAGACATAATGATGCTTCACATATGTGATGAAATATAGTGATCACTTCGTGTATATTTTGAAATTGTCTTAGATAGTTGAAATGGTAAGTTAGATTGTCTTATTGTCAATCCAAAATTGGAACACATTTTGGCATTATCATTTAAATATCTTGTCATACCATATTTAATGTAAAATTTTATGACGTTTTTATTAATTAAATTCTTACAACGCATTTGTAGTTTTAAAATGTAATACATATAAAAGTTGAGCCTGATATAACAATAAAAATTATTACTTTTAATGAGATTGTTCCAAAGTTGGTAAATAATTATAAAGCTATATTAGACTTGAACCGTTTCGATGGAAATATAAAAATTTAAGCATTTCTATCTATGATTACTTTTAGAAAACATAACGGTACAGTTGAATCCCGTTTTCGCTTTGCTTTACATGGTTATAATGCACCTTTTCATCGATCCCGAACGAACAAACAAATTTAATATATCGGTCTTGTTAAATCTTCGGATTTATTACTATAGTTACACCTAACTATAACTAGTTAACTAAAGTACTAAAGTATTGAACTCAAATTGTCAGTGGTATTATCTAATGTTTCTGAAATGTCGGCTAATTCTTCTTTTCTGAGGTTTGTTAACATATGTATGTATACTGTATAGTACCACTCCCTGTTTGAGAAATAACTGAGTTAAAAATTCTACTTAAAACACACTCAAAACATCCGTTCGGCTCAAAATTTCGATGAAATGTAATCATAACACATTGTTTTTAAATCCTAATCTCTTTTACTCCCCACTCATGTAGGCTCAAAAAAAAGAAAACCCGAATCTTGTAATACTTAAACCTTCCACTGAAAAGAACCATCTCTATATAGACCTGTTTTTACCAGCGATTCCATTTCGTTAAATTTGCTTTTCGGAAGCACAAGTTAAATATTAACTTTGCACACTTTCCATCAGTACCCTTTCGCACGCGAAGTTTCCGATTGAAATCTCTTACCGTGGCACCACGTTATGCCAGCGTTGCACGTAAATATATTTACCCAACTTCGGCAAATGCCGGTTCCCGTGAAAGATTGATCGGACGCTCCGTTTGAGAGGTGTTATGAATAAACAATGCCATTCGGTCCCATGCTTCTTCTGGTACTACATTATGAGTGGTGTAGAAGTGCTGAAAAAGGCGGTGACTAGAAATGCATTGAAACTTCGTTCTGCACACCTTATCACATTTTAGAGTTGAGAAGAAGGGCTTCTTCGTTTCTTGAATAATTTCTTATACACATTCATTCTCTTTTCAATTTGATTTGAGGTGGGTAATCATTGGGAAGGTATCATCATAATTGATACTATGAATAAATAATTTTCATTACATAGTATAAGTAGTATTTATGTTATAGGTTTAGAACTCTTGAATATTTTTATCACTAAGATATTTTTTTATTTTTATTTTTTTTCTATTATTCTTTTATTATTCTCTATTATTATTTCTATATTCTATTAAAAACTTTTTGAGTAAAATTAAGAGCTCTGTATGCTTCCGTTTTAATTAAGAGAGAGACGAAGACGACTTTTTTTTGTGGATGAATCTAACGTCCCAGGTTTCCAATAATGTTTTTAAGATCGTTGGAAGAACAAGGAAAACAGTTTGGTAAGAGAACTACTAATAAAACCTTCAGACAGTACCTACAATTTACAGAGTATATCAACAATAATTTATGCGTCACATAGTATAAAAATAAAAGGAATCACTTCCCACATTTTCCCAAGTTATAAACATCCAAACATTCCTCCAATAAAATTTAACGTATGCTACACAAAATATGTTTGCTTTGAAAAAAAAAACCATTGATTTATATTCCATAAATACGTATTTACTATTATTTAAAAACCACACATTATGAGAAGTAACCCAATTTTCATGTAATATGATTTTAGAAAACATTTCATTTTTTATTATTCAATAAACCCCACTTGATACTTTAAGAATACTTTAAATATCTTACACCTACACTCAAATTAATAATAAAAAGGGACATAACCGACAATCTAAAGACAACCGAAAGAGAAACAATTTCCTCAACTTCCCCCACGTCGAAACAATAATATCCAAAGTAATTAAACAAATCCAAACCGTTACTCTATCTCATTCCAAACAAAGAATTAAAGCATTGTTTCATCCCCTTTTCCCCGCCGCCTTCCAGGTGACTTCGGAAGTCTTCAACCCCACTCAGGTTCTTTTTCACTTCATTTCGGTATAAACGAACATCCTCCCTACCTTTAATTAACCTGGGAATGCTAACTCAGGTTAAGCCCAGGAAGAACAGTCCGGCGTGAAATTAGTACCAGGGAATCGGTACCGAGGGAATATTTATAAATTCTCGTAAACCAAAGCCAATTAATTGCCCATTTGTTTTTGGTTAGTTAGGAAACTCTGCGTGGGTTCTGTATTGAGTTTTGAAAACAACTTTTCAAAAGTTTAAAACCCTCAATAAGTTCAAGGGATGTTCGAGAATATTTTTGAATGAATCAAAGTGGGTTTGTTTACTTTACTTAATCGGTAGCTAGTTCATTTTGGATTAGGAAATCTACGTTGCAATAAAATGCATTTGTGGTATAAAGGTGCTTTAATAGTTATTGAAAGTTGTTCTGCCTTTATATATTACTGAAACATGATGGGTTTTTGTTCAAATTGCGACAAATGTTTAGAGCCATTCGTGGGAAGTATTTCACATACAATTGTGAATCTATATGTTTATGAAAATATTTCAAAAAATATTTTAGTTTTTCTATTATGGTGCTCAGAAACTCCCTCGTTGCCTTTGAGTACCAACGGCTCAATAATGTGAATTCATTGGAAAAGGTTAGTTAACAGAACAAATATTCTTTTTGTAATATTCACTGCCTAAATGGATACTTATTTTAGTAGTAAGAGCAGAGTTTCCCCATTTTGTTAGTTCAGTTAATTTCATTCGAATACAATTAAAGTATTATGAGAAATTAATAATAATTCATTACTTTTAAGACAGTTCAATTTTAAAACACACAATAAACTCATTGGGAATTGATAAGAAATGTTATATTTCACATTTTGTAACTTTATTTTTTCATTTCCTGTTTTTTTTTTAAATTTTAATAGGATTATAAACTGTTTTAGTAAAAACAAAATATTTACAAGTCAATGAAAAATCCAAACTTTTAACAGCGAACTTTTAAGCATATTATTATCTTATTATATCCTCAATTTTATATGCATTTCGTTTTTCTCATTTCCAATGACAGGAAATTTTAAATTTCTAGTCTTCATGGCAATTAGTTTTCTTGAAAAAAAATATTTATCCACCACCAATCCACTCTAACATCCTGTAAATATGTCCAACTAAATATTATTCCAAACCACTTCTATCTATAACTCATCAAAAAACCAATTCCCTCATGAGTCCTGAATCCAATCGTAAACACGCGCATATCTAATAATTCCCACCACAAATCAAAACCCATACCACCAGCCAAACAACCCTGGTGGTATCAGCTTCTTTTTAATGACTACAGGTCTGATTTGACTTCTTTTCAGATGAGGGAAAAGCTTTCGTTAATGTGATTATATTAGATACAGATTCATCGCCACATTAAATGGTGAATCTGCGCCTTAGGCGTCATTAAGGACTCCGCTGATGGAGGTATGGCGTGCATTTTGGCCGAGGCAAAAAGTAATTCAATGCCAGTGCTGCCGTTGGCACGCTGGAGATGTTTTGATTGGAGACATCGGCTACAATCGGATATTTTCGCAAATCCCAAAGCTGATTTCCTAATTTGATTGCTGTGCGTTCGGGACGTCTGCTGTGTAGTAACCATTTCCGTAATAACAGCGGTTTAGGAGATAGATGGTACAGATGAAATATATATGGTAATGATTCCCGTGATAGGTCAGTTGCAGAAATATATTGTTATTTTATGCGTCGTCTTGGGAAAATAGTAGTTTTGTTCCAAAATTGGCTAGCGCAATAAGAACTGCTATTCACGTTTTTGTTCATTCTGTGAAAAGTTGTTATGTGAAACATTCCCTCTCAAATTACTCTGTCGTCTAAGAAGAGATTTTATTGTTTGTTTTGTTCTTCTTATTATTCATTCATCAAATATGCCATTACCTTTACAACACAACTACAATTAGATAATGCATTGTGTATGCCAATGGAAGGAGGAGTCATATCTTGTTCAGAGATATGGGCACGGAGAATATCGCGTGCCCAGTCAGAAGTTTGAAAATGGCAGTTTTACCGAGTGCATAAATAACACAAGAGGAGCTGTTGAAGGCACTCCATATGAACGTCAATGAGAACAAGAAATGAGAATGGAAAGAAGAAATGATGAAATAAAGCACATTCCCTCCACAACTCCTGTATTCTCAAATGCCTACATTCCTTATGGAACATTCAGCACAATTTCTGTCCATTCTAAAAAAAAATGCAATAGATTGTCATCAATATTAGGATCCACCCCAGTCCACGGACGGCATAATTTCAAATCACACAAAAATATTAAAATTCCCTAAGTCGAATAATTACTTAATTTAATTTGATTCAATTTAAGATTTAATTATACTCCAATAAAACCCTCCCTCAATGCGTTTTCTAACTTCATTAAACAATAAAAAAGAGTATAACTTTCTCTAGAATAATAAGACCACAACTTAACTATTTCCCTGCTCTTTCATTTTTCCACGGCTAAATAGCCTTAAGTAATTTACCCTCTCGCATTACTATGCAAATGGCACATTATGAGTGATTTTTATACCCTGCTGCAGATGATTATCCCTATTTACTGTGAGAGTTTTCCCTCATAAACTCTCGAGAAGTTAACCCTCAAAGTACACAGAGATTAAGTCTTTTATAACCGGAAGGGTTTTGATTTCCATCTCTTTTACCATATGCAAATCCAGGGAAAGAACTTCGCCATTAACGATACTGTGTCTCCCTAAACCAATCTCATAAACATCCTTGGTTCGCTACAGCAGAAGCCGAATTCCCTCTTGGTAATTATCCCGCCTTATGCGAACTTTGGATGGGGGCCTTAAGGCTTATCCAAACCCAGCCTAGCGTGAAGGCGTGTTACGCGATCCCCTGCGTTAACCCAAGAGCGAAGGTTACCTTAACCGACGAGTATCAAATGGGAATTTGGAATGGCCAGTTTCGAGGAGGGTGGGTGATATATCTCTCCCGCCACTTCTGATGGAAGCATAGAGTTTCACACCGGTCTTCCTGTTGCACGTGGGGTTGACTCTTTATTAACGAGTCGGAATTAGTATTCCAGCTGCTGGCTTTAAAACGGCTGCTGGAGGAAGTTGGTTGCCCGAAACGTGCCCGGACTTGAACTCCGGGTCTGTTTGGGGTTTAGTATTCGCGAACGTCTGAGTGGTTAGGGGAAGTTTGGGGGAGTTTTTCGAATAATTTAAACCTCTTTCGGAAGTTGTTCGGAGGCCGTGTGATGGATTAGTGCATGCTTGTTGATGTTGAATGCGTGAAGCATCGTTTTTTGCGCTGAATATAATGAAGGAGCTTAGTTTGGGGAAGATAAGGGTTGAAGTCTGGGGGAAATTGGGCTGTCTAACAACTTTTTAAGTGGGTATCGTGGAGGGAATTTAAATTATGGAAATCAATTTGTTCAAAGTTTTTCCAAACTTGATTGTTTAGTTTCTTTCCTTCATTAAATTCAATAACATTCTCTTCAAAACGGTGTTCCAGGAGTTAAGGTGCATGATATTTCTTGAATTTAATTTGGATTTCATTTGAATAATTTATGCGTTTAGGCACGGCTTAATAGATACTATACAGGCTAGCCGAGATACGGAAATCATTAAAAATGTAGATGGCAATAGCTGACATCTGGCAATGCACTAAATCTATAGTATACAATACGTATGATACGTTATAGGTAGGACACGTAGCGATAGGTTAGATATTTTTTAATCATTTTAACTATAAAGAAGGGTAGAGTATTAAATAAACAAAAAGAACTTAGTTGAAATGTGGAATTTACATTAATTCATATTAAATCAGTTGGATATTTACTCAAGTTGCAAGTGTGAGAAAGTAAAGTTATTTTGATATGCTACAGCCAAAAAGGACTGACTCTCTCGTCTTTTTTTCTTTCTGTCTGGTGATTTTGACTCAAGTCTGTTAACGCTTTATAATAAATTAATTGTTATGCATTACTCTGAAATCAAATACAAACTTATTCACTTTCGTACGGCAGTATTGATTGAATGCTGTCAATAGTGCAGAAAATAAACGAGGAGCCCCCGTTATTTATCGCTAAGTTACAATACACGTTCCAAAGAGGGCTTAAGTAAAATTGAACAAGTGTGAGCCGAACATTTCATTGGGGATTTGAATGCGTCCTTCATTCGAGCTGATTTCACGGCTCTCAAACAGAAGACACCAAAATAGATACAACTCCAAATTTATCACCCCATTATCTGACAGAACACGAACTAAGGAACTCCGCTCCAGTCCAAACTAGTACAATGTAATCTTTTCTAAGGGCCTGGTTCCGATAACCGGGCCGGAGAAACTCGAAACATTAGCGAAATCGTTCGCTTTAGCGCAGATTTATCTCCTCCCTTCACTTCACTTTTCGCTTTTCAAAGAACGGATACATTAATCTATCCTGGAGGAAAAGTGCAAGTAGCCAAGACAAACGACAAAAAAGTGTGTGCCGCGGGCCATGAAATAGAGACGTCGACGCATTGAGCTAGGGAAACTGCTCTTTTTTGTCACTATGATTGCAACGGATCAAGCCGATTTTTTTTCTCTTCTCTTTTTTTTTAGTAGCCCACTACTTATTTCTAGATTTGGCTGTATAAAGCGTTATTCAAATGCGGATTTCAGTGCCACGGGTTGTTTGGCTGACACTGTTGTTTTCTTTGCTTTAACAAGCTGAAGAAGTGTTGTATGATGAAATGAATGCATGCAGAGGGAGGTACTGTAATCATGAATCCGCTTGTTATTTTCGGCAAGATCGTGTTTATAATGTCTCGAATTTAACTCGAAGAGCTGCGTTTTCAAAACTATATTGAGAGTGGAAATTTGGTGGAATAATTTTTTATGAACTATATTGTACTAGTTATAACGATGAGATGTAAAAGGATAGTACTGAAAAACATTCCTTTGATACTAAGGAAATAGGACTCCTAAATGAAATAAATTCTCAGTTAGGACGAACTTTTATTTTTTTTATACAGGGTGCCCCAAGATAAGTGCCCATCCCTTTCATTTTTATGATCTAAAATTTCTTTAAGTCATTTGCCTAAATAATAAAAAATGAGAATTTCTCATTTCCGGCTCATGAGGAGCGTTTTAGGACGTAAAAACACCGTAAATTCAACCTAATTGAGCGTGCGTTTTAGGTGTTTTATTCAGGGCGTTTCTCTGTACAAGGAGTCTTTTCGTACAAAATCAATGCTGCTCTACAACTTATTAATTGACTAATTTAGCAAATCTCTAATAGTTTTTAAAATGAAAATTATAACTCCTAAAATTTCCGCTTGAGGGCATTCAAAGTTGTCTCATCGGATGGAGCATGATCACTTTACTATACCTACCCCCCACTTTTCATGACTATATCGTTAGGGGTTCAAAAGTTATAAGGGAATCTTATCTTATCTATCTCTTTTAATAATCATAATTCTTTTAAAATTATGAATAATAATATGACGTTTTTACTTCAAATAAAACATTGCTACTATTTTAAAATTGTTTTAGGCTTGGAAAGACACTCTAAAGTAAATTGTTCTTTCGAAAGCACATCTTTCTTAGCTAAAAACCATTTTAAAATAGTAACAATGTTTTATTTGAAGTAAAAGCTTCATATTTATTCATAATTTTAAAATAATTATAATTATTTAGTAGGATAGATGAGATAAGATATTTTCCATTAATTGAATTAAGAGGCTACATAAGTGAACAGCTTTGAGATTAAATATAATGTTAATTTAAATCATTACGTTTCCTAAAAAGTATTTAAACAAAGCTTATTATAACATGACAAGATAAAATTCATTACATAAATCCAATAGTTACAATCTCTCGGAACATGATTGATGTGAAACTAATTCAAATATTTTGAAAGCTGGAACCGTAAACTATTATAAATGAAAATGTACCACAACTAGTGTTTTGAAATTATATTGAACTTCTAACCTAAATTCCGAATGTACATAGTAAATGCAAATATTATTAAGATGTACAGTATTTGCATAACTATCTCTCAAAAAACTTTTAATTTTCTCTCTAATTTTAGAAATGTGAATCAAAGGTTGATACCTAGTTTTCATAAATATTTACCAATGCTGATGAAATGTTTTCAACGAAGGGAAAGCAGTGGAGTAAGTAGATCATTCGATTTTTACTCTGGAATATCTGAAAGCAGCCTATTCAGAATTTATAAAGCATGCAATTTAAGAGATTGCATTGAGGATATTCAGAACCACGCATTTAAACGATTTGAATTCTTTGAATCGGTATAGGAATGTAAGGAAATCCAAAGTTTCTTTCTGAATTTTGACTTACGTTTGAAGCATCACTGTAAAGTTTCAATACGTGGTCGGTGTTAAGATTATCTATATTAAGCTGTTTACCAAACTAATTTTCTCCTTATAATTAGTTGCCACATTTTGAAATGCAATTTACTTAAATAAATATATATTGTTCAATTCTTGTAAAAGAAATGAAAGAAATTGGTTTTCTCATCATTGCATACTCAAAGTATGAATTTTTATAAACCTAATATATTGATTTTATTATTTTGGCTAGCTACTATGGCTGAGGAGGGATGGATAACTTAATAAAGATAATAGATAGGGTGATTTTTCGGGCAGCTTTGCAACAAAAAAAATCAAAAATAGGTATTTAATGTATCTAATCTATAAAATTGAAGCATGTCTGGGTGTCTTTGTACGAATAAGATGTGGCGAATTTTCTCATCTACTCAACTAAGGAGATTTAAATAAATTTGGTATACATATAGGTAATGGAACAGCATCAGTTGCATATTCCTAAAACCATCCATTGACCACTTGAACCACTTTGTTTAAATCTCCTTAAAACTCCGCTAAAAAGATCTTCTTAACTCGCATTGCTCTATAAGGGAAACAATAAAGCAATTATACTCAAAATGAAAAAGGTATTTAAATGATAAAACTGGACTAAAACTGTTTTAAAAGATATATTAATAATGAGAGAAATTCTTTTAAATTTAAACTGGGGAATGTTAAATTCCTTTTATTTGTAAGGTTGCGTTTATGCGGTCACTTTAACATTATCTTGAGCGAAAACTTGACAAAAATAAGACAGAGAGACAGTTAAAAATCCTCTCAGAGATGATAAACCCATGACGGTAACATAATGACGGTAATATTATCAGTCTATTTTTGATTTCTCTTTAATTTCTTTTTATGGACATTAGATATAACTGCAGTTAATCCACCATAATGCGGAAAACTGTGAGAAGGTTTCATTAACTGCGTTTTTTTAATGAAACACCTAAAAAAAAAAAGTTTTAAACACCCGTAAAAGGTCGGGCATGTCAACCTTCTACAGTACAAAGCCTTATTCAGTTTGGAGAAAGCTTAAAACGATCTAAGCAACATACTCACTTTAGTGTGCACTGCACGTTCCCAATTCAATAAATTGAAAAAAAAACATCGATACTTATCCAACCAAATAAATTCAACCCGATGCGATTTACATTTATCTCAAAACGGTTTCCGATCGTAAACAGTCAGTTTCCTCTTTCGGCCTAGCAAAAAAACACTCCATTTAACCACAAAACAATAATAATAAACGAACCACAACGTCTTTCGCGTGCTTTTTTTAAAAAGCTTTTAAAATTTGTATTCAGGCACCTCTGCGAGCTCTACTAAAAGACAGCAACGGAACCTCTCCATGCCTTGCATAGCCAAACGGCATCCTTTTACACAAAAGCCTCGAGTGGATCCCCACATTACTAAATCCTTTTTACTCTCCCCTGGATTTAAAATAGAGGTTAATAGCTTCCGAAACGAACGACTGCAAGAATGAAAAATTTCGGAAGCTTTGTCAGTATGATCTCGCTTAAAAATTCTGGGAGATGTGGTGTATTATAGCCCCGGGCCCTGGATTATTCTCATTTGGCGGGTTTTATCAACTTGCTGTGTTTTCCCCCGAAACGCTAATTTTTAGTGGAGGGGCTTAGCGGAAAACGTGCCCGACAAATGATCTGTGAAATTACCGGGGATCTCGCTTATGGGGTTGGGAGGGACTCAGGGGCACCCAGGTCTTAACTGCCGGTTGGGGATGTCTTGGATTTTTGGTTAATGTTCGAATGATTTAATTAGTTCGCGTTAGTCAAATATATGGCGCCATTAATATTCAGAAGCATGCACTTTTATGTTTAGTTATGGAGTGCGGGGTGTGTTTGAGTTCATGTTGGACGCCTTTAGTTTGGGATTTAGTTTTGGTTACTTAAACATTTATAATAAGGAACATAATTAAGAAAACAAACTGTTTTGCGTGTTTTAGTACGAATACTTTTCAGGGATCTTCATAATATATTCTATTTCGTTGAAATAAAAACCCATGTATGTGACCATTCATAGAATGTAGCTTTTTTAAGCTTATGTTCAGTAACAAATATTGGGGTTTAAACAGCTTAGCTTTAGTTTATGTAAAGTGTTATTCAATTAAAATATAAATATTATCTACTCTTACGCTTTAAGATTTCTCGCCTTTTTTCATGTTTATGTTCAAATTTTCTTTAGAATCTTTAAAAAAACATGAAATTTGAAAAAACAAATCTAAAAATCATGAATAAAACTCTCCTTTTTTATATGTTACTTCCACACAACATTCCGCTCTATAGAATAAATGTTTTAAAAAATTATTCGTATTGTAAAATAGTTATTTTGCTTCACACTTTGCATCATTAGCGCAAGCATCATCTTATATGCATAATGTAATTACGTAAATATTTTACTTTCCTAATTCCTCTGCATTTCTTAATATTGTTTAGATGGAGCATATAAAACGTTAAAGACATGCATCCAACCTTAAAATACACAGATATCTCTATATTTTATAAGATGAGTTGTTTTAAAGTAATTACTTGTTTTTAAAAGAAATCCTTTGGATTTACATAAACTGGATTATATGTAGAATGTAGATAGTTTGCTAAAGTCAAATTTGCTAACATATATTTAGAGTTTAAATAAACATATATCTTTGTTTCTGTGTAAGTCTTTCAGATTTTATATCGGGATATCATTAAAAGTGTATCAAATTTCAAGTAACGAACATAATGAAAAATGTAATTCATAAGATTCTCAGAAAAAGAAACATCCTTATGAGATTTGATCTCGGAAAAAATCTTTTACTGCATTTTAGCATTAAAAAGTTAAACATAAACAATTTTTTTTTCGCTTTGAAAAGACGTGGGTTTGCGTTTGCAAATTTGTTATGAAGTTTGCACGAGAAAATGCAAATAGAGTTGTGTTGACTTATGATAGTTTTAGAAGAAAAAATGTATTATTTTCGAGCGTTAAAAGTTATAGTTCTTTAAACCGTTAAATTTTATGATACGCAATTACTGTATATTTGAAAATTTGAAAGCTCCTTGAAACATTAGTTATTTATTCTAAATAGAACTAGCTAAGCATAAGTATTAAAATCTTATTGAAATTCATGATTTATTTATAAGTTTATGATCAATATAAACAAAACTTTTACGCACAAGCTTTGAAACTTGTTTACATAATTATAAAAGTTTTTAAAATGTACTTGGAAAATAAATAAAGATCTCAGAGTATTTGTTTTAAATAATTGGTATGCTGTTAATTCATTAATTATTTTAAAATTGTCCAATTTCAAAATAACTTCATATAGTAAGACATATCAACAGCACACAAGTCAATTTTTTTCTTTACTTTGTTACCCGTATAACTCAGTTATAACAGCATACAATTGAGATCATCTTTATTAATTCTTAAAATAAGTAAGGGTATAAAAGGAACACCACTTATATCTTACATGCAATTTGTGACCCCTCTTTCGTAAAAACAAAAAATTGAAAACTTTCAAAGTAAAATCCCTTTTGCACCCTGCGTTTAATAGGAGATTTTGTTCCTGTATTCCACAAATAATCATTGTGAAACAACACCCATCACACCCCCAAACAAGATAGTAATTATTCCCGGAAACATCTACACCTGATTAAAAAAAACGCCTCTAATTACCTCCCTTCAAAACAAAACCACCTGCATACTAATCCCCAAGAGTCTGCTGAAAAGTAATCTCCAAGTGTCCGTCTTGAAGAATACGCCATTACGCAACCAGGTTTAATTCAAATCTCATTTACCTCTCAGCGCTCCGAGCATAGAGGCATAAACCTCCATCCGCCGAGTAGTGATCGCCGGAATCGATACTTTTAGGTATCGATACTCAGATATCGAGTACTTTTATAGGTATCGAACATAAATTTAACGGCTAGGGTTGATTTTTCGGTTAAAATTTAGAACCATCAATGTAGAGTTGGTAATATCTTATATCTTAATAATTGATGGTAATTAAAACTATGTCCTGGGTTGGACCCACCTTAAAAAGATGAATTTATGTATGGTAAATACAACCCCTTAAACTCGCGGACCATTAAGTCTAAAAGTGAACCATTTTCGGACTATCTTTATTCTCTTTTACTCAAAAATTTTCCCCGTAACCAAATTTAACTCTGAAAATTTATTTACCGCAACCTAATAGGTTAATAAAATTTTATGTAATATTCTATAATACATTACTTAAAATACTGAATTTTATTTTTGCAGTTTCCTTCAAATAGCTAAAGACTGCACTTAAACCGTGTACTAATAGTAAGAGAGAATATTGCTAAAAATTAGAAGTGACCATTATCTCTGCAAATTCTCAACAGGTGTTAATATCAGCATGGATATTTACTTCAAAACGCTGAAAGTACCACATTTATTTCCAAAGCGTTTAACGTATAAAAACGCATTTGAAAAAGTTTCGAATCTGTATTTTCGACTGATGGTTGTGAACCACTGCTTTTATGAATAAATGAATTCGATTCATAAAATTTTACTAGAGATAAGTATTCTCTACATCTAAAAGTACTCGATACCTAAAATAGTATCGATTCACCCCATCACTAGTTCGCAGATTTAATTAGAAGATCGTCGATTGCAAATTTCGTTCAACAAGGATCCTCCTCTCTCGACGGTAAATAATTAGAGTGGAAAAGTCTATCCGGCATTAAGACGAAATTAGTGGGAGCCGTCAAGACGGAAGGGAGGGAGTTATTGAATCGGATCTGTGGGACGGATTAGTGGGGGTTGAAGGAGGAGGAGGAGGAGTTTAAGGGGTTCGATTACTTCCGGGCTCTAATTGGCCTGTGGGGACGGTTTTGAGGGGTGTGGGAATGAATTAAATACTTGTGGGTGAGGCGCTTATTATTATTCTGATTCTTTTGGAGAGTCTTTAGATGGATGGGAAGGAGTTATCTGTTTCTGGTGCATATTAATATGTTGTTAAGAATGTTGGGAGTTCAAATATTTTAATAGTCAGTTCGAAAAACTCGTGTGTTCAGGCGTGGAAAGTACTGTGAGGAGTATTCATTTTAAAAGTAGAATTTTAAATATTATGGTTTAAAAATATGTATTTTTTTATTACTTTTTGTACTTACCTTTATGTGTGTTGTCTCACATTTTTTATCAGAATTAGGCACTTAAAAGATAGTTCAAATTTTATTAAATATATTATGTTCGTATTAATAGAACGGCATTTTAGATTACATGGAAAATAATAAAGAAGGACATTATGATTAAATAAATTATTAATTGTGGTAATCAGCTCTGGAAAATTTTAAAATTGTAGACTCCTTATAGTTCACCTATTCTTATCTTTATTAAATTTCTTCGTTTAATCATAACATTTATGAATTTTTATTTCTTTGTTACAATTAGGAAGGGGTTTAATACATAAATTTTGTTATAAGATTAAAAGTAAAATTATGAACGTTTGGATACAGAAGGCGTTTTACTTCAAAGTTTTTCATAGTGGGAATCTCACTTGCTTTGTATCATGATCTGCATTTTTTCAGAGCAAAAGAAAAACAATCTCAACATGAAAACTACTATACTTGTTGATTCTCTGAAAGTTCTAGATTCCAAGGTGGAGAACAACTTTTTAAACCGATTTTAAGTTTTCTCTTCAGACATGAACGATCTCAATTAATCGATTAACCTACCTCTATTACTTTTATATGATGTTATGAATTCTAAATATATTTTAAATCTTTAATTAGAACGAAAGAGTTTTTGCCCCTCTGAAAAAAATCTCCTCTTACATCTTACTGTTTCTCAAAACGTTATGACAAGAACTGCACTACTTATCTAAGATTTACTTCTGAAGAATGTACCGGGATGTTACAAACTCTTAATTTAATATACCTCAATCCTTTTAAAAAGCATATGCCCCTATTTGTACCACTACTAACAACCCCGTTTCAATCTTTCCAACTTTTAAACACACCAAGAACATCTAATATAATCCATTTTTACTGCCATACAACCATGCTCCCTTCCTCACACAATCCCAAAAGGGAAACAACGCGAATTTTTCCCTCCGAATGGCTTTAATTATCCCTCGACTCCTTTTCTCCTCTTATAAGAGCTCTGCGCAAAACCTATGCCCCTCGAAGCTGCAATTTACGGATAGAAATTCATTAGTTGATCAGTGATTAACTCTGCTCGTCACAGCCACCGGTTGAGCGACGCAAACAACAAGCAATTGAATTCTCGGACCGGGAAATAATGAAGAGCTTAATTTGGTGCTCAGGAGATAAATGTTTGACTACTTTCCCCTACTTTTCCCTCTGTAGGGGGATTTGGCTGATGCTCTTCTTTCCCTCCAGCGGCGACTATTAATTAAATCCCTTGGCGATCGTGACGTATTTCTCTGCGTTTAATTGCTGCCGAGGCGTACTTTGACGTCGTTTATTTTGGGAATGGGTTGACAGTTGGGTAGCTGGGGACCAAGTTTTTGCTTTGGCTGATGGTACAACAGGTTATGCAACTGGTAATCCTGTTGATAAAATCGATTTAGATACAATTTTTTCGTAAAAAATTGAGGAACGATGATTTAATGAATATAAAAAACAGATTAAATGAAAGCTGAAGCAAGTAATCGGAACGTATTCATTTTTTGAAAGTTTAAATAAATTTTATTGTGTCATGAACTAATTTAATTGTAGAAAGAATACCTTTAGAATGTATTGAAAACATAATTTTGTGTCACTGACATTCTTCGTGCCTCTTTGTCTTTTTCGTTTACATTCGAAAGAAATATGTCAAATTCTTTACGAGGGAAATATGCTTAGTTTTGGTACTAAGTAGGATGAATAAAAAAAAATAAAGTTAAATAATTTTATTTTCTTATAGAAAAAATATTAAAGAAAAGTTGTAGAAGTAATAAAAGCTAGATTTTAATAATGTATAAAAAAAGACAACACATGAAAAAATATCCACATAACCACTAAATACAAGCACAGTTAAAAATAAGTATTAAAATTATAATTAAAGTGAATGAGTTAGTGGGAAGTCAAGGGTAAATATAAAAAAATATCTCCCATTTGTTTAAAGATATTCTTTATTTATCATTCTCATGACAATCAAAAGTACTTCATATGTGTACACAATTCGTAATCCTCTCCAAACAGTTCTTTCCTGCTGCATCACACATGATAAAGAATGAAAATGAAACCAGATTTATTCGATGAAATTTCATTTTAAGTTTAAGCCGCACCAGTTTGTGTTATCTAATGTTATCACTTTTACCGAGATTTTGTACAAATAAAATCCCTCCCCAAATAATAAAGTTCTTTGAAGTTGTGTTACACGTATTTGTATTGAAATTTTGTTGAAAGAGGTTTTATATAAATACTAACCCAACCAACCGGGGATGTTTCTTATAGAAATAATCCTAGGAAAATATGAGGGCGTATTTTTTGTGCATGGCCAATCTAAATAACGCACCTTTAAGAAATCTTTTAGATTTATATAACTTTCACATGGTTGAGTAGGAAATAAATTTCAACTCACATAATCCTAACATTTTTAAAACACATTTTATATGATTCTCAATTCATAAAGTAATTCTCCTCGAAAAATAATGTGTAACCACGCATAATATCTTCTTAATCCTTTCCTTTTTACATCAGGTAAATTTTATTATTTACACAAAGGCATCGGAAGAAAAATGATTTTTAATCCCTAATAAATGAAGTATTAATTATCTTTCTGAATTTTAAATGACAATTAAAAACGGATTAAGTGACTACAAGTATCAAACATTAATAATCCTGCGAAATTTTTCGCCTTTCTCTTCTCTCTTTAAAACCTTAAGATTGAATAACTTTTTAGCACCACACGAGTTACGATAATGTCATTCCATATTTATGTTAAAGTAGACCCTCGGCTTATGTTGTCCAATCATTGTTTCTCGCCATAATCTTCAGAACTGCTGATCTGTACTTATTTTAATGAGATAAAAGCTCTTGGTTAATAAACTGCTTTTAATGCTCTTACCGACGTATTTATGCTCCGGGCTTTCGTAAAGGAAAGGATTTCGTTATTTTGAAAGGCTTGGCGGTGGGAAATCTTGACACTTTCTTATGAACAAAAATGTTTCTCTCGTGTCATAAGTACACAAGTTTAGCCTGTTAGAATGAAAGTGGGGAAAGTCATAAAATTAAAATTCCGCGAGCTAAGCATAGATTTTGATTGTTTCAATCAAAAAATCATCTAGCGGCACAATCAGATGAGACGAAAGCTCAAAGTTATGTCACTTTTGTCTCTCTGAAATTCGGTCCTTTATAATAATAATATAGAACTACTAGCGCTTTCAGCGCTAGACCCGGCGTTGCCCGGGCGCAGTAAAACTGTATATAAATACCTATAGCGTTGCTCAGACATTATTGACGGGCTGAGCCCGTATTAAGTTCCTTGGACAGAATCTCATAACTTTGAAATAGTTGGGAAGTCATATTTGTTAAAAAATATTTAAACTTAAGGTGCAACAGATTTAGTAGAGTACCCAGACTGCAACACAAAGAGGCCCGCTGCATTAGCGTCCATAAAAATGGATTCAAACAGTTAAATGAATAATCCAAGAATTAAACATAAGTCAGTAAATGTATAAAAAGCCAGAGTGATTTAAAGGCACAGCTCAGTGCCTGCTCTTAGCTCATTAATTCAAAGATTGACATTTGTATGTTTTTTTTATTCTGAAGAGCGTTATCAAGAATGTGTTTCAAAATGAATCACTCCTTCTCTCAATAATATATCAGCTTGTTTCTTTTTTTACTTTATCCTTATATTCAGTCGCTTCCGCAAGGTTTCTTTTTTTATTGAACAACGGATTTTTCGGCCAATCAGATGCTTTATCAAAACAGCAGACGGATTTCTTCATTTTATATATTAAGATACAGTACTTAGTCCTTCTCTTCAATAATGTAAGGTTTTAAGTCAAAAGAACTGTAACTGAGCCACCAGATGCTTTTTCCATTGTAACAACTCATATAATGGTTACAAAAGAAACTTTTAATTAATTATAACTAAGTTGGGGTGACTTATATTACGCCTTTATTATTCTTAGCTGCTCAGATATGTTTAATATGGCAAAATTGAATTAATAAAAGTTATTTTTACTACTTTTCTTACAAGCACTCACCTGATGCATCAAAAAATGATGTTATTTTATTTTAATTTCTGACTCATATTTTATTTCTTACTTTCCAATATGATTCGGAAAGGAATATTTTAATCACTTTTAAATAAAGATGTTTTAAAGTTATCGACTATTTAAGGTACGGCTTTAAACAGAACTCAAATAATTTGCTACACGAAATGTTTTGATAGTATTATCATTATTACAGTTCAAGATTAAGATAACCATATAACCTAAATCAGCAAAAGGATCATGCTTTAAAAACCTGCTTGCGTTAAGAACGTAGAAAAACAAATTTGAAATTCAATATCGCTCTCAAAATGAGGTGTAATATATTTAAAAATTAATAAAACCGCAAGTCACACAAGTAAAGGGTAACTAAGGTGGAAAAATGTTACCTTAAACAAACAACCCTTTGGGTTTTTTCGTATCATGTTTGAAGAAGAGTGGTGTGTTTCTCATCACTTTATATTAATTTACACAAACTTCATTTAAGTTAATAATTATTCTACTAATTATTTGCATTTTGTACAGCTTTAGAGTTTAAATGCTGATATATTTATTGCATGAAAACTTCATTTACGTTGTGACTGTTACTCACGCAAAAATGATTGATTTATACCTCTCGGGGGGGGGGGGTTATTTACACATCACGCTACACAATTTGAAGTGATTTTTTATCATTCTTATGTACCATTTTAATGATCTTTCTCTTAAACTCTCAAACTCACGAAACTTTAAATTAAACCCTCATTTAAAGTTTTAAAAAATTATACTTTTTAATTTTGTTGCTTGAGAACCAGTAACTTTAAGGGTTGGTCAGTAACAAAAGTAGAAGAAAGAAGAAGAAGCTGGGAAGAAATTCCTCTTTAGACATAGTAACAGCTTTAAAAAAAAGTTTTAAGAGTTGGATGTCACAAAATTTGTCCTCATCTTTGTGTCAAACATACATGGCTTCCTCTTCGCTCATAAACACATATCGTAATTTGTGAATGTCCCCTATATTGGCACTGACACAGAACTCAACAGTTGGAGTTATTGATTACTTGATGAATACTAAAGTAGCATTCACAGAACGATTGTGTGCGTAGCCAATTTTCAGTGCTTTTTTTTCAATAGACAAGTCATTTTTGATTTCGCGGAGTGACTAATGTTTCGTTTGTTTTGAAATGAGTCAGAAAATGGAAAAACACAGAATTCAAACACGAAAGAAATACGTCTAACAACTTTTAGTCCCGTGAAGTTTTTCTGAATATTCTGCTGAAAGATCATTTTAAAACTGGATATGCCCATTGTAAGGTGTATCTTGAAACCTTTCTTTTATTTTTAAAAAATATAAGTGTAAAAATAGTTTAAAAGTGCACAAATACATAAAAAAAAATAATCAAAATAAACAAATATTTAGTTCAGGCGGAATAAGGAGATGGAATGGAAATTTTGTCATTTTACTGTAAAATAAAAAGATATTAGACCTAAATTGGACAATTATTTCCCCCCATTTTTCCATACCAAAAAGTGGTTTTTCTGATACCGCCTTTAAGTGCATTATTATTGTAAAAACTGCAAAACTTAAGGAAGATAAAATATCAAAAGATTATATATTATCGAATTATTAAACTTACAATGTCATACAGTAAGTACTAAAATAACATCAAACCAAATCAATATATGTTAATATTAAAGCATATACAATAAAACTGAATACTCCCAAATGAAGGTACATATAATTACTAAAGTACGGGCCCCCTCCATTCGACCATCCTCAAGTACTTTTCTCCCCACTGTCCCCTCCTAATTAAATCAGTTCCTTCCGAATGCTGTCCAGGGGACTTGTGAACAAGACGAACGTATCAGCTGTTCTCAAGAGTAGGTGCTACATGGTGCTCTTGGGTTTCAATTTGAATTCAATAAGCAGGTTTCTGTGGGAGTTGAATTATATAGTAGTAAAATCAGTAGGTATTTTGCTTCAATGAATGCTCTTAGAAGAATAATGAATAGTGCGTTTTAAGCTGTATTAAATTAATTAGTTGAAGAGGGTAATTTTCTATACATCTTTCTTCTATTCTTACACGCGCAGATGGTGCTAGAGTGCACACAAAAGTTACAGTAAGGAATAAAAAACAGTTATTGTGGATGCAGGTGTCAATTTTCTTTGAATTAGTTTCTAAAGAAGCAATATAAAGCATTTGTATAAGGGCTAATTTTATATTAAAGAAATTACGGTTTTATGCTCATATCGTGCATACATAATTATTGTTTCACATTCTGAAAGAGCATATGAAATGTCCCTAATAGACAAATGCTTTAAGTAATATTTAAGATAATCATTATGACTCAAAAAAATATAATTTCCAATGTCATTTTAGGCCTTTTTCATTGTGTTAACGATCCCATATTTATAAGTTATTTACCAAAATATGAAATTATAATAATAATAATAATAAGTTTTTTCTATTATGAGAAAGTATAAATGATGTAAAAATATAAACTATGTTATACATTTCAAAGACATGAATGAATAAAGTGTGTTTTTCTTATCATAAAAAATATAAATGATGTAAACATAAACTATATTATACATTCATTTCAAAGACATGAATGATTTAAAAGCAATCATGATTTATCTGCATCCCTCCGCGAAAAATATTTTCACACGATCATGACGAAAATATTCTCCATTCCCCTTTTCCTTTGCAAAAAATATCGGATAATTTTTCAGAAAAATCAAATTTCCTGTAAGTACTCATCGTTTATTATAAATCCCAGCTTAAACACATTTCTATAAAAAAAACATCCATTCTTCCGAACATTCAATAAAAAGGAAGACACACGGATATCCGTGGCCTTTGGAAATGAAAAATTACTTTCTCTAGTATCTTTCATTTTAATCTCAAGTCACAAAAATACAATATACTCGCTTTATTTTCTTCGGAAGTCGAAATTTGTCATTCTATACAGAAAATAACTAGCTCACTAATGACACCATCTGTAGTCACAAGAATCAAAGCATTATTAATTTTTCCTCGACATGAAAGAAAGATAGACAAGGAGTAGTCTCTAGAGAATAAATAATATCGTAGCAGAGAAGGTCCCTTGAAAAGAAGTTTTTTCTTTATATCTGTGTTTAAGGGAAGCAAACATCCTGGATGAATAGGTTTCTGAAAGCAATCGTTCAATGTCTAAATATCCGATTTGACGGGGGATTTTCTAAGGATCTTTTATCTGTAAGTTTGTCCTATGTGCGCCGTATTTTGTTTAATTTATTCTGAGAAAGTTCTACGTATTAAGGTAAAGTGAATGCTGAATTAATAACAAAGCTTCTAAAATTAAAAGGTTTCTGGTTACTCTGTTATTCTAAAATTAACGGGGAAAAAAAGTTGTAGAAGATGTTTTGTCAATTGTAAAATGAAGGAAGTTTTATTAATCGTCTTGTATGTTAGATTCAGTCATTATTACTTTCCCCTTTGTCGTGATGTTTTTAAAAGGTTTGAAAAATTACCTTGACTTTCTTTTATACAAACAGCGTGGTTTGAAAGTACAATGTATTTTTTAATAAATCAAATAGTCTTAACTTTTGCCTTAGTTTGATTCCAAGTTCTGAGTTTCAGCACAAAGCCTTTATAAATTCCTTTTTAAACTGTATTTATCTTCTTGATTGATGCATTGTATAAATTAGCTATTGCTAACTAATTTTTATTAAAAGTGAAAATCTTAATAAAAATTTCATAAAAGCACATTTTTGGACAAGGCGTGTCAGGGTATGTTGATAACTCTTAAAATATTCTTTCCCTTATCTTAATTAATAAAGTTAGTTTTATTTGGTTAACATTTTTTAGTTAATTAAAAAGTTTTAAAACTAAAAATGTAACTTTAACCTATTAATATTGAAAGGAAAACAATATTAATCTCAAGAAATAAAAAAAGTAACTCGTATTTTAAAAATTTCCTTCATAAATAGTGTTTCATTATCATACTTAAACATGAACGTGAGTTCAATTAAAACAAAAACGACTAACTTCTTTATTAATTACAAGTACTTAAAAATTGTTTTTAAATATCTTTAATAAAGAGAGAAATGTGATAGGATTAGACTTAAGAACTATTTTTTTTACCCAGAGCATAAATGAAAGGCAACTGTCAAAAATTGTTGCGGGTACATGGGGTATTTTAATCAAAGTGTCAACTTTTGACTCGAAGATAATCTTTCTCAAAACGCATTTAAGAAACTTTAAAGGTGAAAAAATAAAGCCAAGCGCTATTTTATGAAGGAATATGAATAATATAATATTCAGTGCAAATATAAATTGGAAAAGAAATGTTTAATACTTAGTTTACATAAAGTTAAGTGTTCGAAGAAGTGTATTTGACGGGTGTATTACTTTTATATAAAAGGAGAATTTAATATGTTACCTTTAAAAATAGTTATTATAATATCGTGTTATACAAGGTTATTTTTATTGGATTTTATTCATGTGAATTAGGAAAGTGTATTAAACCCATTTCAGACCATTGTTTCTTACAAAAATTAAACTAAAAGTATAATTAAATAAATTAATGATAGTCAAAAATAAAATTGACAGGAAAAAATAAAAATACAATAGTTGTGAAATAATTTTACATTTACAACTACAAACAAACACAAATAATAAGGGAATTAAGACAAAGTATTGGATAACGCATGAAAAAATTGGAGTGAAGAAAACCAAGTTGTGGTACACTCAAAGAGTGGAAATTGAAAGCGAAAAATTCGTAACGCCATTAAAATCTCTCAAATTTTTTAAATAAATTTCCTTTTAGAAGGTTTGAATAGGAGGGAGGGTGGAAGTTCATCCTGGAATAGGGTACAAATCGAAATAGTTTTATTAACTTTTTCATTTATTTTAAGTGGTCAACTTATTTTACTTACTGGTGGCTCATATGTATGCTCTTATGGACAAGCTTCCACTGTTCATTATTTCTTTCGTAAATTGTTCGCTTTTTGAGCCCATTTCTTACATTTTGTTAGATTCCTAGTAACATTTCGTTTTTTCGACTGAATTATAATCATTCCCATGTCCATCGTATACACTGATGCACGATCATCCATCAAATCCACCCACGCTTCAAATCCCAGTCGCGCTCTTCAAAACTCAAGAAACAAACAACGGCCTCTTTGCATTCATTCTCTTGCACTTTATGCTCCACAGACACGCCATAAACTTATTTCAGGGCGCTTATTTTCCCCACGAGCTCAAAACTAGGCTCTGTTGATATAGGATTTCGGGAATCCTTCTGAACTGCTGATGTTTCGTCGCATCTTTTGAGAGATCAAGAGAGCTGTGTATACACTTCGGGTGTAGTAGTTGTGTTTCGACGACAAATAATTTGAACGGCGGCGTTTTGCGACAAATCTTAAGTGAGCAGTCATCGTGAATATGCATTAGCCCTTGCAGAGAGGATGCTTCCTGTTGTTTGTTTCTGTTTCGTTTGCGCACTCTCTGCGTTTCCAATTACTTGCATGTTGTGTTTATCGAGTTAAATAAATACCGAGAGTGGGAGAGGGAGGGCAGTTTAGAGTGTTTGCTTTGAGAAGTGTTTCAGAGGGCATGATATCAGGGGAAAAGGATTCTGATGCTGTGTATATATGGACTGGTACTGTTGTGTTACGACTCATTCAAAAACCGTATGTGCATTGTTGTTGTATATTTCGATTTCAGTTCCTTTAAAGTGAGAAATAAACAGGAGGGTGATATATGTAAATATAGATTATTTAACAACAAATCTCACTAAACATATTTAATATTTATTTAAATTCCCAACAGTTAAACAAATCTGACTGGTAATATCTGCGAAAGGAGAGGAAATGAAAGATGGAAAGACTAAATATCCTTATGACGTTAATTTAGCAACATCATTTTTCTGTTACACACAGAGATACAATGAAAGTTAAAATATAGATTTTCTTACTTCCTTTAAAAAAGTTTTGTTCAATTTTTTATGTACTTCCCTTAACTCACAAACTTCACGCGACGAAATTTTTTTTTAGTTTAGTATAATATTTTGTCCAATATTTCCAAGTCCAATATTTTGTTTCAACAGTTATTTTTTTCAACTGTTTCTTATCCATAAAGTTTGAAATACAAATGGAAAAAGTCTCTAAACTGTATATAAGAACTTTTATAACAGTATGTGTCAGAAAAAAAACAAAGTAAATTTCGGTTAGATTCTTAAAGCAAGCTAAAATTAGAAAATTTCTATGATTTAAAATTGATAATAGTTTTTTTTTTGTGAAAAATAAAATATTGAACATGTATTTTATGTTTTTTTCTCATGCGTTTAAAATGAGAAATCATGTAAAAAATGTAGAGAATTTTCTAGAGTAACAAGTAATTAAAAAAAAACAGTTTTCCTCTTAAAGGTTTTTGGAACAAGGTAATAAGTAACCACTTTTTGCAGCCATTTTTTTGCGCGAATAAGAGACTTAAATACTTGTTTCTCTTACTTCCTCTCAATCTATAATGTAACTATTTTATAATTCCTTCCTAGTTTTATCAAAATTAATAAAAAAACCTTTTAGATACATTACCTAATATTTTCAGAAACAATTATTCCTTTAATTTGCTACCTGATGTATGTGATTGCGAATCTTTCTGTATAATTTATCACTCAGTGCAGACAGTTTTTTGTACGGTTAAATTAAAACCTAAAAAGTAATAAGGAACGAAAACTCCTATAAAACTCCTGTAACAGTCATTTAATGAAACTTTTCTTTTTAAATCTGAATATTTTAGCTCAGTTTCAAAGAAAAAGGTAAAGACGTTTTGAGGATGGGAAAAAATATCTTAATGCACTTTTATAAAAAAAAGAGGGAAATGTGGAGATTTCATCTTAAAAAATCAGAAGGAAAAAGAAGGTAAAAGAAAAAGAGTCCTCCATTACCATAGAAAACTTGATTCAGCCATCTTGGTAGCGATGAAACATTAGCCTGGAACTTCCTATAAAAAATCCCTACAAGGATAATTCAACGGAAAAGTTCCCCTAAAATCCGGACATTAAAAACCCCGCCCGATCAATTTCCCCATAAAAATCCCCACATCAAAAGAAACTCAGTGAATGATATTTCAATGTGAAAGACATTTCGGAGAAACAGTCTTGATAAAAAAACCACTCTCCCGTCTGCGAGGTAAAGTAGTTACAAATGTCGTAGTAAGAAAAAAAAAATCGAAACCTGAACTAACGGGCTCATCATAATAATTCCAGGCATGTAATTTAGGGCAGTGGCGAAGTAATAAGGAAATGCCATAACCTTCATTCCATCTCCAATAAGTCTAATAACATTTGCCGAAAGGTCTCGACGAAAATGTATCCAGCTATGGCAGGGCTGAAGGTAGGGAAATGGCAGACTAATTCTGTTGAAAAGAGGCATTCCCAAATGAGATTGTTGATCTAAACGAGGAGGGTGCTATGTGGGGAAATAAATGAGAAAAGCATGGGTGAAGGGAAATGTTAGTCTTTCTTTTATCCCTTTTAAGGTAAATAGTTTATTACTTCTTAAGTGGTTCTCTCAGAAAAAGCTGTTGTTTGTTTTCGTCTTTTCTGGTTAGGTTTATAGTTTAAGGGTAAATTAGTTCATAGTGTTTCATCTTTTAAGACATCTTTTTTCATCTTTAAGTTTTTGAAAGTAAATATGCATTAGAAGCTGACTAGTTTATTGACGTTTTTTTCTGACCTAAGAAAAACTACTTATCTTTGATTTTATTTTACCTATTCTGTGAACATGTAACTAAACACTGCCCTGCTTTTTTTTAACCTTTTAATTTGTTATTTTTTCTTAAAAGAACTACCACTATTGAGAGATTATGTTGATCCATAAGTTATATTTTATTTTTGCATTCAAAACTGATAAATATCTAAAGGAAAAAAACTTAAATATCTCCTCATCATTAGTTTCATAGTTTCATTATTTTTATCAAGTGCTTCTTGCCCATTATTTTTCACTATACCTCTTCTCTAAGACAACTATCTCTATAACTTTAAAAATAATCTTCTTAAAAACCTAAGATAGTTTTAATGTTTATACTCTCCTACATATTTGTAGGTGTATGGACCATATATAATATGAAGATTTAGATACTTATTAGTTTTTACAGTTTTTTCATAAATACATACGCGGTTTCAAGAATACAATTAAATGAATTAATATGTAAATAAATTCACGTTTTACTGGTCTTAAATTACTAAGTTAAGTAAATCATTTGTATCTATAATTGGCAAAATAAAATTTAGAATTTTTTTTATCCTAAATTACTAGTTAAGTATCTTAATTGTGTAATTTGCAATATAAAATTTTGAAACATGTATTAAGAGTAATATTTTATATTATTTACTATTATTTAGACTGAATTTACTTTATAAAAAACCTCACAATGTATATAGTATATTTTTAAAAAGTAATATGGATGCATGCATTTCTAATAGTATCTTTAAAGGATCAGAAGATATAAATAATACATATTTTTTAAACTCTTTCACTTACCTTTTAAAGAACGATTATCACATAAAAGCGACGAAGGAAGTAATCTCTTTGACACATTCAGAATGACTGGAGGAAAAAAGATATCATTCACAATTTTCTAACTTATGACTTTTTATAGTCGTTTTGTTTTTTCCTAATCATTATATGAATATTCCGTTTCCATTTGAATGTTTCGAATAGGTTTCAATGCGTTCTGAAAGAAACTTCTATAAATTTCAAATATGAATTTATTTTCCTAAATTAGCATCAAATTTACAAAAACTTAATCCAAAGATATTTTCTTTAAAAATGATTTATTAATAGTTTTTAGACGAAATATCATTTGTCCCTGTGTGTCATTTTCATTTTCAAAACGAAGACATATTTTATGAGTTTCAGTAAGAGTACTAACTAAATTTTACGTTGATTCAAGGTGACATGACTCTATAAATTCATTTACAAAAATACTAATACATTTTTAGATATAGGGTAAATTCTCCTATGCATGACTCTTTATATGAGTTATCTTTTCCAGAATTACACTAAAATTACAAATCGTAATTTGTACTTCCCAAACCTTCAAGAAACTTATGTAGCAGCGTTATTCTTTATTAAAAACAACGAAACAAATAAAACAAAAGTGCAAATTTATCTTTCTACGGCCGAAAGAACAACTCGTATATCGAATAAAACTCCACGGGAAAAACTCGAACATCGTTAAAAAAAAGGGACTAAATGATAATGAGCACACCAGAAAGCACACAGGATAGCCTTAATTAAAACTGAAGTCCTGAAATAAAAACGTCATGTTCTAGAACGTGAAGGAACTACACAGAAAAACCAACTAAAAAAGGCGCCATGCCGGAAAAAGAAATTATTAATCAAATCAAAGGCCTAGAAATGCAGGGTGCCTGGGCTAAGTACAAAGAATTTTACCAATTAAATTCTTCTGAGAGGAAGATGAAATGGAAAAAGTGAATCATCATGGCCCAGAAATTATGCCTGGGTTCTTATTATTCCTGATTGGTTATTATGTTTCTCGCGACGCAAAAAAATGTCGTTGGGTTCGTCTCATTAAAAGTGGTCTGTTATTCCAATTAAACGAAAAAGCAAACCTCTGAGATGGCAGTATATTGTTAAGATGCATCTTTTATGTGTTGTAAAAAAAAAATTGAAATAAATGTTTTGAATTGCAGTTTTTTCGGTTTAAAGTTCCTACCGTGCGCTCCGAAGAAAAAATAGCTTGAGAGATAATTATTTTACTTGATAAATCTGTAAAATATGATTTAAAGCAATGAATTTTGAAAATTATTTTTTTTCCTTGAAGGTATTTAGCGGGGAAATCTTGGGATGAATATTTTCTACAGCTATCCCCTATTTTGAATAGATTCAAATCAAAATAAGTTAGTGTTTCTTTTTTTAAAGCTTACACATGTCAAGATAAATAAGGAACCCAAATTTAAAAATTCTTGTACACATAGACTTTTGCTTTCTTTTAAAAATGTAACTGCAATAAAAAGGCTAAAAGTGGTTTAATCTATAGTTAAAATTGTAATTTCTGTTTAAAATTAAAATTTAAAAAGTACTTAATGGAAGCACTGAAAACTTACCTGTAATTCTGAAAGCATGTTAGAGATAATCCAACAGGCTCTTTCCGTAGCCCCAGTTTTTACATACTACTCTCTGCACAATATTTTCGAATGTTTTAAAGTTTTACTCATTCAATTATTTGTATATACTCTTTCATCATTCAACGCAGTGCGTTAATTTAAACCCATAATTCAATTTTTTTAAAACAAAATTTTAAAAAAATCTTACTTATAAAAAAATTCTATTGAAAATGGAAACAAAAACTATGATAAGTAATTTATATCTCTTTCATTTACTGTTTTCATTGAGAGAAACCAATCACACAAAGTGAAATCAACTCTCTAGTTTATTTAACTTGTCATTTACATAAATATTGATTGAAAAATAATGCACGCGAAACATTTTTAGAAGGCATACAAAACACATTAAGTTATTCTTTTACAATAACCATTCTTGCCTGATATAACTAGATTTATCTCAATCCGCAAGCTTCAAACATTTCACATAAATTAGAACTAATACCCATAAAACAATTTAAAAACAGTATAAAATATTAGCAGCGGCTGCCTCGGACAAAAAGCAGAGCAAAATTATCAATACCCGATTTTTATTTATGGAAAAACTCAAAGGAGATGAAAGACCACCATCGATCTATTTTTCCCCTCGCAAAATGAAAACTTGAAATTCAAACCGGATGATTTATAGCTAATACCCTAAGAACCCTCCAAAAGGAAAACTCAATTTACCCTCAGCGGAAAAACCCCCATAGTTAAAAAAGCATTCCGAAAAAATATATATTCCCAAGACAAATAAATCTCTCGCGCACACACACAGCGAGAGAGTAAAATACCTAAACACAACAAAGAGATATTGAAAGAACCGCTTTATTTATTGTTCAATAAAAACAATATTTATTTTTCCGCGAAATTGTCTCCTGCCCATACTTCGATCCAGTCAATCAATGACTCTCTATATTTTCCCCGATAATATGCAACATCTCAGACAAAAGCGCAATTTCCGACGGCGAAGCCTCCTAACAATCAAGATCATTATATTTTATGTCCTATTATGTTCTACCCCCCCTTTCTGGGGTGCGAGTGTATAAACAGTTGTCCCGAGTACAGAGGAACAAATTGAACTTTTTACCCCCTCTGCCTCCTTTTTTGCTTCTCTTTTTTCGCTGTTCTTTTTATTATTATCTGGGGTAGCAATCGGTTTCCGATAATCGCCCCCAGGGGGGGTTGAAGGAGGTGTTTTTTCTTCCATTCCTGTGTATATTTATTCCTACTCTGGGTAGCGTGTGTCCGTGAAAGTAAGCAAACACATGTCAGGCATAATTCCGACAAGACTGGCTCTATATCGATAAGAGTCTTTTTGGAAGGGAATCCTTTGTCGTTTTTTTTATATATATTGTTGGTCGAGCGGCGTTTTGCTGTTTTGTATGTGCTTAGGAAAGTATTGGGCGGTGAAACTCAAACCTTTTTGCTTTCGTTTTTGCATATTATAAAAGAGTTTACAAAGGATTGGTTTTGCCATTTACCGTTGGAAATCAATCACTAAATTGACTGATTAAGTGGGAACCCTGCTTCTTTTTTTTTATTCTCTTGTTGTTTATTTGCTGTATCTCATCAGGAAATTATATGTACTTTTAAGTAATAAATTGCCTATTTTATACAAATTCAGTCTCTTTTTTACACCTAAGATAACTTTTAAGAAAAAAAAAATTGAGTTTGTAGTAGTCAATTAAACACCACCAGGTAGTTAGTTGTAAATATAATTTTACTTATAGGAAGGAAAAATAATCAAAAAGTGACGATCCACCAATACAGCTTTGATTTTATACTTTGTTCAATATCCTATTCCAGTTCATTTTGTTTTCACCACAGATTAGGGGGGGAGGGTGTCTTTAAAATACCACGCTTGGTCACAGGGGGGAGGTGGGTTGCTTAGGGTTTCGTCACGTAGTAAAAAAATAAAGAAAAAATTACTTGTTTTGTAAATTAAGTTACTGTTACAATACCTTTTACATAAGTTTTTCTTCTTGATAATATATTTTCCACTTGTATACACGCACTCTTGGCATCACGAGGCAAGCGCTGTATTAATAAAGACAAATTAAGCCAAATTAACTTTTTTAGCTTTCTGTTTGCTAAAAATGATTGAAAACTGTATTCATGAACTACTACGTGAAAACTAGAGATCTTGGCATATACTACGGGTGGTCACCAAAGGGGGGGGGGTCAAAAATAGTAAAATATAGGTCACGTAGTATAGATACGCTCCCTTATTCTCAAATTATTTTTGATTTTTTTTAAGTATTGATGCTAATTTGTTTCAGTTATTTGATAAAATGAGAAGTAGATTGAGAATTTAAAATGACAGTTACTATTTCGGCCTCTTCAAACTAAAGCGGACGCTCTCTTTGCCATTTATTGAATTAACAAATAAAATAAAATACGAATTTACAAATTACAAATTAGAAGCTTTTCATTATCTTGATAAGTGACACTGTCATATACCACAAGAAATTGTGAACATGCAGGCTCATCAAATTATTGAAAATTATACTTTAAAAGTTTCTATTAGTAAAAACTTTTAATATTATCATAAAAATATCCTGATACCCTTTCAAATGATTAAATTGTAGTTCTCAAAACGTGCGTTTGGAAAAATGTCCTTTCGGCAAATCACCTAACTTAGATTCCAAGCACGTGTGAGAGAACGGGTAATATTCTCCAATGCAGACATTTCAGAATTTTCGGAGGTGCTCAATCGCTTCACTTTGTTTCTTTTTACTGGGGAAAAACAAAAAGTATTTTCCCTTATTGGGTTCTGGATTCTGAAAGGTGAAATGAAACCTGCTATAAAATACTAACCTTATACTATATTCTTCTGTTATATTCGAAATCCCCCGTTTAAGAGATACACTTATAAATACATTTTATAGAAAAATAAACTGCGAAGTTCTTTAATAAATACTTTAGTTGAGTGGAAAAAATTAATTATACCATGTTAATTTTTTTCATTTAATTAAGTTAAAATTATGTACTGAATTACCAAAAAATATTGTCATGTAGAATAGTGCCTAGTCGTTCAATGCCTAGTCGTGCCTAGTCGTGCCTTAGTCTTAAATTAAGGATGCTCGAAGTTCTATTGCACAACTTTATGCAAAGTTAAATTATATAAAGAATTTAAAATAGGTAGTATTTTTTTCCTAAACGTTACTTAAAAAGTTTTTTAATCGTGTTTCCTAATTTTTTTACAAATCATTATCAAAAAATAATTTACTAAATTCAATTTTTTAAAAACCAAACATTATATCTTTAAGTATAGTTTTATTTATTATTAAAAACATATTGAAAATATATTGAAAGATATTTTCATTTTATAAAAAATTATTTTTTATAAGGAAACCATGATTATGTTAATTCCAAAAAGTCAAACTTAGAACTCTTTCAGGGAAATAGAAATACAGAGAACTGCCTTTATATTTTCATTTCTCTAAAAGGGTTATTAACTATATACTTAATTTTTCCTCCCTCTATAACATAAAAGAAAGTGAGGGAAAAAGCTCTTAAGAAGGCGCCTGTCAACGGTCGAAATGAATACAAACGCCAGCCATCCGAAATAAAGACTAAAATATCCGTGAAAAAGGGAAAGAAATTTATATGTATTTCCCCATTTTTTCACAACGTAAAAACTCGCCTTAGCCCTAATAACTTATTTAAGACACGACAACTTCGAAATATCGCCAAGAGTACACGATAACAGATGTCCACACACTTTTTTATGATTACTTTATGTTGCCACATTTTTCGAGGATAGAAAATGTATTCCCGCGACACGCCATAAATCGTCGGCGTCGACGGCATTGGTCGACTTCCCCTGTTACGTCACCCTTCAGGTAGCTAAGTCGTTGCCACCTGCGGCGAAGCTATCTTTCGAATTTAATTTACGGAGATAAAAGCCAGGGAAAAGAGATTTATCTGCCTCTTTCAGCTGACGTCGGGTCATTTTTCCCTACCTTTTAGGGAATATTTTTCCTTCGATGTGATTTTTTCCCTGCGGTTACATAAATCTGTGAATGAACCACTTTTTTTTATTTTTCCGAACCATCAACCCAAAGGAAATGATTTTGCATCGTTTAAAAGTAATTCCGGAAATTGTTTTTGTGGGATAAAGTAATTTGCTATTTTCGAGATTGCGCCCACAAAGGTGGAAATACTCGGTGGAAGAAATTAAGTGTTTTTGAGGTTGAGGTAAACAATTTAGAGGGAAAAAGTAAAGCGATTCGTAAGGGAACAAAACAATTTAATGAGGCAGAATTCGAAGGATTTTTTTCTTATTCTTACTTTTATTTAATGGGTTCGTGTGTTCATGACATTTATGTGTTTAAAATTTTTCCGTTACCATGGAACTATAAATTCTTAACAATATGTTTTCAAAAATATTACCAAACAAAAAAACTTTTGTTAATATTCTCTGATAAATTTGCAATTACTAACCACTGAACTCTTTTAGTTTGATAAATAAATTAATAAATGTAATCAAACTTGTTGGAAAAAAGTAGGATGAAGCTTTTTTGTTTAACACCTAAAAATTCAGCAATATCCTTTGAAAAGTAAAATAAAAGGAGAATGAATTAGTTTCATGTCACCTATTGCAATCTTGATATGATAAACTTATATGGAGAAAGGAGAAAGCTTAAGTAGAAAATCTATGCGTTTTTTCGAAATGGTTTTTTAATGGTTATATATTTCCCTAAATCGGGGAAGGAGTTTTTACAAATCTTTGAACCGCTGCCTTCTAATTTAAATTCATTATTAGTTTGAGAAAATTATAATACTCTATCATGTTGTAAAGACATGGTTTTTGTAATTATATTTTAAGGTACTTTTGTCATTCTAAATCTAAACACTAGATGGACAAGATTTTATAATTCATCTCAGAGTAGAAATATTTGAATATTACATCGGGAAAGATAATTTTTATTATTATGATTGAAATTTAAACAAATAAATTTACTTCGAAACTTGCATAGAAACTTGCATATGAGTTTCCGACGAGTTAAAAAGATTATTCTCATTCTTATATTGATCGGATTTTGCATTTAATTTGTATTATTTAATCACGACTTACGTAACTTCTTTATGTTCAAAACAATATCGGAACTACTATTTTATGATTTCATACCTTCAATTCCTTAAAATAACCTCTGAAAGTACCAAATCTCTACTAAGTTCTATCAAGCAGTTTATAAAAAAATCCATTAAGAATTGAGCCATTTAAGAATTGTTAGCTTAAATAACAACAACGGTTATTTTACGGTTTTGGATAAAAGTTGCAGCCCGTTAAGGAGTCCGATATATTCAGAACCTAATAGTGAAACTAGACCTAATAAATATTTCATGGTAATAACCCAAGCTGCCATTGGACATTTGATCGATTTGGAAAGAATCTGAGACACGGTTTTACCATTTGGGCGATAGGCTTTCGGTTTTAGGGATTTTTCTACCCCGGGTCACTTTTCCTTAAGAGAGAAGTTAGATGCGATCTAAAATATGAAGAGTGTGCAATCGCAACCAGATATTTTTTATGCATTTCTTGATGCCTTGTGCTGAAAGTTCTTGTCAGTCAATGGCGGGTTTCATGGACTTATTTTTTAAAATTCTCGGCCGTATAAATATCGAAAGGTTCTCTTTTCAGTAATATGAAGTTAGCCAAAATGAAGTGCGCTCGCAATTTTTAAAACCTTTGAATGACTTTAAAACTTTAAATAACCGTGCAGGTTTTATTTATTACTTTTTTAAGAGAAAGCAATTTTTTAGAATTTGAAAAGTCAAATTAAGCCTTTTAAATGTGGGTTTGTGTGTTATTCAATTATTGAATTTTTATAGCTACTGTCAATTTGAATACTGATGCCTGATAACTTTTATTTTTATTACAAAATTTTATTATAAAATTGAATTTAGAGCTGTTAGTTTTACCGTACAACTTCGTTTATCCGAACTAATCCAGACCAAGGGAAATCCGAAAAGTATAAAATCCGTATAATCCAAGAAACAAGCAAAATAACACCTTAATAAGCATGGAACTTATTTAACTTATTTACGTTGAAAAACTACGTCATGTAACAAAGTTGCACATAATTGTTAAAAAGACATTGAAAATCTTTTAAAGTAACTTTTAACATTATTACTGATAAAGAATATTAGTCCGGTCGCCAAGTCATGGGACCTGGAAATAGGGTACAACTAATATTTTATGATTGATTCTAGTACTATTTGATGTACTGAAGCATAATATGAGGGGTGCCAGAGTGGCACCTTTGGGCAAATTTAAATATCGAACGTCAAAGTTCTATTTAGTAGAAATAGTCCATTAACCATAAAAAAAATATAGTAGTCGTTTTTTCGACAGATTTGTATGTTTTTGAGGGTGCTGAATCCGAATCTGACTTTTTCAGTTGAAATTTCGAACGGCTTCATTGAGAATTTTCGAGATTTTGTCAAAATTTCACACTTTTTTGCGGTTTTATGCTCATAAAACAAAAGCTACGGGTTTTACAAGAAAATGTCCAATCACAAAATTAAAGTTTAATAAACAGACTACAAAAAAGTCAATTGTAACATTTTTGTCAGACGAATAGTTTTGCCGCTACAGCCCGCCAAAAGAAGAGGCAATTTTGACCAGATTGGGAAAAATTCGGGATATAGTGCCTGCATCTCGTGATTGGGTGCAGTTTGGAAACATATTACCTAAAATGAATGTTTTTCTAATTCGTACGATTAATTCTAGTACTATTTGATATAGGGGAGAGTGGGGCACCTTGGGACACTTTTTACTAAATTATTTTTCTAATTTATTTATACTGTTATATTTATTCAAACATAGCTAATATATTAAATATAGTCCTGATATAACTGATTTTTTCGTTTCCTTCCAAAAACTTTTTCGAACCAATTTCTAAATTATAATCCTCTAAATTCTTAAATTATTTAATTCTTTAATAAAAATTAATTTTGTTTTATTCTTGAAAATTTTGGGGTATCTTTCAAAAAATCCCAAGGTGCCCCACACCTGAGTGTCCCAAGGTGCCCCACTTGACGCTTTGAATATTAAACTTAATTACACTTTTAGGTTTAACAATAAATTTTCTTTTTCTTTTCTAAAATATTAATGTATACACATATTTTATTCTCAACATAATTATAATGATATAAATAAACCTCTTTTATTAAAAAAAATTCTTTTGAAACTACAAGTGATTGCAACTTTGCATCACGAAAAACAAGAAAACTGATGTAAATAATGAACCAGACACACCAAAGGTTCCAAAACACGTTGAAGAGTAGATTTTAGTGTCATATATTAGTACCTATATAAGCACGAGTTCATAACTATAAAATTGCGTCTGAAAAATGGAGTGTCTTGAGGTGGGCCATGTCATGTCCCAAGGTGCCCCACTCTATCCTACAGTATCATAATATGAAAATATGAGGAGTGCCAGAGAGTGGCACCTGTGGGTAACTTTAAGTATCGAAGGTCAAAGTTCACGGGATCAAAAAAAATAGAAACCACCCAGTTTGTTGCGAATGAAAGGGAGTCGGCTGACCAAAATTAAATATTTGTAGTTTAAGGTGCCTGCCATCCTTGAAAACTTGATTTCTGAAAGTCCTTCCTTCCTTATACACACACACACATTCCTTGTATTTGATAGGTATTTTGAGTACAGTTCAAAAAGTGCTACGCGATCAAAAAGAGGAGTATTTTCATGCAACTAAGAGCAGACACACCTCTCCCAAGTCGCAACAGTATATTGACCCATTCATGCAATAAAATACAACTAACAACCATGATTTGACAGCTTTGCACTTGGAACGCAGCAGTATATAATTCCCTCCACCTTTGAATCCAACTGATTTTGGATGGGCAAAGAATGAAACAACACACTCTTTGGTACCCATTCAACTTCCAGGTAACAAAGGGTTGGCACCACCAGAATTGCTGAAAAGTTTAAGATGCAGATGCTCAAGTGAGAAGCCATGTTCAACAGCAAGGCGCAGTTGTGCACATGTAGGTCTGCCTTGTAAAGAATTTTGCGCGTGCGAAGGCAGCCTATTGATGTGTTTCAAATTTGAAGACTAATGAAGCCTAATTTGATGATAGTGACAGTTAAATGTCGACTATATAAAATATTCTGTAATTTTTAATTAAACTTAGAGAAAAATATAAACTTCTTATTTATTACCTATTTTACCTGTTTCAATTTTACATATTTTATGTAATTCAATGTTTCATATTTTATGTTGAATTCTATATATTCTATAATGGAAATTTTCTATATATTTAATATTGGAAAAAACTATATTTAATTTTGGTCAGCCGACTCCCTTACATTCGCAACAATAATATGTTTTTTTTTTTATCCCGTGAACTTTGACCTTCAATATATTTAAAGTTGCCCAAAGGTAGGTTCCACTCTGGCACCCCTCATATTATGATACAGTATATCAAATAGTACTAGAATCAATCATACAAATTAGAAAAACACTCATTTTAGGTAATATGTTTCCAACTTGCACCCAATCACGAGATGCAGGCACTACAAAGAATAAAACAATATTAATTTTTATTAAAGAATTAAATAATTTAAGAATTTAGAGGGGAAAAAGTTTTTGGAAGGAAACAAAAAAAAAAATCAGTGATTTACGTCATGACAAAAATGAGGAAATCAGTAAAACATTTTGAATGTAAAATAAATTTGATGGCCAATTTAAAATTAGTAAGCATAGCTTTATCATAATTTAATGTGATAGTTTTTTATTTTTCAAAATAACATAAGTTTTTATGTTATTATTGGAAGTGTTCAAAGGTGGACCACTAGTGGGGCACCTTGGGACATTAAAAGAGGTTTTTTTTTAAATTTGTTATTATGAATTCCCTAAAAGAGATAATTGATCGGAACTTTTTTTATTAGATGCGCAAAGGACTATATTTAATATATTAGCTATGTTTGAATAAATATAACAGTATAAATAAATTAGAAAAATAATTTAGTAAAAAGTGTCCCAAGGTGCCCCACTCTCCCCTATATCAAATAGTACTAGAATTATTCGTACGGATTAGAAAAACATTCATTTTAGGTAATATGTTTCCAAACTGCACCCAATCACGAGATGCAGGCACTACATCCCGAATTTTTCCCAATCTGGTCAAAATTGCCTCTTCTTTTGGCGGGCTGTAGCGGCAAAACTTTTCGTCTGACAAAAATGTTACAATTGACTTTTTTGTAGCCTGTTTATTAAACTTTAATTTTGTGATTGGACATTTTCTTGTAAAACCCGTAGCTTTTGTTTTATGAGCATAAAACCGCAAAAAAGTGTGAAATTTTGACAAAATCTCGAAAATTCTCAATGAAGCCGTTCGAAATTTCAACTGAAAAAGTCAGATTCGGATTCAGCACCCTCAAAAACATACAAATCTGTCGAAAAAACGACTACTATATTTTTTTCCTGGTTAATGGACTATTTCTACTAAATAGAACTTTGACGTTCGATATTTAAATTTGCCCAAAGGTGCCACTCTGGCACCCCTCATATTATGTTTCAGTACATCAAATAGTACTAGAATCAATCATAAAATATTAGTTGTACCCTATTTCCAGGTTCAAGCCTATTTTCTCATTTGGCGACTGGACTATATTGATCTTATGTTTCAAACACATGTGGTGTCTGTAAATCTGTCAAATAAATCCGAAATGTTAAAAAATGGACAGATAAGCGGAAGTTCACTGTAGTTGAATTTGTCCTTTTAATTTAGAAACTAAAAGAATTGAAAAAAATACTGGAAAATCTTTTTAATGATTAATTTTCAAATAGCATTTGAAACATATGTATAGTGCATAATCATAAGATTTGTGGTAACGCAAAAACCATTTGTTGAGAACTTTTTTTTAATAGGATTTCCCTATCAAACGAGATCGATCTGCATAGAATTTACAACAGATGAACTAGATCAGATGATCAGATTCAACCCTATAACCACTTCAACTTTTATCCAAGTTCCAGCATAGTCATTCTTTATCCCATTCCCAAATTATCCCTTAACCCTAAACTATCCCGCGAAGCACCCATCCAGAAAACTCCCCCAACAATACTCCTTCAAAGGCTCATGTAATTTTCAGACATTCATTCAACTACACACTTCAAGGGGAACAAAACATCATTCATTACTAACACGACTTCCAGCGTGAAATAAAGAGCACTTTGGAGAAAGAGGCACAATTCACACAAAATCATAACTATAACTCTCCACTCTCGAGCTATTTGTCACAAAAATATAAACCCGAAATTAAATTAAAAGTGAAAAACGGACTCCGCCATAACAGTAAACCTATACGCCATCGTTTTATTTCGGTGAGAAATGGCGTTGTCTACGACCGTAACGGAGCCTCAAGTTGGCAGACGATCCTTTCATCTGAGAATTTTTTTCAGTCGGTGGCAACACCATTAGCAGTCGAAAATGAGACTCCTGGGACTTGGAATTGCGTGATGTTAAAGACAAAACCCAACTACTGTGGCGGTACTTAAGGTAAGGAATATATCTGGTATGGGTGTATGAATGGGGAAAAGTGTATCAAATATTCGTTTGGTGATTCAGCTATTCAGCTGCCTAACGACTTGTTTCTATCAGAGAAGGCACCAAAGGCATTAAGGTGGAACTCTTATGGCCACGCGAGGTGTATTTTTAAACCATCGTAAGTCAGTCGTTTTCTTGAAAACTCAGTATTTGCTATTATTTGTAAGTTGCTAGTTTGTGTCTAAGAAACTTGTTGAGATCATCACTTTTTAAGGCTGTAAGAATTACCAATAACAATGCAACTTGGATGACTCGATCGCCTCTAATTTGCAATAATTGATAATACGATTTATCTTGGTCCCTTTGAACTTCCTATAAAATAACTGTTACTTTTTTAAATTTTATTTTGAATCATTTTGGATTTCTCTTGAGCTATTAATCATGCAAATTGCACTTTATAAATTTGCGATTTTCAGTCATCAGTTTTTACTATCACTTTTTGCTTCAATTTTTTACAACATCATTTTCAATTCCATTTTTTTTCCATTTTCAATTCAATTTTATTTATAGACATACAAATTAACCTCCTTGAACATCAGAATGAATTCCATTGACAACCTTTTAATAAAAACTACACTAATGCTTTTGATATCTAAGGCAAGATTCTAAAGATTGCTAATTATTCATTGGAAGAGCTTCAAATTTAACCAGGCCGCCTAGAACCTTTAAAATCACTGGAGTTGACAACCAATCGTTCTGTTATAACCATATTGTAGGATTCACCGGGAGTATTAACAGCTGTATTCACTTCTAATCTAACCTAAGGTTAACCTGGGATCAAAACTTCTAATTGGTAGTTGAAGAAGAAAAATTAGTTTTAAGCCAATCAGAGTTGGTGAAAAAGCTAGATTCCAAGATTCCAGGTTAACCTTAGGTCAGGTTGGTAGTGAATACAATACAGCCGTTAGAGGTTACACCATTTCATCTCTCAAGTAACTATGTCTTAGAGTAATGAGATGCTAAAAATAATTTCATCACTAAAAGGTACTTTATAAATCGTGGTAATTAACCTACCTTTAAGACCTAAACTCAACAGATTTAATCCTTCGTTAAAAACAGTATTTGAGCCCCCGCAAATCTAGAATTCCCCCATGCTTCAGATCACAATCCTAATACTCACAAGCTCGTTCTCGTCAGACGAGTTAATGAGGTAGCGATTGACCGCTGACGCTTGACCGGCATGTAACAATCCGGCTGCTTAGTTCGATAGATCCAACAGGATGCTGTCTGTCGCTAATACCCGACATCCAGGTTCACTGTCCTCCCCTCCTTAACAATGGATTCTTAGCGCGACTCACAAGCTGTGTTCGATTAATTGAATGTGATGGGACAGTTCAACCGCTGTTTTAAGGGAAGTTAAGTGAAACGTCTATGGAATGGAGGATGGTCAATTCCTCCATGCATTGTGGGGAGCTATGCAGTTAGTTGGTTCAAAACTGGTGAAAAATTATAGGGTTTGTATTGTTGGCAAAGTGTTACATCAACACAAGAGTGAATTCATTTGTTTCCAAACCTTTCTTCACTAACTGCCGTATTCACCGGTAACTTGACCGGTGGTTAAACGGCAGTCAAACTTCTGATTGGTAGTTAAAGAAGAAAACTAGTTCTTCACCATTCAGAGGTTTGACTCCTGGTTACCACCGGTAAAGTTACCAGTGAATACGGCCGTAAAAAATGTCAACTTAATTGCACTTATTGATGAATTTATCTCCTGAATTTATGAATTGGAACTAATGCTACTATAAAATTTGTTTGACGTCGTTACTAAGTTGTAGCAATACACGCTATAGGCGGTAAATTTTAAAAAAAATAATTTAATTAGCTATTATATACATTTTGTTTTAAGCATAATTGTAAAATTGTTTTTTCTACTGGAACCTCATTATAGCTACAGTATATTTATCGCTTATAAGTTTTTCATTTTAAAATTTCTCTAAGTATAAATTTTGTTATTTGTTTACCAGATAAATAGTATTATATTGGTTAAAATATTTTTTACTATCCACACTATGTTTAGAACCTGGTACTTCCATATAACTTTCATAAAGTAACCCACCCTATACACAATCATAAAAATTTAATTAACTCTAGATAAGCTATAACTATCTTTATTCAAATTATTTCTATCATCTTAAAAAACTTTTTCAAACTTATTTCCTCCAGTATTTAGGTACACTTCTATGTTCCAGTATTATCTTCTACGATCCTACTACAGTTAAAAATAGGGTTAATAAAATATTTGTTTACATTTCATCATAGGTAAAACGTGCGTAGTAGAATATTTTCTATTCGATGTCAATATTGGAATTGATATTTTATCTTAGAGAAAACATTGACTGTTTTTTTAAAAGTAGAAATAAACTGTATGCACATGTTTAAAAAAACCTACAAGAACATCCATATTTATGTCTTAAAGAGAATTAGGTACTTAAGATCTAAAAAATAAAATATAATTTTCTGCTAGTTTTATAAAATAAATTTCATTTCCTTCTACAAATAGTCTTTGTGCATCCAAGCAACAAACAAACAAAAATTCACACTTGTCATCTTATGAATGAAATAAAAAAATGCTTAAAACTCCAAAACATAATGTGTTTATTTCATCCACATTATTCCTAAAGTTTCATTCTGTTTATTGGTAATCTCTTCACAAACTCTGATAAAATAAACGGAAAGCAAATCATTAAAACGCAATGAATATTTCTCTTTTAATGAACTTCTCTTTTAATGAACTCTTTTAATAAGCTCAAGCTTACTATACTGCTAAAAATACCTTGTATTGCTACATATTCTCATCCTATTAAATACATCTTTTGTTCAGATCATCATTTGAAAATAAACCTCTATTGGCTCGTAATTTTTGCGTTTTACGATGCTATACTCTTATCATATTCCTTCAGGAATCTGAGTAAATATTGATCCTCCTCCAAATAGTAGCTAGTTTACTCTCAGAATCCGTAGGAAAATGTTATCAAAAGGCTCGCTACCCACCATTTGATGATCTCGTCGTATCTTTTCTCCACGAGAAATAGTTACTTTTTCTATTTCATTGGGTTTCCTAAAACAATCATTCGCGATATTGCGTGCTTGCCGTACCCATGCTTATCATTATGTCCCTTGATTTTTTTTTCGCTATCTGATATGCTTTTCTTTAAACAACTCTTAGTTATGAATAAGAAATAAGCTGTTCGTAAATATTTTATGCAGATTTATGTATAAATTTTAGTTTAGATGTTCACGTGCAGGAAAAATGCATCGGCGGATAGATGTAGTCATAAAATGCCTTGACAACCTGACAAGGTCCTTCAACAAAGCTTTTTATCTTTAGTTAGTATGTCACCTATTCATGACAGGTTTGACATTGGCACCTTTAGGGCCTAAAACGGTTTTAAGGGAAAGTATAGCCTTTTTATCTATTGTAACTTTATGGGTGAATGTTATTTTATCCTGTGAAGTAATTTATGGTGTCACCCTTTATGATAACTAATGTTAGCTTATTTCTAAACACGGTGTAAAAGCCCAAAATGTGTAAAGATTTAGTGACCTATCTTGTCTAACTAAATCTCTATTATCACTTAAATTTGACTTTCTTATTTTTGATTCTTCGAGCTTTTAAAAATTGAATGTCGGGAGACATAACAGCGAAAATAAAGAAAAATGGGCATGTCTCTTGTGATGTTTTAAACAAGGGACTATTAGTCATACCCTAACAGTGATGAACATGAAGATTTCTTATATGAACTTTAAATATATAAAGTCAGGATTATTTAAGTTACACAAAGCATTTTTCTTACAGTATACATTCACTATAATTTATAGACATTAACTTTTTTCAAAACATAAAGGTCCATTGGGAAATACTCAAAGACAAATATAAAAGTAGAAACTATCAAATGGCTAAATTAAAATCTAAGCATAGTTTTCAAATTTAATTATATATTTTCGTAAGAAACCTGCAATTAAGTTTAGTTAATTCTTAATAGTATATCTGCTTTTATTCAAGGTCAACATTTTAGAAAATGGACTGAACAATAAACATTGTTAGAAAAATACTCGACTAGCCTGTATAAGTATCTAGTAAGCCATGGTAAAACTTAACAGAAATAAACTGACGAATTAAAAAATAATCTATATATGGTTATAATTTTCTCTTAAAGAAACGTCTCTAAAATACCATAAACTAACAAATAAAAATCAAATTAACGCGTCCGTTTTAAAAAACAAACCTCCTTTAGCAAAACTTATTTTGAAATAAACCACCCGTCGTGGAAATAATTCAATTTTCTTTCATCATAACCGAACTGTTTTAAATATTTCACATCTCCATCATTGAAAATATCGCTCAACCATAACCAAAATCCCCTCCGCACGTTAAAAATATTTAAAAAAAAAATACCGCCCATTAAAACTTAAAATTACTCGCTCAATTTCCCATTCCGTGCCCCGACCCTGCATATTAGAACTCCCGCCGTCATTCCGGGAAACCCGTTAATACAGAAGATTCCAAAGACCCCCAAACGACGCATATATATAAAAAAAATTCAAATTTAACGACAAGTTTGTCGGCGATATCGTTACTCCTGCAGGGCCAGAAAGTTATACTACTGGCTTATGATCCCACCGACTACGTGCCGCAACTTTTTATCTATTCCCCAGCAAGTATACGTCCCATAATATGCGTAATGTGGCCATTTATAGCTTTCGTAATTAATATCGATATTTGAAAGATGAAATGAGGCTATCGATTACGGTGATAGCGGTTTTCGCTCCCAGGGGAGCTCCTCAAATGGGTGGATATGAGGGTAATGTTTTGCCTTCGTTAGAGGTGGGTACCAAATGGGGTATATATAGCCATTGGCTGGAATTGGCGGTTGTCGTTTTGATGTTGGTCCAAATGATCGTGGCGGACCGTGTCTAATGGTATTGTGATGCCGGTTTATGGAAAAATGTTTGGGCTTATTTTCCCCGGTGCGTTTGAGTGATTGTTATTGGTTGAAAAAAGTGAGTTATTATTTAGTTGGGTTGCATGGGTTGGAGGCTATTATTGTAGTTTATTTCTTTTTGGGAGAAATAATGGGGTTGGTTTTATGTTTTTTCCGAAAATAAATTGGGTATTGATGGGGAGACGGGAAGAAATGTTTTTTATATCAGAAATGGACGTCATATCAAATTGGGTAGTTTTTCTTTATTTAATTTTGCTTGAGAAACCAGTCCAATCATAGGAAGAATAAAATTTTTATAACATTCATTCATTTCAATTAGTTTAATGTTAATTTCCTTCCACAAAATTATGAAAGGTTGAAGTTCTATTGTATAATTAATTATGTGATATATGTTATTGTAGTTATGTATTTGTATCTTTCTTAATATAATTCTGATAAAACTTAAACCATATTATTTTATGCTTAACTAAGCTAGACTATATAAATCTAATCTTCAACAAGAATTAACTTTGACACAGAATGTGTTTCACTAAATTTTATACTTTTCATATTAATCCATTATTTTAATTTATCAAAATCAATTACCTATATATTTTTATGTGCTAATTCCAATTATTTTTTAGTATATGATGTAATAAATAATCAGCGTTCAAAAATACTGTAAAATAGTTTCTTGAACGAATAATTTTTATTTTCAAATATTTTGAAGAAACAAATTTGATTGAGTTTTCTTCTATAAAATATATTTATTAGAAATGAAATTATATGAAAAAACTCTTTTGAAATGAGTTCAAATTAAATTTCCAAAATGTTGAATGCAAATCGAATTTTTGATTCAAAATATGTTAATGTTAAACAATACTAAATCATACTAAATTGTTTAGAGTAAATTAAAACTGTTATTGTTAATGAAAACAGCCTATACGCTATTTTAAATTTGAGGCTATGGACAAAGGGAAAACTTTACATAACGTAAATATTTTTGCATTCTACGGTTCAGGTTCAGAACCTACATGTTCAGGTTCCCCAACGCCATCACTAAACTTTTCTCCCTTTCGTACCCAGAAAGCCTAAATTATAACGAAGGAGCACAACACTCGTTACATGAGTCATACACTACCATCCTTCATATTAACATTGCCCAGAAATATTCAACGGCATACACTCGAACGAACTGAAAGAACTTCAAACACCTCAAAACTTTTCAAATAATATATAAGAACTTACGCAACTGAATTGCTCCCAGGCCTCAAACTAAACTTTCCTGAACTCCACACAAAATCATAACTGGACACGTCTCATTGAACCAACTCCCACAAAAAAAACTATCATATCCTCCCAAAAAAATGAAAGAACCGGGGGACCTATTAACCCCAACACTGTGAGAACTCAATCAATGGGTACCTCAGACGCGGGATTCCCGCGAACGGAACTAAAATTTTATAAACTCGGACGGATCCCACTTCTCCCGGGGGGAGGAATATGGGTCTCGGAATGGCCCATCTCTCCCCCACCCACCATCGAAACGGACCGATAAATCTTGGCCCTCGTTTTAAAAGGCGGAGGCGGTCGTTGGAAGTTGTTGGAGAAAGTTTTAATGGCGGAAAGGCTTAGGCCTGGCGCTCTCGGTGTGACGTCATGCCAAGGAGATTGGTTCATAACTCCTCAGGTATGATACGTCACGGGTTTCGGTGGGGTTTTGCGTCCCTGGATTTTGAGGAAGGGGAGGTATGATTGGGGGATGGTGAGTGGTCATGTAGCTGGTTGGAGTAAAAGTGACTTAAGTCACTAACACAAAAAATTGAGATGGTTTGGTTTGGACATGCCCTTTTGTTCAAGTTTCCTAAGACAAATGAACACCTATTGATCGGTAAGAACAGTCCAGAAATGTGCATTCTCCATAGAAACAATACAAGTTTTGTAACAGAAAACTTCTTAAAAAAGTTGGAGGGACTTATGCCACCTTCATTCTTACAAGCTCATAAATTGTGGGGATGAGTTAGTTCGGTGTATTTACACAATAGCAGCGATTCGAATTATCCAAATTTTTTTCGTTACCATTGCTTATGGAGGGATAACAGAGAGAGACAAAAGTGAGATTATTTTGAGCTGTGTTGTCGTGATTCTTCAATTAGTGTCGTCAGATTGTCGCAATGCCCCACATCTGATCAGTGAAAATGCTTCTCATAATGCTTCTTCTTAAGCAGTATAACACAGAAAAAATTTTAAAGAAAATTTACAAATTTAAATTATTTCACAAATTTCAAATAAACACACTTGATTGTTCTTCCTCGTTTATTATCTGTATAATATTGTCCCTCGTCACCCATAGATGATCGCAATGGATCGCGAGAGACACTTTACTACCTGCAAAAATCCCAAAATTATCAGGCTTCTCTCGAACATATACTCGACTGTTTGCGACTCACAGGGAATATCTATTCGGATCCTTTCCTTGTATTTGACTTTCTCAGTCAACAACATTATTTAACTGGTCTGACTTCGTCAGACTCGCGGTGGATAAGTAACAACATAATAGTGTGCTTCAATAATATTCTCAAGAAAATAATGCTTTTTTAACGGTATTACCTTTTAACTTTGAAGAAAAACACTAAAAATAATATTTTAAGAATGATTTAATACTTAATAGATCATTTCACAAAAACTCAACAATAAACATAAGATAAAAGAATGAAATATTGAAAAAACTTATAAATCATCATATGTTTACTAAGAGCAAAAATCACATTAAAAAAAGGTTTATTTTATCACACTAAATGTATATAATTAACAGTTTTTATAATAGTAGTTTTCTTTCATTTGATATTCCTCGCACATAAGCAACAATTTTTAAAACATATTATAATTTTAGAAAGAGCTCGTTTTTACACACTTACCCTGTTTAAAAACATTCCCAGTGTTAAGAAGTGAATGCTTTTAACACGAGGGACTCTAAAAAAATTCACTCATTAAACTTGCATACTTATTCTACTAAGAGCTCTTAAATGTATTCTAAGGAAAATTATTATTTTGCAAGTAGAGTAATGCATACAAGTCTTCTTAATGATAGTGAAAAGAAGAGTTATAAATCATTCTGGTGTCACTGAAAATGTAAAACTGCAGGCGATTAGAATATGCTATTTTTTTTAAACTGTGGAAGCATTACTTCAGAGGTGTATTTGGTTCACCATAAGAAGAAAATATGATACGTCATTATATTCTGTTATAAAAAAATAACCTTTAAGTGCATACTTTTCACGTTGAGTTATCATAAAAATATTTTTTAGAATAAAAGTATTATATTAATAGCGAGTTTTCCAAAAAGAGACCCACTGTGTAACCTTTATGATTCTAGAGAATTGTTTTAATCGTCACTCTTTTGTGTTGTTTTATTATTTAGGAGACAATTACGTAAAATTGTCTATTGTACTGATTCAAGCAAATGTTTTATGTCTTTTATTAATAAAGATTTATTTAAGAAGCACTTATACCATTCTGGTATAAGTATTTATTATTAAATAAATATTTAATAATCTTATCCTAATTTAGTTTAATTTATCCTCTTTGTAATGCTTTTTATTAATTATTTCCATATTAGTTACCCCGATGTAATAAAAGTTAATTAATAGTCAAACCAAAGAATTAAAAAAAAAGACATTCTGAATAGTAGTAGACTTTATAATTGATTGAAAGATATGACCGAGAAATTTTGAATCATGTTCTTTATAACCTTTCCAAAGAAAATTTGTAAGGTTAACAAAAATCTACCTTTTGATACTTACCTATGTTGGAAGTCGCCTAGTGATCGTATTTTAAGAATTTCAAGACAACCATTTTGAGTATGTCATGTTAACAATTTTACCTGTTGGCCCTAGCATTATAAGCAAAAATCACATTTTTTTACATAGATACAACACGTAGAATCTGTTTCTGAGGGTTGTCCCAAAATTTCCCTTAGGGTCAAAGTTATTTCATTTTACGGTATTGTAAAGTTTTTCACAATTTTGACAAAGAAACATCTTCAAAACTTTATTCTCGTACCAAGGTTAATACAATTTTAATATGTTGATGTGTGTTAAAAACTTGGAGAGAGTTTTTGGTGAAAGGAAATCTATTTCACATTAAGCGAGAAAAAATGAAGTCTAAAACCTTTAAATTAATTTCTCACGTATGAGGTTTATGGAATCTCTTCTTCATAAGAGAAAGTTTTCAATTTTTCCCTAAAAAAGGCTTCAGCATCTTATAATGATGCTGGGAGACTTTTTCTTTTCGCTTAGTAGAGATTTTATATCTATTGCTTTATTTTTTGCTCTTGCTATCTCATGAATAAATAATTATGTATACAAGTTAGGACTTGAAAAGTTCTTATGCCCTTACTATGGATATTTAATTTCCTTAAAATATTAAATTTCGTTCGGTGTTGAAGAGTTTTTCCAATTTTGTTAGATACTAGGAGTATTTTTTGGTATTGCCTGATGTTGTCTGTACTATAAGTTTGAAAGTATAATAAATACGTGTTTTCCAGTTACTACCAAAGGGCGTGATAGTAATAAAATGGTCGAAGTTTCATAATTTTTTTTTTATTTATGCGTTTCTGACATTTTTGGTCTTGATTTAATGTAATGTTAAAAATATAGTCGTTTTTACTTTCGAATAATATTTCTTAATTTTTCACTTACTTTTAAATATAAAAACTCCAACTCTTAGAATTAAATTATTAAAAATATCAATGACCCTTCCAAACCCTACTTTTTTTAATCCAAATATCCACTCTACGCCTAGAGTTTAACTTATTTATATTCTCTACTGAAAAATTACCTGTCAAGAACTTTCACTGAAAATAAAAATAATCTCTCGAATTGAATGTTAAATATCATTTCAAACGGAACAAACTTAACTGGGACCTTTACTTCACATACAGTGACGTGTAACACTCTAAATAATGAACGATACTGATTTCAGCGTCAATCTTAATTGATAATAGAAAAGGCAGCCCTTCCAAAGGACCTCAAAAGAAATCTTGCGACTCCCCACAGGGCTATTAGGATGAGTGATAGCGATGGCACCTGCTCCTAATAGCGGAGGCCTATGTCCCAAAAATTAATCACAAAACTGGGTAATTACGCGCTTAAAATGCGATGGGATTTATGGAAGACACCTCGCTCGCTGAATTATGGAGCCGAGGGTGGTGTGACCTCCGACACGCCCTGGGGTTGAGAGGATTCGGACGTTAATATTTAAAGGGATTCTTAGAGGAGGTTGAGTGTTTTTTGTGTGTATGGTGTAGATAGGAGAATATTTAAGACTGCGGTTGAAACGTAAATGAACATACATTCATGGTTTAAACTTGGTAAACATTTGAGATTGGTTTTAATTTATTTCGCGTGTTTGATCGAAGTAAATTTATATAAATTAATTTAAATTTATATAAATTAATCGCTCTTAATTTAATTTGAAAGCTAATATATAATGTGTCTTTGCTGAGTGTGTCCATAACCACATATAGTTCTAAATGGCCGTAATTCTATGTTACTGAAGTGACGTTTTAATCCATGGAAAAGTTTGCTTAAACACCTTGAGAAGTTTTCATTAAACTTGGTAGTGTCTAGGCACGGCTTACTAAATACTATACAGGCTAGCCGAGTACGGAAATCATTAAATATCCAGATGGCAATACTTGACAAACTGTCAAAGCATATCCACAGTGTTGAAGGCAGTGGGTGATATAGGTAGAACTTGTGGCGATCCAAGAGGGAAAAGTTGTCAAATGGTTTTCATTGTTCAAAACTCGGCTAGCCTGTATAGTATCTAGTAAGCCGTGGTCTAGGCGACATCCGGGGGGTTACCCTTACACAGTAATAGGAGTTTGTTTACATTTGTATTGACCGGCCTATTAAGTGTTGTATAACATTAATATTACATTATTGAACAATCTTGGCATCAGTAGTGATGGTCTAGTGGTATAGTGTGTGGCTAGTAACCTAAAGGTCCTCGGTTCGACTCCAAGTTGCTGCTTTTGAATATTTTGCTTTTATTTAACTTGTAATTTTTCAGAAATAAACAGATAGGACGGTCGCGTAGCCACAGCCATTAAACTTAATAAGATCTCTATTGTTATTTTTAGGCTCCGAACGTCAGCAATGACGTTTGAGTCCTTCGGTTACGGTTTTTAAAAAGTGTCAGACGCTATTTAAAAAGTGATTTTCCTTCCAAACAATGAGTGAATTAATAATGCATGTAACTAACATAATATAAGAATATATATCTTTAAACCTATTTTAAAAATTTTACGTTTTACAGTTGAGATTGAAACTCTTATAGTGAATAGAATTAGTGATTAATGTTTGTAGATTTAGTAAACATGCAATTGTTTATGTTTCCGTGGCCAAAAAAGACAAGTAAATAAACAGAAGGTAGTAATTTTCAAATTGAAAATACTTTCTCTGCAATCCTTTACTAACTCTTGTGTAAATATTTGGAAGTTACTTGGTGTCTTAAGAAAAATTCGGAAGGCTTAAAGGTGTTATTCTTTGCAATATTGTATGCAACTTATCTCAGGGGAGAAACTCTTATTCTTTCGCATTTCCCAAAATTTAAATGCGTTTTTAATGAGTTTGTATGAAAGGAATGAATGTCTATACCCTTAGCTTTGGAGCAAAATTATACCAAAGAAATTTTTAACAGCATTAAACAAATTTGCTTCTTTTATTTCTAATTAACCATTCAGCCTTTGCCCTCTTGAGTATCAGGACTTTCATCTCTATTAGAGGAAAATATTTGCTCTTTCAATATGAGCTTTCATGCGTTATTCAGTTGTTAAGGGATTTATAAACTTTCAACCATGACAAGATAAATTTATATTTTGAAAAAAAAAATTAAAGAGCTTTTAGACAAAGCAGAATCAGTTTTTTTTTAATTGAACTGTATTTTTGAAACTTAGAGAATTTTTTTAGATTTTTTAACAGGGTTAATTTGTTAAAAATGAACTGAATTTGTTTAACGTAAGTTATAATGTTTTCTTCAAAATAAACACAAACTTAATTAAACTTCAATAAGACTTCAGAGATTTTCTTCCTTAACTTTTTTTTCGGATCTGTTTTACAAATTTTTTTCATAAGTTTTTGTTTTAAATGCATCTGATCATTATCAAAAGAATACATTTGAAAACAACACTCTCAAGAAAATATTATCTTTCAACCTAACGCTTATAAAATACTTGAATAGTTTGTATCGTAAAAAGAAATTTTTTTTCTTTATAACAAACATTTTATGTAGCCAAACTTAAGTGTTCTAAGAACTCATTTTAAAAGACTGTTTTGTTTACAAAAGCTCCTGTTCTTTGACATGAGTCTAAAACATCTTTCTGGTATCTGTATCATGTTTCTCTAATATTTCATTCTAATTTGTTTTCTTGATTTTGAACTATTTGCTAGTTTATTATGGCAAATTATTATCATCGCTGGACTTTTCTCTGGCACCCAACTTTTTCTATATTCTCAACCTCTTAGCTTTTAGAAATTTCGTTGAAGTGTACTAAAAGCTGCTAAAATGACGAAAGGACATATGCAGATGCACTAGAAACATTCTCCTCTAACCTATCATAAAGAGAAATATTTTTTAAAATAAAAAACGAACGGTTTATTGATGCGCTTCCACTGCCGGATTAATAAAATGAACTATAATTAATTTGGGTTTAATGTGGGTTTTACAAGTGAGAAATTTCATTGTAGATAGGGGATCACTGAAATGTGACTACTTTTTATAAAAAGGAGATGAATTTAAGTCGTGAATAAAAAATTGAAATTCTTCATATTGTATTATACAATTTGCGAATGGTTGCTAATAAACTAATGGATAATTTTAAAAAATACATAAAAACGGGTTAAAAAAGTTATCCTCGAATTTTACAATAAAAAGTAAATAATTCGTTCAAAATTAGAAATCAGTTCTGGAGATATTAAGATAATCCGGTATAACATTTCTTAAGCCCACCAGAACTATTTATTTTATCGTGATTAATTTTAGTTACCCTTACACCCTAATATTAAAGAGGAAAATATCTTAATGTGTGCATATTAATGTCTTTGAGGTATAGACATTCTAGATAACAAGGGAATCCAGTAGGTATAACATTTCTTAATCACACCAAAACTATGTCCTTTTTTTATCCCGATAAAGCTTAGTTACCCTAACTTTTCGAACTCCTAAGCCTAATTTTTATCACGGACCAGTAACTGGTCACAATGAGACCTCCAACGAAACAAAGCTAACCATCATAAAACTCCATTCCCTAACTTTTCAAATTAAGAAAGTAGAGGCTCCGTAAAGGACGTCCGGTCCACATAGAGCCCATCAGCCACTTACTTCTTCTCCCAGAGATTTTTTTTCCGGGAAGCTTCTTGACTAATCGCGTTTAGTAAATGCATGAGCGGGAACTGGGAACTTTTCCAAACCGCCGCCAAAAGAAAAAAAAACACGCCAAAAGACAGGGACAAATATAATAACGAAAACTTCGCCAACAAAAAAAAGCGCATCCAAAGTCATCTCTGAGCCGGGGATCACCATCTCCGGAGCAGGATATAATCAACTAATAGTTAACACCGGAGGAGTTTCCGGTAGTCCACTTATCACTCCCTAAACCTGGGGAACTAATGCCTAGGAATAAAAGGGACCCGGGGAAAAATCCGTAATCTCTTTAGACCCATAGGAGACGAAGGGACGAAAACTTCGTTAGGAGCAGCTTCGAATCACTTTTTGCCCTGATTGCACTTCCCATTTCGATATGCGAATCACGTAGCACACTTCCGTGGGTGATCCGAGACGGAAGTGCCTTGGAATTTGTTTCTCAATTTATGGGATGCTTTTTTCGCCGGTGTTGACGGTTTTTTCGCGTAGGTATGAGGGTATACTTTCCGCGGAATTACCTGTGGATTTTTTTTTGCCGGGGAAGTTTGAAAGCTCTTGGCTGGTGTTAGAGAGATTAGAATCCGGGCATTTGGGTGATGGGGAGGTTTTCCTTGCCCGGGTAGGTTTGAAAGGTTGAAGGGGTAGATTAATCGGAGGAAAGGGAATGGAAATGGGCCATTTTTAAAGGTGGGCCTTGATGATTTCTCCATTTATTGGTGGTAGATATTTTCTGCGTTATTTCATTGCTATTTATGGATGTTACGGCTTAATCTGATTTCCTGTGATTAGAGACAGCTGTATAAAATCAATATTTCGAAGAGTAATGAGCTACAGAAAATTACCACGCTATTTAAGAGGATTTCATGATGACTTAAAGTTCGATATTACATTGATTTATTTGAAAATATGATTGACAGAGATGGATTGGGAGGCTAAATCTTTGATATTCGGCTTTGAGTACTTTATATTTTCAGAAAATTCCTTAAATTTGAAAGGTAGAAAATTCGAAAGTAAGAAATAATATTAGTAGGACATTTTTAACCTAAAGACTCAAAGTAATTTATTCAAATTCAATAAAACCAATAAAAAACTGTACAAATTTTTAAATTTAGAAGAAAATTATGCGTTTAATAGGATTTGAGTTTCCTATGTAACTGTTTTATTACAAAACCATACTCTTCTAGGTTTTTTTTAAAGATTTTACGAATATGTGTTTTCTTTAAATTCTTTAGTGAGATTCAGAAGGAAAATAGTTTTTCATTTACAACTCAAGTTTCTGTTTTGGTCTTACAGAATAATCAAATGTATGTAGGAAGAATACACAGATTTAATCAATAGTTTATCTTTTTCAGACTTTTAAGTAAGATTTTAAGTACAGAATACCTCCTCTAAGGTATCACTTTTCGAAGAAAGAATAACTCTTGATAATCATTTGAACTATTCCCTTTTAAACATCGGCATATTTTACCCATATCTTACAATTTTGAAGGATTTAATAATTAAACCTTAAGAGTGTATCTTTTATGAAAGAGATACTTGAAGGTATTTGGAATTAAGAGCTCTTAATAAAAGCCTAGCTTAATTACCCAAAGTTTTATTAATTTTACGTTTGCTTTTTACCCTTTAAAACTCAAAAGATATTATCTTGGTAAACAGCTAAAATTAGGTATGTTTAATCTATATCAAATTTGATTTTATGAAGATGTATTATATTGAAGTATATTTTTATTGTTTTAAACCCATTAGATGAGAATATTTTCTAATATATACATTTATGAAATTATAGAACTATCAAATTCCCCATATATTAATGACACATTTTTTACAACCTCATATTAAACCCATTCTTTTCAGTCGAACCATTTTTTGGTGTCAAATAATGAGTCAGTGAAAATGATTAATAGTCATAATTATTGATAGTACCTGCACATTATAGTGAATCTTTTTAAACCTCTTTATAATATGCACATAATTACTTATAAGCTTATTTAAATGTAAAAGTCCCAAATTTATTAATCTTAATTAGTTTCTAGTAAAAATATAGGTTGTTAATGTAAATGAACTTTAAGCTTGTAAAAATTTAATTTTGTATTATTTATTCATGCGTTAAAATATGCCCCAGGCATGTACAAATGTGCCCCTCTGCTGGTTCATAATTGAACAGAATTTCGCCTTTTTAGAATGATGGTATGGGTCAGAAATTCTTTATCAATTTATCACAGAGGTGAACCAAAATAACAGGACATGTATAAATGTATATAATGGACAGTTTTTGTTTCAATATACCTATTAAAAATACAGAAAAAAAAGTCAAAAATGTACTTTTTGTTCAAATGTCCCCCCTCTGGCCGTTCTTGCTAATGGGTTTGTTATATTTCTGACTTAATATGTATATTGGAAAATTTTCATATTCAGTAGAATGTTATCACAACTTCGTTTGAGTGAGTAGTAAAATAAACTAAAACCTGGTTATTGATTTTTCTATTAAAATATTTTCATCCCCTGATAAGATAATATACTTCATTATAATTGAAAATGAGTGGAATTATTATATACTTTCTCAGCAATTCATATCATACATCTAATAACATTGAACCATTTTAAAAACATACAAATTGTTGAGAACTGCATTGCTATACTTATAACAGAATATAAATTTCCTGAATATTGTGACATGATTTCAACATTTAAGAGATAAAATATCATCTTTAATGACCCAGAAAAGTTGAAATTATAGAGTTGAAGTGAATGGATTGGTTGCCTAATCTAGTAATAATCAGCCTTCACACTCCGAAAATATTTAGCTAACCTATCTTCTTTACTTTGAGAAACGGCATATTCTGTACTTTGATACAAAACATGCCAACTTGACCTATATACTAAGATTTCAATTATTTTATGACTTGCGAACGGTAATTGTACAAGTTTGTGAATGACCCATAAACAATCCATTAGACAACCCATTTGAAGCACGCATAGAAACAAAAATTTCTACGAAGTAAGCGAAAACCATCCGTATTCCCAGCCCACCAAATCCCACCCCTACATTACTCTTTCCATACGCCCACTGTCCAATCCAAAAGAAAGGCTTCACTTGTTAGCTTCCCAGATCAAAGTTACCCCTTAATGAGTCACGTCCGAGATAATAACTCGGTTTCTCTAAAATTCCGGGGGTGCGATCCTCAGGGAAAAAAATACTCTGACCATTACACCCAGAAGGGAGCCATTGGGAAATTACTTGTCACTTGTTTTGGCTCTGAATCTCCCCGTTGTTCTTTGCGGGCCATGACAAGGGTAATAAATGTTGCATGTCGCTGGGATTGCACGACGCAGAGATAGGTATGATTGAGCTCGGGAGGGAATGAGTGTGAATGCTAATGCTTTGACGGTTGTTTTAATTTTGCGTAATGGGTCGGAAAGAAACTGTGGTGTGGTGGTGGTGGCTGCGAGTGTCGAAATGGATGGAGAAGCAGGCGGTGAAATTCCAGTTTAGAGTGCGTTAATGTCTTTATTGAGTAATATTTTAGAGTGGAGAATTTTGATGGGGAGATCTATCCCTTATGCAACGCATAATGAGCTTTAAGTTTGTGATGGTCTTGAATAATCCTTAATGCAATTATAACTTGGAATCCTTTTATTGCGTAACTTCAGACTTAAAATAAAGTTACTTTCTTATTATAGTCTTTAATTAAATAGCATTTGATTAGTTCTAGAAGTCCTACTCCTAGTTGAACTCTGTTGAATGTAGATTAATAATTTAACCTTAGAGTAATAACTTACTATGTTTAATCCATTTGTGAAAATTGTCATCATTCAGCTGGTTATTGCCTAATGAGTTATCATTTTACTTGAATAGTTTTATCCTCCTATTTATATTCTCTTATTAATCACTTATTACAAAATATAAATAATAGCCTTTCATAACACAATTAAATTAATCTTATCTTATTAACAGATTTGGGATGAACATAAGCAAATGAAAAGATTTATTTATACTAGTTATGAATTGAATGCCATAAAGACTTATCGAAAGTTATGAGTTTTGTGTCAAAATACTAATTGTAATTATTCTACTCACAAACAGTTAACGCTAATCACACACATAAATTAAAGTAGAAAAGGATAAATAGGTAAATGAGACGAGTAAATCCAGTAGCTGACCAAATTTGTCTAGTATCTATCACACCTCTTTTTTATGCTTAATTCAAGGTCAGCGTATGAAATACGAATATCAGGGAATGTAAGCACAACCAACGCAAAGTTATGAAATCAGCACTTTTTTCAATTTGAGTTTCACTTAAGATTATTTGAGAAAAAAAAACATGAACACTCTCTTGATTTTACAACAAAGTTTTTATGAACTGAAATTCTTATTTACTATCTCTTGATAACTAACTCTCACTAACGAGGTGAAGCGTTCGAAAAGTAAAGATATGGTGCTGAAAACACGAGGGGGTGAGCACCGCATACAGTGAATAAATAGTAAACGGAAATTTTGAACAATACTTAACGCTCTAATAAACAATCTAGGGTATAATCCATCTTATGACCCGTCCTAATTAGTACCAGATTAGCATCCTCCTACAGTAATACTCCGACATTACTTAATGAGTAGCTTCATCGAATCAAGTCATTTCATCATGCATAACTGCTCGCACATTATACTCTTGAGGCCTTAATCGTAATAATTTGGTATAGCCACATTTATGGGAAGATATACTTTTCCTTATGTATTACACAATATATATATTTGAAGAGATCAATCCTCTTTAAAGTAGAGAATTCGAAAATAGTTATTTATAAAGATATCAATAAATTCTTGAAAATTATAGCATTGCATAAATTTGAATCTTTTTTTACATATGAAATCTTACTAGGGTAATGAAAAGGTTTTATCAGATTCAGGTGAGCAATGTGCATTGTCAATAAAACTTTAAACTTAAGAATTTGTAATACAATAAAATAATATATACTAATATAATAAAAATATAAGTATGATATAAAGTTTGAAAGAGTTTTGAAAAACTTGTTTTACCATCTTAAGTGTCACAAAAATCACTTGGTAGGGTTTAAGTAAACAAATGTTATACAAATATTATTATATAACATTTGTTTATTTAAATATGTTAACATTTGTTCATGTAAACAAATGTTATATAAGAATACAAATATTCTTATATAACATTTGTTTATTTAAACCCTATACAACCCCCTATAAACCCCTATACCCCTTTTATAATGCAAATATTATAAAAGAATACAACAATTATTTATAAATTTGAATGCTTCCGGGGTTTTTATCATTTTTTATTTTCAAAGCTAACGGGTATCAGTTTGTTAAATAAATAAAAAAAGTATGATGATTCAGTACAATAATTATCTATTTCATTTAAAAACATTCTTCTTGAAACCTTTTAACTTGATGGTTACACTATTATTTCTATCATGTAGGTTTTAGTAGAAACAATGATAAAATATTTCAAAATCAACATTTTTAATCTGCACAATTTCAAAAGAACACAAATTACAGAGTTTTTTTGTGGTTCACTGGATCCTCTTCTTCAGTGCTAAAAAAGTGAACAAAAATCTCCATCGGCATTTATACTGTAACAGCATAAGAAAAATAAATATTTTTCTTTTAACCCGCCTTGGTTATGCGTATTTGTATATTAAAGGACTTTAATGAAACATAATAATTTAAAGTGCTTATTTTTTCCCCAGGTCCCCCATTGCACCTGGGCGTTATGGTTGGTGGCCATAGTCTCTTTCCTGTGTTACCTGAATAGCCTCACCTGTGACTTGGTATTCGACGACCAGCCAGCTATTCGAGACAACATGGACCTGAGACCCTCGACGCCGATCTTCAACCTTCTCCATAACGATTTCTGGGGCACTTCTATGATAAGAGTGAGTACCCCTGAATTGCATACTTCTAAAATAAACTGCAAAAGGAAATAATATTAGATCATTTTTTATTAAGCACTTATAATTAGGGTTCAATTTATCAAGAGAACCCATAATAAAAACGGTAGCAAACTAATTAATATAAATGATAATTAATAGGCGTTTATTATGATACATTAAGGATTTACGTACTAAAATAGCAAAAGAATTTTTTTTAAAGTTTTACAATTTGTTTTTTTTTTATAAAGTATGAATTAATTACATAAAGATAATTAAATAAACTAGATAGACTAACCAGGTAAATCAAAGAGTAGTTTTTTTAAAACACCCAGAAAACTTTGCGTCACCTGATATTTACTGAGTACACAGAATTAATTTGTACAAGGTTTTTTTTCATTACTTATACTTACCAACTGAGTCCGTGACATTTTTTTAAAGTTTCTCAATTTTTTAACTTCAGTTTGGAATAATCTTAGAGACCGTTCAGAAATTACTGAATATACTTATAGTGGGGTCATGTATTTAAAATAAAATGTGATACAAGGTATGTCATTCCTTACGTCGGTATTTTTGATTGAACATAGGTAATATCAAAGTAACCAATTTTAGTAACAGAAATAGAGAAACACAATTTTAAATTTGGGTTTAATCCTAATTAGTTTAAAAAGTGACAGCACAGCTGGGTTTTCACTTTTAACTCATTTTTTGTTATTGAAATGTGACATCAAAATGAAGGGAAGAATTAAACCCCCCGACAATTAAGGGATGTAATTTGTGAAGGACCCCTTTTATTTCAAGAAATATAAAAATTCCGAAAACCAAATTGATAATACATCAAATTAGAATTTCCTCATTTTTGTTCAGTTCATCTTACAAACACGTGAGTACTGTATTTCATTTAAATTATCGAAAATCCTTTTTTTTGTGTGCAAAAGGAGAGTAATTTTTCTTTCGCAACTAAATTCTCTCAAAGGGAATGATAATTAAACTTCCTAAGAAATCACTTCAAAGACACATTAATATCGAATCTTTAATCAACAGCACTAGTTAATGGATTCTCGAAAACTCTCAAACGCATAAACAAATTATCCAATAACCAAAAGAATCGGTTCAGAAACACCATTAAGTAAAAATCATTTAACACAGTGGAAAGAAACACGTAAATTACTGTTTAATTCGGACAATGCTAAAATTAAGGCATTTGAAATCTCTAAACTTAAGACAAGTTTGAATTTGATTTTTCATACAAAAAAATTCCACTCACTTTCTCAGAATTTCATGAATTTCAAAATATGTTGCTCATTTCATTATTCAGCTAGATCCGTGGCTGTGCCTAAAAATAGAGTTTGTAAGGCTCAGCGGAAAAGTTTTCGGTCTGAGGGGAATATAATGAGCCTGTTTCGATCATTTTCCTGGCCCCGCTTTGTCATGGATCCTCCCGAGTTGCCAACCTGCACTTTTTAGAAGGGGAAAAATATCGGAGTTCCGTGTATTTCAGTTCCGTTGCCCGTTTTATTCCCGAATTTCAGCTGAAGTTATAAGTCCCTATTTCTTATTTGTGTTTGGTGTATGAAGTAACGGGGAAATTTACTTTGATTGGAGCTCAAAATCGTCACAATTTTCAGAAATATAATAAGCCAATCAACCACAAACTTTAGTTATTTTTTATTGAAAATTTAATGGTGCATTAAACAAGTCAGTAGCATTTGGCATTGATATTTCAATTTTAAAAAATTCTATAAAATTCACGCAAAGCATTTATTTTACAAACGCATCGATTTTATTTTTAAAAATTATTTATTCTATAATAAATAAAGGTTTAAATAAAAAAGGTTTTTTAAATGTATCAAAATTATCAATGTTAACAGATAAAGGAGTTCATCTCACTGATTCTTTCTTTTTTATATTCCATTTAAACAATTATGAAAGCTTAATACAACTTTTTCGGGATTCTACATATTTTTATTAAATCTTTCTCTCATTAAGATTTCACTTATCTTATTTAGCTTTATCACTTATACTAGTTCCAAAGATATATCACTCATAAAACCTATATGAAATATACATAATTTCATTTATTCGATAATCTTTGCAAGTTAAACACATTTTTGTTATATTTTGCGTTTTAACGGAGGTTTTTTTCCCTGCAAGACGAGTTTATGTGCGGGAAACTATTTATTTTATTAAAAGGATAATATGTAGTACTCCTACAGATTATTACCAATTACTTGTTTAATTTTCAGATTGTGTTCCTTGCTTTGTATCAAGAAATAAAATGTTTTATTGAAATTATAATTAATAAAATGCAAGCATTGTTAACCATGAGATAATCTCGGGACTTGCTCAGAATTTGGTATATTGTTTGAAGACTTCTATATTGTAAAACTTCAGATTTCATCACCTATAAATCAAAAGTAATTGTTAAAGTTTTTTTTCGTAATATACTATCTAAAAATTTATTTGGCCATGTGGATCTCCAAACTTTAAATAAAGTTGATGATAAATTATAAGCGTTTAAATTCCTCTATAGAACATCATGACTTCTTTCCAATAATGCCATATTTCCCTGTCTTTGCTTGATCTCTTATTTAGCATATCCAGGTTGAAATTACTAACCAATTTATATTGCACTGAATTAAGTATGTATATCTCTCTCCCAACTAGAAATTTCAACTGCGGATAACAGTTATTAAATTCGGTTGAATTCTAATAGTAAGTTATCACTTAAAACTAATTCCTCTTAAATCAGTTTGGGTATGAGTGATATGGGTTGTCATAGAAACCTGAATATAATAATTCATTTACCACTAGGGAATATTTTACGAAATATTGAATGATGTAGTTAAATATTTCTAAATTTTATGTGGAGTTTATATTGGGTACAAATTTTTCCATATCTGGTCACAGATTTCAAATATAGTTTGAAACTTTTTAGCACAAGTATAATTGGAATATTATAAACGGCAAAAGTAAAAAAAAATAACTAGATTTTCAAAAATAAACCTTGGATTTCTAAGAAAAATATATGCTTGAAATAAAAAGAGGAACAGTAATCTTTTAAAAAATAACCTTCAACTTTCACAAGTTTTTAAAAATCTGAGAACTTTTGTATATTAAACTTAACAATGTCCCAATGAAAGTTTAATTTTTAAAACGTTAAACAATGAGGTATATTACAGGGAAAGTAAATACAGTGTGTTTCAACAAGTCCGACCAAACTCTGCACTGAAATATTCCTTGCGTGGAGTAAACAAAATTAGCCCAAAGAACTATAACTCTACGACGACTTTAATTTTTCAAAAAATATGACGTCACATCCGATAAAAACGTGATTATTTCATTCCATGGTGAATGCATGCCTTCACAATGAACATTTTCGACACCTTATTGTGCATATTCTCGTTTTCCATAAACCTTTCACAGCGTAAATGGATGTGACGTCAAACTTTTTTCTGGGCCGTAGAGGTTTAGTCCTTTCGGGCATTTTTTTATGTATTCCACTAAAAGAATCTGGCTGTAAAGAAAACTGGTGCAAAGTTTTGGGGGACTCGTTGAAACGTCCTGAATATTTTAAGAACTTGAATTCCCTATTACAAAATATAGTAGGTGATACAATGGCTTTCATTGCCTAAACTCTAAAGCAACCTCGAGGGTTTTAAAATAATGGAAGTTTAATTTATTAATATGTTTTAGATTCATATTCCCGAAGTTATTATTTTTTGTTTTGTGAAATTTAGAACAAATATCGCTGATTACTCTGGATAATGCCGATCTGTATAGTGTGGTAACTAAAGAGTCGATGCTATTTGGGGCTCATATTTAAAAACTGCTCTTAAATAACCTTCCCTCACAACTTCGCCCGGATTCTCTCCCATTTCTTACAGTCTCAAATCCGGTCAAAACCCCAACATTAAAAAAAAAAAATCCTTCACACCACTTTTTCCCCTCTCCACAAATTCAACTCCGGCTACCACTCCATCTGTCCACTACCAGCCCCAAACAAAAAAAAAGTCCCAAAAATCCCATCCAACCGAACGTCACAGTTCGTTTCCCGCAGATCTCTAGAGAGGCCGTATAATTCCATAAAAATCCGCAGCAGCCTAAAAGACCTTCTGAGGAAGACAAGACCCCAACAAAAAAGGGCCCGCATGGACCACATGCTCCAAAAAGCAATCCACTGCCTCCAAGAATCGAGAGTTAGAGGTAATGAAAGAGGGAACCAAGCGTGAGAAATTAAATTTTCGCAATGGGCCCGGCCTTCACCCTCCACTAAGCAGGGTTTGGAAGGAGGGACATTTTTATTATTGACACATGTACCAGGCTGTAGATAAACCCTTTAAGTGTCTTACAAGATAAAGCTGGACTTGAAGAAGGGGTGTTCCGGTTGAAGTTTTTAGAGTTTCCGGGGATTATTTAATTGAAGGGAATTTTATGGTGGGGTGAGAGGGAAATTTGGAAGGGAAGTTGGTTGGGTGATAAAAGGTTTTGTTGATAAGAAAGTTTGGTGTGACGTCAGGTGAAGCTTGGTTAGGGATGGAAGGGTTTTTGGAGCATCCGTTGTGGAGTTTTTATGGGGAGATTTCGATGGAGTTTGTGCAAACTTTTGTGATTAAGGTAGTTTTAACGTAAAATTAAAATTGTTTAGGGAAGTGTGTTTTTATCTTGTAAAGTTTATTTTTGTTGAAAGGTTTTATGAAGTAGTTTCTCAGTAATATAAAATAAGGCTTTAGAATTTGAGGAAGTTCTTTCTTTGGAAAGTTTTTATGCGTTAAGTTTACATCAGTTAAGTTTACAAGTCTGTCAAAATGTTTCTTATCAATACCTTAACATAAATTTTGAAGGGATTTTATATCATCCTATTAGAAGTATGATTAAGAATATTTCATTAATGAAAAACATAAAAATTGCAGTTAAAAATAATTAAAAATTAAATTTTATTTTAAATTAAAGATTATTCATAAAAATTTCAAAAAATATCAATTGCATTGTTCTCTTGAACTTACTAATAATGCATCTAATCTTTCTATATAATAAATTTGCAATTTAATTCTTATATCAAAATAATCGATTTTAAAATTTGCTCTTTGATAACCTTATAATATGGAAAAACTATATAACCAATTTAAGAATTTTAACTCGGGTATTTTCCTTAACAAAATGTTTTAAATATTGCATATACTAATTATTTTTGTACACAACCATACAACTTTGGGATTTGTTTACTTAATTTTTTAAAATTAAGAGTTGAATATTGAAGCATTCATCTATTAAAATGAATAAATTAGTGTTAAATGCTTTGGTATATTCTACGAACATAGTAAAATTAACTTAAAAATAAAATAAAATAATATAAAAATATTTTTAAAATATCTTGGTAAAATTTACTTATGGTAACTCAATATTTTTTTATACACTAGCCTTGTAACCACATTGTTAAGCATAATTATTTAAGGAATATTTGAAAATTATAAATTATTCTTCTATCTAATAAAGAACAATCTTTTGTATTTTAAAACATCATAGGAAAATGTGACTTAACTCAAGCGTTCTCTGATTCGAACAGAAGGAATTGCATAGAGAGAAGAAATGGAATAGAAAGTTACAATGGCATTGTTTACATACTACTCTATATACAGTAATTCCAATTCAAATAAAAATATTTTGTATATAAACAACGCTATTATTTTAATACAGCTCTTAGTGTTTTCTGTCTGCGATAGGAACCGGACGATTTCGTTGTTTACATCATGCCAATATATCTGACGGAACCAATCTGTGTACGAATGAAAAATAATAATTTAGCATACAGCAGACTACCTACTCTCTCCCCCTCCCCTTTCACTCAAAGTCAACAAAAGTGGAGAAAAAGTAGACCCCTAAATGCAATTTTGTACACCCTTGTTCAATTTCCTGCAGACGACTTTTCTTGCGAGAGAAAAATAAAACCCTGAAAGCCTTTCGCGCCGAAAAATAGCCTGTCACGACGAGCGAAAGACAATAAAGAGTGCCGGAGAACTTTTCACTCCCGCCAAATCCTATCAAATAGAAATCTATTAGAAATTGGATTAAAAACATATTAAAAGAGGGACGCTTTTAAATGCACATAATCTAATCGGAAGCGCCGTGTTTCATTGAATGAAGACCAGTGTAAATAAATACGAAAAGAAAATTCCGAAATCCTTCTAGTATAAAATTTTCTAATGGCGCCTTCAGGCAAAAGAGCGAGAAATCTCGCTCGGAGCGAGATTTAGCGAGAATGTTTGTTTAGATTAGGAAAGAAAATGACGCAAGATGTTGTCTGGGCTCGAGAATTATAAATCTCTTTCTGCGTCGATTCGTAACCGGGAAAAACGAAGTAAGAACAAAATCGTGAAGTCTAAGAACTGCTTCGTCCCCCTCCAACTAGTCACTCCCCCCTATAAATAAGGGCGAGAAAAAAAAAAGAAATATTGTAATTCAGAGGAAATGTCTCTCCAGCTCAAACAAAGGGATCCGGAAATTTTTAAAAGGGACAAGCTATTCGGGTTCCGAAAGAAAGGGACGGAAAAATATAAAAAGGGAACCGGGAAAAAAAAAGAACAAAGCGAAACATTCAATGCCCCGTTATCAATAATGTTACCGGATCCCGGAGTCGAAAAATGCAATTATGAAAATGTCGCTGCTTTTAGCCTTGATAGTTTATCTTTCCGAATGCGAACCGATACATACGCGCTTTTTGAGAAAAATCGAACAGAAAAAAAGTCACCGCTGCCCTCAGGAACTGAAAATGCTTCGCTTCATCATTTTTGACACTTGCAAATTTAGAAGTTTGTTTTTCTATTAGCGGATAAAGGGTGAAAGAATTCCAAGAATGAATGACGAAAAATAACGTTTTAAGGCAATTATAAAGTCTAGGGGTGCAATTTACCATGTTTTTTTTTTAAATGGCGTTTCTCATTGGTTGAGTAAACATATTCTCTTAAGCGCTTTCCCATTATAAAAAGAAACCGCAAATAAATCCTTAATGAATTAGTTGAAAGGATTTCAAGTAAAAACCATGAAGTCATAATTGAATAACGCGCATACTCTTTTAATAGTTTACATATTTTTTTTATTTTAAAACTGCATTTTACATTATTTACATGCAATTAGTCTTTTAAATGCAAGGCGTAGGAATTCTGCTTCATTATCTGTTTCAATATGCTTGCTAAAACATTTTTTAGAATGTTTATATAAAGCTGTTTTGTTTTATGTATTAATATCTTTTTTTTTAATAATATTTACCTAATGATGTGCAGTATTTTTAGGTTTTTATGCAATATTCTTTACAAAAAAGAAACTTACTACTGGAGAATCTAAAAGCAATATTTATCTTAACTTGAAATTAAAATTTTATTAGTGATGAACTTCACAAACTATTGGTAAATAAACACAAAAAGGGGGTGAAAGTTTTTTTTTTTTTTAATTTTATAAGAAAGCTATTCGATTTTCAACTAAAATATTAAATTCTTTTCATATATTTTTACGGACATATTTAATAAAACCTTAATAAATTAGCTTAATTAGATTTTCAATTAAAAAGACTTCAATTTAAAGATATAAAAATCAATATAAGATATAAAGATATAAAAATATTCTTAATTTACCAAAACTAAATTATCAACTTGATCAGAAAATAAATTTTAGTATTTTGAATTTAGATTAAAATAGTTATAAAAGGCAGAGATTTAAATTTTACTCTAAAGAAAAATCTATTATAAACTAATTTTTATCTAAAAAAAGTTGACTAAAGAATAGGCTTTAAGTATATTCTACTTTTCAAAGACAACTTTATATAAATTACAGAAATTCAGTACAAACTATAATTGAATTAAGTATGTATATGTATATACATTATATTTTTACTAAAAATTCTTCATTAGAAATTTTAATAAAGAAATATTTTGCTTTGTTATAGGAAGAAAGTCACAAGTCTTACCGACCACTGTGTGTTCTTACGTTCCGTATGAACTATTGGATTCATGAGCTAAATCCCCTTGGTTACCACTTAGTAAATGCGGTGCTTCATACTGTTGCATGTCTGCTGTACCACAGGTAAGGTCCTTTTTTTTAACCTATAAGGGTTTCTAGTTTCTACTCACAAAGGGAACCAATTGCTAATTTTTAAACAGTTCATTATATAGATACATACTTCCAATTACAAAAATGTTCAAAATGAAGTTAAAAAAATATGTTGGAAAGGGTTTTGGGGAAAAATGAAGTAAAAAATACGAAATTTAAGTTTTTACATGGTCTTCTGGTGCTATAGATTATATTTCGTTGAAAAGTTATTCATTTTTTTACGCTAAAAAAATTAATTCTTTTACCTCAAGAATAGGTAGAGTAATAACACTAATTTTTTTTTTATATTTTAAAGCAAAAAGCTGTACTCTTAATCTCTTACTTAGCTTCAGGAGCTGTCTCCAAAGTGAAAAAAAAATTAAAATTAGGTTCCATGGGAAACTATTTTACACTGTTATACATTTGGGAATAGTTTGAAACATTAGTTGTGTTATGAACCCCGCTGTTCAAAAAAAAAAAATTAAACTTTATATTTCGGTCAACTTTTGTTGACTGGGGAGCTGCTTGTTTTGTTCGGCATACTATAGTAATGAATGCTTATTTTGTTAATTTATGATTGATAGGACCAGGTAATCATGTAAAAATTTAAATTTAGTATTTTTTATGTAAATTTTTTTCGAACATTCAAACATGATTCTTTACTTCATTTAGAGAATTTTTGTAATTTGAAGTTATGAATTTCTAACGAACGTTTTAGAAGTTAGTTATATATTGGTTCTCTATAAGAGTGTATACTCAGTATAATAACTTTTATTTCATTGTAATACGAAAGTTTCCCCATCATCAGTTACGTTCAAATTTGAATTATTGAACCTTCCTGAAGATGAATTTATAAATCACGAAGAAATATTCTGTAAATATATCCTCAAGTTAAATGGACATGGATTTATTGATCTTACTTTAATAATTTTTTTATACTTTGGACCATAAAGTGTAATAATCAAATGGCGTAAAATAATTTTTTTAACATTTAAAAAATTACTGTGTAGTCCAAGAAAGTGTACCTGAAATATATTCAAAAATCATCTATTATATAAATCAAGAATGTAAGTATAACAGAAAACACGTTGTTGAAAATTATAATTTAAGCAGAAAAACAGTTTTCCTCGCCAACTTTTGCATATTTATTCATTTTTCAAAATACGCTAACTATAAATACATATTTTTACTGTATTCTCTAAACTCTTATTTTTATAATAAAAATCTCCATTTAAAAAATTATATGCTTCTGTAAAAACATAACCGTTCTAAGGTTGATGCATTGAAAACACATTTGTTTGAATTAAAGTTACTCATATACCATATATGATAGGGTTTTTTTTTTCAGAATCCTCCATATTTATTAGTTAGAACACTAACAAAAACTTTCACTGAATTTATAAATGTCATCTCTACAAAAAACTTCAATTTAACTAATAATATGTTTCTGTAAAAATATTGTATCTTAAAGAATTTGTTTCCGTTTTTAACTAGTTTTTCTGGAAATTACATTTTATAAGAGTGAGGTTATTTTTGTAATGTATTTATATATCCTTAAAATAATTGTATGACTTTTGGAAGCATTAAAATTTCCTTCATATCAAACTTGTCGTATGTTCTATCATTATAGGAATTTGAAAAATCAACAAAATTGAGTTATTTACGTCTTTAATATAATGTTAAAATAGTTTGAAGATTCATTAACAAACGTTTAAAACAATTACGGTGATGTTTTTTGTATAAATATCTGACATCCATACTATAAACCTCATTATTTATCTAATTTTAATAGATTTAATAGTAAAACCCTTCAGGTTGAATATATTATAGGAAAGCATTTTTGATAACATGGTATCCGTGACATAACTATTTGAAAAATAGTAAAACCTATGTTTTAATCATAAACTGAATATTTAATCTTGTTTTATTTTCTTAAAAATCTGAAAACTTTTCCTTTTAGTAGTCTTTTCGTGAGAACTTTTATAAATCTTTATTTAATGAAACCACTTTTATGTTATGTTTACTTTTGAATGATGAGATATTTTTTTCTTTTGATGGTGCATAGTTTGTCTAGAATTCTCTAAATGATTAAAAACATCAAATAATTAATCAAGTAGGATAATAATAAACGAAAATTAATACAGACACCCGAAGGCAAATACAGTTTTAATTTACACATGTAAAAATACTCTTTTGGTATTAATGTTACATTATTGAACTAATGGTACGATAAGACGTATTATACTTATTCTAAATAAACAATTAAAAGGTAGGTAACTATAATTGTGCTCTTACTAAAATAAACTTTACTACATTTAATCAGGATCAAAATTTAATCTGGATTGATTTGTAAGTTTAATAGTACCTTTTATTAAAAACTGTTTTTCAAAAAGTTTTAAATTTACAAATAATAATTAAAAGGACAGAAATCTTTATTTCCTCAAAATTTAAGTTTTCAGCTACTCGATGAGTAGATCAATGGGTATAACATTAAGACTACGGTATTTCTTTACATAGCTGTATTATATTTTGTTCATTATTTGCAGAAGCATTAATTAGCAAATTTAACTAAAAAAAGAGGAGTTATAAAAGTTTTGAATTAATTTCAATTGAATTCCTACTCTTTTAATATACAAGCAATACAATTAATTAAACTAAATGTTAATTTGAAAAATTCTCAAACCTAGTTCTTTTTAGGTAGATTTGAAATAGTTTAATACTTCAATTAAAAACTTTTATCTTAATTTGATTTCCTTGGTGTAAATTGATTAACATTTTCTTTGTGTTAACTAACCTTAGAATTTATAATTTACAAAGGATATTTTACTTTATAAAGCAATTTTTTTTTGTTTTAGTTAATCTATTTTCTTGTGAATTGAATTGTATTCACGGCATTGTTTAACTATTGAAGTATATTGGTGCATCTCAGAAAAAAGTATCGCTTGTTATGGGACGTTAGGAAATCAATCCTCAATGAAATTTTTTTTATCTGAAAAATGCTTTCTTTTCTAATGTAGATTTCATTACTATTAAGACAAAATGAATTGTTAAGTCTATAAAAAATATTATGATGCAGTGTTTATAATACTACACCCTTACAAGTTTAGCACATTTTAAGTTTATTCATGTGTGTTCATAATACTATCAAATGTCAAGAAAACGATATGAACAATATTAGATTAACTCTCCTGAGTAAATATATTATATGTATTATTATATATATTATATTTATTATTTTACTGAGTCTTATTTATTGTTAGGAATTAAACACGTTTATATTTTTAAACATAATTAAGTAAATTTAAAATGAAGTTTTATCGTCTTTTTATTAAAAAATATGCCCAAAGTTTTCAATAAGTTCACACTCTCATAAAATAAAAGAAAAACCCAATTTATTTATTTATAGAAGTAATACCGCACGTACCAGGCATTTCTTTCCTTTCCCAAAAGCATAAAATCTGAACTCGAAAAATCTTATACACGCATAACCCATTTTACAACCTGCAGCCACCAGGCACCAAGTTATTTCCAACCTGCAAATCCACATAAAGAAACTGTCACAAACTCTCCCCGCCTGATAAATATCCGCTAAAACCAACAAAATGAGCTATCCTTATGAATTCCGGTCCGTGAACGCCTCTTACCGGCGAAATGGAAAAGAAGAAAAAGGAAATAATATGTATCAAAACACGTCTCTCACAAGAAAGTAGAAAGAAAAAACATCATACTTTCGAGAGTGTTGAAACTGAATCTAAAGAGCGATGATGGCAAAAAAAAAACTTCGATCGACGACATGATTTGTAGCTGGCATTTCTGCTACCTGATGGCATTTTCCAAGAGGGGATGTTGAAAGACGTGATACAATACTGCTATTTACCCTAGCTTTATCCGGAATGCTATATTTCTGCGGGTTTTTTATACATCGGAGTACGTGCAACACGTTAGCATGCAACAAATTTATATGAATTTTGTTTCCCACGTACGGTGAAGAGAGATAAAGTTGGAATTGAAATTTTTTTTAGATAAATATGGGTTGCATGGTGAATTTTTGTAAGTTATGGGCAGATGTTCAGGTCGTTTGCTTGTCTGGAAACGTCGGAATGAGTTATTTTTAATATTTCATAGTACTACCCCTAGACATTTTTCCCGATAAACTATCCACCATTTTTGTTACGTAGCTTATAAATTTGGGTAGTATTGAATTCTTGCTAAAGAAAATTTATTAATAGAAACTTGTGCGGACCTTCTATTTCTTGGGGGATAAAAAAGGCATGCGACTGCTTTAGATTCAATGCATTTCAAAAGGCGCGTTCTGTACAAGTTATATCACCAAATTCCACTGTTTTGGATTTAATTTTTATTTTTGTATTAAACTAACAAAGTATAAATATCTTAGTAATTTAAAAATCTGATTTATTTTTTCAGATTTTGCTCCAAGTTTCTACCCCAGTCTGCGAGTGTTGTTGCATCTCTTCTGTTTGCTGTTCATCCCATTCATACTGAAGCAGTAAGAAAAACCATATTTTTATGAATGAAATTTCTTGTAGGAATATTTTAGAGCAATACTCTTGTTTGAATTTAGAAGATTTATTCTCTATAAGTCATGCACATCCGGATCCGCAAGCTCAACAGTTGTTGTTTCAATATTAATTTCCCGTTAGGTAAATCTTTCTTTTAAAGAAATGCTATTAAAACTGATTTTGCACAATTTAATGACTATGATAAATGGTTTGCTATGAAAGAAAAATAAACATTTTCAAAATTCTAGTCAGATTTTTATCCACAAATTTTCCGCTAACTTTTTATTTTCCCTAACTAAACAATAGAAATAAAAACCTAAATTTTACAGTATTATATAAGATGACTAAAATGTGAACTCTGTAAGAAATAACTGAGGAATCGCATTAGGAAAGAAAAAATATGTTAATATTTGGAAAGTCAAACCCGCATAATATGCATCGATCGGCAACTTAGGATTCTGAGAAAAGGAACCATTTCTGCTAAATAAGGTTTCAGTAGACGTTAGAATTCTAGATTTCAAGAGAATGAACCGCCATCAAACTATCTACCACTGGAAATTATAGCTCTTTATATTCAGCAAATCGCATTTTTAATGTGAACCCAAACCTTAAAAGTCATATCCAACGCAAATATACTCTTTACGAAAAGCTTTGCGGAACACGTCTATGGACACGGCACACATATTAGAACAGAACCGACATCCCTCTTTCGAACATTGAAAAATATCTCTTCCAAGACAGCCAAATTGATTCTTCTAGAATTCTTTCAAGAGAAGTGCAATACCTTTTCAAAAAACATTGATAAATCGGATCCCATAACGGAAGAGCAATAGAAAAAACATGTATTTTAAAGGAATGCTACTTGATCCCAGAACTTCGAGTTTTATCTTCACTAACGACACAAATGTGTAGCCCCCTCTCAGAAATATATATTTTGTCCTTCCATCTTTTCTCATCTGGTTAGTGACAGATGTCAGTTTTGCTTTGTTCGACCCTCTTCAGACGATAAGTGGACAATGACGGTGATTTTTTTTTCTCGAGATTGCGTCAGCCAATAAGGATGAGGGAAGTCCAACTCTATCAAAGTCAGGTGGATTTTGCCTTTGGGGTGGGGATCAGCACTGTACACTTGTTCTTACCTGAATTTAAAGATAAAAACACTTTTTTAAGAGCGTGGAAGTGAACAATTGCATTCTGAGTTTCGTTCTTTTTTAATAAGAAGTATTAAGTATCAAAGACAATTAGTTTTTCTCTAGTTGATAAACAGACTTTATTTGGGGACAGAATATATCAACAAAAAAAAAACAGGATGACCAGAAAATCTCGTTTCAGCTCTTTAGATTTGAATCAAGGTCACGTATGATTAAGGAAATAACGAGAACCTATTGTGAAGTAACAGCTAAATTCATTGAGACAGCGATAAAGATGTTTAACTATTAATTTAAACTCATAAGATTTAAACGGACTTTTCCAATATCCCTATGTAGTTCAAAATCACAAGTTAACAAATAAAACCTTGGATGAGAGGGAACTTTATTTGTGTAAAATCTATAGATAAATGAAAATAATGTAATTCGTTATATTATTTTAATTTTCTATTGGAAGTCATTTTTTAAATAAAACTTGTTCCTCTTGCGAATTTATGTATTCACCGTAGTTCAATTTTTATATTCCATTTGCTGTTTCTAAATAATATAATATTTTAAACTTAAAATAATGTTTCATACATTAGTAGGAGTTCTTCCATTTAAAAAAAATATTGGAGCAAAATAAGCAAACATTCACAAATTATGTCTCAAGACATAATTTTCAGGGATTTGATACCCAATCCAGTGACAAATAGTCACCTTTTAATAATCCCCCCATTATTTGTGATTTCGAAATTTTAAAACCAAAATTAACATTTGAATTTTAATAGCAATTTTCATTCAACTAATAAAATAGCATCTGCTTGATTTTTGTTTGTTAAAAAAATCCAACATTACATTTTTAACACCAGTGTGAAATGAGATCACAAAATTTACTCTCCCCCTCTCTCTTTTACCTCCTTGGTTGTTGATAACGTTAGAATCCCTTAACTTGTGTCGTTATTTGGGATTAACTCCCAGCAATATTGTCTTTATTTCTTCAGGTAACTGGTGTGGTGGGACGAGCAGAGCTTCTCTCGTCCATATTTTTCCTTCTGAGCCTGCAAACCTACATGCAGTCGACGCATCAGAGGGGAACTAATGGTAAGATGATTCTACTAACACAATTTTCCTTGCTTCTTAACGCTGTTCATTGTCGTAGGAATACAAGCTTGGAGATGAATCTTTAGATGTTTTTCTATGTTTCCGATTGGCAATATCGTCGAAACAAAAGTTTGGAAAACTTGGGTGGGTGGGGTAGGAATAAAATTTGCGTAGAATTGGTTAAAAATGCAAAGTTTAACCCAGTGTTTAATTAAATTTTTGTAATGAGAATTCAGTCGTATGCATCAAAATAATTCTTTGTAGCATGTTTCAAATTTAAAATTTATTGATCTGAATACACTGAATACTGAAAATTTAAATGTACTGTATTTTTCTAGCTATTACTTGGTTTCAGATGAAAGTACTGATAACATAACATTTTTATATTATTTTTTACATAATATAACAGCTTTTATAAATCTTAAAAAAAATTTTCAATCAGACAGTAGCAATTATTATTGAAAGATACATATGTTTTTATTTAAACTGACACAATAAAGTAACAAAAATGCTTTCCAATATATAAGTTGGCTTAGTCAACACTGGTTGTTACATTATTCCTTAAAAATAAATTTCATTTCGTGTTTTATAACAAGCCATTATTCTATGTCTTATTGAATTAAGCAATCCGATAATCAATAAACACACATAGATCCTCAGTCTTAAGCTTCATCTGTAACTTTCAGAAAACACGATTCATCAAAATAAAACACAACTCCCGGACAAACTCCCTCTTTCTCCAGACAATCACAAAAGACAACGACCTACAACCAACCAGCGCTACATTCTCTCGCCCAATCGCCGATCCCAACAACTGCAACAAAACTCCTCTCCCTAAACAACAATCAGATCTTCCCTCTAATTAAACACCTGTCCAATAAATCTTAACGATTTGCGATACTGCAACAAGCTACAGCGACTGCAGTAGTCACAAAGCCCTTGCTCCAGAGCAATAACAAGAATCCTATCGTCGCGATAACAGCTGTGTCCTGGTACAAGGCAGGGCCCTTGTATCCTCCTAAAGGACGACTTGTCCTGGTGTTGGCAATAATAACGAATGATTCCCTGGATGACCACTGACTATTCTTTGTGATGTCGTAACGTGGAGGGTAATGAGCCAGGAAAAATGTCAATGTATCCTGGTGATAAAAAGCGGGTTTGATTCCTTGCGAGAGGCAGCCCAAGGTTAAATACATAAATGTCGCCTGTTTAAGGGTCCACAAGTGAAGCTTGCGCATAGGGTCGTAAACAAGGCAAGTATTAAGTTTTATCTCTCGGTGGGTTATTGTGATGGTTGGTTTTATGTTGAGCAATTCCGAGAGTTTATCTGATAATAGGGGGTTAGGGAGGGCAGATAGGGGATTGGGAGGTGGTAAGAATTGGGGCCCTGGTTTCTTCTTGGTTTCCCTCCCTGGTTTACGGATTCTTAGGTTGGAATCAGTTGAGTTGAAGTTGTGAAAGAAAAATTATTGGGTTTGTAGTGTTGTAAAAAATGAAGGTGTGAAGGACTCGTTAAAAATATTAAATTCAACATCGAAAACTGAATTAGTCATTGGAACACGAAAAAAAAAAGATTTTGCTTTATATTAAATCGACTAAATAACTGTAGCTGATATAAAAGCAAAATCAACTAACCGATATTATATTTCTCTAATATCAATTGATGTTATTTAGTCGATTTTATATTGTCACAATGCCAGGCAATATCGGTTAATATTTTTACATACATTTAAAAAAATATTTTTTAATTGCTAACATGAAAACAATCGATTCCTAATTAACTCAATACTATTTTTTCAACTGCTACTATAAATACTAATTGTTTTATAATAGTGATAATTTTATTCGTTATAACAACCGTATATTGTTGGTCCCAGAAAGTGTCGCTCTATCAAGGTTCCACTATTTGGTTTTGCAATCTTTTCTAGAGATAGAATTTTGAGTAGGGTATTTTAGATATCAATAAAGAACATCACAGTACGTGATATAAAAATCAGATTCACACATATGCTACACTGTAAAAAAAAGTTTCTTCAAAAAACGGAAATTTCCCGGCAGCACTGCTGCCGGATTATTTCCATCATTTGAGAAGGTGTCCGTATTTTCTTTTTCCATCATTTGAGGGAATGTCCGTTTTGTTTTTTTTTCTGTCAAAGGAGGGAAAACTACCGTTATTTTAGGGAACGTCCGTTTTATCTTTTTCCGTCAAATGAGTGAAACTTTCCGTTATTTTAGGGAACGTCCGTTTTATCTTTTTCCGTTAAATGAGAGAAACTTTCCGTTATTTTAGGGAACGTCCGTTTTATCTTATTCCGTTAAATGAGAGAAACTTTCCGTTTTTTTATGGAACGTTAGTTTAATATTTTTTCGTCATTGGAGTGAAACTTTCCGTTATTTTAGGGAACGTTCATTTGAACTTTTTACGTCAAAGGAAAGAAACTTTCCGTTATTTTATAGAACATTCGTTTAATATATTTTCGTCATTGGAGTGAAACTTTCTGTTATCTGATTCTATTGCGTCTGATATTTTTTCTTCAAAAATTAGAATTTTTCCCTAATTTGAAGAAAACGTTTGTACCTTTATTTTTCCTATACTCTATAATAATTAAAGATGTATTCCTCGAGGAAAAAAATATTCGTTCTTTATTTCAATTGAACTAATCAACAAGCTTATTTCTATTTTTATGAAATACGTTTATTTTACTCGTCATTTTTTTACATTTTTACTTTCTTTACCCTGCCTCCCTGTAGCTTAACCAGCCTGAAAATTTGATAAATTTCTAGTAATATTAAAATATACTTTAATAAGAGAAATACTAGAGATTATACGTTTGTTACGTGCAATGTAATAAATCCGGACATTATTACTAATGCCCGCGTATTTCGGGCAAAGTGATAAATACCATTGAATTTATCACATGCCCCGTCTCAACTTCGGGCATTAATAATCCCCAGTTTATCATATTGCCCATAAAAAATTAGTTATCAATTATTTCACCTGCTCCACTATTAAAATTTTTGAGTTATACTTTGATTTGTCTAATCAAGCTAAAAAGTAACGTTCATTAATACCTTTCTAAGTAAAATTTTAAGATCCAGTTTTATTTTCCTGTTTTAGCATAGGAATTAGGAATTATATTAAATACTTCAATGCGGATACATACTATATTGTGGGACGTTGGACGGACCCCCTGATGTGAGTCCAGCCTCTCAAACCTAAATTTAATTTACATATTTACTTCATGTTTGGCTATACAAATCATGTCAATTTATAAAAAAAAATACAGTCTGTAATATAATTTTCCCAAGTAGCATAGTGAATTGAAGAGAAATTAAGATAATTTTCAATGGATCTCTATATATTTTCTTTATAGGGTAGTGGATTTTCATTATATAATTCACAACTTTGGTTGATTAATAAAATATTTTAATATGAGATGAAAATATAGAATCAAACATAACTAACTAATCAAACCGAAAATTTTTATTGCTTTCAGAAATGAGTATTGGGTTTTACAATCATGATTAAAAAAGTAATTTAAACACAGTAATGGTATTTTCAAAATATTGAAGCACATCAATATTTCATTATTCAGCAGCAGGATTTATTTCAGCAAAGACTCTGAAATGAAAATGTTCTTTATTGCAGTACATGAATTTATTGTGACTAATGTTTGCAGGATTTGTTTGCCAACCACACAATTTGGCAGGCACGTCAAGCGATCATATACTATAAAACAAAATCATTAATGCTTCTATTTCTCTAATGTTACAGTTCTTTGATTCTCCAGGTACCAATGCAACAATGAATAAAAGTGAAGTATTCACTGATTATCGTAACTGAGAAATTAAGTCCTTTTCTAGGGTTGATTTTGTATTTTTCCAAACCCAAGATTGGCCATTCTGGTTGGATTTTGCCTTTAACCCAAAGGAGAATTCTGTGTGCTCGCAAAATTGTATCGTTGGAAAATAAATCAATTCAATAATAAATAATTCAATCTTGATCTAATCAATTGCAACCGAAGGTAATTTAAATAATTTACAACACCGATCACAGTATCACAAAGTTAAATCAAAAGTTACAAGTTATCACAAGTATTTAGACCATATTTTTGCGATCTAATATATTTTTTATTTCCAATGGCCAAGGTTACAGAAAGTCCACTACGCCATAGGCGTAGCGTGACCTAAAATGTTGGGGGGGGGGCACTGCTGAAAAGTTTTCAAAGACTCGAATTTGCATTTGAACCTAATAAACGACCTATCGATGTAGAAAAAACTCTACACCACAGGTAACTCTACTCTACTCCACAGGTAAAAGAACTACTATAGTTGCAGTGGCGTATGTATAGAAATTTATTTCGGGAGGGGCCCAATATATCCTAAAAGAAATTTTTTTAAAAAGCCAACAGCTAGAAGTTTGCACCGGGGGAGAGGACCAAAAATATTCCTAAGCCCCCCACCATGCACATTTAATAGATTCAATGTATTCTTTGTTAACATATTTTTAGGTATAATTTGCATCTTGAAGAAGTTAATATTTAAAAATTGTGAATAATATAGTTCCAAGCATAAAAGGGGGGTCTGGGGGTCCTCCCCCAGAAAATTTTTGGAAATTTGACCCTTAAAAACAGGGTTTTAACTCATTTTAGTACACCTAGTCAGAAATTTGGGAGGGGGGGGGCACGACTAGTTGCAGTAAATATATAGAAATACTTAGTGCAAACTAAATCTGATGTAAAAACAAGCATATAATAAGCACAAATAAAATGGACGTGAAAGCTGGAATACTGCTGTTTCGGAGACACCAAGCATCTCCTTCGTCTGTACCTAGAAATTTGGGTCAGCTTCTTTGCCCCCCCCTCTTATATACACCCTTAGTACCAAGAGATATACTATCATTACCGCCGAACTCAATTGTTATAGCTCTTTCATAAATTCTTATGACAGTTTTACCTCCTCAAAGAGCTTAAAAGATCTGAAATGAAGGAACTTGAAAATTAACGTTTTTAGCATTCTGATTTTTCGTTGATTTCAGAATTTTTAGTTGACCGACCGGTTGGGGGGGCACATGCCCCCCTGTGCCCCCCACCCGACGTTACGCCTATGCACTACGCCACAAAAAGGTATAAACAGAAACAACAAACAAACAAATGAAATGTTGCGAGAAAAGTCTAGGAACCCAATAAGTCCCTAGCGTGCCACGATCTAATATATTTTAATTGTGATTCAGTATATTCCCGATTATAATTTTTAAGCAAAAATGACAAACCATCCATAAAATCTAAATAGACGATTCTTTTAAATAATTTATAATACCGATCACAGGTATTACAAGTCTAATCAAAAGTTACATGTTATCACAAGTATTTAAAACATATTATTGCGATCTAATATACTTGAATTGTGGTTCAGTATATTCCCGATTATAACTTTGAAAAAATATTGACAAACAATCCGTAAAATCCAAATAGACAATTCTTTTAAATAATTTACAATACCGATCACAGTATTACAAGTCTAATCAAAAGTTAGTAGTTATCACAACTATTTAGAACATATTTTTGCGATCTAATAAGACTAGTTAGCTATGCAATATTTTAAGACTTGAGCTACGTGGCGAAGAAAGCGATCGTACGATGTTTAAATATCTGTTTTATCAGAGTATTTCTATTTTAAAGCATTATCATTTACAGCCAATAATGAAAAAAAATACGAACAATATATTTTACTTACACATAATAAAATAGCTGAAGGTTCGTTAGGCCTGAAGACGCTGGCACAAACTCCCATTACTTATTTACAACTCGTTGCTTTGAGTCTCACCAAAACAAGTGGAGAAATAGCACAACACGCATGCGTGAGGAGAGAGAAATTAAATAACGGAAATTTTCACGATAAAAATTCCGTTTTGAAGTTTACGGAATTAATCCATGAAAAATTCACGGAAAAGAATAGGTAAAAAGACGGTTTTTTTTTACAGTGTACATTATTTAACTTTTTAACAAGATTTTTATAAAATATTTATGATTTACTTTTTAAGATACCCCACATAATAAGGAATATTTTTATCAAAGTTAAGTTACATCAAGTGTTAATGGAAAATTTTTAACACTTACTGTATTTGTTAAGCTTCATAACTATGCAATAAAGTTTATTTATGAAAATAGCTTATTCCATTATAAAATGTAAATTTTAGACAGTTAATACATTGTAAATTTTATAAATATTTTATTCATGTAAATAAGAAATAAAATATTTATCAAAACTTTAAGGGCCTCTATTCAAAAATGAAAAGATAACTTTTAACTATGCAATCTACTCACACAAAGCTGTTTAGAAGCTCTTAAAACTTTGATGAATGCTTTTACTTTAAAGTCTTCACAACAATATTCTAAGATTGGATACGATTTTAAACATTTTAAAAGCATTGCAAATATAAATTAATTTTTTCAGAGCAGAGTTACATGCATCACTTGTGAAATATACATGACAGAAACTCATTGACTAGAGTTTCAAAAACATCGAAACTATCGGGAGGTTTTCAGGCGTTTTAGGGTATCGTTTAAAATAACAGATTTACAAAGTTTTGCCTTGAATGTCGGTATTAAGTCTATACGAACGAATTCTTTTTAAAGTATGTATCTTAAAAAACACCTTATTCTCACAAGTTTCCATTTACCTAGCTAGAGGCTAGTGACATTAATTAGGTAGTTCAGTATTAACACTTCCAAACATGTCTTAATAAATATTTAATTTTTGTTTCATAAGCATTTGCATTTTGATAGAAAGTTTATAAATGGAAAATTGAAATCGAGCGCTTTTTTTGTAAAAGTTTCAAGAATACATGGTACCATTAACACTGTTCCTAGCCTAGGGTTGGATACTTTAGAAAGTCGTAGTATACGCTTAAATGTTTTTAACTGCATGAATTAGATGTAAAGATATTAATACTCATTATTTTAAGATAATTTAGGGATGATGTTATTCTTTTAAAACCTTCAGGTGAATTTTATTTAACCAAAAATTATATTCTTAACATGAGGTTATAAATGTAATTTCTGTAATTTTAAAGTTTTGATAATGTTGATGTTTCATTCTCTAGATTATAAAGCCCTGTTCCAATGCCTTTTGCTAGCAGGTTTAGCCATGTTAAGCAAGGAACAAGGAATAACAGTCGTAGCAGTATGTGCGACGTATGATATATTTTTAGTTCAAAAGGTAAGCACATATCTTGTTTTCTTTGTTTTATTTTAGTAACTCCTATAGATTTTTCATGACTAACATTTTGTGCCTTTTAAAACGCATCACTCTTGACTATTAGTATCAAGTTTTATACACATCTTGTTTGTCAATAGCATTTATCAATGAGTATTTATCACTTAACCAGAAATACGAGGGCATTGTAAAAAATGCCCGAATTTATCACATTGCCCGTAATATATTATTTGAGTATGGCTCTATTTGAGGTGGAACGCACCCCAGAAAAGGCGTTTCGGTATATTTACATAAAAAATAAATTATTTTAAAATATTTATAAAACTAAATATAGGTTCTATTTCAGTTAGTCTTGATTAATAGTATTTTTACATTAACCTTCCTTCGAGCAAAGATTTTTCTCGGTATATTTTAAAGAAATGTACAATAAAGATAAGTTATATTTTAATATATTTTAAGAAATTTTTTATATAATAAAAAATTATTTATTTAAGAAATTTTTTATTTAATATATTTTAAGAAAATTTTTCGGTATATTTTAAGAAATGTACAATAATAAAGACTGCTTTCGGCGTACTACCAAGAAGTCATTTGAGAACTCAATACTGTTTGAAGAAATGCATCACGAGTCCGTAGAATTATTCCGTGTTCAATAATTCAGGCGGAAACGTCCTATTTTTTCTACAGCTCTAAGAAAACGTTTGATACTTAAGTTCTTGATTCTTTTTTATGCAGTTTTCCTGGGGAAAATACGAAAGTTTCTGAGATTTGCATGACAAATTCACGAGCCCAAAAGAACAAAACTTTGAGTGTAAAATTGTGTTACGCATGCAATAAAATTTTTAACAGCATATCACACTTATAGAGTGTCGTCACTACATAACTATATTTGACTTTTGTTATGAATAAAAGTTTAAGTTATTTAAAAAAAAGACTAATTGCATGGTTTATATTAAGAAATATTTAATACAAAAGAGAGGACTTCGAAACTTTTTCTAACTTCATAATAATTTAGATGGAATATCCCCCTCAAACAAGTTTACCGTTCCGGCATATCTCTTTCTTGAAATTGAGCCCTGTGTTTAAGTATTATAAACTTGTTATAGTATGTTGTTGAGATACAAATTTCGATCTGCTGAAGCGTGTAAGTTTAACATTCTAAAATAAACTACATTATTTTACTTCAAGTTTTAATCTTAAACATAGCTTATTATCAAACCTAATGGAGAATTATTCTTATCCCTAAAGTTGAAATGTGTATGATTGAAGTCGAGATCAATTTTCAGTAACTCTATTGTATTTACTTATTAATGATGAATACGTTAGTTTTAATATCCTGAAATGTTGACCCACTGTCGCATCATGTCATGAAAACTATTATTTTATTCCATCAATTTTTCAATTGCACCTTTTATGCTCGAATCCTAGAGAAATTTTCAGTAAACCCAACGACTTCATAACATTGGAAACGCTAGTTTCAACACCTAGATTATTTTGCTCAGTCTCGCGTATTGAAAATTATATTACTGCGTTTTGAATCCTTCTAAATAGGACACAAATTCCGAACTCAATACAAAATACATTGAACGAATGAATAGAAAAATAAACCTTCGACACAAACAAACAATGTGGCAGAACAGTCGACATGTATCTCTAAACCTATCCATTCCCTTTGTGAACCTAGCGACAGAGCCTTGTTATACGCACATTATACGCTCTCACCAGAGGTCGGCCAATCCCTCACTTGATCCATCATTATAACGATGGGTGAAGGGGGTTGTCAGGGTAAAGGGCGTAGCACGTGCACGTCATTACTATGCTGCGTGTCCATGCGTCACATCAGTTTCAATCAACGTTTGTGCCAACGGCTGAGGCATCAGTTATCACGTCTTGACTTGAGCATGCTTGTATGCACTGAAGTGCTGGTTTTAAGGCATTGATAACACGTGAAGTTCAGGTCTTTAGAGGTACTAATTGTTACACGTAAATAATTAGAGCTAAAATGCATCTTTCTTCTTTGATTGATTAATTTTTTCTTAATTTCGACGCTTTTCTTTACGATATTCATTAGTAAGGACAGTTTATGTAAGAATTAATTATTTAAGCAGAAGTGATAATTTAAAGGAATTGATAACGCGTGAAACTGTGCCTTGTAGAATAGATATTGAATTAAATAATTAAATTAAACATGTGCATCGTTCTTTTGGAAAATGAATACTTGAAATTTATTTCGGTACCTACTTAATCTTTTCTTATGATACTCAATGCTTGATGGAATACGATAAATAATTAATTGTTTAATTTTAAGTAGTAATATTACTGTGTCTTATTATACTACTGTAATTATAGTAATATTAGTAGAAGTAATATGAATAATAATTAAGCTATTTGATAATTCCATTAATTATTTCATCGCTGTTATTAATTAATAAAGACTTTCTCTACGTAATGGGTGTTTTTAAGTATTCAGATTGTTGAGAATTCTCCCCAAGACAGGCTTTTAACCATTAACGCATTTTGTCAACACATGGTAATTTGAAAATCACCTCTGATAAATCAATGACTTAAGAAAAACCTCTAAAACCCGAAAAAGTTATTTCAATGCAACACTTCAATGAAAAGGTAATCTTACGAGTTTTAAATTATCCAATAAAGTTTGTTCTAAATTAATTAAGAAACTGTAACAATGGGGGTGGATAAGCTACTATAAATCAGGCACCTAAAAAGATTTGGATCACACGAACTACTAAGATATTTCAACAAAAGTCATTAATGAAATCTTAAAAATGTATTAGAACTGTGTTAAGAAGATATAGACGAAGTATTGAAACTTCATTGATGACGTCAGATAACATTATAATTTTTCAAAATTATTCATTGTCTTCGCGTGCCACTATTTTAACTCCGCCGAGCCACACATTGTGTCACGCGTGACGCGTGTTAACCATCCCTGATTTAAAATCTAAAATTTAATGTCTCTTTGACATTTTCAAATGCGCATAATACGGTGTAGATTCATACTAGTCGTTAAATAATTTTGTGAATGCAAACCAAATGGATAGTTTTTCAGTTTTTCTATCAAATCTCTTTCACAAATGAAAATGCTCGTTTAGAAATGAGTTTACGAATGAAACGCTTTAGTAGAACGATTTTAATCATAAAATGCTCTAGCTAGAGAATGATTGTGAATATGCGCTTGTAAACAAAAGATTGTCTTTCTAGAAAAATTCATTTGTAAACATTTTGAAAGCGAAGATTTTAATGTGTAGAAATAAAAATATAGTGAGATACAGATTTGATGGTAGTTTTATCGGGGAATATATTTGAAGCTCTACACCAAAAGGATAAAATGCGCTAAAAATATCGTCAAAACAAACGTATTTACTCGACATTCTACTTTAAATTTGAATCATTTTCCTAGTTTATATCTACAAAACGGTGTTTCCACTTTTTATACCTTCTTATTGTTTATTTTGCTGAAATTTGTTTCAAAAATATTAAAACTTCACCATTGCAAATTTAAAATACCACGCATTTCAACTAAATAAACCTTTTTTAAAAACAAGTTTCATCTTTGAAATGATAACAACAAAAAGTTTAAGTGTTTACATTTTTTTAGAACAAGCAATGAATTTAGTCTATTCTTATAAGAATAAATACGAAACAAGACAACTCAAAACATATAAAAGAGCGATTAATGACTAAGGAACTGAACATTAATGTAAAAATTGTTTCAACAGTTCCACCTTCCTCTCTAGAAATTAATATCAAGTTCCGGTATTTATCTGGGATCATTTGTTTATCCTAACACAATCTCTCAAAAACATTACCGCTAAATATTTGCCCCACTATTTACAATTCCACTCCGCAATTTCATCTACACCGTTCCTCACTAAACTTAACATCCCGTTTTCAACGTAACTGAGAACATCAACATATACAAACGCTGCATTTACCCTCGAGCGCTCTCCTTAAACCACAAGGGAACACTTACGCGAAACCTCAACATGGGAATCTTGTGGTCAAACCAAAACTTTAACATGTCAACGGGAACGGGTACTTTCCCTTGATTAAGTTGACCCTTCATAAATATTTAACCCCCTCCTAGCAAAAAAAACCCCTCATGTATCCCCGGTGAGCGTTATCTCCCTCTTTAATTCGTTCCCGTAGTTAGTTACCTTATCTGGCAAGTTACCAAGGCCCATCGCCTTTATGAGAGCCGGTGATGATACCGGGCAAATGGTGCCGTAACCGAGCTAAGAAATTGCTGTGGCTTAGTTGCAATGAATGGGGGAGGTTTTTATATGAATGGATAAGTTGTGCGTTGGGTAGGTAGTTTGTGTTAGAGTCATGGTAGAGAGATGATGAAAATTCATGATTTTTTCTCTATTGCTTTTATCCTTTCTTCATTAACAATTATTGCTTAAAAATACAATTACCACAAAACGTGTGTACTCACAAACTCAATTTAGCATGCTCTAATAAAATTTGTGTGGGAAAATAATATAGCAAACTTCTAAATTCTACTCCACTTAATATGAACCATCATATTATTTTAATAGGAGAGATTCATAACTTTAATTTGATAACTAAATACTCTCTTGTATTATATTTTGTATAATGTGATGTAATGAATTATGTTTTAAAATCTTGTTTTGCTTTTTTGGATGAAAAAATTTTTAAGCCGATCAGATAGTTTGTAGAATTAGAAATAGCGCAGTAAAAGTGTGTCAAAATTAGTTGAGTTATTGATGCATTGGCATGAATAGGCATTGAAAAAACAAATTTCAATTACATTTTGCAATAGGTTTTGTGCATAATTTATGTGTGGGATAATTTATAAAAGTTAATAGTGTAAAAATTTTAATTCAATCGATAGTTATAAAAATGTAATTATTAAAAAAAAAACATTCTTCTTAGAGCAATTGAGTCACTAGATTCAATTTTAACTTCATTTCTCCTCTAATTAATACATTTAATTGAGTTTTCAATATAGGAGAACATTCTTTCACTGTATCTAGAAATGAAATCAGGAATAAGGGCTTGAAACAACTCTTTAATTTCAGTTATATATGTTATAGGGTGTTTTAAAAAAGAATGAAAAACTTCTCGGAGGGGGCATAGACAACCCAAAGTCAATTCAAAATTTCTTTCCAAAAAGCAATCCAGACACAATTCAGTTCAGAGATTTAGAGACAAAGACACATAATTTTTTCCAATGTGGGCAAAAGTTTCCAGAAACAACGAAATACATGCTATAGATAACAAAAAGCAAGGGATATAAATAAAATTCCATTACCAATTTCCATACTTTAACCTGTTATGGAAACTGCTATTGTCCTTAAACGATAGTATTCAAAATGCCACAAAAGCAATTTTTAATACATTGTTAAAGAATAACAATAGATACTCTTATTGATATATAGATACTCTTATCAAATAGCTTATTTTTGTCTTTTCCAGCACGTATTTCATTGCTCCTGGTAAATTTTTTCCCACACTTTTCTACATGATTCTTGCATGTAGAAATTAACATTACATCTACGTCCCCAGAAGTTTTGAGACATCCTGTAGATCATCCATCTCTTTACAGGGCGCTCCTCCCCCAGCCGAGCGGTCCCCGCGTGGAAAAGTGAAGGGGCCCACCCCCACGTGGAGAAAGGACCTGGTACTTCGGCTGCTGGTGTTGGGGATAGGGACGTCCCTGCTGCTGGCCCTCAGAATGAAGATGATGGGAACGAGGCTGCCGGTCTTCAACAGGTGGGTCAAAGGTTTTCAGGTGTCTAAAAACAAAAATGAATTTCTTATAGTAGTTTAATATGTTTTTGTCAGTTAGGGTTGACTGTAAGCTGTTTGATAGCCCCCAGTGATAAGACGTTAAGGATTGTAGAAGTTTGAAATTAATAATAGGATTACCAAGAGCGTATATTTTTAATCATTCGGTACTTTAGTATTACAGTCGGGCGCAAGTATCGGCAATCGGACTGTATTGTCTACATTTGACAAACCTATTACGCATAAAAACTATAAAATAACTGCTAATTAAGGTAATTTAATTATTATTTATTTCTATACTTGCTTATTTTTGGCGATTTATCGGAACTCTTGACAATTGCACCCGGCTAATCCTAAATTACCAATTATTCTTTCTTATGTTCTATGATTCTGCTTGTATAGAATTTAGTATGAACGTGAGCGTAACATTGAGTGTTTTAATGCAACTTTTTTTAAATTTTGAAATAAACATTTTAAAAACACAAGGAGTACACAGTTAAAAAACTCTAAAAGATATGTAAGCATTAATCACTGTTTTCCTGTGTTAAAAAGGTGAGCAAAACCTTACCACACTAACTCTAACATTCCAAAGATATAAAAAGTTGAAATTTATGCAACGGACTTCCCTGAATGGATTTATTGTAAAATGCCAGCAACCATATTTAAGTTCCCGTTGACTATTTCCTCACAATATCACAACCATTTTTGGAGAATAAATTACCTGTACTGTCCTGAAAAAAGGCAACAAAAACATACCTCTCAGAATTCCTTTTTCACTTGAAAGCGAGCCAACATACAATTTAGTCATTTAGCTTGGCACACCCCCTATTTCATGTCAAGCTAAATGCTAAATTTTGAATCGACGTCCTCTCCACAAAAGCAATAGCTAAACTGATTATTAAAAATATTCAAAGTCAGAGTTTAATCTAAAATGTTTTCAAAAGCATTGTTGTAAAGTAATCTGCAACAAAGGAAAAAATTGGTTATTGAGTGATTTTGGCTTTTACCGGACTTTCTGACCGACTTCATTGTTGCAATAATGGCTTTATTTTATTCATTGATATCAATGGGGGGTGTTAGTACACTGATGAATCGGACGGTGATTCAAATACAGGGGGGGGGCTGCTTAAAGGGGTGCTATGAAAAGAGCTTAGTAATTACTTATTAATGCCACCGCAGCTATTTTAAAAGTGTTTTGATTTTAAATAAAATATGACAAATGAATATAAAACACTATAAAACACATAGGGTGAACCGCCCAGTGAATGAACACTTAGCATTTGGGTTTGCGATTTTCCCACTTCAAAAATTTTTTTCAGGGCTTTTTCTCGGTCAATTTCTAAAAATAAAGTATGTTTCCATACTGGCTTTTTCTTGGCAATATGATCGAAGTATTTCCAGATCCAAGAAATCAATAGTTTTGAAGGAATCCTGATTTGAGTGAAAAAAGTGCGATAGACCCAGTGAATGAACAAAGTTTGCCCTAAGTATGAACAGTGTCTTCCAGTAAATGAACACTGAAAAATACCACGATTTTTTTTCAACTGATCAGCCTGCGTTACATAAAATAGAAAATGTTTTACTAAGAACTCTAAAATTTCTTCAATACACACACACCCGCACGCACACACACAAAAAAGGAACTTTCGGCCCGAGAAGCTCCCTGAAAACCCTAAAATGTAGCTATATAGAAGACCTTTTAGCATACTAAAATTTAAACATTTTTGGAGGAGGACCCCCGAACCCTATTTACCCACTTTTTCATTAAGGAGTAACTTTGGTTGGTCATTTTCTATGGGGAAAAATTTAAAGTTTGAGGTTTCGAAAGAGGGGTTGTGTACCTTGAAATTTCCTCTGAGCGTAGCAAGGGGTTATAAAAGCTTAGGTTAACCTTTATCCCGAGGGGGGACAAAATGGAGTATCATAGGCGTAAGTTCAACTTTTTGATTCGGGGGGCAAAACCTATAAGACCTCAGGACCAAAGGAGGCGTTACTAAACTGTTTTGAAGGGATTCTGGAACCCAAAATGTTTCTAATAGTTTTCCCTTTCCGAGTAAAATGTAGGGCAAATGTGAATTTTTGTGAACTTAATCACAAATTTTTGTGGTTAATACATGTCCTCAAGCAAAAGAGGGGTGTCTGGGTCCTATCCCAGAAAATTTGATCCAAAAAGTTGTATTTTCATTCATTTTTTGGTTATTTGGACAGGAACCTTTTTGTTTGGCTGACATAAGGTTTAGGCTATTGGGGAGGGTCTGGACCCTCTAACCCCTCCCCCTTATATACGTCCATGCCTGTTGTTTGGGACCATGGGTTCCTATGCAATTCTGAACCCTTATGATGTCTACCTCCCCTAGAAGTTTTCCCATTCATAATGATACACCCTGTATAAACCTAGACTTTTAAATCAAAAACTTATTCTATGGAAAGACAATACTGATCTTTATTATAACCTAGTCCTAGCTTAAGCTGTCAAATAAGCCTATAGGTCTTTTGGTTCACGAGATAAGCAGTTTCCCAGAGTATGAAAGTTGTTCATTTACTGGTAAATCTTAGTTTAATTACTCTTTCCAGTATGTGAACACTTGTACTTTCTAATCAACATACCCCGTTCATTTACTGGAAGGACACAGTTTTGATCATCGCGCATGTTTACATAGTTTAGCTTACATCATTATGAATCAAATAAAACTATAATCATGAGATTCTACGAAATATGCATTTTCCCCAGTAAATGAACACCTGTTCATTCACTGGGAAATCTCAGTTTGCACTTCCAGTAAGTGAACACCCCCTTATCTATCGCAATTTCAAAAGTACAGCTTCCTGAATTATGCCATATCAAAGATTAAGTCTTTAACATTTGATAAAAAACAACAAAAATCATAATAAGCGCAATTATAAGTTAGAAAAATATGAATGAATCAAGTCAAATCTTAACTTACCGGAGACTTTTTCATGGGCCTGAAGCTCGATCATCAGTAAAAAAATTTACACAGACTGAAATCGGAATATACGGTTAAATAAACGATTGCCTGGCCTCTAGGAGGTCTCATTGCAACTACTGAATTTTTGTAATAGTCTTTACAGAGTTCAAATAGCTTAATAATTGAGATTATACGACCATGTGTTCATTCACTGGGAGTGTTCATTCACTGGGCAACCCACCCTAGTAACAAAAATATGGCGTGTGAATATATGCCCAGGAGCTGAAGATCCATAAGGAAAACCTATGGGAATTTACAAGATGGAGAAGACGACCTTTCCCGGATTTTTTTGGCTACTACAGCTTTTTTGGAGGAAGTCTTGGTTAATTTCTTATTTTTTTTAAATAGTTCTAAGAGCTATAATATTTATTAAAATATAATTATAGCTCTAGTCATCAGTTTTAGTCTATCAGTATTTAAATAAAAATATTTAATTCTTATACTATATCCTACTTGGTTTTAGAATCATTTTATTAGAATATAAAAAGAGCCCTCAAATTTTGTATATATTTTAGTACCGGATATGCTTGGATGTAAAATTTTAAATTAGGAAGAAACACTAAGTTTTCGTACTTTTTTTTAATGAATTCAACTGCGGATATTAAGTATAAACATAGAAATGTTCTTCAGAATAAAGTTTTTAATGCAAAATAAACTTATATTACGTGGTTCTTATTAATGCTTACAAAGTTGGATACTAATGAGCGGAATTCGGATCTCGCCAACATAGTCAAGTTGTTTCTTAATAACTAACTCTAGAGAAGATAGGTTTTATATCATTTGATTTCTAAATTTTAGTTTGTGGCTTAATTTACATTAAGCAAAGAAATATAGGTTTTAATACAGATGTCTTAGAAAAAAGATTTAATTTATTTGAAAAGGCACAATCTTCTAAAATTTGTAGGTTTTTTTACATAAAATATGCTTACATGCTTAATTTTACACATAAGATTTTCAAAAAAGAAAAAGTGAAGCTATCTTTTAAAGAATTAATATCAATAGCTTTGATTTCAAGCATAAGATTCTTGTTAAGGAGGATTTTTTTTTATTTTACACAGAAAGTAGGACCAAAGAATATAGAACCTCTTTACAACGCCTCCCGCTCGGATATAGCGACTCCTTCATTGCAACGAGTAATAAAAGTGCCAATTGTTTTATCATATATGTATCATATATCATAATAAATACATATATAATAAGAATTTTATTCGATAAACTTCCTTTTTTTAAAACAACCATACATTGTTGGGGGTCGCTTTATCAAGGTTCTACATACCTTATAAATAATATTCTGATCACAAGTAGTTTCAACAACATCAATTTTTATTTAAAAATATAGATTAGATTTTTAAATTGAAGAATGCATGCATGAGATTTGAAATATTTAGTTAGCATAAGAAACAATACTGAAAGAAGAACTTATCAGTATTATTTTTAACAGAAACACACCGACGAACAACACCCAACTAAAGATTTATCAAAATAAATAACTTTTATCATTTACGTTTTAATGACCTAACTTCAGAAAATTATTTACAAACCAAATCATTCTTACAAATTTATTCAAAACCGTCTCATTTCTCTCTCATAATTAAAATCCCGTTCACTTGTAAACCATTCCCGAAGCAGTGACATCCAAACATCGATGCTTCCAGTTCGTTTACAGCTCATTTTCAAAGCATCCCATAAAACTATTCCGGGGTCTTTATTCTTTAACGCTCGTTCGAACGCTTCTATCTCTCCCTGGGGTGTTTTAATAGTCTATCCGGCCATTACAATGAACTTGATGACTGGCTACAGTGTAATCCTTAATTTGGAACTGTTTAAGAACTGAGGCCTTTCATTACAGGTACCTTTAGACGCTATCGGGAGGTTAATACCTTCTGAAATCGAGCCACATGCGGGGCCATTATTAGGAGATAATGGTTTTGATTGCAATGAAAAATCCCAAGTTAAATCTCTAATGCGTTTTCTCATTAGGTCAGGTTTATTGTGTTTAAATAAAACTATAATTTGTTTTTAAATCAGTAAAGAAATCGGAAAAGTATTAGTATAATTGTGAGTCTTGGTTTTATGGTTTATAATTTATGTGATTCTTATCTATTTTAAATGAGTGTCGAGTGTAAACTTTATCGTTGTTACTTTCCCCTTTGTAATAAAAATAATCAATATAATATGCATTGATGCAACCATCATAATCCGTTTCATGTTACGTTTATGGTCATAGAATGTTATTAAAGTTTCTGAAATAAATTCAATTAGTAGTTTTTTGTTTCAAAATAATCTTTTAAACATTTATAAAAAAGAAAATGTTTCTTTCAAGCCTTGTTTTTTAAAGTAAAAAATATGAAATAGTTGTCTCTACAATTTCAAAAATATTTCATTTTTAAACTGTTAATATTTGTCAATTCTAATAAGAATTATTATCATTTTTAATCATTCTTAAAGTTGCAAAAAAAAATAACTCTTTTATTTTCTTCAATTTTACGTTTACACCTTTATTTTATCAGTTATAGTATAACGATGGTGAAGACGAGAAACCTCGTATCTCCAATTTTTCCGAAATTGCGTTTTTTTATTGCTACCTACCTATTACAAACTACTCCACCGATTTTTTTTGCTCTCCTGAAAAGTTGTGATTTTCGAAATACGAGGTTTCTCGTCTTCACCGTCGATCTTGAAAGCTTAACATTGTTTTCAAAATTGAAATATTTTTGTATTAAAATTTAATTTAATTTTATATATTTTTTCTTTCTACGTAAATAAAAATATTAATTTTTCTCCAATTCTCCCACTGTTTTTGATCTGATTTTAATTCTAGATATGCCATTTACCCATGGACGAGTAGTTGCTTCTTTGGGATAGACAAATATGATCAATGTTTAATATTATTTTTTTATCTGTATTGGATTGGATTGGATTTCGGGTTACATATATTTTCCGGTATGTGTGCTTGATCTCAAGGATCCGCTTATACACCTTCGTCAAGTAAGACAGACACAACAGAATTTTTACTGACACAAAGAAGGAAAATACACCCAGGGGCGAGGGGAGAATCGAACTCACGACGGAGCAGTGCGCAGACTGCTGGCGTGAAAGGCAGAGAGCAAACCGAACAGGCCATCCGTCCCCCTTTTTCTCTGTATTCTTTATTTTTATTGACCATGTGATTTACCTGTTTTCTTATGTGTCTTGTTGTTGTAATAAATTTGATTTGATTTGATAAAATGCAGCCTAAAAAGTTATTTTTTCAAATAATTTAATATGAGAGACTATAGATAAGGTGGAGAGAAACTGTTTAATTAAAAATTTTCTGATCACCAAATTAAAAATATTTCCAAATGGTGTTTTCAAAACCAAGTGATTCAAATACAAATACAGTTATTGTATTAATGTCTACAACATTAATTTTGGAATATTTGAATCTTTGGCATCCCAAATTTTTTGAGTACAGTTTTTTTTTAAATATTTGACAGGTTCGACAATCCAGCTTCATCAGAATCATGGCCCATCCGGCATCTCACTCATCATTATATGGTAGTTTTGAATGCGTGGCTCCTTCTTTTCCCGTCAGATCTGTGCTGTGATTGGACAATGGGAACAGTTCCGTTGGTCAGTTCGTTCACTGATTCGAGGAACTCAGCAACTTTATTCTTCTACAGTATAGTGTGCGTAGTTCTGTGGAAAAGCTACCGTTCCAATAACTTTTTGTACAAACGAGTAATTTTGGTGAGTATTTAGATTCTTCTTACTTTTTTTCCTTTTCTTTAGAATAAAATTTAAATTTAAGATCAATGAAAAAAGGTTTATAGGTAAAGGAGAGGAGGGTATTATGGAATACCATTTATATTTTTAAGAATAGCCATTCTGTTTTTGAATAAAAATCTACAATAACATTTTAATTACATACTATAACTAATGGTAATGAAGTGTCAATGGTGAAAGAAAATTCAGAGTAGGTATACTCAAACGAGTTAAAACCCTGTTTTATGGTCCAATTTCCGAAATTTTTCTGGGGATATTTTTTAAAATTTATTAATATTAATTATTAAACTTAATTTATTTAATATTTATATTTTTAATTTTTTTATTTAATTTATCCAAAGGGGAGTATAAACGTTTTCAAAATTTTTCCAAAGGAATATTTTTGGGTCCTCTCCCCCGGTGCAAAAATCTAGCTTTGGGGCTATAATGATTAAAATTTTTAGAGGATATTTGGGCTCCTTCCGAAATAAATTTCTATATAAGCCACTGTGAGTGATTAAAGATAGCTACGTACACCCCACAAAAATGTCTTTAAAATTTAATAAATCATTTAATTTTCCTCCTTTCTTCTCCAATCTTTTGATCTTCAACGTTATTATGGGATAAAAGTTTCAGGTTAAGCACACAAAAACCAGAACCCCTTTGTTCTGGAGATAGAAAACTTGTCAACCCAACCTCGAGATTTTAATACCTTTCCTCGACACAAGACCTTTTAGCTCTCAAATTCGTTTTTCAATCAAATAAAATAAGACGATCCTATAAAAGAATCTAGTCCGGTGTAAAAACTTTTAAGTTTACATTTCTTCAGCTATCCATTAACGAAAAGTGACAGAGTTTCTTAAAAGCATTTTGATCGTAAATTTTTGAAATTCTAATGAGTATGGTTTTAGCTATACCGACAAAAGTAAATCTTTCGGTCTTAGCTTAATTTTTTCCCGATAAGGCTTCAATGCTTTCAGCCTTTTCCATTAACGGACATCGAAGGGTTGTCAAAATCCCGCTTATTTAAAGTGTGTCTCTCCCTCCTCAAACATCCTGCGTCAGTAATACGATTGATCGGATTCGATTACAAAGAAAGAAGTAAAAAAACTTTTAATGCATTAATTCTGCTACACTTGGATTAGTGAGACAGTTTCTTTTGTTCTTCTGATAGAAGAATATACATACAGGGTATTTTTAGAAGTCTGTTTTCACGTTTTATTTGGAACCAACGTCGTGGAAGTAAGGTCTACTCCTATGTAAGTGATGAATTGATCCAGCTGAATTCATTAGGCAGCTTACAGTGTCCCTAGTAGCAAAGTTAAACAGTTTTAAAAATACTTAAAAAACTAAAGGAGTTAGAACAAAAAGATTAATGAGAATATTGTAATGAGAATATTGTAACACGGGAAATATCATAAATATTGTATGAGGTATTAGCATTTGAAAATTGTACTTTTTCAAGCCTCAAAAAAGAAAAGTTTTCCGAATTTGCAAGTATCTAAAAGTTATCATGTAGTTTTAAAAGTTTTTTTTAGTTAATAAAAACTTTCCTATTTCTCTTCTAGGGGTGTTGTTGTTGTACATAATCTCAATGAATTCAGCATGATCACTGAGATATGGGTACAACTTATTTTCCTGACTCTAAGAGACGTTGGTTCAAATTAAAAACCGTGAAACAAACTTCTGAAACAATCTATATATTCCTCTAAATATAGAAAGTTTCGATAAAGAGTTAATGTAGACTAGAACCGTTGTATTTTCAAAGAACGCTTTCAATAATTTTTAGGCTATAATACCCAGTGTATAACAACTTAAACAGTATTTGTACTTTATCCTAAGAAGTGTTATCTATAATACCTTCCTAATGCTTAACACTCCCTTCAACTTAGAACAACAGGGATTAGCTGAGGTTGTTTCTTTGCAAAAGGCCGTTAAAAATACCAATAAAAGCAAAGATGAAATTCTCCTACTTTTTTTATGATGAACTACTATTGTTGCAGGTTGCAGATTCCAGGTTTATTTTTTACCTTTCTTTTAAGAGTAATAAATTTTCTAACATTAAAGAAATTTTAGAGCCGTTTTTCCTGTATTTTTTAAATTATTATAACTTTTTTACTTATTTTTTTTTGTAATTTTATTTTCTTTAAATTAATGTGCAACACTACGAAGTTTCTTTTGAAAAAAAAATTGTAAAGTAAAAAATGCATTGGTAAAATATGCTTATAATGAATAACACTTTCTAAAACTCCAATGTGTGTAAAATTAAGGACAATACTTCTCAATAAGTATTTTATACACCTCTTTGTAACATTTTCTCTTTTAAAATAAATAGTTACACTACGACTGACGTTTCAACAAACATAGCTCATCATTCTCTCAATTGTCTTCCAATATGAATACGACCAATATGTTACAACTTTCTAAAGCTCCTATGTGTGTAAAGTTAAGGACAATACATCCTATTAAGTATTTCGTACACTACTCTTCTTTATAACATTTTCTCTATTAAAATAAATATATAGATACACTACAACAGCAGTTTCAACAAACATATCTCATCATTCCCACAATTGCCTTTCAATATGCATATAAGTACATTTTAAAGCAGAAATCTATTCGAGCAAGACAATATTTTTCAAAAAGCAGAAACTAAATAACAAATCAATCAATTCCCATGCGATAAAAAGTGACGACTTTAACACATTTTTCCCTTAAATACAACTGTCAATTTCAAGCAACGCTGGGAAGAATAGTTCAATATATTCTAAAGGAAAGTTTCAACTTGTCTCCCAGCGTGTCTTACAACTTCCCGGATTTTCTAAAGAGAACTTCAGAAACACCGTTTCGAAACACCCGAGAGAGGAGAAATAAATTTATTCGCTAACATTACTGGGTAGACAGTATTGATCCCTAGTGACAGAAAATAACCTGGACAGGGATATTTTTTTATCTCTATCCTATGTTCTGTTTATATTCTCCATCGTTTAATTTATTCTCCTCTTTGTTTTCTTAGTTTTGGGATTATACCTGTGTCACTCCGGTTTCTTAAAGACAAATATTGTATTATTTTTATCCCACAGGTTTTACTAAAAGATAATTTGTCGTCGGATGTGATTGATGTTCTTTAATTTTAGATGGATTGCATGGTTGCTTATTTATTTACGATGGGGATAAAGTTATTTTATAATTTACTTTTAATATTTTTACTAAACGTTTTAAAAGCGTTAGAAAATTTACCACAGATCACTATAATTCTCTCTATGAGATAACATTTTGTGTAGTTCATTTAAAAGAGAAATACTAAACCAAGAGTAAAAATGTCAAGTAAAACCGATATAAAGTTGTTTTAAACAGTGTGAAGGAAAATTTACTGAACCATTTTCAAAAGTATTGATACTACTTATATTCCCTCGATAAAAACTGGGTTTTATTTTTCATTATGTGTATTAAGATATACGTCCTATAACTTTTCTCGATTGAATAATTAAAGTTGTTTCATTATTTTGCAATAAATAAAATCGTAAAAATGATCTGTGCCATCATGCAAAAGTGATAGCGTCATGTGAAGTAATTGTAAACGGTGTCATTTAAAAAATTACAAATTAACTAAAAATTACGTTTATCTTCCAATCAAAAGGATATCAATTAATGAAAAAAAATGGTTTTACAGTTAATTGGTGTGTGATCACTATTTTTTATTTGCCCCAAGGAAGTCTCTTCATGGAAGCAAATTCAAATTTAAAAGTATGCTAGTAATGCATTTATTTATACATATCTGATAGGTTTTCACTTTGTTCGCAAAATTAAATTAACTAAAGATTGAATCTATTCTTTACCACTAATCTGAGGAGAACTATTTTAAATTCGTTTTCTAACAAATTCGCATTTTATTACGTTTATCCTAGGAATATTTAAAAACAAGTAACTACTTGTTAACTACTTTCCAGAATGTCAAGATCTTTCTTAAAAGATACACCAAATATTTATTCAACCCTTTACATCTAGGACAGCAAATTGTAACGCACAGCCCATTTTCTTCAGGGAAACATACTTTATGGTTTTGTCACCTTATTTCCGAAACAACGTTTCGCTCTCTACTGACATAATTTACAAAACATTTTCGTTACAATCCCTCTTCATGTTATATCCTCTCCGCAAACAAAAAGTAAAAAAAAAAATGATCAGTAATTTTTTTACGGCCCAGAACACCAAATCCCTAAAGCCCATTTCCTGGGGGAGGTTATGAGTTCTTTTTTTCTTCCTAGACTTTTGAAGAATGATAAAGTTGCTCTCTGATCTCGTGACTGTGAGTTACAGCATTCCCTTTTTTTTATTTGAAACTCTTTTTTCTTGACGGCCACAATATTGTAACACGACCAGAGCAAAAAGATAAAGGTCCTAAGGAGTATGTTATTCAGGATGCCGCGGATATTGACATTCTTCCACTGGAAAAAGTTTTTCTCCTTCGGGTTTTTTTTTTTTTTTTTTGACAAATATTAACCCCACGGAGGTTTTGTCTTTCTTTCTTTCCATGTTGGCATGGAGGTTTAGTGTGGGGGATATTGTATTATAGGGAAGTCCGAGACAAGGGTTGTTTCTTTTCCGCGCATGAGATTTGAGAATTATTGGCGAGTTTGATAGTTGCGAAAAAGTATAACTCAAGATCTCATAACACCGCTTTTTTTACCAGTATTTTTTCAAAACCGACACAATTTTGTTTTCATTTCTGTCTGGACATTAATCAGCATTGTCTGCTAACAATAAGGTATAAGGAAGTATTCACATATGACGTCACACAATTTCAGGTAGTTTTTAATGGTCACAAGTTGTGTCACATCTCATTAACCCCCCCCCCCGTTAGGATGTTTTGAAACTAAAATTTTGTTCAAACGTAACATGTTTCAAATCTTAAATTATTTTTCTTATTTGATGATTAGTAACTTTTTATTGAACCATTTTTGCGCGGACTAGAATTGAAAGGGTTAACTAAGTGACATAATTTATGTGAAAAGCCTATTATACATCTTAAAATCCATCTGAACTTTACTTCCAAAAGATCTTTACAAAACCTCATATATTGCAAGTTTGCATCACTTAATATGAGTATTATTTTTAAATAAGATATCGCGTGGAACACTTTTACATTTACACTTTTTTTATTTCTTGGATAGTAATCTGTATAGAATTAAATTGCGAGCTTGTTGAATAAAAAGGACTCGTATCAGTTTTGAAATCAAATCTACTTGGTTTGGGTAAAATACGAAACAAACAATAAACGTAAAAAGGTATTAAGATCTTCTCTCAGATTATGATTTAGGAAGATGGGATAATGTGTGTTCTTAAGTAATTTATTTGAAATAGCTTTCAGTTTACCTGAATCTGCTTACCTTTTAATAAATATTGATACATCTCAATCAGCTCATAAAATATTCAGAAAAGGGGAATTTTTAATCCAGTATTTAATTAAAATCTCTTTAATCCAAACACGAAATGCCTTCTATTTGTTAAACCCGTTTCTCAAAATAGAACGAATTTTCCAATTATTTCGGTATGTATTTGAACAGTGTTTAGGTTATTTTTGTGTTCATTAAAAATATTATTGATAAAAGGAATTTACTATCGAAATCATCAAGCTTAAGTCTGTTTAAATCTATTAAGTCATCATCCAACGAAATAACAGTGTAAAGATTGAAATTGCATCCTTTATAATTGATAGAATTGTTTTTAATTGAGTATAGTATTTTTAAAATAACGTCTGATACCAGTAAGACAATTAAAAAGTAATTTTATGTACGAGTTGCTATTGCTCACCAACCACCGTAGACTGCTTACGCAGGACCTTTCGGATCGCTTTGCAATCCTCACAAAACCCAAACTTATCCACTTTATAAAACAACCGTAAAACAATTAGCAGAAGAAAAAAAAAGTAAAAGTTTCTTAAAAGTAAAATATTTTTTTGTTCGAACTTATCAATACCTAATTTAATCAAAATGTTTTCCTTAAAAATATCTAGCAAATCTACTAATAACTATTGTTAATCAACATTCTGAAGAAGAGAACTATACTTCGACTCCCCATAGTTTTCGAGAAAATTTCGACAGAAAAAGGTATGACGCCACATCCTGTTTGCACTAAAAATGTTTATTCAACACTTGAACATGGTTATTCAGATATGCTTGTACACTATATAAGATGTTAAAAATATCCATTGCGCATGCATGCGCGCACAGTGGAATGAATTTAGTTTTTATCGGATATGACGTCACTTTTTCGGGCGAAAATGTCTTAGAGGTATAGTTCTTAGGAGATTTTTTAAGTACTTTACGCAGGGAATCTCTCTGTGCAAAGTTTGGGTGGACTTGTTGAAACACCCTGCATTAGTTTATTTATTTGAAAAAAAAAACTCTCAAAGAAACTCAAACACTCGATACGATACACAACCAAATATTAAGCAGGTGAATCCCTCGTAACCTCATAATGTAACCCTATACGCTACACAGCTTGGAAACGCAATATTGTATTCCCGATAATTATGAACCTGTGTGGGTGCGCTGTCGTATTTGGTTTCAAATTATCATACTTCTACCACATTAATGAACTAGGGTGAGTGATGGCCTCAGAAATCCTATAAGTTATGATCTCCGGAATTTGAGCAGCTGGCTCACTCATTGATAAATCCTAATTACTACTTTCCGATGACTAAACGTTGCTTCTTTGAATAAATCCTAAGAATGAGGGAATTGCATAGGTGAGGGATTTGCTTAATTTTACACTTTTTTGATACGTTATAGTTTAAAACTCTCAAATATCACATTTTAAAATTCAAAAATATGTTTTAAATAACTTAAAATTCGATTTTATTTTTGCCAAAACACTAGTAAAGTCATGTGATCAAAAAACGGGATTTGACGTCACAGCGCCGTCGAAACTAGTGAATTGTTGAAAATAAAAGAAATCAGACTTATCATAAAGCCAAAACACGCATAAAACCAAGACCCTCTATATAATGGCCTCACAACTCGGGTGGGTGACGTCACACTTTCCGCCACCTTTGACGTCACATGCAAAACGACGCCATGATTTATATGTAACACTGAACAAGGAATATTCGTGTTTTTGTTATTAACATTAATGTAACGATGTAAAAACAAACGCCGTGATATTAATTTTTAATGGCTGCTATTTAAACCGCAGTTTAATGAGTAGAAATCTGAAATAAGCATAAAGTATCAAAAATGTCTTTTAATTTAACAAAATTGATGGAACAACAAACAAAAACGTGATGCCATCTGAGAAAAATGTAAAAATACAAATCAGAAGAATTAACTAGAACTTAGTGCTACTAGTGCATTTCCCGCAACAATAAATACAGGGTGTCCCAAAAAAGACTGACGCATTTTAAAAATCAATATCTCGAAAACTAAAAAAGATAAAAATATGCGGTTTCTTGCATCCTACTCAGGGGGGCAAAGAATTTTCGTACCCAAAATTTCAAAATTTTAGTTCCAAAATGCATTTATAGATGGCAGCACGAGAAGTTTTCCCGAAATTTAGGTATAAACTGTCAGCGGAATCCCTGCTATTGCCTTGTGGTAGGAAAATCGAAGTTGAGAGATAGAATCGATTTCAGAATCGAATTAGATTGAAATGCTTTAGCTAGTTGGTTGTTTGATTGATCTTTTATGGCACAGAGGAGATATTGTTAGGATTTAATTCTAAATAATAAAATCTTTGGGAAATCGAACTTTGAGTTCTAATTGGAAATTATTTTTAAGGAATATCATGGAAAATTAGAACATGATTTCTGACAAAGGCTGCTCCATTAATTGTTTAATCTAGGGGGTTATACACATTTTAAATCACCGGAAACTTTTTTATTTAAAATTTCTATATGAAGCGTTTTTCACTGCTTTTTTTCAGAGGATGGTTATGTAAAATATTTTAAAGGAAAATCAAAGTTTTAGAATCTTTGAGATGACATGTTATAGAGGGGATATTAAATTTGACTTGGTGTGTGAGAAAGGGCCCCGATCAGACTAAGTTACACTAAATTTAAACTACATTTATTTTCGGAATTAAATAAGTGGATGAATTTGGCAAGAATTTCAGTGGAAGTGCGGAACTTCTTTAAAATATTATTTTAGTGAAAATAGGGTTGGTTGGCTTAAAAATGATCTTTTGGGGTTAAACAGAATATATTTATATTTTTTTTTTATTTTGGCGTGCTGATTTTTCTATTGGGCTCAAGAAGAATCAGGATGTCAAAAAATAATAAATTTCATATAGTCTGTTTAACCCCATATGTTTATTTTACCCCACCCATCACTACTCGCATATGTAATGTACCCACATCTCTATCGAATTATGAGTAGGTTGGGGTGGGGAAAAATGGGTCTAGTGGGGTAAAATAGGTCTAGTTATTTTAACAGTTTATAGCCGCGTTCACAACAGCCAACCTGTTCAACCGGAGAAAGAGCTAAAGAAGTAGGGGAAAAGGGAACTCCGAAAACCAGCCGTGAGGAAATTTAATAGCCCGTTCACAAGAGCACTCGTCCTACCAGTAGAAAGAATCACGTGACAAGCGAGTGAGCTCGTAGATATGCGGGAAGCGAGCGAGAGCGCTGTCTACGAAAGTTGGTCCAATTAAAAGATTTCCTACTGCTATTGCCCAGGAGAGAATTTCCAACTGATAGTCAAGTGCTTTATTCCCTGCGTAGGGAGAGCAGTGGAAGAAGAACCGGTTTTCTCTGCCTTTCGTCCGGTAGAATGACTGTTGTGAACGCGGCTAATATTTATAAAATTTAATGTTTTTTTGGCATGCTGATTTTACTTGAGTCTCAATAAAAATAAGCATGCCAAAAACATTAAATTTTATAAATATAAACTGCTAAAATCCCTAGACCCCCCTATTTTACCCCACTAGACCCATTTTCCCACCCAACGCTATCTGACCAACATCCGCCATAGAAACTTGCAAGTTTAATAGAAAACCCGGTAATCTAGGATATTCACTCGGAACACAATCACCCCTGTTATGTGCATCGCAGCACGAACTACCATACTACCATATACTGTTCTTCTAAAGATCACCAATAATCTAAACTTCCCATTCCCTCAATAAACGTTTAAAGAATTTATTTGGATTTCACCTATTTAGAAAAAATTAATGCGTATTTAACAAAATCAAATTCAGTAATTTGAAAAATATTGGCTGAAATGAGAGATCCGTCTTAAGGGGAGGACCACAGTTTGGTTTAGTTGTCAAACTGATTCAAAGCGTAACCCAAATCTTAATATTTTCCTTAGATCGAATCTTAAATCTTCCGAGAATCGAATAAGATTCGTTCAGGATCGAACAACATTCGATTCTGTGAATCGATTTTTAATCAAACTTTGGTTTTCCTGTCACAAGTTAAGTAACAGGGATTATTCCGATACCTTTTCCCTGATTCCCTCAAAAAATTCTTGTGCTGCCATCTAGTTAAAATTTTGGAACTAAAATCGAAAATTCTGGGATGAAAATTCTTTGGCCTAACAAGTAGGGGGCAAGAAACCGCACATTTTTATCTTTTTTAGTTTTTGAGTTATTGATTTTTAAAATGCGTCAGTCTTTTTTGGGACACCCTGTATAATGCTTGATTCTCATCAGTTTAATCTTATAATAAATTAAAGAATTTAGTGTAATTAAATAAATTATATACTATTGGAAGAATTCGAAAATTCAATGATTTGTTTTAATTTTTAATAGATTTTACTTTTTATTTTACTAGTGAATTTTTTTTTAATTTTCTAGATAAATATATAATAAAAATATTGTGAGAAAAACCTACATGACATGCATTCATTATTTGCAAACTGAACTAAAAGCCATGTTAGTCCTAAGGCTAAAAAACTGAATGAAAATACAAAAAAACTGTACAAAAGCGACAAAATTTTGATTCTAAACGAAAGATTTTGAGTTTCCAGAACAGTATTATCAGCCTTGAAGGCATACATAACGCGAGGAGTTAAGAAAGTAAGTTTTTATGCTCCATAGACTTAACATGGGAAATTTAGCGATTTTCCGCCACCTTTGACGTCACAGTGACGTAGTTGTCAGGCTTTGTATATAGAGGGTTTTGATAAAACTCGTCTGTTTCTCTAGTGAACGGCCAGAAAAAGAAAAAATTAAAACATTGAATCCTAATAATTCCAAAACCAATAGAGCATTTTCAATCACATGACTCTGCCTAACAACGGCCTTAGCAACGTTGTTTTATTCCTCCAGTGACATCATGTGCGAATGCTGCTATTGGATACTTCTGTGTCCCGCCCCTAACAACAGCCTTAGCAACGTTGATTTTGTCCTCCAAGTGACGTCATGTGCGAATGCTCTATTGATATTTTTTGAAAAACAAAACGCCAATCTTTTTATAAAAAATATCTGTATGTGTCTTTAAAATATCATAGTTTTTTATTTAAAACTTTATGAAGAATAGCAGAATGAAGCAAGCTAATATACAATAACATGGCGAAACCAGTGGGTCCAAGCGCTGTGACGTCACACAGCAGCCATAACGAAATTACTGTTTTTCTCGCCAATACTGGAAACGACATTTTAAAAATTAATATATCTTGGGGAACAGTTTTCCGATTTCAATAATTTTTACGTCATTTTTCATGGATTTTCATCCTCTATCATAATAAAATTAAAAAAAAAACGTGCAATTCCCTCATTATACTAATACTATTTGTCAAAACGGTTATCCACAAATAGTTGACGTATATTGTGATGGTAGGAAAAACATATTGATGTTGGTTGGTTAATTGGTAATTGCTCCAATGTTCTCTGCACGAGCTCTGATTGATGTTATAGTGATAATATAACATGGTTAAAAGTTTTTATACCATAGATGCATGTGGAATATCTTGTAACTTCAGTAATTCAAAGCTGAACGGTCCAAAAAAAAAGTTTTAACCATCCAAAACTTGAAGTAAAGGAGTAAACATTTAGGAGACGAAGATAAATCATCTAATAGTCATTTATGATTTCCAAATAGAGAATGAATGTGTGTTATAGTATTAGGGTATTACGCTGTAATAATGCTGACTGAAAACTACATAATCCAATATCGATTATAATCGATATTGTATTATGTACCTGAATTGTGCGTGTTACCATTTCAGTAACAATTTCTAGCAATAGTGGCCTATTTCTAATAACACCATAATAATTAAGGCAAGACACTGAAATATGATAATTTAAGGACAATTTATATAGTCAGACCGCTACGAGGAAAAACTTTTGACGTCGTACAATATATTATGGCAGTTGTTAAGGAAACGGATTTTTCCACTCAAAATTTTGGGGGTGATGGTAATTCAAAAACGCTGAAAAAAAGTTCTGTTCTAGATATGTGTGGCTATTCTTTGAACTTCTTTTCAAAGTTTGTTTTTCATGTCATTCAAGTTATTCTCGCAGCGGTTAGATTATACCTTACTGCTTATGAAACTTAATTGCATTTTTTCACAGTTTAATTCGCCATACCTTTTATCATACTGCATAAAATAATATACCTTCTGTTTTTTTAGGGTGTGTCTTTGTGTGTTTTCCCCTTTATACCTGCGTCGAATCTCCTGTATCCTGTGGGCTTTGTGATAGCAGAAAGAGTTCTTTACCTGCCAAGCATGGGGTTTTGTTTCCTGATCGCCCATGGGTGGCATGGACTGTGCCAAGCCAACAGGTGAGTCATCGCCATTAAAAAGAATTTTGAAGATTTTTTTTTTCAGTTTTTCTCCATACATAAGTAAAGTGGTAACAGGAAACACTAAATAATAATACAGGCTTACTACATATATTATCCAAATAGGAAATCAGTTTTATAGGTTAACTCTGATTTAATGATCTTTAGATCACTATTATCAAAGTTATATACCGTACATAAAATTATTCGTTCTTCTTTATTTATTTAAAATATGTAAGTGCGTGCATAACAATTCATTTCAGAAAAAAATACTATGATAGAGTGTCTCCAAAAAGGTGTTTCTGAAGTATACAGAGATTATTATAGTGACTAGTAAGGAAATTATAAAAAAAAATGCAGTGTTTATCTTTAGATTTGATCAAAAATCACAATTTTTTGGTTTAGTTTAAATTATGTTAAATTAGTTAAAGAATGTTATACTTCAAAAACTCAATATCCTAAGTGAAAACTGAGGCATATTTGAATGTAAGAGATCATATTCACATGGAATGAGCTCCAAGTGCCAAAACACTAAAACACATGTTAAAACCCATATTTTAGAGTACATAATATGGCCTGAAATGGGTTCTTGTACTAAAGATATCATGTGAAAACTAAAAACTTTTGATAAATTAAATGAAGAGGTTTTTCTTCTGTTAGAATTGTTTTTTGTCCGAGTGCTTTGTATATTTTCTACAAAAAAAAAATATGTTTTCGTTTCAGTGTCAGAAACAGGTAATAAGATAAATATTGCTAACTATTTTTCTTTCGCTGGTCGTAGTCATAAAATTTTCTCGGCGTTTAGAACTAGATTTTTTTTATTTCAAACTTTAAAGCAAATCTACAAATAACAGAAAAGAAACTTTTTTACGAAATTCACTGGAATAATATGTACTCATTTCTACTTATAAAAAAGCAGTTTTCGCCTGTTGAGTATGACAAAAAAAATATGGTTTCGCAAAAGATTTATGACCATACCAAATGTCTAGGCTTAAAGAGTATCTTTAAAACAAGTTACTTGAAAATCTCGCAGGGAAAAAAACTATCACCTCACAGTTAGCAAAAGTTTCCATAGCCTCTGATTAAAACACGGAGTTTAAGTGGCCAAAAAAAATAGTTTTAAGATTAAACCAAAGCTCACTTTCTTTCTTTCTTTCTTCCACCACTTAATTAACAATTTTTTATTCCTCCTCCGCCATTTTATTCTTAATTTTTGCAACTTTTTTTTCATCCATGTCATTATCAAATCACTTTTCCCAAAACACCGAGAGGCGATACAGGCAAAAAAAAACATAGAGGATGAGATTTTTTTCTCGCATATTTTTTCGTCGACCAAAAATTCTGTCATTTACCTTAACCTCGCAAAAGGGAGCTCTTAAAAAACCATTTGAGGTTCCGGCTCAGTAAACTAGGGAGGGCCATTTTCAAGAAAGAAATTCACGCATCAAGAGTTTAAGAGATTTAAATACGGGCCATATGAGCATCAGCTGTGCAGGCTTTATTCTTGAGTTCGCACATTTTACACCCTAGTGCTTCCGAGACTTTTTTTTCTACTTTTAAGCCTTCAAATATAATTATTGGAGTTCAACAGTTAATTACACATTTAGCTTCCGAACAAAAAATAATTTTTGATTTTATCTCAAAGTTTAAGCTTGGATTGTTAACCAAAATTATTACTTTTGGAATTTTTTATTTGCTTCTATAAGAAAATGAAATTAAACTATGGAGAACCATTTCTTTGTGAATTTTTTTCCAACTGTATTATTTCAATAATGAGTGAAATTTATACAGTGAAATAATGCTTAGTACAAGGTGATTCTAAATCTAAAAGTCCGTTTAATGTATATTTAAAACAACATTTCTTAGAGACAATGAAGTAATGTGCACCTTTTAAAGTGACAATGCTGAATTCGTTATGACCATTGACCATTTACATCACTCCCAGATGTGAAATAGAAAGGTTAAAATATTATAATAAATTTTAAAAATTGGGGTTCAGTCGGGATCTGTAAAAAGGTCAGTTTTAACAGATGTGTGTTCACTATAATAGTGAGGTGCGACTATGTAGCTCAAATTCAAATCAACAAAAATAAATAAAAATATACAGAAACAGACATGAAAGCCACACAAAAGAGCAAAAAAAAATAAAGGAAATCACTTGAAATTTCCCAAAAGAGCCAGAAGCTCGTCCATGGTTTCATAGATTGACATTTGTAGAAATTTAATACACGAAAATAAAATAAATAATAATAGAAAAAAACTAAAATAAAAAGGGAAACTATTCTTATATCATTCTAAACAGCTTTACACTCTTCACAAAATTAATTTTTGATTCATTAATTAAACCTAGACCTCGATAAACGACTCACACAACAAAGGCCATGAGAGATAATCATCTAAATTTTTGAACTTGAATCCCTGTCTCTTCCATGACATTCACAAAACTACAAAAATCACAACGTCATTTTCCCAAGATTTCTAACCCTCCAAGATTCATATTTAACTCCCGAACGTGTTTATCTTCAATCATCCCAAAACAAAACCACACGAGAAAGATATACATAATTTAATCAAGGTATTCAAACCCAATTTGAGCGGTATTCAGTCGAGCCTGTTTCCCTTTCTACACCTTATTTACCCCCAGTAATTCTGTTTGCCCTGCTTCTTTGTTCGTGAAAATGAAGTCTCGGGGCAGAGTTATAATTTAATCAACGCGTGCAAACGTGAAATGTGTGCGTGTGCAAAATGAAGACAATAAAGTACTAATGTGCCCCCCTTATAACTGGGTTTAGCTTGGGGTTAATGTCAAGTTCTGTAACCACAGACCCGTTTAATATAGTCGAGGGTGTTTTGAAGAAAAATTTTGATTCTTGGTCGTTTGTTTAACTTGACAGAATGCTATGCTGATTTATTATGAGTTATAAGTATATTGTTTTGGTATATTAATGCAGTAATTTTAAGTATAGTATATTTTTTAAAAATCTATACAAAATTAAAATTTTTGTACCTTAAATTTTATATTTGTTCGGAAGTAAAGATGGTTAAACTTTATTTGCTGAATTTGAATTATGAATATACATTTATAGCATCCTTATTTTATCTTAAAGTTTAATTTCCCTTAATTTGTATAAACAATTGTATAAGACATTTAAACAAGTACTATTATGTTTTAATGATTAATGTTTATTTTTAAAAATTTCAACTCTTTTTATTTTGTTATTGGTGTCTAATAAAATTTGTATTTAATTATTTACAATCCCATATTTATAAAGTTCAAAATGCGTCCCATTCTTTACTTTGCATTGGTTCTAAGGGAAATCTGAATTATTATTAGATAGAAAAACAGTTATTATAAGGGAGATATTATTGGACAAACATTTAATAATAGATCATAATTATTTAATTGTAAGTTATTTATTATATAACGATGATTCAATTTACGACCAACGCTTTAAATATGAGTACATATTTTTTTACTAATAAGCTCACAAACTAAATTTTTTCATAAGTTGTTTATAACTCCTTATTTCGTAAAATTGACGGTTCGGGAAATTATTCCCACTTTATAAAAGGTTGGCGTAATTTTCAATTAAAAAGTTTCTTCATTAGAAACCCATTATGTTAGTAAATATCAGCGTAATTTTATATTCTTCCTAAATGTTTGTTTAGCTACGATCACGACAGAATTAATTTCTACCGGGAATTTCAATTACCTCTTTATTAATACATTACTTTTATTCCTAGGAAATACAAACATTTTTTACAACTCTGCATTGTGATACTCCTGTGCCTTAACATTGCCAAGACCGTTAATCGAAATTTTGACTGGTAAGTTATCTTGACATCACTCTTTTCTTTTCACCCACCCCTAATAGTTAATGTCTTCCCTATCTCTTTAGACGCGAAACTATTAATATTTTTACGTAGTCGCCGTTTTCTTCCCTGCGATGATTGATGTCCTTTGATGCGCTTACAGGCAAACTGAAGAGAGTCTCTTCAAATCCGGATTAAGAATTACCAAAACAAATGCCAAACTCTACAACAATTTGGGACACGTTATGGAAGCTGAAAGGAAACATGACGACGCCTTGGCGTTGTTTTTGCGAGCTGCGGAGTAAGTTTTATAACTATGTTTCACGTATTTTTTGTTTTATGAGCAAATATATCTGTCGAAATTATGTAGTTATTTGACAGATTACCTCTATTCAAATAAAAATACAGTGTAACACGTTTGCATATTTACAAAGACTCAAGACTGGGGAACCATTGGCGCGGGATACAAAGCACATTCCTGTAAAAATCGTTAAAAAAAATTAATGAGAATGCGCCTCTGGTTTCCCAGTCTTGAGCCTATGTAAATATGCAACCCGTTTATAACGATGGTGCCAACACATTTTTCTCCCTAAATCCCTGTTCTCTTTATAATTGAACTAAATCAAAATTCAAATTTAAAATTACACTTTTCTTATTTAGATTTTCAATTTATTTGAGTTTATGTAATTAAATACCCACTATTAAAAGAACTCATTTATTTATTTTTTCTCTGGTAAGAGAAAAAAGTGGCTTTGTTTTGTAGATAGCTGGAGTTTGAGTATAGAGTCAAAACCCTCTATATACAGAGGGTCTATAGGGGGTCTATAGAGGGTTATATAGAGGGTCTTGATATTATTAGTGCTTCTACACTAGTAACTAACCTAGAGCACTAGTGATTTAAATCTGAGGAGGGAAACTGAAGTCGTAAAATTCTTCACTCGTTGTGACGCTTTCAAATTTTAATGTAGTTTGCTGGTGTTCTGAATTTACTATTAGGTATAAATTCTCAATCATTTTCTTTTATATAAAGAGAATGAGATTAAGAAATAAACGAACGTAGGAGTTTTCAAACCTTTAAAATCTTGGGGTATACTATGTTGATGCAGCTGTAGTATTACATGAATTTATCACTGAATTAGATTTGCTAAATAATTAAAACTATGGTCTTATAATAAAATGTTTTATAGTGTTTTTACTTGTATCTAAGAAGATTCATCTACGAAAGAAAGATTTTTTTGTTTTACATTTGTCTATGAACATGTAACATAAGTTACTATACATGAACTTATTTTTATCAAGTACGTATATTCTTAACTTGGTCCAAAAGCAAAAGCTGTTAAACTTTTTCAATGTAATAAGAAAATTAATAGCTTATATCTGACGTTTATAACTGAAAAATTGGGTATGATTCTCTACTATTATCCTTTATTATAAACTCTTCATTCTTTTAAAACTATTAGAGTATGTCCTCTCGTACTTTTTTGAAAACTATTACATGAAAGCTATGAAAAAGCATTACTTATCAAAGCAAAAGTCACATTCAATCTTTTGTGAAAGATTCCTGAAATCTATAAACTCAAAATCAAAATATCTATTGAAATGGTCAATTACTCTAAATATTAATGCCCCAAGAGATGATATATCACTAGAGCAACTATGCATTAACGGGGACACACATTTATTTCAATCCGTCGTAAAATCATAAAATGGTAATCAGGAAACTCAACCAGACTTCCAAAGATTTAAGATTCCGAACGGAACCATTGATCATTGCCAAAAATGGATAATTGTTCCATACATCAATTGTAGTCAGAGTGCAATTACCATAATTTTCTACTTAACGTGAAGTGACATTGCTTTACCCTTTCCGCGATCAAAGACATTTTTCAAAGCCAACGTTTCTCGAGAACACAAACCAGAAGTTTTCTCTAGGAATCTTTTAATGCAAGTAATTCCGGATATATATATTCTCTATGTAAATATCTATTTGGATGAGTGGTATTCTGATATCAAATAGCGATTCTTCTATCCATTGGGCTAACAATTTCGAAATGTGAAGCGGCGTCCTTCGTTCAAAAGGCTCTTTGAATAAACACATGCACTAAAGCAAAACTCTGTATCGTCTTCTATTACCCATTTACCTCTACCAATATCAATCACTAGACTACAAAGCATCTAATCTTAATATCCTCCATATATAATATTATAGGTTGTATAGTACCTATATTGTTTGGTATTCTTATGCATCATTAATGCGGAATATAATGTGACCAGATGTTACGCTTTTGCTGGGACGGTCACAGCTTTTTCTCACTGTTTCGCTCCCTGAATGTCCCACTTTTTCATTGATGTCGGCCACAATCCCTTCTTTTTTGATTAAGTTCCACCAAACGTGAAAAATATAAATAAACTAGATTTTTTTTTAAACACTTTGATTGGTCATGAGATATTTTTCGACTTATGTTTTATATTAGTTTTTATGATCGCTTTTATACTGACTCTTTTCTTGATAAATAATTCTGTAGCATATCAAAGTCTAAAATTTCACCAAATTAGTTGAAATAACTATTTTGAAGAGTCAGATTTTTTGGGGAATGATAATTAATCTCGGTAAATCCCAAATTTAAAACTATACAACTAAGTTTGTCTTAACTTGTTACGGTTTAGAAAGCTACATATACCTAATTATGTGTGAGTGGAATTAGCGTTTAAAAATAATATTTTGCATTCCTCCGAAGCAAATGATTATTTACAGGCCTGGCAATTTCACTTTGAAAAATCTGGTCACATTATATATGGAATTTCCAGTTACAAACCCTAACATACTCGCAATTATAAAAACTGAATGACTTTTTAAAACGAAATGAAACGGTATGGATATATCTATCTTTGAAATGTTAGATGAAACCCGGAATACAACTTCTAAATAATGAACGGAGAAAATGTTCCCCCTCAGAAACTTCCATCGAAATGGATAAAGCGGAATGAAATTTCGAATTTTAGCTATCGGGGTTCCTTATTTTCTTCCAAATAGAAGGTTTTAAAAGAATTCTCTCTCAAGGGAGTTCCTTTAAATTCGGTGAACGGTAAATGTTTCTTCTTACTCTGCTATCGGGAAAGCTTTTTTACTTTTATTTCAATGTTCAAAGATCAAATATAGTAAGATTAGCTGTGTGTAATCAGTAGACGTACTTGAAGTTTCTCTGGGAAAAAAACCGGCTCCCGTATTTCTTTTTGATTTATTGATTTTCTCGGACGTTATATTACACTCTTATATTTCTCTCCAGTGCTTTTATGCGTCTTTATTATTTAGTGAAATATATGCTGCTAGTATTGAAAGATCAACTTTGTTCATCAGGTCATTGTAACAATCAGTTCAGTAGATATTATTATGGAAATCACTTAACTGCAATCATTTTTTTTTTACGTTTTATTCATTATTATTGATTATAGTTATGTCAAGACAAATTTTACAAGTTAGTTTATAAATATGATGAGAACCTTTCCAATTATGAGACATTTTGTGAGTTATGTTTCATCATAAAACCTTTTCTGCTTAAAATTACTTTTATAATATACAAGAATCAAAAGTATTTAGGCACCTGTGAACTTGCGAATACTACTCCGAAGAAGTACACTCCGAAGCTCACTCTCAACCAATCATTGTAATTTTTCACCATACGGCCTGGAGAAGACTATTCAATTCCATCACCAATTTTGGATAGGGGTATTTTTGTTCATTCGACGTTCCAACTCATCCCAAATTTGTTCATTAGGGTTAATCTCTGGACTCTGAGCAGGCCAGTCAAATCGTTGAACACATTTTCCTCATGTCAAATCCATGGTGTCCCTCCTGTAAAAACAGTGATATATGTAAATGTCCAAATACTTATTAGTTGTTAGGTTGTTTCAATATTGATTTGAAATATTCACTTTTTTCTATATTTATGTTGCAATACGGCATAATAAACTGGAAAAGATTAAATATAAAAGGGAACATTAATCAAGACCTCCTTAATTTCATTTGTATTAGTTTTTGTTTATCATAATTAAATTATATGTTTTCTGTTTTATTTGGCAGTTAAGCCATGTTAATATATTTACCACAAATTTTTGTGATATCAGTTGGAATTATTCCATTTTAGAAAGCGTGTGTCAGAACTAAAAAGCTAGGGTTTTTAAGGGGTATCAGAAGGGAAGGTAAACAACAGTTAATTTAGTGGCGGCAGAATTTAGAGGCTTAGGAACCCTGTTTAATAAAGCAGTAACGATTGAATTCCAGGTCCTTTTTTCATAAAGTTAAAAATGCATTTATGTTCACATTCAATTGTAGTATATTGGGGGTTCTTCACAAAACCAAACGGAGGCATTGATAGAATTTCAGTTTATGAGGTTAACATAAGGGCAGTGTGGTACATAAAGTATAATGTAAGGGAAATCACCAGACTTCCGTTACACTAAAAGATATCAATTACTTCATATAAAATCAAATAACAAACTCAAAATACAATAACAAACTCAAAATACAATAAAAATGAAGATCTATTGAACAGATTCCAATAAATGATTCAAAATGAGAAGGACGATTGTAAAATGTGGTGCTGCCATCTGCATGTAAATAAAAACATGTCTTTGAGTCATGTTTTCTTGTAGTTAGTATCTCACGGTTGACCAGTTTGCAATTCTAAGGGTGGATTCATTTTCTAATACTATTTCAGAAAGCTGGTAAATTTAAATAATCTATTTATTTAACAATGGAGAAAAGTTTTTTTATGGAAAATATATTATTTGGAGGGTTAATTTGGAAACATTTAAAAATATATATTTGCCGCCATCTAGAATCGTAACACCTAACACTAATATTTAAATTCATAGCTACGCTTTGTTGCTTAATTAAGTATTATAAATTTGATGAAAAATATTCGATTCAAAATCATAAATATTTTCCTAATATTACTTCTTAATTGCTCCCAATTGTGAATTCTTCCAATTAGATCGTATGGCATTTATACTTTTGCGTAATAATTTTGCTTTACTATATGCGGCGTGCTTGAGGGTGTTAGCCAGTATAGAACCTTTTGTAACTCAATATTCTTCATACTTCTGAGTAAACTTGACTCCTGAAATTTTGCCAAATGATTATTATTTAATATTTTATCATCATTAATATTTCGTTTAACTTAATTTTCAGAAACTTCCTATTGTATTTTGATCCTCAAAAGTCAAAACCTTTCAAAATTAAATATTCTTGATTACCTTTAATATTCAATCTGTCAATTACGAAGTATTCATGATAATTAACAACTATTCTTAATTTTCCGTTACTTAATTTAAATATTACTAACTCTTTAAACTTAATTTAAATATTCTTAAGCTCCAATGCGTAAATAAAATTGTATCACTTATTTTGAAATGGTATTCAACAATAATGGGGGTGCTAATCATAAGTAAAATATTAGGTAAGAAAAAACGAAATATAGTCTATGTTTAAAATTGTTTTAAATTTGTTGTTGTTACTTATCCTACATGATAGACAGCAGTCCATTAGCCCGTGAGTCGTACTAGAGCACAACTGGCTCTTCTCGCATCCAATACAAATCATAATATTGCAGGACTAGCTTCCGCAGTGCTGCATTTCGGACAAAGGGGGTAAACCTTATAAGGCCCAATGCATGGAGTTGAGCCGTTTTAAATTTAGTTTTATTTAGTGTGCAAATAAATATTTATCTAATAAATTGTTTGAAATCGTGTCTTTCTATTGCTAGAAACACCTTGGTTATAAAGAATCTTGATCTTTATTCCTTCACCCTCCCTATATTATTGATAACAAAAAAAAAAAAAACTACTCATAAATGAGATACTTGAAGTTGTGAAACGCTTGCTTAAATGCTATTATACCCAGTGTTATTCCTAGGATTTTTTTGGAGGAGTAAAAATACTCCTTGACTTTTTTAGGAGGAGTGAAATTAAATTATGAGGAGTGAAATACGGAAATAGCATGAACTACGTATTCAGAGACACGAAAACCGTAATCCAACTCCTTAAGCATCAGAACAATAAATGAAAAAAATTACTATAGCGGTATGAAAACACTATTAAAAAGTATGATAATTAGGGTGCCGTGGCTTTTGGCAATTGACTTTTTCCAGAAGTCGGGTGAAAATGTCTTTGCTGAGATCAGTTGGTGTTTTGAGTAGAAAAATATTATTTGTTGATTTCGGTGGGGCACGCGGTACATTTTTTAAGCTAAACATGTGTGAAAATTTAAGGAGTGAAAATACTCCTGTCTAGTTTTTTAAAGAGTATTTCCGATTTTCAAGGAGTGAAATACTCTCTCAGAGGAGTTAAAAATATCTCTGATTATACCCTTCAGTATTTTGAGAAAAAAAAACCGATTTTATTTTTAAAAGGTTTTTAAAACCCTGGTACAACTACCCTCAAACATGGATCCTCCCCATAACTACGCAATACAACTGTGTTAACTTCTGACTATTAGAAACTTTTACGAAACAACTACTTAAAGACTTTCATAACTTAATGCAAACTATTCGTGGCAGGTACTTAACTCATTTCCATGCCATTTAGAAATTTGATTAGCTTTATTTTGTGCAGCTGTGCTCTCTGCCATGTCACCGTGCCCTTGCGAGGACGTATGGAATGAATTTCAGCGTCGAGCCAGCTTAAAGGGGGGTTCGTCACAACCACAGTCACAACTGCGGTTACCTAATCACAGCGTGTACTAACAGCTGGACTGCGTAATTCTGGAATTCCATATTCGTGTATTAATTGTCGCTGTGCTTTTGAAATGAAGTTTTAGTGTGGAAACAGCTGGAGAGGACTATGTGGAGAGAAGATGACTAATTTCCCTTTTGGACTAGTTGATGAGATATGCTTCTATTTCTGTACATGTATCTGCATGAATCTGCATAATATGTATTTGAAGTGGCGTAGTCTGAAAAAGCTTGGTGAGAGATATATGGGGTACTTTTAGTGGTTTTTATGGACAGAAAAGGGAATTTTCTGAATTTTTTTAGGGGGGTATAGTATACCTTTGAAACAAAATTTAAAGTATGTTTCTGTTTTTCTTCAGTGAATTGTTTGAGAGAATGATAGGTATACCAATATTAAGAGTAATTTTTTTTGCCTCTAGAGTTCAACCTGATGATCTAGGATCTCACCTAAATGTTGGGAGAATGTATAACATTCTAGGAATGACTGAGAAAGCAGAGCAGGCTTTTTGGATGGTAAGTGGACAACACAGCTAATTGTACAAATTAACCTATTAAAATGTAGTTTATGATAAAATTACAAGCCAGTAGGTGCAATTTTGAACTTTATTAACTTATTGCATCGCAATAGTCTTTGAAATTTTTTTAAAATTGATTAAGTTACGAAGAACTGTTTCTAACAGACAGCAAAACAAATGCTTTTTGATTGCAGGCGAAAAATCTCCTTCCAAAAGTACGATCAGGGCAATCTTATCAAACCCACATTGTTCCAAGACATATGGACCTATTTTTGAACCTTGGAAACCTCCTCTCTAGAAACAAATCCAGACTCGAAGAAGCACAAGAGGTAACTAAAACAAGTAAACGAAATATTGAAAACCTTATTTACCTCTACTTAACCTTATATAATAACACTATAACTATAGATTGCTTATTTATTTTTATTTCTAAGGCTATTTTGATTTTGTATTTTTTTTTTGTGTATATTTTAAATATGGACTTTTAATTAGTTTTTAAATTCTTTTTCTTTAAAAATTTTAAACAATATATACTCGGTCTACTACTATTCGGCGCGGCCGTTTGGGCGCGGCCGATTCGGCGCGACCGTTTCGGCGCGGGCCGATTGGGCGCGGGCCGTTTGGGCGCCGGCCGATTGGGCGCGGGCCGTTTGGGCGCCGGCCGATTCGGCGCCAGATATTTTCATAGATTTCATAGATATTTCAGAGAATTAAATTTTCATGGTGTTGCCATATTATGAAAAGTAGAATAATTATTATCATAATTTAAATTTAATTTAATTATCAAATTAATATCTTTGTTAAATAATTTGAATTAATACTTTGGTCATGGTTAAAAAATTTAAAAAATTATTTATTAAACAGATTTTCTCCTTTCCGAAATCCATGCTCTGTAATAAGTTTCGCGCCGAAACGGCCCGCGCCGAATCGGCCGGCGCCCAAACGGCCGCGCCGAATCGTCCCATCCCGATATATACTTACGCAGTTTAAATTTAAATGTACTTCCATTCAAAGTATTTTCAATCTCTTTTTTATTCAATAAGAAAATATCTTTTATACAGCTTTACCGGGAAGCAATTATAATGAAGACAGACTATATAGATGCGTATTTACAGAGGGCCAGTGTTTTGCTTAAATTAAACAGGTAAAAGAATTTTTTTCAGATTTTGTGTTACAATTAACTACGTCTTTGTCATTATGTTTTTTAAACTCTTAAATTTTACAATGCTTTATTCTATCTGGTGTACCCTTTTCCCTCAAGTAAAGAAAAAATTAAAAGATATGTTTAAAAAGTTGCTGACTAATAAATGATTTTCTTTTAATCCAATAAGGAAATAATCTATTAAAATAAACAATTTCATAACAAAAAAAGTTTGTAAGGAAATGAGGTATTTCTGTATAATTTATTGAGATGGCGTAGGGCTAGGATATAGAGTATTAAATCTAAAACAGACATTAAAAAATTCTCCAAATTTACTGATTGCGGATTTATTTACTTTATACACCTAGGTCCGAAGAAGCGCATGACATGTACAAAGAAGCCCTAAAGCACGACCATATGAATCCTGACATCTTTTACAACGTAAGTTTCATTTTTAAACTATCGAATTTTTTGAACTTCTGGATTAGATTTAAGTTGAAATGCAACTTTTTTTCCCCCAGATGGGAGTTCTGTTACTTGAACAAGGAAAGTCCCTTCAAGCCCTCGATCGGTTTGATCAAGCTCTCCAAGTCGATCCAGAACATGAAGTAAGTCTAGATAGTCCGTTTTTGGAAAAACCAGCTAATTTATCTATCGATTAAATATTTAGTAAACTTATTTTACGGTGGGGTACCAATCCTGTCTTAAAAGATTCCCCATAGATGGCAGCACCACCGTTTATGTAAGAGGATTCTGGAGTGGATTAGAAAGTCGAATATGCTTCATATTTTTCTCTTATTCCCCATTTTAATCATCTTTTTATTCGTTTATTCTTTATTTCCCATGAAAATATTTAAGTATAAATGTGTTGATCATTGTACCACAAATGTTTTTTGGATTTTTCATTTTTTTAAGGATAAAGGATGTTTTCAACGCAATCTGAGAAAACTTTTTCAACTTTCCCAGGGTAGGGTCCCCTAAAATAGCTTACAATGGACTCTAACCGCCTATCTGGTTCGAGACTTCACGGAACCAACACGTGACCTACAACTGAGCTTGCGATTGGTTACCACAGATACTACACTAGTAGATCTACTAGTGTAGTATCTGTGGTAACCAATCGCAAGCTCAGTAGGTCACGTGTTGGTTCCGTGTGACGTCAGACGGTTAGAGTCCATTCAAACTTTATGAATCAGTTTCTCTCTTATTAGAAAATAACTTTTCAAAAAGTTACAGGGCTCTGAATTTTATTTAACTTTTTTCCTCACATTAAACTTGAACCAAATTTTATTAGAACTTCCTCCCTTTTCTTTTCGTTAAGAATTTGAAGTAAAGAGTAACCCAGCAATTTATTAGTGAAAGATTTGCCCTGGATTTCTATAACATTGACTTTTAACGTAGTTTACTGTTATTTACGTAGTGTTCTATGTATTACTTAACACTTAATGTTAAATTTGTTATTACATATACTACTTCTATAATATCGTTATGTACCGTTATAAATAGCTGTCGATACCTGTTTTAAAAATACTTTTAATATTTACTATGTGAAGTAATGAGCTAAATTTAGATATACGTAGTATACAGAAAAATTTTAATGACATTATATAAATAATGCAAATTAATATTACATTTCATTGCTTATTTTTCTGTGCAATGATACTGTAAACAGGGCCGTGTTGTGGAAAAATCGCGCCCGGGGCGAATGGCTTTTTGGCGCCCCCAAATTTGCAAAAACAATGTTCGGGCACAAATTTGGCGCCCCCCTGTTCATCGTACTTTCGTTCGAAAGTATCGAAGAATCTTCTATATAAAGTCCATAGTCCAATGCTAAAATAATTTTGATTGCAAAAGAATGTCCGGGCACAAATTTGGCGCCCCCTGAACACGTTCATCGTTGTTCCGTTCGAAAGTACGGAAGAATCTACGAAGTCCAATACTAAAATACTTTTAAATTGCAAAATACTAAAATAATAAATTGCAAAAAAAAAAAGTTCGGGCACAAATTTGGCGCCCCTCTGAAGTACCTGAATACGGCGCCCGGGGCGGACGCCCCCTTGCCCCCCCCCTTAACACGGCCCTGACTGTAAAATAGGAATGGAAAGTTAAGAGCTTCACATAATTTAAACCTAATGGATTCTTAAATACAAATAGTACAATGTGCTACTCCTATGTTTCAACAGGATCAGGAAACAAGATTCAAACGAAAAATAAAATCTCATCGAGAGAGCGATGGCCTAAATCTTTCGTATACATCCATACATCGTACCACCATGATGATTGCGTATTCTAAATAAAGCGTGCGTTCCATATGAGTCCAGCAACTGTTTTCTCGTTCCATATTTTCCAGTTTACTCACATGACGAATGAGGAGTCAATATTGACTCGCGCACGTGTGCTGTTCCGTATCTCGGATCCAAAATATTTGTCGAGTGATGAACGAAAAGAATAAAAATTCGGCATAATGCACGACTTTAAGACCGCAAAAATTTCCTAAAAATGTTCCCTTCGTTTTTAGACAACGTCGTGTAATTGTCGCTTTTTCTGGTAGAAAGTGCTCGAAAGTAATATAAAATGTACCATTCTATGCAAGGTTTTACACTTAGTTTCTTGCAATAAACCATACTTTTTAAAAAAAACAAAAGTGATAGGTGAAGATTAATTTGGTCAATAAACATGAATGGCAGTTTTTTTTAGAAGAAATGTTATTTTTTTATCAAAATGTTATAAGGTATTAAAATTAACGCTTTTTTTAATGACGTATAAACGCTACACTGTCACTTACTGAATAGTTTTGGGAGTAACACTAACATTTGAGAGATAGCCAGTAAGCATCATGGCGATTTCTCTGCAGAAATCGCCATGATGTTGGCGGTTTATTTGACTTTTTTTTTAAAATATACTACCCGCTCAATTCTTTTTTCATCTCTACTGGACGAGAGTTAAATCCATTTTAATTCAAATAAAGTTTGGACATTCCTTTTTAATTTGATAATTCTTGCATATTTGCTCTACTTGCATATTTGCAAGTTGTAGGTTTACCGAACATCTTTGTTATACATCGAAATTTTTTTACACAAGAAGGAAGAATATACAATTCTGAGTTTAATATAAATACCAATGGACTCTAACCGTCTGACGTCACCCGGAACCAACACGTGACCTACTGAGCTTGCAATGGACTCTAACCGTCTGACGTCACACGGAACCAACACGTGACCTACTGAGCTTGCGATTGGTTACCACAGATACTACACTAGTAGATCTACTAGTGTAGTATCTGTGGTAACCAATTGCAAGCTCAGTTGTAGGTCACGTGTTGGTTCCGTGAAGTCTCGAACCAGATAGGCGGTTAGAGTCCATTTGAAAATAAAACACCTAGTTTTCGAAGTTTTATATAAGTAGTTAGGATTTATAAAAGGATGAAAACTTTTGTAGTGTACTAGTCGGCGTGGATTTCCCTTTTAATGAGAAAGCATTTTGTAAGTCGTTCAATTTAGTACCTAAACTGAAACATAACATTGTTGCTTCATGGTGAAGCAGGTGGTACCACATAACATTTGCACATAACAGCACAGAGTTAATACTAAATTAAGTGGTTCTTTTTCAGAAGTCCTTGTTGAACTACGCGATTCTTACTCAAGATTCGGGTGATTCTAGTCTCCGAAGATTAGCTCATGAGAGGTTGGTACCCCGTATTTTTACTATTTCATTTTGTTGGGTATTTTGAAAACATAATAAGAAATAGTACCTACTGAATTTTAATTCAAAATTTTGCATCGTTGCGTTGTTGAGTAAAATAAACTAAGCTTTAGTGAAAGAAACCTGAAATATATACAATATAAAGATAAAAAAACACGTTTCTTAGTCTGGAATTTTTCTGTCACCGTTTCATCAAGATGGAAGTAATAAAATATATGAGCCTTTTCTATAATCAAAACTTTTAAGATCTTTGAATTCATCCAGGATACAGGCAGACCCAACGAACACTTTTGATGGTGTATCCAGTAAAATGTAAGGTTTTTCAATACTCAGCTGTCCACTGGTCATCCTTTTCCACAATTTCAAAACTGTTGTCAAAATGTAACTTTAGCTCTTAACAATGTAGCCTAATTACTTTTTTGATGACAGTTTTGTTGTAGGCAAAAGGGTAGACGAATCAATACGAAGTCAGTAGATAAAAAAAAATGGGAGGGGGGGCTCTCGAACCAGAGGGCCAGACATTTGTTTCGGGATGGGTTTATGCACAGTTTTTAAGGTTTCCTTAGTACCTTCGCCTACTTAATGTCAAAGTTTTGCTGATAATACTTAAATCCTAAAAAAGGAGGTGTCTGGTGGTCCTCCCTAAGAATGTTTTTGAAATGTGACTCCATGACTCATTTTTTGATATTTGGGACCCTTTGGATGACACCCGAAGAGTATTGCTCCTTGTATTCCGTAGAATTTTCAAGGAAAAAGCAGTTTGTAAATAGTCATGAAAACTTCAAGGGGTGGGACTCCCTAACTGCCTTGGATACGGCCCTGCCTCGAACTATCAAAAATTCAGTTTTGCTGGCAGTTTGAGAACCCCTGATCTACAATGAAAAAAATTTTCAGGAACCTACCGCAACCAGCTGTTAGATAGATCCCATGATTTATGCGGCAGCATCCGAAAACCCGCATTATTTTGCATATCCGCTGCTTGTCTTAATGTCTTATACGCACCCGCATTGCGCTCTAACGCTTCGTTTCTGTCGCAGGCTGCAGGTGCTGCTCGAAAAAGGAAGACAGCCGGAGAGGACCTACTTCAACATGGGCATGCTGGCCATGCAGGACAAGGATGCTTCCAGCGCTGAAAACTACTTCAGGAAGGCCTTGCAGGTGGTCATTCATTATTACTATGAGCCATTAACGCAGCCATCAGCGTCGGTGTTAAATCCTTGGTCACAGAAGGATTCCACTAATCAGAGTGTGCGAAAAGCTAATTTTTCTTTCTTTAGCTGGGGGTTAACGTTAACACCAACGCCGATGGCTGTGAATATGGTTGTTGTAAGTCTAATAGCTCAAAATTGGAAATTAGCATGGATTTACTTTTAGATATTTTATATAGTGTAATAATTATCAAATGCCAAAGTCAAGTTAATAGTTTAACGATTGGATAAAAAATGCCTTCTCTGTAAAAACAACACAGGCGCCGCCGTTACAGAACCTTCAAGGGCAAATAACAAGGTGGCAAAGCGTGAGTTGCAAGCATGGGGAAACACTAAAGAAACGCATGATCCAAATTTCAACCATTTCGAGAAATTGAGATTTATGAAAATCCTACCTCCCAACTGCTAATATCACGTAAAATTACAAAATTTAGATTTAAGCTTTGAAATTAGTCTTACGATGGAATCAAATTTGGTTAGAACGTGATGGTGGGGAAGCGGCCCTTTCAGCTCTCCCATGCACGCTTGGCCACTGATTATAGGATAGTTTTCATATTTAGAGCTATATTTGGGAGGCTGTGCTTCACCTCATCATTTTTAGGATGCTATATTTTTAAAAGATGTTACAGATCCATTACAGGTAGACATGCTCCCGTGCATTAGTATTATAAATATTCAATTTAATCGATTTTTTTTTCTCCGTAATCTTTGAATTCCATTTAATTTGACATTAAAAATATTTTTGCAAGAAGTAATATTCTTGCAAATATTTTTTTGTTAGACTTACCTAACTAAAACCTTAGGTTATGTAGAAACTAATTGAAAAACTTTAAGCACCAGACTGGGAGGTGTTCAACTCTTGAATTTAAACCTTAATGTGAAAGTTGAGGCACATCACTACTTTCTAATAAAAAGATTTCGAAGAAACATGGAAAAAGTCTCCTAAAAATTTGAGTAAGTCGGGATTGAAAGTTTTGACTCTGTCGTATGAACACGGCACGCCACAAATAAAAAAATACCCGAGATAATTGGAAACATAGAGCAAAAGGGGAGGGATAAAGAAAAAGTTACAAAGTTGCATTCATAAAAACGATGTCTAAGTGACCTTCACAAACAAGAAAAAGACACCCATAAACAACTGTGTGCAACAAAAAAACGGAGATGGTTTTGAAGTGTTCCAGCTCTCGCTCGAAAAAAACAGACGCCGGTTCGAGAGAAAAAAATTCGAACCAAATGGCAACCGGATGTGAAAACATCAAAATGATATTTGTAGTGCTTTCACGTATTTCCTCTTAAGAGCATTTCAGTAAAAAAAAAATTACCAGCAGATACTTGATAATTTTCTGCACTTAACATTATTTTTTTCTGCAAGTACATAAGAAAAATTAGATTTTCCCCCTTTGGTTTAATGTAATACAACTTTGTTTTTACGAACGTTGTAAAACATTAAGTTTGATTTAAAGAACGATACTGTTTAATTTTTCATAAGTACTCCAATCTCTCTCTTGCTCTTCTATAGCATTTTTTAATAAAAATTGAAAATTTTAATAATATTAAAAACAGGGGCAGGTTTTCATTTGATGCTCACATGATAGATTTTTTCTGTCTCTCTTTCTTTTGTAGTTTTTTTTTAAATCTACATGCATAAAATTTAAAAGCAAGAAACATTACGGTTTAGTTCTTACAAGAAATACAGTGAATAAAAGGAATTTTTAGTACAAGCGTTAATTTAGTAATTCAGTAGTTAATTTAGTAGTATAGTTAGAAAAAATATTTTCCAAAATGTGCAGTCTATAAGTTGCGTAGATCGGGTAACGAATATTTTTATGAATACGAAATTCTCTAAAAAACCGCCTTCTACCTTACTGAACTTAGAAATGAAATAGAAAGGGAGGGATAGAGAGAGAGTAAAAAGAATGATAGAAACTAAATAATGAGAATAGAGAAAAGTTTAAATGTGACACTATGAGGATATGAGAGAATGAGAATGCAGTGGAAAAAGTGAGAATGAAAATAAAGAGAGAAGGAAATGGTGAGAGAGATTGAAAAGGAGAGAATAGAACGACGAGAGATATAAATTTCCGATCCTATTTACAAAAACGCCATTCCTCTTCAGTTTCCTCTCAACTTCTTCACTGACTCCGATTAAATAGCTAACGCAAAATATCATCCTGAAACATCTCCCTTCAATATCTTCGTTTCCAACCTAACCTTCCTCCAATCGACATTAGCATACACAAACAACAGACAGATAGATTTTCTCCCCAGACATTCATCCATTCATCATCGAAATAATCCCCCTCCACTCAATCATCCCTCTCTCTTCAATCAACAGAAGACCCCAAAAAGGGAAATTAGCCCCGAGATTTACGAAGCGTGAAATGTCTCTCCCCCCTCTGGGTCTCCTCCTCCACGCGCAAGAGGAGACCCCCGATTTAGTTGCCCGTATCTAAACAAACTAACCCAATTTTTTTTTTCTTCTCTCTGTCGCAGCTGAAGACGGATTTCGAGTCGGCGCTCTTCAACCTTGCCCTCGTTCTGCACGAGACGGGCCGACCCCTCGAGGCGGTCCCCTACCTCGGCAGGCTCGGCGACGGACACCTGAAAGGGCTCATGCTGCTCGGCAACATCTATTTCAGCCATCTACGCAACTACACGGCTGCGCAGAGTGTAAGAGTCACTTTGATTTAATATGTAGTTTATAAGTTACCCTCGCAATAAACTGAATTTATAAACTATAAATTACGAGCAATATAAACGCGACGCGATTGTAAGAACGCGGTGAAAATTTCTTATAGTTTTCCTCAAAAGTAAGAGCTACTGAAGAATATGGATCTTTCATTGCTAACGTTGTAGGCCAGTCATCCTGAAGGGAATAAATTCTTCATAGCAAGTAAAATTGAATTGGTGAGAATAAAAACAGTACACAAGTCCACGTACATCTGTTTTCATTCTCACCGATTTAATTGAGTTAGAGCAGATAGTTATAAAAGGCTCTAGACTAGACCCAGAACGACCGAAAGTTTTGAGATCGCGTTTCTTGAGATCCTTGTGATTCTTAAAAGAGAAATTTTTAAAGGTTCTTGCATTTTTTTAAAAGCAAATGGCCGGGGTGACCAAATCCAAATGGAAAAGGTGTGAACAGGACAAAAAATAATTGAAAGACACCCCTGAGATAGAACTCTACTTAGTATCAAAAATTTAATTAGTTATTCTATTTAATTACTTTTAGAAAACAGTCTATTATTTTACTTGAATAGCACAGCATGGTACTCTCTAAAAAAGGGAAAGGGAAGGGATCCCACCGTTAATAACAATGACCTTAGTGAAAGTTAAAAGCTATTATCTAAGCTTCGGTTAAGAATTTAGTCCTTTTTTACAAGATAGATTTCCACATGGATGACTTTGGAAGATTTCTTTTTGTATGGCTAATTGCAAAGCATCGTGACAATAAATCAGATTTATCAGCTGTAGAACTTGGTCACGTCGGTACTTTTTAATGCTTTGTGAATCGGTTTGCTAGTTTTTATGGCCTAAGGCCAGACACAGGATTTCAAGCAATCAAAATCTAGAACTATATATTTTGAAAGACCTTGGTTTATGACCATGAATCTCACAATAGGGCCATGTTCTAGAAGAAATACATTGTCACATACCAGAAACAATGTAACATCGATGAAATGAGATTAAATTCTAGTTTTTAGGTATAATTGTTGAAAATATACTATAAATTCCCAAGAGAAAAAGACTTAAATTCATCTGGAAAGAGAGTTTTTGGTAGTCTTCTCAGTTTGGGATTATACTATTGTTACAGTATAATATTTACTACTTAAAACACGAATTCAGTTCAAGAACTTAATATGAAGCGCGTTCAAATACAACATGTATTTATTCATCATCTTGATAAGAAATCTATATCTATAAAAGCGAAATACCACTGACTGACTGACTGACTGGTAAGTGACAAACACTCAACACGAAATCTCCGAAACTACTGCACCCAGAGGCTTGAAATTTGACAGAGACGTTCCTCTCAGCTATGCGACGCGCACTAAGAAAGGATTTTGAAATCGAACGACTCCTTCCCTGTTTTTTGGCGCTTTTTCGACTCCGTTTTTCCCATTGAAATAGCATTGTGCATTGTTGAAATGCATAAATTGCAGTAGGTTAATTTCTCCCTTTATGTTTCGTCTGGCATCATTTGTTAAAATATAATTTCATAATTTATAACAAATTAAGACAAAAACACAGTGTAAATTTCTATTTCAAAATTACAAGAATTTTCAGGAAACATATAAATTCAAATAATTAATTTTGAAACAACATTTTCCTTTATTTGTAATTTTAATTTTTCTTAAATAAATATCCTACTTATAGAAAAGCTAAAATAACTGGTTTCCATAGAAACATAGCTGAAATTATTTCATTGTTTCATGGGGAATGGTTTACTAGACTTATTTATACATTCACTAAGTTTTTATTATTACTAGCAAACCGTTTTTACTTTTTCAGAGTAGCTTTAAAAGAAAGTATTTTATTATTTTGATAAAAATGTTTTTATTTTTGGAGATGTTTTTTTTTTGTAGGAGTAGGATCATACAAATAAAAAATGGATTCCTTATCACTTTTGAATTAAAATTAAATTAGGTAATGTTAAATATTTTGCTTTAGCGGCGGGAGTTGTTGAGAGAATTACACATCGGGATTATTTTTTAATTAAATTAATATCATTTTTGGAAAACGATAGAAATTTCATAAAATACGGTTTATAACATCCTGTAGGAAATTATTCCCAAAGGGCTCAAAGAGGGTTGTCCCGATGCGGAATTTTAAAAGGACATCGGAAAAGTTAAAAGCGGGGCGGGGTGAGTTAGGGTATATTTTCACAGTAAGGAACCGGGATGAAAAAGACGACGGGGACGACGCGACGGGATGATAAGTGACTGCTAATGCATAAAAATAAAGCCATATAACTTGATAAACCTGATGATTTCAATTGGATTGTTCCTTTACAACTTTGGTAACAGTAATAGCCGAAGTTAAAAGCGGGACGGTATGAGTTAGAGTATATTTTCTCAGTAAGGAACCGGGATGAAAAAGACGACGGGGACGATGGGATGTTAAGTGACTGCTAATCCAGAAAAAGAAAAGACATAACTTGATAAACCTTTAAAAAATATTTATTAATTAAGTCAAACCGTGCAAGGCCGGGTAATTCAGCTAGTAATTATATAAAATCCAAAAATATTCTTAATTGTGTTTGGTTTTTATTATTAAGTTTTAAAAAAAAATGCGTTTATTTACTCTGCTCCCACGATCATCTTTATTTGATAAGAGTTAAATTTTCATGACAGGTATTTATTTAAGCAAAATTAATTTAAATAAAGTTTTATAAAGCATGTCAAAACACGATTCTAAAAAAGAATCTAGTGTTTGTTGTGAGTAAATAATAGTTGAACTATCATGGATTGTTTATATGATTTTCAGTGCTATGAAAAGCTCTTGAAAACCGACCCAACCCACATCCCTGCTCTCCACAACCTGTGCGCCGCACACTTCCAACTAGGCCACCTAGACTCGGCCGAGGCCTGCCTTCTCCGGTTGCACAAGCTGGCACCTGGTCAGGGCTTCCTAGACCAGCAACTGGGCCTGGTACAGGAGCGCAGGGAAAAGCTGTACGCTGGCACCAAGTCCGTTCCCGGACAGACCAACTGCTCAGAAGCAGACAAGGACTGCTCTCGGCGTTTGCAAAAGCAAGGGATGAACCCGTGCGAAAAGAGGACTAAGCTCGCGTTCTTTTTGGACAGGAAGGGAGACACTAAAGAAGAAGCCACATTGTGATAATGACTGTGGACAGGCCCGTGTTTAGGGTTTGTTTGTGCCGCCATGTTCGTAAGATGTACTTGCCACCCTGTTAACGACAACATTCCAAGAAGTATTATCTACATCAAGCTTTCTTTTTCCTTCAGGATTGATTTTACATTGAGTATTTGTCACGTGGTCTTGCTGTTAGAAGGATTGACATGGGATGTTCAATTAATCTGTACAAAATAACTACCTTAAATACTACAAAATGATAACTTGAATCCTATGTGGTACTGGTATATAAAATATAGGTTAAATTTAATTTGGCTCGAACTTGGGAAAATAGTAATTTAATAAGAGTTATCGGTCGTAAATTTATATAGAAAAACAAATTAAGTTGAACATGCAACGTGAAACACAATTTTAGGTGAAAAATTCAGATGCATCTGTGTTTTATTTACTGGCTGTGATCTACCACCCAAACTATTTCCAACGTCTTGTGCTTGTTCTTCCTAAATATGGCCCTGAAGAATGGTTCATGTTGGGATGCTTTGGATATTTGTTTTGATCGTCCAAAAGACTGATATGCGGTATTAAAGAGAGGAGTAAGTGACAATTATATTCTCATTAAGAGACGTTCTAATACTCCAAAGGGGTCCTTAAACCTTAAACTTGTTTGATTAGCGGACAGGATGACATTGAAATGGTGATTGATCTTCATGTTGATCTTTTTGGCACAAAAAAAAAATCTTATGAGATGGATAAAATTCAGTCTTCTTTGAATCTAAGCCTCTTATAAATGTTTTCAGTAGTAAAAAACTGGTTTTTGCACAATTTTTTTATGATTTTTCTTTGCCATCAGAACAAAATTTGTAAAAGTAGTAAAATTTTGTTATAATTAAATTTTTCTTATCTTATAATCTTAAAGAACCCTGCACAAGGATCTTTGAACGACATTAAGAACAGTCTTTAAGTGATGGAAAGTGTTTTCTTAACTCAAAATAAGTGTTTAAACGTCCAAGTATACCTAACATCTTTTATATTCTGCTACATAATGCAGAATACCAGTAAAAAGCCCTCGGAGAGGCTTCCCTGGTAATTCCTGTAATTAATAAGAAAATAAGAATGTGTATAAATCGAAATTCATAAATAGAAAAAGAATGTATTTTTAACAGTAAATCCTGTACTATAAATGTATATCTATGCGAAGAATCAAAATCAATGCCTATATGGATAAATTACTGTATTTCACATTCATAAATGAGTGGTTGAATCTTCATTTATTGGTTTCGTCATATGTGTTTGGAAATATTCTTAAGGTCAGTTAAAAGTGATAGAGTTACTAAATTCATTCCTGTAAAATGTATACAGGCAATTCCTAATTTTATGCGGTCAATCAAAATTTCCCAAAAAATAAAGATAAATTTAAAAATAGTTTAAGATGAGAAAAACAAATGGCTGTCTAGTAAAATACCAATTGGATACAAATGAATCGGTTTCAAACTTTAATTATGTATGGAATCTAAATTATTCATTATTCTATTTTTAACACTTTTATTATCTTTTTTGGTTTGTTAAAATATTTTCTAAATTAGTGTATTCTCTGCATAAAAATGATTTTAATATTATTATATTTTCAGAAAATCATAATTAAACAAATATAACGGATCAAATAACTATAAAACCGTACAGCGTTCTTATCTCTTTCAAATATTGTAATCTGTTGTTATACATATAAATGGTGTTTGGTACAAAAGCAAAGTAAGTTTCTAAGATCTAGAATGAATTTCTTCATTCTAAGAAAAAAAAGCTGTATTGTGATATACCTTATTTAATATTCGTATATTTACTTGGATTTTTAAATTTTGATATTTTTGGCTTAGTTTCAGTACATAAAAAATACTTTGTTAACACATTAACAAAAATTATGACTTTTCGGAATATTATGTGTAAATAATGAGAGGATGGTTTGATTTTTTGACAAAAATGGATAAACAATGCATCCATTTCTATAATTTTTATTCGTGCATAAAATCAAAGTAAAGTTATTTATATTTACAATTTTACACAAAAATGAGTCATAAATGATCACTGCTTACATTATTTATAAAGGAATGTATGTCACGTAAAGCATATAAAGAACTTAAAAGTAAAAAATTTATTTATTCAATACATAGTGTTTTGAATTATGTAGGGAACTATGTAAGATTAATGCAATGTTAATGGGATGATTAAATAATGTAATATTTGTATGTTTCTGCTGTGGAATTTTTAAATTACTATGTGATTTTAGATATGTTTTTGAAATATAATACCTTTGTAAAAATGTGTTAATTACTCTCTTCATGCAATGATCTTGATTAATTATACTTCTTATTCCTTTGTATATTCAAGCAAAATAATGCTAACTAAAATAATGCTAATTAAAGTAATGCTAACTAAGTTAACTCATAATACATTACTAAAAAGGTAACATTTTTTAATTGATCTTAGAATAGGTTAACTAATACGAATTACTGATACAAAAGAGAGAAAAATCCTTTTGTAAGGATATTACACTTTTAACCGTTTAACTTCTTTATAAATTTACTACCCATTGACTACTGAGGAAATAATGTATTAATTTTACTAAATAAAATAGTTTTGCACTATCCGTTTAAAAAAATCAACTTTAAAAAATCTTCACCCCATCAGACACGTGAAATTGAGTTCTCATTTTTTAGTGTCATATTTTGAAATGTCCCTATTCATAAACCTGCCAGAACAAAGAGATTCAACAAAAAACCCGCCATAAACGTCTAAAAAAAACTCATTCCCATAACATCTTGTTTTAACCGCCAGGATCACCCTTTTACCCTGACATTCCGGAAGTGACGTTTTATCAGAATGATGGATTCCCTCTGAAAAAACACTACTACTTACACTACGCGTAAGAGAAAGGTTTCGGAATCTTTTTTTTTTCTCACAACGTGACTTTTTCAAGAGGGGGCTTCACTATGAGGGGGAGATAAAAAGTTTTGCGTGGGAGAGGGATTTTTTCTACCTTCCCCGAGTCTAGAACGGGGACCGTATCTCCCCCTTTTCCAGCTTGACGTTTTAAGCATCGAATAAAACACTAACAGCTGTTTAGAGCGGGGAGAGATTTTTTTTTTGGTGGAGTGGAGGATCGTAAAACGATTTTCCAGATATGAAAAATTTGTGTGAGAAGTGAGGTCTAGCAGAAGGGTTGGGACCTCGACTGACAAGGTATCGCTGCCTTGGGTCCTTTTTTTCTGAATTAAGATAAAGAATGTGAGAAAGTCGGTAAAATGGAGACAAGATCTGTGTTGGAATGTTGCCGGGTTTTTTTTTAAATTTTACTCTTTTTGCTAATGAAGAACTTACGATGATAGAACTGCCTCTACCGACGGCAAATGTTAGCAATTTTTTGCCAAGATGGCTAAAGAAAAATACCGAAAGAAGTCGGGAACATGCATAATAAATACTAATTTTCCTCTGCTTTTATTCAAGAACTGATGTGAAGAAATAATATGCGTTTAATAAAATTAATCTTGACGATCTCGTTTGTATAATGTCATAGGTAAATACTTGATGTAAACCTTAAAAACGATAAAACTTTTTATGAGACTGTCCAGCTCCTAAATAATCCCTAGAAAACCCATCAGGGTTCAGTCGTATTACCATATCAAGTCGTATTACCACAACGCCCTTCACGCTTTGCATAAGTCGCCCCCTTTTGTTTTAACTCTATGAGCCACTTTCTAAGGAAAATCTACCAGCCCTAACCTAACTACCGGACTCTTTTGGAAATCTCATAACTTAAGAGGAATAGAAAAAGTATTCTTGACATCGATATTTCGATTTCTATTTTTCGAATATGTTTTCTCATATATTTCTTGATTTTCAATTTATCCTGAAATGGAATGTAAGCTTAAAAACACACTATATTGAAGGTCTCATGTTTTAAAACCATCCCCTGTTTCAATTGCATCATAATTTTGCCCGTGGCGAAATAAAGATAACACCAGTGTCGGACTGCAACATTTTTTATTACCTACTTCCTTCTCACAACTATAATTTGCGGTTAAAGTAATTAGAAACTTAAACTACATATCAACTAACCGCATAAAAGAGAAAACAAACTTTGTTCGACTTAAATACTTAGTCGGAAACGGGAGAAAAAAATAGGGGTGAAGAAACAGGGCAGATGTCTCAGAGTAATAAGCCCCAAAGCAGCTGAAACACGTGCCACAATCTGGGGACTGCTGTTGATGTTTACACTCCCAGGTAACGTAGGCTGTTTGGAATTTCTAATAGTAAATGAAGGCTTGATGATTTCCTCAGAATTAACTCGGTTATTCCAACGCAGATGCAACTTTCTTGTGTACCCCACTGAGTTAACTCTTCCGGTTTAATTCGTGATTCAATGCGTTACGTGTAAGAAATAAATATTTTTTAGGTTTATTTCATGTTATTGTTTGTGATGAGGCTGGCAAGGAGTAATAGCCCAATTTACTAGAGTTTCCCACGCTTTTCTCACACACGTTTTACTAGTAATATAGAACTTTTGCTCATGATGTGCTTGTTGTTTTTCTTTACACCTGGTGTGGTCAGTTTAAAAATAACATTGTCTTTTCTTTATGAAACGTTCAGCACACTAAGGAGAGTGTTTTACAACTTTTTTAAAATGTTCCCTGGCAGATTAGAAGTGTATGATTTGGATCCTCCTTATATATAAATAGAAGTTTTCGAGTAATTTCAATCTTAAATTATTAAGAGGTAGGAATTAAGTTTATGTTTTACTTTAAAAAATCCAAAGGAGAAATAAAAATCATGAAAAAATATTATAGCTTAAAAATTCCCACTTTTTGCTATCAGCTCATGTAACACTTCAAAAATGTCATTTTTTATCCAGCAAGTATAAACTAGACCCTAGACTTTACTTAGGACTTACCACAAAGACATCAAAACTTCCTCATTAAATATATATTTAAAAATATGTATATGCAAAATTAAAACTACCTAATTCCAAAGCTGTAACTTTTGAAACCGTGTATAACCACAACGTTTGTTATTGGAACACTTAAATTCATGAAGGTAACAAAAGACACGCAACGCGAACGCCCACCAAGTATATATAGTTAAAAAGTCCGTGTTCCCAACCCAACAAACCCACAATAAAGACTTTTTCGTTCCGTGCCACCTTCAAAACGAGACACATCCATAGAGATAATACAAACTAGGTAACGCATCGGTTGCAACCCTCCATAGCCAAGTTAGAAGAGAGGCAAAGAAAAATCCATTATTGGTATGATAAGTGGTAAGTAAAGAAGAATAAAAGATTTAGAGGTAAGAAAAATGAATTGAAAAGAAACTTTATTTAAGAGAGCTATATTTTTTGTTCGTCTTTTAAAATTATATGAAGGATTTTTTTAAGTCCTTAAACTAAGATGATACCATACAAACATGACCAAAATAATAAAACGAGGAAAAAAACTATTAATCACATCAACTAATTTACTTTTTAATCCTAATAATCAAGTTGCAATAAATTTAGAAAAATATAGGTTCTATTTTGTATCAAAGCTTGCCGTCTCACAAGATTAGAAATAAAATATTAACTCCAACTCTTCGCGCGTCTTTCACACCTTAAATAGAGTTTTAAAACTGCTTTAATACCAAAAGATGAAGAATTTAGTTTTGTGCATCTCATGTTGGCTTAAGTATATAGTAAAAAAAATCTCGAACCACAAATTTCGTGTTATATAAGATGGCTGGTTTTGCAAAAAAAAGATAACATTTACATCTAAGGAGCTATTCTGAGGTCAATCCTCTTTAAAACTGGTACCACGGAGTTATTTTCAGTGTAAATCCTTTCAATACAGGGGCGCCGGGTTTTGGAAATCAAAATTATAGGGGTTGCTCGAGCACCCCCGGGTCGTCGCCCCTGTTTCAATAGCAATTTAATTACTTTAATTTGAAATTATCTTTAAAGCAGTAATTCTCAACCGGTGGTCCTCGTTAAAGTGAGGGGCCACACTTCTCAAAAAATTTTTTTGGGCAAACTTAAAGAAATTAAGATATTCGTAGGGGGGATACTCAAGTATGGGTACTAGGTATAAATAAAGTGAATCAAAATACACAGACACAGCAAGGCTCAGGAGCAAAGAGATACTAAAAGGCAAAGGGATGCTGAAGATTAAAAAGATACTAAGAACAAAGAGATGCTAAGAGCAAAAGAGTGTTGGAAAGCTGAAAGATGCTCAAGAGCTAGAAAAAATTATATCTATTGAGGGTTGACATGAATAAAATACAGTTCTTGAAAGAATTGTATTAAAACATCATAAATTTTAGTACACTATTTTTTAACAAGGTCTATCGCCTTTGATTTTTGGTACAGCGAACGGGGGTGTATAACAAGGGGTTAGAAACCACTGCTCTATAGTAAAAGGCGGTTGATTCCCTCTGTTCCTTCTTAATCTACAAGCTCATCTTTTTAAATCGCTTCTTTCAACCCGCCCGTGGGCACAGATGGTTAAACGGAACATCTGATTCTCCCACGCCATCACCCACGTTTCGCACTCTCAACAATGGCCTGCTTCAATTTCACGGGCATTAAGAACACCCGGTACGCCATAAACATATCCACGCGAGTAATTACTATCAGAACCCTTCTTTCGAAATAAATAAAAACTTTTATAATAACCTTCGCAGAGTAAACAACAACATCCTGTCCAATTACGAGGTTTCGTCGTTTTTACCCCTTTCTTGGGAGACACCTCTCTGACTCCAGACGATCTTCTCCTCCCTCCTCCCCCTATTCTAAAAAAAGAACGGAAAGACGTCGCCTCGCGTTCCTTACGTTTGAGTTTTTTTTTCTAAGCTCCCGGTTCTGTGCCCCTTTACATGGTAGTTACTGTGGGTGCTTCGTAAAGGGTTTCAATCCTAAGGTGCAATCTTTTCTTTTGAACAGATTGCGGTGAATCTGAAAACGAATTCTGCCTTTCATTTTACCAACTCTTGAAAAATGTAGTTTTGAAGTAAACTATATAAACTTTAAAGGTGTTGTTCTAAGCAGATTGTTTTTTTTATTAGACTGGATAGTATCTAATCAATTCTATAAATTTAGACCTAATGAATCCACACAGCTAAGGTGATTACCATAATTTCCTCAACAAAGGCTCATTTACCCTGTTTCACTTTCAATGTTCATCATGAGTGATCCTCACCTCATTCACACTGTTTTACGTTCTCTGTTCATCCTGTGTGATTTACTCCTGTGAAAAATCGCTAGTTTGCATAGAAAAGTGAAGTAAAGAGTGAAACGCCAAGTAGTACATATTTCTCTTTGAATGATTTCTCCAAAATGATGAATATCAAAAGTGATAAGTCTTAAAAGCCCTTACACTTGTCATTTTAGATGATTCCTTCAAAATGAAGATTGAAAGTGAAAAATCTAAATGATCATCTTCGGAACAGCGTCCCCATATTGATTCACGGCCCACTAACTTGACCTAAGGTTAACCATGAATCAAGCTTTTTCGACAACTCTGATTGGCTTAAAACGTGTCTCCCTTTTTCAACTACCAAGTAGAAGTTTTGATTCCAAGTTACCTTAGTTAGGGTAAGGGGCGAATACGGCTGTAAGAGTTTCACGAAGTTATTTTTCTTCTTGAATTTCTCTACTAAAAGTGAAAAAATCCATTTCCCTGAATCAAAAAGTTTGATTATTTATCTCTACTTTATACAGGGGGGATTCGAAAGTCAATTTCGGGACGGGCTTTTGAATCACCCTTACAATACCCTCAACACACTGAATATTCACCCAAAGCGTCCCAAAAACGAGATGACACCCATCCGCATCCTCTCCATCCTCCTCATCCCAGACAGTCATCCTCCTCCTCAACATCCGAAAAAAGCATCTTCTCCCCTCCTGCGTATTTACGTATCCCCTTTCGCCCCTCTCTCTCCATCTGCGAGGGCCGCTCACTCCCCACCTTTGGGCCATATGGAGCGGCGGGCGTGCGGGCGGGCGGAAGTAAGCGCCGGATATGCGAGGGATGTTGCCGAAAGGTGTGTGCGGGCTATCTACCTTTGCGTCAGCTTCCTTCCCGATTTGATTTTGCTGCCGCTGATAAGACACGTTAGGTGTATCGTAGTAAAGGTGATGGGGTTTTTTTTTTCGTGTTTGTTTGGTAAAAATGACATCTGTTTTTAGATTCGGCAGGTTTTTTATTCTGAGATTGAGGTGTCGAATTTGGCGGTGATATTTTTTTTTCTGGGAAGTGCGTCTGCATGTTAAGTAGGATAGATGTCGTTTGGTTGGTAATTTTGCATATATAGGATGTTTCAGAACTTCTAGGAGGGGTAGGGTACACCTATAGACGACTCCGAATCACATAGAGAAGGGGGGGGTTGGAAATGAGCCCTAACGACCTATAGGGGTTTTTATAAGGGCATATTCCCCTGGGGGATTTGACTCATAATCGCATAAGACTGGATTAAAACCAAAAATCGGGCGCAAGTTTAGAACTGCTGATGCGCCAATTTTTAGCGATAAAAGCAACCCTAAAACAATATTAAAGTGCCGTTAAAAACGCCAAATGTGCCGTTAAAAAGCCAAATCTCGCCAACCATCAGCAGTTGTGAACTTGCGCCCAAAATCGTTTGATTCAGGTATTTTATTACATAAAACCAATTAAAAAGAATAAATGAAATTTCAGTCGCAATTTCTCAGTTCTTAGGCTTAAAATAAGTCATGTCATGCATGACATACTACAAGCTTTTAGGATTGATGAATTACAATAGGTCTGGTTAAGCATTTACTGAAATTTTAGCTCTCAAATTTGTTTTAATTTTTTAAAAATTCCGGAATTGAACAATTTTGCTGGTTTTAACCTAATTTTGAAAGGTTAGGTGTGAATTTCCCACTTTTAAAACCCCTAGGTCATTAGGGGTCAGTGGCGTAGACAGGGGGGGTGCAACGGGTCTTTTGCACCCCCCAAACTTTTTCCAAACATTTTTTTTTTTCGTGAAATAAAATATTTTCGAATAGCTTTTTTATTTCCCTAACATAATTGTAATACATATTTTTTAAATCTAAGAATGGGATTGCACCGGCGGTACTCTCTCCCAGCTGCGTGACTTTCATTAACACCCTCCTCATAAACCTGTCAAAAACTGAGGGTTCGAGGGACACCCACACAAATGGCGGGAACTTTTTAGGTTTTCTGCCCCCTCGTATCTTGAGTGATATAAACAAGAACGCTCTTCGAGACGAGGGAGAGAAGAGAATGGAATTAGAACCGATTATATCCTATCTCAAGCTTGAGATAAAATGGCCCTCTTATTAAAATGAATCGCAAACGAACAATTAATGATTTTTTTTTCTAAAAATACATCTGTAAATGACAACAGCTTAAGTGAAAGATCCAAAAAGACGCCATGGATGCGTTATTAATTCTTCTACAGAGATGGTAAGTGGTATTTTAGGTTACCAATAACTTTAATTAATGACTTAATGCAATTTTGATTTTGATTAAATTAATGGTGTAACAGATGAAATTGCTGCTTTACAACTAAACCCTTTATCTTTAATATTTCATTCACGCGCACGTGAACTTCTTAAAAATAGTGAGAAATGAAAATATCTTTGTGATTGTTTTTGGACTTGTTTTGCTGTGTAATTGTAAATAGCATCAAAATTAAATGAAAGTGTTTTCGCAAATATTTATTTCATTCGTAATTCAAACGTTGTGTTAAATTGGCGCCCAACTCGCGGCCGAAACACGGTCCCATCATCTGGATAAAGTCGATGCCGACCAAGTAATCCGATGTTGAAATGTCTAAGCTAAGTGATCATTCCGATACAAGTAACGAACATCAGTTCATTTAAATGCATATGTATTTATCAAAATAATATTGCTTTATTTAAGTTATTTAAACGTGAAAATGAGTTACTTAGCTAAAGGTAAAAAACAAGATTTAATCTTCTTAGCAGAAGAACTCGGAATTACCCTTGAGGGAAATTTGAATAGAATTAATTTAAGGAATGCTATCATAGAAAGTGATACCTATGATGAGGAATTCACTAAAGAATTGTTTAACAATATTATCACTGATAGAGTGGAAAAAGAATTTCGTGAAAAAGAAGAAAAAGAAAGGGAGAGAGAAAGGAAGGAAAAAGAGAAAGAAAGGGAGAGAGAAAGGGAGAGAGAAAGGAATGAAAAAGAGAAAGAAAGGGAGGAAAAAGAGAAAGAAAGGGGTTTCGAATTAGAAAAGTTAAAACTTCAAACCCATTCTGCTAATATGCTCTCAGAAGAATCGTCGTCTTCTGTCACGGATATTCCTAAATTGGAATTAAAGAAACTGATCCCCAGTTTCAATGAAACGACTGATGATATCGGTTTGTTTTTAAATTTATTTGAAAAACAGCTGAAATTCCTCCAAGTACCTAGTTCTAAATGGGTTGTTTACTTGGTAGGGCTTCTTCCAAGTGACATAACTAAGTTGATAGCCCAAGAAACTGATGAGGATGCCCATAACTATGAACACGTCAAACGAATTCTTTTGAAGCGCTTTAAAATCAGTGCCGAAAAATTCCGGAATATTTTTGTTCAACACCGCCGAAAGTATGGCAGTACTTGGCGAGATTGTTATTTTCATTTGAAAAGTTCTTTTGAAGGTTGGCTAAATGAGCTGCAAATAAATTCATTTGATCAACTTAAAAATTTAATTATTTCTGATCAAATTAAGAAAATTGCCCCTCCCGAATACAAAGAACATTTTATTGATCCCTGGTCTGAGCTGGTTGATCCAAAAGAATTAGCTGATAAATTTGATTCTTATGAAGAAGCTAGATGCCTGAAGTTAAGAAGTGTTACAGAGGTACCAAAGAAAAGTGAATATCCAAAATGCCAAGATGATTCAGAGAATTCTTCTAGAACGAAACGTTCTGATAGAATAGCAAAGAGCAAGGATTTTCCCCAACTATCCTGCTATGGATGTGGGAAAGAGGGCGTTATCAAACCTAATTGCCCCACCTGCACCGTAAATAAATTAGATAGCGTTACATTCAATTCTATAAAGCTTAATTCTTTTAAAAATAAACATAAACAACCGTACAACACTCTTCTAGAGATATCCATCAATGGAAGGAAAGGGACGGGATGCGCTGATACTGGAGCAAGTCATACAATTGCTAGCACAAAATTGTATAATCTTTTAAAAGAAGATGGGGTAGAGTTTAAGGCTACAAAAATGAGTATTACTCTTGCTGATGGGTTTGAAAGGGAAACTGAAGTTTACAAGACAGAAGTTCAAATCCAAATAAAAGATCGTTTCATTAAAACAGAATTGTTTGCTTTTAAAACCACTAAGAACCACCGAACTCTTCTAGGGATTGATTTCCTGAAAAGAGCTGGAATTGTGATAGATGTTCCACATCATCAATGGTTCTTTGCTCGTAGACCTAGGAAGAGGTTCAGGTTTTCTGAAGATAAAGTTATAGTATTATCTCCTAACGATAAAGCATATATCAATGTCAATTCTATCTGTCTAAGAGACGATAAAAGGAAACACATCAATAAAACCCAAAGTGCTGAATTAAATTCATTATTGGAAGATTTCTCCCGTATTGTCCGTCTAGGGGAAGCAGCAACCACCAAGATTAAACATTTCATTAATACTGGAGATAATCCACCAGTTTCAGTACCTCCAGGTAGGATATCTCCTGTAATGCCTTCTCTTTACTCAAAGGAAGACTTGATGAAATTTTCCACTAGTCCATTGTCTCTGACTTGGCCTGCCTGTTTGGACCCCGCATACAACAACGCGAATGGCAAGAGGAACCCCGAGCGATGGTTTATGAACCACGGCGGCATTGATCACTTGTCTCCTCTGGAGCACGGACGCCATAAACGGGACGACGGCCTCTTGAGCCACAAGCGCAAGTCTTCTGATCCGAAGGAGCAGATTAAGGAGGGCATCGTGTTTAGTCCACAGCGACGCAGCTTTGGAACAGGCTGTCACGTCATACAGCAGTCCTTCTTGGCCAGGAGACCTGGGAGTTCCTCTAATAGTGAAAGGGAACCAACTCGCAGGATTGAAAGTGGTCGTATCATGAACAGAGACAGGGACCAACGTGATTGGGACCGAGATCGAGAATACGGCTACGGCAACCATTCTGCCCGAATAGATCGTAGATTTGCCAAATTTGCTAGACAAATAAAAGGTCGAGTAGAAGAAAAGCCCAGAAAGTAGATGGAGAATCTGATCTCTTCGTCTTATCCAGCCTCCAAAACGTCCAACCTGCTTTACGAGGACGTTTAAACCGCAGGTTGAGGGGAAGTGTGTAACAGATGAAATTGCTGCTTTACAACTAAACCCTTTATCTTTAATATTTCATTCACGCGCACGTGAACTTCTTAAAAATAGTGAGAAATGAAAATATCTTTGTGATTGTTTTTGGACTTGTTTTGCTGTGTAATTGTAAATAGCATCAAAATTAAATGAAAGTGTTTTCGCAAATATTTATTTCATTCGTAATTCAAACGTTGTGTTAAAATGGTGATTTATATTCAAGGAAAAGAAGCAATTTGATTTAAAAATAAAAAAATATTGAATTTTTAGCTGTATATATAGGACTATATTTTTTTACATGGAAGAGTTTTTTATTTATACTTTTTGAAGGTAGCTATGTAGTGTTAGTGCCAGCCTATGCGTCATCCTTTGGCTTTTTCAGTTTCTTATTTTCTTATTATTCCCTCTCCATTTTTCGTTTTTTAAAAGAAATATTAACTTCTGATATGGAATTTTTTTCCTTGTCTATTATGACACAAATATGTAAATCTGTACCACTTTTACGAGTTATAATTATAGGTAGTATGTTAATCCAACACCTGTGAAAGAATTCAAACTTTAATTATACTTTAAACATTCAGTTTTTGTTGCAGTGTGTTTGAATATGAATATTTATTTCTATTTAAAAGATAATTATTTTGATAATTTTAGAAATGGAATAACACTTTTTTAGAGCTACCAGTATTAACAAGTAGTATCATGTCCAATATATAAATAATACTTAATTCAATTCGGAAACACTTATTTGTAGTTTAATTGCAATTGATTTTTAAATGTGTGAGAGTAGTATAGGTACTCGAATAAGAATACATGTCTATCTTATTCTAGATGGATGGGAATCTCCTGGATGGAATGTGTAAATATTTCATGCAAATTTCGTAAGAGAGTTACATAAACATTCGGGGTTAAAAAATTTACTCATCAAATTCAGGATGAGTTTAAGAATATATAATATAAATTGTCAAAATTTGATTTTACATAATTTGAAACAAATTTTTACTTACTGTTAAACTATTAATATTCTTTATGTTCCACAGCATAATTTTACCTCAACATTAATTTTTTGCTAGTGTTTAAAAAAAATTCCTGTACCTGTACCTATCTGAATTAACGGGAGAGGTAAAATCTGCATAAGTAGTAATTTTAACGAAAATATACATAGCTATGTTGCTATCATGATCCTAAATATAATACAGAGGGTCATGTAGCATGTAGCTGTGATACTTTTAAAGGTAAAATTATTCAGTATTAATTTTTTTAGTTTGATTATAAATAACGATACCGCGTGAAAAAATCATTGTAAGTCCGTTTAGGTCAAATAGTTAAACTTCACTCAAGAAAACTAAAAATCAAAAAATGTGAAATAAATGTCAAAAAAAATTGTAACTCCTTGTAAAACGAAAAAGATGGGGCTTAATATTCATTAGATAATTCCTCAGCTACTGAAACTGTCCATAATGAAAGGGATACAGAATGAATACTAAGAGAAGCCGGCGAATTAAATACGTAATGCATGAGCCCCTCATTTTTCGTTTTACAAAGAGTTATAAAATTTATTTTATACTGATATTTTCCTAAGATTAATTTAATAATTTATTTATTGTTATTGTATTTTTTTTGGTATAATTATAATTATATTTGGTATAATTATTTTTTTACTACGATCAAAAAAGTTTGATATTATTACAAGGCTAGTTTTTTCCTTATGGTAATATAAAACCTAAATTTTTCTTCTTTCTTTCGATATCATCGTGCACCCCCCCAAAAATAATTTCTGGCTACGCCACTGTTAGGGGTGCATTTCCGACCCCCCATTCCTATGTGATTCTAAGTTGTCTAGGTATGCCTTCCTATTAGTTCTGAAACATCTATCTGAAACACCCTGTATAGTCTCAACAACTTAGTTATGTTTAAAAATCTTATTTCATTCTCTTCTAAGTGGGACTTTAAGTGCATAACATATGGTTCCATTTTTTGTTAGGAAAGAGAGATAAAAAGCGATAAAATCTCTGGTCCAGATGGATCTCATCATGTTCCCATCACCAGAAGATTACAGTTCTTTAACTACATGTAGTTAAATTACGGTTGAAACAACATGTAGATTTAAGTTGCAACAATAAAAAACTGAAAGAAACCTTTCACAAATTACGTCACACAATTTTCAGGGGTTTTGCAAATGGGACACGAACCCTCTCTAAATTGAACTTTAATACTGCGCCACGATACGGAAATATTATTTTCAATCAAGCAAGCATCCTTAACGGTTTTCGAAATCAAAGATTCCAGACAGTTTAGTATCTGTTTTCACAATATCTGGTGGCAACCTGTTAGTGAACTGTAAGTCTGGAAGAATGATGGTGCGAAGTTTAGTCCGAAGATTTGATGGGTAGTCGTTCCTGATAGTGGTTACTTTAGTTTCTTTAATATTTCAAGGTATGTTTCATAATTAAATACTAGAGTCGCCTTTAATAACAACGAGCTAACTTTATTGTTCAGTTTGTCCGAACGATTATCTTGATAAATTTTGTTGGATCTTGTATGAGAAGTCGGCAATAGAAATTTGTTTATTCTTTTCTTCTATTTACCTAAAAGTCAAAGGGACTTTTCAATTCGAGAATTTTGTAATTTAAACATGATCAATAGTTAGTGACTCAACTCAAGTTAAAAAATAATATGAGCGCCTATACTCTGTGTGTTAAGGCAGTGCTTCTCAAACTTTCTTGCTATTGTATGCGATCCAATAATATTATTTTGACTCTAAAGGTACGGTCTACGGTAAAGGTCTCTCTTTACGACAGACAAGTTTAGGGTGGGCGCGCAAAGCGTGTAACGAACGTTTACTAGGATTTTACCCCAACAAAAACTAGTTTGCTAAGATCCTTTGATTTGATAGTTTTTCTTTTTCTTAAATTTTAAAACATAATAAAACATTTTAAAACATAAAAAAATGTTCAAAAATCAAATTTTCATATTATCGTGGTTAAACAACACCACGCATACTCATACGTTGGTTTAACTTCAAAACTGATTATTTGATGCTGTAAATGTGCGGAAAGGTTATGGGAGATTTTCCACTTCTTATTTTTCTGGTATTTAAAATGTAAATACTTCATATCCCATCAATTCTAGAATTTCGCATTTTTATAAGATACTACTTTTATTTCAAATTGGATTGCATTTTAACCATTTTAAGACTTTACCTTTTTAAAATGTAGAGAGAAACATACAAGGGTTTCGTTACATTTGAAACGCAACATCAACGAATCAGAATAACGATCAAGTATTATTGACGTCGTTGATCATTGGAAATAGTTCTTAATCACTAAAGTAATCTGATTTATCAAAGTCTCAGAGTGGCTTTTACTATTGGAAATTATTAAACTACTACTATTACATAAATTATTAGACATTCAACAATCGAAATATCATTCAAACAATTGCAACTGATGTAAGTTTCGTCTAGCTCAAATTATGCTTAAGTTAAAGTCAAACCTGATAATGGATTTTAAAAAATACATTAAAAATTAGTCACATTTTAGATAATGCAAACGTTACATAAATATACAAATTTATAAAATTATTACCATTTTTTTTAAGTTTTAATCAGTTTGTTTATAATTTACAAATTTGCTGATGTTTAGAATGTACTTTAAAAAAATCTTGTTAATTTTCTATATGTTAGGAAAGAGTGCTGTACATATATGTATAAAATTTATTCTAGGATAAAAAAATATTTATATCCACAAAATTATTGTAGCAGACTATCTACTACGAACCTACTTAGCCTTAATAGTTTTATTCTACTTAGTTAGCTGACTTGTATACTGATGATGCTTGATTAGATTATCCAATTAAATCAGATTAGTAAGCAGATTAAAACTACAAGAATAAGTAGCTTCATAATTCTTAAAATTATTATAAGTTAAACTTCTAATCAATTGAAGCTACTTTAACAATTCTCTATTTTCCTGATTGATCTAAGTAGTACGAGATGAAAATCACAAAGTTTACATCCAAATGTTAAGAGATTAAATTTAAATAAACATTTTAGTGATTTATTTTTTGTTGAATGATATTTTCTTATTTTTAAAAACTATACAGTAAGTTATTTCCGGTTTTCGAAATGCAATCTGGAGGTAATGGTTTTTTTTTTTTTGCCTTCTCTTACAGGGGTTTTAAGACCTAATCAAGCCTAATCTGCCTAGTTGACAAGGCGGAAAAATTATAGATGAGACAAGGAGTGGTTTACCCGTGTAACAAGCTCGGAAAGTGGAAACCTTTATGAACTGGTATATATTGGTTACTTATTGTCATATAATCAAATGTAGAAGGAATTTCCCATAGTTTTTTGCGGGACAGACTAACTACTCATTAGACATCAGAGCAAAATATTTTTTTTATTGAAAATATACATTTTTAATACAAAGTTAATTTTTTTAAAGTTTTCGAAACTTTAAGGGTAATTTAAATCTGGATGCCGATTTTACATGAGCTCACTTTTGTTAATTTAATTTGCTTCCCCAGAACCTTCTGAGTATTTTTAAGAATTTTCACGCTTTGGGACCTGGAGTTGTCAAAATTGATTGCAGTTTTCAAAATTTCTTAAGGATACTATTATGAAATTGCTTTTTAAAAGTTATTTGAAATTTTTAAGCAAAGTATATTTCAACATTTATTCATCAGAAAAAATCGGTATGTAATTTTTCTTTTGCTTATTTATACATTTTCAGTTTCAGTAATAAATTAAAAAACAAATTTTTAGTAGGTAGATACAGTAGTTTCTTCATATGATCTGATTAAAAGAAACTGAAATAAACGTGAAGCCTTTTTTATAATCTCTCATCAAGATGAACGTTAAATGATGTCATCATAAGAGTTTTGAAAATTTTGTTTATTTCTCGTTGAATGTTCTTATCCTAAAATTTGAAAAGCATATGTTTATAGGTGTATGCCCCAGTCCATAACTAAACTTTTTGTAATAAAAAAAACACATTTTATCTATGAATACCATTTTATCTATGCTTGCAGTTTTAACTTTCGTTCAAAAAATCCGTATTAAACGGTCAATTTTTGTGTGGGGTAAAATACTCATACCAAATATGTCAAATTTACGTAACTGCTACTAGAAGGAAACTAAATTTGGCGATACACGACAAAAATTAGACGAATCTTGAACGTTTCTGCTTGGAGTTGGTGTGTGAGGAGCCAAATGTGACTTAAGGCGTTTTTCCTGTAAGCCGATGATTTATGAGCACTGATCTGCATACACTGCAATCATAATCAGGGCCATATTTAGAGTTTTTGCCGCAGTATTTATGCCAGCCCTCATGTGTAGATTCTCTCCCAGGATTTGAATTGGATTGCGAAGGATTTGATTGCGAATTTCGGCGTGCCAAAAAGAGTGTACTGAAGCTACTTTTGAGGGTTCAGAATCCCCATGAAACAGCTATCCCGGTCTCTAACTTCAATTTCCCGTTCGTTTTAGGAAAATCAACCTTTCCCCTTTTAATTGTTATCAAAAGCCCACGATTTTGATTGTATTGATTTTAAGTAAAAAAAAGTCTAGTCTTAAACTGATGAAAAGAAGCCAGGCTTAAATCACAGTAGATTTATTATAATTTATTTGAAAATCAATTCTGTTGCAAAGTTAATTGTAAAATATTAGTATATTTCAACTAAGAAAACGACACACATGAGCGTGTCCTTCTAAGTTCTAAGATAAAGAATGTAGTATTATTCCCTTCGCATGATTAAAATAATAATTCTTGAATAAAAATTAAGGAATTTTCTGAAACAACAAGCTAATTCAAAATGTAATATTGTTGGAGCTACCTCGTTATTGCTGCAAGCGCCTCTTTTGTAAAATTAATTATTTTTTTAATGAGCAAGTATAGATTTCTTAGACTTTCTGTAATTTTGCCGCCCCTAAAATATAGGCTCAGGGACATATTGCATATACCTAAATACGGGCCTGATTATAGTACAACCGATTGAAACTACTTCACTTATTAGCGTAGTCTCCTTTTCATTTGGGAACAATTTATTATAGCGTTTGTTTGGTCCATCACTTGCAGAAAAATCAAAATGTTTTTCCTTCCATAGGATCCTAATGCTACATGTGGTGCGACAAGTTTTATCTTCAACACCTCTTGATCAGGATTTCTCTTTAAAACGGAACTTTTTGGAAACGACTATTTGTGTTGAAGAAAAGAAAATAGCCATAGCAGTGGATCTGGAACTGCTGTGGTCCTGATTTCTTAAGTCAACATTCTATTCATGTGTTTACGATATTAAAATATTGTGTATTTTAGTTTGTGACTGAATTTGTGTTTTGTAACATTTTTTTAGTTTTTTTTCTCCTAGCGTCTCAACTGGCAATACCATAGGAGTGAACACTGAAATGTTTTTCCACTCATGCTTGCTAAGGTAAATTTCTTGAGATTTCGCTCTTTCCTAAAGTTAGTGGCAATTATCGTGTTTGATTAAATCACAAACTACTCGTTTATGGTCAATGGTTTTACTCAATACTTTTCATTTTTGGTTTTAAGGATTTTATCCCCCTTAGTTTAATGCATGCAATTCATTAACGCAGTGTTCACTCTGTGGAAAATTTCAGTTCAGCCAAGTTCTTGGTAAGTTAAACGTATAGGAAATTTTATGCATTATTTGATTTTTCCTTAACGAAAGTTTCAAACTTCCTTACAATATTTTTACATAAAGATAAGAACTAGTTAAAAAAAAATCTAGTTTCCTGGTATTATGGTTTTAAGGTTGTTATCTTATGCCTAAATAGAGCATTTTCAATCACATGACTCTGCCTAACAACGGCCTTAGCAACGTTGTTTATTCGCCAAGTGACGTCATGTGCGAATGCTGCTATTGGATACTTCTATGTCCCGCCCCTAACAACAGCCTTAGCAACGTTGATTTTGTCCTCCAAGTGACGTCATGTGCGAATGCTCTATATAGTGTTTTCAGGTGACGTCACAACCGGTTATTTTCTTTTAACTGTGTGCCTTCTGTAGGGCTTAACTGTTGCTAAGGCCGTTGTTTATCTGTTGCTAAGGCGGGTTTTAGGTATGGGATCACGTGATTGCAAATGCTCCAATAGAAGAATTCCACAGCTAGTCATTTTCTGTAACTGTTAACCTCTGTAGGGCAAAAAACTGTAACATCTTCTGTTGCTAAGGCCGTTGTTAGGTCCGAGTCATGTGATTGAAAATGCTCTATATAACTCAACATCTTCAGGTTTTGAGCAGTATTAATATTTCATTTACCCTATACTAGTTGAAAGCAGCCCTTTGGAGCCCTTCATCCATTGAATTTTTATTTCATAGTCCCCTTTTGAAGTTGTCATTATATTGCAACCTACCAATCATTCTACAGTGAAACCTTATCAGAATTAATTGTAACTTTCATTCAACGGAAATAAGCATGAGGAGCGTAAAAGTATTTCTTTTACAATGATTAAGTTTTTGTAGCCTAAAATTATATTTGCTTGGAAGTTAATAATTAATTTACTAACTCTATAGTAGCCCGATGTTGTGCCCTTTTGCCTATGGCGGGAGCATGTTATTCTACTAACAAATTTATTTCAGGACCAAGTACCTACTACATGTGCGTGGACTGGTTAAATCGATGGAGCGAAAAAAAAACTAAGTCCACGCGCATGTAAGGACTACGCACGTAGTGTTAGCGAACGAAGCCCATTAGGATAGTGCTCGGATTTTCACAAATCCCAACCGTTTGATCCTGGGGAGTTTATTGCGCATGCTGGGCACAAGCCTAGCGGTTTGTGTACTACAAATACCCTAATGGCAGTGTATATTATTTTCTTTTAGAGTTCTATATACACAACCCCCGATTCATCGTAAATTCCTTTCAAATTTTTTAAGTCCCCGCGCATTATAAGTCTGCGCACGTACGATCTGAATTTGAACAAATCAGTGTTGGTGACTGTGGCTTTACTATAATGGTATAGCTTACTTCATGGTAATTTATTGAGATGTATAATTAGTGTGGTCTACCAGTACTTAGTCTACGCAGGCAAGTGACTATAGTAGGGGTAAGTAGCTTCAGGTAGTTTTAGACTTCTAATTAGTAGGAATCTACTTAGTCTTATAGTGTTAGTTTGCTTACTAAGCTGACTATAAAGTCCAATAGTCAGCTTAGTAGTCTAATACTATAAGACTAAGCAGCTGGTCTAGCTTACTAGAAGTCTAAGTCCAGCTACTAGCTACTTAATCTTACTATTGATTAGACTAAGTCCTAGTAGGAAATCGCCACTAGAGGGCAACACTGCAAGTCCCTACCTGTAAACAGACATTTTGTTTGTTTACAAGTAGGGACTTAGCAGAAATCGGGGTTCCCCTCCACTCGGATTTAGAAAGCTTTGAATCTGTGGGCGTCCCCTGTTTGGGACGCCCTTAGTGCACTACCCTTACCTAGATTCCAGTGTCTTGTGCTTGCTGAAATAAAAATTACTTTTTTGCATAAAAAAATAGTCTTTATTTATCAAAACTCACATAAATAAATCTGTTCCAACTGGTCGACAAGCTTCCTGAAATAAGTCATATATCATTAGCATATATACTTAGCAATAAAAGATCTAATAAAATATTTATAAATTGACATAATCTAAACTACTATATTAAGCCTTGCGCTAGTTAGAAAATTTGCTTGATTTAACAAATACATTACAATTGAAATAAACATCCATACAATTGTATTGGTTAACAGCTGGGCTAAAAATAATCTTTTAGTAGATAGTGAAATATGAATTTACCAATTTAAGATTGAAATTTTGATGCATATTAAATTCAGTTAAAATTAGATTTACTTGCAATTCATTTAAAAGTATTTTATAGAAAATATAACACCAATTAAAAAGATCATACACTAACTAGTTTAAAAACAGGGTGGTTTCTAAAACATATGATGCACTTTAAAAAAGTTTTATACCGTTTAGAAAGTTATAGTTACTTTATGTAGTTGGACAAGGAATGTAATTACTTAATATATACCTTTTACCTGAAATTAGTACATTAAATTCTAAAGTATTGAGTTTTTTGTATTAACTAGTTGAAATTTCATACTTTTCACACATATTTTTAAACTAGAAATAATAGTTTGAGTATTGAATGTATTTATGTTCAAATAATCTAAGGAATATGGATTTTTTTAACTTTCTTACCTAAAATGTAATATGTAATAAATATATGTAAGGATAATAAATGATCATGAATTTACAACCTAATGCATTTTTATAAAAATTTCAGTTGTGTACATTAATTGTATAATATTTTTTACCTAAATCTAAAAATTATCAGCTCGAATTTATATAAATCACTGAATTCATTTTCACACTTAATATAAAACTAAACTAATTTCCCTAAATAAACTTATGCAGTCAATAAATGAAATTAGTATAACAGATACTCTATCAAATACTTTTAAGGCAATAATGAATAAATTTATCAATAAAATCTGCAATTTTTACGTTGAAAAGTCTGAAACTTAACTATTAAAGTTAAGGAGAAAAATTAGATTTACTTAGGAAACTTAGACATTTTTAGTTAAAAGCATTAAATACAATAAAATTACATTTTTACTACATAATTTTATAAGATTTAAGTATATAAGCTATTGATTAAATATAAAATGAAAATACTATTGACTGTAATCAAATGATCAATTAAAATAGCTTAAGATAATAACAGTGTAAAAGGTTACTTTAACCATTCCAAGAAAAATTTAGAATATTCAAGTGTTGTTTGATAAAAAGTTAAAATTTACAATATCTGAAAAATGAGTACAAATACTTAACATTTTCACAGATCCCGTTTTTATTCCTGTGTACTCTTTATCCTCTGAATTTAAACTAACATTCATAATACGTGCTAAAATCTTTCCTCTACAGTTAGTCAAAGTTACATATAAATACTATTTTAAAATTATCTTTGCACTTACTCAGACGTCCCTCAGGAGTACTGGAGAATTTTCTGAAATTAAATACGAACAACGGGGAAAAAATTAACGTTTTACATTTTATTAAAACTTAAACGAATCCTTCAATAAATGAGCCCGTGGACCATTCCGCCAGTCACCAATTCCTCAAACCTGTAAATATAAACACATGTCATGATTTTTCCCGCCTAAAAACTTAATAGGAAGCTTAAACTGCACGCCTGATCAGTGTCTTGTAGCTATCTTTAACTTTTTTAATCACGAGCGTCGATTCCGGGGGTACGCACCCTCTCCAATAATTAGGAACATTGTTTAAAAAACCTAATTCACTGTCACTAATAGTAGGGGAGCCCATGATGCTAAATGTGGATTTACTCGAGCGCGTCAGATAATCATAGGGGAGATACCTTGCATGCTTTTGAGTAACTCCACCAAATATAAGCTCTCCATGTTGGTGGGTTTGTTTAGAACAGCCCGTCAAAATTTGAAAGAAAACTAGTTACATGGACATACTCGAGCGTGTCAGATTGGCTACCAAGACAGTTTACAACTAGTTGTGCCTAGTTTCCTGGCTACTAGTCTATAAACATTTTGTTTCGTACATTTTTCTCAAAAAAGAGAGATAGCGTCTTACCGGTCTTGGCTTTACTTTGCAACTTTGTAACCCTCCCGCTCCCTTACCCACCGCTCAAATCGGCAGATTTTAGAAAATGTACACTTTTTAGCTGGTAACTAACCTACCTTATCATTATCTGACGCGCTCGAGTATGTCCATTTAACTATTTTTTTTTTTACAAATCTGACCGGCTGTTCTAGACAAACCCCCCTACATAGAGAGCTTTTATTTAGTGGAGTTACTCAAAAGCATGCAAGGTATCCCCCCTATGATTATCTGACGCGCTCGAGTTACTACCCAAAAACACTCTGGGCTCCCCTACTATAACTTTTAATAGTAAAGGGAGATGCCAATTTTATTACGGCAATATTTCAGGACCCCATATAGTATATGACCCATGATTTCGAATCAAATTTAATTTACTACAGGTTAAATCCTGTGTTGAGGCCGACGAAATATGTATTTAGAGGTTCTCGCAAAAAAAAAGGAATTTTCCAAATATTTTTCCCTACTACAGCACTGGTTGAATTAAAAGTATATTTTGAAATATGTATTCCAAGAATACAAAAAATGAGTTTACCCTATTTTTAAGGGTCAAATTACAATTTAAATTTTGAGGGAGGACCCCATAAAGATAAAACTATACAAAACAGACACTTTACTAAAATTTCGGGAAAACGTTAATTAAATAATTCACAACCTCATTATCTTTGAAGAGGGCGCACAAGGACAGTTAATAAAAAATCCTTCTTGAAAGGAAACCCGAATCCCTGGACCGTCCCAATATTCAGTTGCTGCCGAATTCAAGTTACTTTACTTACTTACATTAAATTTACAACACTTAATAAAACAACCAAGTCAAGGAGAGTAAATTTCAGTTGTTTAACTTCTATGATTTATAGCTTAGAATTTGATGATGATCAACAATCGAGAATTACACATTTATCACTCAAATTTTTAACTTTTTCAACTAACGATCTAAGTTTTGAAGTATTAACATAACCATAATTTTGAAGGGATCTACTTCTATGAGTACCCATTATTTGCTAACCTAATTTGTTAAAGTTCACTAGGTTTTAACATTCGATCTTTAAAAGGTAAAATATTTATTATGCTAAAAGTGTTCAGGTAAAGAGTTGGAGATTAATGACTCTCACAATTTTGACTAATCAATCAATTTCAAATATAAATACAATGACCTGAATGATCACTTTAGCTAGCCGTGAATGCTACGAGTTGGTCATAACAATTAACACGTAATAACGAGATTCGGATATCTTCTGCTTTCGAATTACTTGACAAATTTCAATAACTATACTCGACTGCAACGTTTCTTAAACCCAGTACGTTACAAATACGGAAGGAGAAATCGGTAAACACGAAGCCTGTTGGGTTGATAGGAGGAGTTGCAGTACGCAAATCGTGATTAAAAAGCTTTACATATACATGGGTTTAACAAAATAATCATATTTTTAAATTAACGTTCTTCATTTCACTCAAAATTCAGACACCGCGATTAGCTATGCAAACTATTTCTTAAAAATTATGTTTGCTTCAAACTGATATTTTAAAAACCCTCCAAATTTTAATGATTCAAGTTACTGGTAGTTATAACATTCATACAAGTCTAATTTCAGATTAATGATGTTGGTATTAAAAGGTTTCAAAGTAAACATAGTTTGAGGTATTTAACATTCGAAAATATGGGCAAGGAATTCATCACTATAAAGTAGTCGATCAACTTTATAAAACTCTTACATCAAACATTACATTAAATCTGTCCGTTTTTAAATAGAACTATCAAATCGCCATTTTAATATCTCTAAAAGAGGTTTAATTAAGCTAAAGAGAAACTAAAATAATGATTTTGCAATAGAATATAAGAAAGATTGAGATATACCTTAACAGGGCTGAAAAGCCTAACAGACTCTCATCATCACCACTACCAGCTTCGAAATGAGCCAACACGTGGCTGAATGTACTCGTGTTGACGCCCCTTCACGTGACTGGTCAAGGGCGCATGTCACTGCGCATGTTGCGTAGAAAGATATTAATTAATTGCCACCAAAAATGGCAAAACTCCTTGGCTCGATGTACCTGGTCCATCCTTAAAAGGACTGAATGCTCCTGTTTAGGAGGGAGAAAGAAGTCCCCCGGCTTTCGCTTAAGGGGCCCCATGCGATCACATTCAGCCCAGAAGGACCAGGTACATCATTCTCACACAACTCTGACACCTACCAGAATTTAGCCCAACTACACATTTTGGAATTAATTTATTTGGCCATATTGCTTTACCTAGGATCGAACTCGGGAACTTCCCAACCACAGAGCCAAGGCTTTAACCACTAAGCCACAACCGGCTCGACTGGGTACAGGTAAATAATGTAGAGAATACTAAATCGAAATAAAGCAAATAAAAAAAATACTGGTGAGCATCTAAAAATTGCTGAACTTCTTTAATGCTGTACTGTTTACAAAGTAATATTGTAGAGTTAACTTAATTAAATTCCAATTTATTTTCAGTTTAAAATTATAATTACTTAATTTTATTATTTGTTTACGTGGGAGAAATTTTTAAGCTGAGTACATTTTGAGGAATTTAACTTTTTATAATTTATACCAGAAGTTTACACTATTTTTAAAAGTTACAAATTCAAAGATTGATTTATTGATTGTTGAGTTCCTCCAATTCAGAGATACCTACATTTTTTTAAAATACTTTATTTTAAAATAAATTTAAGAGTAATATACTAAAACAACGAAATCTTGCTGTTAAGTTACTGAATTTTAACATTACTGGAGAACTTAACTTAATTATAACTAAAAGAAATATGTTATATTTAATCTTGGAATAATAAAGAAAAAACTTAAGATTGAGGTTATTTAATAGGATGTATCTATAACTTTCCTAATGTAAGAAATAGCTGAATAGAATTTCTAATTTTGTGGGCCGCTCTCAAATTTCAGAAACTGTTCTACGTAAATTTTTTTTGACTACAATTATATATCAAACTTCGTAAACAGTACAGTTTTAAAAATTTTCAAGAATTTTTAAATGCTCTACCTCTATTTTATTTCATTTGTTTTAGATTTTATATTCTGTACATTATTTATCTTAAGTAAAAGAAGTCGCCAGTTACGGCCCAGTGGTGATATTCCCTGTTATTAACATATTGAAAAAATATCTTGTCTACTGAAATTATTTCAGCTAAGTCACTTCGAATTTATGTAAATCAACCAAATTATAAAACCTACATGGGGCAATCCATCAAAACGCTATGACAGTTAAGAACCCATATTGAACGAACCAATTCCGTTGAGGGGAAGTATTTTTTCTTCAAAATCACTGACTCGTAGAAACATGGAAAGAGGCATAAAAAACACCCCAGAAATTTTCTGTCAAACTAGATGTAAGCTCGGATAATTACGACATTTCTGACAGCCCCAGGAGGGGGTACTCCTTAATGGGGATAGGTTGAGGGGACCCGACAGGTGTCAACTAAGGGGAATTCGCAGACATGATGAATTCTGTCAACTGTCTCAATCTGGTTTCGTTATTCTACACTGACTGCGTTTGCACGTTTGACGAGTCACACCTGTAATTTCTAGTTTCCATCCAATGCCGAGATAACTTTCAAATGAGTGTACACTGTACAGTTATAAAGGCTACCTAACTAAATTTGTTCTTCAATTTAGAGTTGTAGATCATTCTTATAATTACCCCAATTAAACAAAACTTAGGGGTAATAAGAAACACTAGCATTTTATACATAAAAATTCATTAATCGTATTTTTCTCTTTATTACTTCAATATTTTAGTGTTTTTATTTTACTTATCAAGTTAAAAAATAAATTCAATCAAGTTTATAATTACTATTTCATTTTTCTGATACGGTGGGATAGATAGTAAGACACTTTTACTCACCACTTTAATATTTATTGAAAAATTTATAAGGAATTTATTGAATTTCTATATTAAACTTGAATTTTAATTTAAGTTACAGTGAGAAAAGTAAAATATGAAGTTGTTTTTTTATATTCACGTTGCCGAGAAATTAATTAAAAACACTATTGAAACACAGTGGGGCGAGTGGGAATATTTTTGAAGGGGTCTTCATAAGGCCTCCTGAGTTATTCGAACCTGATGGAAAGGGGTAGCGCTGAGTTTATAAAAAGTGCTTACATGGCAAGATATAAGACCAGATTTGATCAACAGGCTATTGTTTGGAGACCTTTGATTTCAACGGTTAAACTACTACACATTGAAGGTACAACTACATTGAAGATTTATTGATTGTTCCTCATCAACTCAAGTAATTCAACTTTCGAAAATGACTGAGATAAGCACGCAAAAATTAACATTGGAACCCACAAACAAACACAAAAATCACCTAACGTATGTCATAAACCTGTATTTCCCTATCTACCACCAACGAAAAAAAAGACCGAACGAGGAAAGTCAAACACCCTCAAAGCGCACCTGTGCCCCTAACGGAAATCCCACCTCTCCACAAACGATACAAACACACACCCATCCCTAAACAAACCCGAAAACGATCTGTGAAAAGAAAAATGGCCAAACATGCAAAAGGTATGGGCAAACAGCCACGGGGCCGATGGCACTCTATTTTGGTTGGGGACAGCTGTGTGCATAGAAAGGGTCAGTAACACTTCGCTGCCGATACTAATTGGGAGCACGGACGATACTTACTCTATCTAGTGGTTGATTAGTGGAGGATCGGATCGATTCCTGGTCACTGGGGTGTTGTATGGATAAAAAGGCTGTTTACATTTATTTTAGGGATAGGGAGGGAAAAGGTTTTGTTCATCCAGTGATTTCGGGGTAGGATACTGTTTGTTTAGGTATTAAATGCAAGTAAAGATTAAAATTACTGAGGTTTGGTTCGCAAATCGGAATCATAATCTAAGAATTTTTAAAGGAATAATTTCGTGGGAATAAGAGAAGGAAAAGAAAATAACAGAGAAAATGAAAAGAATGGACCAGAGAGAAGAGATTAAACTGAAAAAAAAATAAAAAGAGAGAATAAGAAAGGATGAATGAGAAAGTTGAAAATAAAAAATAAAGTATAAGAGAAATGATAAAAATGTGGAAAAGGAAGGAGAGGTCAGGAATGGGAGAAAGACATAAAGTTAGAAATAAAATTAGTAAAAGAGAGAACGAATAAAATCAGATGAAAGAGACTGATTGACGAGAAAGCTGAATTTTTTTTCTGCAGTTGAAAGCCTGCGCCTTAGAATCACCCCATGGACCTGTTCCTGAAGATAAAATCACCAACACTATAAATTAGTGTTTCCCAACGTGGGGCGCACGCCCCACGGGGGGCAGTATAAATTTCTAGGGGGGGGGCAATTTGAAAATTTTCAACCAAATGATCCTCCAGGTTGGGCATGGACCACCAGGTTTTATTTACTTTTCAAGAAAGATTTTCGAAAAAATAAAGGACATGGGGGGCATAGAAAATTTAGAAAGGCTTTGGTGGGGCACGTATAATGTGACCAGATTTTTCGAACCAAAAATCAGGATACAATGCGTGAGGGAGGGGGTGCAAAAAAATTGCTTTAAAACAATTTTCGACGCATCACCAAAAGGAAGAATTGCATAAATATCTCCTGTAATATTTATGAAATTTATGAAATCAGACACAATATTTTAAAAGTTTAAATAACTGCTCAAGAGATAATTGAGTTCAAGTAAGATGGAAATACTTTACTCATTTTGAAAAAAAATTTGTATTAGTTTGTTAAAAAATCAAACTACAAAATTTTGTTTTACCTTGTCATCGTCATCTATCTATATACTTGTTGGAAGCAATTTTCATAATTAAATTATCATTTAAAAATTTATTGCTTCAAAAAACATAAAATTAACCAATAAAGAATTTTTTTATTAATTATAAAATACTAGGGGGCTATCGCTCGCCAACCCCCGGGAACTGCTGACGCAGTTCCCCTAGGATTGCTTCGCAATCCTGTGCTCGCTACGCTCGCTCGCCACACGCTGGTACAGCCTAGCTGAGATTCATTACCAACTAAATTTATTGGTTAAAATAAATAGAGTTTCATAAGAGGTTCTTACGTATTATCCCGTCGACTTTGCCGCTGAATCAGAAAATGTTGTCAAAGCCGTTTAACTGTTCTATAGTTTTGCCACTAAATCTGAAGGTACAACTAATTGGTTCACAACAAATGATTTCACAACACTTACAATGACCACAACAAATGATTTTTTTTTATAACAACAATAATAAGCAATCTAAACATCGTGTTCTTACTTTCTTCAGTCTACTTCTGGTAAAAGTAAGTCGAAGTTTACTACCTGGATTTGAACCCAGGTTATTGAGCGTTTCGTGATTACGAACATTGTATTGTACTATACACTCGCCAAAACGTAAACAAAACACAAAACCACAACAAACCAACCGTTTGCCAACGGGAGAAAACAAATACCGCCAAATTCGTGAGCCACGTACGTAAGAGAATTATATACAAAGATAGATGTTTGCAGTGTTTGGTTTGGTAACTTTTAGGCTTTGGGCGCACGAGCAACGAGTGACTAAAGTCACGGCGACCAGGATTACTAGTATCAAAAATATAACTAGAAAACAATGGATCTCTATGAAGTCTTGTGCCCCTCTAGCCTAGTGCGCGCACTCTACCAATACTTGAACTTGTTTCAATAACCAAGGCAACAATTTTTTCTTTGTCACCGTGACAAAAGTCGCTCGTGCGCGATCAGCCTTAAGCCGGGCGCGCACTAGCGACTAAAGTCACGGCGACCAGGATTACTAGTATCAAAAATATCATTAGAAAACAATAGAGCATTTTCAATCACATGACTTTACCTAACAACGGCCTTAGCAACGTTGTTTTTATCCTCCAGTGATGTCATGTGCGAATGCTGCTATTGGATACTTCTATGTCCCGCCCCTAACAACAGCCTTAGCAACGTTGTTTTTTCTTTGTCACCGTGACTAAAGTCGCCCGTGCGCGCTCGCCCTTAGGCTGGGCGCGCACGAGGGACTAAAGTCACGGCGACCAGGATTACTAGTATAAAAAATATCACAAGAAAACAATAGAGCATTTTCAATCACATCACTTTACCTAACAACGGCCTTAGCAACGTTTTGTTTATCCTCCAGTGATGTCATGTGCGAATGCTTCTATTGGATGCTTATATGTCCCGCCCCTAACAACAGCCTTAGCAACGTTGTTTTTGTCTTTGTCACCGTGACAAAAGTCGCCCGTGCGCGCTCGCCCTTATACAAAAATAGCAGAAACCCTTCTCATCACCTTTAAAAACTTAGGGCAGAGTAGTGGGGTAGGGTGGGACAGTTTTTACCAAAAAAAATTTTTAAAACTGCGTTTTGCTAGCACAAATTTGAAACTTTCAGAATAACATTTTTAAACGTTTTAACATATTAAAAAATATAAACTATAAGCTAGTTACTAAAACGTAATTTTTATACCAATTACAGTCCCATCACAGTCAAATTACCAATTACAGTAAATAAAAATGTCCCATTCTACCCAGATGATGCAGGGGTAGATTAGTGAAGTCTAATCAAAGGAAGAATATGATTGTGCCAGGGCACTGATCATTTTCTGTTTGAGGTAACTTCAATTATGTTTTTCCCAGTTTCTTTTTTTTCCAGTTTTTAGTTTCTTTTTTTTTCATTTTTTTTTTCCCAGGTTTTAGTTTTTTTCTTCCAGTTTCTTTTGTTTTTTTTCCAGTTTTTAGTTTTCTTCTTCCAGTTTTTAGTTTTTTTTTCGGTTTTTTTTTTTTGTTTTTTCCAGTTTTTAGGTTTTTTTTCTTCCAGTTTCTTTTGTTTTTTTTTCCAGTTTTTAGTTTTCTTCTTCCAGTTTTTAGTTTTTTTCTTCCAGTTTCTTTTGTTTTTTTTCCAGTTTTTAGATTTTTTCTTCCAGTTTCTTTTGGGTGTTTTTCCATTTTGTTTTTTTCTTCCAGTTTCTTTTGTGTTTTTTTTCCAGTTTTTAGTTTTCTTCTTCCAGTTTCTTTTGTTTTTTTTTTCCAGTTTTTAGTTTTTTTCTTCCAGTTTCTTTTGTGTTTTTTTCCAGTTTTTAGTTTTTTTCTTCCAGTTTCTTTTGTGTTTTTTTCCAGTTTTTAGTTTTTTTCTTCCAGTTTCTTTTGTGTTTTTTTCCAGTTTTTAGTTTTTTTCATCCAGTTTTAGTTTTTTTCTTCCAGTTTTTAGTTTTTTTCTTCCAGTTTCTTTTGTGTTTTTTTCCAGTTTTTAGTTTTTTTCTTCCAGTTTCTTTTGGTTTTTTTTCCAGTTTTTAGTTTTTTTCTTCCAGTTTCTTTTGTTTTTTTTTTTCCCAGTTTTTAGTTTTTTCTTCCAGTTTCTTTTGTTTTTCCCAGTTTTTAGGGTTTTTTTCCAGTTTCTTGTGTTTTTTTCCCAGTTTCTTTCGGGTTTTTTTTTCAGTTTCTTTTGTTTTTCCCAGCCTTAATGTTTCTGAAAGTGGAATTAATTCATTGTTGCAGGAAACACCTCGATTTGAACCCAGCGTTGTTCGCGTTTTCACGTTACCCATCGAGTGTATTAATCCGAACATCCAATGTTTTTGTATTATAGCTTTAAACAGCATTAAATATTTGTAACTAACTCACTGTTGCGACAAACCCTTCAATGGCAACAGTGTATGTGCACATTGTAAATGCAGTTTTTACCACCTCGATTTGAACCCAGCATTGGTCGCGTTTCTACGTTACCGATAGTGTATAATGCGAACATCCAATGTAACGTTTTCGTTATTGTAACTTAAAGAGTAATAAATTCACGTACCGAAAAAGGTTGGGAAACACTGCTATAACTGATATTAACTGGAGAACCAAGTATTGGTTCTTTCATAATCAAGAGAAAAAAAATCGAAAAATGGTCCAATATGTCAATATGAGTATATCAACTTCAATTAGTTACAAATATCCCGAAAGTATGTTACTTTTTTTCGCATTCGTTTATTAATATAATATAGTATAGATACCAAATATCTATTCATAATCCAAAAAGCAAACAAAAGAACGAAGAAAATAGTCCCAAAAGACAAAGTATCATTGTGACTCCGCAACACAGTCGTAATCTCTTCCAACCTACTGACTTTCACTGCATTCCGTCAGGTGGAGCTCTCTTCAAACCACCGACCCACCTCAAACGGAAAAAAAAAACGCCACTCACAGGTATCGCTATTCTTTTTACGCACGCCCTTCAACCTGCCGGTAAACCATACCACTCCCTCAACACACAAAAGGACTCTACACACCCTTCTAAACTTAAGGCAACGACCTTTTTTCTGATAGTGACAATCATAACTGACTTATTTGCTAAATAAAAGGCGCCAATTTTTATGTACAGTTTTAACTCTGCTCATTTCTTTTGAGGGTACAGCAGTTCGAGAATTTTTAAAGATTTATTAGAGAAATCTAAAAGAAGTTTGTGAAATTTGAAAACCATAGTTTTGTAAAATTTGTTATTTTATAAGTTGACATATGGGGTAGTAACCAAATATGTTAAGTTTACGTAACTGCAACTAGAAGTAAACGAAATTTGACACCATACATGACAAAATTTGGACGAATCTTGAACGTTTGTGCAGCTTGGGGAGTAAAAGGTCACACTTTCGAGAGTCTTTTTTTTTATAATTTCCAAAAGATTATAGATTGGAGAGTTGGCTAAATTGTGTCCTATTGATATTGCCATCGGAGTAATAACTAAGAGAAATCGCAATCAAAGATGTATAAATATGTCTAAATCTAATTAAATAAAATTTTTAAATTGTGTAGACAGTTTTTAAATGAATGGAAATCCGTTTAAACGTGAAGAACTTTCACCACTTCATAGAAACAAAACATTCATATTTTTTAGCTCTACCCAAAGCCCATTCCTGTTCATTGACTCCAGATGGGAGACTCTTTCTGTCACGTCTACGCTAAAAGCTCGTTTTTCAGCTCTTGAACCCGCCGTACTCACCCTAGCTAAACTCTCTAAATAGCAACACTTAAAGGTTACGCTTTTGTCCTAAGTATAGCGCCTAGGAGTCGAGTAGCCGCAAATGGCCTCTTGAAGTTAAGGTTAAGAAAATGGTGATTAAGTCAACGAAATAAATGAGCACTTTCCAGGTATCGAAAGTTCAAAGTCCTGCAACGAACCTCTTAGTTGTAAGCTTCAATGTTCTAAATGACTTTATAAGTTAAAACGAATCTACTAAACTTTAATAATGGTAAATTAGTGTCAAATCGTTTTTTTTTACATATATATTTTTTATGTTGAATAAAAATGCTTTGATTTCAATCCTCTATTTCATGTGTTTCTAATGTTCCTTCGTTGGACTACATGGTATATTTGTTACCTTCATTAAATATTAGTTAGATACTCCATAGTCATATAATTAAAATGATTCACATTAATTAATACATTTGATTACATTCTCTAAAGTACACTTTCTCTTTCCTTCTCTATTTTTATTACTCTTTTAATGAAATTGACAAGTTTAAAACATATATTATATTAACTTTTAAAATTTCTTTTCTTTTGTTAATTGAACTGCTGTGCAACATTAAGTTGTCTAACTTAATTAAGAAAAATGGTAATTAAATATAAGTAATAACAAATGCTGAATTTTGCAATGGTAAATTTTTGAACTTAAAAGAAAAATTTCATTGAATTCCTATCTGAGTAAGAACATCAGTGGCGGCACGTCCATTGTGGCACATGAGAACGTGAACCTCCAGTAAATAAGTCGGTCTATTAAAATAAATTAAAATGTAATGTAAATGTAAAAGTACATTGAAACTAGATTTTTATGGAAAATTGGCATACTTGTGAATGAATTGTGTTTGCGAATAATTTAAAAAGTTTTCATTTTATTGGTTTTCAGTAAGCTAAATGAAAAAGTACCTCCTGTTGGAGGAATTACCTCATACTTTTGAAATTTATTTTCGAATCCATTAATGAAATAATTTTTATTTAATGTTAAGGTTTTAACTTAATTGTGTTTTCAAAACATAATTGTGAACCCCCATTGAACTAGCCACTGAAAAGCATTCTAAAATGTCTTAAAAAGCAACCCATACAACCCATAGTCCCCTAAGTCACGATCTAAAGAGAAAAACATTTCTTCACCCAAAGTAATATATTCGAAACTGAACCCATGTAGTTCGGATGGTTGACCCAGTTCCATGAATAAATTACCGCTTGCTAAAATAGCGAAGAATGAGCACCTTTTCTATCTGTGCAAGAAACTATTATGCGCAGGGGAAAAAAGTCCACCGTCATAGCATCAGGTGGCTTTTTTAATTGGCTTGTCTCTATGGGAGGCTTGTCATTAAATGGAGTTCTGATGTCAATGAAACAGTAAAACCATAAATATGCGGAAAAGGTCGTTAGCCCAAGGAAAACATCCTGCGGCTGTTGTGAATTACGAAATGGCGGCAAATTTGAATTCGTTACCCGGTATATATCTTTGAGAAACTGAAATAATTCACTTATAAATTGAAGAGAATACTTGGTTACATCTTAAAAAAATTCTAATTGCTGAGGTGTATGGAAATAGATTATGAAGTTTCTTTAATTTTTCTGTTTATGCACAAATTAATATTTTAGAATGACAGTAGAGTAGAGATTTACCTAACTCAGTTTTATTCTATAACTCAGTATTAAAATTATGGGTATTCTTGCAGTATGATCTACCAGTTTAGTTAGCTGGATTTAGGGTAAATGGTGACACCACAACTGATGTTTTGTGAATCCTAATGTGCTAACTAAAGTTCATAAGCTTACTAAAAACTAACTAATCCTAATAAACTATCTAATTCTAAAGAGCTAACTAAACTGGTAGATCCCATACTGCGAAAAAATCGAATTATGTTTAATTAGTAATAGAATTACGGTGTCTGTTTTTTCCAAAGAAGAAGGCAGTCTGATCTAACTCAAGTTACCAGTTTTATGATTTTCGACAAAACCAATTGGCATTCTGAGCACCTAAAAAAAAGCATACGATTCGGTTCAATGATATTTTCTTACGACACAATAATAAAAAGAAGTCATTATTTACCTTTGATAAAACTTGTTTAATCCTTTTTAACACTCCGCCTTCTGGAAATATGGATCCTCACAAACCTTTCGGAGTAAAGATAAGACTGATGTATCAAGCAATCGACATATTTTTTGGGTTCTGTAGGAAATCGTTATATAATAAGTGGTGGCTGTGACAAATTCAATTTTTTTTTCATAAATGCATAAATATTACTAATAAACTAAATCAAATAGTCGTTAGAATAACTTGATTTTAACGCTTTCAAAAATTGATTTTGTAGTTAAAAATGTTTAAGTAGAAGTTGTAGAAGCATTAGATATTTTTCTGACTACCAAAATAAATTGCACGATGAATAAATTATGTAATATAATCTCTTTTTAGTGAGTAATTTAATGTTCTATAGTTCTAACAAGAATGTCAAGTGCCTCAATTCTAGATTAAACCGACAAAAGTCACCAAACCAGGTTGATGAAAGGGATTTATTATATGTCTATCAAAATTTTTGCGTTTTAAAGATCAAAAAACTATAACTCGGAATCTGACAATTTAAGTGATATTCATAAATGTGTGTCAAAAGAGCAAAAATGTAGGAATGGAGAAAATTATGTCAAGGTAAAGAACAGGCCAAGACTCGCATTCACCTAAAACCACAAAATTAAAAACCCACTGTTCTAAAAGGGATTGTTGGATTCTACCTTCCCGAAAAGCGTGATCTTTCAACTTTTGTATTAAGGAGAAGTTAAATGCAAACTTAATGTTTATTTTTGTGTTTGCAACAAAAATTCAACGGCTGTAATAACTCAAAACTGTGGTTACTGCTTTTAAAAATGGGGAACTTGACATTTCCTTTGGTAAATGAAGTAGTCAACTTTAAACAACCTTATTATGCAAAATAAAAGGGTAAAGGATGTGAACAATTTCATCCAATTTAAACAATTTAGTATTCTTGGAAATACGTTATTTTACGTTAGCCGCGAAAGCAGTTTAGTTGAAAAATTTAAATTCAGCCGGGATTATAAAGACTCTAAACTTCAACTTATTCAAATAAAAACCATAAATAATTTGTTTTGATATAGAAATTAGTTTATTATGGATTTTTGAAAACTTGTTTAAAATTTTTTTCCCAAAAAGGGAATACCGTTTTTCAATTACTTATGTCTTGTATTCTTATTGTATTGCATTCTTTAACACTTATTGTATTCTTATGTATGAAATGTCTTTACCTTTTTCAGAGTTCTTCAACTGTAATTTTGAAAAACAAATTCAGAAACTAGAGTTGAGTGGAGTTTAATCGTTATAACGGGGCAAAATTGATATAAGGATTTTAACTCTTTATATTTATAAAATTTAACGTTTTTTGACATGCTGATTTTTTTGAGACTAAGAAAAATCAGCATGCCAAAAACATTAAATTTCATAAATATTAACTATTAAAATCCTTTTATCCATGGGTATCCGTTTTATACCTGACTCTATATGGATTTTTGTCCCAAATTTGAGTTAATTGTGTTTTCACAAATTGTAACTAAAATAAATACTTTGAACAAACACCGTCCCTAGAAGTCTAGAAGGTAAATTTTTATTCAAACTATCAAATCAGACACTTAACAAAAAAAATTAACTATCCCTTAGAAAATACGGAATTTTGCTGAGCAAAGGGATAATTATAATTTCTTTACTCTTTATAGTGTCTGATATGCTAATTTGATAAACATTTACCTTTTAGACATATCATGGCGGTCCGAAATTCAAGCCAAAAATTTAAGTATATTAATTAATTTACTATTTTTTTGTTTCAAAAATTTCCCATCCCTTCAAAATGCTCTCTTACAATTTCAGATTTTTTTTACCAATAGCTTTGTCTGTAGAAAAATTTAAAGTAGGGTCGTTATTTTTTATGACCATGTTTGCCACCATCTTTCAAGAAGACAGCATAATCAAACTTAGTGACATCGCACACTAAAATCTTTGCTAACTTTCACTGCTGTTAAAATCCTATAAAAGACATTTCTCCACTTGAAAGTTTTGATTTAACCCTGTTTTAAAATTAAGGGTTGAATGTTTTCTCAAACAGCACCGCAATTCAATTAAAATTTAGCCCTCATTTAATAATTTTAATCAAAGGGTTATGAATGCACTGGAGAGTGACACAAATTTGATAAATATCAAATTTTCAATTAATATATTCCATTGAATTCACCCAAAGCGAACTATTTCATGTAGTGAGAAAAATTGTTATTTTATCAAAATCGAATCATTCAATCAATCAGTTAAAAAAAATATTCCCTTTAAAATCTAAATAAAAAAGGCTTGTTTTCCTTCGAATTTTTTAGTTTCATTGAAAAGTATTTAACTCAACTACCTTAACGTTAAATAACTATACACCAAATATACCTTCTCAAACAATTTTTCAACCACATGTAAATCAAAATAAAAATCCATTTACTCTATTTTTTTTCCTTTTAAATTTTTAAGTTTGGTAGACAATTATTTTAACTCAGTTATCTTAAGGTCAAATAACCATCATTAACCTCCTCTCTCACAAGTCAATTTTTACAACTTTATGAAAGTCAAAATAAAACTTTACTTTCCCATAGCAATTTCGAAAAGCCTTCTGATTCTGCAGCAAAAAAGCATCCATAATAAATAACACCAGAGGAAACAGCGCGTGAAATTACTTCCATAAGACCAAAACAAAACCCACTCCAGCATTCAAAATCCACCTAGTTCCCAAAACAAGCCCTCTTTTTTCGAAAAGCCCAAAACAAAAACATCCATTTCCTCCAAGCGGCCGAATTAGCAAACTCTCAGTTGTGTTGTTCTCTTGTTTTGTGACTAACCCTCTGAACCCTTCTCGGAAAACAACGCACGAGACTATTGAACCTTCGCTTCGCCCAAAAATTCGAGGGTTTTTTGACCCCCTCCTCTTTTTAGTCATCCCATTGTACGGCAGAGAAAAGCTCTCGACCGTACATTCCACAATAAACAGACTTCGCTCACGCTAAAACGGACGCTAGTGTTGTTTTATGCGCATTGTAATGGAACAATGGCGGAGTTTCGCATTTCCATATGACCTGTTCTGATACACAGTGATGCAAGTCCACCAAACATAATTGAAGGTGTTTTCTACATCAGGGATGTCAAATGAACCTGAATTAAGAACAGAATCATAGTAGTATTTCGTTCTGGAAAAAAAACTAAATGCTACTCGAAAAATTAATTTTGTTCCGGAACCAAACTAAACTTTAGCGGCATCGTTAAATTTCGGTTCAGAACGAAATTAAATACTTTTTTATACTATAGTAATTTTTTTCCAGAAATTATTCCACACTCGACATAGTATTGAATATTGTTCCGTAAGAAAACTGACGGAATTATTGTGCTCCTTTTGAACCTAATGAAATGAACCTAAATTAAACCCTTAATATGTGATTCAGAAGTATTTCGTTCGCTCGCATTGAGTTTCATTCGTTCGAAACTCAATGCTCCTCGACATTTAGATTTTGTCCTGGAAAAAAACTACACTCTAAACACAGCGTCCAAATTTTGTACCGGAACAAATTTAAATTTTTATGTGGTGTGTAGTTTTATTACGGAACTTGAATGCGACATAGTACTGAATATTGTTTAGGAGAGAGACCTAGACTCCAGAGAGGATTATTTTGTTCCTACAGCCCTGGTTTTCTATAACAACCCCCATATTGTTCCTAAGGAGAAGGAACTCTCTCACAAGCGAAATATTAAACTTTTGACCTAATCAAGTATCACACGAAATAATAAATTTGAAAAGAAACAAGAAACCCTAATCGCGAGATGCCTATAACAGATTTTGTAATTTTCAACTTACACCACTGTCATTCTCAGCTATTCATGCATTCACTCTTCAAGCACTGGTCTAACTTTTTGATTGTGTCCCCGTGTGTATTAAACAAAACACGTAAAAAAAGGTTCCGTTTTTGTCTTTCCTTTTATGGGTATCGCTCGGAATAGAAGCTATAAAAAAGAGAATATATGGCGCGACAGATTCACCAAAGCAAACATGGAGTGACCCATAACAGACCTACACGTGCGAACGGTGTTGGTTGGATGGATTTAGGTTTTGTGCACCAGGAACAACATTTCAGTAAAACAGTGGAATAAATTATTCATACGTGTTTTGTGTGATCAGGTGTGTTACTTAGAACGGAAGTCGAACTGTGATGTTCCTCGTTTGACATGATTTTTTTATAAACATCTTTGCACAAAACTAGAATATGAACCCCTTTGATAACAAATTTAAATTATTTTATCGTCTGAATTGCTCAACCAAATAAATGTACTTATGTAGACCTCCTTAAATAGGAACTAAATGGAACAGAGCAAATATGTTGTTAACACGAAGAATGAAATTATATACATACTAAACTATAAACAAAAATTAAATATGGAAAATTTGATTTGTTATGGATAAGACGCAAATTCAAGTGCAAAATCAATTGAGCATTGCTGGATTACTCGTTAAGCACAATATTGATATGTGTTGTTTTTAACAAAGAAGGTTAGGTTATAGATTAGTGAGAAATGGATGAAACAAACAAATTATAGCTAGTTTTGCAACAGAACAGAAGCTGCACTAAATAGGTTTACATTTCCAACCAACCGAAAGCAATATAAAAGCGCATTTGATGTTGTTTTAGCAGGTATGGGATCTGATACTTACACCTATCGAAGATGCAAAAATCTATTTTACAGTAACACAAATTGTTAACAAAAGATTCCGCATGCTTAAAGATACCTTACGATTTGTTAAACTAAACCAGTTCTTGACCACTTACGGCCGTATTCACCGGTAACTTGACCGGTGGTTAACCAGGATTCAAACCTATGTTTGGCGGATAACTAGCTTTCCTTCTTTAACTACCAACCAGAAGTTTGATTGCCTTTTAACCACCGGTCAAGTTACCGGTGAATACGGCCGTTAATCAGAAATATTTATCTCTATAACCATGCTAACCGTAAAGCATAAGTTACATAAGCATAGGGACATCAAAATGACAGCGCAGGCGCATCATTTAGATATATTTTTCTCTATTATTAAGAAAATTACCAACTGGCGACAATGACCACAGTTCCAGTTGACTCTAAATGCCTTTCAAATTCATAAACGCGGTTTACGAACGTCGCATTCACCAAACCTTCAGTGCATAAATATAGTTCCTCGATGAGAAAGTTAACATCTAACTTCACATCCCAGGAAAATTCCAGTTTCAGAAGAATCTTATCTCTCTCACACTTCCTCAAAACCCTTGCGGTTTATGAGCTCACAAGGTACCTTACCCTTCCGTTCTAAGCGGAAGGTCGGATTGTGACACCTCCAGTGTCCCGTCTATACCTCTGCTTGGAACCGATCGAATCATCTCTAGCATCGCTTTCTCATGCTACCTGTTGATCCTCGCTGTGATTCTTCAAACAGATCGTTCGTTAACCTCGACATGTCTTCTTACCACACTACTTCCGAAATCCATCGGAGGCGTCCTGTATCTCTGTGCTGGATCGTTTGGTTTTACGATGGTCTATCTCTAGGACCGGAAAGATTCCGATGGTTAGCAGCGAATGTGATGGGGAAGTGGATGGGAACCTGTGTTCTGTATCCTGTTTCGATAGATTTCAGATATGAATGTCTAGTTGATGAAGTTTGTGATTATCAAATTTGCCTTGCTTTTTTTCAGGCCACCGCGAATGGTGCTTATTTGGGAAGATTTGGAAAAGTAGCCCATAAAAATCACGGGGGTCGTACACTAATGTAGGTACGGTGATATTAAGGGCGTCTGTGGGGACTAAATTTTATTGCATTGAGCGGATGCCCGTATGATCAACAATGATCTGAGCTTTAAGAAAGCTACGCGTAGGAAAGCCTTTAGAATATATCGTCAGCTCACAGGAGAAAGCCACTAAGTGAAGTTAATTACATAAGCACAATCATAAACAAAAAATATGAGTCAAATAGATGTCACTTGTCGGAAAATGCAAAGTAAACGAAAAAGTCTTAAGCAAACATAGGACTGTTGAACACGGTTAAGAAAATTTCGAAAAATTAAGGTTTCATCCCAATTCAAATCTTTTTGTTCCACAAGTAATTAACGTAGCTCATCTATACATAGAATTACTAATCAAAAACTCATAACATAAACTTTTAAAATTTACTAGCTACCTATAATTGATTAAGGGACTTTCCTATTTTTTCATACTACCACTATATTCATGTAAAATGAGGAAGAGAATTCGCGATAATTTATAACCACTCTCCAAAGGTGAAGTGTAGGTATCATCTCATTCATAATCCAAGCCACAGACTATAAAGAGTAATGTTTTATAATGAAGTGTTCGCGTCCCTAGCGGCACTTCCTGTGTGACTGACCTCAGATATATCAGATGTTTGTTCTTTAATCATTTTAGTCCCTTCATATGTAACACTTAATTACCTGAAGGAATACTTAAATAGTTAAATCTTGATTGAAACTCATCACGATAAACTTGTCTGTCGAGGTGAATGATGAAGTGGTTAACTTTTATATTCTGTTGAATAACCACGCGAAAGAAACTTGTTGTGTAACTACGACGCAATATGACTTAATTCTTAGTTTGAGAACTGTATTTGAATTCGTTTCAATTACAAATTGTATAAAAGTTTTAAAATTATCAGTACTATCATTAAGGTTAGTAGATTATTAAAAGAATTTAAAAATTATGTGTGCTGTTAAAATTATTTAAAAGTTTTATCTTATAAATTGATATGATTGAAAGAGTTCTTGAAATTTTCTCTAAAAAATTATTTTAAAAATTATTAGCATATTTTGGAAATAGAACCATTACTTTGTTCAAATGTATGAAAAAAAATCCAACTATTTCCAACCGAGAAAAAATGTTTTGAAATTTAGATAATTTTAGTATTTGATTTGAGGACTCAAAATTTCCAAAAGTAATGAATTGGAACTATAAAGTTTAAATAAATTTAACTAAATATTTTGTTATACATTGTTCCAGTCTCAATAAATGTGGCGATAAATTCGAAAGAATGTATGAATTGAAAGACTGTTCCCTAAGAAATAGACGTTAAAACTCCCGCTATTGTTAAACGATATAAAATATTTTAGAGGGAAAAATAGAAAGCCTTGAAGGGAGATTTTACTATGGTAAAAGTATGGGTTGTATCATAAAAATAACTGGATATGTTCTCATTATCTTTGAAGAAATAATTCAAACAGGCCATCCTCATACCAAATGAAAGTCTAAAGAGGGTCGGTTACAGACCAAGAACCGAGCTAAATAGGATGATGGACCTTCAAAACCTTTTTTAAACCGAATCGAATTTAAAATTGAGGGACCCTCTAATAGCATAATTGTTTCTCTAATGGATTGGCATTACCCATCTGTGAAAGTTCGAAATCAAATAAATTACTTTACTGTAACTTAAGGGTACGCGCATAGTGCGGCAGGTTTTCAGATTCCGAAATCAGATTCAGATTTCCGATTATCGGAAATCTGCACTCAGAATTTGTCAGCGCCGGTGTAGTCCGCATAGTGCATCAGATTTCGCCTGCTTCTTCAGAAAGCGTTTTGTTTACATTTTGCTGAAATAGCTTTATTTCTGCTCAAAAAGAGATCTGCTTATCCCAATGTTAAGAAAAAAAAAACATAATGCAAATAAAAAATTATTAAAAGAAAAACTATATATGTCTATTTAAAAATCATATTTAATGATCTAAAAATATATTTCAACGAAATTTAAATTTTAAAACTGGTAAATATAGTTTAAAATAATTTTATTTGAGTGTTTAATTTTTAAATAAAAAGTTTCATGGAATGGCATTGTTGTTTAAATAATCTCCATGGAAATGCGATAAACAATGACCATGTGATCTGAGAATTCTGCCGAATCTGAAAAACCGGAATTAAAATTTAATTCCGGCAAAAACCTGATTCTGACGATCGGAAAGTCGGAATTATGAAAGTCGGCCACTATGAGCACTCTCCGCTAAATATGATAGGTAATTCTGGTTTCCGATTTTCGCTGGTTTTCAGAATCTGAAAATCGGCGGCACTATGCGCGTACCCTAAGGCTTGAATTTGACAATTTAGAGCTTTTAGGACAAAAAAAAGAATCCTGCTCTTAGTTTTGTGTGACCTTAAAATTTAATTTTCTGCATAATGCCCATTATCCTCATCATACAAATCTTCAATTTAAAGATCGCAATCGCCAACTTCTCACATCAACAAAGGTATACAATAACACGCAATACCCAAACACATACACATACAATCCCTCCAGACAAGAATGAGTCAACCACAAATCAAGACAACTCTTCCGTCTTCTTATAAGACTAGTCTCTCCTCCTTCAAAGAGTCTACGAAATTCCTCTCTCTCTTGTTGTTTAGGCATGATGGCCTTTTTGAAACATCCACCAACACGGCTGCTGGCATTTCCTGGTTCGGAGTCCGTTTGAATTTCAATAACCTTGAGTGTAAAATAAAAGTGGCGCGATTGAGAAGAGAGAGGCCTTTTTTATTATTATTATTATTTCTTCGGGATGCATTTCTGGTGAGACGGCGGGTGTTTCAGGAAGAGGCAGACGTCGAACGCCTTGGGATGTCTGGGATAGGATTCAGACAGGTGGTGGTTAGGTTAAAACAAAAGTTTGAGCACTCATCATCTCATGGCTGTTTAATAAAGTGGTTGATATAGTTTAGGAGGAGTCAGTAAACCTTTTTATACCTACCTGCCACTTGTGCATGTCTGTTAATAGTAAATTATCTAACCGCCCACTCCGTGTTCCTTAAAAATGGGGGTTCATTCAGTAGATACGTATGATTATAAAAATAAGTTAGAGCAAGTTAGGGTATAATAATGATGATAAATGCATTCCAAATACATTCTGTCAGATTTTTTACTAAGTTGGGGAGATTAAGTCTTTATATTATTAGACAGCTTACTACCTATAGTTAAATCTATCTTTATATTAATTTACACATAGTAATACAAAGTTTTATGGGGGAAAATAGGTTGCCAATACCAACTTAATAAAGTTTAGAAGATTTAAGTACTTACTAATATTTTTAGCAGTTCCTCCTATATTCACATTTTTCAATCAATCAATTCATAATGGATTGAGAACGGAACAAACTCTTATACACACAAACTTATCTTCCTGAGACTAAAACTACCTAAAAAACAGATACAGAATTCTAGGGATGAATCTTTATAACACAACAGCACCGAAGATTATGCCTTACAAACACATGCTTACTTTTAAACCTCTTCTACTATACAGACTCACAAATTAACTGTTTATAATTATATGTATTACGAAACAAATTCCATCAAATTTACTCTTCAGATTAAAAGTTTATAACTCCATAAAAGCAATCAAGGTTGTAAAACTTCGATTGACCCGATAGAGAAACAAAATGACAAGTCAAACAAAGGTAATTCACATCCTACCCATCACTAATGTACCCCACAAGATTACCCCACAAGATTACCCCCCAGCAATCACACCTCCAAAAAACCACCGAACAGGAAGCTCTAGTTACAATAACGCATGGGAAACTCTACACCGGCAAGGATACGGAGCAGCAGAGGCGTTTTTTACTGCCCATTTCGGAAAACAATATGCTTCAGGGACGAGTATATCATCTGTCCCCGCGCGTCCGGCGTGGGGCTATCAGAATCAAATTATCCCCCAGGTTTTTGTTTCAGGGGTTTATGGGTGTCAGGGGAGTTAAGAAACGGAAACCAGATGGCAACCGAACGTGTCTTGGAGGAGATGGTGGCCGCGCGGAAGTTTCGGGTCGTTTAGCTCGCGGTCGCCGTACGCGATGCTTGTAGCACCTGGACATTATTCGACGGGTATTGACGAGCATTTGAATGCATGGATACTGTGGTGTAATAGAGATTAGATTCACCATCGATTTTCTGAATGTTTTTCTACACCTGGATTGGCGAGATGTGGAAGTAAAGGGAATGCTCTCTAAATCTCTTGTTCTGTGAAGCGAATTCGGAGCTTTCATCAAGAAGAAAGAATGCGACAATTGAGTTTTTGAGATCGATATTTCACATTTAACTAATTATTGGACGATTTTTTTTTTATTAAATATGTATGTAAAGGGGTAGATACGGGTAGATTAATTTGAATCTCAGATTGGTGCTAGAGATTTTATTTCTCAATTTGTTATACTTTAATCACTTTGGTGCTTTTGATATTGCTTGACCGTACATAAAGCTATTTCCAAGTCCACTTGTAGGTTTTTTTAATTTTACGAACGTTATTTCAGGTGCGTGTAGGAGATTATTCCCAATGCAGTTGAATCCTTTAGTTACAAATAGTTGTTTTATTGGTGTAATTAGAATTTGTAAATACCTCATCTCCCACATTATTAAGATAAAAATAAAAGCTAACTTAAATATACTCTAAATTAGATGAGGTATTTACAACACACAAATTAGTTCGTGCCATAAAATTAATTTCCTGCAGCTTAATTATATAATTTTACGAAATAAAAGCCTCAAAAGAAAGTTTTGATCCCTTGTGATTTTTTTACACACAATTTTGATGTTTGCCAATGCAGTAATCGCATAAACAATATTTTCACATAAAATTTTGAAAAAATACGGGAAAAGAAACAGACGAGACTCATTCTTATAATAGTTAAGTTTATGGTGGGAAAACTAGTCCATTCAATTTTTAAACCAACTTTTACCATAACAAAAACTTCACCACTCAAGCAAGTATGAAAGGATTTAGCTAAAGTATCTTATGATTACACGTTTTTCTTGATTTATGTCTTGCGATTCGTCTGTGTTCTTTTCTTTTTTCATGTCTACTACAACGGCGCAAAATTTCCAAGACGGGTAATTTCATCACAAAACCATAACCATTTTTAAGTGCAACACCTGTGAAAACGGTCAGCTGTGTCGAAACACTGACTGAAACCTTCAGATTACTCTTTATGTCCCACAGACTCACAATCTGAAGCACCCCTTATTACGTAACTATCAAGTGTTAGTTAGAAACCGCTCCAATGAAGGTTAAAACCTTGAAGGCTCGCATGGGGCCTTGGAATAGTTATTAGAGGATTGCGGAAGTCTCAATTCCGTCACTCTTAACTGCGTAAATGTCCTTGTAATAGTAATAACAAGTTCTTTGTCTGAGGCGCAGATGTCTGTGGGAAGGGCATACCGTTGTAGGAGTATTAAAAATTTCTCCTATAAATGTTCAAAATAAAGTAAATAGGTTAGAAAACACAGGAAGTGGGCTTTGGGAAATACCGTGCAAAAACAGCATACGTGGTTTGAACACACAATACAGAGAGATATAATTCTAATGTAGTTTTGTTCGTCGTTGATTTCAAAATTGAGGTTGAGTGTATTTTTCCTCAACTTCAAGGAGTTTCTACGAGTTTCTTTTTTTTTGTCCAAATCGAAAAAAAACTCACTCTTGAAAAAAAAAATTAAAACCCTCAATAAATAATTCGCTACTTTAAAATAGAACTACTTATTGAAGTTTTGAGTAAATATTCACTACTTCCCTTCATTATAAAATTTATAATTAACACCACTGATGTTTTATTCTTTTTAATTAAATAATAGTGAAAATAAGGTCTGGTAGCACACATATAGTAATGTGCATTTAACGAGATATGCATGTTAGATGACTATCAGTGGATAAATTTGGGGCAATCCCCCCATTCACTCTTAAATTTAAATTATTTCCAATACTTTCAAATTTTCCCAATTTCCAATACTTACCTAATTATTTCCAACACTGCGCTTCAAGTACTATCTTAAGCTAAAATAAACTCCAAAATCTTTTCAGGTTGTAAAGATAACTTATGCATTATAGGAAATTATTTATTTTTCCAGGTGATAAAACTAAAGTATTAGTTTTTGAGCAATATATGAAAAACACCAGAAGTATAAAATCATGATACTTGCAAGACTTATCAAGAAAAGTATTATAATATTCTTACTTGAACGTTGTACATGATTTTAAGTGCATAGTAAGTTTTCGAAAGTACTCTAAATGTTTAAATTATCGGATATCATTTAAGCATCAATACCATATTCAAACCAAGCCATCTTAAATTATCACTCTTTAAACTACTTAAATTATAACTGTATAACTGATAGTAAATATCTAGTCTGATTGGCTAGAAAAGTAATAACGTGTTCTGAAGTAACGTGTTCATTTCATTAAAAAATCTTTGGTAAATGCAAAATATATCTTCTCCAATCGAATAAATTTACTCTTCTAAGCTCCTCTTTATATTTTCAATATCTCTCCTCTGTATTTCAATCATCCTTTTATATCATCTCCGCATCCCTTTCTTTCCTCTCATCTCTCCCATTCTTTTGGCTCTCCCACTTTTCTTTATCATGTGATCATCCTCTCAACCAACCATTTTCATTCCTCTTATCGACTTCATTCATCCTATCCTCTCTCTTCACCCCTCCCTCCCTTCCACTTTCTTCTTTATCCCTTCCATCTTCTATATTGCTCTCATCTTTTTCATCCCTCTCACCTCCTTCATCTTTCTGAAATTCCTCTTCATCACTCTCACCTTTTTCATCCATCAGTTCTAATTTATCCCTCGTATCATCTTTATCCTCTTGATCCCCTTAATCTATAACCTTTTTTTCATCCCTTCAATTCTATTCATCCATCTTACTCTCTTCATCCACATCATCCTCTTTTATTTTCTCCTATCATCTCTCATCATCCCTCTAATCCTCTTTCTCTCGATCTTTCAAAGAAAAAGGCGCAATAAACTCTATAAAATAATACTTCCTTACTAATACTTGTTTTACTTTTTATTGAAAAATTTTAGTAACAACCAGTTATTAATAGTAGCTTATTAACATTTAAGCAACACTTTAATTAAGTATAAATTTAAAATTTGCATCCACTGCGTATGATGAAAGAGGAGAAGAGTTAAATTAGTAATTTTGTATAAAAAAAAACATAAAATTTAATAAGCACAAAAGCCTTTTCTGACAATAAGAATTACATTACTTTTCTATTATTAACTAGTTAATAGTGTATATTATAGCAATCTTATCATAAAGTTATAAAACATCTGAAAAGATCTCTGTAAATTTCGTCTATCAATTTTGCGAAAGAGTAATTTTGATCGGTGGTCTGGAAATGATTCAGTATAAAGCTAAATAATCTTGGGGACTTCTAGAGTAGCGAACCACTCTTCTAGAACAATCAAGAATCTCAACATAAAACCGAGAATCCTAGGAATCTCCTTAACAGATTTCATCAAAATACCATTTTTGATAAGCATTACCTAAATGACAAGAATCATTTTTTACTTTGAAGTTCAAGCACAACGGTTCATATGACAGTAATAGTAACGTTCCGATTAAAACCGTGATTACGATTGCAATCTACATTTCGTCTGAAAGAATTTTAAAGCGAAATAAGACATCCGATCTCCATCTATATGTATAAATTCAAGCGGTTGTAGAAACAAAAATATGGATCTGATAAAATTACCAAAAATACTCAAACTAACGGCATTATCTCTAGCTTTATCGCCATCTTCTCTTTTACTAATTATTTTCAACTCTTGCACCCTATAGAAACTCCGCCCGTGATCAGGCTGCTAAACTTCTCAAAACATGGTGGTTCCATAAAAATGCCAATCCCTATCTGATTATAGAAGGTTTCTCCACGGTTTTTCTCCCTTACGTGTCCAAACACTGTGGGAAACCAGTTCGGTGATCTAGTAGAAGCGCCAAGGGGTTATTGTAGCGAGCGAGAAAACAACACCCCATTTCGAATGCAGTTCGAGAACTAAAGTAATGGGGAACACGGGTTTGACCCGGAGTCATCCTTGACTTTCTCACCACGTGCTGATTTCACCTGCACATGAACTGAACCGGACGAGCCCTGTAGTTTCGTTGGTTTTCGTTTTGAAACTCAACAGCAGTATTTAAAATTTATTGCCTGCCAACCTTAAAAATTCCTATCCCAAAGTTTTGAAATTTCAAAGCAACTTTATATTTATTATTGATTTGTACTATAAAACAGGGGTTTCCAACTTCTGCTCTTTTCTGCGAAGAATTTTGAGGGAATAACTTGCCAGTTCGAGGAAGAGGGATAAAGGGTCCACCCAAACAACCTCCAAAGGTAACTTAAAATAACTTTTTGGAATGCTAAAGTTCGAAACATTTTCAGGAGAGAACCCTCAAAATTATCCCCCTTTTATGTTATTCTCATGTTATGTTATTTTAGGTTATTCGTGACAAAGTTTCATGAAAGTATCTTAAATATTCGAGGAGATATTAGCAAGTGAATATAATAAAATTTTGCATATAATAAAAACGCACTGTTAGTTACTCAAATATAATTGCTTAAAAATAAATAAAAAGCAACATTTTATTGCTTTTTGTTTTATGACATTGTCAAGATTATAGAACAAGGGTTTCAACACAGTAGAACAAAGAATTAAACTTGAAAAATTGTAGTTACTTGCAGCCCAGAACTAAAATATGTCACTTATTTTAAAACTTAAGTCTGGTTATATTTAACAATTGGTCTTGGTCATTGGATGACATTTTAAAACCAAAAAAAATTAATCCCAACATATTGCAATAACTCGTTAGCCTCCAACTACAGATGTGCTATTTTATGGCAAAACTTAAATAGGGTTATATCAAACATGATGAAATAACTTCCAACCTGAAGATTCCTCCATACTTCTTTCCAAGTTCTATGAAATCTAAATGAGTGTCTTTACTTATGAAAGGAAGGTATCCTACTATAGGGAAACCTCTTGGGCCTGGAGGAAAGTTAATTTTCCTTGAATTCAGCAAATTCAAAATTAGTCGCAGAAAAAGCAACACAGTTATACCCACCAGAATTTTTGTATGGTACGTTTTACTCTGTGCTAAAACTGACGGAAAACTTCCATTCATACTTTCCATTTTCCCTTTTTTTATGCCTTTTGAAAAGGATTCGTGATTCCTTACCAGTATTTACGGTTAAACAGAAACTTTACGGTTTCAGTTAACTATCGTAAAAATATTAGATAGCGCCTTTGTTCTTTAATCAATTGAAAATAGGACACCCACGTGCAACAAACTTCAAGGCCTCATCCATTTAAATCAGGTAATGGTTCAAGGTTACTGCTTTACTGATAAAACCTTTGGAACCGTGATAATTTTTATGACAAATTTAGTTAACCTGCTATGAAACTTGGTATGTTTTTAAAATGTTCCAAGGGAATAACAAATTATCTTCATGTTTTGGAAGTTAAATAACTATTTTAAAAGAAGAGATAATGGACAGAAGGATTGTTTCTAAGTTATCTGATAAATGTTACCTGATAATTTTACATGGTGAAATATAACATTATGAAAGGGACTTTCGAATATTATGAAAGAGAGTTGACTAATTTACTCATAAATTTCGTTTCTACTAAAAGTATTATTAATGCTGAAGGATCCGTGTAAGTGCTGGAATGTCTGAAAGACTTTTTACGCTTATTACACAGTATTTTATAATTTCATATAATTTTTTTCACTCAATAAATGTTGCATTCAATTCTCTAACGGTTTCTTTGAAATAATCGAGAATATATATTGCGTTTCTTTAGTTTAGTTTCTCCATGTTTCCAACTCGTGTTGCCATTGTGAAATATATTTTAGAACTTACATTTGAATTTGAACAATTAAAATCTTCATTTAAGAATATAACTGATCAATTATCTTTCAAAATGAAATCCTTCCTTTTGATATGCATATATTTCAAACAACTTTAGAGAAAATATTTATTTGTAAAGTATTCTTCTTTCTCTTCCTTCCATTCATCCGCATGCTCTCTTATTATAGCATCAGATAAAAAAACATGTACATTTTATTCGCATGCAGAAAATCACAAAGCATTCTTGTTGTATACTGAAAGTTGGATACTCTCATTAAAAGCAGAAAATTCTTAAAAATCCTTAAAACAGATTATGATCGTGGAATGAAGCACACCTTGTATGGTTTGGGAAGGTACACCACTGCTAGGGTCCCTTCCAAATCGGGTGTCACGCCTTCAGGTAGAGCAACGTTGAATTTTTGCAGAATTGAAGTGAAGTACAGAAACATTTCCATATTCGCCATTGTTTCTCCCGGGCATGCTCTTTTGCCTGAAAAACAACTTTTGTAAACAATTCCAGACTCAAAAATCCTTTTCCCAAGCAACCATTTCATACATTGTTTAAAGTCCATAAAAGTCAACAAATAAAAGAAAAGAGTTTTGAAAATTAAGCCTATCAAATTTAAGGAATAGAATATTTTCTTTAAATGAAACTGATTTGCGCTTTGTGATTTAAAATAAACACCTAAAGGCTTTTACATAAATTCCATCCCAAAAATTTCATTTAGACAACATTTTCATAGCAAACAACAATAGCAAAACACAATTAAACAATTTGAAAAATTTTATATACCTACTGTTAACAGCTGCAAGGTTTGTGGTGGAAATGCGTAGGAAGTTTTCAAATTATATGAGGATCAGAAAGTATGTTGCATTTTATGACATTTAATTGTATAATATAAAACTTACCGAAATTTAACTTTTTACCATATATAATCATTTGTGATTTAATTTGTTCATTTTATCAAATCTATGATCTGATGATCATAAAGGTTTGGTATTTTTAGTGAATATATTGGCGCATAAAGACATTAATATAACATTTTATGTAGTATAAAGTGATTTATATGAATTTAAACACCTAAAACGCTAATTAAAACGCTCAGACCAGAGAAAAAAAACGAAAAACAAATTAAAATATGATTGAATAAATGCAAAAGTTGTATAAACTTTAAGAGTTTCATGGCCGGTATAACTAAGATAAAGTGGCCGCAGAGAGCGATGAAACGTTTTTATATTTTAATTAAAACAGTAAAAGAAAGATAATATTAACATTTCTGATACCTAAGGAGAAAGGCATGAAATTGCTTGATTTCACGATGGATCTTTTATCTGAACTCAGAAACCTTTCTGGCTTGAAACTATCTGGATCATCCCACAACTTAGGGTCACGATGAACGCTCCAGAAGTTAGCGAGAATGTTTGTTCCCTTTGGAATGTCATAACCTGCTACTTTTGTATTTGTTGTCACACTGAAATTTAAAAAGTACACAAATTTACAATGCAATACTTATTTAGAACTAACTTATTTAGATTTTATAAGCAAAAATGAATGTACGGATAGTCAAAGGTAATAAAACTATGCATTATGCATTGTTTCTTTTTTAATAAAAACACTGCTAAATTTCAATTCACAATTTAATTTCAATGATGGGAAAGTTTTTGTGTCTAAATATTTAAATTTTTAATTATTTTAAATATGACTTTTGTACGTACAGATTTTTCTGTCAATTATTACAGGCATAGGGAAAAACACTAAACTAATGGAACATTTTTATAATAAATGGTATTAAAAATGCATAAATAAAGTTATTTTTATAATTTTTATGAATTTAAAACAATTTTACATTTAAGTTAATATTCCTGGAAAGTAAAAAAAAAATTATTCATCTATGCGTAATGTCGACTTTTGTAATTTAATACATACTACTGTCCCATTAGCCCCCATATGTGAGGTGTATTGGGACACAGTGCAGGGCTAACGTGGCATGCTATAGAATTCAAAAATAAAAGTCTTTTATGAATTTTAAATTCCTTTTTTTTATTAACATTTTCCACTGAATATGCAAAAATTGTTGTGGATTTCAGCATCGAACAGTTTAATTACACAATGTCTACTGCAGTGTTTAGTTTCACTAATCCTAATTATTTCTTCAATAATTGGAATTATCCTAATAGGATAATTCTAGATAGGATTAGTCTACTTACATATATAGGAAAAAAAGTTTGAAGGTTATTTAAAATTACTAATTTGTTTGCCTAAAACTTTAAATTTTACATGTTAGTAATGACTGTCTATAATTCTGTTTCCATCCAACCTAATTAAGTATGCAAAGTCAAATAAACATCCACTTGTCCCATTAGCCCTCACTTTCCCCTACAATGGCATTGTAGGGGAAAGTGAGGGCTAATGGGACAAGTGGATGACAATGCCAATAATATGGAAGTGGTTATTTCCACGACAGTAGAAGCATGCGCAGTAATAGAAGTTCATATAAACCTCCAGAGATTATTTTGGCGCACCAAGTAAAAGAAAATGATAAATATTAACTTTTTAAAAGAAAGTAAGAAAAAATTAGTTGAAATTAACTACAATATATTTATCATGATGTTAAAATTTTGAAAAGAATCTAAATTGAAGCTGTGCTATTCTTAATATTTAAGTATAAGAAAAAATATAGAAATTTAGAAATTCCTCACCATCTTGATAAATTAATAGGTACTATGGTTTTCCATCTCTGGATTTCCAAGATTACTGCATGTGTGTATGGCATATCTTTCTGATCCAAATATTCGGGACTTCTTTCTGATCCTATTACATCCAGGATCTCCTTTTGGACTTTCTTTTGCGCATCCGGGTAGGCAGCTATGACGTAAATGCACCACAAGATGGAGGTCCTCACAGTCTCGCTTCCAGCACTGAACAAATCAACCACGTTGGCAATCATGGTTTCCTCTGAAATATAAAAGCATTAGAACAACTAACAGAAGTATAAACCAGGTATGCAACTCAACCACAACAATTGTTCGATTCAAATTTCCATTTGAAGTAGGGAAACACAATAATTGGTGTGCCAATATCTAAAATCTATGTGAAAACTAGGTTTTTTTCTGGAACAAGAGAAATATCGTTTTAAAATCAATGTTATGGGATTTTAATTTAGAATTTATATTCAGCTATGTTATTCAATGTTATGGGAATTTAATTTAGAATTTATATTTAATAAAAAAAACTTAATTTTTACCCTATACCATGAAAATTGACGGATTAAGTTTGAGAAATTTGTAAGTTAGAAACTTGATTATGCGGCGTGGACTTTTTTCCTTTACTGTTGCCTCCGTGTTCCCCATATTTTTATGTCTTGTAAGATTTTTTCAATTTCTCTTCCCATTCGAAATTTTAAAGATGTTTTACCTCTACCCACAATAGCATCTTCATTGCTTCATGCTCATTGCTTCAGAACTTTAGCTCCTAAGGTTAGCGCCTCCAATTTGTTATGGGATCCCGAATAGTATTTAAACTTTAAGCTATATAAGAATTTGGAATTACCCGGGATTTTAAAGAAACACATATTTGAAGAAAGTTGTTTATTTCAATTGTATTCAGTTTTTGTAATTGAGCTTTCAATCTATGTTGACTTACCATTGAAATTACTATGAGGGACATTCTTCTTGGCTTGCATTTCTACAAGGTAACTATCGATGAAATCTTTGACATTTTTTGAATCGAATTCCTTTTTATGATTTTGTATCTCCCGTCTGCAATATAAAAGTTGCTACGCATATAATATAAAAATTTGTAAATTATCTAAAACTATAAATAAAATAATACGTATTATTTTACTATTACTAAAAAATAAGAACTCAATCAAATTACTCGCAAATATCACTAATGACGTTGAAGCTCTCTATTGCAGTCTGCATCGGTAGAAGTCTTTTAATGAAGGGAATGGACAACAACCAAGGAAAAGCAAGAGCAATTCCGACTTGAGCGACATTTTTTACTCCAATGTCCAGATATGTGTCCAGCTTGCTCCTTATCGGATCGTTGAAATCGTATCTTTTTCCAAATACGAGAGCACAGATATTGTTGGACATGCTCGGGGACAAAGGCGTCTTTAATTCCAGAGGCTGGCCTTTGGTATTTTTCAGAATATCCAAGAGAACATCTATTTCATCCTACAAGCAATGTTAAGTTAAATTAGGTCAACTAATTTCTTAACCAAGCTCTGAAATAAATAAACATTCACTAAAACTTTCTGCTTCAACATAAAGGGGTGAAACCCTGTGAAAAGTAGGCTCTTAATGACATTTTCACACGACGATTTAAGAATGGGGTCTCTGTTCATCTTATCTTACGATTTAACTGGCGGTTTAGTTTTTGTTTTTGAACTTCAGAAACCCGGTGCTGGAAGCTTTTTGGACAGTTTTTAATAGGGTCAGACATTTGAATTGGAACATAACAATTAATAAACACTCATCTTCCCATACATATACAAGATGTGTAAGGTAGTTTAATTAAAAGTTTTTCTTTTTTGACGGTTAACACGCTGATGGTTTTAAAACCTCTGATTCCAAAGGGAAAAACATGGAATGTATTTAAATTTTTAATGTTTAAAACTATTACTCACCCGTGCAAGGGCGGTCATATCAACTAGTAGTTTATAAAGTATTGATGATGACACTTTATTACGATTAGTATCAAAATTAATGTTTTCAAAATTCAATAAAGGGATTCGACTAATAAAAAATTTAAATGCTTCGACCAATAAAAAAAACCCTAGATACAGTTGCTGGAAAAATAAGAAAAAGTTGAATGTAAATTAGGAAGACTTTCATTCAAATTTTTATTTTAATTTTGTTGGGGTATTTTTATAATTTGATTTAATGCAAACAGTTCACTTACTTGTATTTCCTGTTCAATTTTCGATTTCCCTAATCCCAAGTCTTTCATGGACTGTACGACGAATCGTCTCTGCTCTCTCCATACGTAGTTATCTCTTGCGAAAAAAGCGCCTGAAATACCTAACATAAAGCAAATAAATCTGTGTTAGTTTTATTATAGTAGGAACGATGTGTACATAAATTTTCACATCTAGCAGGTTAAAAATTGTTTACCTAAATTTTAAAGGAACTGATGATTACATTAAGATAAATGTCAGCAAATGATTAACGTAAAATGGGGTAACTTATGCCCAAATGGAGTTTTTGTTTTATCATTAAAAGCAAATAAAAGTGGTTAACCAAAAAATAAATTTTGACAGGGCCAGTGGTTTATATTATTTTTAACATATTTAACTATAGAGATAAGGTTCACAAAAATTGACATTTTGATACTACCTTAGTTGTACGTTCCTAGTGATCGTATTTTTAAAATTTCAAGACACCACTTTGAGGATGCCATGACAACAATTCTACTGGTTCGATCTAGCATTGAATAATTGATAATCATATTCTTTTATAAAGATACAGAACGTAAAATGTCTTTTCGATGGTTAAGCCAAGGTTTTCCTCAAGGTCCAAAGTTACCCCATTTTACTGTATACTTAATTTTAAATTTTCTTTCAATAAAAGCATGAAACAGCTTTTAAAGTTTATTGAATATGGATATATTTTTTCAGTTAAGGTACTACTTACTTTTTGGCAAAAGAAGGCCCAAACCACTATGCTCGTCCCTTCCTTGAATTTCATTCTTTGTCATCGCTTCTTTTATGGCATCAGGATCGTTCAGAACAACTACCTCATCTGCTCCCAATTTAATGCTTAAAAGACAAGATAAAATATCGATGACATTTTCTTTTGAAAGAGGTAAAAAGAATTCTTTCATTAGGTGTTTATTATCAAGATATCGTCCAAATCCCGACAATCAACTGCCCGACAGCTCAATTGCCCGACAGGTACGTTTGCCCGACAAACTCATTTGTCGTAGATAGGAATCTATTACATTGTTGTATGAGTTGGTTTAATATTTTAGGTTTGGGTGGTTGTATGAATCTGCGTCCCAGGATCCCCGGGTCATATCACAAAACTTATAAATTAATAATAATAATAATAATAATAATAATATTCTTGAAGTCCTAATTATTATATTAATAATTAATAATAATAATAATAATAATAATAATAGCCATTTACCCATGGACGAGCAGTTGCTCCTTTGGGATAGCCATATATCAATGTTTATTATTATTTTTCTTGTGTGTATGTTTTTTATGTGTCTTTTTGTAAATAACTTTGTAAAATAATAATAATAATAATAATAATTAATAATAATAATAATAATAATTTAATAATCATTTTAAATTAATTAAAATATTTAAAAACTTTTAAATATTAAATTAAATTTAAATTTTGTTACACATATTTACGGTCACCTACATGGACCAAGAAATCCCATGTGACTATGTGAACTTGTAATATTGTGTTCTTTTTTTATTTACAGTTTAATAAATAAATAAAGGGGGCTATAACCTAAAAATTGAGCTCACATCGTTTAAAAAAGTGGCACCATGGGAATAGCATTGGCAGAAGATCAAAAAAAGATCAAATATACTTGCCGCCAACGCTATTCCTATGGTGCCACTTTTGAACAATAGGACAGTATTTTAAGTTATAGCCCCCTTTTGTGATATGGCCTGGGGATCATGGGAAGCAGCTCCATACAACCACCCGAACCTAAAATATTAAGCCCTCTCATATTTCCACAATGTAATAGATTTCTATCTAGGACAAATGAGTTGTCGGGCAATCGTAACTGTTGGGAAAATTACATGTCGGGCAATTGACCTCTCGGGCAAACGTAGTTGGTATTATGAGCTTTCGGGCAGTTGATTGTTGGAATTTCGAACCAGACCCCAATCGAAACCCCTACCCATAACCAATCCATCAATCAAATAATACTATCTGCTTTAGATCGTTGGAGAAGCTCAACTGATTGGTTTGGATCTTTCCAGCTCTATGATGTCAGCGCTTATGAACAAATCAAATTAGCTTCTCCGCTTGCAATTACGAATGTTCCCGAAACAGACCAGAAAACAGTGAGTGTTATTTTATTCCAAGATGAAGAAAGATGTTGCGCTTGATGTGGAAACCTGCTTGCCACATCAAACCCCCCGAGATTGTCATTGAATCCGGAATTTACTGGAATAACATTAACTTACTCAAGTTTATTTTGCAAAAAAAATCATAATAGTTAAAATCCAATTAAAATTTCATGTTGTAAGTGGCTCATATCACTTTTAATTACATCCAACATCAAATAAAAACAATTATAAAGCATAAATATTAACTTTAAAAATATTTTTTTTTTTAATTTTGGGAAAAATGTTTGAGAAAATATACCTAAAAAAATCCATTTACTTTGCAGATTTTTAGTTATAATGTTGAAGAGCATAGCTTACCAATAACAAAAACAAATCATTTAAAAGAAAGTTCAAATTTTTTTAAATAAATACTTAATTAATTATGAAAAACATAAACTATTTATTTAGTAACTTCATTCTTCTTGATTCTTCTATTTTAACTTCATCTTCAACCTCAAAAATGGTCTAGATTTTCCTATCAGATTAGTATGGCATAAAGTTCCCTCATGGCCTGGTTTAGAGTTACCCTCAAGTTATGCTATTCAATGTTAGTTATATATCAAATTACAAAATTTATCAAACCTATTACATTAAAAATATTTTCAATTCCTAATAAATATCCTATTAACTTGCATGCTCTACTATACTAAATCACGTATTTTATCACATTTTAAAACAATCTGTAAATATTGGAAGACAATAAAAATATAATTTTTAGTCATAATAAAGTAAAACAAGTATGGCATTGTTTGTAAATTGAGAAAATACATGGTAAAAGTATGAAAAAATTTAAGTCGTTATAGGCAGCTGTTAGACTTTGCAATAAATGCTTAATCTCTTTATAATCACTTTCATTTGTTAATACTACTTATACTGAACGTAAGATCTTTGTTTTTTTACTCTAGTTGACGAAACTCTTTTCAATATAACAAGAAAAGGTATTGAGTTAATAATGTATTAATCCTCACCTGAAGACTCCTCCATACTTCTTTCCGAGTTCTATGAATTCCAAATGCGTATCTTTACTCATGAAAGGAAGATATCCCACAATGGGAAAACCTCTTGGACCAGGAGGGAAGTTTCTCTTCCTCGAATTGAGAAAATTCAAAAACAGTCGTAGCACCAGCAACACACTCAGAGCGATCAGAATTTCTGTTTGGTAAGTTTTAGCATGAGCTAAAATAGACCGAAAATTTCCCTTAACACTTTCAAGATGCATTTTGTAGAGTTAAAAGGTTCTTTTCCAGCTAACTAAAACCAAATTCTACAAAAGAATGTTCTTTTAAAAGAGTTATCTAACACTTTTTAAACTTGATTAGATAGGTCCTTTGTTCGTAAATCGATACAAACACCAGAACTAAAGTAAAGCTGGAAACATGTTCAAGGTCAATGAACAGCAAAAATACTATTTGTTGAACGATTTTTTTTTTTTAGAAAAAGATAGCAGTTTAAATATATTGTAAAACTTTTGGACCTGATTATAAAACAGATTGTCATGATGATTAATTACTAAGTGTATATAAAAAAACACCCAAGAGGGTGACATTTTCCCTTTTGTAGATGATAATTCTTGATAACAATTAAATAGTGGCAATTAAATATATTGCGTTTCTTTAGTTAGTTTCTCCAACTCGTATTGTCATTGTGAAAATTATTTTAGAACTTACGTTTAAATTTGAACGATTAAAATCTTCATTTAGGGACATAACTAACTGTTCAATTATCTTTCAAAAAGAAATCCTTCCATTTGATATGCTTAAGATATTTCAAACACCTTTAGAGAAAATATTTATTTCTGAAGCATTTCTCTGTATCTTCCTTCCATTCATCCGCATGCTCTCTTATTATAACATCAGATAAAAAAAACATGTACGTTTTATTTGCATGCAGAAAATCACAAAGCATTCCTGTTACATACTGAAAGTTGGATACTTTCATTAAAAACAGAAAATTCTTAAAAATCCTTAAAACTGATTATGATCGTGGAATGAAGCACACTTTGTATGGTTTGGGAAGGTACACCACTGCTAGGGTCCCTTCCAAATCGGGTGTCACGCCTTCAGGTAGAGCAACGTTGAATTTTTGCAGAATTGAAGTGAAGTACAGAAACATTTCCATATTCGCCATTGTTTCTCCTGGACATGCTCTTTTGCCTGGAAAACAAGTAGTTTCGTAAGCAATTCCAGATTGAAAAATACTTTTCTGAAACAAATGCGAGATATATCATACATTGTTTAACAAAGTCTATAAAAGTCAGCAAAAAAATTACTTAGTTTTGAAAATTAAGAGTATCAAATTTAAGCAACAGAATATTTTCTTAAAATTAAACTAATTTGCGCTTTACATAATTTAAGATGCTTTTACATGAATTCCGTCCCAAAAAATTTATTTCGACAACTTTTCATAAGAAACAATATTATGAAAACACAATTTAACAGGTGGAAAATTTGTATATTCTCTTAACATTTGAAAGGTTTGTGGTGGAAATTAGTAGACCCCACAGGTGAAGGAAATTTTCAAAATATGTGAGGATCAGAAAAGATTTCATGAAATTCAATTGCATCATATTATTTACCGAAATTAAACTTTTTATCATATACGTATATAATAATTTATGACGTATTATGATCATAAAGGTTTAAAATTTTGAGTAAATATACTGGATCATAAAGACATCAATAATAACATTTTAAATTGTTTTAATCTACAACATCTAACTTCAAACATAATAAAACGCTAATAAAAATTTTCTGACCAGAGATAAGCAGAAAAATCATCTTTTTCAAGAAAGTAGGAATAAATTGTACAATTTATGTACATGTTTTTAAACTTAACTGGAATTAACTGTCACTAATATCACAATTAAGATGAAGTCTTCCACAGAGAGCAATGAAAAGTTTCTGAAAACTCTGTAACACGGCCCACCTACCCGAAAATTCATTGTGATCTTAATGCAAAATCGTTTGGATTTTTTTTCTTGTTATATTTGATATTTTTATACTTATAGTTTAATAAAAATAGTGAAAGAATATTACAGATACCTAAAGAGAAAGGCATGAAATTGCTTGATTTCACGACGGATCTTTTATCTGAACTCAGAAACCTTTCTGGCTTGAAACTATCTGGATCATCCCATAATTTAGGATCACGGTGAACGCTCCAGAAGTTAGCGAGAATGGTTGTTCCCATTGGTATGTCATAACCTGCTACTTTTGTATTTGTTGTCACACTGAAATTTAAAAAGGTACACAAATTCACTACAGATTACTTAGAGAAAATGAATGTACGTTAAAGGTAATAAAAATATACACTGTTCCTCTTTCATAAAAACACTGCTTAAATTAAGTTTATTGATAAAAAAAATTTTATAGATTTAAATATTATAGTTTTTATTCCTTAAACATATTTAATTGAAACAATGTTCCTCTGTCGATTATTTGTCGCATATATTTTAAATATCCCGTATTCTATTTTGTTTTACTTCGAGGTTCTTCGCAATTTCCTTAAACACCGTGTACTCAAAATCTACAACTACACAATATCATACCTCCAGAGGTATTATGGTGCACCAAGTAAAAGAAACTGGTAAATATTAACTTTTTGGAAAAAAAAAAGTAAGAGAGGAAATAAGCTGAAATTAACTACTATGTATCGTAATAATCTTCACCCTCGTGTTAAAATTTTTAAAAGAGAAGAAAAAATAACTTTTGAAAATAACTTTCTGAAAGAAGAACCTAAATTACAGCTTCTATATTAAAAATAATTACTGAAAATTCCTCACACTCTGGCTAAATTAATAGGTACTATGGTTTTCCATCTCTGGATTTCCAAGATTACTGCATGCGTGTACGGCATATCTTTCTGATCCAAATATTCGGGACTTCTTTCTGATCCTATTACATCCAGGATCTCTTTCTGGACTTTCTTTTGCGCATCAGGGTAGGCAGCTATGACGTAAATGCACCACAAGATGGAGGTCCTCACTGTCTCGCTTCCGGCCATGAACAAATCAACCACGTTGGCAATCATGGTTTCCTCTGAAATGTAAAAGCATTGGAAACAACTAACTGAAGTATAACCTTAACAGAGATATGCAATTACAATTAATTGAGAAGTGCAATTTTAACCACAACTACTGTTCGATTCAAATTTACATTCGAAGTAGGGAAACACAATTTGTGTGCCAATATCGAAAATCTATGAGAAAACTAGGTTTTTTCTTGAACAAAAAAACTATTGTTTTGAAATAAATGTTATGGGAATTTAATTTAGAATTTAAATTTAATAAAGAACCAATGCCTTTCAGATTTTACCCTAAACTAAACCTTGAAAATGTACATCTAAGTTTGAGATGTTGGTAAGTTAGAAACTTGCTTATGAGACATGGACTTTTCTCTTACTGTTCCCTCCGTGTTCTCCATACTATTTATATGTTTTGTAAGATTTTGTCAATTTCTCTTCCCTTTGGAAATTTTCATTTCCTTCCCATTGGAACATATTTAATTTCTACCCACAATCCCATAATGACATCTGCATTGGTTCATGTGCTCATTGCTTCCGCACTTCAGCACCTAAGGTACTAAGGTGTGAGTTAGCGCCCCCCAATGTATGTCCCCAATGTATGTTATGGTATACCGAATAGTATTTAAGTTTTAAGCTGCTATTTTATAGGAATTTGGAATTTCCCGGGATTTTAAAGAAATTACAAATTTCAAGAAATTCAAAGAAAGTTGTCCATTTTATCTTATTCAGTTTTTGTAAATTAAATCTTTATCTATGTTGACTTACCATTGAAATTACTATGAGGGACATCCTTCTTGGCTTTCATTTCTACAAGGTAACTATCGATAAAATCTTTGACATTTTTTGAATCGAAATCCTTTTTATGATTTTGTATCTCTTGTCTGCAATATAAAAGTTGTTACGTATATAGTATAAAAACTTGTAAATTATCTAAAATTATCTTCTTATCCGATCAACGATTGTTTTCATAAGTTCTGAGATATTCTGAGAACTCATTTAAATTAGCAACAGAGAAACTGGTTAGTTTGTGGTTAGAATGAATATAGTCGAACCCGCTTATAACGAGAACGATGGAACTTTCTCGGTATTACCGATTCTATATCCGGGTTATGAAAATTCTATTGGTTTTATAGAGATTATCATAAACTGACTAAAGTTATCAACATTTCAAGACTCCTAAAAATAAAGGACTTACAATTGTAAAAGAAATATCAAACAATTATTCATTTATTTTTCGTCTAATTCTTGTAAAGTTATTTTGCTTTGTGTAGTAAAAGTGTATAGCAGTATAAAATAAATTCAATCGTCAGTTTGAAAAACCCAAAACCCAGTTTTGAGAAAATTGAAAAAAAAAAACCTGTATACTATAAGTTAAGTAATAGAATTTTCATTGTATAACCACAAAATGTTTACTGGAAATTCGAGACCCTATATAGAATAAAAAACAATCATCGAAAAAAATACAAGTTTGTTCAAAAATATTGTACAGTTAACAAAGTTGATCGACTTATTCTCTTTTCCAAAATTATGAAATTTCAACTAAAAAAAGGATAATTCCACTCTACCTTTTTATAAAATTTGATTCAAATGCAATTCTTTACCTAATTTTGAATATACTGAAACCTCTTTCGTAATACCCAGGGCGTACACCCCGTTAACTACCTCAAGAATATATTTGGTATCTCCCCTGAACATTTTCTACTTTCATCTTAAAAAAATTACTTAAATTATGGATACATCAAACCACACGTAAAAGGGGGATCTGGGGGTATATTACGTAAATATACTACATATACTAATCGAAAAATCACTCTTACTTACCTTTAACCTAAGTTGTTCAATTTTATTCATTCGTTATTTTTTTAAATCTATTTTTCTTGTTTCAATTTACGAGACACATATTAAAAAATAAATACAAAAAAAGTTGTCAAGTGGATAAAAATATCTATGAAATATTGAATGATAGAAAAAAGGAGCTTTTTAAAGATAAAAAAAAATTATTTGTGTAAGATTGGGCAAGATTTTGTTTTGACTGGTGTCAAAATGTCTGGGAATTTAGGATAGTAAAAAGAAAACAAGTTAAAAGTTATTGAAAGTTAAGAAATAAATAATTCATGGCGTACCCCTGAAAAGCTCTAGGCGTACCCCTAGGGGTACGCGTACCCCCGTTTGAGAAACACTGCTATAAGCAGTTACTTTACTGTTATTAGAATATAAGAATATTAACCAAATTACTTGCAAATATCACTAAGGACGATGGCACTCTCCATTGCAGTCTGTATCGGTAGAAGTCTTTTAATGAAGGGAATGGACAACAACCAAGGAAAAACAAAAGCGATTCCGAATTGAGAAGCATTTTTTATTGCGCTGTCCAGATATGTGTCAAGCTTGCACCTTATCGGGTCTTTGAAATCGTATCGTTTTCCAAATACGAGAGCACAGATATTGTTGGACATGCTTGGGGACAAAGGCTTCTTTAATTCCAGAGGCTGACCTTTAGTATTTTTCAGAATATCCAAGAAAATATTAATTTCATCCTACAAGTAATGTAAAGTTCAATTAAGTCAACTAATTTCTTAACCAAGTCCTGAAATAAACATTCACTTAAACTTTCCGTTTAAACTTAAAGGGCTGGGTAAAAGCCTGTGAAGAAGACTCCAATAAGGGACATTTTCAATAACCACAAGCCCTTTCATTAACATTGGGTTCTGTTAATCTTATCTAACGAGGTAACTGGATGTTTAGTCGTTTTGCTGACATTTCTTTTTCTCCTCAAAAAAATATGTTTATCCTACTGTTACTAAAAAACACAACGCTATATATACTAAGTTTTTAAAATACTTATAGGTTTACAAAATTATAAGATTTAAAAGCCTACTTAAAAGTTATCTTATATTAATATTTAAAGAATAGAAATCATAGTAATTTTAAAACATATATATTTATTTAAACAAATTTTTGAAAATTTGTTTGAATATCATTTTTTAAATAGTCTCCTTAGAAACAGATGTGTAAAATTCAAAAAAAAAATATTTTCTTAAATTGCACACATGATCTAAATACTGATTTAAATTATAATTAACATGATCTAAATTTTACTAATAATATTAATTAATACCCTGAAGATATGATTAATCATGACTCTTAATTGGATGATTTTAAGTAATTTTTTTTTTTTTGGGGGGGGGGGGGGATTTCATTTTTTCATTGGAGCATGTGGTAGTTGAAGAAATCGCTTCATAACGCTTAACACGCTGATGGCTGTTAACAGCTGATTCAAAACGAAAAATATGGAATGTATTTAATTTTTTTTTATGTTTAAGTAACCCTTTCAATTCCTAGCCTCCACAAATTTTCCATCCAATCAAATCTTGGGGGCTGTAAGTTTAAAAGAGTTAAAGCTATTACTCCCCCGTGTAAGGTCGAGTATTATTAGCTATTAGTTATAACGTATTGATGATGACACTTTATTACGATTGGTATCATAATTAATGTTATCAAAATTCAAAAAAGATAAAGGATCATTTTTAATTAAATTTCTATTTTAATTTTGTTGGGGTATTTTTATAAATTAATTTAAACAGTTCACTAACTTGTATTTCCTGTTCAATCTTCGATTTCCCTAATCCCAAGTCTTTCATGGAGTGTACGACGAATCGTCTCTGCTCTCTCCATACATAGTTATCTCTAGCAAAAAAGGCGCCTGAAATATATAACATACAGCAATTTCAAAATTTTTTTGAGAAATCAGAAATTTTTGTGCGGGAATATAAATTTGTGTTAGTACTATTTTGGAAGGAACGATACGTACATAAATTTTCACATTCAGCAGGTTAACTATTTCTTACCTAAATTTTAAAGGAACTGATGATTAAATTTAGATAAATGTCAGTGAAAAATTTTTAAGTAAACAATTTTTTTGATAATTTTTAAAAATATCTTTCAATAAAAGTTTGAAACAGCTTTTCCAGTTTATGGAGTATGGAGATTTTTTTAGTTCTGGTACTTACTTTTTGGCAAAAGAAGGCCAATGCCACTATGATCATCCCTTCCTTGAATTTCGTTCTTTGTCATCGCTTCTTTTATGGCATCAGGATCGTTCAGAACAACTACCTCATCTGCACCCAATTTAATGCTAGAAAAACAAGATAAAATATTGATGACACTTTCTCTTGAAAGAGGTAAAAAGAGTTCTTTCATTAGGTGTTTATTGCCAAGGTATACCGTCACAACATTGATTCCCTAAAGTTTATTCAACAAAAAAAGTAAATAATAGTTGTAATCCAATTAAAATTTCATGTGGAAAGTGATTCATATAAATTTTATTACATCCAATTATAATGTAAACAATTTTAAAGCATAAATGTTAACTTTAAATAGTTTTTTTTTATTTTGGGAAAAATATTAAAGAAAATTTAACTAAAAAGATTCATTTATTTTGTAGGATTTTACGTTAAAATTTTAAAGGCTTACCAATAAAAACGTAAATAATTTAAAAGGAAGTTCAGAAAAACTTTTAAATATACTTCTAATCATGAAAATCATAAATTCTTCATTTAGTAACTTTATTCTGATTATTCTTCTATTTTACCTTCATATCAACATCAAAAATTGTCTAGATTTCCCTCATGATACAAACAAAATTTATCAAATCTATGGTATTAAAGATGTTTTCAATTCTTAATAAATATTCAATTACCTTGCATGATCTAAACTAAATCACGTATTTTATTACATTTACAAGTAAAAGTTGGACCACATTAAAAATATAATTTTTAGTAATCCTAAAGTAAAACAACTACCTAAATTGTTTGTAAATTGAGAAACTTTGAGTAAAGAAAGAAATGAGTAAAGTGAGTACCGTTTTTACCAACTACCTTTAGCATATGGTACCTTACGATTGGCCGGCGAGCCAAGCTAGCGGGTATGCACATTGCACGCATTCAAAGTTTATACTAGCACTACATTATCCCATATATTTTTATGGGAAAATAAGTAATGTCTGGGGGCCCTGGGATCTTCACCTATTAATGTGATCACTTTTGTCCAAGAGTAGAATGATAACTATATCCGACTGATGATAATAATAAACGATTTGATACTAAAGAGTTTCAAACAGTGTAACTCGAGTGTTTGCCTGTAGTCCTAATTGAAGTATTTAAAACGACTACCTAGTATGTATTTTGTAACTTATACATTCTTCAAAGAAATATGAGAGTGGAGCATATATAATACTAATAAATTAATTATTCATTTTGTATGTGTATGTGTTATGGGCAAAGTGATTAATCGGGCATTATTAATAATGCCCGAAATGAAGGCGGGCAAAGTGATAAATTTCATTCATAAATTCCACTGAATTTATCACATTGCCCGTAACATATGTATTAATATTGGCCTTCAAACGAGAAAAAAGGAGGTTTTTAGGGGATTTAACCAAATTTTGGTGACATTAAACAATATAATGACCACATAAAAAGATACATTTAGCGTTAAATTATGTAGGAGTGATCGGGACCAGTCAATCTCGATTACATTATTCGATTGATAAAATTAACCGTGATCACATTAAGCGGATTCGACTGTACTACTTCCTTATATGCCATAGTTACTCTAGTTGACTGAACTCTTTTCAATATCACAAGAAAAGTTATTGAGTTAATAAAGTATCAATCCTCACCTGAAGACTCCTCCATACTTCTTTCCGAGTTCTATGAATTCCAAATGAGTATCTTTACTCATGAAAGGAAGATATCCTACAATGGGAAAACCTCTTGGACCAGGAGGAAAGTTTCTTTTCCTCGAATCGATAAAATTCAAAATCAGTCGTAGCACCAGCAACACACTCAGAGCGATCAGAATTTCTGTTCGGTACGTTTTAGCCTGAGCTAAAATCGACCGAAAATTTCCCTTAACACTTTCTAGATGCATTTTGTAGAGTTAAAAGGTTCTTTTCACACTAACTGAAACGAAATTCTACAAAAGAATGTTTTTTTAAAAGAGTTATCTTACACTTTCTAAACTTGATTAGATAGGTCCTTTGTTCGTTAATCGATTCAAACACCAGAACTAAAGTAAAGCTGGAAACATGTTCAATGTTAGTGAAAAGCAAAAATATTTGTTGTACGATAGCAGTTTAAATAGAATGTAAGACTTTTGGACCTGATTATAAAATAGATTGTCTTGATGATTACTAAGTGTGTAAAAAAAACACCCAAGAGGGTGACATTTTCGACTTTGTAGATGATAATTTTTGATAACAATTAAATAGTGGCAAAGGTTTACTTATTTTTAGGCCAACCAGTAAGAATCAGTGCTCAATGAAGAAGAAGACTGAAGAAGAAAAAGTAAAGAAGGTACAGAAAAGAAAATGTAAAAAGGTATAAGTGACGATGTGAGATATGTTAGGATGTGTGGTGCTTAATTTAAACTGAAAATCTACGGAATTACGGAAAATATAATTTAGCATATTTTTAGGTCTTGATTTTTTGTACTGTAATTCAAAAACTATATTTGAAAGATATCGAAAGGTGTAACTTATTAAGAACACATATAGTAAAAAATACTCGGCAAATTAGTTAACCAAGTATGTAGTAATTAACTATCCGTTTTAGTGCTGGAATGTCGGAAAGACTTTTTACACTTATTACCCAGCATTTTATAGTTTCATATAATTATATTCCTCCCAGTAATAATGTTGCATTCGATTCTCTAACGGTTTCTTTGAAATAATCGATATTATGTTGCGTTTCTTTAGTGAGTTTCTCCATGTTTCAAACTCGTGTTGCCTTTGTGAAAATCATTTTAGAACTTACGTTTGAATTTGCACGATTGAAATCTTTCTTTTAGAACATAACTGTTCAATTATCATTCAAAAAGAAATCTTACCTTGCGATGTGCTTAAGATATTTGAAACAACTTGAAAAAAAAATTATTTTTAAAGCACTTCTTTCTCTTCCTTCTATTCATCCGCATGCTCTCTTATCATAACATCAGATAATAAAAACATGCACATTTTATTCGCATGCAGAAAATCACAAAGCATTCCTGTTACAAACTAAAAGTTGGATACTTTCATTAAAAGCAGAAAATTCTTAAAATTCCTTAAAACAGATTATGATCGTGGAATGAAGCACACCTTGTATGGTTTGGGAAGGTACACCACTGCTAGGGTCCCTTCCAAATCGGGTGTCACGCCTTCAGGTAGAGCAACGTTGAATTTTTGAAGAATTGAAGTGAAGTACAGAAACATTTCCATATTCGCCATTGTTTCTCCCGGGCATGCTCTTTTGCCTGGAAAACAAGTAGTTCAGTAAACAATTCCTGATTTAAAAGTACTTTTCTGAAGTAAATGCGGGACATATCATACAATATTTAATGTCTATAAAAGTCAGCAATTAAATTTAATAGTTTTGAAAACTAAGCCTATCAAATTTAAGCAATGGAATAGTTCTTAAAATTAAACTAATTTGCGCTTTATGATTTAAAATAAACACCGATTTCAAAAGGCCTTTACATAAATTCCATCATTCATCAATCATCATCAACCATCACATTTCATTCCGACCACTTTACATAAGAAAGTAAAATATCGAAATACAATTTAACAGTTTGAAAATGTTTATATTCTGTTAAAAGCTGACAGGTTTTCGGTAGAAATGCATAGGTTTTGGTTATATGTGATATTTTTATTCTTATAGTTTAATTAAAATATTGAAAGAATATTACAGATACCTAAAGAGAAAGGCATGAAATTGCTTGATTTCACGACGGATCTTTTATCTGAACTCAGAAACCTTTCTGGCTTGAAACTATCTGGATCATCCCATAATTTAGGGTCACGATGAACGCTCCAGAAGTTAGCGAGAATGGTTGTTCCCATTGGAATGTCATAACCTGCTACTTTTGTATTTGTTGTCACACTGAAATTTAAAAAGGTACACAAATTTACTACAGATTACTTAGAGAAAATGAATGAACGTTAAAGGTAATAAAAATATACACTATTCCTCTTTCATAAAAACACTGCTTAAATTAAGTTTATTGATAAAAAGATTTTTATAGACTAGTTTTCTTATAGTTTTTATTACTTAAACATATTTAATTGAAACAATGTTCCTCTGTCGATTATTTGTCGCATACATTTAAATATCCCGTATTCTATTTTGTTTTTCTTCGATGTTCTTCGCAATTTCCTTAAACACCATGCACTCAAAATCTACAACTACACAATATCATACCTCCAGAGGTATTATGGTGCACCAAGTAAAAGAAACTGGTAAATATTAACTTTTTGAAAAAAAAAGTAAGAGAGGAAATAAGCTGAAATTAACTACAATGTATCGTAATAATCTTCCCCCTCGTGTTAAAATTTTTAAAAGAGAAGAAAAAATAACTTTTGAAAATAACTTTCTGAAAGAAGAACCTAAATTACAGCTTCTATATTAAAAATAATTATTGAAAATTCCTCACACTCTGGCTAAATTGATAGGTACTATGGTTTTCCATCTCTGGATTTCCAAGATTACAGCATGTGTGTATGGCATATCTTTCTGATCTAAATATTCGGGACTTCTTTCTGATCCTATTACATCCAGGATCTCCTTCTGGACCTTCTTTTGCGCATCAGGGTAGGCAGCTATGACGTAAATGCACCACAAGATGGAGGTCCTCACTGTCTCACTTCCGGCCATGAACAAATCAACCACGTTGGCAATCATGGTTTCCTCTGAAATATAATAGCAACTAACTGAAGTATCAACTTAACAGAGTAGTGCAAATTCAACCACAACAACTGTTCGATTCAAATTCATATTCGAAGTAGAGAAACACAATTTGTGTGCCAATATCTAAAATCTTTGTGAAAACTGGGTTTTTTCTTGAACAAAAGAAATGTCAAGAGTTGGGAATTTAATTAAGAATTCAAATTTAATAAAGAACCAATGCCTTTCAGTTTTACATTAAACCTTGCAAATTGACATCTAAGTTTGAGATGTTGGTAAGTTAGAAACTTGCTTATGCGGCATGAACTTTTTTTTCTCTTACTGTTCCCTCCGTGTTCTCCATATTTATATGTTTTGTAAGATTTTGTCTATTTCTCTTCCCATTGGAAATTTCAAAGATGTTTCATTTCTACCCACAATGGCATCTTCATTGCTTCATTCTCATTGCTTCCGCACTTCAGCACCTAAGGTGTGAGTTAGCGCTCCCAATTTGTTCTGGTTTGGTTTGGTTTTTTGGTTACATATATTTTCCGGTATGTGTGCTTGATCTCAAGGATCCACTTATACACCTTCGTCAAGTAAGACAGACACAACAGAATTTTTACTGGCACAAAGAAGGAAAATACACCCAGGGGCGAGGTGAGAATCGAACTCACGACGGGGCAGTGCGCAGACTGCTGGCGTGAAAGGCAGAGGAGCAAACCGAACAGGCCATCCTGTCCCCCCCCCCCAATTTGTTCTGGGACTCCGAATAGTATTAAGTTTTAAGCTGCTATAAACTATAGTATAAGAATTTGGAATTTCCCGGGATTTTAAAGAAATTTATAGAAAGTTGTTCATTTCAGTTTTATTCAGTTCTTGTAAATTAAGCCTTCATCTATGTTGACTTACCATTGAAATTACTATGAGGGACATCCTTCTTGGCTTTCATTTCTACAAGATAACTATCGATAAAATCTTTGACATTTTTTGAATCGAAATCCTTTTTATGATTCTGTATCTCCCGTCTGCAATATAAAAGTTGTTAAGTATATTAGTATAAAAATCTGTGAATTATCTAAAAATAGAATTAAAACTTAGAATTTCTTATCCGACCAACGATTGTGTTTTCATAAGGTCTGAGAACTCATTTAAAATATCAGCAGAGAAATTGGTTAGTTTGTGGTTAGAATCGATATTATCGATCCCGCTTATAAAGAGAACTGCGGAACTTTCCCGATATTACCGATTCTATTGTTATATCGTATATTTATTATTATATAATTGTGTATTATATTGTTACATTTATATTGTTTTTATAGAGATTATTATAAACTGACTAAAGTTATCAACATTTCAAGACTCCTGCAAAAGTGTACAGCAGTATAAAAGAAATTGAATAATTTGAAAAGGTTAATCCAAAAATTCAGTTTTGAGAAAATCGAAAAAAAAAAAACTGTAGGGGAAAGGAGGGTAAGATTGCGCAGTCGGGTAAAAGTACGCAGCTGGTTTTTTCCCTGTTGGCAATATTATACGGGGGAACAATTATGATCACATGGACACATGTATCATAAGCTATCCTCACAGACTTTCATTATTATTTTCATACATTCTGTATTTTATTTATCAGGTAAAATATGGTTTCTTTGAGTTAGCATTTAATTTTTCCGCGAAGGAATCTTAATTATTTTGTAAATAAAGAACAAATGATTGCTTTCAAAGTGAATACTAATGTGAAGTATACTTCCTTCTAAACAACTTGGCATCGTTGGATTTGAACTGCAGTGAATTTAAGGATTGATTCAAAGACAACTTATGTAATTAAAACATCGGCGTCTAAGAGTACGCACCAACATGACAATACAATATTTTGTAGCGAGAATCATAAAATTCATCCTACTCTTTACCACATGCGAGTTATGTGCTACAATTATTGTTGAATAAATGTTTAAAGTTACCTTTTAAAGCTTTTAATCCCTCAGAAGCTGAAAACTAGCTTTTGTAAAATCCTGCAAAAGTAAAGTTGTAATTTTTCATGGATTTTTTTAAGAAGATTGATTCCTGTTTGGATCATATTTAAAAAGAGGTGACATGGGGGAGGGATCTTCCAAATACTAAGGCAATGGTACATTTTTTTTGCAATTAATTCCAAGTTTTCAGGGTGCGTACTCTTGGATCCCGCCTGCGTACTTTTAGCCGCCACGTCGGGTAAAAGTACGCACTCCAAAAAAATTTTTATTTTTGATTTTTAGCATATTTATTTAATAGCTAAAACTTTGATTTTTTGTACCTTGGTTTGTAAGTCAATAAACTTGTGGTCAATAAATTTTTGGTTCCCTGGCTTAAAAATTCTCCATTTTACAGCCCAAAATCATTTTTGTGCGTACTCTTACCCTCCTTTCCCCTATACTATAAGTATAAGTAATAGAATTTTCATTGTGTAACCACTAAATGTTTACTGGAAATTCGAGACCCTATATAAAAAACCAAAACAATAATCGAAGAAAAGTTTGTTCAAAAATATTGTTCAGTTGAAAAAAGTTGATAGACTTATTCTCTTTTCCAAAATTATGAAATTTCAAATGAATTAAAAATAAATTCTCTTTTGGCTTAGTTTACAGCACAAAGAATAATAAAAGACAACATAACTTAAGTATCAAATTAAATAAAAAAAAATAATGTCGGTCTTTCACAAGATGAGCTCTGGACTAGTTGCCTGGTTGTACCGGACCTCTTCCTCCCCAAGAACATGAAGAAATTTGTAAATGCACCCTTATCTACCAGCTAAAACCGAGTTCTCGTTCTATGCGAGATCGCTATAAGCGGATACTTTACTGTGACTAGAAAATGAGAAATTCAACCAAATTACTCGCAAATATCACTAATGACGTTGAAGCTCTCCATTGCAGTCTGCATCGGTAGAAGTCTTTTAATGAAGGGAATGGACAACAACCAAGGAAAAACAAAAACGATTCCGAATTGAGAAGCATTTTTTACTCCGATGTCCAGATATCTGTCCAGCTTGCTCCTTATCGGGTCTTTGAAATCGTATCGTTTTCCAAATACGAGAGCACAGATATTGTTGGACATGCTTGGGGACAAAGGCTTCTTTAATTCCAGAGGCTGGCCTTTGGTATTTTTCAGAATATCCAAGAAAATATTAATTTCATCCTACAAGTAATGTAAAGTTCAATTAGGTCAACAAGTTTCTTAACCAAGCCCTGAAATAAACATTCACTTAAACTTTCCGTTTAAACTTAAAGGGGTAAAACCCTGGGATGAAGGAAATTCATGTTATCAAAATTCAATAAAGAAACTTCAACCAATAAAAACCTAGATACATTTACTTGAAAAATAAAAAAATTTAATTCATGTTAGGAGGATTTTTATTTAAATTTCTATTTTAATTTTGTTGGGGTATTTTTATAATTTAATTTAATGTTTAAATTAATGTTAACAATTCACTAACTTGTATTTCTTGTTCAATCTTCGATTTCCCTAACCCCAAGTCTTTCATGGAGTGTACGACGAATCGTCTCTGCTCTCTCCATACATAGTTATCTCTAGCAAAAAAAGCGCCTGAAATACATAACATAAAGCAATATCAAACATATTTCAAACATAAAGCAAAAGCAATTTCAATTTTTTTTTTTTGCGAAATCAGAAATTTTTGGACAGGAACATATATTTGTGTTAGTACTACATATTTGGGAAGAAACGATATATACATAAATTTTCATATTTTTGATAATTTTAAAAAAATCTCTTTCAATAAAATTTTGTAAACAGCTTTCCCAGTTCATGGAGTATGGAGATTTTTTTTAGTTCTGCTACTTACTTTTTGGCAAAAGAAGGCCAATGCCACTATGATCATCCCTTCCTTGAATTTCATTCTTTGTCATCGCTTCTTTTATGGCATCAGGATCGTTCAGAACAACTACCTCATCTGCTCCCAATTTAATGCTTGAAAAACAATATAAAATATTGATGACACTTTCTTTTAAAAGATGTGAAAAGGTGTTTATTACCAAAGTATACCGTCATAACATGGGTTCCCTCAAGTTTATTTAACAAAAAAAGTAAATAATAATTGTAACCCAATTAAAATTTCATGTGGAAAGTGATTCATATCAATTTAAATACATCCAATTATAATGTAAACAATTTTAAAGCATAAATGTTAACTTTTAATAGTTTTTTTTTATTTTTTGGGTGAAAAATGCTAAAGAAAATTTAACAAAAAGATCCATCTATTTTGTAGGATTTTACGTTAAAATGTTGAAGGGTATAGCTTACCAATAAAAAAGTTAAATAATAATTTGAAAGGAAGTTCATAAAAACATTTAAATATAGTACTTCTTATCATGAAAATCATAAATTCTTTACTTAGTAACTTTATGCTGTTTATTCTTCTATTTTACCTTCATATCAATTATCAACCTCAAAAATTGTTTAGATTTTCCTATCAGTTTAATATGGTATAAAGTTCCCTCATGACCTGGGTTAAAGTTCCCCTCAAGTATTCCTATAAATAATGGTTATTTGTCAAAGTAAAAAATTTATCAAATCTATGACATTGAAGATGTTTTCAATTTTTAATAAATATTCAATTAACTTGCATGATCTAAACTAAACCACGTGTTTTATCACATTTACATGTGAAAGTTGGAAGACATTAAAAATATACTTTTTAGTCATCCTAAAGTAAAACAAGTATGACATTGTTTGTAAATTGAGAAACTACATGGTAAAACTATTAAAAATTTAAGTCAGTATAGCCGGCTGTTAGACTTTTGCAATAAATGCTAATCTCTTCTCTTTATAACCATTTTCATTTGTTAATACAGTTGAGTCCGCTTAATGTGATCACTTTTGTCCAAAAGTAGAATGATAACAATATTCGATTGATAAACGATTTGATACTAGAAAGTTTCAAACAGTGTTACTCGAGAGTTTGCCTTAAAATCAGCGTTCGAAATTGGGGTAGTTTGCTGGTCCGGGACAACTAAAAAAAGACTCGGACCAGTGGAATCAGAAATTCACTGGTTCGCCGGACCAGTGTGTGTGGGGTAAAAAAATATCACACCCTCCAGTTCTAGCGGCAAAAAAAGTGCGTTTGATGATTGCATTTGGTGAAGCAAGTACATATTTTTGACAGAAGCCGAAATGTGGCGATATGGGATAGCGGAGCTCCCCACGAAAGAGAAAAAATATTATTGAATAATGTATTAATTTTTAACATTACTGTTTGGTACTCACATTCAATGCAATAGTTAATTTATAATAATATTTAAACCGGTCCTTTTTAATTTGTCGGACTAGTGATTTTTGTTGCGGACCAGTAAGAATGGCAAAGCACTGGTCCGCAGGACCAGTGGGTTTTTTTCCCAATTTCTAACACTGCTTAAAATCATAACCATGTAGTCCTAATTGAAGTATTTAGAACGACTACCTAGTATGTATTTTGTAACTTATACATTCTTAAAGAAAAATATGAGAGGGGATCATATAACACTAATAAATTAATGATTCATTTTTTATGTGTATGTATTAAAATTGGCCTACAAACGAGAAAAAAAGGAGGTTTTTAGGGGATTTAACCAAATTTTGGTAGTATTAAACGATATAATGATCAAATAAAACGATACGTTTTGCGTTAAATAGGGGTTGAAATTGCGTATGAGTGATCAGGACCAGTCAATCTCGATAATATTAAAAGAGTGATAACATTAACCGTGGGTTTTTTTTTTGTTTTGTTTTTTAGTGTGCAAAAGTAAACCGCAAATGCCACAGTTACTCCAGTTGACTGAGCTCTTTTCAATATAACAAGAAAAAATTGAGTTAATAAAGTATTAATGCTCACCTGAAGACTCCTCCATACTTCTTTCCGAGTTCTATGAATTCCAAATGAGTATCTTTACTCATGAAAGGAAGATATCCCACAACGGGAAAACCCCTTGGACCAGGGGGGAAGTTTCTTTTCCTCGAATTGAGAAAATTCAAAAACACTCGTAGCACCAGCAACACACTCAGAGCGATCAGAATTTCTGTTTGGTATGTTTTAGCCTGAGCTAATATCGACCGAAAATTTCCCTTAACACTTTCAAGATGCATTTTGTAGAGTTAAAAGGTTCTTTGTCAAATAACTGAAACCAAATTCTACAAAAGATTGTTCTTTCAAAAGAGTTATCTATCACATTTCTAAACTTGATTAGATAGGTCCTTTGTTCGTAAATCAATTCAACCACCAGAACTAATGTGACGCTGAAAATATGTTCAAGGTCAATGTACCGCAAAAAATATTTGTTGTACGATTTTTTTCAGAAAAAGATAATAGTTTAAATAGATTGTAAAACGTTTGGATCTGATTATAAAACATATTGTCATGGTGATTGCTAAGTGTAAGTATAGAAACCACCAAGAGGGTGACATTTTCCACTTTGTAGATGATAATTCTTGATAACAATAAATTAGTGGCCTTATTCTAAAACCAAACAGTAAAAATCAGTACTATATCAATGAAGAAGAATGAAGAAGAAAAAATAAAGAAGGTATACAAAAGAAAATGAAATGGTATAAGTGACGATGTGAGATATGTTGGAATGTGTGGTGCATAATTTAAAATTACTATTACAGAAAATTTAATTTAGCATAATTTTAAGTTCTTTATTTTTTGTACTGTACATCAAAAACTATCTTTGAAAGATAACGAAAGGTGAAACTTATTAAGAACACACGTAGTAAAAATTGCTTGGCAGATTAGTTACCAACCTCACCCAGAAATCCTTAGTTATATCACTAGTACCTCTTGGCTTTTAACTAATTTAAAATTTGAGTTAACGAAGTACAAGATTTAATGTACAGAACCTCTTACATAAGGAGCTACATCTAAGAATAGGAATTTTATTAATCTACTTTCAAGCCCTCTCTTTTTCTTCTCTACCAGTCACCCAATATATATTTATGCACGCATTTATACACAAATAACAATATAAATATTCATGACATTATTCATATTCATCAGAAACTACTTCTAATGATAGATAGGAATTTAATCCATTAATTAAACCCATAAACTAAATTTTTCTGCTGATGAACACCTGGACCGGTCCCACCTAATCGTATTATGTGGGTCTGCAACTTTCTAGGAAATTAAATATGTGGTCATCATCTGATAATCGAATGGGAAATTATAGAACTTGATAATTATATTCCCGCAGAATAATTTGATGCTGCTAGAGCTCTTGAAATAATTTAAAAGTAACCATCAGTGTGTCTTTTGTTGTGTTGCTTTTGTTTGATGTGGAAAAACTTCGCGGGAAGGATTCTCTCGGTCTTTATTATCTCTCCTAGATAATTCTTTTTGAAATCGTGCTTGTATTTTCCTCTATATTATGATGATATACAATAATACTACTATACTTTTACTCGAAATCTAAATGAATAAAAAAAAATATCTTTCATTTCTTTTATACACAAAAATATGTACGCAAAAAATGTATCGAATTAATTTCTTTACATGTATTTCCATCTTCACAAACCCAAATAATAATTAATATGTTACTTTAAAATCAATGCAAATAAATACTTTTAAAAAGAAATAAAATAAATGTATATGTAAATGAATAAATAAAATAAATAAATAAAAAAAATGTTCAATTTCAATAGAATTTCGATAGAAAAATCACAAAACTGTTATAGGAATAGGTTTATTTTCCTGTTTCATGATTTTTTTTATTAAGTTTATCTTGCACATACGTATACAGGGTTTTCAAAAGTCCCTTTCATGGCTTTTATTTGGAAACAACATCTCCTAGCGTCATGGAAGTAAGGTAAGTAGAGATAAAGTAAGTAAGGTATGGAGATTGGAGAATTTATTGAGATGACTTAGAGCGCCTCAAGTGGCAAAGTGTAAAAGTTAAAAAAATTAAAACGTCAGTACGAATATTGTTGCCAATATTATAAAAAACTCAAGGCAAAAATTTCATAAAAATATCGTGAATATTTGCGGAGATATTAGCATGTGAAAATAGCACTTTTTCAGGCCTCAAAAAAGAAAAAAATCGCAAATTTGCAAGTCTCTTTTATTTTTGGATTAAATTTTGTTTTTATCTAACTAACTATCTAGTAGTTTTTCTACAAATTGAATTTTTCAATATTTTTTTTGGAGTGTTGCTCCATTTTTAACTCCCTGGAATTTGGTCTGGGACCCCCAAATCCTATGTGATTCTGACTAGTCTAGATGTCTACTATCTCCCGTTTACCCAACATTTATAGGATGCCCTGTATAGATGGAAAGTTTAGTGGACTAATGACGGACTTTCCACTTCGTATGAGTTCACTTAAGCATATAAAATATATTTTTGAATAAGAGTTAGGTCAGGACAGGCAGAATCAACTTTTAGAAAGAAACACTTCAACCACCACCTTTAATCCTCTCGTGTGAAATCCTGCCATGACAAACAAGATATTACAGAAACAAATCCCAAACATCTCAACCGTGCAACACCCAGATAATCTTAAGATGCTCTAGCATCTCGCCAAGATCTATAGAGGTACAAAACTCATCAGATATGCTGTTGGGGAAAAAGTAAAAGTTATCCTTCTCCGATTGTTCAAAGATTCGGTGAGATTATCATTTATAAAAAAAGAAAGTGAAACAAAACAAGCAAAAAAAGTTAGCGTGACAGGATGCCATTAACTTGCTCGAAAAGAGCGGAATAAAAACTCTAAACAAAACACAAAACCTTACTGCGCGAGTAGTACTCACTCCTAAAAGAAATAAAATACAAGAGGTGGGGAAAATAAATGAGCAGAAATACCGCGCTCAGGCTCTTAGAAAGTATTTTGTGTACGAGAGACCAGTTAGAGGTCATTTACATTGGTGCAAGGAACTCAAAGGGTTGTTGTTTTAAAATGTCGCCAATCAGAAGCCAGGGAATAGAGAGTTATGTCGCCAAGAGTATATTTGGGATATTTCAAACATGATTTAGGAATTAAAAAAATTAAATAAAAACTTATTTTCTGATAATGGAGTTCACTTAAAAGTAAGAATGATTTTTTTTTTCAGATTTGGAAAATGGGAAGTAGAACTTAGCCGTGGGAGTTATCTTTCTCTAATGATTATAAAATTTACTAAAAAGTATTTACAGTTCTTATAAAACATAATTTAACTATCACTTTAAATTTTATACCTACTGAAGTTTTACATTGAGGTAAATTCAGAAAAATAAGAAAATACAATAAGCTTACTTAAAGATCAATTGAATTTATCTTATTCTCTCATTATTTTTTAGATAAGACATAATCAATGACGAAATAACATTTTATGATTAACGTTGACACAAGATAATGTTTGGAGTTTCCATGTTTTGAAAACGCAAAAATAGTTTTAAAACAAATTTAACAACATCATTAAGTAATTATGGCATTTTTAGGCCAAATTGTAATTTATATTTTTAAAAATGAGATGATAAAACGTACCAGAGATAAGGGAGGGACATTATGTTTCATTAATATCCTAAATTACTTATGAACTGAAATTTCAATATAATTCATCTTTTTAAAATATTTAATTTATAATCAGCTGTTACCTTTTTATTATAGAGAGATGCCTAGTTTTTATATTATTTTGAATCAAAAATTTGCATCGTAGAATGAAAACCATTTTAAAATAAGAGGGAATTATTTATTTCATAAAAGCTTTATCGATTTAACTTTTAAATTCTTTAAAAGCGTTTTTTCTCAAAAATACGGATAACCACAAAATATTACCAAACTGTAAAACTTGATAAAATAATATATTTTAATTGTAAAGTGTAACATAAAACATACGAGAATATATGAGCGTTGTTTGTGTTACATAAAACACTCGTATAGCCAAACAACATTCAAAAACGCGTTTTATCCAGAACTAAATCAGAAAAGAAACTACTTATGTTCGTGAAATGAATTTTACATTGTAGGGTTTGGGAGCATACGACAATGTAAGCTCCCCTTCTAAATCGGGTTTCTCTCCTTCGGGTAGAACAACATCAGAATTTTGGAGTATGGAAGTGAAGTAAAGAAACACTTCCATATTTGCCATAGTTTCTCCAGGACAGGATCTTTTTCCTAAAAATAATGAAGTAAAGCCTCAATGCACTTTCATGATCCATAAGAGAGATCCATAACCTTCGGACAAAAATCCCGTTTTAATTTTTTTAAGACAGATAAAATCCCATTTCGACCATTTAAAGTGCCCGACGCATAGTCTCAACCTCAGTAAATAGAGTGATATATTTTATCACCTCAAATTTTAAAAATTTGTTTTTTAACTATTTTTAATATGTTGATGAAATTTGAATCCATAGGTACGACAACCTGTTCTCCCTACGGACAGACCCAGTTGTACCTGTGGACACTCGTAAAAAGTGAAGTTTCAGTTAGAAAAAGATAAAAATGAACATTTCTTTATGATGCATTACCTTTTTAATGAACAATTCCTTGCATGTAATAAATTGGAAATCGACATTTGATGGTAGTAACCTTCGCAAATCTTCTTCGGTAGAAATTTCAGTTTTTCGTCATCATCATGCCCAAATGTGATAGTAGTGCTACATATTTTATACTATATTTTACATTAAATGCAAAATAGACTCAAAAAATTAAAAAGTTTAGATCACGAAATGCTTTATTTTTCGTCTAAACTAAAACTTACTATAAGATAATCGCCGTAAAATAAATAGCCATTCAGAAGTAATTTAAAAGGCATTAAGAAGTATTCACATCAACGAAACCCGATTCAAAAACGCCGATTAGCTAGACACATCAAGAACGTGTCCGTAGGTACAACACCTTATGGGTCTCCTTAAGTTGTTTTGGGATTCAAATTCCATAAAAAAATAAAAGAATTAAGGTTTGGCAATTTCTAATATCTAAGGGGTTCACCACGCGCGTGTATCCCATTTAATATAATTTTGAGAGGAAGAAAAATATTAATTTAGTTATCAACTAAAAGTAACTTTGAGCATCTAAAAACATTAAATTTATTATACTTACTTAAATGCTTAATTCAAAGAGCTGATTTCACTCTAGCAGTTAGATAGCATCTGTTTACATTAAAAATTCACCACCGATTCAGATTTCTGTTTATTTCCTAATCTTAAAATTCAGTGTTCGTAGGTACAACTGTCCTTACGTACAACACTCTCCCATACGTTTATTTTTTAATATTATAACGTATGTTTCATACAATTTTTCAATTATCAGCATAAATGCCTTTTATATGCACAGCAAATAAAACTATGATTATAATTAAATTATTAGGTATTCGTATAATATTGCCAGTAAAAAGTAGTTTTGCAGGTACACACAGAAATAACGACTATTACAGAATTGAAACTAATCCTGAATTTTTATTTCAAAAAATATTCCTTTATATAATCGTACTTTATGTTTAAAAAATCCATCAGATGGAACACAAGTTATAACTACAAAACGAACTTCGAATTTTTATGTATCTTAAAATCAAGAAAATTTAAATTCTTGGCAAAACTTCCAATGAACACTCATATTATCTTCTGACAATCCATTTTTATGACACTCCGCACTTAGCTGAATAATCAAAGAAATGCAACAAAAAATAATTATTCTTTCAGACAACTTTTTAAAAATTCACATCAATTGAAATATAGATCTATTCCAAATTAATTAAGTATTAATCATTCTAATATTGTCCTAAGAAATGAGAAAATCAGAGCTACTTTTACCATGATAATTCCAAATTCCATCCCGTTGGTAAAGCCCCAGTTCTCTGCCTTAAAGCATCTTTAAAAGTTTAAATACTTAATATACGCATAACTGCAATGAAAATACATACCTATAGAGAACAGCATGAAGTTGCTTGATTTGACCACAGATCTTCCGTCGGAACTGAGGAACCTCTCTGGTTCGAAACTGTCAGGGTCGTCCCACAGCTTCGGATCGTGATGGACACTCCAGATATTTGACAAAACCGTCGTTCCTTTCGGGATGTCGTACCCTGCTACTTTTGTGTCAGATGTCACGCTGAGAACGAAATTAATGAAACCGCATCAGGTTAACAATCATCATTATTCATTTGATTGAAATTCATTCATTTAAAATTCACAAAAAAGGCCATTTATATAGTTGTTTGCCCTATTTTAAAATTTATTAATATTTCAAAACAATTCTTATAAAAAATGCAAACTTATCTATGTATATTCATCGGAAACGTTTACTTAGTAATTGATATCAGTTACTCAGTAACTGTGGTATAGCTAAATGATATTTGATGTACAAAAATAATATAGACGGTATATCATAGATAAAAAATAAATATGCCTAACCATCTAGCTACACTTATGGGCACTATGGTTTTCCATCGTAAAATTTCCAAGATGACAGCATGTGTATACGGCATTTCTTTCTGATCCAGGTATTCCGGACTTCTCTCTGATCCTATGACATCCAGGATCTCCTTCTGGACTTTCCTTTGCACATCCGGGTAGACAGCTATGACGTAAATGCACCACAAGATGGAGGTCCTCACAGTCTCGCTTCCGGCACTGAACACGTCAACCACGTTGGCAATCAGAGTTTCCTCTGAAAGGCAGATATTATTTTAAAATATTCAAGCCCAAATGTTACTACTTACATTAATTGTACTTAAACAAAACTCATCCATCTGTGCAAGCACTTTAGTAGATAGATGAATTCAATGAGTTTGAAGCCTTAAAAGTTTATCTCACCATTGAAAGAACTTTGTGGAACATCCTTCTTTCTCTGCATTTCTACTAGATAACTGTCTATAAAATCTCTAACATTCTTTGAATCGAAATTGTTTCTGTGATTTTTAATCTCTTGTCTGAAACATTAAAAAACATACATCAAAAGATACTTTTGAACCAAATTCATGAAGAATAACACAAAAAAGTTTACGTTGATACTTTCAGGATAACATTTGACATTTTATGCGACAGGAAATGAATTCATTTAAAACATGTTATGGGCAAAGTGATAAATTTCATTCATAAATTCCACTGAATTTATCACATTGCCCGGGCATTATTAATAATGCCCGGATTTATAACATTGCCTGTAACATAATATACCTATAGTTTCTAATATAGTGGGACATAAAATAAATTTTATCGTGATTAATTTGTCAGAGACTCTTTATTCATACCTATCACGAAAACGGCCAGAGTATTTTACTTACACGCTTATTTCTTTAATAACATCGAAGTTTTCAATAGCAGTCTTCATCGAAATGAGTGTTCTGACGAAGGGAATGGACAATAGCCAAGGAAAGGAGAAAGCTGGTCCAACTTGGCTAAGATTTCTAACTCCGATGTCTAGAGCTACATCCAAAGTTGTTCTGACGGGGTCATTGTATTCGTAGCGCTTCCCAAACACCAGGGCACAGATATTGTTGGACATACTTGGAGATAACGGTTTCTTCAAGTCAAGAGGTTGTCCATTCGTGTTCTTTAAAACATCTAATAGATGGTGGATTTCTTCCTGAAATTTATAGACAAAAAATTGGAGCATGTCAAGATAGAATGAACTATGTAAGTGATTGGTAAAACGGATGGATATCAATGCTTTGGTTTCACATTATAAAAAAATTTTGGGAAAATCAAGTTCAAACTCAGACAGGTTATTAAAGTATCCTAAAGTAATCTGTGTAATGAAGATTACTCTACATTTCCAGATTAGAAGGGCTCGTTTTGGAAAGAAAAAGTGTACTTAAATGTTAATTATTCAAAGGAAAAATTTTTAAGTTTCATAAAATCGATATCATTTATTATAATTTCAAAAAGTTATGGGTCTGTTTTACACAGCTCAATTTGACAAGTTTAGATATACCTGTATTTCATTCTCAACTTTTGACTTTCCCAATCCCAAGTCTTTCATAGAGTGTACGACGAATCGCCTCTGTTCTCTCCACACGTCGTTGTCTTTTGCAAAGAAAGCACCTGAAATAAAAATGAGTGTTTCATTTGAAAACAAAAGGTATACCTTTTATCATTCCTAATATTTAAAATAATCATAGATAAACTACATTATATTGATCACACGAAACTCTAAACTCTAGTTGTTCTCATTGGCCGGTATGTCGCATTCTTTTCATTTCAGAAGAAAATCAAGTCTTTATTATCTGTACTATATTTTACTCTTTAATCCACAAAACTAAAGACCTTTCTAATATAAGTCAGCCACCGTCCAAGTAGTTTTAAAAACCAAATCTTAAAATTTTTCAAATTATTTAAGCTAGTGATATGGAAGCATTCCTTAGCTAAAGAAGCTTGGCTTTATGTTTATGAAAAACCATAATTTTTTTTGAAAGAAATAAAAATACAGCCTAACGATTAAAATTTTTGAAAAAGCAGCTAAATTTTTCCTGAACAAAGTTTGAAGAAGTTAAATATACATAATAGTATAATATGCAACCACTTATTCTCGGTCTATGAATAAAATATTAACATTCATGTCTTATGAATAAATAAAAGCCATACAAGAAATAATTAAAAACGAGATTTAGAAAAAGCTTACTTTCTGGTACAACTAATGCCAAGGCCCCATGCTTTTCTCTTCCTTGAATTTCATTCTTTGTCATTGCTTCTTTGATAATCTCTGAATCATTCAACACTACTACATCTTTAGATCCAAATTTTAGGCTAAAATATAAAACTGAGCAATATTTTAAATGCTGTTAAAATTATAAGGGAATTCGAAAATGTGTACTGAAAATATTCACTTAATTTCGATTTTTTTTTCTTTAATCACATTTTTGAAAGTTCAGTACAAATGAAGTATATTACTACTACTGAAAGAAAATTAAAACACAAGAAACCCACTTCTGAATATAAATTATTCAAATAAGCAAGGACCTTTTTAACTTTAAAAGTATAACTTAATTAACACGTCTAATAATGAAATTTCGTTAAGCTATGCGTTTAATACAATTTCTCTTAATACCCAAAAGGACCACATCCAGACTAGCTCAACCACCTAACTATAAATTTTTAACAACATACAATACTAACACCATATCAAAATCAGCTAGCCACTTTTGTAATAAAAAGACATTGCTAGTTGATTAAAAATATAAGCAAAAAAAATAACAAAAAGAATATTTCATGAAAGTTTGTTTTATGTGTGAATCAAGATTAAAGAACAAGCATTTAACATGTGTAGTAAAACAAAGAATTTAAACCTAAAAATATTGCAAAAACTAAAAATATGGTGTTTTATTTTAAAACCTAAGTTTATAACTTATATAAGTTTTATTAACATTAGTCTTGTGAATTGGATGGCATTGGATAACACTGTAAAACAAAACGAAAATTCTACCTAAAATTATTATAAGAACTCATAGCCCCAAACTAAAGGTATGGTATATTTTACGGCAAAACTTAAGTTAGTGTATATAAAACAGGGTGAAATAACTTCTCACCTGAAGATTCCTCCATACTTATTTCCAAGTTCTATGAAATCTAAGTGAGTGTCTTTACTTATGAAAGGAAGGTATCCTACTAAAGGTAAACCTCTTGGGCCTGGTGGAAGGTTTCCTTTCCTTGATTTCAACAAATTCAAAATCAGTCGCAGCAAAAGCAACACAGTCAGACCTACAAGAATTTCTGTTTGGTATGTTTTAGCCTGAGCTAAAACTGACCGAAAACTTCCCTTCATACTTTCTATGTGCATTTTGAAAGGGTTCGTGATTCCTTACGAGTAATTGCAAAATTTACGAAAAATTTAGCGTTTCAGTTAACTATCGAAACAAGATTAGATAGTGCGTTTGTTCTTTAATCAATTGAAAATATGACAACAACGTTCAACAAACTCCAAGGCCTCATCTATTTAAATCGGGTAATCTTTCAATGAAGTTCAAGATTACTGCTTTACTGATAAAACCTTTGAAACCGTGATAATTTTTATGACAGATTTAGTTATCCTGTTATGAAGCTTGACAATTTTTTTTATAAATGTTTCAAGGGAATGACAAATTATCTTCATGTTTTAGAACTTAAATAACTCTTTTTAAGGACGACAGACTTTAACAGACTTGACGATTAATTCTATGTTATCTGATATTTTTACCTGATGAAATATAATAATAATATAAAAATGAGTTACTTTGGAAATATCTAATTTACTCATAAAATTTGGTTTCTACTAAAAATATTAATGGTGAAGCATTTGCGGAAGTGCTTGAATGCCTAAAAGATTTTTTACACTTATCATACAGCAACATAATTGTATATAATGCTGCATGATTAGTGCTACATCTAGATTTATCTAATGGTTTCTTTGAAATAATTGAGAATATATTGTGTTTCTTTAGTTAGCTTCCCCATGTTTTCAACACTCGTTGCCATCTTGAAAATCATTTTAAATATTAACATATTAATTTGATCAATTAAAATCCTCATTTAAGAATATACCATTAATCAAATATCTTTTAAACTACCTTACTTTCAATAACATAACATTTTTACACAACATCTAATAAAGAAACCCGTATATTTAATTTGTATACAAAAAATCACAATGAATGGCGAATACAATATAAAAAGTTGGATACCTTCATTAGGGTGGTCCTTATTTTTAAAGTTTGGAAATCTTTATGCGTCACCCCCCAAAATTGTTCCATCATACAAATAAATGATTTTTGCAAAATTTTAGCTCAATCAAAAAATAATAACACGTGCCCCCCAGGCCTTAAAGTTTCAAAAAAAAGCTGAATTTTTCAATTTTTTTTAATTGAATTTTTTTAGCTGAATTTTTTTGCATGGTACAAATCGTATGAACACCCTCAAGGGAGTTTTTGAATTCCCCATGAGTGAATCGCTTTTTTTGTTAAATTACATAGGATGTTAAGGGACTTGCCAAAATTTCGAAAATTTTTATTTCTTTCTACATGATTAAATTTTATTTTCAGCTTGAAATTCGGCAGAAATGTTTATTTTGGGAGTTGGAAAACTTTAAATTTACTTAATGAAATTTCCTTTCAGAATTTTTTTTTATTTAATTTTTTTCCCATTTTTTTGAATTTTGAAAATTTTTTTTAAGAAAGGCAGTTATGTTGCACATCAAATCAAAGATAATAAAATTACAAACAAAATGGCACTAATTTCAGTTTTTTAAGTTGTATAGTTCTGGAGTTATTAGCTTTTTTAAAATGCAGAAAAAACAACGTTACAAGAGTTATTTTTACTTTAAAAATTTTTTGCTACCGAAAGAGAGGTGATAGAAGAATGGAATCTGGAACATTATAACTATTACTATGTTAGATTTTCATAAAAAAATCAAGAAGAATATGGGAGGGTTTAATCTTTGGTTTTTTTGATGTTTTGTAAAAAAATCAGCACTTTTTTGAAACTTTAAGGCCTGGGGGGCACGTGTTATTATTATCCGAATGAGCTTAAATTTTGCATACATTATTATTTTCTACAGTGACAAAAAACTAGGGGGCGACACCAACGTAATTCCCCCAAAAAAATTTACCATACAAATAAGGACCACCCTAACCTTCATTAAAAACAGAGAATTCCAAAATACTTAAAAGCATATTATGATCATGGAATGAAGCACACTTTGTATGGTTTAGGAAGATGCACCACTGCTAGGGTCCCTTCCAAATCGGGTTTCACGCCTTCAGGTAGGGCAACGTTGAATTTTTGAGGAATTGATGTGTAGTAAAGAAAAATTTCCATATTCGCCATTGTTTCTCCCGGGCATGATCATTTCCCTGGAAAAAAATTTAGTAAACAATAGTTCCAGATTGAAAAATCCATTTCCCAAGCGAATGCGTGACATATTATACCTTGTTTAAAAACTATATCAGCCGCAAATAATAATTTTAAAATTTAGTGTAAAAAGTGTAAGCAATAAAACATATTCTTAAAATGAAACTAATTTGCGATTTATGATTTAAAATAAACACCTATTTAAAGGAATTTTAGCATAAATTCCATGCAAAAAAAATAACTCAGACAACTTTTCAGAAGAAATAACATTATGAAAACAGAATTATTTATAGAACCTATTACGGAAAACTTCAATTAATAAAATAGGCATTTTATTAATCTAGTACTTTCAAGCCCTCTCTTTTTATTTTCCACCAGTCCCTCAAATATATTTATGCACATATTTATACACAAAGAACAAATATAAATATTCATGACCATCAGAAACTACCTCTAATGATTTACGAATTAAAACAAACCCATAAACTAAATTTTCCCTACTTTATGAACACCTGGACTGGTCCCAAATTATCCCATTAAGTGTGCCTTTAGGTTTCTACGAAATGGAAATTAAAGCGATGGTCATCATCTGGTAATCGGATGGGAAATTATAGAACTTGATAATTATATTCCCATTGAATAATTTGATGTTCTTATACTGGTAGAGCTATTGCGAATCAATTTAAGAACGACCATAGTGTCGTTAGCACTGTTGTTTTTGTTTGAAATGGAAAACTGGAAATGATTCTTGGTCTTGATAAATTGAATTCGTTTATCTGTAACGACACGAACAAAAATAATCGAAACATCATAATTGGGTAGAATTCGGGTAGAATACAGTAGGTACTTCTATGTAGTGGAGAGATTCTCAAACTGTGGGTCGCCAGTCATTTTTTGTGGGTCGCGAGAAGATTTTGAATTTATCTGAATACACAGTATGTTTTTTAATAATTTATACGAACGAGTTTTTGAATAAAAATACCCAATTTGGTGTCGAATGCAAAGGACAATTAAAGCAAAATACATATGTGTGTCAATTTAATGTATTGTGAATAAATGAAATCCTTTAAACTATTTTTACTTTTAAACTAATTAAAAACACACAAAACTAAGTATTTAAAAAAAATAATCTACAGTATTGAAAACGCGTGAAAAACTTACATGCAAATAAAGCTAGAACAAAGAACTTTTAGCAATAAATTTTTCTTTTTGACGTTTTCAATAGAAGAGAGCTCATCCTGAATACGGTACAATTAAAAATAGATTTTTATTACTTTTTCATTTATTTTAATTAATTGGCATTTCTTATTTTCAATGCAGTACCTACTACTTTTTTACAAATGAAATGCTCGATATCTAAATGAATAAAAAACTACATAATTTCACTTCTTTCTTACAAATACACTTGAATCGAATAATTTCTTTTCCTGTATTTCCATCCTCATTCCCAAAATACATCTCAGCATTCAGTGGAAGGTTAATCTAAAAATAAATAGTTGATAGAACTTTAACTACTTACTTTACATTACATTACTTTAAAATCAATACTTAAGAAATAAAATTGTTCAATATTAAAAGAAATTAGATAAAAAATCATAAAAATGTAACATGGATAGGTTTATTTTTCTGTTTAATGTTTTTTTTTTTAATTTGAGGTTAAGAGTGTTTATTTTCACATATATGGAACTAATAAAGAACGAATATTTTATGAAACTCTCTATGAAATGACCACTAAGGAATATCAGGTATGTTCCAGGTATATTCCAGGTATGTTTGTTGTATCAATAAATACAAACAATAATCATCCTTTATTGAATAATGTTTCCTCAATATTTTGTTGTACTCATTATAATCTAACAAGTAGATATCGACAAAATATACAACCGTGTGTCTTTATAGTGTAGAAAACATCATTGTTCGAACTTCCGCTGAGCACTTTTATTAGTTTATGTATTTGTCTTTTGCAAGCTTGAAAGTATCATAAATTACTCAATTAAACACTTAAACAGAATGCATCAGATTATTTCCTTATGGCACAGTAACATCCGTAACCCGTAACTTTGTAAATCAATCAACATTAAAAGTATATGGCACAAAACCAGCTGCTTTTCTTTAGATAAAATCAAAAATATCTCAAAAGAGGACAAAGCATATTAATATTAAATTGTTTTTTCATTCAATATTAATGAAAAGAGGCTGGATAATTCAAAAATCTTCAACTTATGTTTAATTCCATCACTTTAACGTTCTGATTGCAAGTAACCAATTTACCAGTTATATTTTAATACATTTTTATAAATATATAATTACTACAATGTAAGATTTTTTAAATCTAGCTATTTCAATTTTTAAAATTACTTTTTGAGGATAATTTTATTAAATTAACAAATTACAACGGTTTATAAAAAGTATAAAAATAGAAAATTGTAAATAATATATTAGAACATTGAAAATTGTTCTTCTATTAAAACAGTGAAAGTTATACTGATAAAATAATTGTGTAGATACTCTGGGACTTTTTTGTAGTTTTGAAAATATCTCTATTGTACAGCTTCAGCTCTTCATTATTTAATTGCTGTTAGGCCTATATTTTTACTTCTAGAATTCGATAAATCGAAAACTTTTCAAAAGATTTTCTCCATCAGAGCGTTTTAGTTTAAATAAAAGTGTAAAAAATGGTTTACTTTAAAAAACGCTTAAAAAATTTTATTATTGATTTTAGTACAATATCGTAACTGATTTCAACCAGATAAAATGTATAACAGTCAATTTCTAGCCAACGCCTTGGCACACCTGACCTACTCTTTGAATAGATTTCGGACAAATGGCACAAAATGGGAGTCTTAAAGTGTCAAAACAATATTTTAAAAACTTGAGCGTTCCAGTTAATAAGTGTTGCGTAAAATTCTTGAAGGTTTTAATTAATTTGTTTAACTGATATACCCTAAAAAATAAAATTTACTCTCATTATATAATTATTAAGAAGAAAGGAGAAAGCATCTCCCAGTGGAGATGTTGATACCTACTAAGTTTCTAAAATGATCACAAACTTTTGATGAAACAGGTTGGATAAAGGTAAGGAAAAACAATCGCACTAAATAAATAAAAAGTACATATCTTTTGAAGTGCCTACTCCTAGTAGTTGAAGTGCCTGCTTTTTACTCCTAATCTTTTTTAAATTTAGAACATTCCATTGAGATAAAACTGTATGACGGGAAATCAATATTTTCTTTTTGTGATTCTTGATTTGAGATTCTTTTGTGATGTAAGTTTATAAAATACTTATACTCTTTAAAAACTAAATAAGATAAGGTAACACTTTTTTAAGATAAGAAACATCACAATGAAGATGATTTTTCACACTGTATTACAGAAACCACAAATAAATGAGCACCAAAAATTTTTTTCAAAACTATTTAAATCATTAAAATCTACAGAGGGCCTCAGAAACGTCTGGATGTTTACTCAAAAAACTTTTAAAACTAATTATTATCAACCCAGTAATTAGGTCCCATAACAAATGCGTATACAAAACTTAATTTTTATAGCTGTATAACACAATTGAATTGAAATCAGGCCCACTTTAAAATCCAGGTGTTACCTTCATACCCGTATTCCGGTTATTGTTAAACATAAAAAAAGACAAAGCAAATCGTGAAGTATAATACAAGCCTTCCAATTTCCCATGCAGATCCCCTTCTCATTTTACAGCTGCCCCCCAGGAAACTCCTCCCCCTTAACGACGGTGGAACCAAACCACCTGCTAAGAACACTAAATTCAAATCTCAGCAGCATTGTTTTCCTTCAAAATCGTTTGCACTTAGTAATTAAAAATAAACCCCCCTTTGATTGTGAGGTATCCATGGAGGTATCATTTTTACGTTTAGAAAATTTCGTAGTTTTTTTACTTGTGTATTTTTGCTCGAACTAAATAGGTTTTTGAATTCACTTTTTTTACTTAAAGGTCGGGATAATTTCATCTACCATATTTGGATCTCATTAGTAATTTTAAGGAATTAAACAAGGAGTATAAATTATAAATGTTTGTATTTTTTATTTTATGGTTACATGAACGGTAATGTAATTATACTTTTACCCAGAGTGAGTAAAAATTAAACAATATTCTTTCAAAACTTCTCGCATTCAAAAGAAAAATAAAAAATAAACTAATGTAGTAAAATCACATATATCACATTAATAACAGTAGAGGATGTTTTTTATGCTACTAAATAGCATAAAGAAGGTATTAGAAAAATTTTGTTCAAACCTAATACTTTTGCAAGCATATTTATAATTGTATTAGACTCAAAACTAGCAAATTCATTGGAAATTCTTTTCTAATTTCTCTAATTGATGCAAAGGAACTACAAGTGTGGGGTTTTATCTAAATAAAAAAAGTCTTAATAAACGAAACCAATTTTTCTGAACCGAAACCTATCTTCCTTAACGGCAAACAATCTTTGCGTAGAGCGATAACGAGCCAAATATAGCTCAAGGATGCGTTCAAAACTGCAAAAACTTGCTTGACCAAGCTTTGACTTGAGAGAAAGTTGAGTTCACGTCACATCTCTTGAGCGAATCTCCTTTCAAGAATCCATGACGTTGAAAATTTGCCTCGCCCACTTTTCCCGAAAGACTTCACCAGAAACGGCGACTTATCATTCCGAAGAGTGAAAAAAAAACTTTTTGATTTTGTGTATTCAGCGAAGAGTAAGATGGACCACACACTGTTCCAGAACAATTAAGATACAAAATATCTTAAAACCCGTGAAACAGACAAATATTTGAAATATTGAGAGATTAATAAAGATATTGAACCATATTTTCTCGTTCTTCCATTTCACTCCCACAAATTTCTGTTCTTTCTGCTATAATGCATTTAAAACCAGATTATCCATGTAGGAAAACACTTTAGACGAATTACAGAAATTTCGAAAGTATTAATAAAACAAAAATACACCTCAAAATTTAATAGCATTTCACTCATAAAAACATCAAAATACGAACTAATTGGTTGGTCTAGGAGCACAATTTAAATATTTTCGAATAGAAAATGTCTCTAATCTTTTCAATAAAAAATATCCACAGTCACAATGAATGAGTGGATTCTACCGGGTCTTTTTAAGTATTTTCAGTTATGTGAAATTGCACGAATAAATAAGTCATGTGCACAGGAAAAAAAAACATTTCGTGAATTTAAAAGCAAGCTAAAAGATTGTCCCCCATTTTTCCCAAATTACATGAATGAAAGACACAAACATCAGATACGTCCAATTCAGGGCCGTATCCAAGGGGGGGGTTTTAGGGGTTCAAACCCCCCCCGAAATTTTGACATCAATTTTTATACTGCTATTTTTCTTGAAAATTATGTCTCACAAGGAGCAATATCCTCTTCGGGTATAACCCAAAGGGTCTCAAAATGAGTCAAAACCCTACTTTTAAGGGTAAAATTTCCAAAATTTTTCTGGGGGAGGACCCCCAAACCCCCTCGAAATTTTGAAATCGATTAAGTATACGGTTTTATCTTCAAACTAGTGTGATTTACAAGGAGTGGTCCTCTTTAATGTAACCTAAAGTGTCTCAAAATGAGTTAAAATGCCACTTTTAGGGGAAAAATTCAAAAAATTTTCTGGTGTAGGAACCTAAAAACCCCCTTAACATTTCGCCATTTATTACAATATGCCTTATTTTTACCTTGAATATTCGGCCGCTCACAATGAGTGGTGCTCTATGGGTGTAATCTAAAGGGTCTCAGAAATGAGTTAAAACACTCTTTTGAGGGGCGAATTTCCAAAAATTTTCTGGGGGAGGACCCCCAGACCCCCCTTTTACTTCGAATTCATGTTGTTTATACAATTTTGAAATTTAGTGCATCAAAATTTCAATCCAGTGTTGTCATCTAAAACTTAACAGATAAAAGTACCCGTAAAGAGGTACCTCAGAAAATATTTGAGTCAAAACCCCCCCCGAAACAAAAGTCTGGTTACGGCCCTGGTCCAATTTATCAACCTCTCTTAACTATCATCTCCTTCGGACATAACCTGATCTTTCAAACCCAACCAAGACGGCTGAGAAAACACGAATTTTCGCGTCTTGTTGCTCAACGCCCATCCATCGGTTTCGAAACTTGTTCCCAGTTGAATCAGCCCTCCAATTTCTCATTCGTGACAGGATATAATTGCGTCTTCACAAGGCTGGTTCTATAACCATCCATATAAGGGGGTGATATGTCGCCCGAGGGCTCTGATGGAAACGTGGGTCCATCAGTCAGATCAAGCTACCGTTCACTGTATACTTTCACGCGAGAGCTTCATTTTGTGAGCCATTCAAAGGGAATTAAGATGACTGTGATGGATACTGGAAGGGACAAATACTGTAACATCAAAGTTTTGCTTTGAATAAATTTGCCTGTTAAAAAACAAGGGTCGTGTAATGGAAAGGACTTGTAACTATTTTCACTAATTTTAATTAGTACACAGCGATTGGGTAGGATAATTGCGGAGTACTTTTAAATGACATCAGAATTCCTGATTAGTACTTCCAACCTCATAAAGAAGAAAATGCTTTAAAATATTTGTATGTGGTTAGTAATCTCCATATTAGACGCTCTAATATGAATTTCTTTTATCACTTTTACTAGATGAATATTTTGTAATTCCTAAATCCTCCATATTGGCAAACATTAAAAAATATTTATTTGCCATACAGGATTACAATTAAAGTTGGTTGATTAATAGCTGCCCAAAAAGTATTAAAAAAAGACAAACCTGTTTGACTTTACAAACATGAAAATGTCTTTTTTTTCTATTAGAAAAAAAATAAACAACAATGTGGTTGTATTCATTGTTTTATCCTGGTTTTTATATTAACTGGAAAAAGATCTTCAGTTATCACTCTGTTGTTATAGCATGCAGGGAAAAGACAGACGTTTTTTACAATATATTATGCTAATTTATTCACTTCTCTATTCATTGTTTTTCCTACCAGGAACTATGTTATGCAGGGAATAAAAGTTTCTTCCCGCTCTACCCAAAATTCACTCACACAAAAATCGTGAGGTTTGAGGTACCTTTTTAAGTTTAAATATCTTTTTATGGAAAATAGGGCTCAGTACCCAAAATAAAATCTGAGAATTTATTTAAGATAAATTAATGAATACAGGCTAAAAATGTAGATAATTCATCTATTAAAAAATATTATGTTTGATAAGAAAATTTCACTATTTGGTTGTTCAGCAATTTGTCAAGAAAACATTTGTTTTAAAGTTGTCGCCATTAATAAAAGCAACCATTTTCCACTACTCAAGCAGCATGGATTCGTTCAATTTTTATCATATATGGCCAAATTTTGTCTACTTCTGGTTGCAGTTATGTAAACTTGACTTTGATATGAGCTCTGCTACTAGGGTTCTTCGGCTGACTGGCAGAATTTTAGTTCTTAAGAAGGAAACTTTAAAATAAACTGATAATCAGAAGTTTAGTATTTTTGCTGGAATTTGCACGTGTAACTTACTTATTCAAAACACCACTACTCATTCAACACCACTACATTGATTCTATTCAACAACGTCAACTTTTCGATAGTCGATTTCCTTCAAAACAACGTCACTCAACGTAGATAGAAAAAGCAAGAGAAGGAAGACGTTGTATAATTTCCCAACAAATGCGAGCAAGCAAAAATTAAATAACAAAACCCAGAGAGCGTTATCAGGGTCATGATTCAATATAGGAAGTTGTCGCACACACACAAACGCTGGCCTTGTTCCTCAATTAGAACTTTGCAGCATGAGTGACATTTGTGGCAAGCGATGAAATGTGGAGTGTTTGGAATATGTTTTATAATTATGCGTTCTCTTCTTCCGCATGAGTTGAGTTGAGATGTAACCGTGGATGGTGAGGCGAGCGATTCCGATTTCTGTGGTAGAGCTAAATATGGAAATGTGTGCTTAGAATTCGAAAGCTGTATGTTGGGAAAGCGATGTTTTTAAATATAGAAAGGATGATTTTTTCAATTATTTAATTTTTTTGTTAGTTAACTAATGTTTTAATAGTGTTAATAGAGCATTTTCAATCACATGACTCGGACCTAACAACGGCCTTAGCAACAGAAGATGTTGCAGTTTTTTGCCCTACAGAGGTTAACAGTTACAGAAAATGACTAGCCGTGGAATTTTTCTTTTGGAGCATTTGCAATCACGTGATCCCATACCTAAAAACCGCCTTAGCAACAGATAAACAACGGCCTTAGCAACAGTTAAAAGCCCTACAGAAGGTACACAGTTTAAAGAAAATAACCGGTTGTGACGTCACCTGAAAACACTCTATACATAGAATCTCATTTTTTTCAATCAAAGAAAAAATAATTTAGAATAACAGTACTACTTTTTAAGTTCATAAGAGATAGCATGAATAAATTTGTTTTATAAAATTAAATTTGTATCCTAATCGCAATTCTTACCAGCCTTATTTTTTATGAATAATGTATTATTTTGTCACCTGCATGTATCAAAACTATCCTCCGAAAAAATCCATGCTGTATTCCTCACACCTTTACGTGCTATAATAACTAAAAGGTTTATTAGAAAATAACGTTAAATTTCCTCTCTTGTGGGGACACTTAGATAATATCTTTCTCCAAATCAGTTTTTATGCCTTTTCTCAATATAATTAAAACTTAAAACATTAAAAACCATGAAAGATTTATAAATAAATTTGTTAAGGTTAAGCAACTAGAGAAAGAAAAAAATAATTAGTATTTTTAGTGATAAAAACAATTAATGCTAAAAGCAAAATTAATTTATATAAATGTAGTAGGTTTAGTTTTTTTAGTCTTGTTTCCTAATAGTGGCACACGTTTGAGAAATTTCACATAAACAACTTATTTATAATTTTTTTAAAATTTCATTAAGTTTATTCAACTTACAATAACCATTTAATCAGTACATTCAATAGGGTTTTTTTTTCCAGAGGAATAAATAAAAAGAAGAAGAATATAAAAAAAAATTGCTTTTCAAGATCTAAAATACGATAGAATGGGGTAATAAGAAACAAACTACTAAATCGCTTGTACTTTAAATGGGGATGGTTTGACTCGAAATAATATTTTACAATTACCTAATGAACGATTTTGTTCAAATTTTAAATATTTAAACAAAGTGGGGGAAGGATAGTTATGGGTATAGAAAAGTGTTTCAATGTTTCAAGATTCGTGTAATAAGATACAAATAAATAATTCCTTTCCACTTTTACTGAACAGGCGCATTATGTTTTCAAGGAAGGCTGATAATAATCAAAACATTCTGTAAAAATATTAGTTTTGTAAACCTTAAGGAAAATCCTGTTGAATTTTGTGTTTCTTAATGCCCCCTTTGCTTCTTACAACTCCACTCTCCCCTAGACACTTGATCAATATTGGAGAAAATTTCCATTTATATGAAAATTGTATTATTTATGAACTAGTTAGTTACTTTATGTGTAGGATAAATCCTTAAAATTTAATGAGGGTCTCAGAACTTATAATTCAGTCTCTTCCAACAACAATTTCCGAAACCCCAGACGTTTCTTTGACCTCAATATCGAGAAGAATCATAAAACCACAGAAGAGGAAAAAAAATTCTCCTTCTAAAAATATTCAGCACAAACACCACCAAACTCCACAAATCATCTCTCTCGAACCGAAACCCCACCGCCAACACGCCCTCGCAAACTCCGCCAACCAGCAACCCTGCCGGACGTGACGTAGCTACCTGCATGGCGTAACCCAAGCGCAAATACAGAAACAACAAAAAAAAAAAAGATAGAAATCCCAGCGAAAGAAATAATAAAGAGAGAGAGGAAAACAAGCTAAAAACAAAAAGAAGAAGAGAGCGCTCCTCCAATGTAGCAACCGAGCCCGGGCGAAAAAAGAACCAAACAAGCAGACGAATCCTCGCTGGGCTTGTTTACCAGGCAGCCTCACTCAAATGGAAGCTCCTTCGTCGTTCGGTCGCTCGCTCGCATCGATGTAGAATCCAATGGGGGAAGTGAGTGCCATCGGCATCACGGGGCACGGGGGGCTGGTCCCCGGGGTCCCGTGGGCCCCTCCGAGGGCTCGCCGCTGCCTGTTCGGGCCCCCGGACCCCCAGGGTACCAAGGCCCTGCTCCAAGTGCAGACCAAGGCTCTGGAGGAGGAGAGCATGGAGAGGTGGAACTTTGACTTCGCCAACGAGAGACCGCTGGCCGGAGGACGCTATGCTTGGACGCCGGTGGTCAGCGAGAAGGACAGTGGTGGTTCCACTGAAGAGAATGATGGGAAGGAGCAGAGGCAGACGCTCATCACAGGTACGTTGCTGTTTGGTATTTACGTTAAATTGGAGCATAACACTTTTTAGTGAAATGATTTTGGTTAGATCGGGACATTGAAACTGATGAACGATATTGCTCTTTATCAGGCAACAATTATCAATAAGTTTTACGACCATTATACGTCTTACTTAAAGTTATATCAATATAAGTTTTTTACAACGATTAAACAACTTACTAAAAGTGGTATCAATAAGTTTTACAACCATTATATACTACAACTTATTAAAAATGGTTGGACGCTTACGTTATCAATACTGGTGATTTTTCGTGGGGAGGCGTTCGCAATGTTAGCGGTTCGTTTAATGCACATAATAGTTTTGCACGAAAAGGAGGGAAGAGTGGGAAGAGAATAGACGATTTTTTGCATGCAAATTTCGTGCAATGAATTGTGTGCCAAGTGTTAAATGTGCGCGAGTTATTAAGGGTCGCATCGTTTTATGAAGGATGTTTGCAGTTCATTTAATGAATAACGTTTTTGGTATTTACGTATTATCCCGTCGACCATTCAGCCACCGTCATATTCAGTGGCACAGCTATGGAACAGTCAATAGGCTTTGATAACGTTTTCGGATTCAGCGGCACGGTAGGCGGGATGATACTACTTTTTTGTTAGGTGAAAATGAGAGGAAAGTCCGAACATTTTGCACGAATTTTTTGCATTAGTATTTTTTGCATTAAACCTGTGCAAAATCTTTATATTATTGTGTTCAAGTTGTGTACGTTAAATGGTTGCATAATTTTAAGGAACTCTTGGAGACTGTCATTTCTTGAAGTTACAGCTTATTCTATTTTTACCTATGATATGAGTAAAGTCTCCGATTGTTCTTTTATGCATTGTATTAAAAAATTAGGAATATGAGGTGCTATTTTGAAAAAAAAATTCCCTTGAATTTTTATTATGAATGAAATCGCCAGATATTGGTTGTAGGGATATTTTAAATAAGCCGAGTATCAAATCGGAAATTTTCATTGTTGAATGTCCTGTTTTACACTATGAAACATTAGATATCTTTACCCATTCATTTATTCTGTTGGAAGAATACTTTTAGAAGTCTGACAATCCTACAATTAAAACGCATATAACATTTTCTATTGCATGCAACAAAACTGTATAATACAAGTTGTTTTATTAGTGTTTAAATTTACAAAAAAAAAAAATACCTTGCACATGCTTTTAACTTTTTTTCGATTACTTTATTATTTAGCAACTTTGAACATAATAAATTCCATTTAAATTATGCTACATAAGTTATCAATTAATACATCTTATGGAGTTGGGAAATATCCCGAAATTAAAGCTTATACAACGATATATATGTTTTATATATTTAATTGGAGTAAAAGTATTAGATTGTTTTCTCTGTTTTACAAATTCGAGATATGACCTATTTATAATTTTTTTGGGAAATATATCCCCGACATTCGAATCATACGGATGTGTAATTTAGGATTCCTGTTGGATACAGCTTTGAAAGAGCTCGTATTGGAGATACGCAATGTAGAAAAAGTATCGCCAATCATTACTTTCCCCAGAAATCAAATCCAAAAATCCTTTTTTTTCTATTTGTAAAAAATAAACATCTAATGATAAATCCTTATCCGCTGAGGAAAGCCGATACGGATATCTTAGAAACAACTATACATCAAAGAAACGCCCTCAAGAAGAAAAAAAAACTACGCGTTGAACTGCACGTGCTCTTGGAAGCAAAAATATAAATATAGAGCCAAGGACGCGGCCCTGCTATCTTCCTCAATGCCTAATAAATTCAATCACAACCGATAAAACAAAAAAGCAACGGAGGAGAAATTTCCCGATGTTTGATGATTCCACTACATGCCGTGAATCTCCATCATAGCCGTGGTGTAGTGAAACGTGACCCCTGCCCAATGCCGATACACCAAAAGGCAAATAAATGAGACCCGATTTTCCGAGACTTCCGCATTCTCTCCTCCGTTATTGTATTATTCCTCCCACTCATTTTTAGCGGAGCCGAAAAACAAAAGGGACAATCGCACACAAACAAGCAGCTGCTGTGCTGTGTGTGGTTCGTGCTTCCAGACCCCGTCTCTGGAGCGTCCTGTTTTCGGTTCCAGTTTTCTGGGTTCGGTTTTCAGTTCGGGGTTTCGAGTTTCTCGTGCGTTGTTTTTAAGTTTAATGGGGCGGTAGAGATTATGAAATATCACCCGTACATTGCTCTCATGGATGTTTATTTAAGTATTTCGTCATTGACTAGGTTTTAGCGCGATTAAATGAATTTGAGTGAAACCTAACAGAAAGGTAAATACTTATGTTCGTTAAAAATTTTGGAAGTTAGTGAATACGACTGAAATGTGAACGTTGTTGCCTTAAATTTTCTAAATGGAACCAACGAATTATTAAGAATTGTGACTGTTTTTACCCATTAGTATTAAGACCAGTACAAACTCTTCATTTTTTCTTATAATATGAAAAGGTCTTTATTTATAACGTATTTTAAAATGTGAATGCTCAGTAATTACTACTGATATTGAATTCTAAAATATCCCTAAATATATTTAGTTAATGCAATAAATATAAATTCTAATTTGTTTTGGAAAGACTGCAAAATTATGTCATTCTTGAATACGATTATTTCCCGATTTTATCTAAATCTTTTAAAATGTCAATGCTAATTTTTTTTCAATGCATAGCTAAGAAAGAAAAAAGGGGAGTAGATTACACTATAGTAATTTTAACTTAGATGAAAAGGATGCAACTGTAGAAAGGGAACATCCTCCCAGAATTATCAAAATTTCTGTAATACTTCAAGAGTTGAGAATTATCTTATTTATTGAGAACACCCCAGCAACAATCTATAACGGCCTCAAAAGGAATCCATTCTGAGTCTTTGAAAAGCTCTATCATTTCAAGAATGCGACATTATCAGCCAATCAAACGATTGTTCTTTCCACCCTTCGGCGCAACATTTCCTATCAAAATTAAAAAGAAAAACGCAACCGGACCTTCCACGAGATAAGGTTCAAAACAACACACAATAACGCAGGAATAAACTTGTCAAAAAATCAAATCGTGTGGGTAAAAAGCTCTGTGTGTGTGCGCAGATTAAATCCCGAATCTGGCAACCGCGCGCTATCTTTGGATAAAAACGCGCTGAGGGTCTTGGCACGCTGCCAGGAGTTCCCATTTCTCTCTCGGATGTGTATTCCAAATAAACAAGCTGTGACGAAAAACATTGGGAGGCGAACGAACACGTGCGGGAATATGGAACTTTCTCCACGTCTTCCATGATTCGAAGTCGAATAATCTCGATCTGAGAAAAAAAAAAGTAATGGAAGGCCTTTTCGAGGAATTCGAAGAATGAAACCATTCTGGATGACAGGGAACGCCCCGTTTGAGGCCCACTTTGGTGACCAATCCCCTTTTTTCTCTCTGTTCTTTCTGAAACAACTCCGAATAAGGTGTTGCCAATCTTCGGAATGAAGTTCTTAGCGTCGTAAATTATCGTTTATCTTTATTTTAGCGAGAGGGGGGAATTTTATTGCGTCGGATTGCCTCGGTTATGCCCCATTATCGTATTAGTTCAGATGAGGAAATGCGTAAAATCTTCTCCCTCCTAGATTGAAAAAATCGAGAGAAAATTTTTACCTAGTTAGGAGGACAGGATTTTACTTCTAGTAAGACGTTTGGGGGCTTAAATGTTTAACAGGTTGTCGATTCTCTACCTCCATAGATCTAAAAATAATTGCATAAAAGATCCTGTTAGTGGAAATTGGAAAAGAATTCTACGTCCATGTGTGCCATAGTCTTCATAACCTGACTAATTAAAATTTAAATTATTTATTATTTTTCATGAAAAAACAGTTTGAATGTAAGTTTATTCACAGAAAATTTAAAAATTAAATTTGTTTTAAATTCATATCCTTTAAAGTTTTGTTATTCAAAAATAGCTTTGAGCTTATAACAGACATTTTGTTCGTATTCATTTGGTTATTATTTGTAAATGTTTCAGATATAGGTTTTTCTCTGTGTGTAATTCTACCTTAGAAAAAGGTCCTTTAAATACTATACGTACTAAGAAGTATAACAGTTATTTTTTTTCATTTATGTAATTTACTTACGAATTTAAAAGAAGCAGTCGCGAATGCTTTGAACTCCGCTCGCATATTCTTGTTTTTTCTGCATAACCTCAAAGAATTTCAACTCGTGTGTTTCCGCATTCTCAAGCTTGAAATTCCAGACGTCATTTTCTTTTTGGTCTCAAGATGTAAATGATCCCAGTAACCTTTCAAGTTATTTTTCATCCGAATCTGGTTTTCTCTTAGTGCTCACGGAAAGAAGAGAACTTACGTAATTCAGTTACGATAAGACTTGTTATGAAATATTTTTGTTTTAGAAATAGTTCTATTTAACACAACATTAATGTAATAATTTTAAGTGCTTTGAGATAAATTTAGGAATTTAATTATTCCATTCAACGGGTCGGATTTGTTGAAGATTTAAGATCAACATATTTCTTCAGGCCTTTATCTATGTCATTCCCCTCCAGCTGACCAATATTATATTAATGAACATATTTCTTCGTGGGAAATGAAACATCCTGATTTTCCAGTTAAAAAGATATTCAATTCTTCCATAAACTTTCTGAATAGGTTCTCGGAATACTACAAAAGTCTGAAAGCACACTACTTTGTCGTCGCTGACTCATTCCCTTGAAATTGAACGATTTTTCTCATTCCCTTTTCAAAAGTACCTCCACGAGTGTCCAATCGGACCTTGCCTGGAGCCATAAATTAATAAAAGCCTTAAATTCGCTGTCATCCCGGACAACTACTGTTAGAGCCCAGCTGTGAATTGAGGTCACTCGTAGATTAAGTTGAGCAGAAATAAAAAAAATGAATGTTTTTGTCGAGAATGAAAGAAGGATTCATGGCATAAACCGCGATTTTATTGCGTAATTTGGACTGTCATTGCTTCGGCCGAAAAACGTGACAATGACGCAATTTTCACTTAACTCATCGCTAATTGGGCGTTCTGTTGTGACGTATAGGGATCGGCTTTAATACTTCCAGGATATGCGACATCCTTTTCCAAAGCCGTTAGCTGCTGCCATCTTTGTTTTCGCAGAACTTTTTTAATTTATTAGAAACGGTGCTAAAAACCGTTGCACGTGTCCTGATGTGCGAAATTGGTCCTTTCCTGCATACAGCAGTGGCAGAATTTTAGAGTGCATTAAAGAATTCCATCAGCCGTTTCCTGATATTTAGAATATTTTTTCACATCGTATAATATCGTCCATTGTATTATCATTCAATTTTCTTGCTTTCATTTAAAAAATACACTAGAGAAAAACATTACGTAGTAAAAGCATCATTTAACAAAAGTTTATTTAAGAAGTATAAATTCAAAATGCAGTTCTTAAGAACTTATAGAACACATCAGTTTGAAAAATGTAAGCTCTTTTTTTCTATAATACGCTCGATAGTCGAACCCACTTATAACGAGTTTTATGCGACCACCCCTTTATGCTCACTAAATCAGAGTCTTTGTTAAATCCAGATATTGAAAACACTTATTCAATACAAGTTTTTGTAACATCAACTTAACCCATTCAAACCTAATTAAGGGCAGGCGCGTAGCCAGAGGGGGGGATTTGGGGATACATCCCCCCCCCCAAAACTTGGGAAATTTTCTTTTTTTGACCATAGAAAACCACTAAAAATACCCCATATCCCCCCCCGAAGTATCAATATCCCCCTCCGAAATTTTTTTCTGGCTACGCCACTGTATAAGGGAGTTGGACTTTTCAGAAATAAAAATCCCCCAAACACAAATTCTCATTATTAAATTCTTGTAACTTGAAAAAACTAAACTCAAAACTTGGAAACTTTTCAGAAATCAAAATTGCTAAACACAAATTCCCAATATTGAATTCTTGTAACTTGGAGAAAAAACGTAAACTCAAAACCACCCAAGACGCGACGAAAAATTACCCAAAGGAACAGCCATTTCTTCACACGAAGTCATGTTTCAATATTTATAATGTTACCCTTTTTTTATTACTATCGACTCAAGCGTGGTATAAATTTAGATTCCCCCGTGCAAGGAAGTTCTGGGCGAAGCAGCTCCGTGTATCACAATTCTGCGAAAATCACGAAAACAGGAAAACGCAGCACTACTTTCGATCATGATGCGTGAGCTTTTTCAGCTGTTCTAATCAAACCATCGTGATCGTGCGTTACTATAAAGCACCTGCACAAACCCCCACATAAAACCGTAGTCCGCGACTGCATCATCAGGTACTGCCTACCACAAGGCATTCCAATGAGTTTACGGCATTTCTATTTTAAATACAGTTTAACAACTTGTTGTAGCGTATTCATACCTTGTTACAGGTACGTTTTTTATATGTCTGCAACAAGACTCGGAAATTTGACTAGAGCGTTTGGTGTATTTTATGTGGAAAATATCGATTCTGAAAATGATATGGTACTGGTCTCTTCAAAATAAAAAGATTCAGTCTCTTCAGATTTTGTTTCAGTAGGTTTCTAAAGATCTAAAAGTCTAAAATAATATTTAAAAATTTTTAATTGAGTTGTTTTATTAATTATGTTGGTTATATTCTTTAAAAAAAAACAATACACTATCTACTATAATAGTATATTAGGAAACAAATTCTTTTTTCTTTTCCCTAAATGTCTTAAGGTGACAGGATTTTTTTTATTATAGTACTGTTATTTTTTATATGGAAATTAAATGTATACTACTATAAACAGAATTAAAACTGATTATCTTTCTTTAATGCGCCTCCAAAAAAAAAAATATTATAAGAAATATTACTATAATTGAGGTAGTTTTTACTGTTAGAATTCCTTTCTTTTTCATTCTCAGTCTAAAATAAATTATATTTTTCCTTATCAACATTATTGTGACATTGTAGCTTTATACACAATGTCACAAACAATTGTATTAAGTAGAAGTAGTAGTTAGTGTTAATTTTATTTTTAAAATGGGGGCTGGTGTTAACACATTAACTTTACACCTTTAGTCCATCTTAGTGTCTGTTAAATGTTGTAAAAGAATGTTGGCTATTTTAATATGAACTCTGGCATAGAGTAAATCTAGTCAGAATATCACTAAATATTGGTTCTCAATACACTATTGGCTCTATATCAAAACTTAAGGATCGTATCAATGTTTATCAAATAACCAAATTGTCAAGTAGGTTATTGATGCTTGAGACGTTTCCGCTTCTTGACCCGAATTTTAGATGTGCAAAAAAGGGGACCTTCTTTTTATTTCCGTAATGCTAATCTTTGAACTTCTTATCTATGTGGACTAGTACAATTTAATTTTATCATTTGGAGCATGCTGAAAAAATAAGTCCAACGTATTCTAGCGTTTGCCGTTCCGTTATCATTTATAGTTTGGAATGCATACTTAAAAACAATCTATATTAAAAATAATTTTTTATTAATTTTATATGGACAAACCATTTCATTCATTATTACTAGTTGTATGGAACTTCCATTTCCTTACAATTGACATAATTAAAGTACTTGGAAATACAAAATCATGAAATAAGAATATTTTCAATTGACGTTTTGTTACTTTTTTATATAAAACGTCTATCTTGATTTTTTAATAAGTTTTTCATACAATTTTTTAACATTTAAGAGATAGGAATTCTTCTGACGTCATAAACCTTGCCAATTTTTTAACCTCGGACCACCTCCACTGTAAATTAATTGCAGTGAGTAAAAAAGTAATCTCTTTCAGCAAAAAAATTTCTCCTCAAGAAAAAAAAACTGCTTTTTTTTCGTCTCTCCAGTAATAAATGAGCAAAGGGGAGTTATTCGCTTCGCCTGGAATCTTCCCCGCCCAACACGAAATACTAAACCGCCTTTCCCCCTTTCGACCCTGGAGGTTTTTTATCCTCTCCATCCCAAAGGGGGTTGTTCACCTGGATCCGAGATGTTTTCTCTGGTGGCGATGTCCCAACCAACCAACCACCTTGACCCCATGAACCAGAAAACCGGTTCTGGCAGCAACAGCTTTTTTATCCCATCACTTTTACTGTTATTATTATTTTGGGTTTTAGCTCAGGATCCGGAATAGATACATAATATACGAGGGACGGGGGATGATGCATGGGGGGATGCCGTAATTACAGGTTGCAGAGAATGCCTGTTGCGAGGATATATTTTTTTTGTTGGTGTTTTGTTGTGCTCAAAGGGTTTTTGGACGCGGTGTGCGTGGAAGCATGTCTTGGAGCGGAGTTTTTACGCGTACTTCGGGTTCAAGGTTAAGAAAGACTTGTTGCATAATGCGTGGAATTGACCGAGATGCGAAGCATGAGATCTAGTTGCTTATAACCCTCTCAACCGGATCTCCGGAGTTAATTTATATAAAATGGTTGGAAATAAAGGCAAAATTTTGCAGAAAATCGTCAAATTTCCACGATTTTTTCTACGGTAAATGTTTTAATTCTTTAAACAACTCTCTTAATGATATGCAAAGTTTTTGTAACAAATTGATAAATTTAATATCAGTCTCTTTTTTAACAAAATTGTATTTGGAACAAGTTAACGGGAATTTTGCTTAACCAACTTATACCCTTGCTAACTAGACTCATAAGGATCAGCTCGTAAATGTGACGTGTGATTGTAGTCTTGACGTCATTTTTGATCACTCTTGGAAAACAACTCCAACTTCACTTCTGAATATAATTAAATTATTAAAATTTGTTCTAATGAAACTCAAATTAAGGAGCAATAAATTTACCCTATATTTAAAAAAAAAAAACTTTATTTTTTTTATGGTTGAAAAAAAAATGTTCTAGATCATTTTGCTTGTAGTTTACATACATAATTTGTAAAAACATTTAAGAAGACATAAAATCAATATTTCTTTGATACTTAAATTTTATCTATAGAACTTTCATAAAAATAGAATAAACCTTCGGCTGCAGGTGTACCGACAAACAAGTTTTTTTATTAAAGTACTTTTTGGATATCGGAATGTAATATGAATTAAGTTATTGATAATTTTTGGTTCTCATATCATTCTAAAAACATCTGAACATAAGTATAATACCTACTAATCAATCATTGCTAAAACAATCAAAACTTAAGTGTTTACAGTCAGCTGATGTAGAAATTAAAAACAAGCCTACTAGTACAAACTCTCTTGAAATCATGATCTTATCTCTTTCTCATGCAAAATGTAGAATAAAAAATTTAATTACCCTTACAATAATTACCGATGATTTTCGATTCGTTCCTTTGTGAGAAACTAGTTCCTATTTAAGACTACCCGAAGTACCTCCATCAATTATTCTACAATCTAATTTTTTTTATCCTAACACCGTCGCAGACTAAAAAGCAATCAAACCTAACGATGATCAGAGAGAGAGAGAGAGAGCTTAAAGTCATCCCGTATTCAAAGAAGGCTCCATATTTAAACTTTCCAATTACGCTCGGAGTACCAAATAACCCTGCACAACGAAAAACCAAAACACCGAGCACAGAGGACATCGTAAGCGCTGCACAGTATAAAACCCACAAATTATTGCCCCTGAGCATGGAAATAAATCATTCGGGGTCCAATTCCCACTTCGTTAAGAAAAGCCTCGGCAATTATTACCAAGCCAAACTGTCAGATCAGGGGGGGACGTGAGGAACAAGAAAAAAAAAATAAAGATGATGGCGATGCTAATTTTCTCATTTCTCTTCCCCCCCCCCCTCCCTCTGCGGCCACCCCTTCGTAATGACTTCTTCTCCGGGGTTCATTATAAATAATAATTCTCGTAGTAGTAGGACTTGCCTCCTTCGTGAAGATGCTGAGGAGTAAGAAAAAAACGCGTCATGAATAAAGAAATAGGTAGAACCGGTCCGTGTTGTTTGCGAGAGGAGGACTGCAATAAAAACATAAAAAAAGAGTTGTTGAATAAGAATAGAATAAAAAAGGCATCGTAATGAGTGGTGGAAAAGGGTTCATCGAACGAGCGCTTGAACCGTAGAGTCCCGAAGAAGTAGAGTGCGCTTGCAGCGACAGTTTACAATTTCGACAGAACCCCATTGGGCTTATCATTACTATTGAACTCTCTTATAACGAGCACAACCTTTTGCTCGTTAAGTTGAGCACTCGTTACAAATGGGATATAAAATCTGCTATTTTTGTTGCAGATTTTTTGTTTTTCTTAAATTACTGATGCTTCAAGATCTGATGATACAAAAATAAAACGTTTATTTTCGTTTTTACATAGGTATTGAGAATAGTTAGTTTGCGATGTTTAGCGTGAGTGTACGGCAGTAAAAAAAAATAAAATCAGTTAAAATAGTTAAAAAATTTACTTGTTATGTTCGGGTTTTATTCGTTGTAATTCGGTTTCTCATTCCCCTTACAGCTGTATTCACCACTAACTTGACCTAAGGTTAACCTGGAATCAAGCTTTTCCGATAACTCTGATTGGCTTAAAACTTGTTTCCCTTTTTCAGCTACCAATTAAAAGTTTTGATTCCAGGCTTAGGTCAGGTTAGAATGCGGCCTGTAATTTCTATGCTCTAACCACATACACATTTGAAACTAATCTACACGTTCATCATTAGTCCATTGGTTTTGCCGGTTTGCCGTAACGTAACAGATAAGATAATTTAGAGTAGTAAACTCTCTGTAGAAACCCTTCTATTGCGTTGTGCAAATTTAATTACGATAAAGAGTAATTGTTTAGCTGTATCAACCTCCTCCCTATAGTCTTATCCATTCTAGTTTTGGAGCCTATTTTTCCATCTCTAACGCACCGTTTCCACTTATCCAATCTGATGCGTATGACAATCCGGTTGAACCAATTGACAAACCACGGAGAGACCAAACTGACATTATTTTGAGCTACCTACTCACCGTGTTTCGTCCATTCGGTTTAGCCGGATTGTAGTAAACGCAATGGATGGATCAAATGGCCTCCCTATAGGGACAAAAAATTTTTTGTCCACCTACTATTTGGCACACGTTGGGTCGAAGCCGATGTGCTATCTGGTTAGTTTCCTCTCTACGCTCTCGGAGCGAAAAAGTCAAAGTCGAGGAATCACTTTCATTTCTTCGAAAGGCGTGTGCTGTGGTCAAGTCAAGAGTGGGGGAGTAGAAAAAAAAAATTTTCATACCATCCTCTGTTTGTTTCGTTGTTTCTTTTGAGAACAAAAATTATAATAAAAAGCCTTCAAGAAGGCGAGGTTGCCTCTTCTTGCGCGGGCGAGCATTCAACTTCTAGTATTTCTTCTCGTACCATGTGAATGGGAAGTTTGTTTTGAGTAGCGCTCTTGCTATTTTTATAATCGATCGTACGTATTTCGTACCGGCGCGGTGGGAAGGTTCCATCATTTTTTTTTGTAGGTTAGATTCGTTTCCCTGCCGTAATTATGTATGCACGCGGAATTTTTCGCTAACGCGGGAGCGTAATTATGTTTCTGTTTGGATTCTGGGTCGTTGACTTCCCTCGTGATGTCGTCCTTGCGAAACATTCTTTTTATCTTTCTTACTACGCATAGGATTTCTCTCTCTCTCTGCGGTTTGTTTTGATGAGGTTCGTTTTTACTATGAAGCTGAAAAGCGCGCCAAAACTTGTTTTCGCGCTTCTGATGATGGACCATCTGCGCTCGCGTTTAGTTAAGCCTCGTTTCCACTTGTCCTATGTGATGCGTTACGGCAATCTGATGAGACCAATGACCAATCACAGGGAGAAAAAAGTATCTATGTGCTTTTGAGGTAATGTTTACATCGGTATCACTTAGGGCTTGACTATAATTTTTACTCCTTACGTCTAATGGTGTTTAAGAGGTTCCAATTTTTGGGAAAGAATATCGATGTGAAAGACAGCGAGGATAATCATTTGAGCTGTTCAGAATAACAATAATGGAGTAAGTCCAAATTTACGAAAATTCAGATAATCAAATAGATCCGTGTGATAGTTGTCTATGTCAGAAAATTAATTCCCTTAGGAACAACACAGCCATTATTAGGAAAAAAAATAATCAATTTATACTCAAATCTTAAGTTTTAAGGTCTTATGCCTCTATCATTCTAAGCAGCTTATTTATCAAAATTAGGATAATTCTGCTCAAAATTTAAAATGGTGATACTATCCAATCCTCCAATCCATACATGTAATCATGACTTCAGAGGTGTAAATGTTTCACTGTTGAATAGAGCATAGATAATTATTGAATTTTAAATGAATTTTTTGGCAATGCATCAACCACTGTATTCATCTTTTTTCCTCTGTCCCCAATTAATCTGAATTACAAATAAATATGGATACTTCCAGATTACCCGAGGAGAGCAGAACTGTTGCGCAGTCAATAATTTGTCGAGAAACACGAAAGTAATTGGCTGCAGCCACGGGACGTTAGTTAGAGGTGTGCCCCTCGGTGTGTTGCACCACACCATCATTGATCTGTGAGCCCTGAGGTTCTCTTAGGAAATGGGACTTTGGAAACTCCATTACTTTCCACTCCTTGCCCAAATCAAAACTGGCTCCCTGTGTGTCTCCAATTTATGGATGTCGGTTTAAGAGTTACAAATTGATATGAATTAGGTTTATAGAGTTATCCTTTAAAACAGAGTATTAAAGTAGTTATGGTAGTATTGTTTAAAATCCCTCCCTTACACTCAGAAATTTTCCTCTTTACAAACTCCCTAAAAGTAGGGGTTGAACATCATTTGATGCCTCTATCTCTTATTTTTTCCATTTATCCCAACAATCATCCAGTATTGGGTTCACTTTATCCTGCTATCTGGAATTATTGAGATAGCCTCTCCAGATTTTTTCCATTATGTACGAAAATTTGTTGAGCAAAAGGATAGCTATAATTTACTTTTTTTGTCTGGTATGATGGTTTGAATAAACATTTACCTTTTAGGCTTCTGGTGACGGTCCAAAATTCAAGCCAAAAATTAATTTTTAAGTAAATTAATTAATTTTTTTTGTTTCAAAAAGAAATACCATCCCTTCAAAATGCTTTCTATAAAATTTCAGATTTTTGTTTCCAATAGTTTCGTCTGTAGAGAATTTATAAAGTAGGGACGTTATTTAATGACCACCCTATAGTTTGCAAATAAAAACTCACGTCACTGCAAGAACAATTATTGTTCCTACTATTCGTTTAAAAGTGACTGACCAGCTCATTAAATAACATTTAAATCAAGGAAAATTTCTCACATGTAAAGGATGTTTCCCACGAAAATCGTTCGTGTAGGTTTTCTTCGTCTCGATTACTCAATGCAATGCGAGAGCGAGACACAATCAGCTACAACCAGAGCACTTAAGGTTATTACATTTTCACGAACCACAGCGATGATGAGGTCCCACAATTAAAAACCTCCACTTCGCCGAAGCAATTATCATTCATGACCTCACGAGAACCACACTAATGGAAAAGCAACGCATCCATAGTACATTGATAACAATGCTCCCACACCGAGAAGAAATGACCTCACTCATACGTCATACCAGGATTTTACGATTAATCTCTTTAATCGCGATTATTACGACACATGTTGTCATCTCTATATAATATTAATTGCTGGAAGTTTTCGTGGGTTTTAGCCTCAATTCGACGACGGTCGTAAACGCTGGCTTTTTATTACGACGAAAACGGTCGGGGGCCACTCTTCGTGAAGTTTTCACGACTTACTGATAAATTGAGTCGGAATCTTCTACGAGTTTCGTCATACGAGGAACTCGAGTGGAATTGGTTAGCAGGGTCTTTTAGAATTTTTTTTCAGACAGTGATTCACACGATTTGGTTTGGTGGTAATCTATCTTGTTGACCCCTAGAGGCCGTACCTGTACTCGACAACTACGGATTGCGAAATCCGTAAGTAGGGGTTGGAATGAGTTAAGGAGGAATGTTTTAAGCCGGTGTTGAAAGAGGTTCATCACGAAGATTCGATTAGGATGGGGTTCAGAAGTTACGTTATTAGCTCAAAATGGATGGTTTAAAAGTTCTTAATTGGAAGAGTTACGAAGGAATCACTTTTTATAGGAGATTTTGATGTCCTAATAGATCAACCTGTTGCTGTAGTGGGATATTATTACTTTTAATTCCTTTCACGTTTCTTTCCAAACATTGTACTGATGTTGTAATCGAGATATTATATTAAGGTTATGTAACTGAAAATTAGTTTTACCCATTTTTTTATTTTATTAACACAAACATACATAAAGAACAAAAGACAAAAATAGGGAGACAAACACAGACATACATACAAAAAAAAAATATAGTTATGAGTACCAAAAGAGCTCATAGCTCGTCCATGGTACTACACTTATAATTTATTTGCCTTGGCAACGAAACTGCGCTGACTCTATTTGATTAAATTAAATAATTTCTTGATGTTGTTATGTCTTGCTATAAAATCATAAAGACCATTTTTAAATTCAGTTCTATTATTAGATGAAAGATTATTATTTAAAGAAAGATTTAATGAAAGATTATTAGATTTTACAAAGAATTAATTGCTATAAGTATAGCATACATGAATTCCAATGCCAGAAAAAATTTTGAGATAATATGAGGTAGTTATAGATGTTTTCCGTTGTTAAAAAAGGAAAATTTTCAGAGCTATAAGGATTATATTCTATACAACTTAACCAAAATCTCCCCATGGCTACGTCCCTGCACATAAATAAGATTATGTTACTTCTTCCTTTACTTTCATTCATATGTAAAAGTTTGTTTCAGCACACTAGCGTGCACCATTCGTGTCCACCGAAAATATGAAACCCTGAAACATACTTCAAAACTTCTCCCCCCAGGAAACTGAATAATCAGGTAATCTCACGCCACACCTCATTTCGAACAAAGTAACGGACCATCCATCTCATCCCTTGAGAGACCCCCATCCTCTCCGCACCAGAGCACCAAGAACAACTTGACCAATTCTCAAAGTCAACAACCCGCGGCGGCGGTCACTTTCACCTTTACTCACCTGTGAGAAATCCGCACGAGATTCCAACAGGTGTCCCATTCACAGCCCATGGTCACGACGTCTTTGAAAACGATTCGATTGTCTCAGTGTCCGGTCCCCAGGGAGGGTCGTTTGGGTGGGTTTCGGTTCGAGACCCTCTCTTTAATCTCTGGTTTGAATCGTGGTTTAATGAATGCCGATTCGTGCGCTGATTGGTCGATAGGTGGATGATTGCTGTATTGTTTTTGGGCGGGAAGTAGAGGGTCAAGTTCTCGGAAGTGTGTGTGATAGGGGTTTCTTGGCGGTGTCTTAGTATTGTTTGTCTCTTGAGGTCGTGACGATGTTGAGGTCTTGGGAATCTAGATAGTCCGAAACTTCTCACAGTGTAGGGTAATGTCATTCGTTTTTATGTGCGACTAATAAAATCTTCGTGGTATTTTTCTGTGTTCCTGATAACAATGTAAAATTGAATATCCAATTTAATGGAATTAGGTGAAGCGATACTGAATATGGAAAATCTATGATATTGTATAGAAAACATTCTCCATGTGAATAAATATTCACAATAAAAAAAAGTATAGAAAATATTCTCCTTGTATGGGGTTCAATCACTCAATTAGACTGAATTAGTATGAAATATTAATAGCTATTACATTTGCTGAGTCTGAAGCAATTTTGTGTCCCTCTCCAAGTTGTATAGGACGAAACAAGGTTTTCCTCTAATCCTATATCATGAATTCTCTATTTTCTTTTGCAAACAGGGGTATGAATGCTTAAAAGAGAGCAATTCTGACTGAAAGCTACTCTTTGAAAAATCTCCTTTTAACGGTTTGATTTGCAATGAAAATAAATCAATGCTGTTAATCTTTGTGATATAGTACAATCAAACCACTGCAGTTAACCGTCATTGGACAAAATAAATACTTCCCCTGTAACCTATATTATTATGACGTTGGATGATCAATATGGACCAGTTAAAAAGTCCGTTAAAATATACTAGGTGTTAATTTAATACTTTAACTCAGGTACACTTTAAGCGATGTTCAGCTCTTCCAATCAAAATCAAATTCTCCTTATTTGAAAACTAAATGCTTTCGAGGGACACAGTAACATCTCTCAACCAAATTACCATAATGCCCCAACGCTTTTCGGGAACGGCCTATTCTGGTGGAACTTTATGGGTTGGTGGGGCACTGCTTGGTTGGCGAAGCGCAGCAAAAAGGTTCTGCTGCAGGGCTCCGCGGGGGGCTGGCCCCAACTGGGGCTTGACCGTCGTTGAATTAAAGATGAAGGCAGCTTGAGCACAGAGTAACGACTCCCTTTCGCTTGTTTTCTCTTTTTAGAAAGTGGGTTTTTGTTTTGTTTTTCCTTTCTCGATGGTTGGTTGGAGAGTTTCTTGTCCGTCTTTGAGGATGTTTGCTTGATGCTTGAATTGCTGAAGGGTTCTCGAAGTGTGTGTAGTTTGGATTCGGTTTGTTTGATGTTGTTCTTAGATTGGGAATATATTTAAAGTTACAAAGGTGGTCAGATTCAAGTCACCGTCATTAAAATGTTAGTATTGTATATTTAAAGAGGTGTCTTAAAGAGCACTAGCCATTTTAACTTATAAAAATCAGTTAGGTTAAAAAAAATTAATGAACTACTTATAAGATATTGATTTTTAGTTGGAAAAAGTTCAGTGTAGTTTTAAAATCATAAAAATGTTTTAAATCCATATTTTCTCGCTATTTCGATTGTATTTGAACGTTATTTTCATTCATTTCTAACAGTGTTTAAATTACTTTACTCAAGTATAGGGATAATGAGTAATTTTTTACCTAAAGTACTTTATAAACTAGTTTTTTTTAAGTGGAGATCTTTATTTACGGTTTTCACGTAACTCAAAAAAGGGATCTGTTTCCCTCATCTAATAAAAATGAATACTTTAAAAAAAGTTTTATGATGATTGTTAAAGCAACAATGGCAATGGACAAAAGAGTAATCGTTAGTCTTAAACCTCCGCTTAATAGGAGTACTGCTGTAAAATGGAGGTTAAATTTATTGAGGATTTCCGTTATGGGCCGATTTTTTTCACGTGTCATTTGACCAAATCAGAGCTATGAACAGAGTTTTTTTTAGCCCCATCGTTTCCAATATAATTGGTCGTAAAAAAAAATCATGCTTCTTCTCTTTGTGAGGTTTAAGTGTTGACATTTTTATGTGTCCTCCTAGATTTGTTTGGGTACTAGATTAATGAGATTAATAAAAATCTGCAAGAACTTAAATTTGCCAGCATTTAACACTCCCTTCAATCAAATCACATGGGTTCGAATTACACATAGTGTTTGCTTATGTTACTTTTTAAAAGTGCTTTAACCTGTTAAAGTATGCATATTCAAATTTCTATACTTCAAAAATTCGATTCAAAGTAGTAATATTGAAATGAAATTTGACGCGAGACTCTAAAATTTTTCTTAAAGGATTTAACAAGACTAATCGTATAACTATATCTGAAATGACACGCTTCCCACATGTATTTCCGCTCCAAAAATAATTCCTATACACAAGCAATAGTAAAACAAACCCGTTTCTTACACTAAGCGCTAACCTGAATTAGCCCACGCGTTCCCTTGTCAAAAGGTTGGTTGCACCTGTCCTTGCCACGTACCTTTTCTCCTCGGATGTTATGATCCTGAAGCACGTCCTTCTGTTATTGTTATTATATGTTATTAACAGCGTCAATCACACATGTAGGCAGATTCTAGCTGGTTATACGAGCTCTCACTTTTACTCTCGGTAGGGGGATATCAACAAATTACGCCACATGGGTTTCAGTGCTGTTTGACCCCTTGTCACGGGGATGTTGTATTTTGAGGGATAGAGATAACACATAATGATTTGGAGGGGGAAACTCGGTATGCAAACTTTTTCGTATTAATTTACTCGCATAAAATTATTTTCCTCAATGTGTGTCAATTTGTTACATCACGTTTGCTAACCCTATTGGAAAAATTTTCCCAGTGTTCCATAAACCAGTATCAAATTATACTGGATCCAGTATGAATGATACTGGATCCAGTATAAATGATACTGGATCCAGTATAAATGATACTGGATCCAGTATGATTTGATACTGGTTTATGGAACACTGGGAAAATTTTTCCAATAGGGAAACCACAATTTAAAAAAATCAGTCCTTCTTCTAATAAAGGCTCAATATTTACTCGATAACTGCTAAAAATAATGCTTTTTTGTAACATCGTACTTAAATTAACGACTGGTTAAAATGGAGATCCAGTTAAACGGAGGGTCGGAGTTTACTGTACTTATTTGGGGTTTTTTACTTGAACTTGAAATAACTGATACCTCAGTATTTGATGCATAAAAATACTTCTGACAGTGATATAAATAAACTAATCCAAACCACATAACCTTCTTCCTCATATTCACAAGGATATTCCTTTGTTATCCCGCTAATTACAACAGCGGCTGTGACTGTTACCCCAATTACTTTTCCCACTGTTATTGAACGATGATAATAATAAACGCATGACATAAAAGATGAGTAACGTCTTCTCTCTTCTTTCCTCATTCAGATTTCATGCGGAAGCGGAAGCTGTCGAGCAGCAGTCAGCTGACGTCGCCGACACCCAAGTGCAAGCGGCGGTTCTCCACGTGAGAAGACGTCGCCACACCACAACACACCCGAACGCTTTCATCAGGTACGCACCTGTTTTTTGTGTCCTTTGGAATGACTGACAAAAAAAAATGTCGAATGTTGTTCGGTTTGATGGCTGAATGTCGATGCTGTGTGTGGAATATCTAGAGGAAAAATTTTATTATGTGCAGGTGGGTGGAATATATGGGGAGGAAAATTGAGTGCACATGTATGAAACGTGTGAGAAGGAAAATGTGTGTATGAGGGTCCGTTCAGAAATTGCGGTACAAAATTTCAGACACATACACAAATTGTTTCATTTATTCAGACTCCCCTTCTTACTGGGATGACACACACTTGAGATACTGTTACATCAAAACAAATGTTAGCATTTCAAATTTTACATCGCCATTTTCACTTCTAGTAAATTGGTATCTTCTTGAATTCATTTAGATCAATACCAGAGGTATGTTTATGTTTAAAAGACATATTTTGTGAAGTATATTCGTTAACTGACCCTTCACAAAATATTTAATGGGGGAAATCAGACCCTTTACAATATTTTTCACTCAAAGAACATACCCTTTTATGCTTTTATCATGTTTTCCCGTGTTATATTCTTTATAAATCTTACAATATCACCAAAACAGGACCGTATTTTCACAAAATCTGGGCTCAGGTCGAAAGAACGCGATTTAACGCAGATTTTGAATTCACAAAAATATTATTTGACTTTCACAATTTCACAAAAACAATACATTTTTCGAAATAGTCTGGACAGACCCCTAATCATGTACCAATTGCAGAAATGCCTTGTGCAGAATTCCAACAACAGTGAAAGAACGGTTCTTGCAAATTGACATTTCCAAGGAGTAAATCTCATAAAACTCGATTATTTTCCCAAATTTATAATGGAAAAGAGAACCTCCCTTCACTACTTCCAAGAAATGAATAAAAGATGAACACAATGACAATCCCGAAGAGTCTTCGTGAAATAATTGCCCCACTGTTCCAACACCAGGACCGGTGTAGACACGCACGGAACAGCGTCCTAAAGCGCGATTTCCATCTCTCCTCCGCCACCTACAACACGTTTTTTTCCACCGCCTGGCACACAAGATACATTGTTAACGACTCCCTCAAGGTTTGGATGGCAAAAAGTGATCAATCATTTTTTAAGTGGAAGAGATTAGGACCCTCGAAAAAAAAAAATCATCGCTGGAAAAAAAAAGTTATTCCTTTTGAGGCAAAGCCACGGTTCAGCGCAGAGACAAAAAATGGATGCCTACAGCTGCGACGCTGAGTGCGATTCATGGAGATCCGCCTTAGGGCCGCTATTGAAAGATGTGTCATTAATTCAGTGGGCAAGTGTTGGTAACATTACCTTGCTGACTCAGAGCTGCTCTTTTATAATAGAGGGATCCATAATGCCTCGCTTTGTGCAGGCTAAATCGGTGATTCGGGGCTGGTTGTAAAAGCTGTTCTTTGCATTCATAAAATAATGGTGCATTCTAGGATTTCGCCGTTTAAAACTTATGGGGCTGTGAAACTAACACGAATATGGCTATGATAATATTGATGTTCATATTCCTTCTCTGCATTTATCATATTTTTTTGTGGGGAGTTTGAGTTTATTTTTCATCTATAATGATGATAAAAAGCAAAATTAGTAAGTTTTCAAGTTCAAAGTTGGGATGGTCACTTTAGGTATCAAATACTTATGGATCGCTTTTTAATGTCGAACATATCTTTCACATCAACACTTAAAATCGAAGTTTATGTACTGTTAAATTCTTATACACACATTTCCATAAGTTAAGCACTGGAAGCTATATGGAAGAAATAGTGCTTTTAAAGTTATCTGTGATTAATCCTTTGAAAATCTTTAAGATACCCACAGCTTTGCTGTACTTATATTACGGGCAAAGTGATAAACCACGCATTACTAATGATGCCCGAAGTTGAGGCAGGCAATGTGATAAATTCAATGGCATTTATCAATGATGGTTTATCACTTTGCCCGAAATAAGCGGGCATTATTAATAATGCTCGGATTTATCACATTTTCCTCTGAGCACAACGTTTGGAAATGAGTTTATATTTGATACCTTTAAAACTCAAGAGTTTTTCTCCTAAGTAAAAGAATATTTGCGAGAATAAGTTTTGTGTGTGGAATAAGTTTTGTGTGTGTTTTACCTATTCCATTAATTTTTCTTTTTTTTTTTCTTTCAGAAAATGTAGAATCTTCTACTATTGCTCGGACGTTACGCGCCAGAGAGAACTTCAATGGGAAAATGGGAAATCCATATATTTATATTTAGATTGTTAGAACTATTTATCACCTGCTGGTCCTTACCCCACCCTGCTTCTGCAGTATTTTCATGTACCTGAACTCTTTCTCTATTTTTCGGACCCAAAAATAGAAGATAAATATATTCTAGATTTGTTTTCTTTTCAGTATAACTGTTGGATTGTTATTTGGTTTTTGTTTTACGCTGAAGGATTTTTGTCTTGTCTGCTCTCCTATATTTATTCGTGGTTTTTAGAATACTGACTCATTCTTTACGTATTGGAATTGTATATTCAGAGTCCTAGCATTGTGGTGGTAAATTATCTGTTTAAAAACGTTCACAGTTTCTGGACGTTTGGAAAAAAAATCATTTTGGAAATTGTATTTGTATCTATTTTTATACTGTAAAATGTACGGAAGTACATAAAATGCAAAACGTAACGCTGTACATTTGTAATTAAAACTTTTTTTGAGTAACATCGTGTTATGGTTTTTAAGACAAGTTGGTTTGTATGTAAGTTGCGTGCAGATGGGGTGAAAATAATGAAATTTAAAAATTATTTTCTTTTTTTTTCAACTATCGATTATTGTAACATACATTTGTTGTTTTTTAAAGATTATTTTGGTGATTGAAATTACTTGAATTTTTCTGTTCGAATTACTTGCTCAAAGCAATTCTGTGATTATTAAATTTAGTTTATATTTATTAGATGTTTTAGAATTTCCATGTGGAAAATTTATTCTTCTAAATTCCACTACATCAATCCAAAAAGCATTAAATATAAGATTTATTATACCAATTATATCAGAAAGCCCATAAAAATTTGCATCTCTTTAATTCCTTTGCTACGTTTTCATCTTTTGCAGTCGCATAACCAACTTGTCCGACTAACTCTAAAAAAAACTGTGTAATTTAAAATGAATGACATCGGGGCATGTGCAAACACGAAATTTGAGTAGATCAAAGCTAAGGGACAGCAGTGCAATGAACAACAAGGGTCGGTGCCCGCAAGCGGTTAACTTTCTCTCTTGATTCAATTATCTAACAACTTTGGATGTGGTTTAATACGCTTAGCCAGTCGAATGGGGTTTGAAAAGTAAAAAAAAAAGAATTCACATAAATGTAGATAAGTAACTAGGTTTATTAATGTATAGCATTACAATTTTAGTTATATTTTGCTTCTTAAGATACAGTCAAAATCACATTTTATAAATTTAAAAAAAAATACTTTTTTTCATACAGTGTATTGGATTTTTACATCGTCGATGCTAAGTGTGCCCAAAAAAATAACCCACGGATTTGTAAAAATGGAAAAGAAAGGTGATAAAGGATACGAAAGTCCACACTTTGTACTGCATCCTATGGCTTGAAATCAGTCAATTTACTGGTTTCAAAAGTATTATCCAGTAAAAAGATAGGACATTTCTCTATCACATAACTTTTTTATTCTTATAAATATACACGGGATGTTTTGGAGATGCTCGTAATGTAACATTTCATTCATAATAATAGTTGTAAAACTTTCGAAACAAAATTTTCCATGATTACACTTTAAAATAAAAAGACCTTTTTAAGATTTTTTTTCATTCCCATTCTTCTGGCTATATTGGGGATATAATCTTTCCTATATAACGGTGTGGTGGCTGGGAGGTACCTGAGTTTTCCACCTTGGCTTGGATTGAAATCGTTGAAGCAAGGTAATGCTAGGGCCAAGAAAGGCCTTTGCATGCTTGCAACAGAGGTCATGATATGAGAAGGAACATGCGTTGCATTATTTCTTATGCGTAGTGTTAAAATTTTGGGTTCCTCTCTTTTTCTCTATCTTTCTTTTTAATTTAATTTATTTATTTCATTTGTAATTTTTGTGATTTCATTATTATTTATACATAGATCATGTTTAAACAGTAGATATTTCGTGTTTATCATAGGTTGTATTAACTTATTATTCATTATTTTGTGTGTATGAAAAGTATTTATTTATATTTCTTTATTTTTATTTTCTTATTGTACGGAGCGTTTTTATTTACATTATTATGTTTTGTAATCATTGATTTTATACTGCTTTTTGTGGTTATTGTGCTTAATTTTTCTTAACACCATGAAATGAGCTAAAGAATTAAATGAGTTATTTTTCTTTTCATTATTTATCAACTAATGAGTTATTTTTCTTTTCATTATTTATCAACTAATGAGTTATTTTTCTTTTGGTTAATTTATAAATGAACGAGTTGTTTTTTCCTTTTAGTTAATATATCAACAAATGCATTAGTTAATAGTTTATTTTACCTAAAACATCCAAACCAAATTGTTTTTTAACATAGTTTTTTAAGAATTCAAAACTCCCACACTTAAGTAAAGATAATACAAAAGAATAAACATTTCGTTGCACAACCGGTGATTTGTACATATATTTAATTTAATACATATTATATACTTTTTTCTTTTATGTGGTTAATTATTTATATAATGTGTGATAATAAAGTGTTCTGTACATAGTAAAAGTTTATAACTGTGTAATAGTGCTCTTGACATTTGCGTTGCAAAAAAAATAGATGTTTTATGTAAATAAACTTATTTATGATTTGAATTGTTTTTCCTATTCCTTCGAATTTTTTCAATCAAAATGCAATCTATCAGAAATTTAGTTTAAAAGTTTGTAAATTTAAAATTAAGTTATAAATTTTACTTTTAAAGGACTTGTGTAACCTTAAAGTTAAGCCAGCCTATATATAAATTAAGATATTATAACTAGTATTGCAAAGAAACAATTAGGTATTAATAGATCTTCGGAAATTAGATAAACTTAATAAAAGGAACTGAAATAAAGGGGTATTTAAAATTTTGATTGTTCAAAAAGTGCAATTAAAAAAATTTCTCAGGAGAAGTTATAAAATACAGGTACCTATAATTTTTAATATTCTGTTAAATAATTGAAGTATTTAATAATTAATGAAATGAAAAAAATTAAACCACGTTTTTAAAATGTCCGTGTAAAACGAAATACGTGGGGCTCATGCATTGGGTATTTAACTCATCAGCTTCTCTCGGCACTCTTTATGCTTCTTATTTTGTATCGTTGGATAGGTAAATAGTGAACCAAGAGTAATAACTAATAGATATTAGGGGAGGGACTCGTATATTCACGGATGGAACCAGAGTGCTAAATTATGTGTATGCCGTGATTAACCAAAATACCAAGGTAGTATTTTTTTAATAATTTTCATATATTTTGCCAGTGTATGTGATTCACTTACAATGTGAAAAATGAAGCCACAAATACCGAAATAGAATCGGATGAAAACCTTCGGCGTATCGGATATAGCCCGTGAACGTAGCTGGAGAACCCCAGTTAAAGAGCATCAAGATTGCTGGGAGATACCCCTGCTATTTGATAACACCTTCAGATCTTAAGTCATCGAAAACGTTTCATAAACAGAGAGGAGCTAAGGATAAGAACGATAGGTTGCTCTTCTTCCGTATTTACTCTCTCGTTTTTTATCCAACTCTTACGTTTGTTTATTCAAACAAGACACGTCTTATCATCTCATCCTCTAATCTTTCATGAAGATAAGAAATGCAGAAAAATCGTTAAGAAAACTGCCTTTCTCAATTCATAGGTTGACATTTTTTAAATATGCTTTGAAGGTTATAGTTTCTGATTAGTATTATTGATGATATTTATTTAATCCGAGAGAGATTTACATATTTTGGAGAAATCCAGAAGTTAATTAATACTTAATGTATTTTTATTCTAAATGGTTGTTTAATATTTTTCTCTTTATCCTAGTCTCATATTTCATTTATTTTATTTCTTCTCATATCCCTCTATCTCTTCATTTAGTTGTTATTTTTAACCATTTTGTTTTTATTCTATATTCCTATCAATTTTTTTTTCTGATCATCACTTTTTTTTCTCTTTACCTCTATTCAATTCCTTTCCTCTCTTTCTGCTTGAAAAAAATTAAAACATAGAGAAAAGGAGTTTAGGAGAGAAGTAAAGGGAATAAAGGAGGAAAATTAGGAAAAAGAAAACACATTAAGAAACAAAAAATAGAAAATAGGAGAAAAATACAAAAAAGGATATAAAATTCTTTAAAAAATGAGATTAGAGAGTGAGAAAGGGCAAAAGACTAATATTGTTCAATATTCTAATAATTACAAAGGGGTAATTAGTTTTTTTACATTTTTTGTGAAAGTGTCAACTGCTGGTGCTTTTACCTTACTTTTATACCGTAGTTTAAGTAATTGTTAGAAAGTTAGAAGTCCTTAAATAACGTCTTTTCATCACCTCAAAAGTTCTTTTGCCAGTTTTCTTTCTTTAGAATTTTGCAAGCTCCAGCTTTATAGTGGACGGTAGAGATTTAGATAAATTTAACTACAATAGCTCCTTTTTAATAATTTATTCTGTCGAACTTATCAAAAGTCTTGTATAATGTTTTGAAAAGTAATTTTTTATTCTGTAACTCTGCTTTGTAAATATTACAAAAAAAAATTAGTAATTTACTTTATAAGTTCAATTCTATTCTATTAATTCGGTGTTGTAAAATTTCACAATTAACAGAGGATATAAAGTGGGTGATAAGAAAGGTTAAAAAACCTGCTGTAAAGTAAATAAGCAAACCCAACTGCAAGAAACGATGAAACCAGTTTATTAATTTCCAAAAAATTCCTCAAAATTATTGTTTTAGCAGCATTGCCGTTTTGAATTTAGAATCCCACTGGTCCATGCGTTGCTGTGAAGGTGGCCAAATTAGGAGCAGCCATGTATGAGGTCCCTCATGTCTCGGTCGCTCTGGATCGCTTCCTGGACATCGCTGAGGGTTATATCCACATTGCCGTTCTTTGACCCCTTTTTTCGGCTTCTGGCAACATTGGCCGAGAGCTCCAAGATCTCGATGGTGAGGTATTCCAAAATCGCTGAGTGATAAACCGCCGCTTCTGGGATCACTTTTTCGTTGGGGAACTTGGCTTGCAGCGATTCATGTACTTTCTTGATGGGAAACTTCTTGACCTGCTCGTCTTTCCTGACAAGAGTTTTACTTTGATTCGCCATCGATCCTTTTTTTATATTCTGGCAAGCGACGCTTTACAATGGGAGCTGGGTGAAACTAGTTTGAAAGAAACGTTTTCCAATATATTTACTCACTCTTATTTAGGTACAGTTTTGAAAAACTTAAAAATGGAAATTATGGTTGAACGGCTGGTGTTAAAAATATTATAATTTTTCATGGTTTAGAATGGTAATTTTAAAACTAAAATAAAGCCTTTTTCTCTAAAACGCCACCTTTATGCATAAAGCAACGCAACATGGTCCTTTTCTATGCAGTCCTCAATTTTTACTTAATATTCTGAAAAAGCACACTAAAAAAACCCTAGACACCGAGTTTCATTCCTAAGATGTTCAATTCCGTTAACTGTCGATAACATCGATAAGCTGTTAAACATCGATAAGCTGATTTAGTCGCCAAATATTACTAACCAACCAAATAAAACATAAAGTTATATCAAAGACAACAGTAAAAGTTTGTCGATGTTTGAATATTTGGTGACCTGCAATATTGAACGGGAACGGGAAAAGTTAAAGGTTTTATAAATTTAAATTATTTCTCACGTCACAAAAATGTACAGAGAAAACAAAATACAAATAAAGAATGCTGTGTGTGAAACTACTTTTTGCTTTTGTGATTACGTTAGCGTAAAGATATTTACACCTCTTAAGTCTTATATGTTTTACCACTTAAAAATTAAACTAAATCCTCAAAAAAAAGTAACTGCATGAGTATGATTTAAAAATCTTAATAAAACAAAATATATCATACCTATTAATGTTGGAGGAATTTTGATCTGTAAAATTAAAACGACGAATGTTAATTTCGTACACTTCTGGCTGCGTGTGAGTTATCTTTGGAGCGTGAGTCAATCGTTTAAATTGGCAAAGAAAAAACAATGCTTGCTTATACCAGTATTGCATTTCAAAGCTCTGAAATTTTTTTCAAGTGAAAATTTGAAATAAAAATACCTACTTGGAGTTTTACAAAAAAAATTTATTGAATACCTTTTACTTTAAGTATAAAAAATATTTTATTACATTACAAATTTGAAACATTAAAAGCTTTCAAACAAGTTTGTTCATTACAATGTTATACATACACAAAACATGTTTGCGAAAATGTCTACTATGCTACTATTTATTGTAGTTGTAATTTTGGAAGTAGTAGGTACTAGTTTCGTTTCTTTAAAAAATATTAAGTACTAATATAATTGAACTAGTATCTCTCTATAGAGCATTTTCAATCACATGACTCGGACCTAACAACGGCCTTGGCAACAGAAAATGTTACAGTTTTTTGCCCTACAGAGGTTAACACTTACAGAAAATGACTAGCCGTGGAATTCTTCTATTGGAGCATTTGCAATCACGTGATCCCATTTCAAAAAACCGCCTTAGCAACAGATAAACAACGGCCTTAGTAACAGTTAAAAGCCCTACAGGAAGTACACAGTTAAAAGAAAATAACCGGTTGTGACGTCACCTGAAAACACTCTATTCTAAAAAAAAGTTTTTGTTGAACGAATTCCAGGGAAAAACCTTCTTAATTACTGATCCGTAAACACATTTTTGATATCAAAATGGCCGAATTCTTTCGAGGATGTGCAAAAGGCTGTTGGATTTTTTAAAGAAATTCTCAATTATAAAATATTTCCATTTTTTTTAGATTACGGATAGGGTCGTAGTTACAAAGTAATTACTGTCAAATAACTTATTATGTAACCAATCACAACTACCAATGGACTAATTGTAAAAATTGAATGCATATAGGTTTTGTCTCTTATTATTTTCAATGGCTTAAAAGGTATTGTTAAACAAGTCTGGGTTTAAACAAAAATATGAATAATAAAACACTAGGTATACTGGCGAGTTACTAGGCGGTACAATATTGAATTTAAAGATTCATTGGTGTAAGTTTTTTTTCAGAATGTTGATTAACAATAGTTACTTTCCCTAAAATCCGAATTTTCGATTAACTAAAAATAAAAACATCAATGTCGCTTAAGACGCAACTTTATTCAAAATTAGACGCTGAACCACCTGAAATAAATAGTTTTGCAAAAGCAAACCATTCGGGTCACTGCTATCTCCCATTTTGTTATCGTTACTTGCATACAGGGTGATCGGAAAATGCCTGTTTTAAAGGACTGTAGACTGACTACCCAAAGACAATTATTCAGAATCATTAATGAAAAAGTGACTCCAGACGCCATTCTAAGATGCTTAGAGAGCGGAAAAGATGGTGTATTTTGGGGGAAAACGGCTTGTGGTAGAAATTAAATTTTCCAGTGACAATTATCAACTCTTCCTTGCTCTATAAGTTGGAGGGGGGGTCCTTCAGAGGTCTTTTTAGACGACATCAACAATAAAAAAAATGCGACAATAACAAAGTTTTTATTGCCTAATTATAAAGACGACCTCTTTTTCCGATCACCCTGATGTTGAAGTAAACTAGCTTTTTCGCCTCCTGAAAAGTTGGTAAAAAATGGGATATGTCAAGATGAGCCTTAAAGCGACCACGATAATTGTCCACTTCTCGAACACTCTCAAGGGCGGTTGATGAAGACGGATTCCCACAGGTGCTCCATTTAGGCCCTCTCCCGAAGTGCTTCGAATTAAATTACGGTCCTCCGAACTCATCAATAACGTCCTGCCCACCCTAGTGTAACCGTAATGACTCGGCAAAGGAACGTTACTCTTCTTGAGCCACTTTTCCATGCGTGAGTGGAGGTCCTTTCGCCCAAGGAGCGCTTTCCATATCTTGCATGGCTGATTTTCCTAACGAAGGCCTGTGTTTGCACTATCTCTTGATAAATCAATCATCTGGTTCTTTTTTTTACCCTTCTCGGTTGATGACCAATGTGAGGGGCTTAAGAGATAGCAGAACGAAGTGTTCAGGGGAACTACACTTGACGAACAGTCTGGCACACCTCAGAAAATGCCCGGTCGACTGTTGGTTTGTTTACATCCGATTTAACCAAGTATTTCTTTTTTTTATCGTACATAGAACTGATTCTGATATTTTTTTTGCAATATCATGTTTTTAAAGAGGTAAGACAATAGTATAAGCAAGTAAGACAACAGAGGTAAGTAGAAATTGAGCGCGTCATTGGTAACTACAAGGTTTTTTACCAACTTAACTTTCACTGGTCCGTGCATTTCTGATACTATTTTATTGCTTTTAGTCGACAAAAAAAACTAACCTTAACTTGACTGGTTGCTCCAATAAAAGCTGTTACATCTCCAGGGATAAAAACTCGTGTATTAAGTCAATTCTTCTACTTCACCTGTAATAGCAATTTACATTACTTATTTTTCAATATCATGTTTAAAAAAAATCTGCAATATATTTTAGTGAACAGTCCTCTTAGCATAAAAATTGATCCAATCATAGAAATTAATTAAAGTGCCCTTACAGCCATATTCACAGTCATCAGCTTCGGTGTTAAATCCTTGGTCACAAAAGGATTCCACCAATCAGAGTCAGCGATAAGCTAATTTTTCTTTCTTCAGCTGCTGGTTAACCGCGACGCTGATGGCTGTGAATATAGCTGTTATTCTATAAACTCCAAGTTTCTGGAGAAAGGCTGTTTGAAAATGAATGTTACACATCAGTCCGTTGTAATTCATTGCATAGTTGTAAACCAGGAGTCTCTCCGAAGTAAGTTTTTCGACCGCAAAGTAAGAACACATTTACAACTCCATTAAGTGTAACTTGAGTACACTTTTAAGAGACAAGACAGCTAGCTATACTCGACATCAACGTTTCCTGACCCTATGACGTCACTGACAAAGAAAGTAGTTCCCAGCGCGGTGTCTGAATTTTGAGTGAAATGAAGAATATCAATATAAAAATATGATTATTCAGTTAAATCATATAACCATTTTATCTTTTCATATCATTTTATCACGATTTGTGTACCGAAACTCCTCCTAACAACCCAATAGGCTTTCTGTTTACGCAGTTTTTGCTTCCGTGTAGTGACGTCATAGGGTCAGGAAACGTTGTTGTCGAGAGGTCCGTTAGAGGTCCTTGAATATTTTACGGACACCTAGTGGTAAGTTATTTATTTTTATCACATTTTCCAACTTGTGCCTCAATATAAATATGATTTACAGAAAAAAAAACTAGGAATATCTTTGTAGAAGTCATTAAGGGGACTATGGAACTTAGCTGTTATGAATAATTCTGAATTACATGAGTCGTTGCCTGTAGAACTTGTTTTTCCTTCAGAGTACACAGTATGCAGCAAAACAAACATTACTTGGATTTGCTTAGAACGCTGTGCTTTTTTTCAGTGATTGAAGAAGTCCTTAGTATTTTCGGGTATATTTTCAGGTGAACTAATCCGAAAGATAGAAAACCAGATGATTATTGTTACCATGTGTCGCGTAGTTGACCTTATTAGCAATCGGAATCGAAAATGTTCAGTTGGAATATTGTGTCGGACGGTTATATGTATCACGTAGTTCTTTTAACAGAAATTATGCAACTAAAACAATATGACTATAAACATTAACCTTATTCCATTAGTAAACTAATTACTAAAGAAATATTTTACGTCCTATTGAACCTTCCTGAATACTTCAACTATCTCATTACTGTAGAAATATAATTATATTGATTAAATATAATATATTATTGTATATACGGACGGATAATTATATTTCAAGGTAAAAAAGCTTACAAATTTTAAAACCTCATTGCAACGGAAAATTCAAACAAGTTGTCTCGTGGTTTGGTTTAATTTTTTCAAAACTTATTTGGTGTACAAAATAATTATATTCATAACACAATTTAGCGTATGAAATGGAGTGCAAAACTGAAAATTAATCCTAAAAACCAATTGAATGGAATACTGAAACTTTGAATACTGAACTGATAACAGATGGAAAAAAATTCAAACACAGGGGGAGTTTTTCTAAGGGTAGACGGCGTTTCTGATGAATAGCACAGGGAGGGCTCTCATAACAAGCGCCGCTTTTTCACTTGATTGAATGTTTCTCATTTTCTTTGCCAGGCACATGCAACAATGCGCTCGTTGGAGATAAAATCTTCATTTCTGTGCGTCCATTTAGGCTTTTTTATGCCGTAAATTTTTCTTGCAGTTTTCTTTAGTGGTCTGTGCCATACCGATTCTTTTTCTTTCCACATTAAACAATGATGTCTGCCGCTCTCCGGATCGTTGATAATTTTCATCGGTTGGCGTTCCATTGTCTTTCTTTTCAAAGAAGATAAGATCTTTTTTGGGCATTGAAGGGAGTCGAAGCTAGATTAAGATCCTAAAGGAGCCATTTTTGGTCATGCTTTGTAATGGGTTTTTTTACAAGAAGTCCCCAGAGTATGCCCCGCTGTAGCCGACTGGATTCGGCCGTGCCAAGTCGGTCTCCAACGTATAAATGTTACGGAATATAAGTACGACCCGCAAAAAAAAAAAAAAAAAAAAAAAAAAAAAAAAAAACCCAGGAAAAATGTTATAGCAAAGTTCGAAACTGTTTCCTCAATTTAAAGCGACTAATAATATTAAAATTAATTGAAAAATAAAGCCCAATGAAAATTTAGCATGATTAATCTATGTAGTTCTGTAGATTCTAGTCATATTTTCTTAACGATTCACTAGTCCAGCTCCTACAAAACCAACGATTCCATACCTGTTTTCATTTGTCTCTCTAGGGGAGGGTTTACAACTTAGAGGTACTGTTCCAACGCCAATTGTGTTTTTCACATCAGAGATCACATTGCGAGAATAAAAAAGGGGGTTAGACTGGGAATTTTGAATTTTTTTACTTTAACCGTAACTGATAAAGTTTAACTGCTCCACCCATATCATTTTCGTCCGCACACACACACATCCCTCAAAACGTCCCCCACCAAAATTTCATTCAATTCCAATGAACGGTTTGGTTGCTAGTGGCTCTTGAATAGAGTAAGTTATTTTATAGACACCCTGTATAGTATATTCTACCATACGAATTTAATGACATGTCTATTTATGACTTCAAATTTTAATTTATTTGTAACACGACAGTTCATAATTAAGAAATAATACATAGTACTCTTTGAAGAAAAATAAACAATGCTTAACCACTTTGAAAACTCTCGTTTAATTTTCATCCTTCAACACCCAGCTCCATGGAACTGTAAAACAAATCCACCTTTCAACTGTCACAACTCATTTCCATACGAAAAATTAAATAATTAGTTACGTGTTGAAAAAGCATGCCTCCCAGAGAACAGACCGCAAATAAATAAGTCTAGGATCCGCTGCAGATTAATTGACCGACCTCCTTTCCTTCAAGAGATATCGTAAGAAAAAGAGAATTATTACCACTCACTACACGCTTTGCATATTTAAACGCGAATCCCCCCCCCCCTCCCTCCACAAAATGAAACGCTAACCAATGGTCCCCATTCATAAATTAGATCCTGGAACGACTCCATCAGTGTTTTAAGCCACGCAGAAAACAAAAACCTCATATGGGGTCTTCTGCAAATAATAGTAGACGTTTGGTAAGAGGAGGGACTCGGATTTGATGGAAAGATGGAAAGTGGATGGAAAGATGGAGATGAGAAAACTCTAATTTTGCGAGAGCTTAGTTTCAAAAGTTTTGAAATTTTGTTAACGAATATTAATCGGAGTTGATAAATTGTTTTTATTTTTGTGTGTTTTCGTTACTTTTCTAATTACAAGAAAAATGCTAAGAGTGTAGTTCTATAAAAAATAGATAAAACTTCACCATTTTCTTTATTATCGGAGTGCAGTTCAGGTGCTTCCACATTAACTACTTGAAAAGTTATTTTTTATTAGCAGGATTGTAATTTAATTTAGTTTTTTTATTAGGTCTTTTGATTAAATTTTTACGAGAGATTTTCAGCCATACTTTAGTTTCAACTGATTCTTTTTCAAAAAGAAATTGTTAAACAAGTTAATAAACTTCATTGAACTCTAAATTTGACTAAAAGAAAGACTCTAGGACTGTAATCATGTAATACGGAAATGGTATTCGTTGGATTCGATTCGAAGGCTGCTGAGTTTTCTGCAGGGAGTAAAGCAGAAAAGCAGTTTCCTCGCTTCACCATCAGTTTTCTGTTTGGTTCGTAACAAGAAAATTCCTTTTTAAGAGCTGTTTGCTCTAAGAGTACACAGTTCATAAGAGCAAGAGTTGTTAAGAGTTCACTGTAACTGCAGGTAGCACAAAAACACCAAACACCGGCCAATATCCTTCTGGCAATATTGGCCAATATCGACAACATTATCAAAAAAGAAAGTTTTAGAAAGTTTTTAAAAATTGTCTTCAACCCTTTCAGTTCTAGCCGCCCCAAACTTATCTTAGGATTCAATGGTAATCTCGGGCGGTTAGGATTAAAAGGGTTAATAATTAAAAATGGCACCAAATATCCAGTATTTATTGATATTTGCATTGACCGATATTCTCGTGCTACTTGGGATCAACCCAGCTAATTACACAAGTTGTCCCCTACTCACAACACAACAACTCAAACCACACATCTCTCTCAATTCAATTTATGGACGAACCCCTCATTGAGACAAAAACTCTAATGACTCCCCCCAGCCAACAAATAAATCTCCAGCAGCTCGTGTAACAAAATAGCGCTCAGAGAGAGACATAAACAAGCCATCGCACGTCTGAGACAACGTCTGGCCGCGCTATCATCCCAGTTTGAGCAAATGACCGCCGAGATGACCGTGTTTAGAGAGCGGTTAAGCGCATTTTGATTACGCTTAACCACCCTGCGTCCATTGGGACGTCTGAGACAACCCTTGCCCTTCGCGTGGCGACACTATTTTTCTGGACTAGACTCGTTAACGGACTTTTTAACTACTATCATTACTTCTAACGCGACAGTTTTTTCAGGCCTAATTGATGCGCTCTTCAGACGTCGTCTGATGTGAGGGGTATTGTTTTGATGGGTATATAGACAGTCGGTTACTTGCACAAAATTTCTCGTTGCAACACGTTGAAAACTGATGTTGCTGAAAGAAACATGCGAACCATTTAAAATGACAGTGACATAAGTCCACCGAGAGTAAGGGCGGGATTACATGCAGCGATTAACACGACGCGACTGGGATGTCGAAAATTTCTTATCGTTCTCCATATCGATATCGAATGTGGTCCTTCCATTGGTTCTTCCCGCTATTACGTAGTAGGTACGTCAGCATTTATACGAAAGTTTCCTTCAGTCGCGACGGTAGCGTCGATCTTTTGTCACTCTCATTACTGTAGAACAGAGTCCAAGGCCCAAGGCCATAGGTGATAATGGAAATTGAAAAAGCATGGAATATTGTATAAGTTAGGGGCTATTTGGTCGCTGGGATCGCGTCACGTCACGAGAGGCTGAGAAAAAAGCTTGATCCTCCAATAACCCTCCGAAAAGACAGATTGAATGAAAACGTCACAGCCAATCACAGCTTTGATCCCCAAAATGTACTGCCTACCTCTTTGTCAATCATTGAATTCCTCGTGCTTCCCTCTACCTTATACAGATACCCTCTGTAAAGATATTTCTCTGTGGTCGCTCCATGTAAAAACCCTTCCTATATGAATGTTTCCTGTAACGGCAACCGGTGTTGTTTTTATGGAGAAAGAATTTTTTGGATCTGTTCTTCCAGGACATTTAGAGTAATAACGTCCAATCAATATCCTAGTTTAACCATTATTACTTTTGACTAAGATGTCGCAGTAAAAGATCTAAAATACTAGAAACATAAGTCAATGTTTACTTTAAAAACTTAAAATTTTGGACTTTTGTCATTGTTTTTCTAAGCAGTTCACAAACTGTCTTCTCTATATCCTTTTTTAAAAGTTTTCACTTGAGGAAAATTAAATATCGTAGTATCATTACCTCCGTCATTTGAGGGGAAGAAGGATGAATAATACAAACATTAAAAATACTTATGTAAGATTCTGAATTTCAATGTCGAAAAAAATTCTTTGACCCAATGTTGAGGTTGCCCTTTTAGTATACAGAACGAAGGCCTCATAGTTATTAGTTTACATCAGTTCCAAGTTTAAAGAGAAGTCGTCTACTAATTTTAAATTCCCACGCAATGACGTTAGGACGAATGAAGAAGGGAGATGGTGCTGTTAAAAGCAAACATACTTTAAAGTAACACAGTAAAAAATATTATAAAAATACTAAAGAAAATATTTTACGATATGAAAATTCTTCGATCCTAAAAGCAAAGACTAACAATTTTAAACATCAAACCAAATTTCCCGTGAAATTCAACCCCTGCAGTTCAAAAAACGCTGATATGCACAATTTATTAAAATAAAAGTTGTGATTGATTATCTGGCACGAAATTTAATTAGACCCTTCAGTAAGAAAATAAAATCGGACAATTTCCTTTTATGAAAAATTATTAAAATTTTATTAATCCCTCTTTCTTTCCCCTTTCCTTTTTGGTCTTAAAATTGCTGCTGGGAATCAACTCCTGAGCAAAGCAAACAAATCGTCACAAATTTAAAAGACTAATTAGCTTTAAAACTAAGTAAGAATTTTATATGGGACACTCATTTTTAAAGAAACCAACCAGCTAAACTTTTCAGCTAATTCAAAAAATTTTGAAATTTTATTTTTGAGTTTCTAAAACCTAATATATAAATGGTTTAATTAGGACTTCTGTGCATTAGAAAATCCTTTTAAGCATCACCCCAACTATCCTAGTAATCAATATTCTAGGGTTCAATATCCTACGTGACTTTTCTAGATTAGTTTCCATGACATCTTAGGCTCGTTAGTCCAAAAACAACAAGTTCTAAATCCTCGATGGCTGCTTGAAATAAAGCTCATTTTGGCGATTTTCCAAATCTAGTACCAATAATGTCACATCATTTCCCTCCCTCTTTAATTCATGTTAAAATAATTATGTCAAATGTCAATTACATTTACTATCTTTCGTTTTTATAGTAATTAGATCTCTATGAGAAATCCTTTAATTCGGTTGCACTAACCCTTCTTTTTTAATGACATAAACTCAAAATGTTTTTAAAGTGGATAATAATAAAAACGAAAATTTTCATTCCCTTTTGGTTTCTGGGCTTTTTCAATTGTACGTTGCAATGCAGAGTTCAAAGCGGGAAGTAAATTCTAGTGTTGAGCTATAATCAATAAAATATTTGATTACTTGATATTGGATGATATATTTAATAACATAAAGTGCTCGATACATAATCGGTACCTAAAATTATTAATTTTGCCCCATTGCTATAAAAATCAGAGTATTAGGTTGTATATTTCTGTTAAAAGCAATAATAATATCAAAGAGGTTAATTTGTATAGAGAAAATATTCCTATAATTCTCTGAATGTAATAGGTTACAGTGGATGACAAAGATATAAGGATTAAGTTTCTAACTTGGAAAGGCTTAAAGATGCAGAAAGAAATATCAATAAAATTGATATAGATCTTCGAATTAGTGTAACGGCAATAAAGAAATAATTTTGGAGGCTAAATTCACAAAAAAACAGAGTGAATTTTATGTCCTTCTCTCTACAGTCTACAGCCTCCTTACCCCTTTCTCTTTCTGTGAGTTCATCTTAAAGTGTGTTTTTTTATAGTGTAAAATATATATAAGTTATAAATATGAATTATTTTTTCTTCTTATAGTTAAAATTACAAATTATACGGAAGCAAACATTTTCAGACATGCAAAACACGATAGAAATACATTAATTCACATATTAATGTCAAAAAGCAATCCCTTTTCATCATTCTTGCTCTGTGTCGAATCTTTCACCATTAAAATTGCTCACATTCCCGATCATCAAAATCCTACAAACACACAACAAACACAGCGTTCCTACAGATGACACAGATAAAAATTGTCTACGAAAATCGCGCTGAGTGTGATGGTTTCCCCTCCACAAAATCAACAGCCTTGTCGTCTCCAAAAAGAAGTCTTTATCAACAGACCACAGTTTGTCTCGTCACTTTCGTGCAGTATTTTGAAATACTCAGAGCTGTCATGTCCGAATATGCATACCCTGCAAAATATGATTTACGGCAAAGTTTTTATAGCTCTGCAACTAGCATTTACTGAGCCTTTTTTTATGGGTCATCTCTTATCATAGAGGTAGTATCTTATTACTTAAGGTAGAGGTTCCCAAACAGTGCGATATGGCACGACCACTTTTATAAATTTATTCCCTATCTCTTAACCCCAAAAAATCTCCCTTTAAAGTATTAAAAACTTATTGCATAACTCGAATTTCTGGGTTAGATTTTCCAAACATTTTCGAAGGAGACAATCCCAATCGTATCCCCTTTTTTAGAGAGATGTCCTATTGATATACAATGTTTTCTGGTAATAAGGAATTTTTACTTTTAGTGTAAAACAAACAATGATAATATCCATAGCTATGGAAAAAGACTGTGACAAGTCAGTAAGACTTCGAAAAAATCTCATTTAACGTTTGGCTTGGTAGGATCTCCACGATGATGACAAAAACAGTTTCCAATAAATGGTAGGATCTCGTTTTGCGAAATACATTTGTGCTTCTTCCTAAAAAATATACCACCTTTTGGTTTTAATTTATGTAAGGTAAGGAAAAGGTTTTTAGTATTTTGAAGTTTACACCCTCGTGTAAGGTATGAATGTGAAACTGGTACTATTCGTGAATGCACATGTCTATATTCATGTTTATATGAAACACTGAAACAGGGATGCGTTTTCCCATCTCATACTTTTATTCTTTTGATACTTACAACGCATACTTCACTTGAGTTCCGGGACCTTATATTTCTTCCAAACCCATCACCATGCCAACAATCCGCTTTTCCATTCGCTTTATGCATGCGTCCTTTGGCGGTGTCACCATTCCGCCATAGCGGCAATGACACGGCCGGAGGAGCGTGTAAAACCACCGCCGAGGTTATGGGTCCGGAATGCCCGAGATTTATCTGCCTCGGAACAAAAGGGACGGAGGATCTCCATATCGCGGAATGGCTTTTTATGGAATGTGATGCGAACCCTCTGTGGACGCGACTCTGTCACGGAACGCACGTTTTTTAGCAGCGGCATGTGGCATGCATGTGTGTGGGTTGGTGGGCACGCATGAGAGTATGTGGCTGTGTTCGGAAAACTTTGTTCGAAATCGCGTGCTGGAATGGGAAAGTGAGATGGGGGTTGTTGGGTTGGAATAAAAATAATAACTCTTCAAAGTTAGGAGTTAGATCTGGTAATTTTTGAAGTCTTCACTAACTGATCCTTTTATTTCAATACGTCAGCTAATACACGGTGATTCCGAATTCATGGTAATACATTTTTTTTTTTTGCAAATAGCAGATTTTTTTATGTTAGTCCTTGATTTATGAAATGCTTAGAGTACTTTGCGTTACCAAGCCACTGTGAACCGCCGTGTGAACCAAAGCCACGGAGGTGAGGTACTGTAGCTCACGCCCTACACACGTTCACTCGCGCAACCCCTTGACAAAGGACGTCTACATGGAAAACACATGTGGCCGTCCTTGCTTATCTTCACACACAAGAACAGAAACGAACATCCATGGCCAAACGAGGATTCGAACTCCTGACAAGCGGCTTCGTAGCCAGATACTCTGATCACTTGGACAGCACGCCTGCAGTCCTACAGCAAACTTCTAGGAATGGTAGACATCCCTACGACGTCAAGTCATACAAAAGAATGGGTTCACAAACGCACTCCTGAGGTCCTACAGTATGCAGATAAATTTATGTATTCAACAACCGGTAAAAAAATCCTAAGATCCTCTCTAAGAATCAAGATACGAGTTGCTATCATCAATAAAAGTTTCCCATCCGAAAATGGTCCGGATATTTTTCACACATTTTTTTGTCGAAACTTATTTTAAAACCCTCTTACATAATTTTCCACCAGATGCATAAAAAACCATCCCATTTACCTTTATACAGAAAGAGAATCTAAAACAAAGAATCGTTTGCCAAACTCGAAGGATGTCTCCCGCTGTCAACAGTGGGACCAGAATTTGAATAACAATCCTCACAAAGGAAACGAAAACGGAGTATCTGTCAAAAAAATGACTACAAAATGCCTTAATGCAAGCGGTCCACAATCCATTAAGCGTATACCCACCCACTTTAAGAAAAAAAAGAATACGCCCCACTCAACAAACGGGTGCACGCCCAGCACAACATACTATACACCTCCTACACATGAAAACATGGCAGCGAACACGTGGCTTTTCATTTGTATATGTGAATGTATATTTATTTAATCTGTCGTTTAGAAAAGAATTTATACTAACATTTGTATGACGAAAATTACGATCTAATCACAAAAAATTTATGCGAGCACTTAAGTAATAACCATGAACAATATTTATATAATAAGACTTATTAATAAAATCCTGATTCAGTCATGTCACTAAATATTCTCTACTTTATTTTAATGAGTTCGATAAGGTGGTTGTTTAGGTAGAGTTTTAAGTAAATAAATGGCTTGCTACGAGCGTCCGGCTAATTGTAGCCGATGGCTTGGTGTCCCTGATATGTGAGGCAGGCGAGGGTCCAAAATTTAACTTAATTAACTAACTTAAGTTAACTTAATTTGCATAAGCCGTGTTGTGATAGTTGTTTTTAAACACTGTTCTGTGGGGTTTGGAGAGCAGAAAAAGGAACCAAGCAGTTGGATAACATGGTTTGGAACTGAACAATACAGACTTTTCTCACATATTTGCACGCATGGGAACAATAAATAACCTGAGAACAATACTTAACAAGGACAATTTGCAGTCTCTTAAATAACAATATCATAACGCTACCTACATTTAATCACATAGATTATATAATTTCTATTTCACTTGCACATGAATACGTAGTATAGGTTTGACAGTGACGTTTTGGTCAACCATTGAATTCGTGTTTTTGGAACTTGCAAGCTTAAGTACTTTGCAATTAAGGTTTTCTTCTGTTAAGATTTTAGAAATATATATGTTCTAATGAAACTGGTGTTTCGCATCTTTTTAATAGAGCATTTTCAATCACATGACTTGGACCTAACAACGGCCTTAGCAACAGAAAAGTTACAGTTTTTTGCCCTACAGAGGTTAACAGTTACAGAAAATGACTGGCTGTGGAATTCTTCTATTGGAGCATTTGCAATCACGTGATCCCATACCTAAAAATCGCCTTAGCAACAGATAAACAACGGCCTTAGCAACAGTTAAAAGACCTACAGAAGATACACAGTTAAAAGAAAATAACCGGTTGTGACGTCACCTGAAAACACTCTATAAATACAGTTATTCGGACAGTTCAAAATAGTTTCAGGTAAAGTGCAAAAAAACCTTTTGAAATTCTGCCCATCTTTGCAATACAAAATATATTTTCAAAGTACAACATAGTTTGCAATTTTGAAAATGGCAAAGACGCTAGAGCTTGCCATCGATGAGAGTGAGGCACTGGTTGCAAATTGAAGATCAATGCACTAAACTCAAACCGAAAACACAGAACTCAATCCAAAAAACGGGCATCACACACCTTAAATGCCCGGGCAGAGCTACGCCCCGCTTCAATTACCAAAACCGGCCAGTTTCGAAACAAGCAGCTCCGAACAGAGGCCTCCCGACCTTGATCCGATTGCGGACCAAAAAAAAAAGCCAGAGATAAAAACCCGGGCGAGTTTGTAAGCGAAATAACGTGATTAAGGACCTGCAAAAGGGGGTCGGGCTTGTAGCGAGAGTCGAAATAATGTTGCGTTGATGATGTCCCCAGGACCCGATCTCACGTTCAGTCAAGGAACGGGTTCAAGGTCCACGGGCTGGTTCTTGTTTGGTCCTTTTTTTCTGTTGTTGCTGTCACTTTTCTTTTCTGCTGACTGCGAGGATGCTTCTCTCCCTCTTTTCTTTGTCTTGTTCATCTTCGCCTTCTAATGTCCGTTGACGCCAGTGGGATTGTTCTCTGGTTATGTGTGAAGGTCATCCCAGCATTGGCATTCAGGTGTGTTGGCGCTTTTTGTTCCCCCGGTCGGTGTTGTGTACCAGATAAGCCACTGCCTTGGGAGCCAATTAATAGGGGGGCAGGAAACCCACAGGGGGAGGGCGCTGCAGATATTTCATCCTTGTCGTGTTTATCTTCCATTAAGATTTAGCGCTGCGCGAGTTCCAGTTTCTTTTCTGCTGCTCGCTTCGTTGCAAAAAAGAAAGCGGGGCTCGGCAAGTTTTTGCAAAGGTCTTTTCTCGATTGATGAGATTCGCTGACCACAACTCGGGGAATGAACAATGGCATCGGCCTAAAGCGGTATTTTGTCGTCATTCTTCTATAGAGATAAACAAAAGCGCTCTTGTCTTCTGAATGACGCATTGTTATGGCTGAATGCCTCATTATATTTTACGAACAACCTGGAGGTAAAGTATAGCTGAACACAATCCTCGAGCATTGATCATAGAGGAGGTATTATCATTCACAGACTCCGCACAGCTCTGAGAAAAAAAATTATCATATTCAATCAACCTCTTTGATTGATTGATATGAGAAGCAAGAAATTTTCTTTTCGAAATTTCAGTATCCCCTCAGAAAGTTTACTTCTGGCAATAACCAGTAACGCATTTCATTCATCAAATTTTCTCACATGAAAAGTGGTAATTTTGTTTTTCAGTTTTGTTCAATTTACTTAAAACTGAAAATCAAATCCAAATGAATGAATCATTTACCGTATGACTCAATTTAATTTTCTTCATGCAAACTTAAGCTCTTAGTTTAGAATAAATATAAACTTGAATTAATTAATAAGATAATAAAAAAATCCTTTTATGAGTTTTTATTTTCACAGATAAATTAAAACTTTTAATGGTATTAGGTAAGAACAAAAATCTGAATGGGCAAACAAATTTTAAAAGCAAGACTCGTAAACATGAAATTAACAACCCATATAGACCTTACCGAAGTAGCATAACGTAATACGCAAAATCTTTATTTAATCGAAACAATAATTAGCAAGACTCTCCTAGCACCGCCACATAGCTATCTTTGATATTAAATTATTTGGAATGTAGGAATCCCACACAAATACCTTGCAATACATGTGGGTAGACATCAGGTGGGTTTGATTGTTGCCTCATAAATTGTTTTAGATAAAAGTAAAGGGTGACGCTCATTTTTTGATTGGCATTGACATTTCCGAAATAAAATGTTTGGAACCTGTATCTATAAATCACATTCTCAACTTTAGCAAATAATACAGTCAAACCCGCTCTAATACTTTGCTTTTTCGTGGGTTTTTACGAAAATTTTAGTAGTGAGATGCACCACCTAATGCTAATGAATCACTACTAAGTAAAAAGAGATACAAACTTCTACGATTGGCATTAAATCTAATTTTTAAATCACATTCTAAACCTTAGCAAGTAATAAAGTCAAACCGGCTCTAATACTTTGCTTTTTCGTGGTTTTTTATGAACATTTTAGTAGTGAGATGCGCCACTTAATGCTAATGAATCACGACAATATAAAAAGAAATACTAGCTTCTAGGATTAGCATTAAATCTAATTTTTAACTAATAAATTCTAAACTCGTTAAAAACCACTTAAGAATCACTTAAAAAAGTTTTTAAATCTCTTTTAAACTGCAATGTAATATTTCTGAAAAACGAAGTTAATTTATCATCCTTTAGTAGATAAACTTAAATTTTTCTTGGCGGCGAATTAAAAATTCCATTCTAATAACTACCCGTTGCTTCGTACGATGAACTCGTGCATATCCTTCTTTACCGAGCACCCCCAAATTAGCCTTGAAAATTTATGAATCTCAAATGACTCTTCATAGGATGAAAATAAATATCATTAGAAGCAAATGAGTCAAGATTTTGGTCAAAATGATACCTGGTATACGTGACAGGAAAGGATCAATTACCTATTTTAAATTCCAGTCCACAGCAGCGTGTCTCAGGGATTAAATTTCTCTTCTCCGCTGTTTCAGTTTTATTTTCCGACGAAATTTAAATTCTCCTCCTGGAAAGGGGATGACCTGTAATGGAAATATTTTGGAATAAATTAAACTAAGGGCGGTAATAATAGGAAAGTAAAATGTCGATACTAGAAGCGAGATTATTATTTATTTGAAAATTATAGCAAATATTCTGTTTAATCGTTCTCGAATTTTATTACGATATACGAAATACCTTGAAAGAATAATGAGCTCTTTATCACTTTACCATCATCTTAAACGTTATTAAAAACTTGTCAAGAGTTATTTAAAGGAATATTGAAAATTATTATTGCCAAGATTTCCAAGAATTATTTGCCCAATAATTAAAATTTTGAAAAATTTGAATGTGTAACAAGTATTTTCCCAAATTTCCAACAAATAGAGAAAAATATTTTGCTCTAGATCTTCTCCATTTATTTTCACGAGTAAAAGAAAAGAAATTCATTGCACCAAGTTTTATCCAGTTTTATCCATCCAAGTTTTATCATTTTTCATTGCACCAAGTTTATAACCTTTCCATTTTATAACATTCTTAACTTAACTAACGTTTTAACATTATTGTAAACTTTTCACTGCCCCAACATCACAATTCTGTCTGTGAACTTCAACTGCCGTCATGCTTCTTGCCCCAAAAGTCCAACAACATATTCTTTAGTTGTCAACTCAAATCTCCTCTTAAAAGCATAAGGAAGCATCTTAGCTTCTAAAAGCATTCCTAACTTCCATAGTTCAATACAAAATCTACCGTACGATTGTAAGTGGTATATAAATGTGCTCAAGTTGGGGCAACTTAGATCACAGGCCCAACAAGAAATGGACCTTAATTTAAAATATTATCCTTCGTATTTGCCACTTAAATAAAATTTATTGAATTCCTGATGATCCCAAGATTTCATAAAAGATTTAGGCAAGATGGCGGACGTAAATCAACTTCTCTAAGCTTTGCTTTGATAACAGTTGATGATTGCTGAAAGATTTATGGTATTTTAATATGGTGAATACATCAAATCCAAATTAATTGAGGAAGAAAAGAAACTTTCTAACATACAGGATGTTTCAAAAATTCATTTCTGAACTTTAAGGGTGTGTAGACAACCCAAAGACAGAAAGTGGGGTGCACTCTGCTGCCATTCGTGAGGAGTCCCTAGACCTAGAGTGCGAACAAAAGTTGCCAGAAGGAATTGAAGATGGGCTGTTGTGGCCAAACGAGCAGATATAAAGTTCCAGTAACAATCATCCTTATGAGTGAGAGGAGCTTAGAATGGGTTGTTACAGAAATGACTGACAAATCATATTTCCAGATCCATCAGAGAGCAGAAAACCCCCTCAAAGTCTCTAACTTGTCCCCAAGGTCATCCTCCTAATGTAGCACTTTCTAACGTCTCCTCCCGTTCCACCAAGACGTTCCAAATCCTCTCCGCTCCACAGAAAACGAAAGGATGTGGCAGATCGGGGAACGCATCAAAGTGTAACACTTCGGTCGATGGGAATCCCCGTTCCCCGGTGGTCCCAATGCGACGCGCCACTGGCCACTCGGCCACTACCCCTTCCTCCTTCCATCAACAAGTGGCACTCTTCCTTCCGTCCGCCGTTGTTTACTCCAAAAGGAAATGCACAATCAGATGGAATGCATAATCCCATTATCATCATCATCGTTCGTTTGAGGAGGCCGCTTGCGGTTTGAGGTGGAAAACCTCAAGACTTGTTGTTGTTGTTGTTGGAGGGTGAAGAAACTCTTGAGGTCTTTTTGGCGGGAAGAAACCTGATTATTCATATGCCTGCTGTTTTTGACTTCGAGGTGTGAGAGAACTGGTTATAAGAGGCAGGTCTCGATTCGATAGGCTCTTTACTGTCCCTTCAACTCAAAACTGACAAAACATTAGGTGGAATAAAGGATGGTAATTATGCAGATCCATCCTTTGGTTTTTCAAAGTAGGCGGTGATAAAATTTGGCTTTTTCATGTAGGGCAGAAGATGCAATGCCGATCAATCTAGTAGATTCCTGTAAGGTAAGTCTTGAACCATCCCAAATGATGTTTGCTTGCAAAAATTTTGAGTTTGAATCCCTAAAAAATTATTGTCGACAGAAATCTACATAAAAAGTAAGCAACTCGTTTTAACTAAGCAATATTTTGTGTTGGTGACTGAAAATACGTTTCTCCCCCAGAAAAATTTTCCTTCGAGTCCTTAATTGTTAGTTAGTCCTTATTGTGTTAGTTTTCTTCCTTTACTCTTATTGCAAGGGATGGATCAAATCTGCAACTAATTGAAAAATAAAATTCTACATGCCTTTATTGCAGCACAAAAAGGAATTTCTTGTGATCAATTATTCTTGAAGACTTATATTGCCAGGCAACTTTCCAAATGAGCAAAACCTCTCCTATAGATTGAAGTTAAGTAAAAGGAATTTCACATTCTAATCATTCTATCAATTTAAACCTATCTACTTGGACTCAGTAATTATCAGGCACGCCAGTAGTGTATTCAGGAAAAAAATTGGAGGGTATTATCGGAATTTTGGTTACTGGATGAGGTAAATTTACTCCTTTTCTATGGTGAAAAAAAGAAAATTTCTTAATTTCGGGGGATATATCCCCACTTGGCTACGCCCATGAAGCAAGCTGTCCATGGAGTATTTAGCATCCCAGGACAATGAACAGATACGAGCACAACCTTGTAGGCAAGTTCAGCCTGGACCTGGACAGGTGTTCATAGAAACTCATAAGAATCCTCGATTCAATTAGTTATACCACCAACATACTTCCTTCATTTCCTTTACCGAAACGTTGTTTGACCTTTTCACCAACCTACCACTTAAGGGAAAAGTACATTCCCAGATACCATTTAACCGCAGACGAATCATAAGGTCATTGCTGTTACTTGATAAGGTGCATGTTGTAATTCCCAACCTACCTTGCTGCTACCCTATTTCCCCTTTTAAGTTATCAAATACCCCCCCCTAACTCCCACCTAACTTCAGTAATCCAAAGAAAAAATCTCCACCTCCTGGGAAATTCCAATTAAAATAACCGACAAAAATTCTGAAAAACCCCACTACATGCTGTTTGAAGATTCAAAAAGTGGAAACCGGATATCGAAAATAATGACCAAGTTCTAAAATCTCACACCACTCATTAACAACTTCGAGAAACGAAAGTAGACACTTATATCAACTTCCTCCAAAGTTATCTTAGGTTTATTTTACTTCCAAAGCACTCTGCATGAGATCCACATAACGAGGCAAGCATTAAGTCACCAGCAGAGACTCTCTGATTGACAAGACGTCGGTCGTGCATGGAGCTTAACGGATGTGAGATGAGGAGACCAAGTGAAGGATTTTTCTCTTTTTCTGCCATTTCTAATCATACGTGAAAGTTAAGTGAACCAGAACTGCTTTTCATAGTAAGTGATTTTGATATGGAGTTTTGGGAACGGGCAAACCCGTCGGACAAGGTGTGTATAATGAAGTAACTGAAGTGTATTTCTCCTCAACATGCTATTTTTCCAAATTTGGTATCTTTTTTTTCTAAAAATATGTAGGTTTTGTTACAATTATTGGTATTTCCTCATGTTTTTCTTACGAAATAAACACTCTTCATTTCTTTTCTTCTAGGAGGTGGCTTTACTAAAAAAAGAATTTTTGTTGAAAAAAATTATCCCTTCAGGAACTCAAGCATTGAACATTCATTAATGACACTAAATGTCAATACAAAACAATCGTACAAGAACATTGCAAAACAATGCTCCAGTGCTGTCTCTTTAATTTTTACAAACATGAATAAAAAGGGTATTTGTAAGAGATAATTCAGAGAAATTCCGATCCAGACATTGGTTTTTGAAGATATCGCATAGTAATATATCTGGTGCTATGGAGAAATTTTTACACTCTCGTCGTTGATATAGAATCTCGTTTCCGATCCATGTAAAGAGTCGTATAGAGGTGGCTTGAACCGTGTTATAAAGTTACGAATGTTTTAAAGGAAGACATCAACAATTAACATCTTAAGAGTGGTGTTTGTTTTCATTTCACGATAGAAGACATCAGCACCACTAACTATCAAAATCCATTAATCGATTAGCTCTATTAATAACCCATGTAATACAACATTCTAGTTCTATAAATATTCAGAATAAGGTTGAAATTTTCTTAACACCTAATACCTACTTAATCCTAAAACGTTAAAATTTTACATTCTAACATTTGACTTGATAACAAAACGAATTGCTACCTTGAAAACTTAAATCTCCTAGATATAGGTATTTCTCGAAATTTTAAACCCTCTAATACAGAAATGAGCAAGTTTAGGCACAGTGTATGTTCTGATTATAATAATGTTTTTCTGTAACAATTACAATATTAGAAGAACAAAATTCTTACTGAGGAATCTATTGGTATACTGATTGTGTTTTTAATACGTAGGGTATTCGTATTTTGACCAATGTTTTGCTAGTCTAATCGGTTCATGCAGCACACACAGTTGACTATTTTGATAATGTTTAAGTTCTTCATCAATGGATATGGATGAACGATAAATTGTCGGTCACAGTTATGCTTTAAAGAATTACAAATCACACATTAATTGTGAAGGTAAAAGATCAGACGTAATAGGCTTCCCAGACCAAATTATCGGTGCCAGGTCGTAAGCAAGATGGTTTTACACAAGCTAAAGGTCATAAAATCTGAAAAACCTGTTAGAAAAAAGTAGGGACTGCACAGAAAGACTTGTGATCTTTTGACGATTTATGAACCATAACGTAAGGTTAGTTACGCCCATTGGAAGCTCAACCCTAGCAGCACAAATGTTCAAGATTCGTCCAATTTTTGTCCTGTATGGCCGAATTTCTTTTTCTTCTAGTTACAGTTATGTAAACTTGACATATATTTGGTTTGATATAAGCTGTGCCACTAGGGAAGAGCATACCGAGAACTGTCGTATTTATTCAACAACCTTCATTCATTATACCAATACCACACAGTTTTACTGTGTTGTTTTAATCTGAACTTTCTTACTCATATATCAACAAACCAAAAACTCAAACCGCACCTTGAAAAAATATTTTGGGTAAACATTACGCCGGAAAACTCAAACTCTCCAAAACTAAAAACCCGAACAAAAACAATTTCGAATGCACATTCTCAGGCACTTTCACACGCTTTCCTCATAAACAAAACTCGGTGAATTCAATGACCATCTGAATCGATCGTTTCTCATCCAAGCCTGTCACGCAATATTAAAAAAAGACAGAAAGTTGTCCAGGATATACAGGTCTATACACGCCAGCCCCTAAACCACAACGTCGGAGGTCAGTCACCTGGTGGGAAGTGACCACTTCCATCCTGGCTTTGAACCTTTGAACTAATATGCATGCAAATCTTTTCTCGCTGGCTATTGGCTTGTTTGGGGAAGAGCGAGCGAAACTGGCTCAAACGGAAATTCTACAGACGGCCGCATCATTTGGTTGATGGGTCCACAGGATTAGTGATCCTGGCAAGTAATTTAAAATAAAGTCGAGGGAGGTATGGATTTATTACTTACAATACTGACTCATGCGTCATGCCCTAAATATTTGGATGTGTCAATAAGAGAGATTCATCATTTTATATTTAAGATGTAATAAATGATGAAGAGTCATGTACCAGGGGTGAATGAATGTGCCCCACCACCACGTCACATTTTTTAAATGCAGTGGAAGTTCTTACAGCTAACCGATTTTCAATGACCTCTGCTATTGCTACAAACAAGACCATGCAATAAAACTACTCTCACGGTGAACAATCTCAGAATCAAATCACAACATCGAATACTTACATCGAGAATTTGTTAATACGTATACAATACATCCACGCTGATTTATACGTCTTGATCAAGCGAGCTGCATGCACAAATTAGCGTAGTCAATTAACGAATACAATACCTGTCGCGTGAGGTAGAGTCACCGAGAGAGACAAGCTCAAATTTACACTAAATCATCAAATACTGTTACTTATTTTTTTTTTAATTCACTTGTCAACGAAAAATATTTCTTTGGAACAGAATTTATTGAACTTATTTCTGTAATTCTAGTAGTCTAACTTACCAAAAAGTATTAGAAAAGATGGCTTAAATTAGTTGATTGCTTTTTAAAAGAGCGATTATCTCAAGACAAACTAATGCAGTTTCTAAAGCACAGCATTTTATTTGGACTTCACAAATGGGCCCTTATTAAACTTGTATGCTTTGGTGAGAAAGTGAATTGGTGCAATTGAAGACTGAACATCAAACAACGAGCTAACTGCCAAAAATTTTAAAATGTCAGACCCGAAAAATTAAACTAAATCCCATCTCCAACAACCTATAAAGTTGGCATTGTGCAACCGTAAATTCAAAATTAATAAATTCAAGTATTTCTTGAATTGTGCTACGACCATGAAAGGTAGCTCATTCAAAACCCAAAAGATAACCTGATATGTATGATATTCATGAAAATCAACTTTAAGATGATCAATTACAAACATAACCTATAAAAACACAACAACCTATAAAGTTGGCATTGTGCAACCGTAAATTCAAAATTAATAAATTCAAGTATTTCTTGAATTGTGCTACGACCATGAAAGGTAGCTCATTCAAAACCCAAAAGATAACCTGATATGTATGATATTCATGAAAATCAACTTTAAGATGATCAATTACAAACGATCAAACTTTTTAGCCCCTTGCTAGTTTTTGATGGTATTGAATATGTGCAGCCAGATCTTCAGGCACAAATGAAACCAACCAGGGGCGTCATTTCAGTTTTTGGTTGGGGGGGGCAAGGATTTTTAAGTGGGGCTGAGCCACGCCGTAACCAAACTTGTTTTTTTTGGGGGGGGGGGGGTTGACTCAACATCATGAGCCCTAAGTAAAAATGGGGGGGGGTCTGGGGGTCATCCCCAGAAAAATGTTGAGAAATTTCGCCTCATTTTTACAACATTTAAGTTAAATCCGAGGAAAACAGTCCCTTGTAAAACACATAATTTTTTAGAGAAAAAAGTTACAAATAAACGTCAAAGTTTCAAGGGGAGCCGGAGGTCCTCCCTCAGAATTTGAAAATTCCCCTATAAACCAGTGCTTTACCTCCTTTTCAAACTCCTTGGTTCCCATTCCCAAAGGGAACCGCTTCTTGTAAGAGGCAGAATTTTCAAGGGAGAAACATTGTATAACAGACATCAAAGGTCACGAGGGGGTTTGGGGTTTCTACCCCAGAAAATTTTTAAATTTGACCCTCAAAAGTAGTGTTTTAACTCTTTTTGGGACTTTTTGAGTTAAATCCAATGCTCCTTGTGGAAGTTTCAAAATTTTTAAGGGACTTGCAGCAATGTTTCACTTAAGAGTGGAAACCTTGGGGGGGGGGGGCAATTGCCCCCCCCCTGCCCCCCCTAAATGACATCCATGAAACCAACATCTTCAGCATCCCAAATAACGCCAAATGTTTTTTCGACGTAGAAAAGAATTTGCGTTGCCAGTTTGACCGATTCTCCACACATGGCAATTGTCGCCAGGGATACCGAGAAAACAATCATTGTTCTTCATTCATGGAAAGTCTTCTTTTCACCCCTCCTAAGTTCTCAGAAATTAAAACGTAAAGCGGAAAAGGGGCGGACCGATTTCAAACTGAGAATTTTGTTTTCTATTTTGTGGAAATGGGGTTTGTTTTCTTCCAAAACAATGGTTTAATTATCCTCATAAGAAAAAACTGAACTGTGGTTTGACTGAAAGTACGAAGAAATTTATCATTTAACAGTAGTTGAATTTTCTAAACTCGGAATAGAAAGTTTTTTAAAATAAGGTTATAGAAAAGTATGTGCATATTAAAGTGAATTACAGTGAATTAGAATAGAATATTTATTTGCCTTTCAGGCCGAAGCCCGCTAACAAAGGTGCTACATGATTAACAATTAATCCATTAATACAAACAAAATACAATAGTACCGTGCTATTAATTATATACAATATAAATACAATTAATACAAATTAATAAGTGAATATAAAAGAAGAAAAAAAAACATTTCTCTTTTAAATAAATTAAATAATTGATTCGAAAAAATTAACTACTCAACTAGCCAATATTTAAATAACTGCAATAAATAATAATATGGTAATATACGGTGCAATATATAAAATATAGTCCAACAAATTATAAAATAAAAAAAGTAAACTCAAGAAATCACACCTCCGTGACAACCCCCTCCCCAACAAGAAATAAGTTCAATATTGTAATTCCCTCATGAATTCTCCAAAGAATGACTCTCCAGCAGGAACCGGTTCATTCTTTGTGTAAATAAAGTATGAAATTAATAGATATTTGCCGTGATTATAGGATAGAGACAGAGAATTAAGTCAATCAATGTTGCCAACTGAATTTAAGAATATTATATGCGTTATTAAACAAGATAAAATAACGCCAGATAAAAAAGATTTTTCTAACTTTTCCTGATAAGTTATAGCAGAAATATGAGTGCTATTATACTTGTATGTGGAATGAGAATGGTACTTGGAATTCCTGTCATATTTTTGGTCGTCCATTCATAGTAAAAATCGATACACTTTCAAAAAGTATACAAACATAAAGGCTGAAATTTAGTGAGAGTGCCTATTTACAACAATAACAAAAGGAAGGGGAAAATATAGAGAGGAATGGTGTTGGCACAGTTTTTGTATAGTCTTCAGGCTCAGTCTTTGGTTATCTAAAAAATCTTTTAGCGAGGTTAAATTTAGCACTCAATCAGAAGGGTATACACAGGTATCGTATTGTTTAATTCTTTTGAGTTTTGACGACGGTTGTTAAAAGAATTTGTCTTCTTTATAGCGAGCCTTCCACCTTTTCTGAAAACCACAACTTCAGTTTTAGAAATAAGGTTTCTTTTGCAAATCAATAGGAGATTCAGCTAAGATTACTGAATCATCTGCATAAAATAAACTCGTATCAAAAAATTTACCACATTTTTTTAATGGGATAGTGTTAAAAAACTATTACCAAAAAAAAAACTATTGTATCATTTTACTTTTGCAACTTTAAGTTCATAGCAAACAGACATATGATGTGGTAGTATTTATTATTCTAAAAAAAGACGAAGAGCTTAAGAAAGAACGAAACCTTCATAACAAATTACAAAATATATCCAGAAACTTCATTAAATCCAGGGTTGATGGATTTTAACCCTCAAAACTTCATTAAATACAGCATGCCAAAAAATATTAAGCAACAAAAAAAAAAACAATGGTCTATAAAAAACTGTTATCAAATCCCCTGCTCCATTAATTAGCCCGACATTCCTAACATCACATCACACTCCGATTTAGGCAAAAAGCTCTTCGGAAATTAGAACCGTTTTATTCGGAAAGGTAAATGGCATCCCCTCCGGACCGCAGTCCCGATTGGTCGGCTCCTCGAACCGTAACCCCGTGTTGATGACCATTTTCTCCTCTTGTGCCAATGTCACGGATTCAGATGGGTTAGTTGACTCCTGACTCAGCAGCCCACTCTCCCTCCGAACCCATTCGCTGCCGTCACTTTTTTTTTTGGTGGTGGTTGGTTCACGTTTTTCCGTCAAATCGGACGTGGTGTGTTTTTTTCTTGTATCGGGCCGTCGATTTAGTGGTGCGGGGATTTTTATGATGTCTCTCCGCTCCAGATTTTGGAACAAGTGCTAGTTGATGGCTAACTACTTGGGAGGAGTCCGGAGATCACCATCACTAGTTCGGGCTAAGGGCAGATGGTCAAGACTGTGATTGTGTTAGTTTAGTTATAGAGTGTCCAACACTTTTTTAGCCAAATACTCCACTCCCAAAAAATAGTCGGATATTTTACACATGCACTGATTGTATGAAACATTTTTAATATTTTCAAATCATTGAATGAACTTTAAAACACAAATACGGTCATAATAATACATATGACTAATTAAGATGCTTCATCTCAAGAAAAGCTTCCCGTTGCACAAAACACTGATTGTATATCTTTCCATAAGGGAACAGACTTATTCAAATAAAAAAAACAAGAGGGGATACTTGAGGGAGTACCTAGTTGTTAAACCTTCAAACTCTAGTATAACCAGCCTCAATGGATGGGTGAGGCCAGGAGCACGTCATTTAGAACGTGTGACTGAAAGTCACAGTCAGCTGAGGCTAATACCCTTGTTTTCCCAAGCAAACTTTATCCACATCAACTCATTAGTGACTCATGACCAACGCTGATTTTATAATGAATTAATTTTAAAGAAGGTAGAAAATTTGTGTGGACGCCATGCGGTGTAAAATGTACATTTATTACATCATAGCATATTCGGAGAAAAAAGTACTGTTGATGCTAAGAATAAAAAGTTATATAAAGTTAGATGTTATACGTTGTACATATAGTATAGTATATATCGCTGGTGTATCATGCAATAATTTCACTTTCCTTATCCCTCATATTCAGTATGAGGGTGGGTTTACCTGCAGCGATTAGAACGACTCGACCGTCGTGACGTCGTGAGAGGTTGAAACTTTCCTTTTAATGCTGACGTTACTACGTAATAGCGTGAAAAACCAATGAAAAGACCAGATTCTAAATCGATATGGAAAGCGAAAGGAAATTTTCGGCCGTTTTTCCATTCGATGTGTGGGTAGCGTCGCTCGAGTCGCTGCACCTTCCCTAATTAAAAACTATGGTTTTTATTGAGTTATTGAGGTGATTTTATTTTTGGAATTGTATGTTTCTCAAGAAGAGAGAAGGAAAAGAAAGAGCAGAGGTATAAAAAATAATGGAAAACACAAAAGGAAAAGAGAAATAGAGAGAGAGGTGAAAGAAACCGAGAGAAAGATAGAGAAACGAATGACAAATAATTGAGAAAAAGATATATGAAAGAAAGGAAAGAATGAGGGAAGAAAGAGAAAGAACGTAAATGAGAAAAGGAAGAAATGTTTCCCATAGAGTGACACGTAGAGGAGGGAGGGGGTAAAAAATCTTGAGAAAAAAATGTGAAATCATTTATGGAAGGTCGCGAAGTACCCTGATACTGCAGATGAAGAATTTTCGATTAGGGACATCATTTCACAAAACAAGCGATATGACAAAAATAGAACTCTGTGTCAGTCGGAAAAAAAATTCCCTATAGGCCAGTCACTAACGACATCGAATCGGGCAAAAAATCGCGTAGTTCCAATTTTTTTCTTATGTTGTTAGGACCCATACCAGGAGTTTGTAACCAATTTTGCAGCTTCGAAAGCCCTGTGCTAACTGCACAATCCTCGAAAAACCTCAAAAATTTCCGACTTTTTTCAGTTTTTGGCTCATAACTCATAGAAAATACATCCCCCGGAAAAAGTTTCAGTTATCATTTTTAAAGTACATAAAATTTGCAACAATTTAAGACCATTCCAAGGTTTGTAAGTCCAATAGATTCCAAGTTGCATCTCTTCAAAAATGAGCAATTTTTTCCCAAAAAATCTAAAATTTGAGTGCAAGTCGTCTTTTTAGCAACAAATCGGCTATAAAACCCACCTTTGAGGGAAGTAAGGGTAATTAATCTTCAATGCAGTTATTTAGCTTTAATTTAAGCCCAGAATGAAGTCTGTAGGCCTCATAGTTCTTACTTTATCTTAAAAAAAAACAAAAATTGGGAAAATAGGAGGAGTGGAACCTGGCGATTTGTGGGTATAGTAAAAAAAGAAGAAAAGTCGTACAAAATAATGTAACGTTATGAAAATTCGTATTTATTGATTTAAAATATTTCATTTTACCACATACATATATTAATTAATTAATTATATATTATTAATAATTTTTAATTTAATTAATTATAGTATGTATTGAATTTAAACAAATGGTTCAAAGGAAATCTCAGGCTTGTTTCTCCTCCAACGGTGCAGAAATGTCGATGTCTTCATTTTTTTCGGATCTTGTCTTCATAGTTTTCTACCTCAATTGTGGGAATATTGTGGCATGACTTTCCCCGATAGAACTTTTAGATTACCCAACATTTACATTTTAATTTTTCTTGCCAGGATAAGGCTAAAGTGGTGTAGAAATGGGTGAATGCCTGAAAGAATAATTCAAATCCAGTGGAGAATGATATATTATTTACTACATATTTGTTTAATATCTCCATATGTTTCCATGTTACAGAAAAATACTGCCATCATAACTGAAATTGTTTGGGGTGTTGAAGTTAAATGCCATATTCCAGGAGAAAATTTTCTGTCCAACGACAACAACAAGCAACACCTGATCGACTCCATCTGTGTTCTGAAAAACGAGTTACCGAGGATGCATAGTGTACTTAGAGTATAGTCGTAAGGACGCTTCTCTCGACAAACGCAGTTCTTGTAAAAATGTCTTCATTGTTAGTATGTATGTAGACCTTTGGGCTTTCTTGAATGGATTGGGCTTGATAGTGGAAAACATGCTTTTCAAGAATGGTAACAAGGGTAAATCAAGTTGTAAGTAGTTTCCTTTAAATATAGTTTCATCACACAAAGCTGTTATTCTCCCCTGAATTTGAATTATTCCTTCAGGCGTTCACCCATTTGGGGACGTCCATAAGTTACGTGAGGTCAAAAAAAGAGGGGGGAGGGGGTCCAGCAAAATCTCACCATGGGTGAGGGGGGAGTCTAATAAAATCTCACGTTACTATTTTTATTTTTGGAAAGTCCGTCTTTTTTTTTTGTCATTTTTAGCACAGTTTTAGGAAAAATGCGTAGATTAGTGAAAAAAGCGAATCATTATAGCCAGTCAGTCGTGATTATAACGATTTAAGACCAATAATTTTTGATTTCAACATGTATTTGCGCATCAAAACTTTTGCAATGTGTATTCAAGGTCATGCCAATAGGACGAAACAAGCATGGCTAGAAAATATAAAAGAAATTGATTTATTTAAAAGTTATGCAGAAAATCCCAGGCCCAGGTAAGATTTTGGGATTAAGATTTCGAAAAAAAACACCTCACGTAATTTATGGACGTCCCGTTTCCTTTTTTTTCCACTTTAGCCTTATCCTGGCAAGAAAAATTAAAATGTAAATGTTGGGTAATCTAAAAGTTCTATCGGGGAAAGTCATGCCACAATATTCCCACAATTGAGGTAGAAAACTATGAAGGCAAGATCCGAAAAAAATGAAGACATCGACATTTCTGCACCGTTGGAGGAGAAACAAGCCTGAGATTTCCTTTGAACCATTTGTTTAAATTCAATATATAGTATAATTAATTAAATTAAAAATTATTAATAATATATAATTAATTAATTAATATATGTATGTGGTAAAATGAAATATTTCAAATCAATAAATACGAATTTTCATAACGTTACATTATTTTATACGACTTTTCTTCTTTTTTACTATACCCACAAATCGCCTCCACTCCTCCTATTTTCCCAATTTTTGTTTTTTTAAGATAAAGTAAGAACTATGGGGCCTACAGACTTCATTCTGGGCTTAAATTAAAGCTAAATAACTGCACTGAAGATTAATTACCCTTACTTCCCTCTTAGATGGGTTTTATAGCCGACTTGTTGCTATAAAGACGACTTGCACTCAAATTTTCGATTTTTTGGAAAAAATTGCTCATTTTTGAAGAGATGCAACTTGGAATCTATTGGACTTAAAAACCTTGGAATGGTCTTAAATTGTTGCAAATTTTATGTACTTTAAAAATGATAATTGAAACTTTTTCCGGGGGATGTATTTTCTATGAGTTATGAGCCAAAAACTGAAAAAAGTCGGAAATTTTTGAGGTTTTCCGAGGATTGTGCAGTTAGCACAGGGCTTTCGAAGCTGCAAAATTGGTTACAAACTCCTGGTATGGGTCCTAACAACATAAGAAAAAAATTGGAACTACGCGATTTTTTGCCCGATTCGCCCTTTTTTATGTCGTTAGTGACTGGCCTACTATGTGTTCAAGTATTTCTTTCCAATTTAAGTCAGCAGTGCATGTTACGGGTCAAAATATAGTATTGTTGTTTGCAAATAGATGGCAGCAGCAAATTCCTTATTATGCCACTCAATGCAACACCCTCTAGGGGAGCCATACTACTTGTTTTCAAGAAAAAAGGGGAAAATTTCAAATATTTGTACAATTGGTTGAATTTTTTTTTTAATTCTAGAGGGGACTACAGCCTAATAATAGCCTTTCCCCCTGGATTCGCCCTTGCTTAGGAAGTTGATTTATTTGGATAGATGGCAGCACCTTCTGGTGATGTATTTTATTGGTTTTTATCATAAAAACTCTTCTCGTCCTCAGGCGCAGGCTTGGCTGAGTGGATACTTCGTACTAACATTGTATACTTGACGCTGTCCTTCTTTGAGGGGCAGCTCTTACATTACCGCTGGCGCTGTCTTGCGTTTTGCCAATTTTTATAAAAGGATCTCGTATATTTTTTAAGTGATAATTCATTTCAATAGTTTTTATGATCTGTAAGCAACTTAAATTTAAGTGTTAAAAGCACCTCCTGATGCGAGGGAAGATGGTTGCGAGTTCGAATCCGAGGGAGTCTACAATTTTTTTTTTCTCACCGAGCCAATAAAAGGAGTGCTCTATACTTGTGTTTTACCATCCAAATTGCAGTGCACTAAAATAGTTTTATACAGGAGAAAATGTAAGTAGACTGAGGGTCGGCTATATTGTACAGTTGAAATGTACATAGTTGATGGATTTATTCCCTTTTTCAAACTTATGAAATTTCAGATTAAAAAGTTCTTAAAACCACTTAAATTGACAATTAAATTATATTTATTCTTAGTTCACTGCTCAAAAGTTAGAAATAATAAAAAGACTAAGACAAGAAAGAAGAAAATTCAAAATTAATATGAAACTGAGTTATCATGTCAAGGCTAGTGATGAATTTCAATGGAGTCCAGCAGCATTTACTTGATAAAAAAGGTAAAAAAAGTGGAAATTTAAAAGAAAATTTCTTTTAACTTAGTTTATACAAAGAGTAAGAGAAGAAAGACAAAGTAACTCAAATTTCAAATTTGATAAAAAAAAAATACAATGAATGGACATCGATTTTGTCCACTACAGGGGGCTATATCTGCACCATGATTCAAACCACCTGCAAATTCAAACACCGCACTGGAAACTACTTTGGTTGAAACGTTAAACTTACGAGAGTTACGTTAAACGAAAACGAGGAAACGTTATACTGTCTAGTATCGTACAGACTGCAAGGTTACTTACCCTGAGACAAGCTTAACTTTACTTCAACAAACCCTTACTAGAAACAAAACAAAGGAAGTAGTCCACAGCGCGGTGTCTGAATTTTGAGTGAAATTAAGAACGTCAATTTAGAAATATGATTATTTTGTTAAACCCATGTATATGTTACGGGCAGTGTGATAAATCCGGGCATTATTAATAATGCCCGGGCAATGTGATAAATTCAGTGGAATTTATGAATGAAATTTATCACTTTGCCCGCCTCCACTTCGGGCATTATTAATAATGCCTGATATTAATAATCACTTTGCCCATAACATATATATAGCGTCTTTTAACACGATTTGCGTAGCAACCCAACAGGCTTTCTGTTTACGCAGTTTTTCCTTTCGTCATAGAGTCAGTAAACGTTGTTGTCGGGTATAGTAAAGGGCGAAAATGTCTTGTTGTCACAACCATTTATAACAGAATTAACATATAGATCAGGCCTACACAACTTCAATTGCGTTGCGTGCCAAAATTTGTCATCGTAATTATTATCTGTCCGAAAAATAGATAAATTTTTCTATTGGTTGTTCACGAAACTCAGAAAAATGTAAAATAATTTAGGGGAAAAGGATTTCGTATAATCAAGATTTCAAATCATTCTTCAAGTTTTATATTGAAATTTTAATGAAATTTCTATATTTTTGTCGATTAGGGGTATTTTAATTAAACTTTTTGAACCAGGCGCAGCTTCCCAAATACGTTGTGTGAAAACTATCCAATCAACTGAACTTTTTTCTTGTTTTTCATTAAGTCACTAAATTACAATGCTAATAATAAAACGCTTCCATCATTTTGTTTGACTCATTTAAATAGCGTTCTATCCTTGAAATATTGAACCATGGGCAAATTCACCATGACAGTAATTTGCAAAGGAATTAAAAGCAAAAACAAAAACTAAGTGTTTGGAACATGGAGCTTATAGAGGATTCAGCTGTTGTTATAGTCTGTTCATTTAGAACTGGCGCCTGAGAGGAAATGTATTAGAAGCAGTTACTATTGTAATTATCATCGAAAGCATATTCTTCTGCAATGACAAGGTAGCCGAAACAGAAGTAGTTAAAATACTGTAAAAAAAAATCGGTCACTGAAGTTGTGTGACGACCGTCATGGAGATACCCATTCTTTTTTTATCGCTATGTCCTCTGTGATTGTATTGTATATTAGGAGAGAGAGGATTAATTATACGCGCTACAGGAGCAGATGGATAGTTCTGGTAATTGTTAAAAAAGCAGATGGGCCGTACTGAACAATGAATGCAAATTAAAACAAAGCCGTAGAAAGCATGGAGCTAATATTGAAAGCATAAAGCTGTTGATAAAAAAAGCAGCTGAAAAGAGAGATTGAACGTCTTATAAAATATCCGCTATACAAATCGAGGTATGCAAATGCAAGCTTATTTAAACTACACTGCAACATTACTTGACCCTGGAGAAACAAAACAAACAAAGTACAGTTCCCAGCGCGGTGTCTGAATTTTGAGTGAAATGAAGAACTCCAATTTAGAAATATGATTAGTTTGTTAAACCTATGTAAATATAGCGTATTTTTATTACGATTTGAGTACCGAAATCCCACGTAGCAACCCAACAGGCTTTCTGTTTACTCAGTTTTTCCTTCCGCGTAGCGACGTCATGGGGTTAAGAAACGTTGCAGTCTAGTAAAGTGAACACGAGCACACTTTGAAAAACCTAAAGAACTCTGATGAGAAGAGTGGAAGGCCCTTATAGTATTATTTTCCGCATAATTTTAAATTGTTTAATTTTGTTGTTATATTGATTGCATAAATTGAAATAATAGAAAGTAATTACTACTGAAAATCTCAACTAAAAGCTAAATTAAATGTAAACCGCGTTAGACATTTTAAAACTCCTTCCAAATCACGAATCTAGTAAAAAGTTTCAAAAAGTTACCTAAATTTAGAAGAATAATTACTGGTCGATGAAATTCAACTTCAAAAAAAATTCTGGAATTCGTAATTTTTTTTATTTACTATCTGGACGTTTACATTGACCGTTTCATAAAATGTCAGTTTTTGTCCTAGAAGTGAATCGTGACCTATTACAGCATGTATTGCAAGGGTTTGAATTTTAATTAAATGTTAAAAAGTAATGTGTGATTTAAATATCACTTGAATGTTTAATTATTCTTGGAATATCATTTCACGATAAAGAAAGTGATTAAGGATAAAGACGATTTAGGGAAGTTTTAATCAAGATCAATCGACATATCATCACTTAGACTTAAATCGTCAAAACAACTCGTTTTTTAGCCATTTTGATTTTTTTTTATCGCTTAGTTTCTCCAGGAGAGAAAAAAAAACTTGATTAAAAATTAAACTTAAATATTTTAATCCAAATTTTCGAAGCAACTGTTTAACTAACTTGAATTCGATTAATTCAATTTAGGAATTTCAAACTACTATTGTAACTTTAAAAAAATTCAAATAAAAATTTAAAAATTTATTTTTTTCTTCTCTCCTGGAGAAAATAAGCGAAACAGTGATATGAACTTTTAAACCTAACGAAAAGGATGTATAAAAATTGACATTTTGATAGTTTTCCCAAAAATATTATACCTTTTCCTTTAATTTTTCTCGCGTGTTAAAACATATTTTTTTTATTTTAAATTGAAAATGTTTTTATTAATAAAAAATCCAGTATAACCAGCTTCACAGGGGGATGCCATGAACAGAGCTGTTACAGAACATGACTGAAAGTCACAGACCTTGTTTCCCCAAGTTAACTCAGTCCTCATTTTATCGAGCCCGGAGGGACGAAAGTCTGCGTTTCCCTTGTCTAACCTGGGAACAGAACTCGGGACTGTGGGGGTGGCAGAAATTGAACCTGAAAACAACCTGAAATTGTCAACCAATCGACAACCACAAATTTTAATGATAAACTTCCCTACAAAATATGCAACTTGGTTGCAAACATCGGATGCGGACAACGAGGTTGGCAAACAAACTGACACTGGCCGTAGTTCTTTTAAAAAAAGAACCTTTTCGACATCGTTGAATTTAATCGCTAATGAGTTGTGCGATTATGCACTTCAAGCGAAAAATATGTATATAATTCCTTTCCTGAAAATCTGTATTGAATCATCATTTTTCATGGTAAGGAAGCAATTCGAATTTGTGTCTTGATTAAGCAAATAAATCTTCAATGATGTATTTATGTTTTGATAGACGAATAATGAATTGTCACCAATCATAAAATATCGCTATGGGTGGAATATCTTTTGATAGAGTGTTTCAATTAAGTTTAACTTTTGAAATCGGAATGATCATATTTAAAATATCCTACTAAAATTAACAAATCCTATCGTATCAACAGTTATTTTATGGTGGAATAAAAGTATTAGAAATCGATTCAATTTAAATAAAACCCGTGTGAACTATAAATTGTCCCTTTGTAACTTGTTTGGCCAAGACGCCATTTTAAATCTACGACAGTAATCCGGAAATTCGTTTTAGTATAAATTCCTCTCCTTTTTAGAAAACGATCTTCCAAATTCTAAATTCTTGTTTTTAATTTGCTAGAATAAACAGCGTGATTCACTTAAAAATTCATCCGAAATCCAGGAACTAATTGCTCATTGGACGTTAAACTGGATCTTTCCGGTCTCAGTGATGTCACTTGATTTCGGGATCCAATCAAAACCGCAGATTCTCCCGCCGCAGGTACGAAATCTTCTGCTGCTCCACAGACGAGATTGACAGCTGCATTATTATTTTTGTTTTCTCCTGGATACGACGCCTGGATATACGTAGTTCTACTTTTCGAACAACAATTACAGCATTTTGGATACATTTCAAGACCCAGAGGACTTAACGAGAATACAGGTTAGATTGAAAGCAGTGTGGTGGTTCTCGAACTTTTTTTTTAACAATTCTTTCAACTTTTAATTTCTTTTAGATATTGTAATAGTTAGACTGACTCAAAAAAGTTTCGAAGTACAAAAGTAGGAGTGTTTTTAAAAAATGTCCTTTTTTTGAGACACTATTAAGGCACTATAATGACTTTAAAAATTGTGCCTTGTAAATTTAACGTTAGATTTTAATGAGAAGTTTGCATCAACAAACTAATAGTTTAGTATAGCTCATTGAAAAAATGTATAAAGCATGTTTTGATAAAATGTGAACTCTACAGTTTTAGAAATTCAATTTTGTTTTCTAATAAAGTTTTTATGAAGGTTTAGCTACAATAAATACATTGTAGGCTCAAAATTTAAAGGTTTTAGTCAAATTTAAAAAATGTTTAAGAATTAAATAATACTGGAGACATCAATTTTCTAAATTTACTATCAATATTTATTAAATAGTTACTCAAAGGTATGTGTTTAAAAGGTTCAAACTCTTGTAGAAATTAAGAAAGACCTAAACGATAAAATGTTCACTAAATTGTTTTGAGAATGTCCTTCTTGTTACGAGCTCCCTAGATAATCCCTTACTTTTCTGTCTCTTGATTTTTCAGTTTTCAGCTCTGGACAATATTTTGTCTCTTGAGATGTCACGTGTGCTATCTATATAACTTTCGGGAAACAGTAATTACTGGTTCTAATTATAAAATTTTCAAAATTATCTGTAATTTGATGTTACACGCTTGCGTTTGTTTGTTTCGCTATTATCCTCTGAAGACCAATGTCGGATGTGTTTACAATTCTTGAATTTAACAACTTGAACTCATATGAACGAACGGGGGCAGTATTAACTTCAAAACATAGAAACTTTTGATGATCTGCAAATTTATGGATTCCGCCTCCGATTTTGCAACTAGAATTACTCTGCATAAAACTTTGGCACATATCTAACCTTGGGCATATATTTTGGTAGAGTGTGCTTGCGGGAGTGGATGATACTTTGAATGGTTGAAAAACATCTATATTACTTTAATTTTCATATGGGATTATGCTGTTTAGGGGTCTCTTTTTGCTTAGTGGTTGAGTTGGATCAAATTCTGGAATTTCCTTTAAAGATAGATTCTTATGGTTTTTGACGTTTTCAAGGAATTTTACTGTTGCGTTACAGACGAATTATTTTAAAGTGGGGCGTATAATTTTTTTACAACTAATGAACAACTTTAAAAAGGATACTATTAAAGGATAAAAGTTATCGGAGGGCAACATTGACTACCAAATTTTTTACCACTCACCATCGCTACTTAAATCAGCCCATTATCAACTTAAGTCTAAGTAGTAGGGAGTGATAACACACAAAAAGAGAATAAAACCATGTACCTATATTCGGTAGGCGTATTAATGTGTAGAAATACTTTTTTAGAGGTCTCACAGTTCAACAAATTTGGTGATGTATGTTTTCTACTTATATACTAAAATTACTTAACATTACGTAATCTCCTTCTTAGAATCTCATTCTTAATTTTCCTAGAAGGGCTTTGAAAAATGTTTTGCACTTTAAAGGGGTGGTTGATTTTCTCAACATAATTTTCAATTTAAAAGGTAAATGTATTTCGAATATCAGGGATATAAAGAGTGTGACCATACTTAATTCAGTTCTCTCTCCAAGTAATGTTCTTACATCACAATATATTTTAAGTATCCAGAAATGAAAAAAAGAAAACTGGGTACTTATGGGGATATTGTCTGCAATTCTTCTTAAGGATATATTTTTAACAATCCAAACATTTTTATAGGTGTAAAAGCACCTCAATTATGAATTCATATTTTTAGAAAGGGAATGTTTCCCTCTGCAGTAAGGGAGGTTGATGTTTTGTTCCTCCTTCAATTCTCTATGAGAATATACTGTTTTAGTTTGGTATTTAATTACATATTATAATGTCACTCAAAACATTTTTGTAGAATTTAAAACACATCAATTAATTTTTCATATTCATTAGAAAGGGAATTCTTCCCTCTTCCAGAAGGGAGGTTTATGTTTTGTTTCTCCCTAAGAGCACTGAAAGAACTAGATTTAATATTTGAGATTAAAAATGGTCAAATTAAGAACTAAACAAATACTCGACGAAGGATAGGTTAGTTTCCATTCATAATATAATTTTTCCTATAAAAGGGAAATTTATTCAAAATTTTAGGGACATTTAAAGTGAGACCATATCTAGATCAGTGCTCTTTAAATTATGTGCTTACATATAACAACACATTTAAGTATCCAGAAACGAAAAAAAAAATCTGGGTACTACTTATATGTTGATATTCTCTATGAGAATATAATGTTTTAGTTTTATATTTAATTACATATTATAATGTCACTCAGAACATTTTTGTAGAATTTGAAACACATCAATTAATTATTCATATTCATTAGAAAGGGAATTCTCCCCTCTTCCAGAAGGGAGGTTAATGTTTTGTTCCTCCCTAAGAGCACTGAAAGATCTAGATTTAATATTTGAGATAAAAATGGTCATATTAAGAACTAAACAAATACTTGACGAAGGATAGGTTAGTTTCCATTCATAATATCATAATTTTTCCTTTGAAAGGGAAATTTATTCAAAATTTTAGGGACATTTAAAGTGAGACCATATCTAGTTCAGTGCTCTTTAAATTATGTGCTTACATATAACAACACATTTAAGTATCCAGAAACGAAAACAAAAAATCTGGGTACTACTTATATGTTGATATTCTCTATGAGAATATAATGTTTTAGTTTTGTATTAATTTACATATTATAATGTCACTCAAAAAAATTTTGTAGAATTTGAAACACATCAATTAATTATTCATATTCATTAGAAAGGGAATTCTTCCCTCTTCCGGAAGGGAGGTTAATGTTTTGTTCCTCCCTAAGAGCACTGAAAGATCTAGATTTAATATTTGAGATAAAAATGGTCATATTAAGAACTAAACAAATACTTGACGAAGGATAGGTTAGTTTCCATTCATAATATCATCATTTTTCCTTTGAAAGGGAAATTTATTCAAAATTTTAGGGACATTTAAAGTGAGACCATATCTAGTTCAGTGCTCTTTAAATTATGTGCTTACATATAACAACACATTTAAGTATCCAGAAACGAAAAAAAAAATCTGGGTACTACTTATATGTTGATATTCTCTATGAGAATATAATGTTTTAGTTTTATATTTAACTAGCTGACTTACCCGGCCTTGCACGGGTTGAGTTAATTCATAAATATTTTAAAAAGTTTTTCAAGTTATGTCTTTTCTTTTTCTGGATTTCTTTTTCTGGAACTTATCATCCCGTCGTCCCCGTCGTCTTTTTCATCCCAGTTCTTAACTGTAAAAATATACCCTAACTCATCCCGTCCCGCATTTAAATTTGGCTGTTACCTTCGCTGTAAAGAACAATCAAATTGAAATCATCAGGTTTATCAAGTTATGTCTTTTCTTTTTCTGGATTAGCAGTCACTTATCATCCCGTCACCCCCGTCGTGTTTTTCTTCCCGGTTCCTTACTTTGAAAATATACCCTAATTCATCCCACCCCGCTTTTAACTTTGGCTGTTACTTTGGCTGTTAAAGAACAATCCAATTTAAATCATCAGGTTTATTGAGTTATATGGTTTTTCTTTTCCTGGTTAGCAATCACTTATCATCCCGTCGTCCCCGTCGTCTTTTTTATCCCGGTTTCTTACTGTGAAAATATACCCTAACGTATCCCGTCCCGCATTTTACTGTGGCTGTAAAAGAACAATCCAATTGAAATCATCAGTCTTGAAATTTATACTTTAAAATCTCAAACAAAATTTCTATGAAGAATTTCCGATGTCCTTTTCAAAAATTACGCTTCGGTTTTTATAAATCACTTGATATAAACTTAGGAAGTGAAAATCACAACCCTCTTTGAGCCCCTTGGGAATAATTTCCTACAGGATGTTACAAACCGTATATGAAGTTTCTATCGTTTTCCAAAAATGATATTAATTTAATCAAAAAATAATCCCTATGTGTAATTCAGTCAACAACCCCCGCCGCCAAAGCAAAATATTTAACTATACCTAATTTATTTTATATTCAAAAATGATAAAGAATCCATTTTTATTTGCATGATCCTACATCGCCAAAAATAAAAACATTTTTATCAAAATAATAAAATGCTTGATAAATCTCATTTTCCTTTTATCATGATAGCCAACTTCTTAGTAAAAACGGTTATCTAGTACTTAACAATAAAAATTTAGTGAATGTATAAGTCTAGTAAACCATGCCCCATGAAACAATGAAATAATTTCAGCTGTTTCCATGGAAACCATTTATTTTAGCCTTTCCATAAATATATTTATTTTAGAAAAAAAAATTAAAATTACAAATAAAGGAAAATGTTGTTTCAAAATTAATTATTTGAATTTATATGTTTCCTGAAAATTGTTATAATTTTGAAATAGAAATTTACACTGTGTTTTTCGTCTTAATTTGTTATAAATTATGAAATTATATTTTATCACATGAGGCCAGACGAAACCTCAAGAGAGAAATAAACCTACTGCAATTTATGCATTTCAACAATGCACAATGCTATTTCAATGGGAAAAACGGAGTAGAAAAAGTGCCGAAAAACAGGGAAGGAGTCGTTGGATTTTAAAATCGTTTCTTAGTGCGCGTCGCATAGCTGAGAGGAAAGTCTCAGTCAAATTTCAAAGCTCTGGGTTCAGTAGTTTCAAAGATTTCGTGTTGAGTGTTTGTCACTTACCAGTCAGGGACGGATTATAGGGGGGGGCGAAGGGGGCGATCGCCCCCCCCTTAGGGCTGACATGATTATTTTTTTTTTGTCTGTGGTTACGAAAATCAGAACATGAAGAAAGTCCCGTTTAACAAGCAATGAAACTGATTGGAATGTCCACGTTTCGAGGACATCGGAAGACCGGAAATACGCTTCTAACCCCTTAAGATAATCTTGAATGTCAAGCAGGGACCTGCTTCCTGTGTTTTCTTTGGGGGCTAGGGAAAGGCTACTCAGAAGGGGGGGGCGAAGTTATTCTACGATAACGGAACGAATGTTCCAATAAGGTTCGCCCCCTCCTTCCTGTGTCCACGTGTTTGTAGTTTGTATTCAAAGCTTCTCTTGAAATGGTGTAAATTTGACGTGAATTTGCGTGCTCTTTATTTTAGTCTCACTCCATATTTCCAGATTGAGATACGTTTTGCTTTTTTAGCCCCTGTAGAAAAAGGTAAGTTATGCTTTTTTATCTTCATTCGTGTTTTTGATATACAGATATTTACCGATTTCCGAAAAAGAAGTTGAAAACTTCATTTGTGAATCGACGATGTAGTTGATAATGGAATTAACAATGATGCGTAGGAAAGCGATTTTTAAAAAGTGTGAATTAACTGTACCTTTTTTTCTGCAAAAAAAAATATCCAGTTTGATTATGTATGTATCCTTTTTTAAATAACAGAATTATAATTGTCTTTATTTTTGGGGTTTCGATTAACCCATCACAAAACATAAGTTTCATAATTTTATTACTTTTTTCGTTGTATAACTAAAATAATAAACTCTAGTTTGTGGTTTCTATAAATGAAAGAATTAAATAGAATCAAAAATATATTTCAGAAATGACTGTTTATTATATTTATATAAGTGTAACAGTAAGAGTCATTTGTTCCGACACCTTCTTGTGACCACACATGAGTATTTAAGCCAAAATAAATTAACAAAGAAATAATTTAGTTGAAAATTCTATAAAAGTCTGAAAAAAAATATTAAATACTAAAAATAATATGCATGAATTTTTTTACAAAATAATTTCTTAATGATGTTTTTTAAATTGTGCAGTTTATAGTTGATTTAATCTGTATAGTTTTTAAATTATTTAGAAATATTGCTTTTTCAAACTGACTAAATCATTTCATTTAAGTACTATAAAGACTTATTGTCTTATACGTATGATGAATGAAAGAACGGGGTAAAGGCAAACCTTGGGGTAAAGGCATAAGAAACTGTAAAAACCTAAATTTAAAATTTTACAATACGCGTGTGCCAGCGCGATTCAGAGAGTCTTCGGAACCATTCCGCGGGTGCATCGGAGGCGATAACTCCTCAACCGCTTTTCCTAAAAATCATTGCTGCATATCATTATTAAATTTGGGGTTTTGGGGAACGGTTAGGACCCTTTAAAAATGAATTGCTTCAAAAATAAGTTAAATAAATACGGTATAACAAATCCTACTATTCTTAGCGATTTTGTTGCGTTTTTAGGGGGTTAATTACCCCTTAAACCTATCCATTTGTTACAAATTTTCATATTTTATTAATTTGAACCTTTCTTGTCTCCTGGGGGGAAATTTGAAGACTAAAACAATGCTTTTTGACCCTGAAAATCGAGTTCAAAGTTATAAAGTCGTCGAAAAACGTAAAAAGGGGGAGGGGCTGTTCCCCGAAAATCTGAGGCTGATGGAGAAAAACAGGGGCCGGATTCGGATTCAGGGGGTCATTTTACATAAGAATCTGCTTTCAAAGTTTCTGTGGCATTTAGACCCATTTTTTTTGTCGCATAGTGTAAAACATAAGGTAAAAAGAAGGTGTTTCTTGTAAGGTGTTTCTTGATTTTAATAATAATGCGTATTATATTTCCTACCCAGATAACTAATACAGAATTGGTTTAAAACAATATAAATAGCTCTAATAAATGAAAATATATTGTCATTTGAACATTAATGGTTATTTCAAAAAAAATTAGGAAAAATGTTAAATTTTACCCTTTTGTTGACCATTTTTTGAAAATTCAATGACCTTGGGGGACTTCTAAATATTTTTTAAAAATTCTAAAAAAATTCAGTGTCTTATATTCACATAAAGAACATTTTTTTTGGGGGGGGGGGGGTGAGAGTTAAACATTTCAAAAGTCGCGTTTTTTTGGGACACCCTAATGTATATATTCATTCATACCTGTAAGATTTTCTAGATATCCTAATTGTTAATTAACATTAGCTTTGTTAAAATTAAATAATTTTTTAAATCTTTTTTCCCTTGTTTGGTTTAATATGTTTATTTTTTCAGGATATATACATGTGTTTTACGAAACTTTTACTCCACACTCTTGTAAATTATTTACAGAAGGAAGATATTTATATTTATAGCTTTTAAAGTGTAATTAGTAAATTTTTAAGCGGTTCTGTGTTGGCATAGGTTAAGAATTGAGGGGGCGGGTGGTGTAATTTCTTTTCTCTTTTTAAAAGTTTTAGTTATCCAAACAGCAATGAAGGAAGATAATTGAACAGATGAATTAAGTTTTTCTTAAATAAAGGATCATTGATTTTGAATCGAAACTTTAACGATAATTCATCTTTAAGAAATAATTATCGTTTAAATTTTTAATTGAGAAAAAATACTATTTTTAGAATAGCTTGAAAATTTTTATTTTTGGAGAGTTAATATCGAAATCTGAGTTGCTGAAATCCTATAGAGGTTTGGGTATTTAAATGTGTTGAGTAAAATTCTAGTTGAAGTACACTATAGGAAAATATTAATAGAAATTAACTTTTTATTTTCAGAATCAAAGAAATCAGTTATTATTGAATTTTTGACAAAACTATTACCGTTATTTATAAAGTAATAAATGTAAGATACCATGTTTCTAAAATATTCAAATATTTTTTGCAAATTGATATATTATTTTAACAAGCTTTTCTTTCAGTTAAGATCAGTTGAAAGAATTCAGAATCGGAAAGTTGATCATAGAAAAGGGGACGGGGAACTGGGGGGGGGGGTTAATTAAATTTGAAATCAAATCTACGAAATTTTGGGGAACCTAGACCGCCCCCCCCTTAAAAATTCCTATAATCCGTGCCTGTTACCAGTGAGTGAGTCAGTCAGTCAGTCAGTGGTATTTGGCTTTTATAGATGTAGATTACATATTATAATGTCACTCAAAACATTTTTGTAGAATTTGAAACACATCAATTAATTATTCATATTCATTAGAAAGGGAATTCTTCCCTCTTCCAGAAGGGAGGTTAATGTTTTGTTCCTCCCTAAGAGCACTGAAAGATCTAGATTTAATATTTGAGATAAAAATGGTCCTATTAAGAACCAAACAAATACTTGACGAAGGATAGGTTAGTTTCCATTCATAATATCATCATTTTTCCTTTGAAAGGGAAATTTATTCAAAATTTTAGGGACATTTAAAGTGAGACCATATCTAGTTCAGTGCTCTTTAAATTATGTGCCTACATATAACAACACATTTAAGTATCCAGAAACGAAAAAAAAATCTGGGTACTACTTATATGTTGATATTCTCTATGAGAATATAATGTTTTAGTTTTGTATTAATTTACATATTATAATGTCACTCAAAACATTTTTGTAGAATTTGAAACACATCAATTAATTATTCATATTCATTAGAAAGGGAATTCTTCCCTCTTCCAGAAGGGAGGTTAATGTTTTGTTCCTCCCTAAGAGCACTGAAAGATCTAGATTTAATATTTGAGATAAAAATGGTCATATTAAGAACTAAACAAATACTTGACGAAGGATAGGTTAGTTTCCATTCATAATATCATCATTTTTCCTTTGAAAGGGAAATTTATTCAAAATTTTAGGGACATTTAAAGTGAGACCATATCTAGTTCAGTGCTCTTTAAATTATGTGCTTACATATAACAACACATTTAAGTATCCAGAAACGAAAAAAAAAATATGGGTACTACTTATATGTTGATATTCTCTATGAGAATATAATGTTTTAGTTTTATATTTAATTACACATTATAATGTCACTCAAAACATTTTTGTAGAATTTGAAGCACATGAATTAATTATTCATATTCATTAGAAAGGGAATTCTTCCCTCTTCCGGAAGGGAGGTTAATGTTTTGTTCCTCCCTAAGAGCACAGAAAAATCTAGATTTAATATTTGAGATAAAAATGGTCATATTAAGAACTAAACAAATACTCGACGAAGGATAGGTTAGTTTCCATTCATAATATCATCATTTTTCCTTTGAAAGGGAAATTTATTCAAAATTTTAGGGACATTTAAAGTGAGACCATATCTAGTTCAGTGCTCTTTAAATTATGTGCTTACATATAACAACACATTTAAGTATCCAGAAACGAAAAAAAAATCTGGGTACTACTTATATGTTGATATTCTCTATGAGAATATAATGTTTTAGTTTTGTATTAATTTACATATTATAATGTCACTCAAAACATTTTTGTAGAATTTGAAACACATCAATTAATTATTCATATTCATTAGAAAGGGAATTCTTCCCTCTTCCAGAAGGGAGGTTAATGTTTTGTTCCTCCCTAAGAGCACTGAAAGATCTAGATTTAATATTTGAGATAAAAATGGTCATATTAAGAACTAAACAAATACTTGACGAAGGATAGGTTAGTTTCCATTCATAATATCATCATTTTTCCTTAGAAAGGGAAATTTATTCAAAATTTTAGGGACATTTAAAGTGAGACCATATCTAGTTCAGTGCTCTTTAAATTATGTGCTTACATATAACAACACATTTAAGTATCCAGAAACGAAAAAAAAATCTGGGTACTACTTATATGTTGATATTCTCTATGAGAATATAATGTTTTAGTTTTATATTTAATTACACATTATAATGTCACTCAAAACATTTTTGTAGAATTTGAAGCACATGAATTAATTATTCATATTCATTAGAAAGGGAATTCTTCCCTCTTCCGGAAGGGAGGTTAATGTTTTGTTCCTCCCTAAGAGCACTGAAAAATCTAGATTTAATATTTGAGATAAAAATGGTCATATTAAGAACTAAACAAATACTCGACGAAGGATAGGTTAGTTTTCATTCATAATATCCTCATTTTTCCTTTGAAAGGGAAATTTATTCAAAATTTTAGGGACATTTAAAGTGAGACCATATCTAGTTCAGTGCTCTCTCTTAAGTAATGTGCTTATTTTAGAACATATATAAGTATCCAGAAAAGAAAAAAAAAAACTGGGTACTTATGGTGCTGTTCTCTTTTATTCTCTTGAAGAATATACTGTTTTCGTTTTATATTTAATTACATATTGTAATGTCACCCGAAACTTTTTTTTAGAAGTTAAAACACCTTAATTGTTTACTTATATGTGTGTTAATAAAAAGGGAATGAATTCTCCCCTCTTCCAGAAGGGAGGTTAATGTTTTGTTCCTCCCTAAGAGCACTGAAAGATCTAGATTTAATATTTGAGATAAAAATGGTCATATTAAGAACTAAACAAATACTCGACGAAGGATAGGTTAGTTTCCATTCATAATATCATCATTTTTCCTTTGAAAGGGAAATTTATTCAAAATTTTAGGGACTTTTAACGCGAGACCATATCTAGTTCAGTGCTCTTTAAGTTATTTCCTTACATATAACAACACATTTAAGTATCCAGAAACGAAAAAAAAAATCTGGGTACTACTTATATGTTAATATTCTCTATGAGAATATAATGTTTTCGTTTTATATTTAATTACATATTGTAATGTCACCCGAAACCTTTTTTTAGAAGTTAAAACACCTTAATTGTTTACTTATATGTGTGTTAATAAAAAGGGAATGAATTCTCCCCTCTTCCAGAAGGGAGGTTAATGTTTTGTTCCTCCCTAAGAGCACTGAAAGATCTAGATTTAATATTTGAGATAAAAATGGTCATATTAAGAACTAAACAAATACTCGACGAAGGATAGGTTAGTTTCCATTCATAATATCATCATTTTTCCTTTGAAAGGGAAATTTATTCAAAATTTTAGGGACTTTTAACGCGATACCATATCTAGTTCAGTGCTCTTTAAATTATTTCCTTACATATAACAACACATTTAAGTATCCAGAAACGAAAAAAAAAATCTGGGTACTACTTATATGTTAATATTCTCTATGAGAATATAATGTTTTCGTTTTATATTTAATTACATATTGTAATGTCACCCGAAACCTTTTTTTAGAAGTTAAAACACCTTAATTATTTACTTATATGTGTGTTAATAAAAAGGGAATGAATTCTCCCCTCTTCCAGAAGGGAGGTTAATGTTTTGTTCCTCCCTAAGAGCACTGAAAGATCTAGATTTAATATTTGAGATAAAAATGGTCATATTAAGAACTAAACAAATACTCGACGAAGGATAGGTTAGTTTCCATTCATAATATCATCATTTTTCCTTTGAAAGGGAAATTTATTCAAAATTTTAGGGACTTTTAACGCGAGACCATATCTAGTTCAGTGCTCTTTAAATTATTTCCTTACATATAACAACACATTTAAGTATCCAGAAACGAAAAAAAAAAATCTGGGTACTACTTATATGTTAATATTCTCTATGAGAATATAATGTTTTCGTTTTATATTTAATTACATATTGTAATGTCACCCGAAACCTTTTTTTAAAAGTTAAAACACCTTAATTGTTTACTTATATGTGTGTTAATAAAAAGGGAATGAATTCTCCCCTCTTCCAGAAGGGAGGTTAATGTTTTGTTCCTCCCTAAGAGCACTGAAAGATCTAGATTTAATATTTGAGATAAAAATGGTCATATTAAGAACTAAACAAATACTCGACGAAGGATAGGTTAGTTTCCATTCATAATATCATCATTTTTCCTTTGAAAGGGAAATTTATTCAAAATTTTAGGGACTTTTAACGCGAGACCATATCTAGTTCAGTGCTCTTTAAATTATTTCCTTACATATAACAACACATTTAAGTATCCAGAAACGAAAAAAAAAAATCTGGGTACTACTTATATGTTAATATTCTCTATGAGAATATAATGTTTTCGTTTTATATTTAATTACATATTGTAATGTCACCCGAAACCTTTTTTTAGAAGTTAAAACACCTTAATTGTTTACTTATATGTGTGTTAACAAAAAGGGAATGAATTCTCCCCTCTTCCAGAAGGGAGGTTAATGTTTTGTTCCTCCCTAAGAGCACTGAAAGATCTAGATTTAATATTTGAGATAAAAATGGTCATATTAAGAACTAAACAAATACTCGACGAAGGATAGGTTAGTTTCCATTCATAACATCATCATTTTTCCTTTGAAAGGGAAATTTATTCAAAATTTTAGGGACATTTAAAAAGAGACCATATCTAGTTCAGTGCTGTTTAAATTATGTGCTTACATATAACAACACATTTAAGTATCCAAAAATGAAAAAAAAATCTGGATACTGATGGTGATATTGTTTTCAATTCTTCTTAAGGATATATTTTTGACACTCCAAACATTTTTATAGGTGTAAAAACACCTCAATTATGAATTCATATTTTTAGAAAGGGAATGTTTCCCTCTGCAGTAAGGGAGGTTGATGTTTTGTTCCTCCTTCAATTCTCTATGAGAATATACTGTTTTAGTTTGGTATTTAATTACATATTATAATGTCACTGAAAACATTTTTGTAGAATTTAAAAAACACATCAATTAGTTTTTCATATTCATTAGAAAGGGAATTCTTCCCTCTTCCAGAAGGGAGGTTTATGTTTTGTTTCTCCCTAAGAGCACTGAAAGATCTAGATTTAATGTTTGAGATTAAAAATGGTCATATTCAGAACTAAACAAATACTCGCTGATTGATAGGTTAGTTTCCTTTCATAATATCATTATTTTTCATTTGAAAGGGAAATTTATTCAAAATTTTAGAGAAATTTAAAGGGAGACCATATCTAGTTCAGTGCTCTCTCAGTTCAGTGCTCTAGTTATGTGCTTATATTACAAAATATTGAAGTATCCAGAAACGAAAAAAAAATTCTGGGTACTTATGGTGATGTTCTCTTTAGTTTCTTGGAGAATATACTGTTTTAGTTTTGTAATTAATTGTATATTTTAGTGTCACCCAAAACATTTTTGTAGAAGTTAAAACACCTCAATTGTGTACTTATATTTATTAAAAAGGGAATGTTCCCCTTTTCTCTCAGATCTTTAAGATCTAGATTTTATACTATACATAAAAAATTATCATTTTAAAAATTACACGAAAATTCGACTAAGGTTAGGTTAGTTTCCATTCATAACATCATCATTTTTCCTTTGAAAGGGAAATAAATGTATTCTAAATTTCATGGAAATGAAGAGGGTGATCATATTTAGTATTCTTTTCCCAAGTAATGTGCATACATTACCCATCTCCATAACTATTGTAGCATTTTAAGGTTGTGGAGAATTTTTATGGAAAATTAATTTTTCTTCTTTTGTCAATGTGTTGCACGCAGTTCTAAAGTGCACATTATGTAAAATTTTAAGCTATTACAATACATTTTCCTATCTCCATAACTATTGTACCATTTTAAGGTTGTGGAGAATTTTTATGGAAAATTAGTTTTTCTTCTTTCACCAATGTTGTTGCTTGCAGTTCTAAACTGCAGCATTATGTAAAATTGTAAGCTATTACAATACACATTTTCCCATCTCCATAACTATTGTACCAGTTTAAGTTTGTGGAGAATTTTATGGAAAATTAATTTTTCTTCTTTCACTAATGTTGTTGCTTGCAGTTCTAAACTGCAGCATTATGTAAAATTGTAAGCTATTACAATACACATTTTCCCATCTCCATAACTATTGTACCATTTTAAGGTTGTGGAGAATTTTATGGAAAATTAATTTTTCCTCTTTTTCAATGTGTTACTTGCAGTTCTAAACTGCAGCATTATGTAAAATTGTAAGATATTACAATACACATTTTCCCATCTCCATAACTATTGTACCATTTTAAGGTTGTGGAGAATTTTATGGAAAATTAATTTTTCTTCTTTCACTAATGTTGCTGCTTGCAGTTCTAAACTGCAGCATTATGTAAAATTGTAAGCTATTACAATACACATTTTCCCATCTCCATAACTATTGTACCATTTTAAGTTTGTGGAGATTTTATGGAAAATTAATTTTTCCTCTTTTTCAATGTGTTGCTTGCAGTTCTAAACTGCAGCATTATGTAAAATTGTAAGCTATTACAATACACACTTTCCCATCTCCATAACTATTGTACCATTTTAAGGTTGTGGAGAATTGTATGGAAAATTAATTTTTCTTCTTTCACTAATGTTGCTGCTTGCAGTTCTAAACTGCAGCATTATGTAAAATTGTAAGCTATTACAATACACATTTTCCCATCTCCATAACTATTGTACCATTTTAAGTTTGTGGAGAATTGTATGGAAAATTAATTTTTCCTCTTTTTCAATGTGTTGCTTGCAGTTCTAAACTGCAGCATTATGTAAAATTGTAAGCTATTACAATACACATTTTCCCATCTCCATAACTATTGTACCATTTTAAGGTTGTGGAGAATTGTATGGAAAATTAATTTTTCTTCTTTCACTAATGTTGCTGCTTGCAGTTCTAAACTGCAGCATTATGTAAAATTGTAAGCTATTACAATACACATTTTCCCATTTCCATAACTATTGTACCATTTTAAGGTTGTGGAGAATTGTATGGAAAATTAATTTTTCTTCTTTCACTAATGTTGCTGCTTGCAGTTCTAAACTGCAGCATTATGTAAAATTGTAAGCTATTACAATACACATTTTCCCATCTCCATAACTATTGTACCATTTTAAGGTTGTGGAGAATTTTATGGAAAATTAATTTTTCTTCTTTCACTAATGTTGTTCCTTGCAGTTCTAAACTGCAGCATTATGTAAAATTGTAAGCTATTACAATACACATTTTCCCATCTCCATAACTATTGTACCATTTTAAGTTTGTGGAGATTTTATGGAAAATTAATTTTTCCTCTTTTTCAATGTGTTGCTTGCAGTTCTAAACTGCAGCATTATGTAAAATTGTATTCTATAACAATACATTTTCCTGTCTCCATAACTATTGTACCATTTTAAGGTTGTGGAGAATTTTATGGAAAATTAATTTTTCTTCTTTTTCAATGTGTTGGAAAATTAATTTTTCCTCTTTTTCAATGTGTTGCTGGCAGTTCTAAACTGCAGCATTATGTAAAATTGTATTCTATAACAATACATTTTCCTGTCTCCATAAATATTGTACCATTTTAAGGTTGTGGAGAATTTTATGGAAAATTAATTTTTCCTCTTTTTCAATGTGTTGCTTGCAGTTCTAAACTGCAGCATTATGTAAAATTGTATTATATAACAATACATTTTCCTGTCTCCATAACTATTGTACCATTTTAAGGTTGTGGAGAATTTTATGGAAAATTAATTTTTCCTCTTTTGCCAATGTGTTGGAAAATTAATTTTTCCTATTTTTCAATGTGTTGCTGGCAGTTCTAAACTGCAGCATTATGTAAAATTGTATTCTATAACAATACATTTTCCTGTCTCCATAACTATTGTACCATTTTAAGGTTGTGGAGAATTTTATGGAAAATTAATTTTTCCTCTTTTTCAATGTGTTGCTTGCAGTTCTAAACTGCAGCATTATGTAAAATTGTATTCTATAACAATACATTTTCCTGTCTCCATAACTATTGTACCATTTTAAGGTTGTGGAGAATTTTTATGGAAAATTAGTTTTTCTTATTTTACCAATATGTTGCATGCAGTTCTAAACTGCATCATTACGTAAAATTCAAAGCTTTCATTTATTCAACTATCTCCATAACTATTGTACCATTTTAATGTTATGGAGATTTTTTCCCCAATGAAAGTAAAAGATTTTATACTCTGTTGAATGTAGCAAAGTAGTGTTTGCTTAAAATTTAATTATATATTTGTAATCCCTGCAAAAGGGAGTAAGTCTTTCTCATATTAATTCATACTTATCCTTATCTTTACTGAGAACCGCCAAAGATGGCTTCCAAAGGCTTTCAACGAATGAAATTTACACTTCTTTTTATATTATCTATTGTACTCTTATATTGGTATTGAGACTTATTTAGGATGGTCACACTCTTGTTTTTCTGGTAAAGTGGGTTTTTTCTTTAAAATTGTGGAATAGAACATGTAAATTATTTCAGATTCCTTATATAATCTCTTAATTTTATCATCCAATTAAAAGTCGAACTTCAGTTTTATTAAATTGTTTATCTATCAAATTTGTTTGGTCGGAAGAATATTCAAAATCTCTTGTTACACCAATTTTCAAATTTGAAGTCTAACTTTTCCTTTATGGTATCGTAATCTTATTTAACTGATGTAGATTTATTTTGTAATCTTACCAGGGTAAATGCTCATTAGGGAAGTAAAATTCATAGTTTATAGGTACATGGTATTTCGATTAGTTCCTATCCCAAATAAGATTGTCTATAGTTTTTCTTTTACTTACATTTTAATTATGTTTAATATTGCATCTGCCAGATTGCGTTTGCGCTGGAAGTAAATTAAGCTCATGGCTAGACTTTTGAGAAACTAGGAGTGCATTTTGATCAAAATTATTTGCTCTTTGAACATGGGTAACTAACTATAAAACCCTTTGTCAAGTTTCTCTGGTTTAAAATTCAATATCGTCTGGGCCATAGATAAGGCGGAATATTCTTCAATTAGGAACATTGTTTTTCGCTTGTTTTATAAAGTGAGTAAATTCAGTGAGCTGGATTTTCTGAGGATTGCGAAGCGATTTGAAAGGTCCTGCGTAAACAGTTCAGGGGTTGGTGAGCGACAGTGAGCAGGTACGGTAGCTCCATACCCTAGTTTATATTAAATTATTTAAGTTAGTTTATTTAAATTATATATATGTTACGGGCAATGTGATAAATCGGGCATTATTAATAATGCCCGAAGTGGAAGCGGGCAATGTGTAATGTTTTTTTGAATTTATTCAATGGCATTTATGAATGAAATTTATCACTTTGCCCGCCTCCACTCCGGGCATTATTAATAATGCCCGATTAATCACTTTGCCCGTAACATATATATTTTTTCATCTCAAAGAATGTATTGTACATGTACACGTTTCCTCTACTTGCACATCTTGACTTTTGTTTGTTCCCTTTGTAAGTAATGCTGGGACCCTCAGCCCTACTAGTTTGTCTCGTTTAGTGCTCTGTCATCTGATGTGGGTTTCGCACAATAAAAATACAATCAACCAACTTCGCCTATTCTACCTGAACCCTATTGATCCACAGAGAGCATCATGAACTTGTTCAATGGCTCTATTTTTTTTTTTTCATTTTTCTATAAAAAACAAATTCAACATTGCAGTTGCATTGTGTATCTTAATAAGTAGTGTTTCTTCTGAAATTTCCGAGATTTCTGAGTTAATTGAATTTATCTGGCCAACCATTGACGTCTTTTAAAATAAAAGTATACTACTTACGAAAAGTTAAATAATAGCACGCGTGAGACATCTTAAAGAGACGATTTGTTGGAGTAGATTTATGAATTTCTCAAAAACCAAACTCAAAAGAAACTTCTTCTGTTTGCCTCCCCTAATCTTTTATTTTAGTAAAAAGAGGACAATTTCTGCTATGCTACATCAGCTTTATTACAAATAGGAGTGAATTGGAACAAACTTTCCTGCTATAACTATCTTTTTGGAATTCGACTAAAAGGGTTCTCATTATCAGTGCATTTTTACTACAGTACAGCAATGGTACTTTTTACATAAAAGCCTTCTTTCGTGATAATTATTTAAGCCTGTTTACTCTTACTTAGTTGAACAAAATAAAATATGGTGAATAGTTTACCCCAAAGGTTCCCAAATTGTGGATCGTTTTAATAATTAATTGTGTGTTTAAATATGTATTTTTATAATTTTTCCTAAAGTTTTGTTGGCTTTACCAGATAGTAAAAAAGAATAAAACGTGTCACTTTAATGTGCTAGTGAAGTAAAATATATATTCGAATGAAGTACTAATATAAAATTTTAATTAAATGAGTGTTTCTAAACGTGGGGAACACACCATTTCGGGGCTAATTACAAATTTTGGGAACATTATTAAGAAATGCTGTAACTGGAAATTACCTCCAGACTATTAAAAAAGATAAAACTCTATTTTTAAGAGTTAAATTTTAAAAATCTTTATAGAGGAGGACCCCAGATCCCTCTTAGACACAGCGTTCCATACAAAACTTAAAACTGTGATATGATAAGGTTCAAATATCACATCATAATTTACTAAAAAAAACTATATTTAACCTCTAATTCATGAATGAAATTATTATAATGCGAATAGTTTTGCTGCCGACTTGTGCCCTGAAATTTTGAAAATAAACAAAATAAAGTTATTTTTTATTAACATAAAATTGTTCCTAAAGTCCTTTTATATAAATTATCTTGCCGTTAAAGAATATTTTGAGTCTAATGACCATCATTGGGGGGGGGTAACCGGTAAAAACATTTCAGCTTCATACATTGTTTTTCCCTGTTGTTGACTTACGTCCTTAAGTACTTAAATTTAATTATTGTACTTACAAATCCGATTATTTTAAACATTTATAAGGCACTTTTTCCCCCACATTTTTCACATATTATTTAATACTGAAATTTAAACAAAATTATATCGTAATTTTAAATCAATCGATTCCAAGATATATTTCACGGACCACTTGAAAATGTTCCCCCGCGAACCACAGGCTGAAAATCACTGCTGTTGCCCAAGTAGCACAGCTCATACCAAATATGTCACGTTTACGTAACTGCAACTAGTAGAAGTAAACGAAATTTGGCCATACATGACAATAATTAGACGAATCTTGAACCTTTGTGTTCCTTGGGTGAGCTCCAAAAGGGTATAGGAGTTATTCTCTAGAAATGGGGGGGGGGAATGATAACACAAATTTTGAAACTTCTTACTTTTTCTTTCTTCTTTGAACTTCTTTCAAAACTTCTGATTATTTTTAAAATATTAGATTTTAACATCCTAGTTGATATTCCATAAGTGGCAGTAAAATTTTAAACTCCAGCGAGACATTTGGATTTTCTCTGACAGTCGCAGTGCTATCCAACACCTGAGAGGCTGGAGGAGAATTGATGACCAACTAAGCATCGACATTATAGCTAAACTTAAGACCTTATCTTCCAAGAATGTGATCCATATCCAGTGGATCCCCGCGCATGTTGACCTGTGCGGTAACGAAGTTGCTGATGGCCTGGCAAAGGAGGGAACAAATATTATAGACGACGTCTCGGGCGCTCTCACGTACCAAGAGCTGGCCACCATAAGGAAAATAGCTCTCAACAAGGACTGGAAAACACCTCCTTCGCATGACTGGTATCATGCTGACCATCCAGGAGCTGCCCTGGAGATAGTTGGAGATAGAGCAACGCAAACCGCCCTTACTAGACTAATTAGTGGTCATATTAAATCTCTCGCCTATGACCAGGGGCGTAAGACTTTTTTGACATGTAGTAAATGCAGCTCAGCCCCGGCCTCCCCTAGTCATCTTCTTGCTTGCTTGGGGCTGGATAAGGCGGATTGGATTTAAAAGAGAATCCAGTCCAGGTCATGGACTTTTTGAGGGTGTGGTATCTTTTGGACCTGGTCTAGTCTTTTTTATCTAGATCAGGGAGAATAAGTAACAACAACAACAAAATTTTAAAGCATTTTAGATGGGGAAAAAAAATTCCATCTAGTGTAACTTACGGCTATTAACCGTGATGTGCATGAACGTTCATGTCAGGAGAATAACGCTATTTTTTGGGACAACCCTGTTTCAATTCTAAATTGTTTTTTAAAATTTTTGAAAAAATATACTTTCAGTATTCTAAAAAGCCCTTTATTTGAGCATATATCTGTAGTGGGACAAGCCAAAATAATGACTTTAATTAATTGATTTTTGATATTTTAAACTTTCAAGTGTTTTAATTCCTTAATTTTTTCTTGTAAAAATTGCTGTAGCTATGTTTCACATTTCTAGAGAATCACTCGTATGCTACGGAGAAATTTTCGTTGACATTTCCCATTTCTTTTAAATGTTTTTTTGTTTGAGTTTCTTTGCATGAGCTTTTCGAGCCGGATGATGCCCTGCCGGATTTGCCTTGCATGAAGGGAGAGCTGTCCGAACCATAGACCAACCTGCCAACCCTTGTACAAAATCAGTCAAATGGAAGAAAAGAAGAGAGTGGGCAGAATTAAGAATCATTAAAATCAAGTGAGTATAGTTTACATTATTTTTTCAATTTTCGAAAATAATTTGTTATAAAACATTTGGGGCGGCTAGGACTGAAAAGTTTAAAATAAGCGTCTTTAAAAAGGACGCTAGGCACGAATGTCCCCGTGTTTCCTTCCTGTAGTGAGTGTAATGCTACTTTTTATTCGTTTCTTTTACAAAAACAGTTTACATTCTTATAAGATAATTTAAAGCACTATGGTCCAACTCGCGGCTCTCGTAAGAGATTTTCATATGGCCCCGGCCGATAAATATGTTTCTTAAAATCAAATCGAACTCATTTTTTGTATGGAAATGTGTTCTAAACCCCTCTTTAAAAATCCATTTTTTCGGGGAAAAATCCCCGAACCACTTTGAAGTAATTTCTATTAACCCATTAAGCGCCAAAGCTCCCATTTTGGGAACATTTTAAAAAGATTTTTTTCACCAAAAAGAAATGAAGATACATATTTATAATTTTTGTCCATTAATAACAAGAATATGAATAATTGTTGGTAATTTTTACAAAACGTTTGCAACTTAAATTCTATTTTTAAAAATTCTTTGAACTTTGACAAAATTGGCACTTTTTTCTTCACCACAAAATAAATTCACTAAAACTTATTTATTCAAATGCGGGAGTTTTAAACCAGTGAATATGGAAAACAATAGTTTTGTCTTTAAATCAAAACAAACCGGGGGTCAAAAGAATAATTTTGAAGGATTTTACAGCTGTTTATTTAGAATGTTCCCAAAATGGGAGCTTTGGCGTGAAGTGACTAGTGCGATTTTTCGCGTGCTTCCGTATTATGAGGTATGTTACTGAATTGGAACTCTCTGGGTTTATTGCCTTTCTATTGAAATTCTTACCTCTTATCTGTCAAGGGGTACAGCCCCCCTGTTTCCTGCCTTTTGTTGTTCAAGGACAGGTGTGTTTATCAACAAACCAGTGATTTATTGCTTACCAGGTGTTGAATTATTTACGGTACCACCTCCTTTATTCTGAAGAATGGACAAGGAATGCGTGTAGAATTCTTTATCTGCATTGTAAACTATATATCCAGTAAATACAGATGAGAAACTTTATTTAGATTATGAATAATTTTCATTTGAATGTAAAATATCTGTTCATTTTAGCTGCGCAATGTGTTTTAGACTATAAAAAAATCCTAAGATTCTCGTGGATTTTCAGAAGATTAACAAATATTTCATGGATGCCACCATATCTTGTTAAAATAATTTAGAATAAAAATTTTTAATGTAAATAATTTTGATTTGGTGAAGCTAGAGAATAAATTCGGTGATGTCTAATTTATATTAGAACGTAGAAAAACAAGGACATTTCAATAATGACTATTACAAAAAAATAGAAAAGGATGTCCAAAAGATAATTGCTCGTAAAACGACTAAGATAACCGGAATAAAATTCAGAAAAAACATAAAAATAAAAAAAGAAAAGAAAAGAACCATTCAAGCTAAATTATTCTATTTTTCAAACAAAGAATATAATATATTTTGAAAAAAATCCTATGAATTTACTAACAATTCAAATAGATAATACTCGAATAGAATGCTATAGTTTATTAATCATATGAGAAAGATTTACGGAACTTTAAACTTCATTTAGCTAGCAACTAAAGTCAAACCCGTAACACTGCGGTGGAGAAAACGCCCCCTTTACGTTACCCCCACTTCACGCCAAAGCTCCCATTTTGGGAACATACCATATCTCCGGTCGAAATAAAGATTTTTTGAAAATTTAAACTGTATATGATTAGAGACACATATTGAATCTCAAAACAAACAAAACATTAATTTTTTTCATAGCGGTTCATATTGCGGCGTTTAATGGGTTAAAATTAAAAGAGAACAGCATGAACATGGTATGGGTATAGATACTCTTATTTACAAGAGATAAGTAAGGTTATGTAACACTAGAATTCAGTCAGTAATTGATATATTAGCTATGTTATTAAAATTATTTCTACCAGTTGTAATTTTCAGAAACGATCACTACACAGGGCTGCAATTTAGGCTGTTGGGGGAAGAACCAGGTATCTGCACTTTCAAACAAAGTTTATTCACAGTTATATTCGCCAATTTAGCGATACACTTTCAATCATTGTTGCCTTAAGAAGAAGATCTTGGTGTTAAACTTCAAGAACCTCGGCCTCATTTCAACTCTTTTAGAGACTTAACTGAGTGAAAACAACAGTGTGGCTATAGGTCTTTAAGGTTGTGGGTAATCAATAAAAAGTTAGAATTTTAAAAAATCTGAGGATATCGTCCGCTTCCAAATTTTAAAGCGCAATTACAAACTTAAACTTTATTATGCACAATGCACAGAGGGCTCCTAAGACAAATACAAGGGTTGCTTTTTTAGATCCCGTATTTATCCTAACCTACACAAAATTTATACAGCAACCCTAAAGCACAGCAAGATATATCCAAAAATCATCTTAAGTAATTTGAATTGAAAGTGGAGTTACCTGATTCTTGCTCCAACGGCCTCAATTGTCCGTCTATGAATTAAAACCCTATTTTGAGAAGCAAAATTTTCTAAACAATTTTGAGAAAAGACCTTCCTCTGTGAGAAAAACCAAAACCTTAAACACTCTTATGAAAATGGTTTAGTGTGAAAAAAATTATCTCTCTCTCATTTTAAAAACCTTGTCAAGTGCCTGAATATAAATTTAAAGAAAATTTGTGAAAATAGAATGTATTTATAAGAACATAGAATTCTAACTCCATTGTAGAATAAAAATTACTAGCAGTGTGCCAAATAACCCGTATCTCTTCTACTATAATAAATAATCTTTTACAGCAGAGTGGTCCAACCCGCGGCCTTTAGAGATTTCATGTCACTTGAACTCAACATTTAATATTTATTTAACTGTATGTGTAGCATATAATTCACTTCAATGTGTGAAAAACCCATTTTTGTGGGACGAATTTTTAAAAAAAAATTCAGGGGAGGACCCCTTGAAACTCTGTGGAAGTGTATTTGGCTTAAAATTGAAAAGGGGCATTAAATGGTATTAATTTAAACTCCATTTGGGGTCAATAGTTTCTCTATTTTAAATTATACCTCTTCTTATGGCTTTATTGTATCTGCCACCTAAAATAATATTGCTTGAAAAAGTACAGGTACATCAAAAAGAAAGGAGCTATCAAATCCCAGATGGTATAAGTTCTAATTAACATCTCCTTTTCTATTTTAATTTTATTTTTCATTCTAATTAAAAGTTTAGTGTTTTGAAAATGTTCAGTACAGGTCTGCAGTTGTCTTTCTATCAATTTATAACTCAGTTTTGAAAATTAAAATTTCCTTACCTCTTGAGAAAAGAAACTACTTACCTTTTCTTGTGATAATATGATCTAATTATAAACATATATTTTTTTTTTAATTAAAACCAGTTGTCTCCTTTAATGGTATAACAGGAGAGAAGAGTTATTTATGATGTCTTTGAGTTGAAACTCTTCCCTGATAGATAATAATAGGGGCATTTTTCCTTTTATAATAACATTCTTCTGTGTTACATTATGCCGCACAGGAAAGTTGTTCCCGTTGTGTGACAGTTTTTGAATTCCACGTGAGATTGAACTTTTTAAAACTTCTCTCTGACTTGTGAAACTCGTCAGATACACTTACTGAAGGAATATAACGTTTTACTTTTTGAACATTTTATAAGAACATAGAACATTTGGTGAAACGTTGTTCTGCATGTTTTACAGGTACATCGGGGTAATTCGCTGTGGAAGTCCGGCTTCTCGGCCTGTATCAAAGGTAAATAAATTTTCTCGATATTCAACAAGAACCGCTCGTTTTGAAAATCGCTAATTTTTTTTTAATCGGGGGAACCTCACTTACTTTTTAAAGCACTTCGGTTACAATTAAAATATGTGTATACATACAGTTCCTGTATTTTTTTTTAATTTCCGATACAGTGTCTGGAAACTTAAATTATGTTACATCTCTTCTCTATTTATTAAAAAGTAATCAGTCATATTCTGGATCACTTAAGCTCCACGAATATAACCTTTTCTTGTGATATGATCTAATTAAACAAAAAAAAATTACTCCTAAGTTCCTGAAATCTTTAACATTACTTGCTCTTTCATTTTCGAAACAGTTCTGAATTTTCCAATTTCTAAGAAAGGTTTTCTCTTTATTAAAGAAATTTTCCTTCTAAAAACAAATATTCAATTTAATTAAACAATAAGTAAATTTTTAAAAAACATTATTTGACAAATACTAACATCAATTAAAATAGCTTTTAAATTAACGCATAAAATGTAAATGTAGCAAAATGTAACGCATAAATGTAAATGTATCATTAAATAAATATATAGTCTTTTAATACACAATATATTTTCCAATGCATTTTCAATGTAAAGAAATTCTTATTTGAAATGCGTCTTAGTGAATTTTCTCAATCGAAATAAATGTCCCAGAGTTGCAATAACTTTTACTTGCCTGTATTTTAATAGTAATACGCATTTTCCCCCTCTTTTATATTGTTCTCTGGCCCTCGCCACACCCTATAAAAAGTTTAATAGGCACGAGGGTTATGATGCATTTTTTTGCAATTAATGCCTAGTTTTTAGGACGTGGCCGCACGACCTGCCTACTTTTAGCCCCCACGTCGAATAAAAGTACGCATTCAATTTTTAATTTTTTTTTATTTTTATTTTTAATATAGTTTCGTTAAAGCCAAGACTTTAATTTTTTGAGGGTTGATTTGTGAGTCAAACTACTTACATTCAGTAAATTTTTGAGGCTCTGGCTTATAATTTCTTGATTTTATAGCCCAATATTATTTTTGTGCGTGATCTTACCCTCCTTTCCCCTACACCGGTGTGGTCCAACCTTTAGTCACCTGAGGGCCAATTAAACTTTTTAAAGGGAAACGAGTGCCAAAGTCAGTAAAAAGAAAGTAATTGTAAATTAGTAAATTTTAATAAAAGCAAGCCAAGCTTATTTCAACACTGGAACATTTATTTCAATTACGATTACATGACTCAAGGAGTTTCTCCCTTTGAAAATGCAATGCAAAAATATTGGCTGGGTCATTAAAACACTAATTACACAGGTCTGCAAAAAAAAACTTTCTAAAAGCTGTTTTGGATATTTCAACTGATTATGATAATATTTGGTGCGCTGAATCTGAATATGACCTCCATTTTTCTCCTACACGTCAGGTTTTTTGACAATTTACTTTTTATGTTTATAAGGGAAATACCTCAAAATTATTGAATATAGACTAATAAAACCAATTATTTAATTCAGAATATTCCTTAAAACCTATTTTCCTATGTATTTTGGTGCGCTGAATCCAAAAAAGACCTTTGTTTTGTCCTAAAATATCATGTTTGCTTACAATTCAGGTAAAAAGGGCAATATCTCAATAAAAGTTAAATAAAATTTTAAAAAATAATTTTTTTTATTCAATTTTTTTATAGAAATGAGTTTCCTTATTGTTTTTGGTGTGCTAAATCCGAAAATGACCACCGCTTATTTTTAGGACGTCGCATTTTTTTACAATTTAGCTAAATATATAAGAAAATACAATTTCAATACAAATGAAAATTTCTCACAGAAATTTATTTTTATTACATATTTTTCATGATAAAAACAACTCCTGTAGTTTTTTTTAGCAGCTCATTAAAATATAATCCATCATTGGTTCATGAAAATCTAGCGAAGAAAAGAATCCCGCACTCTTGTACTACTGCATTTTCTCCCATAGAAATACACGGAGTCTGGTCGAAGTGAGGCGAGCCGAGACGCCAGCGCGATGCTGCTCACATCAAACTCTTCTCTGGGGATTTCTTTGACAGTTAGGGACTTATGGAAATACTAGCTGACTTACCCGGCCTTGCACGGATTCAGTTAATTCATAAATATTTTAAAAAGTTTTTCAAGTTATGTCTTTTCTTTTTCTGGAACTTATCATCCCGTCGTCTTTTTGATCCCAGTTCTTAACTGTAAAAATATACCCTAACTCATCCCGTCCCGCATTTAAATTTGGCTGTTACCTTCGCTGTAAAGAACAATCAAATTGAAATAAATCATCAGGTTTATCAAGTTTTATATGTCTTTTCTTTTTCTGGATTAGCAGTCACTTATCATCCCGTCAGCCCCGTCGTGTTTTTCTTCCCGGTTCCTTACTTTGAAAATATACCCTAACTCGTCCCGCCCCGCTTTTAACTTTGGCTGTTAAAGAACAATCCAATTTAAATCAGGTTTTTTGAGTTATATGGTTTTTCTTTTCCTGGTTAGCAATCACTTATCATCCCGGTTTCTTACTGTGAAAATATACCCTAACGTATCCCGTCCCGCATTTTACTGTGGCTGTAAAAGAACAATCCAATTGAAATCATCAGTCTTTTGAAATTTATAGTTTAAAATCTTAAGCAAAATTTCTATGAAGTATTTCCAATGTCCTTTTCAAAAATTACGCTTCGGTTTTTATAAATCCCTTGATAAAAACTTAGGAAGTAAAAATCACAACCCTCTTTGAGCCCCTTGGGAATAATTTCCTACAGGATGTTACAAACCGTAATATGAAGTTTCTATCGTTTTCCAAAAATGATATTTATTTAATCAAAAAATAATCCCTATGTGTAATTCAGTCAAAACTCCCGCCGCCAAAGCAAAATATTTAACATCACCTAATTTATTTTATATTCAAAAATGATAAAGAATCCATTTTTATTTGCATGATCCTACATCTCCAAAAATAAAAACATTTTTATCAAAATAATAAAATGCTTGATAAATCTCATTTTTCTTTTATCATGATAGCCAACTTCTTAGTAAAAACGGTTTTCTAGTACTTAACAATAAAAATTTAGTGAATGTATAAGTCTAGTAAACCATTGAAACAATGAAAATTTTAAAGGATGTATAAAATACCCTAAATCAAATAATAATTTACGCAGCAACAAGCTGATTGAGGGTTTAACATACTCTCAGGTTACCCAACCAACGCAACCACCCAGAACTGTTGATGTCCCAAGGGATCCTGAAGTTATAGAAGATCAGACTCATTTTGATTCAAATGATTTGGGTGCTTTATCTAAATTACTTTCTCTTATTAAAAACCTATTTAGGGGCATCCCGAACTTAATAGATACGCTTCAAAAGGCGGAGAAAGCTACTTTACCAATAGATAAACTATTTGTATTAATTAATGCATTGTCTATAAATCAATGATGGATGCAAATATAATGGGTTTTAAAATTTGTTATTGGAACGCCCATGGGCTGAAGAATAAAATAGAAGAATTTCGACTTTTCGTTAACTCACACAACCCCGATGCAGTTTTGATGCAAGAGACTTTTCTTAAACTAAACGAATCCCCTGAAATACCCAACTATACCTTATTCAGTAATCCCAGGTTAACAGGAAGAGGAGGTGGAACAGCGATCTACATCAAGGCTTCTATTCCAAACCGCGGAATTGCTCTCCACAATATCAAGCATATTGAAGCAACAGCAATCCAAGTGAAACCTAACTCATTCCCTATACTAACCTTGGTATCAGTCTATGTACCATGCAATGCTCCTAGTGCCTACATCCTTGATATTGAGGCTATCCTGAGGGTTGGATCATCGATATTGATTGCGGGAGATTACAACAGTCATCACCAAAGATGGAACTGCAGAAGGAGTAACAGCAATGGTAGGAATCTTGTGTCTCTTGCTGATCGTGCTATGGTGGATGTAGTGGCTCCGGAGGAACCCACGCATTATACTAATAAGAGCAGTTCTATTATTGACTTGGCAGTCGTCCGTAACCTACCTTTCAATATAAAATTAAAATCTTTACAAGAACTATCAAGTGATCATAACCCGGTTATGATAGAATCTGACTACATTTTACCAGCAGATACGGCACTAAATACATTAAAACCTAATTGGAATAGATTCAGGGAGTACTTGGGAGACATTCCTTGTCTAAATACTGCAGGGAGAGTTATGGACATGGATGATGAAACAAGAATGGTAACAGATCAAATCTCTCAGGCATATAGGGATACAAGTAGACTGTCAACAACAGCAAAAAAGGGAATCCTACCACCATCCGACATAAGAAAGTTACTTAAGTTAAAAAATGCAGCCAGAAAGTCTTATCAAAAATATCGAAATCCAGAGAGAAAGCGATTGATGAACCGATCCCAAAATGAATTTCAGAAAGCTATAGATAAATTCAAACAAGAGCGATGGAAGAACTACTTGGAGAAACTCAATCAGGAGGATGGTTCTATATGGAGAGCAATTAAAAAGATTAAAAATTCCAAATTTTATATGCCACCTCTGGAAATACCAAATGGCAGGGCATGGACGTCAGCTGACAAGGCAGAGACAATAGCAAATAGTTTGGAGCAGCAATTTAAACCTAACCATATGCCCCACTTGTCAACGGAGTTGGAGGTAAACAGAACAATTGAAGACTTCTACCGAAGTAGTCAGATTGATGTAGACGAACTTGAACTTGCCAAACCATCTGAGATTTTAAGCTATATTCATAAAATAAAAGTTAAAAAATCCCCTGGAATAGATGGGATTACCAACCGAATCTTAAAAAACTTGCCGATAAAAACAATCTTTGTCATCACCAATTTAGTCAACAATATCCTAAAGACGAAATCCTTCCCTTCCGCCTGGAAGCAGGCTGTGGTGGTACCGTTGCTAAAACCCGGCAAGGATCCGACTAAACCTGAAAACTACAGACCAATTAGTCTTCTACCGACACTGAGTAAACTTACGGAGTCAATCATCCTCAGTAGACTTGATACAATAGTTACCGAGAGGCAACTGATAATTCCACAGCAGTTTGGGTTTCGAAGGGGACTTTCGACCACTCACCAGTTACTGAGAATTTCCGAATTTGTGCTTGATGGTTTTTCAAAGAAAGAGTCTACAGGATCAATCATGTTGGATATTGCTAAGGCCTTCGACAGAGTCTGGACGGAGGGTCTGATATATAAGTTAATAAAATTAGAAATCAAACCAGCCCTAATAAAATTAATTCACTCTTACTTGAGTAATCGTGGTTTCCAAGTCAAAATTAATGAAACCACATTCTCAACACCGAGAAATATTCTTGCAGGCACTCCTCAGGGTTCTCTCCTGGGGCCAACATTATTTAATTTGTACATTAACGATATCCCCATAGATCAGAATATTTCACTCTGTCTGTTTGCAGATGATACAGCCGCAATTACAAAAAATGCTGATGTTCAGTTGGTTGCTGACAATTTGTCGATCTGGATTAAAAAGTTAGAAATCTGGTTAATTAAATGGAAGATTCTGGTGAATGTTGAAAAATGTCAAGCTATTATTTTTACAAGAAAGATTAAACTACCTCCTCCAGTTGAGCTCTTCGAAAGACCGATCCCATGGACTAGAACAGTTCTATACTTGGGTGTGACCTTGGACTCAAGACTAACTTGGAAAAAGCATATAGAAGTTATTAAAAAGAAATTCAAATCAAGACTAAACCAACTATATCCACTCATTTGTAGAGATTCCTTTCTCTCCCTAAATAATAAGGTACTAATCTATAAAACTATCTTTAGGCCTACAATTACATATGCTTGCAGCGTTTGGGGTTATGCCGCCAGAACCAATATCAATAAACTAGAAGTCCTACAGAACTCGATCCTCAGAATAATAACCAAAAGTCCATGGTTTTACAGAAATAAAAACATCAGAGAAGAATTAAACATCCCAACAATAAAGCATTTTTCTCAGATACTTGCGATAAAATTTTTCAGGAGCATCGCTACATCTGACAATCCAGCAATAACCTCAATTTCTGACTATGATCCACATGCTACAAAAAGACCAAGATCAATTTTGTATGATCCACCCTAGTTTTGAAGAACTTTAATTTTAATATTACATGTTAATTATTACTTAATTAATAATTGTTTAATTCAATATTTTTAATGATTTTAATTGTATATAGACCTTATAATATGTGAAATAATTATAAATACCTTTTTATCTTGTATTTTATGTATGTACATAGAAATTATTTTTAAACTTATACTGGAGATTGAGGGCCCATGGGGCTCAGGTGCTCTAAATAAACTATTGTATTGTAAGCATAAATGAAATAATTTCAGCTCTGTTTCCATGGAAACCATTTATTTTAGCCTTTCCATAAATATATTTATTTTAGAAAAAAATTAAAATTACAAATAAAGGAAAATGCTGTTTCAAAATTAATTATTTGAATTTATATGTTTCCTGAAAATTGTTATAATTTTGAAATAGAAATTTACACTGGGTTTTTCGTCTTAATTTGTTATAAATTATGAAATTTTTGAAATTATATTTTATCACATGAGGCTAGACGAAACCTCAAGAGAGAAATAAACCTACTGCAATTTACGCATTTCAACAATGCACAATGCTATTTCAATGGGAAAAACGGAGTCGAAAAAGCGCCGAAAAACAGGGAAGGAGTCGTTCGATTATAAAATCCGTTCTTAGTGCGCGTCGCATAGCTGAGAGGAACGTCTCTGTCAAATTTCAAAGCTCTGGGTCCAGTAGTTTCGGAGATTCCGTGTTGAGTGTTCCTTACTTACCAGTGAGTGAGTGAGTCAGTCAGTCAGTCAGTCAGTGGTATTTCGCTTTTATAGATATAGATGCATCTTGAAGGCCTTGATATGAACGATATAAAAATAGCATTAACTAAAAATTTCGTTGAAAACTCTCGGATAAAAAAAACACCTAAAATTGGGGAAAATAGGCCAAAATTGAAAATAAATATGCGTTTTATGAAAAATCCTGACGTGTAGGATTTTTTTCATTATTTTTCCCGTAATCAGCACACCAAAATACATAGGAAATCGATGAAATTACTCAAACAGCTTTTTCGTTGCAGACCTGTGTTATTTAAGGTGATATATAATAATGTGTCACATTTTAAACACTATTTTTCTTGGTGTTCATATTTATTTAAATCAATTTAATACAATGTTTCTTGTTTAATCAAAATGAAGATATGTTGTTAAAAAAAAAAAAAAGAATATTTAATCCAAAGTAAAGAGAAAAAAACTTTCTTAGAAATTAGGCAATTCACAATGTTTTACAAATGAAAAAGCAAGAAGTGTTTTTAAATTTCCAAGTAAAAGGTCAGGGGGTTTCTCTTTTCAAGAGGTTTGAAAAAAATACAAAACTATACATAAAATTCTAAATAAACATAGATAGAAAATTGCGAAAATTTCTTAAATTAACACATGTAGAGAAAATGTTAATTACAATTCATTGGAAACTTTTAGGAAAAACTAATAACACAGGCCTGAGAAATTTAACTTTCTGAAAAATACAAAAGAAGTTTTGAGTGATTTTTATGTTATTAGGTACGGCTGATTTCGAAACTGACCTTCATTTTTCTCCATCACGTCAGGATTTTTTGTAAAATCGATTTCAATATTTTTGCTAACATCCTATTCTAATAGGAATTCTCAAGAAAAATGTTGCATGTACTATCTTTATTTACACCTAAATTTATATGCAGAGAATGTAAAAAATACTTCTTTTGCTTACTAAGCTGTTTCGAATCACATTCCTGGTGCCTGGCCCATGATTTGGTCTTTCTAGCCATTCTTTTTTGACCCATTGTTAGTGACCATTCTTGTTAACCGGGAAGCATGGAGGTAATTTTCAAATCACAGCAAATTGTCCAACAGTGTTCGGCATACTTTATTTTATCGAGGACTGAGGACAAGAGCGATATTTTCTTTTAAGTGCACCGAGTATCCAAGACATGACTGGCAAATCAGTTGAAGAAAAAGGCACTGTAATATTAGGTTCATCTGAAACTGGACGTATGGTCGATAGAATATTATCAGGATGAGAGATCAGCTTTTGATTTTAGTGGTAATACCCTCTTCCACGGCAGGAACAAAAGCAACAATCATCACAGTGGTTTATTGGCTCCCTCCATGCCATAGGAGTTCCAAATCGTAAAGCAGTCTTCTTTCTTTTGAGCCAAAAGCATAGTTAATTGATACAAACTTTATAAGAAGCCCACGATTTGTCTTGACACCCAAGTTTCATATCGAAATACGTAAGATAAGGTTGTCTTACGGAGGTGTCACACATAGTGGATTTCTGTAGGTTTCACCACAGTAGAATAATGGTCAGGCAAGCAGGAAAGAAATTCAACGAGGAAGAGAAGTTATGGTAATTTTCATAAAAATCCTAAAATTGAATTTTTCAAAAAAACTTAACGTGATGGATTTTTTGAATGATTTTTTCTGAAATCAACACCAAAAAATACATTAAGTTCAGCTTTTACTTCCTTTGTATTTTTTCATCACAGGCCACACAAGTCATAAGTGGTGATAAAATTTAAATTGTATGAACTATTGCCCCCAACTGAAATTTCTATTGATGCCACATTAATTATCCTTTTGAATTTTAAATAAAAAACGCCTTTAAGGGGGTTCAGGAGATTCTCCCCAGAAATGTTTTGAAAATTAGACCCTAAAAAAAGTTACTTTTAGCCAATTTCTGTTATAAAAACTGAGAATAATGGAAGAAATTCTACTATGTACTTTGAATAAACTTTAAATTTTGTGGCCGCATACGGGCCGCGGGTTGGACCACACTGCCCCAAACGAAATATATCAAAATTTCAAGAGAGGTTTGGGGGTCTTCTCAAAGAAAAATGTTGGAATTTTTACCCTTAAAAGTAGTGTTTTGACTCCTTTTGAGACCCTTTTGTTTACACCTAGATTTTTTTATGTATTTTGGCATGCTTGATTTTTATTGGGGGTCGAGAAAAATTATCAGACCAAAAAAACACCATTAAATTTTATAAATATGAAGTGTATAAATATGAAAGAACATGTTATAATAGCTAAAACATTCCAATATGTCAAATTAAATTAACTGTAAAATCAAATCTTTATATTTTGTACAATAGCTTACGAAAGCACAAATAGAGAAAACTTACTTTTGAAATGTGAAATCCGTTTTTAGCGTATATCTTCCAAAATAGTCTGCTTTTCTAGAAATAATTTAGCTTTTTTTTTTTTGTTTCTTGAATATTTTTTTTTTTTTTTGGTAAAGATGGAAACTATATATTTAGTGTTTCCATATACCTGAAAATTAAGCTAAAAACAGTCTAGGACAGAGGTACAAGTAGGTCCGAGGTACCTTCCCCTACATTAGAATTAGAAATTGTACTCGAAAAAAGAAGGAATTCATATCCTAATTTTTTTTTGTATAACGAAAACATACTTCGTCAATATATACTTTTGAATGCAGTGGAATACCATTTTTAGTTCAATTAAAAAAAAATACTTGATTTAAATTTTTAACAGCACTTCTTTTACTAACATCTCACGGAAAAAGTTTTAAAAGAATTTAAATTCTTTTGAAATCCTGGAAATGTGTTGGTCAAAATACTTGAGAGCACTGCTGTAAATTCAGCAATTTCAGTTGCAGGTAGATTCCCATACATAATTCTTAAATTTTAACCTATGATTAACTAAAAAAAATCGTGATTTATACGAGGATGTCAACTTTACTTTCATTTTTATACCTTACCTTCCGATATCAGAAAGTCAAAAGAGATTTATTATTTCTAATTATGTATTTGTTTTAGGCTCCAGAGGATGTAACTTATTTGGAGCTCATGTTTGTTTCTCTTACTTCTCCAAACTACGGTATATTTATAAGTAGACTTTGTAACACACTAATATTTTAATTACAAGCTGAGTCTGGGGATCCGACAGTAATCTGGACACGTATTATACATTTGTTATAATTTACATGATGTGTATCTTTTTGACACTTTAGCCGAAAGATGAAGACGGCTGCTACTACTAAGATGATTTTAGATATAATTTTTACATCCATGCCATCTTTATTATTATTATTATTATTATTATTATTACCTGCATAGAAAGCCGTTTGTGATTTAGTTATGAGATTATTCAAATAATAATCTATTTTCTTAATTAGAGTTCATTATTTTTATTTAGTGATATTCGGCTAGCAGGGTTTAACATAAGGTTAGCTAATTATATGGCATCCATAGTTATTGTAAATGTGATGTATATTTAGAAGATGACATGGATTAAGCTAGTGATTTATTGTTGTAACCCATCTTGATGGGCGCCGGTAATAAAGAGGAAGCTGCAAAGGAAAGTTGTTGAATAATACAACACAAACAAAAACACTTATATTCTGTGTTCAAGCATCCTTTTGGCAGAAAGTGTGATTTTACCTCCATCGGATCCCCGATTCAATAGTCTTGGTCACAAGCACAAGAAGATCATAGACTAAAAACTAAGTTATTATTAGAATGGCACAGGTCTAAGTCCATTGAACTTAGTTTTGAGAAGCTGAAGGTTTTCTGTAACGACGCCTGTGATCTTATGAAAAAGGCAGTTTTAAAAGGTGGTTTAAGGTGCTAATTTTCGAACTAAGATTTGGGAACTAAAACACTAAATGAAGGATCGAAAAAGAAATTTCAATGGGGGTTGAACTCAAATTTGATATACTTGGACTTTGACCTCTGGCATTCTGAGAAGTTCAATTCAAGCAGGGGTTCCCATTGTAGCTTTTCAGAACTATAAATGGTAGTATTTGAAAATCAATGACCCACAGTTTGGGAACCTCTGGGTTAAGGTACTATTTAATTTTTACTGACTTCAACTAACATTTAAATAATTTTTTGTAATTTCGCTTAGTATTACTTAAATCAGTGTGGTCCAACCTGCGGCCCTCGAACAGATTTTCATGATACTCGGACACAAAATTAAATGCTTATTCAACTAAATAGAATGTAACATCTCAGTTTTTATTACAGAAATATGTTTAAAAACCTGCTTTTACGGGTCTAATTTTCAAACACTAATAAAAATAAAATATAATAAAAATTTAGAATCAAAAAGTTCTAAGGAATCTAAAAAAAAGTTTTAATTTAAATTTTAACAGTAATCTAATGTTAAATAATAGTGGTTGAGTGTCTAAGGTTTTGGATTTTTCACATATTGTAAGAATCCAGAAACTTAGACACTCACCACTATTTTTTTTTTAAATTTATTCTAGAGTTAGTATCCGCTACATTATTTAATTCAGACTTGTCAAACCGGTTGTGGCTCAATGGTCAAGGCATTGGCTTTGTGGTTGGGAAGTTCCCGAGTTCGATCCTATGTAATACAAAGTGGCCAAAATAATTGTTCAGGGGTTCAATTCCCGCTTTTGAAGATCAGTTTTGCCAAAATGAATAAAAGTTTTTGAAATAAAATAATCTGATTTAACCATGAAGTAACAAAAAAATCGAGAGTATCTGTGCCCTGATGGCTCAGTTGGTAGAGTGTGTGGCTTATAGCTAATGCTTGTTGTTGTTGGTGGTGGTGTGACAGTGTTCAGGGGTTCAATTCCCGCTTTCGACTATCACTTTTACCCAAATGAATAAAAGTTTTTGAAATAAAATAATCTGATTTAACCATCAAGTAACAAAAAAATCGAGAGTATCTGTGCCCTGATGGCTCAGTTGGTAGAGTGTGTGGCTTATAGCTAATGCTTGTTGGTGGTGTGACAGTGTTCAGGGGTTCAATTCCCGCTTTCGACTATCACTTTTACCCAAATGAATAAAAGTTTTTGAAATAAAATAGTCTGATGTAACCACAAAGTAACAAATATATCGAGGGTATCTGTACCCTGATGGCTCAGTTGGTAGAGTCGTGGTCCTTCTGTGCAGAAGGTGCTCAGTTCGAAATTTACTAACCTAACTTTCTATCTATCCTCTTCTAATATAATTCATATATCTTCCTCATAGTAGTAAATTAATTTAATACTAAAATTAATATTAGAATTATTAATTTAATTTCTTCGAGTACCTGATGTCACAGCTGACCTAGGGGACTGAAACTGGTGACCGAGTCGAGTCCGTTCACCCGTCGAAGATGTCGGGGTTCGGACGAGAGGAGGTCGTCTCGGCGGACCTGATCTGCTCCCCGGGGGGTCGCGGGCCTAGGGGGTTCTTCGGATAACCCCCGAAAGCCCCTTCCCCCTGGGGGCCAGCGGAGAAAGGTCCGTCGGGAAACCGGTTTTGCAAAAAATTTTAACCCTAGGTTACAAATTGCAATTTGTGGACGGCCCTCTAACAATATGCAATATGGAGACGACCCCCCTAAGTTATGAGATTGCAATTTTTTGGCTCCATTACCCGTCTTTGACCGCCCCAGATCCGCGCAAAAATTTTGGATGCGAACGTGTAACAGTGACCGTAACTAGATAAATAACTGTAACCGTAACTAGATAAATAACTGCAACCGTAACTGTGACTGGGACAATTCAAAATAAAAGTACTCAGGCTTTGTCGAGGATTGAACCCCCAACCTATACCACAGAAGCAGCACACCATACCACTAGGCTATTAACTCCACACCAGAACGTAGGTTGTTGTTGAAATGTATTTTTTTGGTGCCTTCTTCATATTATTAAAGAAATATTACGCAATTTTGTAAAAGTTAACTGGGTATATCGCTGAGATTCGAACCGGGAACCCTCTACACTGAAGGCAGCTACTATACCAACCAGGCTACTGGATCTACACCATAAAGTACCCGGTTGTTGAAATGTATTTTTTTTGTGTCTTCTTCATATCATTAAAGAAATATTACGCAATTTTGTAAAAGTTAACTGGGTACATCGCTGAGATTCGAACCGGGAACCTTCTGCACAGAAGGCAGCTACTATACCAACCAGGCTACTGGATCTACACCACCAAGTACCCGGTTGTTGAAATGTATTTTTTTGGTGCCTTCTTCATATTTAGAAATATTACGCAATTTTGTAAAAGCAAACTCGGTATATCGCTGAGATTCAAACCGGGAATCTTCTGCACTGAAGGCAGTTACTATACCAACCAGGCTACTGGGTCCACACCACCAAGTACCCGGTTGTTGAAATGTATTTTGTTGGTGTGTTCTTCATGTTTAAAGAAACCTTTCAAAATTTTGTAAAAGCAAAGTCGATATTTCGCTGAGATTCGAACCGGGAACCTTCTGCACTGAAGCCAGCTACTACACCAACCAGGCTACTGGGTCTACACTAGTAAGTAGGCGGTTCTTGAAATGTATTTTTTGGTGCTGAATTTTAATTTTTAAAATTGAATTTTAATATATTAAATCACTGGATTCGAACTTAGGACTGGTGCAACCCAGCCGCTTGTGAATCCACTGAACCGTTGACTCATACAACTTCAGATAAAAATAATTAATCTGAATTTTGATTTTTTAAATTTAAATAGAAAACACTGGATTCGAACCCAGGAGTTGTGCACCCCAGCCACTTGTGCATCCACTGGGCCATTGACTCATACAACTTCAGATACATATAATTAATCTGAATTTTAATATATTAAATTTAAATAGTAAAACACTGGACTCGAACTTAGGACTGGTGCACCCCAGCCGCTTGTGAATCCACTGAGCCATTGACTCGTAGAACTTCAGATACAAATAATTAATCTGAATTTTAATATATTAAATTTAAATAGTAAAACACTGGATTCGAACCTAGGACTAGAACACTCCAGCCGCTTGTGCATCCACTAGGCCATTGACTCACACAACTATAGGTACAAACAATTATTTTGATGTTGTAAATTTATATTTTTGAAATATTTTAATTTAAAGAAAACGGCGCCAACTTGGCACATCAGCAGATCTTTGCTCGTGAGTCGGAATAGGTGGTGTAATTATGGACGCTTTATACATTTTATATATATATTATTTCTCTTCTTTAAAATTTCAGAAAAATTGAGGCTTATAAAAGTCGGAATAAATAACATTTCCCAGTCTTACTATCGATTGCAATGCCACGCTTTTTAAACCTAAAAATTTAATTCATAAAGATCTTAATACATTCCATCAGCATACAGGAAGACTGAAAAGTCCATAAAAACACACAGGGTTATGTTCGATTCCACATAAGTGGACCTCGTGAATCAGATAAATACTACCTCCAAGATGGGATGTATGCTAAATCTCAGAGTACTAGAACAGAGAATCCACGACCATAGGCGATAATGGAAATCGAAAAAGCATGGAATAGTGTATAGTTTTCGCGTCACGTCACGAGAGGCGGAGCAAAAAGCTTGATCCTCCAATAGGACAGATTGAATGAACACGTCACAACTTTGACCACCAAAATATATACCTCTCTCAATCATTGAATTTCCCGTGCTTCCCTCTACTTTAGAAAGATATCTAAAGGAAATGTTTATTTGGACGGCAGAAACATCAGGTGTCCCATTCGCCGTAGGTGTAGCAGTCCCGGCTCTCCAATCAGAACCGTTGTCGTGGAATTAAGAGTAGAGTTTAGTTGTATATTTACCGTCCAAATAGACAGTGCCATATTTAAATATAACCTTGTGAACCCTCTGTTAGAATGTTTCTCTGTGGGCTAAATCTATTTATGCGGGAGGGGTTCGATTTCGGCATAAGATCTGGCCATAGAGATTTCTTCTGAGAGTTGTGGAGGATGATAATTCTCAACCTCTTCGGGACATTTTCAAGTTATGTTTTAAGTAAAGAGTGTTTTAGTGTAATCAGTCATTCTTTTCAATGTATATTGTGGGTCATATTGTTTGTGATGCATGATCTGATTAAAACAGTCTGTAAGAAGGGGCCAGGTTGGATTACGTGTAGGCCAACTACGCTAGCTGTCTACGCACTGTACTTTACCTGGTGCCGAGTTCGATTTTTTGGGTGTATTTTCTAAAAATTATGTTTGTGTCTGCCTTACTTGACGAAGGTTTATAAACGGATCCTATAGTATCAAGCACACAAAGCGGAAAATATATGTAATCCTATCTATCAATCTGGGATGTAGGCTAAATCTTTTCATGCGGAAGTATGGGTTCGATTTCGGCATAAGCTACGGCCATAAAGAGATTTTTCAGAGTCCTTTTCTGGGGGCATTTTAAGTAAAGGGTGTTTTAGTGTATTCAATCATTCTTTTCAATACATATTGTGCGTCATCAGTCTATAAGAAACTTGTTTCTGCATCTTTAAACCCAGAAACGCCTGGAGCCCAGGAAAAATAAGCAAATGTCTGGAAAGGGGATGTCAGTTTTCAAAATGTAGCGCATATCAGCTACGACCAGGGGGGGAAGATAAATACCAAATTTTTTAACGTCGAAAGTTAAGCCAATAAGGAAAATTTTATAAGTTTTTATGATACTGTATCGCCACTGGAGAAGTAGTAGGATGCTTGCTCGTCAGTTCCTGGGCTTATCCAAGAGTACCTGACTATGGGAGTGCTTCTGGCCGCTGAAACTTGGACTGGTTTACAAGTCCACGGAGATAAAATCCTAACAGGGAGTCCGAAACTCTATTTTCTAATCTCTTCATGAGGTAGATGGCAGGACTGGTAATTCAATGATTGACAGAGAGGTAGGCAGTACATTTTGGTGCTTATTAGCTGCGATTGGATGATTTCGATTTGATCCCGGAAGCATTCCTGAGGTTCAAGTTCTTCGATTCCGTGCATTCGATTCTACCATGGAATCAATTTTCTCGTCCCTACCTATTCATCCAATCTATCCTTTCGGAGAGCGATTGGAGAATCCAGCTTCTTTTCTCCGCCTCTCATGACGTGACGAAAGAGGCGTGAGTAGTGGTTACAATCCAATTACCATTATTTTGCTTAGGTACTTTCACTTGCAGGACGTCAATGTTAGGGAGTGAAAAAATTTCTGGTAATATTCCTATCCTTTAGTACTCCCACATCAACCATTTCTACTCTGTGATTTAAGAATTTTAACTAATCAATTTTTTTCAAGCTTCCGATCATATTTAGCTTTTCACTGATTGGTAGAATCTTTCTTTGACCAACTGAAGGAGCGGCTCCATAGTCCGATGCAGGGTAGGGTGTCCCTTAAAATCGAAGGTCGGGGAAACTTTTGCGACACCCCCCAATTTTTTTCCTTTTGCTATCCTAAGATAGTGTGCAAAATCTTAAATCGATCAGATAATATTAACACGTGCCCCAAACGGCCTAAAGTTTGAAAATTTGGACATTTTTTTCATTTTTTCAAAAAATTTTAAAAAATTATTTGAATGTTGTATGGTTGAATATTTGATTTTTAATGCACCTAAAAGGACCCATTTGACCCATTTTCACTCGCAGTTGGGTCTTAATGGCCAGATTTTAGTCTTGACGTCACTTAGAAAATCGTTAAAATTCGTCGTTTTCTTTGAAAACACGTACAATTTAAAAATGCAATATTTATACTTAAAGGGTTTTTATTTCTTGGTAGCCCCTCTTGTAGTTCAAGGTTATGATATTAAACATTTTTGCAGGTGTTTTTTATGACATCTGGTGGGTTATTGCCATTTAAAACGTTGGGGTGGGAAAGAGAGAAAGAAGGGTTAATGAGTAATAAGTGATTATAAAGCAGTAGAGCACAGCAAAGGAACTGTGTCAGATGTACGATTGAATCGGAGATTTTACATATTTTGAGTATGCCTCCTAAAAATTTTAGGAATTCTATTTACCTCATTGACCATACAGATGAGGAGTTACGGGGTTCTAAACTACCATCTAATATTCAAGTACTGAGGTACTTATTCTTCAGAATTCGCAATCTTAAAGAAACGGCGGCGGTTGCTAGCATTGTAGTTGCAGAGTCTGTGATGGTTTTTTGACAGAAAGCTAGAATTCCCATTAGAGAAAAATGTCACATAGTTAAAAAAATATTAGATTATTACAGTCAATGGAAATCCCTTCAAAAACACAGTAATCGACGATCCGAGCTACAAGTGCTCCATGAAGATGCTTTTTCTCAAGTATTCGAAGATCTTTTCGATATTGCTCATCAAAATGCTTTAGAAATGATTAATATAGATGAGGACCGAGAGTTCTTAAAACTTCAAAGACAAAAAGGTAGGCCGGGTAGTATGTCATCAGTTGATTTAAATTTACATAAAAAAGAAAGACGCAGACAAGAGAGAATCAGATCAGAAGAAAACAGGCGGAAACGTGCTGAATCTGATGCATTTAAAGGTAAGAAATTAATGATTTTACAACCCAATAAACTAAACTTAATTGATCGTAATTATTATATATCAGCCCATAGAGAGAAATTTTAAATTAATTTAACTTTATTTTTTTTATCAGAGAGTGTTCCGAGTATTGATGAATTCCCTCAAGAATCAACAAGCTCAAAAGAAGATTACACAGTACATCCTGAGAATGTTGTACCTGAGAATGTTTTAATTTTACCTCCAAAGAAAAGAAGAGGAACCATCAATGTAATGACTCCTAATCTAGTTTCTACAATGGATACTTCAAAGTTGAGCATCAGAAAAGGGGCGCAAGTTTTTTCAGCATCTGCTTCAGCTCTCCAGATTGAACTCCCCAAGACCAATATAAACAAAAGCACTTTGCATCGAGCTCGAGTCCATTTAAGAAAAGATAATGCTAAGAAAGTGCGTGAAAAGTTTAAAAGTGCAGTTGACGATACGGAACCATTAACATTGCATTGGGATGGAAAGAAGATGATGTGAAGAAGATGATGAAAGAAGAAATGTGTTCTAAGAATTTTATTCATTTGCACATTTTGTTAGTAAATAAATAAGATACTAAGATAATATGTATGTATAGTATATAAAATGTATATGTATATGATGTATATAAGATGTATGATATGATATAAAATAAGGAATTAAACAGCTTAATTGTCTTTATAAACATGATTTTCTTTGAGTTTTATAAATATAAGATTCTTGAGGGGAGATTAGGTACGGGTAATTTAATCCAATATGGCGTCTGCAAATATACAATATTTATAATAAATACGATCATTTAAGTTTTTATACACTTTTATATCATTTTCGTAACCAATAATGTATGAAATTATGCCTTACAAAGATATTTTAATTCCCTCTTACTTTCCTGCTATATGGCCAAAATGTGCAAAATCAATGATTTTCTAATTGACGTCCAGACTAAAATATGGGCATTAAGACCCAACTGCGAGTGAAAATGGGTCAAATGTGTCCTTTTAGGTGCATTAAAAATCAAATATTCAACCATACAATATTCAAATAATTTTTTAAAATTTTTTGAAAAAATGAAAAAAATGTCCAAATTTTCAAACTTTAGGCCGTTTGGGGCACGTGTTAATATTATCTTTTCAATTTAAGATTTTGCACACTATCTTAGGATAGCAAAAGGAAAAAAATTGGGGGGTGTCGCAAAAGTTCCCCCGACTTTTTAAAAAAACGCCCAAATAAGGGACACCCTAATGCAGGGTTGCAACTAAGTTGGACAATTTACCCAATTCCTGATTCCCCGACCGGTAGAATATTTATCTAAAGTTATAACAGATAGTCCGCGGCCATAGGCCGTAATGGAAATAGAATAAGCACGAGAATTTTGGTGCTGGGATCGCGTAATGTCACGAGAAGCGAAAGCCAACCTTTCTGTTAATAAGTGAGTTTATCGTGCTGCCCACATTTGCACAGAATTTGAAAATAGCTGTGTGAACCTTCTATTAGGATATTTCTCTGAGCACTGTCTGATTTTTCTCTTATTTATACGGCAACTAGGCAACCTACTATTCAAATAGATACTTCCATTTCTCCGTGGTTCTAACAAGGAAACGTGCTCAAGCTAAACTCACAAAAACAGACTCAAAATTTACAGGCAAAATTGGCTGCGGATTTCATTAGTAAAGAAGTTGCCGAATCCATTCACTAAGCACCTCTTGGTTTGCATTTGTTTAACATTTTTGATAGGCGAATTCTGCCAGCTTCAGAGAATTTAACAGTTCCTCTGTATTTCTCGCCTAGAAGAATTGCATATATGGTGGTAAAAATTAATTTTTCTCCATTTCTGTGAGTTTAACATGACAACTAATTCCAAATTCGATTTAAATTCACAGTCGTACCTGGGTAAGATGCTACTATTATTTGTGGAGTCTTCATCTTCAGTAAAGTAAATTTCTAAAATTTAATCAAATTTTTGCACGTTACATTCTGTCTTACGTTCTACTATTTAACTATTAATCCTCCTTTCTACATTTATCTTACCTTAAGAAAATTCTAAACATATCTCCCATTGTTTCCACTTACCCAGGTTTGACTGCGTTCTTGCCTTTCTCCACTCTAATGTACTTACTTCAAAGAGTAATTATCAATGTACTCTAAAGAACACTATACTGAAAGTGCACTTTTACCTTGTTTTATCGTGTTGCGTTTCTAAATAACCATGCCGACACATCCGAGAGCGGATATCCTCCTCCCTCGGCTACTCAATCAGGTTTTATTTGAATATTTTTTTTTAGATTATGAATAAAAATTAAGAAATCTGTATGCAAGCAAAGTAACATTAAGCAAAAGTCTTGGGAGCTTGGTAGAAGACCTTCTAAAAGTCCAAAAAACACTGTCCATCTTCTTCAAAAAATCTTTAGAGAAAATTCGAGGGCTCTGAGCCTGCAAAAAAAAAGTTCAATCCTTAATTAAAGTGAATAATCATCATTTTATTTCAGACCAAAGGTTCTCAACCGGCCGGTCGTTATCCTCCTTTACGTAGCAAATTATAGAGGACACGTCAAAACTGGTCTACCTGTACCCACTAAAAACACCTACCCAACCACGTGGTTGGGTAGGTGTTTTTAGTGGGTACAGGTAGACCCATGTCCTATCCTACAACTAGAGCACCCTGACCTACCCCAAAGCCACCACTAACCAAATACTCTAACACTGGGCCTGAACCTCCACTACCTACTCCAAATGACCATCAAACACTACCCCCTAAGATTACTTCTCCTGCCTACTACAACTGCCCACCAACCATTCCTCTTCCGATGCCGTACCCTGACCTACAACACCACCCAAATAATACCGTGCCCTGAAGAAGCTACAACTTACCAACTACAGCACTCCATCAACAATAACACAACCACTACCATTCCCCGCCGAAATTTATCCTTCTCTGACCTACTACTCCAACGACCCACCTGCCACTGTCATTCCCTATTTTTTTTCTACATCACCAACTACCGTACCCTGATTTATCCTACTTACTACAGTCCCCTAAACCTTATTATTGACTATTTAATGAGCAGCATCTGTCACACTTTACTACCAACGAATCGCCTTGGATCACCATGCCCTGCGAATCCATTACATCACACCCACCTATAACAATCACATCATGTAATTCACCACTAAAACTTTCCCATTTTACCCCAACCACACCTATTCCTTCTTCAACGCTCCAACTTCCATCATCTCATCGTGCCATTGACTCCTATTCCCCCTTTAATATATTAATTTTCCGCTCTCGTGTCCTGACTTACCACTACTTACTACAACTCACCACCAACAACTTTATCTCCTCTACCGTGCCCTAAGCTACTCCTACTTACTCCAAAGACTTTACCAACAGATACCCTTCCTCTAGCAAGCCCTGACATACCACTAAGTTCCCTAGCGTGCCATGATCTCCCAATACCTATTACAACTCTACTAACCACTTCGAGTCCACCACCGTACACCGACTTACCTTTACCAACTAAACCTCCTCCACTAAACCTTCCCCTACTGAGTTCTGACATACCATTAGGCTTCCTGGTATGCCCTGGTCTCCAACTACCTATTACAATTTCACTACTCTTCCTTTCCCGAACCCCTCATTACTTATACACTAACCACATCCTTTTCCCGCGACCGTACCCCGACTTACTTTACCTACTAAAACCCCTCCAGTTCCTAGCGTGCCCTTTTCTCCCACTACTCATTACTATTCCCCTACAACTCCACTAACCATTTCCTTTCCCCGTCCTACTTTATATACTAAAACACCTCCACTAGACATTAACCTTCATCTAATGACACCTGACAAACCAGTAGGTTACCTGATCTCCCACTAAAATACAAATTTACTCAACTAACCACTTCCTTTGTCCGTTCGTACCCCGACATACTTTACCTACTAAACCACCTTTACTTGCCATTAACCTTCCTCTACCGTGCCCTGACCAACCCTTAGGTTCCCTGGCGTGCCTTAATCTCCCACAACCTATTATAATTCCACAACCAATCACTTCCCTTCCACTATCGCACCCCGATTTACATTTACCAACTAAAACACCTCTGTGATGAATGCCTCAGTATAGCAAACCTGACTACCCTTTATTTTGTTCACTTCCCGGTTGGCAACAGGTAGGAAAAGTGTAACCCGAGAGCGACCGCCAATCGGGGGAAACAGAGTCATTTATTAAGAAAATTCAAATATGAAAACTACATTACGACGTTGCTAATCCTAACTGTTTTTGTTAACTTGAAAAGTGTTACGTCCTTTTTACAACCTCCTCTAGCCATTAACTTTCTTCTAACGACCCCTGACATACTACTAGGTTGATTGATCTCCCACTACCTAATACATTAACTACAACTCCACTAACCGCTTCCTTTCTCCGTTCGTACCCCGACATACTTTACCTACTAAAATACCTTTACTAGCCGTTAACCTTCCTCTACAGAGCCCCGACACACCCCTAGGTTCCCTGGCGTGCCCTATTCACGCACTACCTATTATAATTCCTCCACCAATCCCTTCCCTTCACACTTAAATAGCACTTGGCAACAGCGATTCGGTATCATTAAAACTTATAAAATTTTCCTTATTGGCTTAACTTTCGACGTGGGCGCAGTGTTGCTCATTGCGAGAACTGACAGCCTGCGACTGTAGTCTATAATGTTCAACGGGGACCCATGTTCGATTCCGGATATATCACAAACAGTTAAAAAATTTGGTATTTATCTGCCCCCCTGGTCGTAGCTGATGCGCGCTACATTTTGAAAACTGAACATCCCCTTTCCAGACATTTGGGCTCCAGGCGTTTCTGGGTTTAAAGATGCAGAAACAAGTTTCTTAGACTGATGACGCACAATATGTATTGAAAAGAATGATTGAATACACTAAAACACCCTTTACATAAAATGCCCAGAAAAGGACTCTTCTAACTTACCTTTACCTACTAAACCTCCATTAACCTTTCTCTACCGAGCCTGACACACAACTAGGTTCCCTGATCTCCCTACTACCTATTACAATTACTGCACCAATCACTTCCCTTCCACTTTCGTACTCCAACTCACCTTTACCTACTAAAACACCTACACTAGCCCTTACATTTCCTTTACCGAGCCCTGATACACCCCTAGGTTCTCTGGGGCGCCTTAATCTCCCACTAGCTATTACACTCCAACAACCACTTCGTATCCCCGACTTACTTTCCCTACTAAAGCACCTCCACTAGCCATTAACCTTCCTCTACCGACCACTAGGTCCCCTGATCTCCCACTACGGCATACAAATTTACTACAACTCCACTAACCGCTTCATTTCTCCGTTCGTACCCCAACTTACCTTTCCCTACTAAAACACCTTCACTAGCCATTACCCATTTTCTACCGAGCCTGACACACCACTAGGCCCCCTGATCTCTCTACTAATAATTACAATTACTCCACCATTCACTTCCCTTCCACTATCGTACTCCAACTCACCTTTACCAACTAAAACACCTATACTAGCCCTTACATTTCCTCTACCGAGCCCTGATACACCCCTAGGTTCTCTGGCGTGCCTTAATCTTCCACTTCTCATTGCAACTCCACTAACCACTTCGTTTCCACTACCATAACCCCAACGTACCTCCACTACGCCTTACCCTTCCCCTACTAAGTTCTGACATACCACTAAGTTTCCTGGCGTGCCAAAGACCTCCGACTACCTATTACAGTTCCACTTCATTTCATTTTCCGAACCCCACCTTCTTTACCTACTAAAACACCTTTATTAGCCATTAACCTTTCTTTGCCGAGCCCATAACTCCAACAACCACTTCGTTTCCCCGCATTTACATTACCTACTAGAATGTCTCCCTTAGCGGTAAACCTTCCTCTACCGAGCCTGACACACCACTAGGTTCCCTGGCGTGCTCTAATCTCCTACTACCTATTGCACTACAACTCCACTAACCGCTTCCTTTCCCTGACTTACTTTACTTACTAGACACCCCACTAGTAATTAACCTTCTTCTACCTAGCCCTGACACAACACTAGGTTCCCTGGCGTGCCCTAGTCTCACACTAGCTATTCCAATTCCTTAACAACTCCACTAACCACTTCCTTTCCCTGACTTACTTCACCTACTAAACACCTCTACTAGCTATTAACTTTCTTCTACCGAGCCATGACACACTACTAGGTTGCTTGATCTAATACCTATTACGATTCCACTACAAATCCACTAACCGCTTCCTTTCCCTGACTTTACCTACTAACCAAACACCTCCACCAGCCATTTCCCTTTTACCCATCCCTGACACACCACTAGATTCCCTGGAGTGCCCTAATCTCCTACTACATACTCCAATTCCACTACAACTCCACTAACCGCTTCCTTTCCCTGACTTACTTTACCTACTAAACACCTCCACTAGCCGTTTACCTTCTTCTACAGAGCCACAAAACTACGTTCCCTGGCGAGGCCGAATTTCCCACTAGCTATTCCAATTCCAATCTCATGGAACCTATGCCAATTTCACTACAACTCCACTAACCGCTTCCTTTCCCTCACTTACTTTACCTACTAGACACCCCACTAGTAATTGATCTTCTACCTAGCCATGACACACCACTAGGTTCCCTGGCGTGCCCTAGTCTCCCACTAGCTATTCCAATTCCTTAACCACTCCACTAACAGCTTCCTTTCCCTGACTTTACCTACTAAACACCTCTACTAGCTATTAACTTCCTTCTACCGTGCCTGACACACCAATAGGTTCCCTGGCGTGCCCTAATCTCCTACTACCTAATCCACTACAACTCCACTAACCGCTTCTTTTCCCTGACTTACTTTACCTACTAAACACCTCCACTACCCGTTAACCTTCTTCTACCGAGCCTTGACACACCACTAGGTTTCCTGGCGTGCCATAATCTCATGGAACCTATTCCAATTTCACTACAACTCCACTAACCGCTTCCTTTCCCTACTAAACACCCCACTAGTAATTGACCTTCTTCTACCTAGCCCTGACACAACACTATGTTCCCTGGCGTGCCCTAATCTCCCACTAGCTATTCATATTCCTCTACAACTCCACTAACAGCTTCCTTTCCCTGACTTACTTTACCTACTAAACACCTCTAGCTATTAACTTCCTTCTACCGTGCCTGACACACCAATAGGTTCCCTGGCGTGCCCTAATCTCCTACTACCTATTCCACTACAACTCCACTAACCGCTTCTTTTCCCTGACTTACTTTACCTACTAAACACCTCCACTACCCGTTAACCTTCTTCTACCGAGCCTTGACACACCACTAGGTTTCCTGGCGTGCCATAATCTCATGGAACCTATTCCAATTTCACTACAACTCCACTAACCGCTTCCTTTCCCTACTAAACACCCCACTAGTAATGACCTTCTTCTACCTAGCCCTGACACAACACTAGGTTCCCTGGCGTGCCCTAATCTCCCACTAGCTATTCAAATTCCTCTACAACTCCACTAACAGCTTCCTTTCCCTGACTTTACCTACTAAACACCTCTACTAGCTATTAACTTCCTTCTACCGTGCCTGACACACCAATAGGTTCCCTGGCGTGCCCTAATCTCCTACTACCTAATCCACTACAACTCCACTAACCGCTTCTTTTCCCTGACTTACTTTACCTACTAAACACCTCCACTACCCGTTAACATTCTTCTACCGAGCCTTGACACACCACTAGGTTTCCTGGCGTGCCATAATCTCATGGAACCTATTCCAATTTCACTACAACTCCACTAACCGCTTCTTTTCCCTGACTTACTTTACCTACTAAACACCTCCACTACCCGTTAACCTTCTTCTACCGAGCCTTGACACACCACTAGGTTTCCTGGCGTGCCATAATCTCATGGAACCTATTCCAATTTCACTACAACTTCACTAACCGCTTCCTTTCCCTACTAACCACCCCACTAGTAATTGACCTTCTTCTACCTAGCCCTGACACAGCTCTAGGTTCCCTGGCGTGCCCTAATCTCCCACTAGCTATTCATATTCCTCTACAACTCCACTAACAGCTTCCTTTCCCTGACTAACTTTACCTACTAAACACCTCTAGCTATTAACTTCCTTCTACCGTGCCTGACACACCAATAGGTTCCCTGGCGTGCCCTAATCTCCTACTACCTATTCCACTACAACTCCACTAACCGCTTCTTTTCCCTGACTTACTTTACCTACTAAACACCTCCACTACCCGTTAACCTTCTTCTACCGAGCCTTGACACACCACTAGGTTTCCTGGCGTGCCATAATCTCATGGAACCTATTCCAATTTCACTACAACTCCACTAACCGCTTCCTTTCCCTACTAAACACCCCACTAGTAATGACCTTCTTCTACCTAGCCCTGACACACTAGGTTCCCTGGCGTGCCCTAATCTCCCACTAGCTATTCAAATTCCTCTACAACTCCACTAACAGCTTCCTTTCCCTGACTTTACCTACTAAACACCTCTACTAGCTATTAACTTCCTTCTACAGTGCCTGACACACCAATAGGTTCCCTGGCGTGCCCTAATCTCCTACTACCTAATCCACTACAACTCCACTAACCACTTCTTTTCCCTGACTTACTTTACCTACTAAACACCTCCACTATCCGTTAACATTCTTCTACCGAGCCTTGACACACCACTAGGTTTCCTGGCGTGCCATAATCTCATGGAACCTATTCCAATTTCACTACAACTCCACTAACCGCTTCCTTTCCCTACTAAACACCCCACTAGTAATGACCTTCTACCTAGCCCTGACACAACACTAGGTTCCCTGGCGTGCCCTAATCTCCCACTAGCTATTCAAATTCCTCTACAACTCCACTAACAGCTTCCTTTCCCTGACTTTACCTACTAAACACCTCTACTAGCTATTAACTTCCTTCTACCGTGCCTGACACACCAATAGGTTCCCTGGCGTGCCCTAATCTCCTACTACCTATTCCACTACAACTCCACTAACCGCTTCTTTTCCCTGACTTACTTTACCTACTAAACACCCCACTAGTAATTGACCTTCTTCTACCTAGCCCTGACACAACACTAGGTTCCCTGGCGTGCCCTAATCTCCCACTAGCTATTCAAATTCCTCTACTACAACTCCACTAACAGCTTCCTTTCCCCGACTTACTCTTTACCTACTAAAACACCCCCACTGGCCATTATCCTTCCTCTACCGAGCCCTGATATACAACTAGGTTTCCTGGCGTACCCTTAATCTCCCACTACCTATTGCAACTCCACTAACCCCTTGGTTTCTACTAACGTACCCTGACTTACCTTGACCAACTAAAACACCTCCACTAGCTGTGACCCTTCCTCTACCGATCCCTGACATACCGCTCGGTTTCCTAATCTCCCACTTCCTAATACAAATTCCCTACTACTCCACAAACCATATCCTTTTCCAGACCGTACCCCGATTAGCTTTACCTACTAAAACACCTCCAGTTCCCTAGGGTGCCCTGACCTCTGTTACAATTCCACTAACCACTTCCTTTCAACGATCTTAAACCGTCTAACATTACCTACTAAGACCCCTCCTCTAGCCATTACCCTTCCTCTACCGAGCCCTGACACACCCCTAGGTTCCCTGGTATGCCCTAATCTCCCATTACCTACTACAACTCCACCAATTACTTCTTTCCACACTTATTTACATACTAAAACGCTTACTTTCGCGTCCTGTCCTATCTCCACCTAAAACTACTTCCCCACCAACTACTTTCTTTCCTCTACCTACTCCAAAGCCACCACCAACCGTTTCCTTTCTTCTACTCAGCCCTGACATCCCACTAAGTTCCTATCTTGCCCTGATCTCTTAATACATTTCCTCCACAACGGCTTACTAGATAGTACTATACAGGCTAGCCGAATTTTGAATAATAAAAACCATTTGACAACTTTTCCCGCTAGGATCGCCACGAGTCCTACCTATACCGACCAACCAATAGGATAACACCCTGTCAAATAAGGAAAAATAAAGGAGTGTTTTCATGACGTAACTGCTGACTGTTGGGGAATGCCTATCTTGGCAAACTTTGTTACCATGACAACCTATTACATCTGGATAGTACTTTTTTTAGTAGATCTCCTGTTCCACTTTCTCACCAAAGACATTTTTGTGCCATTAAGCCCCACCTTAAACTCTGTGGATTTGCTTTACCAATAGTCAGCTATTACCATTTACATTTTTAATGATTTCCGTATCTTGGCTACCCTGTATAGTATCGAGTAAGCCGTGCTCCCACCAACCACTTCCTTTCTTTTACCGCGTACCCCGACTTACCCTTTCCTACTAAACGTCCCTACTAGCATTTACCTTTTCTTCTACCGAGACCTTACCCACCACTACATTCCTCTGGCATGCTCTGCTCTTCCTCTACAAACCGCACCTTTCTTGTGCCCTGACCTACTACTACAATTTGGAATTCAAGCGATTCACAGGAGTAAATCCCTCAGGATGAACAGTGAAAACTAACTGTGTTAAAGAGCCTTTACGTACTAAATCACTCCTATTAACTCCTTCGCTATCCCCATTCACTACGTCCCCTCACTATTCTATACTCTAACTCAAACCTCTATTCAATTGATACCCTCCCTCAGATTTTATACTCTACCCTATGTTTTCCAATAGTAACCTCATATATGTGTGTACACTAACCCAATATACTCATACACCATCATACACTTACCCATAAGTACTCAATCATTTACCCTAAAGTAGAAAGAGTGGAATTTTATCTGTTATGAACTAAAAATCGAAGGAACGAAAAGTGAGAACACATTCATAAGATAAGTATTCTCTAATATTAGAGAACCGGTTTGGAGATTACCATCGCATATTTATGTTAGCTTGAAACGAAAATAACGAAGAAAAATCGGTATCGGTCAGTATCAAAATCGGTCATCAAAATTAAGTGATTTTTTGCCTCATATTATAGCAGATAGTTTTGCCAAACTACCACTTGTGTAAAACTATTTTAGTCAACAAATAACGAAAATATTCGGGGGAAAATTCTTCAAAAATATTTTAATTTTATGAAAACCTATAGCACACAAAACTATAGAATTGTCATTTGTGTTCTAGTAAATGTTTGCAGATTATTTTAAATATGCATTCATTGTGTGATATTTTTTCTTCGCTATTATATTAAACTATTCATAATTTCTCTCAATGTCATGAATGATTGATCTTTGTCTCACAAGATCTTTTTTTTTGGCTCGCTGCAAATCAAGTTAGGGAAATTTGGACTACATCCCCGTCTAAGTTATGCAATCCTGGCTTAATTCAATACTCAAACCACTATGTAAAACATTTTTTACTCCATGAAATGAAAAAAGAAAAATAAAGGATTGCTTGATAAAAATAATTTAATTTAGGAAAAGAAACTTTAACTACAGTGGCTATAAGGGAATAGTGTACAAAATTCGGTTTCCCCAAAAGGAGAAAATCTCCAAAGGGCGATGGGATCCCGTCGTCCCATGTTTACATTGAAATCACATTGGGAGTTCGAAAACATAATTAATACTTTGATAGAGGTTTAAGCATAAGTTTTTTATATTCTTTCAGAGCATTTGAAAGAGTTAATTTTTTGCAGAAAATGGATGCCATCAACTTTTTTTCTCTCTTTCTAAATAATTTTTTGATAGCGGTAGCTACACTACTTCTTCTAGCCACTATACTATTAGGGCGAGCGCGCACGGGCGACTTTTGTCACGGTGACAAAGACAAAAACAACGTTGCTAAGGCTGTTGTTAGGGGCGAGACATAGAAGTATCGCCGTGACTTTAGTCACTCGTGCGCGCTCAGCCTAACTATAAAAAATAAAGCAATTAATATTTTTCTAATATAATCGGGGCGTCTATTTAGAGAAGCATACAAAGATGAGGAAATTCACGAAAAATTTTCCAATTCCGAAAGGTGATGCAGTATTTTCCCATTTTGATCACACTTTAGGGCAAGAATACTAAAAATAATGACGGCTTGAAAATTTTATTATAAAACTTTATCTAGTATCATTTAAAGTCAATTTTGTTTACAATTTATTTGTTTTGATTTGCGAAATGAGTATCATAAAACGGGGTGAATCGGATCACTGTTGGGAAAGTTTTTTAAACCATAAAAGTGTACTCGCACATTACGTCACGACCAGTTATTTTCTTTTAACTGTTAACTGCTGGAGGACACGCACCTGTTGCTAAGGTGGTTGCTATGTGCGGAGTCACGTGATTGCAAATGCTCTAATATAGAAGCAATAGCACATGACGTCACGACCAGTTATTTTCTTTTTACTGTTAACTGCTGGAGGGCACGCATATGTTGCTAAGACGGTTGCTAGGTGCGAGTCACGTGATTGCAAATGCACTAATAGAAGCAATAGCACATGACGTCACGGCCAGTTATTTTCTTTTAACTGTTAACTGCTGGAGGACACGTATCTATTGCTAGGGCGTTTGCTAGGTGCGAGTCGCGTTATTGAAAAAGCTCTATAACTTCAGTTGTGTAAATTATGGAATTAGGTTAAAAACTGACTGATTCTGCGCATTATTTAAAAGATGTTTCAAACATCAAAAAATATTTTACGATCTATCTTGGGTCCTCTACGGCTTTGAAGTTGAATACAAAAAATGTCACAAAAATTTGGCTGTCACAGCTGCAAATTTCACCAAAAAATAACTATCTCAATTTTTGTATCTTCAATGTTCTCCTAATTCTTACAAAGCCTTTTTTAAAATTTAATTTCAAATAAGTGGAAATTACGATTCAGTTTTTAGTAAAACAAGTATATTTCGAATACTGATTCGGGATGAATTGGATCTGTGATAAAAATGCTTGGTTTTCTACCTTTAGTCCATTTTTCTAGTTTCTATTGGTTATTATCAACACCTACAGTCATAGGTCGATTGATAGGGATCGTGATAGACCATAATTACCCTTCATTTTTCAGAAAAGGTGGATTTTTTTTAAAGGCAAATTTTAAAGGCATTAAGGGACATTTTACTTCCAAAAGGTGAGCATCAGATTAACCAAAGGTTTGTCAAAGCCTATAGTATTAAAAAAACCGGGAAGACAACAGATAAATTAACACTATCCTTTTTCCCTAATTTATATCGCATTTTCTATAGGAGAACCATCATTCTTTATAAAATTTTGCGAAGTGGTCTTTTCCACGACAGTTGAAGCATGCGCAGTAATAGGAGTTTTTATTGACCGTACTTATAACATTAAAATTATATTATTGATAAATCTTGGCATCAGCACCGATGGCCTAGTGGTAGAGTGTGCGTCTAGTAACCTTATGGTCCCCAGTTCGATTTCAGGTTGCTACTTTTGAGTATTTTGCTTTATTTTAACTTGTAATTTTTCAGAAATAGCGAGATTAGAGAGTTTAGTTGTTACTTTCGTGGAAATAACCAGTGCCAAAACCTAATAATTTAATAAGGTGAAATGAATAAATTTTAAAAAGTATAGATTGAACCTCAATTAATACCTTTCACAGCATCTCAAAAAAAAATTCCAATTCACCCCGCTTTACGTTATTTTTGTTTAATACTCTTTTAAGGGGTACTCTCAATATTTCGTCTCAACTTATAGTTAGTTACCTTGATAGTTTATTTTGGGGATCACCAATCTTCTTTTGACCATAAATCCTTGTTATAATAAATAGCTTCCTCAGTCAGATAAAATAACTTTTTGTATTGTTTTTTTGACCGATTTTAATACTGACAGATCACTAAAAATTTTAATTGAGAGAAAAGTCAATTTCGTTCTCAGATTTGTTTCCAACTACCCTAAAGAAATTTTCATCACCGATCTGAGTTCTCGGTTTCGTTAACTCTTATCTGTGTTCAATAAATTTTGTTTTTACAGAACAAAAACAATTGTAATGATTTCATTTACAATTTTTGTTCCCACTTTTCGTTAACTTAACTAGCCATGTTTAAACAAAAATGAAGTTTCCATACCTATATCACACGCAGACTGATAAGGTCTTTATCAACTACTAAACTTCTTTAGTCGTTCATCCAGAGATATATATGCAGCTTTACCTAAATTGGAGACTTTCCTTGCTCCAAACATATATCCTAGGGGCGCTAGAGAAAAATAAACAAATTTTAGAAAAAGTTGAACATTTCCATTTGCATCATTTTAGGTTAGAGCAGTGGTTCCCAATGGTAAACCATGGACTTTAGGGTTCATTTAACGAATTTTGGAGGTCCACGAAATTTTTTTCATCTAATAGTTAATATTGATTTAAGTTCGATCATAAAGATAGATGCGTTTAGGAAAAGGTGGCAATTTGAAACTGTAAAAACAAATGAAACTTGCTCTCCCCTTGTTCAATTTTGTAGTTTTACACATCGTCGGCTTACAGAAGAAATGCACCAAGTCTCTTTTAGAGAATATTTCGAAAATGGAAGAATGACGCCAACGAACGAGCAAATTTCCAAATTCTCGCCAAGCTGAAAAGCGATCAGTTTTGCGTAACCTTGTACAGAATGTATCATGTACAGTTGGGGAAATAAAAAACGACTCAGTTGAGATTTCTGACGAACCACTTGGGTTAGGAAGACAAACAAGGTGTCATTTTTCATGTCATGAAGTATTCTTTAAATGAAAAAAAATTTCGAGTCCTTAGGGGGTCGTCTTCATATTAAACGAAACACTAACTTTTGTTTTTCCTATGGGGGACCCCCAATTATTATGCGATTTTCTGAAAAAGCATCCTCATAAACCCCCAAATACCAAGTTTCATCCATGTAAGTATCCAAATAGAAGCATAATAAATTTTTGAAATGTCAACCATTCAATGTGAAATTTGTCAAAATATTTTCGGTGTAAAAGTATGAAACTTTGAATTTAGATCAAATTTGTGTCCCCAAACAAAATAATTATGCTTTTATAGCGATATTTAATGGTTAATAGATAGATAATTAACATCTAATTTTGACCGAAAAATTAAATTTTAAAATATTTTAATATTTTTATGGAAATCGATTCTGGTAGTAATTTTATGAGGAAAACCAAAATTTCAGTCGATTTCATTTAATAGTTTTGGAAAAAACCGAATTAAACTAAATTCCCACTCGTTAAGGGACCATATACCGCTGCCAAATGTATACCGGCGAATGCTTTTTCTGGAAACAGTCGCATTATTTTAATCACCATAACTTAAATTAAAACTTAAATTTGATATAAAATTTCAATAAATTACTTATAAACTTTTCAATAAACATTAAAGTGGTGAGTAAAAGTCTTACTATCCCACCGTTTTTCAGAAATAGTATAGTGTTTACAGAAAATTAACCCTTCTCACTCTGGAGACGACCCCCAAAACGTAAAAGCTTTATTTACCGCACGATTTGAATGAAACTTGGTATTTGGGGGTTTATGAGGATGCTCTTTCAGAAAATCGCATAATAATTGGGGGTCCCCATAGGAAAAAAAAAAGTTAGTGTTTCGTTTAATATGAAGACGACCCCCTAAGGACTCGAAATTTTTCTCATTTAAAGAATACTTCATGACATGAAAAATGACACCTTGTTTGTCTTCCTAACCCAAGTGGTTCGTCAGAAATCTCAACTGAGTCGGTTTTTTTCCCCAACTGTACAGAGTAGTTAAGTCGCAAGTGACTTACTGCATTTCGTCTGTAAGCTGAGGATATCTTGGTAAACAAACAATTTTGTCGATTTGTTTCTTAAATAGTTGACATCCATAAATTACGTGAGGTGTTTTTTCCAAAATCTGGATCCCCCCTTGGTGAGATTTAGTGAGATTTTGCTGGATTTTGGATTTTTTGGAAATTTGGGACAGGAATCTGACATAAGGTTTGGGCTAAGGGGGGGGGGTCTGGACCCCCTAACCCCCCCCCTTATGTCCATGGTAAAAGTACTGAACATTTTTACAAATAGTGCTTAAATACTCACATACATCAATATTCAAGAAGAAGGGCGTCTTTGGCTGGCCGTAAAATTTTAAAAAAAAGATGCAAAGGACACTATTACGCGAATCATTGGGGGATTAGAAGTGTAACTCAATGTTTTCCAATTTTGAGTTTACCCCAATAAATAGAAAGACGGAATGAGCACTTCCATGTACCGTAATGCAGCAATTTTTAACATGGGAATTCCCAAATCGCAAATTCGGTAGACTCATTGGGAAAATTGAGAAAGCTTTTTTTGTGCATTATCAAACTGGAAGGTGAAATAAATGCTCTGATAACTTTGAGCACAAATAAGGTTTTATAGAAGAAACTTCCTTCAGGAGATTTCAAAGGGGTCAAATTTGCGAATCTCAGAGATCCGCAGGGTGTTGGTATCGATCAGTTTGAAAACCCCTGATTTATTCACCCTTACCCTTTATATCTAAGGATATTTCACCCTGACCTCATTGGAAGTTTTAAGTCCTTAGTTTTAAGCCAATCAGAATTGTTGAAAAAGCTTGCTTCAAGGTTAACCTTAGGTCAGGTAAGTGGTGAATGGAGCCATTAAACCCCCTCTTTAATACAAGATTGAATACTAGACACGAAATTTCATGAAATAAAAAAAAATCGAGAATGAATCCCCTCACATAACTCTAGTTAAGGACCAGTGGAGAGCTGGGAATGTTATAGGACTAATTGCACTCTCACTCACTCTCCTTACTTACTAAATAACTTACTTCCGCATCCTCACCTTCCGCTACCAAGTAGTTCTTCCCCACCAACCCCTTTCTGGCATCTACCCTGCCTTAATCTACACCTACCTACTCCAAAGCCCCCACTAATCGTCATCTTTCCTCTACTGTGACCTAACACTCCACTTTATTATCTGGAATACCTTGATCTCCCCCCACCGACTAAAACTCTTAAGCCAACTACTTCCCTTCGACTATTGTACCCTCACACACTCTCCTTACCTACTAAATTGCTAATATACGGGTCCTGAGGGAACGTCCACAAATTACGTGAGGTCAAAAAGGGGGAGTAGGGGTCTAGCAATATCTCACTAAATCTCACCAGGGGGAGGGGGAGTCAATTAAAATCTCATGTCAACTTTTAGTTTAGAAAATATACGTATTTCCTTTTTATCTTTTTAGCACAAGTTTAGGAAAAATGCGCAACACAGCGAATCATTAGCCACTACTAACTACTACTCATCCACCAACAACTTTCTGTCCTCTACCGTACTCTTATGTACCATTACCTACTCCAAAGCCCAACAAAATCGTTACCTTTCCTCTATTGTGCCCTGACACTGCTCGATTTTCTGGCATGCCCTGATCTCCCACCCCCTACGGAAACCCGTGTATATCCCAATCGTCAACTTTTCTCTACTTTGACCTGACATAACACTAAGTTCTCCGGCATGTTCTATACTCCCACCACCTACTACAACTCGTACGACCACTATGTATCACCTATTGAACCCTCAGTTACTCTCCTTACCTAATTTCCGGGTCCTGACCTACTGCTACTCCCCCTCGCCTCACTTTCTTTTCTCTACCAGTGCCCTTACTTTACCTACTCCAACCCCCAACAACCTTAACCCTTCCTGTACCGAGCCGACACACCACTAAGTTCCGTGATCTTCCACTACCTACTGCAACTCGTACACACCAACCACTTTCCTTCAACTATCGTTCACTGACTTACTCTCCTTCCGTACTAAAACGCTTACTTCCGCTTCTGCATCTTGACATACCGCTACCAACTACTGCTCCCCCACATACCACTTTCTATCCTCTACCAAGTTCCCTGGCTTGCCTTATTCTCCCACTACCTACAACTACTCCACCACCGTTCCCTTCCTCTATCATACCCTCACATACTAATTCGCTTACTTCCCCTCTCGTGTCCTGACCTACCGCTACCTACTACTACCCCACTCACACATTTGTTTTCACTACCGTGTCTTATGTACTACCCCTACCTACTCCAAAGCCCCCACTAATCGTCGTCTTTACTCTACTGTGACCTAACACTCCACTTTGTTCTCTTGAGTGCCTTGAGATCTCCCGCCACTGATTACAACTAATCAACCAACTACTTCCCTTCAATTATTGTGCCCTCACACTCTCCTATTAAATCACTAACTTCCGCTTTGTGTCCTCTGATCTGACCTTCCACTACTAACTACTACTCCCCCACTAACCACTTTCTGTCCTCTGCCGTGCCTTTAAGTACCCTTACCTACTCCAAAGTCCCCACAGATCGTTATCTTTCCTCTACTGTACCCTGACACCATTCCCTTCCTGGTGTACCCTTATCTCCAACCATCTACAGCAACTTCTCCATCAACCACATCCCCACGACAATTGCACCCTCACTTGCTCTTCTTACCTACTAAATCACTTACTTCCGCTACCAACTACTACTTTCCCACCAACCTCTACCATGCCTTAATTAATCTGACCCTACCTTCTCCAAAGCCCCCACTAATCGTCACCTTTCCTCTACTTTGACCTGACACACCACTTTGTTCTCTGGCGTGCCCTGATCTCCCACCACCGACTACAACTCGTCCATTATCCACTTCCCATCGACTATCGTACACTCACTCTCCTTACCTATTAAAGCGCTTCTGTATCCTGACCTTCAGCTTCCCATTACTACTCCCCCACATACCTCTTTCAGTCCTCTACTCTACCCCTACCTGCTGCAACACCCCACTAATCGTCAACTTTCTTCTACTATGACCTGACACAACACTGCGTTTTATGGCGTACTATTCTCCCACCAACGACTACAACTCGTACAACCACTTCCCACCGACTATTGAACCCTCACTTACTGTCCTTACTTAGTTTCCTTGTTCTGATCTACTGCTACCTAGTACTACTCTCCCTCGGCTCACTTTCTTTTCTCTACAGTACCCTTACTTACCTACTCCAACCGTTACCTTTCCTCTACCGAGCCAGCATCACTATGTTCCGTGATCTCCCTCTATACCCTCTGCAACTCGTCCACCAACCACTTTTTTCAACTATCGTACACTCACTTAATTTCCTTACTTAGAAAAACTCTACTCCTGAGTCTGCATCTAGACAAACCGCTAACAACTACTTCTCCCCCGCATGCCACTCTCTATCTTCTACCAAGCTCCCTGGCTTTCCCTAATCTCCCACTACCTACAACTACTCCACCACCATTCCCTTAATTTATCATACCCTCACTTACCCTTAAATACTACTTCGCTTACTTCCCCTCCTATGTCCTGACCTACCACTACCCCACCACCTTTCTTTTCACTACCATGCCCTAATCTACCCCCACCTACTCCAAAGCCCCCACTAATCGTCACCTTTCCTCCACTGTGACCAAACACTCCACTTTTTTTCTCTTGAGTGTATTGAGATCTCCCGCCACTGATTACAACTAATCAACCAATTACTTCCCTTCAATTATTGTGCCCTCGCACACTCTCCTTACATACTAAATCACTAACTTCCGCTTTGTGTCCTGACCTTCCACTACTAACTACTACTCCCACACCAACCACTTTCTGTCCTATACTGTGCCTTTATGTGCCCTTACCTACTCCAAAGTCCCCACAAATCGTTTTCTTTCCTCTACTGTGCCCTGGCACCATTCGCTTTCCTGGCGTGCCCTGATCTCCTATACTAGACAGCAACTTAAGTTGATCCTATGACGTCACTTGCAAACGAAGTAGTTCCCATCGCGGTGTCTGAATTTTGAGTGAAATGAAGAACGACGTCAATTTAAGAATAGGATTATTTTGTTAAACTAATGTATATGTTATGGGCATAATTAATAATGTCCGAAGTGGAGGCGAGCAAAGTGATAAATTTCATTCATAAATTTCACTGAATTTATCACATTGCCCGGGCTTTATTAATAATGCCCGGATTTATCACATTGCCCGCAACATATATATCGTGCTTTTCAATCACGATTTGAGTACCGAAACTCCTCTTATCAACCCAACAGGCTTTGTGTTTACCGATTTCTCCTTCCGCATTTGTGACGTACTGGGTTCAAGAAACGTTGCTGTCGAGTATACCACCTACAGCAACTTCTCCATCAACCACATCCCTACGACTATAGCACCCTCACTTACTCTTCTTACCAACTAAAAATCACTTACTTCCGCTACCAACTACTACTTTCTCACCAACCTCTTTCTGACCTCTACCATGCCTTAATCTAACTCTACTTTCTCCAAAGCCCCCACTAATCGTCACCTTTCCTCTACTTTGACCAGACACACCACCTTTTTCTGTCCTCTACTCTACCCTTACCTGCTGCAACCCCCCCCCCACAAATCGTCAACTTTCTTCTACTTTGCCGTGACACACCACTAAGTTTTCTGGCGTGTCCTGTTCTCCCATCACCGACTACAACTCTTATAACCACTTCCCACCGACTATTGAACCCTCACTTACTGTCCTTACTTAGTTTCCTTGTTCTGATCTACTGCTACCTAGTACTACTCTCCCTCGGCTCACTTTCTTTTCTCTACAGTACCCTTACTTACCTACTCCAACCGTTACCTTTCCTCTACCGAGCCAGCATCACTATGTTCCGTGATCTCCCTCTATACCCTCTGCAACTCGTCCACCAACCACTTTCCTTCAACTACCGTACACTCACTCTCCTTACTTAATAAAGCGTTTACTACCGCTTCTGCATCCTGACATACCGCTACCAACTACTGCTCCCCCGAATACCACTTTTTATCCTCTACCATGTCTTATTCTACCCCTACCTACTGCAAATCCCCCACTGTTCGTCACCTTTCCTCTACTGTGAACTAACACTCCACTTTGTTCTCTTGAGTGCCTTGATCTCCCGCCACCGACTACAACTCGTCTACCAACACTTCCCTTCGACTATTGTACCCCCTCACTTACACTCCTTACCTACTTAAAACTCTTACTTCCACTTTATGTTCTGACCTTCCGTTACCAACTACTACTCCCCCCACCAACCACTTTGTCCTATACCGTTCCTTTATGTACCCTTACCTACTCCTAAGCCCCCCCAAAATCCGTTACCTTTCCTCAACTGTGCATTGACATCACTAAGTTATCTGGCTTGTCCTGATCTACCACTACCTTCTTTTCTTCTCAATTTTTTTTCTAAATGTCTACATTTAGCATCCAAAACGTGCATAAAATAAAAAAATCGACAATAAGCCCTCCACAAAACTCTAGTTAATGTCCTGTGGAGATCTTAAGGTGGACATGAAGTCTAAAAAGTTGAGCAAAAACACTAGTGTCCATCGTTTGGCGAGGATATTATTCATATATCCTCTAATTTATTCTTGGAAAAGTTTAGTAAATGTGTGTAGAATGGCTAGTTTACGGAAGATATTTTGTTTAAAATCTAAATAGGGCCAATAAGTTTCTTGACGCTCAAAAATCAGTCAGTCAAAAAAGCGGTCAACGAAAACCAAACTTCGTCTTTAACCTCATAATACATTTTTTTTTGTCATTGTCGCTGATTTATATTATTTTAAAATTAAAATATTTGCTTTGAAAATGTGGGAAAATGTTTTATAATAAGTATTGAAAATATCTGTGACTTTCATGGTAACTTTCTTCATGGGTAATAACTACGCAGTAGAGAAGAATTTGAGGAAACAGAGAGCAAAGGCCCCGTTTACATGGACCATATACCCTGGTATAAGTGGCCGGTATACCCAGCAATCCCTATGAAAGGGGAAAAATGCAAGGTATAAATAAATCCACCTATTTACTCTGGAATTTGAATACCCGGCTTTCCCATGATGCATTTCGGTCTCACTCAAAGCAAAAAGTCATCCATGTTAGGCTTTAGTTAGTACTCGTTGGAAAGTAGGTTGTTCTTTTTTATTTCAATTGGATATTTAAGATTGATTACTATCTTAAATATCGAAATAACTTGAAAATTATCCATTATGAACACAAAATTCCAAGACGAAAACAGATAACAGAATGTAAACCAACACAAATCGTAATGAAAGATGCGACCCCGTGACGTCTATACCCGGGATTTGAGGACTAGCTATGTAAACGGGTTTATAGCACGATTTTCAATTTCCCTTTCCTCTGCATTATAAAGTCTGTCTGTCCTCGCTTGGCACGAGTGGCAAACCTAAAATCAGTACCCACAGCAGAAAAAACAGTAGAGAAAAAGCCATAAAGATGGTTATCTCACTTCTATTAGATACCCGATACCCTGCACTCGCCACTGCTTTTCCTGCCGTGGGTAGTGATTTTAGGTTTGCCACATGTGCCAAGCGAGGACCGTGGAGTAAGTCAGTACTATACTTGGGAGTCACGATGGACTCCAAACTGTCGTTCGCCAAGCATATCTCTACCATTAGGCAAAAGTTCCTGGTGTCTCAAAATTTATTATATCCCTTAATTGCCAGGGACTCAGCTTTATCCTTAAAAAATAAGTTGCTCATTTACAAGTCACTACTTAGACCAATAATCAGTTACGCTTGCGTCGTGTGGGGCTATGCCGATAAAAGCCATTTTAATAAATTAGAGATACTTCAAACTAAAATAGCTAGACTCATAACCAATAGCCCTTTTTACTATAGGAACCATATGATTCTTAAGAGCCTTAAATTAACAACTATAAAAGATCATTTCATTAAAATAGCTCTGAAATTTTTTCAAAAATTAGAAAATAGCAAGGCATAGCCCGGTACGATGCTATTTTACCATCTAACTGGAGGAGACCTCGGGCTATATTGAACGAGGTCTCTTATGCACAAACATATTGAGTCGGATGTACGGTGTTTTTCTTTATGTAAGCTTCTCAAGATATTACCTTGTTAATCAATTACTCTTCATTGTATTTGTATTTTTTTTTTTTTTTTTTTTATTTGTGTTGATTGTTGATTGGGGATGTGGGCCCTGGGGGCCTAGATACTGATACAAATATGTAGTGTTGGTTTTTATTGCATTTTTCTTAAAGTTTTAAACCCATATTTTACTATTTTAACTTATTCATGTCTTATTTTAAAGTTTTTAACTTGTCAATCAACGTGTTTTTGTATCCTAAGTTGTGTTAATTGTTGATCAAAGATAAGGGCCCTACGGGCCTAGGTGCTTTGTTTTCAATAAAAAAAAAAAAAAAAAGCGAGGACAGACAGACTTTACCCGGGTATAAGAGTGGCGCATGAAAACGGGGCCAAAATCATTCATTTCCATGCTTTTTTGTGAATAAAAGCCCACTTTTTCGAAGGTGCTATTTTTACCACGTGTGTAAACCTGAAACCTCAGTCCAAAACCGCAATAAACCTTTTTTTTTGGGGGGGGGTCGAGGGGGATGTGGTATTTCCATAACCTTTTCATTACCTTAAAAGTTTATTTTAGCGATAAATTTCCATTCTAAGGCTGAGCGCGCACGAGTGACTAAAGTCACGGCGACCAGTATCACTAGTATCAAAAATATCACTAGAAACAATGGATCTCTATGAAGAAATTCTTGGCAATCGTCCAAGAGTCACGTAGAGCCACGTCGTGGCCTAGTGCGCGGACTCTAACTTGTTTCAATAGCCATGGCGAGAATTTTGTCTTTGTCACCGTGACAAAAGTCGCTCGTGCGCTGTGCGCTCAGCCTAACTCAAATGATAACAAAAATCAATTTCAGAAAATTTATAATGTAAGGATAAAATTCTAAATTGCTTTGTTGACCTATTTTAACGCTGACTGATTTTTTAGCGACACCATAAGAGAAAAATATAAAAAATACTTATTAAGAGACAGTAGCTATAAATTTGGGAATTTTCCTATGAGGAAAGGTTAGGGCCAATTTTCGAGTTGTAGTGTTCTAGCAGAATATCAGGGAATTTTATTTACCTGAAACACAAGTTGAGAATCCAAATTCTATTGAAACGTCTTCAGCATTGCTACCGTGACTATGTCAGAGTCACCACTTTTTAACCTTGTGCCTGCAAAACATTCAGTTCGATGAAACATCAAAAATGAAACTTCGGGTTCTTATTCTTATCGTATATCTCTATAATATTCTATGAATATCAATTTATGTATTTATGAGCAGAAATAAACCTCAACGATTTACTGTTAAGTAAAAGTACTGAACATTTTTACAAATAGTACTTATACTCTCAAACATCAATATCCAAGGTGAGGGGGGTTTGTGGCTGCGCGTAAAATTGATAAAAAAAAGGTCTAAATGGGAACCACTGGGGGTAGATGGCACTATTAGATGAATCGTTGTGGGACGAGAAGTGTAACTCAATGTTTTCCAATTTTGAGTTTACCCCAATAAATAAAAGACGGAATGAGCACTTACATATACCGTAATGCAGCAGTTTTTAACATTCATTTCATTTTAACATAACATTTGGGAATTCCGAAACACTGTATCGCAAATTCGGTAAAGACACATTGGGGGGAAAATTGAGAATTTTTTTGTACATTATCAAACTGGGAGGTTAAGGGCCGTATTCAGAAACTTTTAAAACGATTATGAAACGAGTCGATAACGATTCGAGACCGAGAACGACATCGAAATGATATCGAAACGATCATTTTCAAACGAGTACTTCAGCTCTCTCGTTTCCTCAAAAACGAGTAATATAGCGGACTCTGATTGGTTGAAAAGAAATTCGCGAGGTTTGCAAACCTCCCAGCGATGACGCGAATTTCTTTTCAACCAATCAGAGTCCGCTATATTACTCGTTTTTGAGGAAACGAGAGAGCTGAAGTACTCGTTTGAAAATGATCGTTTCGATATCATTTTGATGTCGTTCTCTGTCTCGAATCGTTATCGACTCGTTTCATAATCGTGTTAAAAGTTTCTGAATACGGCCCTAAATAAGTGCTCTGATACCTTTGAGCACAAATAGGGTTTTATAGAATTAACTTCCTTCAGGAGATTTCAAAGGGGCAAATTTACGAACCTCAGCGACCGACAAGGGGTTGGTATCGATCACTTTGAGAACCCATGATTTATTCACACGTACCCTTTATATCTAAGGATATTTCACCCTGACCTCATTGAAAGTTTTAAGTCCTCAGTTTTAAGCCAATCTGAGTTTTTGAAAAAGCTTGCTTCAAGGTTAACCTTAGGTCAGGTAAGTGGTGAATGGAGCCGTGAAACCCCCTCTTTAATACAAGATTGAATGCTAGCCACGAAATTTCATGAAATAAGAGAAATCGAGAATGAACCCCCCACAAAACTCTAGTTAAGGACCTGTGGAGTGCTGGGAATGTTATAGGACTAATTGCACTCTCCGTTACTCTCCTTACCTACTAAATAACTTACTTCCGCATCCTCACCTTCCGCTGCCAACTAGTACTTCCCCACCAACCACTTTCTGACCTCTACCATGCCTTAATCTAACCCTCTCCACTGTCACCAAACACTCCACTTTTTTCTCTTGAGTGCCTTGTTCTCTCGCCACCGATTAAACTAATCAACCAACTACTTCCCTTCAATTATTGTGCCCTCGCACACTCTCCTTACATACTAAATCACTGACTTCCGCTTTGTGTCCTGACCTTCCACTACTAACTACTACTCCCCCACCAACCACTTTCTGTCCTATACTGTGCCTTTATATACCCTTACCTACTCCAAAGTCCCCACAAATCGTTTTCTTTCTTCTACTGTGCCCTGGCACCATTCGCTTTCCTGGCGTGCCCTGATCTCCTATACTAGACAGCAACTTAAGTTGACCCTATGACGTCACTTGCAAACGAAGTAGTTCCCATCGCGGTGTCGGAATTTTGAGTGAAATGAAGAACGTCAATTAAATAATAAGATTATTTTGTTAAACTAATGTATATGTTTTGGGCATTATTAATAATGTCCGAAGTGGAGGCGGGCAAAGTGATAAATTTCATTCATAAATTTCACTGAATTTATCACATTGCCCGGGCTTATTAATAATGCCCGGATTTATCACATTGCCCGTAACATATATATCGTGCTTTTCAATCACGATTTGAGTACCGAAACTCCTCTTAGCAACCCAACAGGCTTTGTGTTTACCGATTTCTCCTTCCGCATTTGTGACGTACTGGGTTCAAGAAACGTTGCTGTCGAGTATACCACCTACAGCAACTTTTCCATCAACCACATCCCTACGACTATAGCATCCTCACTTACTCTTCTTACCTACTATAAATATCGCTTACTACCGCTACCAACTACTACTTTCCCACCAACCTCTTTCTGACCTCTACCATGCCTTAATCTAACTCTACTTTCTCCAAAGCCCCCACTAATCGTCACCTTTCCTCTACTTTGACCAGACACACCACTTCGTTCTCTGGCGTGCCCTGATCACCGACTACAAATCGTCCATTATCCACTTTCCATCGACTTTCGTACACTCACTCTCCTTACCTATAAAAGCGCTTCTGTATCCTGACCTTCAGCTTCCCATTACTACTCCTCCACATACCTTTTTCTATCCTCTACTCTACCCAAACCTGCTGCAACCCCCCCACTAATTGTCAACTTTCTTCTACTTTGCCCTGCTACACCACTAAGTTTTCTGGCGTGTCCTGTTCTCCCATCACCGACTACAACTCTTAAAACCACTTCCCCCGACTATTGAACTCTCACTTACTGTCCTTACCTAGTTTCCGTGTCCTGATCTACTGCTACCTAGTACTACTCCCCCTCGACTCACTTTCTTTTCTGTACAGTGCCCTTACTTCCCTACTCCAACCACCCCCAACCTTAATCCTTCCACCACTTTCTGTCCTATACCGTTCTTTTATGTACCCTTACCTACTCCTAAGCCCCCCCAAAATCCGTTACCTTTCCTCAACTGTGCATTGACATCACTAAGTTATCTGGCTTGTCCTGATCTACCACTACCTTCTTTTCTTCTCAATTTTTTTTCTAAATGTCTACATTTAGCATCCAAAACGTGCATAAAATAAAAAAATCGACAATAAGCCCTCCACAAAACTCTAGTTAATGTCCTGTGGAGATCTTAAGGTGGACATGAAGTCTAAAAAGTTGAGCAAAAACACTAGTGTCCATCGTTTGGCGAGGATATTATTCATATATCCTCTAATTTATTCTTGGAGAAGTTTAGTAAATGTGTGTAGAATGGCTAGTTTACGGAAGATATTTTGTTTAAAATCTAAATAGGGCCAATAAGTTTCTTGACGCTCAAAAATCAGTCAGTCAAAAAAGCGGTCAACGAAAACCAAACTTCGTCTTTAACCTCATAATACATTTTTTTTTGTCATTGTCGCTGATTTATATTATTTTAAAATTAAAATATTTGCTTTGAAAATGTGAGAAAATGTTTTATAATAAGTATTGAAAATATCTGTGACTTTCTCCGCTATATTCATGTTTATAAATTAACCAAGATATAAATTCTAAAAAAGATGAGTTTCTTCATGGGTAATAACTACGCAGAAGAGAAGAATTTGAGGAAACAGAGAGCAAAGGCCCCGTTTACATGGACCATATACCCTGGTATAAGTGGCCGGTATACCCAGCAATCCCTATGAAAGGGGAAAAATGCAAGGTATAAATAAATCCACCTATTTACTCTGGAATTTGAATACCCGGCTTTCCCATGATGCATTTCAGTCTCACTCAAAGCAAAAAGACATCCATGTTAGGCTTTAGTTAGTACTCGTTGGAAAGTAGGTTGTTCTTTTTTATTTCAATTGGATATTTAAGATTGATTACTATCTTAAATGTCGAAATAACTTGAAAATTATCCATTATGAACGCAAAATTCCAAGACGAAAACAGGTAACAGAATGTAAACCAACACAAATCGTAATGAAAGATGCGACCCAGTGACGTCTATACCCGGGATTTGAGGACTAGCTATGTAAACGGGTTTATAGCACTGTTTTCAATTTCCCTTTCCTCTGCATTATACCCGGGTATAAGAGCGGCGCAGGTAAACGGGGCCAAAATCACTCATTTCCATGCTTTTTGGTGAATAAAAGCCCACTTTTTCGAAGGTGCTATTTTTACCACGTGTGTAAACCTGAAACCTCATTCCAAAACCGCAATAAACCTTTTTTTGGGGGGGGGTCGAGGGGGATGTGGTATTTCCATAACCTTTTCATTACCTTAAAAGTTTATTTTAGCGATAAATTTCCATTCTAAGGCTGAACGCGCACGAGTGACTAAAGTCACGGCGACCAGTATCACTAGTATCAAAAATATCACTAGAAAACAATGGATCTCTATGAAGAAATTCTTGTGCGCGCTCAGCCTAACTCAAATGATAACAAAAATCAATGTCGGAAAATTTATAATGTAAGGATAAAATTCTAAATTGCTTTGTTGACCTATTTTAATGCTGACTGATTTTTTAGCGACACCATAAGAGAAAAATATAAAAAATACTTATTAAGAGACAGTAGCTATAAATTTGGGAATTTTCCTATGAGGAAAGGTTAGGGCCAATTTTCGAGTTGTAGTGTTCTAGCAGAATATCAGCGAATTTTATTTACCTGAAACACAAGTTGAGGATCCAAATTCTATTGAAGCGTCTTCAGCATTGCTACCGTGACTATGTCAGAGTCACCACTTTTTAACCTTGTGCCTGCAAAACATTCAGTTCGATGAAACATCAAAAATGAAACTTCGGGTTCTTATTCTTATCGTATATCTCTATAATATTCTATGAATATCAATTTATGTATTTATGAGCAGAAATAAACCTCAACGATTTACTGTTAAGTAAAAGTACTGAACATTTTTACAAATAGTACTTATACTCTCAAACATCAATATCCAAGGTGAGGGGGGTTTGTGGCTGCGCGTAAAATTGATAAAAAAAAGGTCTAAATGGGAACCACTGGGGGTAGATGGCACTATTAGATGAATCGTTGTGGGACGAGAAGTGTAACTCTATGTTTTCCAATTTTGAGTTTACCCCAATAAATAGAAGACGGAATGAGCACTTACATATACCGTAATGCAGCAGTTTTTAACATTCATTTCATTTTAACATAACATTTGGGAATTCCGAAACACTGTATCGCAAATTCGGTAAAGACACATTGGGGGGAAAATTGAGAATTTTTTTGTACATTATCAAACTGGGAGGTTAAGGGCCGTATTCAGAAACTTTTAAAACGATTATGAAACGAGTCGATAACGATTCGAGACCGAGAACGACATCGAAATGATATCGAAACGATCATTTTCAAACGAGTACTTCAGCTCTCTCGTTTCCTTAAAAACGAGTAATATAGCGGACTCTGATTGGTTGAAAAGAAATTCGCGAGGTTTGCAAACCTCCCAGCGATGACGCTAATTTCTTTTCAACCAATCAGAGTCCGCTATATTACTCGTTTTTGAGGAAACGAGAGAGCTGAAGTACTCGTTTGAAAATGATCGTTTCGATATCATTTTGATGTCGTTCTCTGTCTCGAATCGTTATCGACTCGTTTCATAATCGTGTTAAAAGTTTCTGAATACGGCCCTAAATAAGTGCTCTGATACCTTTGAGCACAAATAGGGTTTTATAGAATTAACTTCCTTCAGGAGATTTCAAAGGGGCAAATTTACGAACCTCAGCGACCGACAAGGGGTTGGTATCGATCACTTTGAGAACCCATGATTTATTCACCCGTACCCTTTATATCTAAGGATATTTCACCCTGACCTCATTGAAAGTTTTAAGTCCTCAGTTTTAAGCCAATCTGAGTTTTTGAAAAACCTTGCTTCAAGGTTAACCTTAGGTCAGGTAAGTGGTGAATGGAGCCGTGAAACCCCCTCTTTAATACAAGATTGAATGCTAGCCACGAAATTTCATGAAATAAGAGAAATCGAGAATGAACCCCCCACAAAACTCTAGTTAAGGACCTGTGGAGTGCTGGGAATGTTATAGGACTAATTACACTCTCACTCACTCTCCTTACCTACTAAATAACTTACTTCCGCATCCTCACCTTCCGCTGCCAACTAGTACTTCCCCACCAACCACTTTTTGGCTTCTACCAAGCCATAATCTACCCCTTAATCTATCAATAATTTCCGCTTTGTGTGTCCTGACCTTCCACTACTAACTACTACTCCCCCACCAACCACTAGCTGACCTCTACCATGCCTTAATCTAACCCTACCTTCTCCAAAGCCCCACTAATCGTCACCTTTCCTCTACTTTGACCTGACACACCACTTTGTTCTCTGGCGTGCCCTGATCTCTCACCACCTACTACAAATCGTCCGTTATCCACTTCCCATCTACTATCCTACACTCACTTTCCTTACCTATTAAAGCGCTTCTGTATCCTGACCTTCAACTTCCCATTACTACTCCCCCACATACCTCTTTCTATCCTCTACTCTACCCCTACCTGCTGCAACCCCCACTAATCGTCAACTTTCTTCTACTTTGACCTGACACACCACCAAGTTTTCTGGCGCGTCCTGTTCTCCCACCACCGACTACAACTCGTACAACCATTTCCCACCGACTATTGAACCCTCACGTAAGCCGCGTTCACAACAGCCATTCTACCGGATGAAAGGCAGAGAAAACCGGTTCTTCTTCCACCGCTCTCCCTACGCAGGGAAGAAATCACCTGACTATCAGTTGGAAATTCTCTCCTGGGCAATAGCAGTAGGAAATGTTTTAATTGGATCAACCTCCTGTAGAGTGCGCTCTAACTCGCTTTCAGTAATGCATTTCTACGAGCTCGCTTGCTTGTCACGCGATTCTTTCTACTGGTAGGACGAGTGCTCTGGTGAACAAGCTATTCAATTTCCTCACGGCTGGTTTTCGGAGATCCCTTTTCCCCTACTTCTTTAGCTCTTTCTCCGGTTGAACAGGTTGGCTGTTGTGAACGCGGCTTTACTGTCCTTACCTAGTTTCCGTGTCCTGATCTACTGCTACCTAGTACTACTCCCTCTCGACTCACTTTCTTTCATTACCTACTCCAACCGTTACCCTTCCTCTACCGTGCAGCCATCACTAAGTTCCGTGATCTCCCACTGTACCTACTGCAACTCGTCCACCAACCACTTTTTTTCAACTATCGTACACTCACTTAATCTCCTTACTTAGAAAAACGTTTACTTCCGCATCTGTATCCTGACATACCGCTACCAACTACTGCTCCCCCCACATACCACTTTTTCCTCAACATGCCATAATCTACCGCTTTCCCTACCTACTCCAAAGCCTCAACTAATCGTTACCTTTCCTCTACTGTGCCCTGGCACGTCACTAAGCAAGGGCGGTTCCAGACCAGATTTTCGGAGGGGGGCCATGTCAAAGTCGGAGGGTATTACATTCAAAATTTTCAGTGCCTCAGAAAATTTTTTGAAGAGTCTTTCAAGCAGCTTTTTAGGGGTTTATAGTAACTTAGAGGATATCCAGGGTCCGTGCCATTGTTTTAGAAAGTGGGGGGGGGGTGAAACATTTTTGTAAGGCCATAATAATACTTGTGTTGGCGAGGTGTTTGGCTCCCAAATTTCCAAGTATAACATAAATAAAATGCGAAACTTTGTTAAAAGTTATAAAGGTTTCTTCAGATAATGCTAGCTCGAAAGAAAATGTGGGGGGGTCTGGGGGTCCTCCCCCAGAAAATTTTGTGAAATTTGGCTTCAAAATGGAAGTTTTTCTACTCATTTTTGTACATTTGGTATCCATTGGAGTATCCATTTGGTATCCATTTTGTACATTTGGTACCTAAAGAGGGTAACTTCTTGTACTCCTAAAAGGAGAGGAGAGATACAAGTTCAAGGAGAAAACAGTAAATAAGTAACCATGAGAAATTAATAGGGGGTCTGGGGGGTGCCCCCTAGAATTTTTTTTGAAAATTTGCCTCTAAAAATAAAGTTTCAGCTCATTTTAAAAGCATGTAAACCACAGAATTTTCAAGGATGAAGTTATAAATCGATGCCCAATTTTGAAAAGGGCCGGGGGTCCTCTTCTGAAAATGTTTGCAAATACGCCCATTTAAACTATAGTATTAGCTATAGACTATTTAAACTATAGTTAGCTGAAGGGGGGCTAAGAATCTCAGAATGTGTTAAAAATTTCTTTTAAGGGTCAAATTTTAAAGAAATTTCTGGGAGAGATCGCCCTGACCTCCATCTTATTTCGAGCTCGCATTATTACACAAAACTTTTACATTAAATGCACCTCAAAATATTACACCTTGGCGATATTTAAATGGACATGTAACGAAATTTAATCTATACATCTGATACAAAATTAGGTAATGAGGCACGCGTAAACTTAATGGTTGTTTCTTTTAATTTTATGTTTTTTAATGTCTTGTACTGGCCCTCCCCCCCCCCCAATATTTTATAAAAGTTGGCGCCTATGGATGTCAAAATATTAAAGGGGGATTTGGGGGTTCTCCCCCAGAAAATTTTTTGAATTTTAACATTAAGAAAGTGTTTTTTAAGCTATTTGTTAAGGTTTCTCGGGGGGGGCCCCCTGGACCCGCCCCTGTCACTAAGTTTTCTGGCGTGCCCTAATTTCCCACCATCAACTCTTCTACCAACACTTCCCTTCCACTATTGTACCCCCTCACTTCCACTCCTTACCTACTTAAAACTCTTACTCCCACTTTACGTTCTGACCTTCCATTACCAACTACTACTCCCCCACCAACCTATTTCTGTCCTCTACCGTGCCTTTATGTACCCTTACCTACTCCTAAGCCCCCCCAAAATCCGTTACCTTTCCTCTACTGTGCCCTGGCATCACTAAGTTATCTGGCTTGTCCTGATCTACCACTACCTTCTTTTCTTCTCAATTTTTTTTCTAAATGTCTACATTTAGCATCCAAAACGTGCATAAAATAAAAAAATCGACAATAAACCCTCCACAAAACTCTAGTTAATGTCCTGTGGAGATCTTAAGGTGGACATGAAGTGTAAAAAGTTGAGCAAAAACACTAGTGTCCATCGTTTGGCGAGGATATTATTCATATATCCTCTAATTTATTCTTGGAGAAGTTTAGTAAATGTGTGTAGAATGGCTAGTTTAAGGAAGATATTTTGTTTAAAATCTAAATAGGGCCAATAAGTTTCTTGACGCTCAAAAATCAGTCAGTCAAAAAAGCGGTCAACGAAAACCAAACTTCGTCTTTAACCTCATAATACATTTTTTTTTGTCATTGTCGCTGATTTATATTATTTTAAAATTAAAATATTGGCTTTGAAAATGTGGGAAAATGTTTTGTAAATAAGTATTGAAAATATCTATCTGTGACTTTCTCCGCTATATCCATTAAATAAATTAAATTAAAATATTAGCTTTGAAAGTACACAGTGGGAAAATGTTTTGTAATAAGTATTGCAAACATCCGTAACCTTCTCAGCTATACCCATGTTTATAAATTAACCGAGAAATAAATTCCTAAAAATATTAGTTTCTTCTCGGGTAATAACTACGCAGAAAAGTAAAAATTGAGTAGACACTCACTTCCCATTGAAAATTACTCATATTCCTTGCTTTTTTGAGAAGAAATGCCTACTTTTGGAAGGTGCTATTTTTACCACTTGTGTAAACCTGAACCCTCAGTCCAAAACCGCAATAAAACTTTTTTTTTTGGAAGGGGGTCGAGGGGGGGATGTGGTATTTTCATAACCTTTTCATTAACTTAAAAGTTTATTTTAGCGATAAATTTCCATTCTAACTCAAATGATAACAAAAATCTATTTCAGAAAATTTATAATGTAAGGATAAAATTCTAAATTGCTTTGTTGACCTATGTTAACGCTGACTGATTTTTTAGCGACACCATAAGAGAAAAATATAAAAAATACTTATTAAGAGACAGTAGCTATAAATTTGGGAATTTTCATATGAGGAAAGGTTAGTGCCAATTTTCGAGTTGAAGTGTTCTAGCAGAATATCAGGGAATTTTATTTACCTGAAACAAGTTGAGAATCCAAAATTCTATTGAAACGTCTTCAGCATTGCTACCGTGACTATGTCAGTCACCACTTTTTAACCTTGTGCCTGCAAAACATTCAGTTCGATGAAACATCAAAAATGAAACTTCGGGTTCTTATTCTTATCGTATATCTCTATAATATTCTATGAATATCAATTTAAAAAGGCACACTTAAAAATAGTAAAGGCAATTAACTAAGTGCAGTAAAACTTGTATATAACCATAATGTAAAGGAGTAAATATTTTTTTAACGATTTTGTATTAACACCATTAACCTCGTAGGGACAGGGACAGGGACATGGTAATGCATAACAGTTATAAAATGATAACATGATTTCCACACTTTCAGTAGACTAAAAATAGGATTACTTATAGGACCTTTAAAATTCAATTTTAGGTCCAATTAAAAACGCTTTTGTTCTCTGGTCTAATTTAAGAGGATTTAGGGTCTTACATGGCACAAGGTGAACATCGGGCATGTGAATCCATACACTAAAACAGTGGTTCCCAACCGGTGGTCCGCGGACCATTGGTGGTTCGTGAGTCTTGGAAGGGATCCGTGGAAGAGCACAAAAAATTCCAAAAGTATAAATTTGAATGAATTGAATAAGAACAGATTGAATTATACTTTCGGCTCTGTAATTTGTGGGGATAACAGTCACCACTAAATTGTTAACAATAATTTCTTCTAGTATAAATATTTAAAGTGATATTAATTAGGAATTCTGTCTGACTGAAATAAAAACTCTACCACAATTTTGTGAGTCTCGAAGATTTACTTATATTACAACAGAAAAAAAATCAACAATGACTAATTCTCATTAGATGTAATTAATTTTTTTCCGTAAAATGTAGTTATATTTCAGAGCATTATATAAATTTCCATGCTTAATTAGGGATAATTAATTTTCATCTTTAAATTTTATGAAGATAAGGATTTTAAGCTCCGTGAAGGTTCAAATTTTTGACTTAATGGTCCGCGGACTTCTCTGACAAGGAGAGGATCCCAACGTGTCATCACCGATTTGGTTCATTTTTGGTGTGTAAGTAGTGCATGACTAGGACATCAATTTGTGAAAATATTAAGAAGCAACTTTCAGAAATTTTGGAGAAAATCGCGATTAAAAATTTAACATGTACTTATATATTTAATAAGATTCTCATCTTGCAAGCGGATCGTGGTGTAGCGGTAAGAGTTGCGATTCCCAACCCAAAGGTCCCGGGATCGAGTCTCGCTGCAGACCATAATTTTTATTTTTATTTTCCACACAATTAAGAGCACAGGTATGAAATAAACTTATAATAATATTTAATTATTAATTTTAAAATATTTCTTCTTGTGTATAAAATTTTTTTGGTAAATATATATATTTACAATAGGATCATAAAAAATTGGATTTAAAAATTATTTTTTTGGGAAACAAGGAATGAAAAGATTTTTTCAAAACAAAAAATAATATTTTTATGAATGAAGTTTTACCTGAATTTATCCCTAACTATCCAAAAGAAAGTACGCAATTTTTTTATGCTAAAAGGGTTTGTTATGTGTCTGATTTGATGGTTAAAATAAAAATTTTTTTTGGTAAATATATAATACTTACAATAGGATCATAAAAAATTTGATTTAATAATTATTTTTTTGGGAAACAAGGAATGAAAAGATTTTTTCAAAACAAAAAAAAAATATTTTAAAAAAAGTTTTAAAATTGATAATTATAAAAATATTATGTGCTACTTTATTTCATATCTGTGCTCTTAATTGCGTGGAAAATTAAAATAAAAATTATGGTATGCAGCGAGACTCGATCCCGGGACCTTTGGGTTGGGAATCGCAACTCTTACCGCTACACCACGATCCGCTTGCAAGATGAGAATCTTATTAAATATATAAGTACATGTTAAAATTTTTAATCGCGATTTTCTCCAAAATTTCTGAAAGTTGCTTCTTAATATTTTCACAAAATAATGTCCTAGTCATGCACTACTTACACACCAAAAATGAACCAAATCGGTGATGACACGTTGGGATCCTCTCCTTGTGAGTTAGAAACCACTAATTTAAAATAACGAGTAAAACTCTGTATTGATTTTCAAGATAAATTGAGATAACTAATCAAACTTTTTTTTTGAGATTTTCAGAGCTGCCCCAAGGGTCCCTCAACCTTAAAACAAAGGGTGAAAATAAAGGTATTTTATGTACGATGCTTACATATATCTTAAAGCTGACCCTTAATTTCTGAATTAGATATCAAAACCTCAGAGTTATCTTAGAAGTTTATTTTCTCCCATACAATCTGTAACAATATGTTAAAAATTAGTCTGAGGGACTTCCACCACAAAATTTATAGAAATTTAACCCTAAATAACTCATTTTTGGTCTTCCCCAGTTTTTATCATTTTTGGTCTTCCCCAGTTTTTCTCATTTTTGGTCTTCCCCAGTTTTTCTCATTTTTGGTCTTCCCCAGTTTTTCTCATTTTTGGGCTTTCCCATGGATAGTTAAAAAGCCAAGGGTTTACCAAGGGATAGCTAAGGGCTCAGTTAAAAATAATTTTTAAGGCTAGTACAAAAATACACGACTTTTTAAGGCCTCCTAAAAACAAAAGTTAAATTAGGGCCCTTCAGAAACTTTTATTCCTCCAACCTTAGCCTGATGTCTCCTAGAAATTTAAACTATAATTTTATATGTATTGTGGTGTTTTTATCGTTTCAAATTTTGGTTACTTACTCGTATATCTGTAAGCTCCCTGTAACACAAATTGATACACGGAGAGATATTGTTTGTTTTAATAATAAAAAAGTTAGGACTTATTTAGGGGGAATGGGAACCAACTCGTAGATGTCGTAGACCACTTAGCTTAGACTGAATTTCAAACCATAACGCGACCAACCCTCTTTTTTTAAAACTTTCACCCTCACAAAATTGTAAGATGCCGAGTTTATATGACCCAATAATTTTTGTGCAACACTAAAACATGGCGCTGGATATTGAAAACCTGTTTACTGGAGTTTGATTAGTAACAGAAAGTATTGTTATAAATGTTGACTTATCCCTACAATGTAAACAGATGAACATGCCATTAACACGAGTAAAATTCATCCTAAATCGTTCATACGGTCAAATTCTTAGTATTGGAAACTTTTCTGTGTGCTACCTGACACCCTCTCGAGCCATTCCCAAAGCTCTCACGGAACACCGGTTGGGAACCACAGCTGTAGAGGAGGAATTAAAAAAAAAAAGGACGAGTAGATCAAGAGGGGAAGGGGTGAAGAGGGCTAAATTGTGGTTGGGGGATTAAGGTAAGGCACTGGTTATTTCCACGAAAGTAACAACTAAACTCGAACTAATCTCGCTACTTCTGAAAAATTACAAGTTAAATAAAAGCATAGTAATCAAAAGTAGCAGCCAGAAATCGAACCGGAGACTATTGGGTTACTAGCCGTACACTCTACCACTAGGCCATCGGTGCTGATGCCAAGATTGATCAATAATATAATTTTTATGTTATAAGTACGGTCAATACAAACTTATTACTGCGCATGCTTCAACTGTCGTGGAAATAACCACTACGTCAAGGTAAGGGTGATGCGTATGGATATGAAAGGAATGAAGATGAAAGGAGAAAATCAAGAATAGGAGGGGATTAAAGGATACGTACACTATAAAAAAACCTGTTGACTTAACAGAAAATACTGTAAAATTTGTTACAAGAAAACACCTGTATTTTTTGCAGAGAAATCCCGTCGTATTGTAATACAGTGAGGGTGGCCCACTTTTTTATGAGAAAAAATAGTGTCTTGAAATTGCCAGGACCACTCTCTTAATTTTTTAGACTTGCAGAGTATATCGATTGGAAAGCGATGAACAAATGAAAAAAAAACTTTAGTAAAATAGCAAACGATAAACAATCCCTACCAACTTATTTTAAATAGAATTTTCTAGTATATTGGATTACAATGATATAAATTAGCGTAAAGGGTTCAAATGAATTATATCATTTGTGTTCGAAAACTTTTTAGCAATGTTAACTACATAATTACATAAGCAAATGAATTCATAATGTTGAAAATAATTTATTTCTTAATTAAAACTCAAGTCATCAGATGCACTGAAATGCCGACACTGTGATTGATCTCAAGCAATTCCAAAACATCCATTTCCAAAATATTAATTTTCGAATTAGAATTTTTATTTCCTTTAGGTTTATCGTTTCTTATTCAGAACTGAAACTTTGGCTGTGAGTTTTTATTAACTATTCGAAAAAATTAGAGTGCCCTGAAAAAACTTACTTGGGCCACCCTAATACAGATCTTCTCTGTATACAACATACGTATTATCTTTGTATTACTTATTTAAGAATTAAGAATTTCTCAAATAAACTAATTTTATGGGATTAATTGTAGATAATTATGTAGGGTGCAAGACAGGGGCAAAGCTCTCCCCTAAGAAATTTGGACAAAGTGTACAAAAACTAATTAAAATACATTGTTTTTAAGTGTCAAATTTCCAAATTTTCCTGTGGGTTTTTTTAATTTAAGTTAATCAGCAAGAGGCAAATCCTACCACCTTACCATTTCTAAATAGCTAACTTTTTTTAACCTAATGAAGGACCATTTTCAACCCTCCAGGGGGCTTAGGGAAATTTCGCATACCTAAGACACAGAAATATAGCTCTATGGGTCTCAAGCTTCTGATATTTCTCTTCAGAAAAATATTTCTGATATAAGTCCATGGCGAAAGCATATCGAAAAATCTCAATATTTAAACCTGGAGGGTCCAAAAAGGTAATCTCCAAGAAATAGAGAAGATCTACTTTTTTCCACGCTAAAACTTAAACATTTTCCGGGGGAGGACCCCCAGACTGGGTCCCAACCGGTGTTCTTCGGATCACAAGAGGTCATTGAGAGCTTCGAAAGTGGTCAGCGATTTAGTAATAAAAAGAAATCGCTCGAATTTGTTAAAAACAGCAATTAACTCCAAATTTTTAAGGCTTACTTTTTAAGAATTAAAAATTTTAGGTACCAAAATACTCTGTATAATTATTCTACTCTATGTAAATCACTGGAGGTTCCAGAGCAGGGGACGAGGGCCTACGAGAGTCTTTAAAGTAACCAGAAAAACTTTTTGAACCTGGCTCATTAAAACTTTTCTCTGGGGAGGCCCACCACAAAACTCTTATGATACCTCTCTGACACAAAACACAAGACTTTTTCTGTACTCGACAGCAACGTTTCCTGAGCCCAGTACGTCACTACGAGGAAGAAGAAAATGGGTAAACACAAAGCCTGTTGGGTTGCTAGGATGAGTTTCGGTACTCAAATCGTGATAAAAAAAGGCACTATATACGTGCCACATGGGTACGTATACATGGATTTAACAAAATAATCATATTTTTAAATTGACGTTCTTCAATTCACTCAAAATTCAGACACCAGGATGGGAACTACTTTGTTAGTGACGTTATAGGGTCAACTAACGCTGCTGTCTAGTACAGTGACATATCGAGAGAGGTGATGAGATCTTAAGTGATCCAGAATATGATAAGGTAATGGGCTGTAACATAAGTTAAGGGGTCATAGGACTGTTAAAGTTTTAGTGAAAACAACTTTACATAGTTTAACAAATTAAATAAGCACGATCCAATTTATCTCGACTAATGATTTCTTTCATATATTTCAGAAGTCCTTTTCTCTGTTTATTATGGATTAAACTGTAGGTATATAAAAGTAATGGAATTTTCATTGCATAACCACAAATTTTGAACTGGAAATTCAGGATCATATTTACAGTATAGAATAATCATCGAAAAAAATATAATTATAGTCAAAAGTATTTTACAGTTGAAAAAAGTTGATGGACTTATTCCCTTTTTCAACCTCATAAAATTTCAGATAGGAAAAAAATCTAAGAAACCACTTTAATTGACAACTAAATTATATTTCTGCTTAGTTCACAGCAAAAAATACAAAGACGAATAAAATTAAAAATTATTATGAAAATATATATATAAAAAATTATTATGTAACTTAGTCATTAAGGTACTATCAATAGAGTAAGTGAATATCAATGGAAAATCAACATTAATTGGTTAAAAAAAAAGAAAAAATATTCTTAAATTAAAATCAAATTCAATCAATGTACTGTTTCATGTGATGTTATGTAATGTTACTTCTGTTTCTCACCCACAATTTTTAATAATTCTAGTTGATCAAGATGCAAATCTTAATTTAAGGGGTCATAGGACCCAAATCTTCAACAAAAAAATCGATTACTGTATTAATGTATTTAAATTTCCTAGGGAAAACAGACAGAAAATGTTTCTAATCTTAAAAAAAAATATTAATAGGCATTCTTTATCTCTGCCACAATGAAGCTAAAACACTAATTTGTTTACAGATAGATAATATACATAAAGGTACTCACTTGCTGTTGACGATTCTCTAGTTTTGCGACCTCATTTCTTTCTTTCCAACAGATTGTTTTAACACCTCCCTCCACTAGACTTACTATTTGAAGTCCGGAGTAAAAAGCTCATGCAAAGAAACAAAAACAAATGTATTTAAAGGAATGAAAATGCACATAAAAATATCCTCTACAACACCAATACCTAAACTTGAGAGTAATATACAGAAGATAAATCGAGGCCTTTGTTGCGAGAACAAGGTATCTCCACTTTAAATTCGAATTTACTTTAGTTCATTTTTTCAGCCCTTAAGAGCCCTTTGGAGCTATCTTAAGTGTTGGCGTGCACCTTAGGGTTACTGTATAAACTTTGCGTAAGTTAGGATAAATATGGGAGTCAAAAGAGCAACCCTTGTATTTGTACTATGAGCCCTCTGTGCTTAATAAAGTTTAATATTTTATTGCGTCTTAAAAGATTCAAGCGGACGATATCAACCACCTTAAGTTTTTTGAAAAACGCAGGTTCTTATTGAATTCGATCAACCTTAAAGATGTATTACCACACTGGGTTTTTTTTCACTCAGCTAAGTCTATGAGAGATGATATGTGGTTCAGATTTTTTTTTTGTCAGACTTGTGTGCAGTTTAAAACCCATGTTTGTTAACATAAAAGTTCTGCATTTTAAGGCAACTATGATAGTAATTGTATCGCTAAATTGGCGATTCTAACTGTGAACAAACTTGGTTTGACAGTGGAGATACCTGGTTCTTGTCCCAAAGTACTCAATTCGTTTCTAAACAATTTCAAAAGTGATATAAGTTAAAAACTACAATAGCTTAAAAATGGACGTATTCCTCTTTTGTATTCCTCTACAGAATAAAAATGTGGGAATTGCCTATTCTAAGCAGCTCATCCTCACAGTGCACTTTTAGAAAAGAAAATTAGATAAATATTTTAACGATGCATATTGAGATGCAACATACTCAGATCATTGTTTTAGATACTCTGCCTTATACGAGATAGAGTCAAAAAGTTCCCGGAACGGTCGTCTACATTCAAGCAGGTGTTTGTCGGAGGGGAAATATCTCTTTTGGAGGTTTGCAGCCGAGCCATCTGGAATTCATTTCCGGTGCTGTCGGTGTTAGCTGCAGACCATTTTTGATAAAGTGAATTTTTCAATCGTCCGATTTTTAAATGTTGTTTTTGGAGCAGCGCGAAAACATAAAATTCTGCGCTTTCTTTGAGCAATCGCCTTCTGAGGCGCTCGAGATAATGAAGGAAGCAAAAGGAAACGATGGCATGGGGAAAAATACGGGCGGTACGTTTTTGTGAAGGCCGCACGAACATCCAAGATCGTCCTCGGACTGGACGTTATTGGACGGTGATGAAAAATGAGACAAGGCAACTGAAGGACCTCTCGAAAAATGGATCTCTGGAGTGTTTTAAACAGTTAAACTAACACTGGGAGAAGTGTGTGGATGCAAGAGGAAATTACTTAAAAGGCAAAAAAAAAGAAAAAAAAATATTGTTCTATTTTTTAATAATTTGTAATAGACCAATTCCGGGAACTTTTTGACCCCACCTCGTACTCACTTTTCGTAAAAATCTTTAAAACTTCATAAATATGTATTTTTTTAACTGTTTCCTAGAACTTTCTAACTCACAGTTTTTATCATAAACAAAACTGTGATGAGTGAAATTGATCTACAAGTTTGTCTGAAAATTTCTCTTATCAGTTTATGAGGTACGTGATTTCTCAGCTTACAAGTGCACTCTTAGGTCAAACCGTTGAACACCTTTGTTCATCTTGTAGCTGTATTCACAGCATCAATGTCACGGCTAACATAGTACAGCTAAGGGCACGGTCAGCCAAAAAACCTATGGTATCTCTTCAAAAAAGGGGCTGTCTTTTGTTGGAGGGACCATTGAAGGGGTTGATTGCGGTTTTCCTATTGTCTGATAACCAGATACTGCAGATTTTTTGAACAGATACCATACTGATTTTCTTGCTGACCGCAGCCTAAAGAGAGAAAAATTAGCTTTTTGCTGACTGATTGGAGGAATCCTTCTTTGACCAAGGATTTAAAAACAGACTGATGGCTATGGATATGGCTGTTAAAGTAATGAAGGTTAAATTTCGGTTCAATGACTATAATTGATAAAGAACGCCTCGTTGAAAAAAATACCTCTTTATACTTACGTTGAGAACCATTCAACTCATATTACAAAAAAATACATTTATAAATTAATACCAGAGAAATGTTAGAGTTCTAATTTCCTTCCGTTAATACCAGAACTGTGAAAACTATAAAAACCACATGTTCACCGAAGCAGGGGTAGAAGTGACCAAATAAAAATATATAGGATTTTTGAAAAATAAATATAGGACAAAAACCAGAAATGAACAATATATAAGGGGTGGAAAATTAAGTGTTTTTTGTATTAGTGCTTACAACATTTTTGTTACTATTCAATTTAGTAGCAGGGAAAATTGCATTTTAGTACTTAGCAAGTACTTTTAGCAATAAAATGAATATACCGAAAACAAGCACAAAATTGTAAGTATAACTACGAGGCATAAACAAGAATAAAACCTAATAATGCAATGTGAAAAAAGCATGTGCAAACGCAAAAATAAAGCTTTCTAGAGAAGGATTTTCATTGACTTCATAAGTAGCCAATGTAATTTAACACTTAGAACCTTGAAAACAAAATAAAGGTATTTAATTAAAAATACTTTTAGTAAAATCGTAGTTAATTTAATCTATAACTCAAAAAGTAAAAATGCATGAATTGTACTAAATGAAAAATCTAAAAAACTCTTAACATCTCTTTAAACCCCCCCCCCCACACACACACAAATTCCAGTATTTTTAAAATCCCCAAAAATACCTAGAAAAGATTTTTTAAGAGGGTTTTCCTGATAAAAAAAATTGTTGATTAATACTTAAAATAGCAATACTGTATTGCTATTAAAGTATCCTGTCCTGTCCTCATTCAATCGGAAAAACCAACTTTATAGGCAAGAGCCCGAAGAATAATTGAAAACGTAATTAACTTTCAGAAGAACTTCGGGCCGTGAGCTCGATATCGGAACTTCTGCATGATCAGAAAACATCTTGTAATAATTATAGGGCCATCTAAAAATTAAAATTCCATGTGTTGAAAAATATTTTTTAAGGATATTCAAGGCATCAAATTTTAATTTTGAAATTCAAAGACTTATATAAGGTATTTAAGGCAACAACCTAAAAACCATTGAAAAGCAAGCTATTTAACCAAGATTATCTCCCGATAAAAGTCTAGTTTGTTTTTCCCAAATTGCAGTAAAAAAAGATGACTTTACAGTCTGATTCATGGTTGAAATTTCCCCAATTATTGGCAATTCCGTAGATTGCCAAACTTGAAAGTAGGTTCATTTGATGGAATATAGGATTATTTTTTGAAATATAGGATATATAGGATTTATAGGACGTTTTTTTCATGTTTTTTGAAAATATAGGATTTATAGGAAATATAGGACGACTTCTACCCCTGCCGAAGTGAAACTTAAAGGGGAGGTTTGCAACCCCTTTTCTTAATCTTATGGATTGTTTTCTTGGAAAATACATAAAATTAAGAGGGTTATTTTTATTTCAACCTCCGTTGTGCTCCTGAAAAAAAAGTAGTAGTAATTTCAAAATAATTTTGTTACTGATAGTTAGGTAACATCCTTTCGGATGTACATTTGAAATATCCCTAAAATATTTAATCGGATCATGCTTAGATGGCATAAAATTATCTTTCAAAAACAAACTGTCTTAATCTTAGTGAAAATAAATTGAATGAAACATGGGGGAAAAAAGGAAATGTTTATGCATTAAACCATCATTTGCAATGTACAGTGAATCGTTAAAATGATCTGTCCAAAGGCAGCTCTTCACATGTAGGAAGGTGGTTTTTCCCCACTTTTATACCTTATTTTAAAAATAATTTCACATACTTCTGTGCAAAAAAAATGTAGATTGTGCATTACTATGGAATGACGTTTGGAAGTCTTCCGACTTAAATTTATATTTTGGGAGTTATGAATAGTATTAGAGTAGAGCTAACCCATAGATAATTTCGCTTCCTCCTTCGCCCAGCATTTAACATTAAACAATGGGTGAGCAGGTGAAAATCGCAGGAGGGGAAAGCGTGATTCTCTATAGGTTGGCGGGAAATAAGTTCGAGGAGCGTGCTTGTAAATTCGATAACTCATAGAAAAAATTACCGATTGAAATTGATCCTGACAGATGTACCTAACTACCAGTACCAAAATTATTTCGAAAATCCTACTACCTTTTTCTCAAGAGCAAAACTGAGGTTGAAAAAAAAAACCCTCGTACTTCAAATCGTCGCCTAAGATGTCAAATGTGCTACAGTAAAACCTATCGCAACTGGTTTAGCTTTATTCAGGTGGCTTAGGAGAAGTTTTGGCTTTTAAATCTTTCGTTTTGTAAATTTTTCTAGAGTAAGAACACTATAGAGCATTCGCACATGACGTCACTTGGAGGATAAAAACAACGTTGCTAAGGCTGTTGTTAGGGGCGGGAAATAGAAGCATTCGCAAATGACATCACTGGAGGATAAAAACAACGTTGCTAAGGCCGTTGTTAGGTAAAGTCATGTGATTGAAAATGCTCTATTTACTAAGATTTCTTGATTACACTTCATCTAAGGCTGTTTTTAACGCGGTATTGAGTAGAAAATTATTTTCACACACCATCAAGTAACCACAACAGAATTTGTCACAAAGAAATTTTCCGGGTACGATTCTACGATTTCGGCTTATTCGTTTTCTTTTTAAAGCACATTACCATGCATTCTAGGCCATAAGATAAGAAAAAAAATTCACTGCACAAACGTTCATTTGCGAAAATGGCAGATGTTCCCAAATGCATAAGGCAGTTCTCCTGACGTTGACAACAAGGAAAATTCAAATAGCATTAAGTTCAAACAATTCAAGTGTAACAATTTCACAGAGGTGTTCAAGTTGCCGATGGCAAACATGAAAGACCTAGGACCAAGTTTGCGTTAATAAGGTTCCTGTTTATCAATGCCGGCTAGAACCGGTATGTCATATCAATCTTTCCCTAACTCTTTGGAAGTCCGCTCAAAATACCAAAGAGCAAATTAAAAGGCATCAAATTGTTGAAAAAATATTTCCAGTTTACTGCCACCCAATCTAAGAGGTTGAACTAAACCTAAATTGACTAAAAAAATGAATAAGTGAGGGGAACAATTTATCTATTAAAATATAACTAAAATCCTAATCGTTTTCTTAGAAGTGGGAAACTATAGAGTACTAGAACAGAGTCCATGACCTTAAGCGAAAATCGAAAAAAGCACGGGGTATTTCTTGTGAAAGGGGCCCTGTTGGCACTCATACTTATGCCTCCATTGTCACGTCACGAGGCAGAAAAATAGAGTCCCAATCGCCTTATCCTCTAATACCCCTTCGAGAGTGACAGATTGAATGAACACGTCACAGCCAATCATATCTGTGATCTCCAAATCGTACTACCTAACCTTCTGTCAATCAGAAATTTGCAGTGAAAATAGCGTTTCAGACCATCTGTTAGGCTATTTCTCTGTTGGGGGATACAAAAACTCTGAAATGATAATGCAGAGTGCATTTTAGGAACTCCTCTCTACGTCACCATTTCGTTTTGAAGACCAAAAGAGGAGAGGTCAAAGGGAGTATTTAAGGATTTTTCAAGGAGTGTTCTAAAAATTTTCAAGGAGTAAATCCCTTTATGTCTAACTAGACAGACCAAAAATCTTACCTCATTAGCACAATTTAAAAACTAAATGGAATTTAAAAAAATAATAGCTGGAACATATTTTTGATAAAAAATATATAAAGCAAGTAAATATGGAGAGTTCTAAAGGCCTGAGATACATTTCAGATCCAATACGATAGTTTAGTTGAAAGTGCTAAGTCATTTTTACGACGTTTTGGATTGGAGTGAATCTGATTTAAATGCGTATGAAATTGGTGTTTCAAAGATGCTTCCATACTTTAAGAGCCAATCAAACAGATGTAATCTTACCGTTACTCTCAATTATAGAGAAATTCATTTATAATTAAATTATAATAAGTTTAAATAATGTTTCCTGATCAACAGATTATATAAGTGCACAGTGACAACGAAAACAGCTTTACAGAATCGTCAGGCTTGGTTACTAGTGGTATACATTTGAGAACGACCTTTCAATTTCCAGTTTTATATAGCCCACGTGACATCTTAAGCGACGAAATGTAGTTCTCAGCTGAAAACCGAATGATCATTTGAGATGTAAAAAAGATTAGTACTAATAATGATAAAATGCTCTATATCAAATTTTTTGAATTGAGAAATTCACTTTTTAAGCCATAGTTTATATTCGTGTTTGAACTTTTTAGTAGCACATACCTCTGATTAATTACTTAAGGTGACATAATACCTTTTTGATATTTTTTTAAAAGTACAAGTGTTTGTTACAGTAAAAAGCATGCGTCCTTACGAGACAAATATCTCTCACAAGAAAAAGTTAAAAATATATTTCATCCCCTCTTTTAAACTTCTATAATTATGCATATTTTTTAATCATTTTCAAATGCATTTTATAACCCTACACAGTTTTATGACATTTCAGTCACACATAAAAAGTTTCTGAACCCTATTACAATAAATTAGTAAAAAAAAAGTTTTAATAGTTTTAAAAAATAGTATTTAAATAAAAATACAACATTAGTGAGAAAATGCGTTTTCTCTCCTTAATAGACAAGCACATACACTTTTACATAAAAGTTTGAAACCTTTGTAATAAGTAAATAAGATAGAGCTATGAAACTGAACAAACACATTTAGAAAGATTCAAAGCATTAAATGAACCATTATTTTTGCTTCGAAATTTATATATTTTTGTAACATTTCTGCACATTCATAAAAAGTTTTAAATCCCCCTATATTACAATTAGAATTAAAAATGTCTTAAGGTTTCAATAAATACTATTTAAAAAAACATTTGGTACCGAAAATCACCCCTGCATACACAACACTAGCAAACTCTTTAATAAAAAAGTTTGAAACTTTTAAACAAATACCTTGAGTTCAGAAACTTTGTTGACACATTTAGTAACATTTAGACTTCAAATGAGCAATTAATTTCTCTTAATATTTTGACAACTTTTATAGTACTAAGTCACCTTAAATAATACTGACATTAACTTAAGAAAATTGAGATAATTTCATTCATTATTTTAATTCTAAAAATAACATTTATAAATGCGTAAAATCTTAAATTTGGAGTTTGCTACAGTTTAGCTGAATCTTGATTACATTTTATTAAAAAAATTAATTGAATTTGTGAATAGCAGAAACCAGATCTTTTTAGCTAAACAATTTTTGCATTTCCACAATGTGCTTCTATAGACTGTTTGGTGTAGGATGAAAAAATCCCATTAAAATTTAGCAACATGCAATTTTAAGTAGAAAATAAAACTTCATTTATCTTAATGGCGCCATGAGGTCTTAATAACAAAATGTGTATTTACTGGGGAGGGATTTCTACAAGATTTATTTTTTTTAACCAATTTAAAATTATTAGATACAAAGCTTGATTTTGAAAAAAAAATCTTGATGTCTGTCTGGTTTCTGACATTCGTTTTTGTTTTGAGTACCTTAGACTTGGAAAATTTAGATAGTTATGCGTAAATTAACAAAACCTTATAAAATTGTCTATTTGAATATACAGAGGCATTGCAAGTAACAGCAATGAATTGACTAGAGCTTTTAATAATATATAAATAAAATATAGTTAGTTTTATGGCACTCAAAACGAAAAAGTACAATAAATCGCACAATTGTCTAAATCTAAAACATGAGCTGCTCATAATGACTATATATCTTTAAGTCCACGATACATAGTTTTAGTACTTGAAGGTTTTTGCTAACAGGGCCTGTGTTATTCCTATGGAGAACCAGCATGTTTTGACCAATTACTAAATTTGGACAATTACTAGATGATATGAAGGTGCAAATAGAGATGTCTAAGTCTATACTCATTCTTATCTCAAATATATTTTATTATATTTTAGACTTTTAACTCTTCACAGACACAGTACTGTCATTCTGGGCAGCTCAAGTGAGTCCAATCAATCTATTGGTTCAACAATTAAAATATTGCAATAGTAAATTAATTGCAATTGCAAGTAAAATTAAAATTGCAATGTAAAATTAGTTACATACTAATCAATTGCACATAGAGTTAAAATGAGTTATGATAGACTTATCAATTTCTATCTGAATTGCTGAACCAACTGATTGAAAAATATATATATATAATAAATGTTCAACATAGGGGCTGAGTGCACCAATCCTGATTATGTACCAGTTTCTAAAAACCTCAATCAGTTTTGAGTTCTTAAATATTCTACCAACGATGTATATAAGTACAGGGTATCCCAAAAAAGACTGACACATTTTAAAAATTAATAACTCGAAAACTAAAAAAGATGAAGATACGCAGTTTATTGCATCCTACTCCTAAGAATCTCAGAAATAGGATGTAATAAACCGAGTAATTATTTTTTTTTATAGTTTTTGACTTACAAGTGATTTTCAAAATGTGTCAGTCTTTCTTAGGCGACTAATTGAGATGGTCAAAAACTTGTTGGGTTGTCCCCTTATACCCAACATCATTACCATTGTTGTGTAAAAGGGGCATCAACGTCCTTCGTATTTTCTCCTTCATTAAAGTGCATGGGGGTATAACAGTGCATTAGTCACCTCATTCCTACCAGAAAAAAAAAACACCACGGGAAGTTGGTTTTCCCCGAGACACAAAAGCCGTTGCTTTTGACCACGAGCAAAAGAGTGTACCGGCGTCGCGCACAGACCTTTTGCGGTTCCGATACCGACGGATTCAGTCTTTAGGGGGTGGCGAAGGGCAGAAATGGGCGCGAGGTTCGACACACAGGTGTCTGCGGAAACAGATGCGGGGTCTCAAGGGGGATGGAGAGGGAACCACGAGGGCGATCGAGATGAAACGATTGAGTCGCAGCCTCGCGAAACCGGGAAGTCGGCGAAAATATTAGAGTTTAGGCAGTGAAATGATGTGTGTAAATGTGAAATTAGATTATGAGAAGAATTTAGATTTAAAGAATATCACATCAGTCAACTAAATTCTTCTACTTAGTGAAATCTAATTTTACACTTACACGCATCATTTCACTGCTTAAACTCTTAAAATGTTAAAAAGAGAAGTTGACCATATACTTTGCTTGAGAGAAAACATATGCATGTGACAGAGAATAACAAGGGTCAGTTGGTTAGTTGGCTACAAGGCCCCCATTAGGACATTCAATAACAAGTGTCAAGTAGAAAACGACAACAAAGACCCTCTATGATGCAACTACAGGACAATATGCCACTGATTTTAGATGGTAGTTTTTTCATGGAGAATATTGAAGTGGGAGGAGAAACCAAGGGGTACAGTGAATAATGAGTGGAAAATATGTCTTTGATTTAAACACTGAAAACTTAATGTGATTAACCTCTGGTTGATTATTATTTATATACTCAGGTTTATGAAGGCTCTGAACACACCCTTGGAAGAGGAGAAAGAAAAAATTATCGTCAAAAGCAAGCGTTGAATAAATATCTGCAAGTTTGTTCACCCATCTCGTACACAAAGGTTATCCGGCATTGTCACTTGTACCCCATGGCTTTAAAAATTAGCTAATAAGATTTGGTTAACAAAAACAAATTGTAATTATATTTATTCTGATTTGATTTGATCTTATACGAAAAATTATTTTAAAAAAATCATAAACTTAGACTAATTTTTTGAAACTGAGAAAGTTTCCGTTATGCCTTTTGTGTCTAAAAACAATACTTTCCAAGATACATCAATTACCCTTAATTTATCAATGTATACAATTTGAATAACCACTTTGAAATAATTGTGAGAGCGGTTCCAAGCTTGGATTGATCTATTTAACACTCAAAGTTTATTTCAACTAAATTTCTTTAATTCCGAATACTTCGTCTCATAAAATAAATTGGATTTTGAAAATATGAATTAATATGATAGTCTGTTTCTTCAAACAGAAAATGTAATACCTTCTATGGTGTAATTTCTAGAATACATATTAAAAGTGTTGCAGTTGTTGCATAAAATTTAGCTCCCCCCCCAATTCATCTATGAATAATTAAAATCACAAATTGATAGAGAAAGAACTGGTGAACCAAGAAATTTTACATTAAATCGCACAAATGCCATCATACATATTTGATTATCTTTATCAATCAGTTAAAAACTTTAATTTGAATAATTGAATTAAATTATTCAATGAATTTATCATTTGATGAAATATTTAATGCTAGTTTGATGATTGATACAAGAAAGCTACTTTGCATATCTTTCCTAGAATGCAGTCAAAATTTGGACTATGAAAGATTAAACTCCAAGATTTACTTATATTGATGTTAAAAATGCTTAATATAATTGGTCACTTAAAACTTTTAAAGTTATCTTACAAATTCCTTTAAAGATTTTAAACCCAATTTTTTGAATATTGCTTTTGGGCATCACACTTTTTATTGTTGAAAATATAATAGGGCTGTATGAATTTATTAGACACAAGATTGGAAAAATGGCCAGTAAGATTTAAGCTAGAAACAATTACATAGCATAGGGATTCAAGAACTGAGCTTGTCGCCCTTTGTAGCCACCTAAATAAAACTGAATAGGGTTTTTAAGTTTATTTCTGACACTTAAGTGGTTAATTATTGAACTCCCTTTGTTTAAACTTTCTCTTCATTTTTCGGGGGATGATGGTCTACTTATGGTAGGGTTTAGGATTAAAAAAAAGATAATTGAAATTGAAGATGTATAGTTTGCAGGATATGTTGGTATGACCATCGTAAAAGTTAAAAAAAGAATGCATATATAGTCCTTTCTTATCTTAACATAGCCATTAACTTTAACTGCTTATACTTTTTAAAGTATAGAAATAACTCCAGTTACAAAATTTCCTTTATTGCTTTGGAGATAGTGGTTGAAACTTTTGGTTAACAGTATATTTCTTTAGATACTACACTATAAATTTTTTACAAGACTTTTCTAAATTTTCGTCACAAGTTACCTGATTTCAAGTAAAACAACCTATAGAATATTTATATCCAACTTTCAATACAACTACTTAGTTTTATGATCACTTTATTTGATGCGTTATTGCAATACGACCGAATTATTTTTTATTTAGTAAACTTATTTTTAATAAGATTCTGCTGCTTCTGATTTTTTCTTTTTTTAAGGGTGAAACAAATAAATTGTATTCATATTTTCAAATAATATTTGAAGATTGATATAATTTCAATATTTTCATTCACATTAGATATTTTATCCTTTTCTGAAGAACAGAAAAAAGAGTGTTTATAAGTATTCTTTAGAGATAACTGGTGGAAAGAATTATAACCCACCGTATCAAAGATTATGCAAATTTTACTTAATTAGAAAATCAAGCTTGTTTCTATTTCCAAACTTAATAATCTGACAACATGAATTATTTTTAACACATTAATCTTAAATTCACTCTGAACACAGTTCAGAATAGTTTATATGATTTATTCAAGTTTATAAGAATATTTAAGCAAAACTTTAATCACTTAAAACTTTGAAAATTACGTTAGATTTCGTAGTTAAACTTAAAGAATGTGTTCAATACATCCCCCCCCCAATCATATTTATCATACCAAATTAATCTCATTACGGCTTCCCATAACAGAAAAATTAGAGGAAGCGACTATTTTGTTCAAAGAATGTCTTTTTTCATAAGACAATAACGCCTTGGTTTTATAATTTTGCACTAATCGTAGTCGTTTTCTTGTATCAGATTGTGCTTTTTGTTTTTCTTCAAGAGCAACCGTTTACCCTAAATGCTTTCAGTTTTTACATACAAATAGTAACAACTGTGTCCAGTTACAACATAGGTAACTCATTTTTCCTGACATTTTTTGTTTTACAACCCCGCATATTATCATCGCAATAAGGTTCCGAAGCATCGTAAGGTGAGGATGGGGCTCCGACGACCGGTCAGAGGCGCCTTCCGGATTTCGTTCAAAAAAAAAAGTTCGTCTATATAAGACATTCGACTCCTCCGACCAAGTTGTCGAACGGAGTCGCACCATCCTCCAAACTCATATTACCTAGTTGTCTCCAGGGTACTACGTGCCGACTCCCCCGGAAGTAGAAGCCGGTCACTAACCATCCGGCGTTAAGAGTTAACATTAAAACCCGGAGGTGACCCGGAGGTGGTGTAGTGGTACTAGACACAGGCTTCTGTTAAGGAGTCTCCACCCCTTCGCAGTCGCCATCATCGCTAATCTTCGTGCTTGAAGGATTCTGAAAAAGAGTCTCCACCCTTTCGCAGTCTCCAAAGCATCGTTTTCACGAGAGCCCCCACTACACACTTAAACAAAATAAAATACATTAAAGAAGTCAGGGGTTCTCCCCACTGACCATTGTGCAACACTCAGTTACACTACACACAGAACACAAACTGCGAAGACTTTTGGGGGTTTCAAGATGCCAGTTCATCTTATATGGCAGCATTTCATTAATTTCCAAATAAAATTACATCCAGCATTAAAGGTGGTGGTACTCTAACTTTCCACAATCATTTTCTTTAGAAACGGCTAAGATTAGGTAACTATTTAATTTTCCCATATTATTCAAAAGTTTACTAGTTTCCCTCTTTACGTCGCTTCATCTAAATTTTATCTCTATGGAAAGGAAGTCATTAAAATTTTGATTTAAGCTTATGCACTAACAGTATTCAGGTCATGCCTGTCATGGAATAACGATCCATGTACATTGCTTTGTTAGTACCAGATATTAAAAATATATTTAACCACGAAATAAGCCCATATTCTTCAAAGTTGAAAGTGATTAAAACATTTATATGCCTACAAATTTAGGCATCAGCAGAAAAATATTTTAAATTGTCACTTTTTCTTTTCAACAAAGTGAAATTTAATGATCTTTCATAATTTTAATTTTTAAAAATACATTCCTAAATGGAATATTGACAGCTTTTAAGTCATTTTCTCAAATCTCCAATTTATGTAGTTTTTTTTTCAAGTAATAGAAACAATATTGATTCATCAAGTAAAATTACAATTTTTCAACAAAATTAAAGCTTTGATGATGCATTAATTTTTTATGTATAGTTAAAGCTAATTTATGTTTTTTAGCTATAAATTTTAAAAGTTCCAAATGGGTCTTCATCTTTGAAAAGGATAAAAGGTCTTAAGAGAATGAAATATTGTCTATATAATTCTGTAAATATTTTTTAAATCTCACAATAAAATTTAACTTGAACAGAGCAGCAATTAGTGTTTTTGTTTAAACGATCAAACTTCATCTTTTTTTATATGCTCTCAAATACTTTCAATACTAATATTACAGTTCATTGATTGAAATTTTGCTTCTATATGTCTATCAAATATATTTTTAACTTTAAAATGTTCGGCACACTGCAATAACGGCACAATTCTTCAAAAGGGCAATTGTTAATTTTGTAGGACAACATTGTTATATAATGATTTATCTCCAATTGAGATATTATCTTACTCTGAACTAGCGGAACATATATGTGGATCTTTTTTTTACCAATACTCTAGGTTGGTATTAAGTATGGAAATTAAGAGAGTCTGGAGAAAAATTTCAGACAGTTGGTCAAATGAGTATTACATCATAGTCAAGTCTAACAGGTTTTTCTAAAATCAGGTAACTATGCAACTTCAAATTTTAATATTCAATGAACTACGATCAAACATCAAAGAGTGAATATTTTAAAAGTGAAAAATCACTTTTTTAGCCATCTCTAACAATTTTAGATTTTTCAACCAGAAGAGACATTGTTTTGGTTTCTAAACTCTTTAAAAGCTAACAGTTACAGATTTGTTTTTCTTACACAAAATCATTAGAATAGCAAATTGATCGAGTTTTTATTCAGTTAGAAACATCTTTTGTCTAAAACTCTAATAGCTCTTTAATTTTAAGAAGTTTAAGTAAACATTCCTGTTATTAAGATTAAGTTACAAATGGCGTTTTGATAACTGGAGTAATTTCTATAATTAGTGATCATTTCATCTTGAAGAAAACTTTCAATAATTTTAAAAGTTCATCATGACATTAAAATCAAACAATATTTTGGAATCTTTTTAAAATCATATTTCCACATATCCTAAAAAATATCCATTCCGAACTCTTAAAATGTTTTTGTAACTCAATTTCAGGGTTTATAAAGATATTTTTTGCTTTTAATCTTTGAAAATCAATCAGCCACAATATATTTAAGGATTTTTTCTACGAAATAAAGGGTTGAAATTTGGCATAAAGCTTTTGACATCTATTAGCCATTTAATTTTCTCCACAATTCAATACATCAAATCAACAATGAAGGCATTTGTATTTTCTCAAAGCAAACCACCATAAAATTTAGAGAAGGGGCTATAAAAACAGGTTTGCTGATCAAATCTATTTATAACCTTAAAGGAATTTGCAGACTTTTTTAACTCATAAAATCTTAAAATACACATTTAATGCTTTAAATTTAAAGAAGCTCTGTCAATTAAAAATAATAAAGAAATCCAATCTAAATCAACATAAAACCAAAATGGTCAAATTAAACATATGAACTTATTACTTAAAAATAGAAGTGTGTGTAACTTAAATATAAGTGACTAAAATTAAGTAGAATGCAACATTAAGTTCTTCTTTTAAAGGTACAATTAGTGAGTTTTGTCTTAAAGAAAAAGCACAATCTTTTCTTTAGTCTCACTTCTAACTTTTTAGTGACAATTTCTGAGTATTTGAGTTACCAAAATAATTATTAAATTTTTTTTTTAAATTCTTTGGTTCACCAGATTCTTTATCATACTACCAAAGTGATCACTCTAAAAATTTTCATTAATGTAAAATGGTAGGAATTAAAATTTATTCAAGCTATTACTAGCTATAAATCAGAAATATCTGAAGTACTTAGAAAACATACAAGCAAACCCATTACTTAAAAATATTCTGATCACAATCTGTACAATTTGATTATGTGACATCCCTTGGGGCGGCATCAAATAGCATTTCTGAGACAAAAAATGTTTTGCTTGATTTCACAAAAGAATATTTTTGTAGTTGTTAACCTCTTAATAAAAAGTTTCTTTATTTCTATGATTTTAACAATGGCAATATTAACTCCCCAATACCATATCAAAATATTTTAGCACCTTTTTAAAATAACAAACACAGAAAGTATGTTATCTGTTCAATACAATTTTATATTTAAATTCAACGATTTCTTTCAGTAAACATCATTTTATATTTCTAAGTTAAAAAGCGCAAAGAACTTAATCCAAGCTTGGAATTATCAACGCAATTTTCAAGGCAATAAAAACTTAACCTCAAACCAGAATTCACACGGGCTGTTAGAACAAACTGTAAAATTTTCAGACTTTTTTACTGTTTACTTATAAACTTTAAGGACACATAAATTGCATTATTGATTAAATGTTATGCAGACTAAAACACGGAATTTTCCATTTCCCTAAAAATCTATATGGTTAATTACAGGAAAAACTACAATTTTTTATATTTTAAATCATTCATGGGAAGTAAAATCCACTCCATATTACTCCATAAGAAAATTTATTGTATTCCCTTTAATCAGGTTTCGGATTTGGCTTATTGAAAAGTAATTTCGATTAAACCCTTAAAGAGAAAATTTTCATTCTAAGCATGAGATCAAATCTCCACAGTAAATTACTTATAATAAGAAAAATTCTACTATTTGCAGAAATATAGAAGATTAAATTAAACTTAAATCCCTTCAAATATAGTTTTATGTTCTTTTGGGATGATTTATTTGAATTAATCCAAATTTAGGGACATATTTTATTTTAATTTCTCATCAATTTTTAATATTTTAAAGGACATTTTAAGTTCTATTTAAAATAGAGGGTATAATGGATTTTATTACTATGAAAACTAAAGCACATATGAGGGTCTTTGTCGTGTTTTAAGTTCACCCACAAAATTATCATCGATGGGGGGGGGTTGAGGGAGTACCTAGGTCGCTGGACCTTCAAACTCCAGTATAACTAGCCTCACTGGGTGAGGCCATGAGCTGAACTGTTACAGAACGTGTGACTTGAAAGTCACAGTCAGCTGAGGGGTGGCTAGCTTAATGCTAACCCCCTCTTGATTTCTTCCAAGTAAACTTGGTACTCATTTTATCGACCCCGGAGGGATGAAGGGCTGCCTTGCCCGTGGACCGGGATTTGAACCCCGGGCCTGTGGTGTGGGAGCGCAAAGCGCTTCCTCTACGCCACCGGGCTTATTCCCACAAAATTATCAAATTTTAAGAACTGTTCAAAAAACAAGAAGCTTGTTAACTGTAAAGCAGCTATTTACAATGTATCTGTATGCGACATGTTGAAAGTTAGAGTTAAAAACTCCTAACATGCTTATTAAAATGTTCGTTTACTAATTGAAGTAATTCTCCCTTTATGATTCAGTACATAAATAGGATTTTTTCTTTCAGTTAAATAAAACTTGGAGAATTTTTTTTTTTCAGAATATTGCATCGATGTATATAGAAGATTGGCTACTTAGATTTTTATGGCATAAGGGACAGATTAAGCCATTCTATGCCAACGATGTTGTAAATCAAGACACTTTCGTTTATAGTGATTGTACTAATTATAGAGATGGCCTAAAAGTCACTAGTGTTCAAAAAGTATGTGACATGTTGAATGTTAGAGTTAAAAACTTATAACATGCTTATTGAACTGTTCGTTTACTAAATGAAGTAATTTTCCCCTTATATGATTTGTCATTTAGTACTTAAATATGATTTTTTCCATCCAGTTAAATAAAACTTAGAGAACATTTAATTTTTTGTTTCAGAATATTGCATCGATGCATAGAAGAACTAGTTTTATGTTTTGCATTTCACAAGTTGTAACTTTTGAAATGTGATTAATTGAATTTTTTTTCCCCAAAATGTTTTTTTTTTAATTTTTGTGTATAAAGACACATTCGCTTATAGTAATTGCACTAATTATATAGAGATGGCCTGAAAGTCACTAGACTCTTGATCTCTTACAACGATACATTTTGCTTTAGTAGATCGCTTTAGTTAAGACAGGTATTTGATGTAAATGTGGGTAATTCTTGAATGTGATCAATATAAGCAAAATCTCGTGATCATACGCACATAAAATAGTTTTTAACAAACGTTAAGTTTTAAAACGGTATTTTCATTTCATTGAGAAGCTCTTTCAACTGCCTTTCAATGGCAGAATTTTCATTAAGATCTCATTGATAGCATTCACAAATTTACTTGCAAACCATAATAATTGATTTAACTGCACCAGAATTCAGAATTTAAATTATGAGATACTTATAACACACATTTCATTATTTCTTAAAATTAAAACTGTTAAAGAAATATGTCGAAATATGAATTTAAATTTCACAATATCACCAAAGCAGGACCAACAACCATATTTTTACTAAAGTAGGACCTTGGCTGAAAAAACCGAATTTAACACCAATTTATAATTTTTAAAAAAATAGGAAATTAATCAGCCATAATCACGAGATTTTCAATTCTACAAGGTCTAGTGACTTTAGGCCACCCTGTGGACACAATATATTTGATTGGTCAACAATACATATATTTCTCTCAAGCAAGTAACTATGACAACCCTTTTCAACATTTTTTTTTGGCGATTTCCCGATTTCGGAAGGATGTGACTCAAGCGTTTCATCTCGACTGTTCTCGTGATTCCCTCTCAACCCCCCTTCAGCCCCACAACTGTTGGCGCAGATGATGAAACTGCCGAACCCAGTGTCCATTTCCCCCTCCAGAGACCTCCGAAAGAAAGGTCCCTCGATACCGAAACCCAAAACGCCCGTGCACGATGCCGACAAGCTCTTAACCCGCGGAAAAAAGCAACGACTGAAGCCCGAAGAAAATCAATTTCTCGCTGGGTTTCTCTGGTAGGAACGAGGATATCCAATGCATTGGTATACACTCATATACTTCATTAGGAGAAAATATGAGTGACTAACATAATGCAGTTTCAACCTCAATAAATCACTGAAGGAGCGTTCACATTTCTTCACCTTAATATCAAACACTACCATCTCCCTTCGGTAAACTTCGGCAATTCCATCCTTGGCGATCGGATCGTTGGAGAAGCTCATTTGATTGGTTTTGATTTTTGCAGCTTGATGATGTCAACGCTTACGAACCAATCAAATGAGCTTCTCCAACGATCTGATCACCCAGGATCACCAGTTTGTTGAACGGAGATAGTAGTATTCGATATTAAGGTGACTTACTTGCGGTGGGGCAATACGGCGAAACCAATAGGACAAATCACAGCGAAACCTCTCAAGATGACCATTTTTTTTTCTTTCTGTGACAAGTACAATTGGTATCGTCGGATTGCCCTATCGCGTAAGACTGAGAAAGTGGAAACTCCCCATTAACAAGGGCCAAATATCAAGTCCGATCAAGGGCAAAATATCATATGGCTTAATTTGGGTAATGTGGTAATATTCTTTCAAGCCTGGACTCAAAACTGTTTTTTAAAAGGGTGGATGTCTTATTACAAAATGGTCGACACCAAAAAGCTCCTACAAATGATCATAAGAATTAAAAAAATATAATTTTAGCACGCGAGAAAATTTAAATTAAAGGTAATGTTACAATTAAAGAGCACTAAACATAAAAAATATATTCATTTGATCATTTCAAGTTTATGTTAACGATTTGGTTGTCAAAATCTTCAACCTGGTTGACAACCTAGATTTGCAACCGAGTTGATCGTCTGTGGGAGCCTTCAGACTCTATAAATAGGGAATCCAGGCTTGAAAGAAACATTCGGTCCTAGCTAATTTTCAAATCTACACGATACCAGTAGATGCTTCCATTAACAGGGATGAGATTGACTTTAAAGCAAAAAGTCTGGAAACTGACAAAACATTTGATCAAAAGAGTATTTATACACAGCATTTAGCTTTAAGCCTAAATTTAGAATACATTTGAAAGAACTAATAACAAAAGTTAACATTAATTTTAAAAAGTTCTTTTGCTTAAAATTTTACTGAGTTGTAATTTTGATCTGAAAGACTATCCTTTAGAAAGCATAATTTAAGTGGAGAAAAAATAACTTGGTTAATGATCCCTAAGTACAAAGACAAAATATTCTGACTAATATTGCAAATTCTACTAAAATCACTGTAAAAAAACAGTGTCATCAAATTAAGATTTTTCACATTAAATAAAAAGTAATAACTAAAAAACAGTATTTTTAAAATCTCTGAATATGACGTCGGAGATTTTAAACTGATTATTCCAATATGCAAATCAACTAAAAACAACCTTAAGCTTTTTCAGTCTATCGTCCAAAAGTCTGAAAAATCTCATCCCTGCGTTAATCTCTAAAATGATTTTTGGGCATTAAGTTACAAGTAAACTCATTTTATTTCTGAATCACTTATACAAATAAGCTCTAAGAATTCGCACTTATTTAGTTTTAGGTAACGAAAAGCTCAATTGGCCAACAGCCGACTGGTATCATGTAAATTGTGCACACCTTAACACATAAATATAACAGAACGCATGAATGCTCTCTGGAATCAAAAATCATAAATAGGTATTGGATACCTTGAGATAAAAATAGCAAGGTGTAAATCAGACAAATGAGGTTATGTGCACTAAAAGAGTTCGAACATGAATATCTAGTACAGTTTAAGTATGTTTATATTAGTTATTTATCCTACTATGGGCAACTATGATTTATTAAGTTAGTGACTCAAAAGTATTTAAATAACAGGAAGCAAGGAATGCAGTTGAGGTATGACGAGAAATATCTGAATGATTATAGCCATCTTTTTCAATACAGACAGCTAGCAAACATTAGAATATGATACTTCGAACAGTTTCAACTAGGGTCATTTTACACGACACTATTGAACTGTCATTTTCGTAACTACAATTATTAAAGAATAATTGCAAACTAAATATTTACACAACTACTTGCAATTAGTACTATACTATAAATAGATAACATAACAATTATATCGCAAAACACACAACTATCGTAAGTTATATAAGATAACAAATATACAAATAAGGCCATAACTAAGACCAGCCTTGGATATCATATTGGCAGGCCAAAAGAGCTCACAAATTATGGGAATATCACTTTATAACCCAAACATACTATGGCAATTTAAAATTGTACGATGATATAAAAACATTTTACCAAAAGAACAAAAACTGGAAAGTGCAGTGGTTCTAATTCAGCGAATATTTAGACAAGTCTTTAAGAACTTTTACACTCTTCAAAACAATCACTAAATTAGTTAAATAATCAAAAAGCATGAGAACTACTGCTTTAAATTTTACCTGAATTCCCGTGAAGCTTTCGTTGAAACACTTTAGAAACCAAGATGTAAAAATGCACAAATGTCCGACGACGACGACGTTCTAAAAAAAAAAATACGCAGGTTTTTCAATCTCGTCTGTGGACCCGTGGACGATTTTGCAACGGCGGGAGAATCCGCGATTTTGATTGGATGCGGAAATCTAGGTGATGTAATTATGACCAATTGGATCCAGTTTAAGCGTCCAATTATAGCTCGTGGATTATGGATCATGCTAAAAAAAGCATTATAATTTGGGTAATCGTTTTCTAAAACTGACAATGAGAGAAAATAATCTAACGAATTAATAGATTATTTTCGGTTGATTTTAAATGGCGTTAGAGGATTTGGATCATGTAAAACAAGTTAAAATTAATAGTTCGCGCCAGGTTTAATTTGGTTGAATTAAATTTTAATTCATTTATTCCAGAATAATAACTGTTGATCGCGATATTTTTTAATCTTTAGAAGATTTTAATTAAAGCTAGGATTTTTTTTTTACTCATTCAAATTTTAAAAGTTAAATTTAGTCGTTACGCATAATTGAAGGTTTCTCGATGATTTTGATCACAATTCATTCATTAATAGTGTAAAGTAAAACATAGAGATCATTAAAGATTTTCTAGTTGAACCACGACACAAATTCGAATTGCTTTCTTAATTATGACAAATTGCGATTTGTTATACAGATTGTGAATTTTTTTGGAAAAAAAATACTTCGTTTAGGGAGCATAACTCATTAGTTATTAACGCTATACACACAATTGGGGTTCATACGCATTTCAGGTGATCCGGCATAATATTTTTTAGAATAAATTGATGCATAATTCTATAATTCTGCACCATAGAGCACAGTATTTTCTCGGTTTCGCTTATACTCGACAGCAATGTTCTCAGACCCTTATGACTTCACTACGCGGAAGGAAAATCTGCGTAAACAGAAAGCCTGTTGGGTTGCTACAGTGAGTTAAGATACGCAAATCGTGATCGTGATAAAAAGACACTATATACACGGGGTTAACAAAATAATGATATTTTAAAATTGACCTTCTTTATTTCGTCAACTTAAAAGTATCATTATTTCGTTAAGCCGTGTATATAGTCTTTTTATTACGATTTGCGTACCGAAACTCCTAGCAACCCAACAGGCTTTCTGTTTACGCAGTTTTTCCTTCCGCGTAGTGAAGTCATAAGGGTCCAAGAATATTGCTGTCAAGTATAAGCGAAACAGAGAAAAAACTGTGCTCTATGGTGCAAAATTATGGAATTGTGCATCAAATTTTTCAACTTATATTGCAATTTTGATCCCTTATGAAATCCGGATAGTTGAGTTGGAGTTAACATTCTAGCTGCGATAAAATCATCACGATTCTTCAAAGCCTTTAAAAAAACAATGAAACTTTCTGAAAAAAGGTCTGTGTAAACGGGAAGGTAAATAAAAAAAATCTGAAAATTCAATTGGATTTCCTCAGCCTGAGAGGTTTCTTCTCTTCAGCAATTTTTAAAATCTTGATGTTTAAGGATTTTGTTTTTGTTTTTATCTTACATGCACCCTGTGTGGGTTTCTTTTTAATTCAGAATTTGGAACCAACTTTAAAATAATAATAGTTTTATAATTTAATTTACATCTAGTTCTTTTAAGTTTTTCAAAGTGTGAACTCTAAATTCGAGTTACTATTGTGCCTTATTTTTTACCAACATGTTTATTGCTCAGTGCCTATCACCTGCTAAAACAATTAGCAAAGGCTCCGAAATCTGAACCAATCTAAACGTGTTGAAAAACGAAAGGAAAACAAAAGAGCTCTAGTATTATGAGTAGTATACTTCCCATCTGCTCATGCGGCATCTGCAATCCTGTCTGTGCTCGTATCACAGAGGTCAAAAATATCACTAAATGATTACGCTTTTACAAGATCGAAAAGAAATCAAAGCGAATGCTGATTCTCGCAGCCAATAGACTCGCTTAGGGGGTCATTTACAAATTGCGTCTTTCGGGTCGGGGAGAAGAAGAGGGTTCACTATGTGCGAAGTAATGTGACAAGGCGAAGGAAGGTTTCAAAATTTGTGACTACGCACTTAAAAAAAAACTGCTTTTCACTGCTGTTGGAAGCTTGAATACTCCCCAAAAGCAGTTTCAGAACACTTTTTAGCTTGCAGAAATTCCAAAACATTTTCGGGGGAGGTATGGTTTGGTCTATGGTAGAAAAGGAGTTTGAAATTCGGGGAGGGGAGCAAATCTCGATCCTCCCTCATAATTACTTAAGAAAACTGAGATCAGGCCGTAAGAAAACAAAATCATGGATGCAAAAGAAGCCCGATTACTTTACGGGCCGCCACTAGCCTTGTGCTTTCGATTGAACCCCTTGGGTAAGTTGGAAACCAAGGGAAATTCGGTCTAAGTACTCGTATACACCAAAACAAGTTAAAACCCAGTTTTGTAGGGTCAAAACCTTGACGGGGGAGGTCCCAAGACCCCCCCCCCTCTCTGTTGCGTTGCTTGGAACTTTATTATTATAAGTTCATCAAAAAATCTAATATCTTACCTAAATATTTATTAAATTTCTAAAAATGTAGTATGTCCAAAATTCGGACTAGGTGAACCAAAACAAATTGAAACCCTTTTTTTTTAGAGTCAAATTTTAAAAAAGGTTCGGAGGGAGTATCCCAGACCCCCTTTGGTACTTGGAACCTAATTATTCGGAACTTTTCTTACATTAATACATTTCTTTTATTATATTAAATTCTCCAAGACGCATATTCTAACTATAAATGTATTAAAATGGCACATTAAACCTATTAAAAATGCATGGGAGGGGCCTAGGAATAATTTTGGACCCCTCCCGAAATAAATTCCTATAAACGCCACTGTTAGAAACCCTTGTTAGACTATCGGCTATCAAATGCAGATTTCATTTTTAAGGGTTCAAAGACGATTTCTAAATAAATATAACAAGTGGCACAACACCTGAAAATCTAAAACCGAATAAAATGGCATACTAATCAAAAAAGGTTCGCCATCCCTGCCATAGATGCTCGAAATCGTGACGCGAAGTAGTAGGCAAGGCTTTTCAACAGCACCAAGTTTAAAATTTCAGACTGGAGTTGCGCTGTTGTCCAAAAAAGCTATGAAGAGTGACGTCTTGTCTACTATTTCGCGCCACGATTTGTAGCTTCTCTGGCCTTATGAGTCTAGATGTCCATGTTTTAACCCCCTTAGAATTGTGTTTGACTTAAAATTAAGAGACATTAAAACTGCGTCAGTAGAAACTAGGCTTTTATCGTTTCAGCAACTTAATAGTTTTCTTAAAAGTAATGCATCAAAACGAAAGGAGCTACTAAATAAGTAGATTTTGTGAGTTGAAGTTTACATTTCATTTATACGAAAGTGTAATTTCATAAAGGTTCAGTAGGTACGCAGTCGTCTATGTATTTAGAACTCTGTTTCGTACTTTTTTCTAACCTCTTGTAAAAAGGAACCCCGACCTCTTCCATATGAATTAATTTAGCATTAATTATAATTGTAAACTCTTTCATTTTCAAAATGTTGTTAGTTGCCTAATTTCTAAAAAAAAAAAGGTTTTCACTTTTCTTAATTTTTACTTTAACTACTTATCTTCAATTAATTAAATTTTATTTAATATGAACATCAAGGAAACTAGTTTAAATCGTGTTGAAATAGCTAAACTTCTTTACATTAAAATAACAAAAATGTATTTTTCTCTTTTTACTCTCTCTGGACCTCACCTCCCTATAAAAAGTTTATTTTTCCCTCGGGTAACTAAAGGTATTGGACTGCACTGACTTTAATTAACTGTCATGCGAAGCGGAACAGGTGGCCCTAAGGTGAGGAAGGGAAACTACTTGCAACATATTTGTATATCAGCCCCACTTAAACTGAATTATCAGGGCCGTATCTAAGAGGGGTAGAGGTTCACCCCTCCCCCGAAATTTGGATAGTAGTATGTTTTTTCTGTGAATATTATGTGACTTGTCCTTTTTAGCACAAACCCAAAGGGTCCCGAAATGAGTGAAAACATTACTTTTAAAGATATGAAAATTCTTAAATTATTTTAGGGGAGAATCCCTAAACCCTCTCAAAATGGTGAAATCTATTATGTACCTGGGTCATTCCATTTCAAATAATCCAGCAAAATACAATTTTGTCACCCATAGTCACAGATTTCAATGAAAATTTTTTTATAGATAGATTTTAGCTTCCTCATGACTAATATGAAATTTTACTTCCATATCTCAATTACTTTCTGAGAAAAAAAATGTCAAAATATTGAAAAATTGGAAAAAACGACATTTTTGAGGCTGGTTTTTTAGGCCATGTTGTTGTGTGAAAAAAATCATAACTTCGATAATAATTAAGATATCATGATGGAATTTTCACTAAAATGTTCCCAAGAGTATGGGGATTAAGAAAAAAAATAGCTAAAAAATCCTTTTTAAATACAAGCCCCCCAGAAATTTTGCAAAGTGAAAACTTTTGTAAAAAAACCCAATGAATTAAAAAACTCTCTCACAAAAAAGGCATAGGAGTTATCTACACCAATTTGTCTTTAAATTACACACAAAAGTATAAGCTAAAAGACTAGAAAATAAAAACAGTGGGGTTTTGAGTACTAATGTGTTTAATTTCAGAAAAACCGAAAAATTTTAGCTTTTTTTGGCAAAAAATTGTAGTATGTAGAAATGGAAAAAAAATTATCAGAAAAACATTATTTAATTTTTGCTAACTAATTTTAAATTTGAATAATTGTTTCTTTCAATATTATTTTTTATCTTTTGTGATGAGAATTTTTATACATTAGTTTAAGTTCAGTGGTTATGGTCCTCTCACGTCACATCATCCAGGCTATCTCACCCATGATATCATTATGTTAATTGAATTTTATTAATTGCTGGTTAACCATCCTTAAAAGACCAATGTAAAATTTAGCTTTTGGGGAAAATGGCTAAAGTATTGAAAAAATTAATAAAGTTTATTAAAATGAAAATATCTGAACAATTCAATTTAAAAAGTATTACTTTAAAAAAATGATATTTTTAATGCTTAATATATAAACAATGAAAAAAAGGTACAGCAATTCTTTTAAATATGGAAGAAATAGTTGCATATACTATACTTATATTTATGTGTGACCCAAGAAATTGTTTAAAGCATCATTATTATGAAATGTTTTCTAGGATGCTTTTTCTTCACCAAAGGCATGTTAACTTTTAAATTAAAAATACCACATAAACTAAGAAACTGGAAAACAGCAGTGGCTTTATGAGTATAAATCATAAGCTAAAATATTGTTATGTTCTACCCAAAATTAAAGCTAAAAAATGCAATTAAATTGATTTACTATAAATTTAACTAAAAGTCAAGGAACATGGAAGATAAGAAAGTATCACAGCATGGAAAAACAAATCCCTTAGAAATTAAATAAATGATTTATAAAAGCTTGAAAGTATGTATTAATGTATGGAGGAGTCACAAAACCCATGAGTGCCCCTTTCATCTGGCATTTCAAGTCGTTTCTCCTTTATATCCTTTCTAACTAGTCTTGGTGTATAAAATATACTGTAATAAATTAATGATTCAATGCTAGTTGCTTCTGAATATATTCTGATGTCTGGGATTCATCATTCAACAAATCCTTTTCATGCACAAAGAGATTTGGAGTAGTCATATTCTTTGGTTCCGTGAGATGTCTCATTTCAAAGGGCAGCACGAAGTGTTGAATTAATAGTGATTTGTTTAACCATTGCTAAAAGCAAAATACCTGAAGCCTTGATCTTTGGATTAATTTTTTGTAGTTATATGCATAGTTAAGTGTGTCAGAAAACTTTCTTTTTATATTTCTGTGAAAATTTTATCTTATGTTTTTAAAAAGTGAAGTTATGATTTTAAAAAATATCTTTTAAATGGGCAACTTCCAAACCTGTAAACTTTACTAATTTCCCCAATACTGCACATATTTTAAATATTATAGGCCGCATGTAAACCATTCTTTACTTTTAAAAACTTGTGTTAGTGAAAATAAACTAACAAGTGCTTGTTAAAACTTGCCTTCTTATCTAAACCTATCAACGGACCTGGAAAAAGTTGTAACCTTCCCCCGAACCCAATTCTCAAAAATATCTTCCCCCGGCCAACCCCCCCCAGTTTCCTCTAAAATTCAAAACAGCCAAATTCTCCATTAATAAAAAGTAGCATAAAGTAACATTTAGAGCGCATTTTATTTCTAGTATTATTCACTATCAGTGGCATATATAGAAATTTATTTTGGGAGGGGCCCAAAATTATTTCAAAAATATTTTATAGATCCGATGTTACTTTTTAATAAACTTTTAGGTAGAATTTTTGAACTTAATGTAATAAAAGTTGTGAGCAACGAAGTTCCAAGTACTAAGGGGGGTCTAGGGGTCCTCCCCCAGAAAATTTCTGGACATTTGACTCTAAAAAAAACCCCAGTTTTTAACTAGTTTTGATGCACCGAGTCCCAGTTTCGGAAATGTATTTTTAGGTAGGATTTGCATTTCAATGAACTTAATATAAAATAAGTTGTAAATAATATAGTTTCAAGTACATATGGAGATCTGGGAGGTCATTGCCCAGACAATTTTTGGTAATTTCACACTAAAAACTTGGTTTTGGTACACCTACAAATGGCTCTTCAACCCCAATCTTTCATTCTGATTTTAACAAAACTTTATTTTATCTCCTTACAGCTTCCCCTTTCTAGACTCTTCCCCCAAAATATGTGAAATTTGCCCGAACCTTATGTATTGCACCTATGGAGCTGACGGTGGCTTCCCCTGTTCACAGGTTCGGGCACTTTTTCCAGGTCCGCCTATCAATAGGTCCTAATATAATGTTTAAACATAACCTTAAATATGAAAAACACTACCCATTTGCTTTCTTAGGAAAAGTTTACATTGGTATTAAGGATGGTTAACCAGCAATTAATAAAATTCAATTAACATAATGATATCATGGGTGAGATAGCCTGGATGATGTGACGTGAGAGGACCATAACCACTGAACTTAAACTAATGTATAAAAATTCTCATCACAAAAGATAAATTATAATATTGAAAGAAACAATTATTCAAATTTAAAATTAGTTAGCAAAAATTAAATAATGTTTTTCTGATAATTTTTTTTCCATTTCTACATACTACAATTTTTTGCCAAAAAAAGCTAAAATTTTTCGGTTTTTCTGAAATTAAACACATTAGTACTCAAAACCCCACTGTTTTTATTTTCTAGTCTTTTAGCTTATACTTTTGTGTGTAATTTAAAGAAAAATTGGTGTAGATAACTCCTATGCCTTTTTTGTGAGAGAGTTTTTTAATTCATTGGGTTTTTTTACAAAAGTTTTCACTTTGCAAAATTTCTGGGGGGCTTGTATTTAAAAAGGATTTTTTAGCTATTTTTTTTCTTAATCCCCATACTCTTGGGAACATTTTAGTGAAAATTGCATCATGATATCTTTATTATTATCGAAGTTATGATTTTTTTCACACAACAACATGGCCTAAAAAACCAGCCTCAAAAATGTCGTTTTTTCCAATTTTTCAATATTTTGACATTTTTTTTCTCAGAAAGTAATTGAGATATGGAAGTAAAATTTCATATTAGTCATAAGGAAGCTAAAATCTATCTATAAAAAAATTTTCATTGAAATCTGTGACTATGGGTGACATGGTCTGGATGAACTGACATGGAATGACCCACCTACTTTTTTCCCTTGAAAATCATGTGACATGGAGAATGGTCTTCTTTGTGTGTAACCTTAAATCTTAAAATGAGTTGGAACACTAATTTTTAGGGGCAAATTTCCTGGAAGAGGACCCCCCAACTCCCTCGATATTTTGCCATTTATATTACTATACTGTTTTTTTTTTCCTTAAAAAAAATTACGCCGCTTACAATGATCAGTGCTCTTTCGGTGTAATCTAAATCAAAATTAACTTTAACACTATTTTGAGGTGAAAATTTTCAAAATTATTTATTTTTTGAGGATCCCAAGACCCCAAAATTCTACTCGGGATTCGAAAATTGTTTGGAAAATTTTGAAATAACGTGCACCAAAATTAAAATATTAGTGTTGGTTATCTAAAAGTTGAGTACTTGTTATAGAGGTACTTCAGAAATAATGTTGAGTCAAACCCGCAGAGGAAAAGGCGAACAGGGGGTCCAAAACGCTATTTTCACATCCCACCTTGGGTAGAGAGAGGCACTGCAAATGAATCGTCAGTTTGAAGAAAAGGGAACTGTATAAAAATAATGGACAAAACTGTATAAGTAATGGAATTTTTGTTGCATAACTACCAAATTTTTACTGGAAATTCAAGAACTTATTTTTATAAAAAGGGTAATCTTTGGAAAAATATAAGTGCATTCAAAATTAATTTACAGTTGAAAAACGTTGATGGACTTTTTCAACCTTGTGAAGAAAAATCTTAAAAACCTCTTAAATTCATCTTTTAAATTATATTTCTGCTTAGTTCACAGCACAGAAGTGAGAATTAGACAGACCAAGACAAATAAAATTCAAAATTATTATGAAACGGTCATTAAATCAATGGAGTAAATGAATATGAATGTGGAGTCAAACATTCCCTTGATAAAAAAAACTTAAAGCACTTTTGAATTTTATTTTGGCTTAGTTTGCAGCACAAAGAATAAGAACCGAAAGATAAATTAACTTTAGTTCCAATTTAACTTAAAAAATACAATAGATGGACATCGATTTCGCAACTTCAAGGGGCTACATCTCCCTATAGGGGGTAGTTAATTTCCCCATCTTTCCACTCGTGTGTAGAACGAAGCTTGGATATTGTTTTGAGCACAAAAAGTCTGTAATTTTTTGGACTTATTCCCTTTCGAAACTGACGTTTCAAATGACAATCATAGCTGTGATTGATACATGGGTAGGCAGGTACCCTTTTGGTATTCACCAACTGTGATTGGATGTGATAATTTCATTAAATCTGTCGTTTCCGAATGGCTATTAGAGACAGGCGCTGATCCAAGGGGGGCACTCTGTACAGTGGCCCTCCCTTGGACAATGTACTCAAAATGTACTTACAAATGTACTCAAAATGAGTTAAAACCCTACCTTTACAGGTCAAATTTCAAACTTTTTCTGGGTAAGGGCCCCCACACCCCCAGTGGTACCAAAAGGCGATCTTGACTGATACTTTTTAGAAAATCCCCATCAGTTTGACATTTTTCTCAAAAGGTAAAGGTGATGGTATGGAAAAGTGCCCCCTTGAAGCCGTGCTGGATCTGTGCCTGGTTAAAGAATCATGCTTCTTTTTTCCCGCCTCTTGTGGCGTGAGTTGTATGAGTATTAATTGGATGTGATCCCAGCACTACCAGATCCCTATCCCATACCCTATGTTTTTTCGATTTCCTTCATTATCGCTAACTTATCGCTTTTAGCGCTATCGCTCCGTTCGCCCAGCATTTAAGTTTAAACAATAGGTAAGCAGGTGAAAATCGTAGGAAGAGAAAACGAAATCCTCTACGGGCTGGCGGGAAATAAGTTCGAGTAGCGCGCTTGTAAATTCGATAACTTACAGAAAAATTGTCCGATTTTTTCAGTAAAGATGCAAATTGATCCTAAAGAATGTAGCTAACTACCAGTACAAAAATTATTTCGGAATTCTTACTACTTTTTTCCAGGAGAAAAACGGAGGTTGAAAAAACCAACCCACGTAAAATGCAAAAAGCAAATTTCCCCATCGACTCAACTGAGTCCGAAATTAAAACTAAAAGAATACAATCATAGACAGATAGTAATCTGTTTGTAGCTCCCAAACAATTATTTAGGAGTTAAAACATATAAAAGACAACACACTAATAGAAAAAAAATACTGTCGTAGACCAAGGGCCCATTCATATTAAATAATACATAAGATCTAAGATAAAAGTTATTATCAAGCTCAGTGTTAAAATAAGAGCCTATTATAATGTGCCCATGGTTAAAATGATCATATTAAAAGATTAAAATCCCTAAAGCAAATAGGATTCTTCTCAGAGGTTTTTTAAAACAGGTTTCCAACTGGCGGCCCGTGAAGCTCCCTGAAACCCCTCCCCAAAAATGGCTTCTGAACCAAATTATGTAAATAACCTTCGTCCCTCTCTCGTCGGAAAAGTCCATATAATAAGATCAGACATCATGGATAAAAAGGAGCCCAGTCAGTTTACTTTGCGGACCGCCATTTGACTTGTGATTTCGATTGCCGCCCTCGAGTAATTGGAAGTTGGAAACCCCCGTTCTAAAACATCATAAATAGACGCTAGGTAATCAATTCATTTAAGACAAAAACCTAAGTATAAAGGCAGAAAAAAGTCATGGCCCCTCTGTTCTGGTACTGGGGGGTCAAACCAGGGCCGTAACTAGACTTTTGTTTCGGGAGGGGTTTTGACTAAACATTTTTTCTAAGGTACTACATACTACATACCTCCTTAAGAGTACTTTTTTACGTCAAGTTTTAGTAGTAGGGGAGCCCATGATGCTAAATGTGGATTTACTCGAGCGCGTCAGATAATCATAGGGGAGATACCTTGCATGTTATTGAGTAACTCCACCAAATATAGGCTCTCTATGTTGGTGGGTTTGCTTAGAACAGCCCGTCAATTTGAAAGAAAACTAGTTACATGGACATACTCGAGCGCGTCAGATTGGCTACCAAGACAGTTTACAACTAGTTGAGCCTAGTTTCCTGGCTACTAGTCTATAAACATTTTGTTTCGTACATTTTTCTCAAAAAGAGCGATAGCGTCTTACCGGTCTTGGCTTTACTTTGCAACTTTGTAACCCTCCCGCTCCCTTACCCACCGCTCAAATCGGCAGATTTTAGAAAATGTACACTTTTTAGCTGGTAACTAACCTACCTTATCATTATCTGAAGCGTTCGAGTATGTCCATTAAACTAATTTTTTTTTACAAACCTGACGGGCTGCTCTAGACAAACCCCCCTACATAGAGAGCTTATATTTGGTGGAGTTACTCAAAAGCATGCAAGGTATCCCCCTTATGATTTATCTGACGCGCTCGAGTTACTACCCAAAAACACTCTGTGGGCTCCCCTACATAGATAACTTGCACATTTTATATTAATTTTAGTGATGTTAATTTAAAATTTTTATAAACAATAGTAATTAAAAATAAAATTGGAGGGTCCTCTCTCAGAAAAATTTTGGAAATTTCCTCCTTAAAATAGCGCTTTAGCTCATTTTTAGGTCTTTTTGGATTAGGGTCACTTGGGGTAAGTGGGGCCCCTTTTTGGAACAGTACATTTTTGAAGCTTGATAAAAAATTCTTGAAGTGCTTAAATTTGAACTTATTGACATTTTATTTAAGACTACATAAATAAACAAAAATGTATTATTAGATTCTAAAATAACGTGTTACATATTTCTTAACTGATTAAGAAGGGGTAAGTGTGTCACCCCCTCTTAATTTAGATTGAAAGAAAGAAAAACTTAAGAGGGAGTAAGTGAAGTTACTCGATGAAGTACTTACTCGATAACTCGATGAAGTTTTCTGTACAAAATATTTTATTGTAACTTTATCCATGTACGAGATATCTACTCACATTTAAATTAATAGGGTTGGTTGGGGTAAGTGGGGTCCCTTTTTGGAACACTACAATTACAGAATGTTTACAGATTGTTTCTTCAGGTTCGAATGGTTCAGGAGACTTATAAAAAAAACCTCGAAACTATTCCCCCACCCCACTGTGTGTTTTAATTAATTTCTCGGCAACGTGAATAAAATAACCCAACTTAATAGTTTACTTTACTTACTACAACTTAAATTAAAACGCAAAATTAATATAAAATTTCAATAAATTACTTATAAATTTTTCAATAAACATTAAAGTGGGGAGTCTAGGGTGTCACACTTACTCCTTCTAAGCTAAAATTACGGGGTAAGTGGGACCCCCCTCTTAAAGAATTTTAAATTAGAGATTTTGTAAAAATTCAAATTGCAGTATGTATTGTAAGTCAAACTTTGCACAACAGTTTAAAAATGAAAACTTAGCTGGGAACATTTCTCGGGAAAATGTAGCTTTAACTCTCCAAACAAATCATTCTGAAAATATTTTTTACATTAGTTCTGTAATCTTAAAAAGAAATGTAAGAAAACTCTAATATATGCAAAACCCTTCAGTGTGACAAAATGTAACATGATCAATGTGAGTAAGTGTGATATGCCCTGTAATTATTTTAGTTTGAGGGGGGTGACCCACTTACCCCAAGTGACCCTACACCCTAACCTACACTCCTTGTAAGTGGCAGAATTTTCAAAGAAACCGAGTATAGTATAATAAGCACAAAAATTTTGAGGAGGGTTAGGGGTCCTACTTCTGAAAAATTTTGGAAATTTTCCCCTAAAAGCAGTGTTTTAATTCATTTTTTAGATTCTTTATTTTACACAAAAAGATCACTCATCATAAGTCAAAGAAGTTTCTTCAAAGAAAAACAGTACGTAATAGGTTTTAAAATTTTGAGGGGGTTTTGGGTTGTGAGTCACATAATTTTGAAGGAAAAAACAGTACAGTGGAAGCTCTTATAGCGTAATTAATCCGTACCGAGTTTTTTGTCGCTATAAGAGCAAACTTCGCGTGATACACTCGAGTGTAGAATATCACTCGTTAAAATGCAATAAACTCGTTAAGCTAAACTATCAATTTTGATGCTTTTCGGGAAGGTGGACTCGATTCCCTCAATGATGTATTTTTAGTAGACTAATTTATAAAGTCTGGAGGAAATCTCAACCTGAAAACGATATCATTGGGATTTAGAACACAATTCGAATCATCCAATTGATCTTTCCTCACTTTAAACAATTATTTCTTATTTTATGAAGTCTTGATACTTCCAATTTCATGTTATGTTACCTTATTTTTTGCTTTTATTTTAATTTATATAAAGTTTAAAATCAATATTTTACTGAGCATAAATATTTGATTTTTAAATTTTTATTTTGATATTAATTTATTGCATAGCTTAGCTTCCTTAGAAAAGTCTGATGCTTAACAAAATTTATTACATCAATTTCACCTGTATCTGCATGCAATTTGAAAAATTTATGTCTTAAATATAAATCAAAAAATTGGAAATAAAGAAAGATAAATGAATACGCTAACAAATTTAAAGTCTAAAATCAACAAGGACATTAGGTAGCGAAAGGTTTCGTTGGGGATTGTAGTCGGTTACCCCGGGCGCAAGCAAGCAAGTGAGAAGAACATGCGATCGTTACTTGGTGCTGTTTGTCATACTCTGATATTTGTTTATTGGCTAATTCTGGTGTGACGCACACAAACCGATCCAGAAAAGTATTCGATAAGCTGAATCGATTCGAAGATTAGTCTTTATAAGAGCACAAAAGTGCTCTTATAGAGACTAATTTTTGGGTCTTTATAAGAGAGTATTTTTATAAGAGCAGGTCGCTATAAGAGCTTCCACTGTATATATAAAAATACATGCCCAAATTTCGGGAGTCGTTTGAACCCCTAAAACGGCCCTGGATACGGCCTGGAACGGCCCTTGGATACGGCCCTGGGTCAAACCTCCGCCTAATGAAAAGTATCGTTACTAGATCAAAAACAAGTTCACAGTGATGTAGTACGTAGTACACTGGGGCACTTAGAAGAATAAGCAATAGTTTTTTGAGGGTATAATGGCTTCTCAGTTTAGGGCTGAGATTTTGACATCAATCTTTATATTGTTTTACCCTTGAAAATTCTGAAACTTATAAAGAGAAATCCTCTTCGAGTGCAACCCAAATGTTCTCAAAAGGAGTAAAAACAATACCTTATAGGGTAAAATTTCAAAAAATTTCCTGGAGAACCCCCAGGCCCCCCTCTAAAACTGATCTTTTATAACAGTGTTTCCCTTGAAAATTTTGCTTACAAGAAACGGTTCCCTTCGTTGGGTGTTTCCCAAACAGATTCAAAAAATATATAAGAACACTTGTTTAAAGGGGAAATTTCAAAAGTTTCTTGGGGATGACCCCCATCCCCCCTAGAAATTTAGAAGTCTATTTAAAATGTTTTCCTTGAAAATTATGTGGTTTACAAGGCGTTGCTCTCTTTCTATGTAACCCAAAGGGTCTCAAAATGAGCGGAAACACTACTTTTAGGGACAAAATTTTTCTGATGTGAACCCCAAAACCCCCATTTTTATTTGGAGCTCACACTATTATGTGCAACTTAATTCACTATACTACTTTTAAGTGGCCTAAAACTTAACGTATAAATGTACTCGTTATGGGGTACGTTAAGTCAACCCCCCGATACAGAAGTCTGGTTACGGCCTTTCCCACGTATAGGGCTAAGAATGTATCCGCCCCTGGTTTTATATAAATTTAAGCAGGGGTAGCCAGGATTTTCCTTTAAAGGGGTCCAGTGGGAAAAAATTACTATTGAACGGGGGATCGGGAGTTTACCCCCGAAAAATTTCAGATTTTTAACATGCAAAAAAGTGTTTTGGAACCCCTCCACTTGGCTACGCCCCTGAGCAGAGAGAGGGGTGACCCCAGAAAATTTTGAAATTCGCTTCTAAAAGTAGTGTTTTATCTCCCTCTATTTTGACACCTTTTGGGTAACAAGAGAACAGCCCTTGTAAACCACAGAATTTTCAAGAAAAAAAAGTTATTAAAAAAGACGTCAAAATCTAAAGGGGGACAGTGGGTCTTCCCCCAGAAAAATTTTGAAATTTGCCCCTTCAAACTTGTGTTTTTATCTCATTTTGAAATTCTTTGGAGAACATCCAAGGGAGGGTTTCCCCCGAAGAGGATTCCTCCATATACTAATTAAAAGAATTTTCAAGGGAAAAAATTGGTGCAAAAAAAGTTTTTGCGGGGCGGGGGTTGAACTCCTAACTCCTCTAGGTTACAGCCCTATCCCCTTGAGTCAACCACTTATTTTTAGACCATTTATTAAATGAAGTTCAGGTTAGGAATCTTTTAATTATCTTATACGTTAAGTTTTGTTGAATCAGCATGAGCTAGGGTTCCATACCGAACAGGGAGTCTGGGGTATCCCCGGAAAAGTTTCGAAAATTTGGCACTTAATCCAGGGGTTGCGACAAAGTTTTACACAAATGAAAATAGTTTGGGCACCAGGCACCACTGCTCTAAAATCAGGTTCAAGGTATCATCCAATTATTTTGCTCCTATTTTATTGAGCAATGTTAACAAAACTAGTGAAACAATTAGGGTATGGTTTCATATTTTTAAAATATTATTTGCTTCTTTCCATTTTAGAATCATAAAGTCCGGCAAAAAAGGAAAGCCCTGAACAAAGTCTAGTAAGATTTCTAATTTAAAGTTTATGTACAGTTTTTTACGATAAGAAACTTAACTATTACAGCGAACAGAACTTTTTACAGAAACTTTTTATGATTGTAAATTTTGTAAATGTTCCAATATTTATCAGAAAATGTTCAGATAGTACTTGGAATTCTCTAAGTCTAGGGGAAGGGGACTGAGGTCTCAAAAAGTTTGTATTGTCGAGTATTTTCATATTTTGAATTATCATAATAAATTAAGACAAAAATATCGCAAATCTATAAGGATAAAAAGCATACGACACCTACTCTTAATACACGTGCTGGCACTGCTCCATCTACCTTTTTACGCTTAAGCCTTTGCTTTTAACTTTTAGTTTTTGTTTATCTTATTTAATTACTTTAATTGGTAATTAGAGCAACTCCAGTTAATTTTTGTACATTGCATTGTTAATTTAATCTCTATCCGCCAATAACCCAGTTTTACTAAACTCAAACTGATCAGTAATGAATCGACAAACAAATTAGTTTTAAACATTAATATTTATTATATTCTTAAAGGTGTACAAAATAGCATTGTTAAATTTTCCGTACCAATATTTAAAACAAAATATCTTATATGAATTTCTAATATTAATTGTTACTTTAACATATTAAGGTACGAATTAAGAAAGAAATTAACAAACATTAAAAGTAATTTACACTACTATTAGAGTAGTGGTCTAACCATAAATTATATTAATTACATATAATGAGAATATTTCGAGGAAGGGAGAGAGAATTGAAATGGAGTGAGTCACTATCGACTAACCTGATTCCCGCTGAGTAAAGGATCATCCTCTTTGCTGACGATCTAAAAACTCCTCATCTTAAAAAACTTCAGAAGAACTCCAACTTAACCACTGCTTAAAGAATAACTCAAGAACTTAACTGATAACTGATAACTGATCTAAAACTCATCTAAGAAGAACTGATCTAAGAAGTAAAAACTGACTCAGAACTTAAAACTTAAAACTCAACTCAGAACTGACTAAAATCTCTCTTGCAGCGGTATTTAAAGGCTTCTCTCTATTCTTTTCCAGTTGTCCAATCTCTGCATGTTTTACGCCCTCTTTCTATCCCTTAGCTCTCTGAACAAATCAGGGCTGGTCCACTCCCACATCTCCAGGCTAAAAATCCCAAAACTCCACCTCTCTAGTCTACTAGTGGAGAAAACTTCCCCCTACCTTCGAATCAGGCAAAACCCTTTATTCTGTAATTTTATCCCATTAATTCCTACCACCTGGCTGACCGAAATATCTTTTTGCCGAAAACAACTCCTGAGAGGCGCCTGGCGATTTTGCCTCAGGCGCCTCCGTTCTGTACGGGGACCGTTTTATAGCCATTTTACCTTGAGTGGACAATGGCCAGCTTCTAAAATTATCCTGCAGTAATGCCCTCGGGATGGCGGCATGGTTCTTTGAGTCCCTTTGTCGGAATAAAAGTGTTAGTTCGAGAGGACACCTTGCCTATAATTCCTGTTACTAACCGATCCCAACTTGAGAGAACCATAGTTTTTGTTTTAAAAATTGTAATGATGAGAACAGCTTCTCATCATCTTCGCCCGCCTCCAGAGAACCTAAGTCGTAATAGCTCCTCTCTCTCTCCCTCACTCTCCATCTCCAAGTTCACAACAACTCTATTATGATCTAAAACAAATAAAACATTGTAATTCAGCTTTATATTAAGTTTAAAAAATTTAAAAGTGGTAAGGAAAAGAAAAAAAATAGAGTATACATGATGACACAATCTAGATTATAAATAAAAATAAAATAATGAAAATAATAGTATTAGTTGATAATCAGTATTTCACAGCTGTAACTCAGTTTTTACTAAAAAGTCTCAGTAGAAAAAATTGAGAATGAAGGCCTGCATTTTGGCCTGAATTTCACCCCCTTCTCCCGATATGGAAAGTGTGAAAGTGTGTGCTCCATATCTTTTCACTTATATAACGAAAGCACTGAGTCATCCTGAAAAAGCACAAGCAATCATTCTGAGAAAGCACAGAACATCAGCACGGTCATCTGAGTAGCGAAGTCCAAGTTGCGGGTGTCGTTAGACTTGAAGGCTGCTGGGGCTGACCCAACCACCGGGCATTTGTAACTGATCAGGATCCATGACCAGTGTAAGCTGTGCCGTGGCTTGGACGACGACGGATCTGAAGCACATCATCGGGGCTCAATGTAGAGGTTTCCAGAAATCACCATGTGGAAGTATGTGTAGCCCAGCGGTTCTAGAAGGGACGCCGGGTATTGTAGAGGCGGAGGCTCCCCAAGGCAGTGAAGGTAGGAGGGCCCAAGTATAGCAGCTCCATCCCGTAGAGGAAACTGGGGAGTCGCAGCGTCCCGGCGTTGCTGAAGCCGATGGGGTGTTGGTGGTGGAATAGATGACCGTTGCTCTGGAACGTCACTTTTCGACGATGGAAGACCCATAGGCAGACCAGAGCAGTGGTCCGCCATTTACGAGCGTCTGCCGGAGGGTTGGCATGAATTGTGATTTGTGGAGGTATAAAAGTTCACAGCTTTCTCGGAATTCAACTAACGTGAATAATGTCTGAGTTTAATTGGTTCCATGCATCCAGAACAAAGTTTCCTTAAAGTTCGTTCAAAAAAGTTTATGAGTGAATAAATTCACATTTGACTGTAAGGAAGGGGGTTAGGCATCAGTCGATAAGTTAACTCTCCAACTCTCTCTCCGTCCATAATCCAAATTAAGTTAGTTTTATATTATAAGTAATTAAATTTAACTTAAGAAAAGGTTACTCATTTATAAATCATTAACAAGTAACAGTTCTAAGTCTGAATTTAACTTAACTGAATTGTTATTCAATTGTTACTTAATTTATATATGTACACAATTGGGAAAATTATTTTCTATGATTCCATCTCGAGAAATATCCATTCAATATATTATAATCTCTTATAATGTCATTTGGCCACATAATTAAGAGTACAATTCTTCTCATGTTCTGAATTCATTAAATATTCTATTAACCATCATAATTTCAAAGAGGTAAGAAAAAATATACATAAAAAAAAATTCGCTCATAATATCCTTTTAATGACCAATAATGTCCAGGTCACGAACGCCTCTTATCTCAAATCAGAATATATCAAGACCTTCAATAACAAATTGACTACTACAAAACTTGTCTCCATTATTTCCTTTGTTTTCTACTACAATAATGTCAAAAAAAAAAAATTTCCGCATAATGAGACTACAGGATACAATCAGCAAATTTGCTAGTTTTTCAAAATAACCATAGCCATCACTAACTTTCAGATGTTATGTCCATAATTCGTATGAATATATATAAAAATAAAAAGGGGGAAAAACTCAACTGATTCAATACTACATTTCTTCACTTTCCGTTAGGGATTGTATTACATTTATTCAAAATCATTTCATATAACTAAACACAAAAAAAAAAATTCTCAACCAAGCAACCAAATTCTCTACCTTTAGTTCCTGACCTGACTATATTTGATGAATGGTCTATAATGCATGTAATAAAATGTGTTTTTGAACATTTTCCATTATATCCAACTTTTATTATCAAACAGATCATGAAAAAAAAAAAGGGAGGGAAGTCTCAAAATTCCACTGTCGTATGTTTCTTATGCAACGTTTTCTATAAAATTAATAAATTCCCAACTTTTCCGTACTTTCTTATATACACCATCGGATTTTGTCTCCGCATTAACTCCAAATTTATCATACGTACTCTTATACTAATCCCAAATAATTTTCTTATTTTTTTCTATTTCAACCATTCCTTATTTTCTATCCAATAGCTAAACCGTAAGTCATTCGCACAATTTGGTTTTCGCATCTGTGAGTCTGCTAAGCGCTGTGCCTTGATAAATTAAGATTTATATATTTGCATGCTAGCCTTGATTACAACCTTAATCTCATATATTATTTACATTTATACTTATTGTTTACTACTACAACATTTACACTTACAACAACAACTACACACAACTGTACTATATATTTTTGTTTGTGCTATTCATTTATATGGGGTTCATGTTTAGACTTGAAAGTTTCCGTTATTATTTTGGATGTTTTTTTTTCTCTAAAATTTTATCTCTGGGTTTGCTATATATTAGATCAATTTGAAAGATTTATTTATATTTTTTCAGATAATTTTACAGTTAATACTTAATTATGGTGTTAAGTTTAAAGTTTTTGTTTACAATTATGTTTTACATTTATTATTACTGAAATAAAATTCAATCCCAATCAAAACTGAATTATCGCCAGCAATTATCCAATTACTAACCAGGACAGAAAATTATTTCAACCGAATTTTGTAGGTAGCTGTCCAAACGTGATCACTTCTTTAAACAGCGACGCACAAAATTCAATTATTACTTTAAGCAGTTTAATTATTATTATAACTATTTTGCTGATTTGTATTATTTTAGTTATATTGTAATTTTCCTTTCATTGCTATATACTTATTTATTTGAGGATTATGTTATTATTATTAGTTTTTTTTTTATTTTATTTAGTACAGTTAGGCTAGTTTGGCTTTATTTATTTATTTATTGCAAGGCGTTTGTTATTCTATCTAAAAATTGAATAACCGATGAGGGTTCCTGTGTTGCTTCTTGTTCAGGCGGCGAAGGAGCCGTCACTCTTAAGGCCCAAGCCATAAATCTATCAGCATAATTGCCTTCGTCCTGCTGTGTGTCTACTTGCGTAGCAACACTTGATTCCACTTGATTTTCTACGGATAATTCCTCACTATTAACTAAACTACTCTCTCCCAGATTTTCACCCGTTCCGACTACTTCTGTGGATAGCACACCTACAGGTTTCTTATCCCTAGGTCTTAAGTTAAAATCGCGGGGTTTAATTGATTGTTTTTTGTGCTGCTCAGGTAGATTAGATTCCTCGCTAGGTTCCTCAACTTCGTTATTTATAGCTTCCTCACCTGATGATTTTAAGTTATCTGCGTTAGTCTCAGTATTTACAGAATTTTGGACGTTTTGGCTATCTGATTTATTTTTTAGTGATGCCCATAAAGCTAAAGGGATGTTTTCCTCCGTCTCTTCGTCTAATTGTGATAGGTCATAGTATCCTCCCTCTACATCATAAATTTGAGTCTCATCACTGGAGGATTGTGAGTCCACTCCATTATGGTTATTTACCTCATGACAAGAGTTTTCGACTTGTCGGTTAACCTCTGGTATTAACTGTGGTGGGACCAAATATGCTAATGGAATGTCCTCTTCTGGGTCATCATCAAAATTTGCTGGGGGAAGGGACTTTGGTATTGTATCTGACTCTGTAGGCTGATTTTTCTCCTGCAATTCTAAATGCTTTTTCCGCTCAGTGTAGGGAATTAATCTCGATGCGTGTACTTTCATGGAATTTTGTCTACCTTTTGTATGTTGTATTGTAAAATTAACTGCATTATGTTTTTGGATTACTCTATATGGGCCCTGATAATTTCTACGTTTAGGAAGTTGTTGGTTTCTGTCCATTTCAGGAGCTAATAAGAATACCAGTTGACCCTCGTGAAAATTTCTATCCTTAGCTGACTTGTGCTGATAATTTTCCATTTTTTCCGTTGCCTTCAACAAATTATCCCTTACAATTTCTGCTGCTTTTTGATATTGCTGCGTCCGTCTCTCAATATACGTGGGGTATGGGTTTGAATGATTCACTTTTTGATGGGTATTAAGGGAAATTGGGGTTAAAGGAAGTGCAATATCATATCCATGGACAAGGTAGCTGGGTCTATCTCCAATAGCCGAATGATACGAAGTGTTATAAGAAAGTTCATAAAAGGGCAAAGCTTCATCCCATTGTTTAGTTTCCCTTGCTAAAATTGAAAGTGAAGGTTTTAAACTACGGTGGGAAACTTCATTTACGCCATTAGTGGCGGGATGATAAGCAGTGGTGAAAATTTTGTCAGTTCCCAATCTTTTAGCAACCAAACGAAACAATTCAGAAGTAAAATTTCGGCCTAAATCACTTAACAAAATTGAAGGTACCCCCATTAGACATATGTAGTCATATAATTTGTCGGCAGTCGTCTCAGCAGTCATATTAGGAGTAGCGTATAAACGCATAAATTTTGTAAAATGGTCGATGAATACCAAAATGTAAGAATTATTTTTAGCCGTTGTAGGGAGTTTTCCTACATAATCTAAAGAAACTAGTTCCCCGGGCCTGGTTGGAATATGATTTCTCTGTAAGGGGACTGGTGGTAACCGATTGGGAGTTTTATACCCAATACATTCTGTGCAAGATTGAATGAAATTTTTGGTGTCACTATACATACCTTCCCAAAAGTAATTTGATCTTATATTATCAAGAGTTTTATTTAAGGAAAAATGAGCTGCATGACCTAACTTTAAAATTATGGGTTTATATTTGTTTGGGACAACAATTTGTTCAGTATTTTGTGGTCCTACAGATCTTTTTATCTTTCCCGCATGCATAAGAATTCCATATCTAAAAAAATAGTTTTGCTCTGAGGGCTTTAAGTCTGATGTGTTAGATTCTATTTTTTGTATTATTTCCAATAAATGTGGGTCATTTTGTTGTTCAATTGCTATTTCTGGGACTGTTGGTAATTCACGAATAATATTGTTTATTCCGTGAAAATCCCTACTAAGTGTGTCAGCTACATAATTTTCAGCTCCCTTAATTTTTTCAAAAGTAAATTCATATTGTTGTAAAAACAAAATCCAACGTGTTACTCTATTAGCTGGATTTTCTAACCGTGTTATGGATTGAATAGCAGAGTTATCACACCTGATAATGAAGTGTTTACCGTAAAGGTAGTTTTTGTAACACTTGATACTGTCAATAATAGCCAAAAGTTCCTTCTGATATATTGGGTAATTTTTCTCTGCTTGTAATAATTTTCGAGAAAAATATGAAATTGGGTGAATTATCCCAAACTTATCTTTTTGGCCTAAATAACCTGATATAGAATGATCAGACGCGTCAGTTGTTAAAATATACTGCTTATTATGATCTGGATGAATTAAAATTGGATACTCTCCCAATTTTTGTTTTAACGTATCAAAAGCAACTTGTGCTTCAGGTGTCCATACAAATCTCTGACGTTTTTTCGTTAAATTAGTGAGGGGTATGCTTATTTCAGAATAATTTGGAATAAAACGTCGATAATAGGAGCTTAACCCAACAAAACGTCGTACTTGACGTACTGTCTTAGGAACAGGAAACTCTGAAATTTTTCTAATATTCATAGATGTTGGTTGGATTCCGTTTTTATCAACTGTATGGCCTAAAAATGTTATTGTTGGAACAAAAAATTCACATTTCTTTGGATTTATAGTTAAACCAAATTCTCTGATACGTTCAAATAATTTTCTCAATTTAAATAGCATAGAGTCCAAACCATTAGCACCAAGTGCAAAATCATCTATGTATCCAGAAATTCCCAACTCTTTAATAGGGTCAAGTAATTTGTCCGTTAGGGACTGCAATACTTGGGGACTAAATGCCATACCCTGTGGCATCGAGAGATATTCAAAGGACCCATAAATAGTGTTAAAAGCGGTTACTTCCCTATCTTCTGGTTTCAGCTTAATTTGGAAAAAAGAACTCTGCAAATCAATGGAAGAATACCAATTGGCATCTCTTAGGTTGTCCAATAAATCATTGATTAGTGGGAGGGGATGTCTATTAAATTTAATTAAATTGTTTGTTTTCCTATAATCGGAAACAATCCTATATGATGGTTTGTTACCATCTACTTGTTTCTTTTTGACTAATATAACAGGGTGACTTATATGAGTATTGGTGGGCTGTATGATATTTGCTGCCAGTAATTCATCCAATTGATCCTTCAGTTCTTGCCGCAAGGCATAAGGAACTGGATAATGTCGAGATGTTTCCAATTTATTTCTATCAACTTCAATATTGGGAGTAATTTTATCAGTCTCTCCTATTGTTCTTAAATTTGAATTAAAAATATCTGAAAATTCTTTTAAAAGCTGAGATATCTTTTCCCTATGCAATGGCTGAAGATGGTCTAATTTAAAATCTTTGATGTTGAATTCTTGCTTCCTTAACTCTTTAATATAGTCTATGTCCCTATTATTTGAAACTATTTCAATAGTTGCTAATTTGGTTAGTTTATTTATGCAGATTTTTTCTCTACTGACATTAGCAATTGTTACTTCTATCGTCTTTCTAGACGTGACTGGGGCCATATTTTCTACTATATTTATGTCAACTAGATGAGGTAATTTTGAAATTTTGATGACCTCTCCTACTTTTAATGGAGCATCAATTGCTAAATCAAAAGTCTTACTTTGTTTAGGATTTAATTTACATTTACAATTTAACTTGGCAAATTCATGAGTGACACTATTAATTTTTTGAGTTATTGCATCCTTAATTGGAATCCTTGTTCCATTTGAGACTAATAAGTTTTGTTCCAGGTCAATTTTAAATTTAAATTTTTGTAATAGATCAATGCCGAAAATACCTGAATAAAATGGGCTTAAAGATTGATCTATTACCATTAGGTCATGATTTATATTCTTATTTCCTATTGTAATTGGGATATTAAATGTAGCTACTATATTTAGTTTTTGACCCGTTAAGGAATTAACTATAGGACTGGAATTAATTTTTCGTATAAGGGGGTCATTTCTTATATGCTCAAATACATTCTTTTCAATTAAACTGCATGCTGCCCCGGTGTCTATCAATATGCTATTTAATTTACCTCCAATTTTGGCGTCTATCACAGGTAAATAGAAGAAACCATTCGTTTGGGGTGTTTGGGTATTCACTATTAATTTTTGCTCGGATTTTGCATTAGTACAGGGTCTAATTACCGAAGCATCAGTTTTTGTTTTAATTAAACCCCACTTCCGTTTCCCGAATTCGTAGGGAATCTCCCTCGGCTGTTTCCTCTAAAGTTAACGCGCGATAACGTATTTTGATATCTAGCGCCTGGATTTGCGTAATACCCCCTAAAACCTCCCCTATGGGCTTGTCTTGGTTGCCTTTGATGGTCATAATTTATTGGAGGTGAGTAGCCGCCATTGTGGAATTGCCCCCTGGATGGGTTGGTTGTCCATTCCCCGAAACGACCGTAGTCATTGTAATTGGGGTACCCCCGACCTCTCTGTTGAAAAGAATAAGGGGGAGAATTTGTTGCTTGTTGTGAGACCATTTCTCGGCAATTTAAAGCTGTATGGCCGGCACGATTACAAAATTGACATACAGGTAGGGTCCTACTCGAATTTTGGTGAGGTATAGATAAATTTTCCATTTGTTTGTTTAGTTGGGATATAGATTCATGCAATGTTTTGTTTTGCCTATCAATTAAAGTTTTCAACTCCATTTGACTGTCATTGATTCTGTTTACAGAATTAAGGGTTGATTCAGGTTTATTTGGAAGGAAATCCTCCATGAAATTCATTGCATCTACTAGGGTTTTCGGATCCTTAACTATCAAAAATTGTTTATTTTCGGGATCCATTCCCTCAATAAAGCGAGTCAGTTGAGTGGACTCTACCAGGTTTTTCAAGGGTACATTATCAGCAGGGACCTTACCAAAAAATTTTAGAGTGGCAGTTTCCACTCTACTAGCAAATTGTCTGACTGTCTCAGATGGCCTCATTTTTAAATTTATAAAATCATTTTGATTATTTAATTTGGTTTCCTTTTTCTCAAAATATGAGAGAAATTTGTCCCTGAAGGTTTGATAGTCTGTTTCTTCCGCTAGTTGGGGGCTTGTTATTACATGAGATAAAGCATTCCCTCTAAGTTTCGCTTTTAATAAGACTAATTTTTCGGAATCTGTACAACCGGCCTCATTGCACACAGATTCTAATGTGGAGATGAAATAAGATGGGGAAACAACTGATTCTCCATCAAATTGGCAAAAATGCCTGAAAACTAGATAATTTTGAAAATACCGGCATAATTAAATTTTGGGGAGTTTCAGAAAGAGGTGGACTAGAAATAACTAAATTTTGAGTAGTTTCAGAAGAATGGGGACTAGTCATAATTAATTCCCAACAAATAATTTCTCAACAAACACAATAAAGTAATACAAAATACCCCTATCAAATCAAAATTATAACATGGATATCTCAAATCATGGAATCACATAAATAATAAATTTGTCGATTAATCAGTAATCACTTGAGTCTAGGATTATCCATAAATGTTAAAAGGCACCATTGCTGGCACTGCTCCATCTACCTTTTTACGCTTAAGCCTTTGCTTTTAACTTTTAGTTTTTGTTTATCTTATTTAATTACTTTAATTGGTAATTAGAGCAACTCCAGTTAATTTTTGTACATTGCATTGTTAATTTAATCTCTATCCGCCAATAACCCAGTTTTACTAAACTCAAACTGATCAGTAATGAATCGACAAACAAATTAGTTTTAAACATTAATATTTATTATATTCTTAAAGGTGTACAAAATAGCATTGTTAAATTTTCCGTACCAATATTTAAAACAAAATATCTTATATGAATTTCTAATATTAATTGTTACTTTAACATATTAAGGTACGAATTAAGAAAGAAATTAACAAACATTAAAAGTAATTTACACTACTATTAGAGTAGTGGTCTAACCATAAATTATATTAATTACATATAATGAGAATATTTCGAGGAAGGGAGAGAGAATTGAAATGGAGTGAGTCACTATCGACTAACCTGATTCCCGCTGAGTAAAGGATCATCCTCTTTGCTGACGATCTAAAAACTCCTCATCTTAAAAAACTTCAGAAGAACTCCAACTTAACCACTGCTTAAAGAATAACTCAAGAACTTAACTGATAACTGATAACTGATCTAAAACTCATCTAAGAAGAACTGATCTAAGAAGTAAAAACTGACTCAGAACTTAAAACTTAAAACTCAACTCAGAACTGACTAAAATCTCTCTTGCAGCGGTATTTAAAGGCTTCTCTCTATTCTTTTCCAGTTGTCCAATCTCTGCATGTTTTACGCCCTCTTTCTATCCCTTAGCTCTCTGAACAAATCAGGGCTGGTCCACTCCCACATCTCCAGGCTAAAAATCCCAAAACTCCACCTCTCTAGTCTACTAGTGGAGAAAACTTCCCCCTACCTTCGAATCAGGCAAAACCCTTTATTCTGTAATTTTATCCCATTAATTCCTACCACCTGGCTGACCGAAATATCTTTTTGCCGAAAACAACTCCTGAGAGGCGCCTGGCGATTTTGCCTCAGGCGCCTCCGTTCTGTACGGGGACCGTTTTATAGCCATTTTACCTTGAGTGGACAATGGCCAGCTTCTAAAATTATCCTGCAGTAATGCCCTCGGGATGGCGGCATGGTTCTTTGAGTCCCTTTGTCGGAATAAAAGTGTTAGTTCGAGAGGACACCTTGCCTATAATTCCTGTTACTAACCGATCCCAACTTGAGAGAACCATAGTTTTTGTTTTAAAAATTGTAATGATGAGAACAGCTTCTCATCACACGCATACATAAAAATTCACGATTTCCTTTTTTTTTTAATCTGATAAAATCAATTGAAGGGTTGAAAATTTAGCATGGTGGGTGGATCACAGACATCTAAAATAAAATATAATCTTCAAACATTATTGCGGTTTAAGATATTTTTAACTAAAATCCCAACTGAAATCCATAAGGTCTAAGGCCTAAGCCTGTCTGAAGCCTATAAAACCTAGAACTGTAAATCTGGTAATTTTAAACTTTAAAAGATAATCGTACACTGAAGGAAGTTTTTGAAGCTTTTTTGAAATAGATGTCAGCACGTTCTGGTGTTGTATTTTAAGGGTTTTATTATAAATATCTTTTCATTCAGATGGCGCAGGCTTGGCCGAGCGGTTACTTCGTTTACTTCACAGTTCCTCCGTTTGGGACACGTGTCAATGACCGCTGGCGCTGTCCTGCGTTTTGCCAATTTTAATAAAAGTATCTTGTATATTTTTTTGGTGATACAATTCGATTCAAAAGTTTTCATAATCAGTAAGAAATTTCATTTTAAGTAATAAAATCACCTCCAGATGCAATGGAAGAAGGTTGCGAGTTCGAAACCATGTGAATCAACAAATTTTTTTCTTCGTGTCTATAAAAGGTGCTCTATCCATATGTTCTATTATCCAACTTATAGTTGAGTAGGTACACTGAAATAATTTTATACAGTAGTAAAATTCAAGCCGACAGAGGGTAGGCTTTAATAAAGGTTTATCGTTTATGGAGCCCGATTGGAAAACGTTCCCCCTAAGCCCTGATTAGATACGTCGTTAAAATAAGGTTCTCTAGAGACATAGGCCTCGACAGTAGCAAATCTTTGATTTCTGTCTAGGGGGCTGAGGGCCTGAGGTTCCAAACAGTTTGTATTGTCGTGCATAAGATTTTAAAAGGGGAAATAAATTGTGTTTTTTAATTATCATCATTGAATCGAGACAAAAATTTCGCAAATCTATAATAGTCTAAGAGCCCGTGAACCCCAGACCTTCGTAATTTTATAAAAGCTGAAAACTTGTCAGCGCATGCTCCCAACTCAGGTAAGAACGATGGACCATTATGAAGTTTGGGTTACCCTGGCTTTGGCAGGTAAACGGTACTAAAGGTGTGTAAATTATAATTCTACTTACGTTATGGTATAAAAGCTGATTTTTATATATAATACTTGGGTAATAATTAGATAATGTTTCCTCATTAGCCAGACATTTTTGATAGTTCCAACCCCTTGCCAGACACCCTTAATGTTCATGAAATTATAATTCTACTTACGTTATAGTATAAAAGCTGATTTTTATATATAATACTTGGGTAATAATTAGATAATGTTTCCTCATTAGCCAGACATTTTTGATAGTTCCAACCCCTTGCCAGACACCCTTAATGTTCATGAAATTATAATTCTACTTACGTTATAGTATAAAAGCTGATTTTTATATATAATACTTGGGTAATAATTAGATAATGTTTCCTCATTAGCCAGACATTTTTGATAGTTCCAACCCCTTGCCAGACACCCTTAATGTTCATGAAATTATAATTCTACTTACGTTATAGTATAAAAGCTGATTTTTATATATAATACTTGGGTAATAATTAGATAATGTTTCCTCATTAGCCAGACATTTTTGATAGTTCCAACCCCTTGCCAGACACCCTTAATGTTCATGAAATTATAATTCTACTTACGTTATAGTATAAAAGCTGATTTTTATATATAATACTTGGGTAATAATTAGATAATGTTTCCTCATTAGCCAGACATTTTTGATAGTTCCAACCCCTTGCCAGACACCCTTAATGTTCATGAAATTATAATTCTACTTACGTTATAGTATAAAAGCTGATTTTTATATATAATACTTGGGTAATAATTAGATAATGTTTCCTCATTAGCCAGACATTTTTGATAGTTCCAACCCCTTGCCAGACACCCTTAATGTTCATGAAATTATAATTCTACTTACGTTATAGTATAAAAGCTGATTTTTATATATAATACTTGGGTAATAATTAGATAATGTTTCCTCATTAGCCAGACATTTTTGATAGTTCCAACCCCTTGCCAGACACCCTTAATGTTCATGAAATTATAATTCTACTTACGTTATAGTATAAAAGCTGATTTTTATATATAATACTTGGGTAATAATTAGATAATGTTTCCTCATTAGCCAGACATTTTTGATAGTTCCAACCCCTTGCCAGACACCCTTAATGTTCATGAAATTATAATTCTACTTACGTTATAGTATAAAAGCTGATTTTTATATATAATACTTGGGTAATAATTAGATAATGTTTCCTCATTAGCCAGACATTTTTGATAGTTCCAACCCCTTGCCAGACACCCTTAATGTTCATGAAATTATAATTCTACTTACGTTATAGTATAAAAGCTGATTTTTATATATAATACTTGGGTAATAATTAGATAATGTTTCCTCATTAGCCAGACATTTTTGATAGTTCCAACCCCTTGCCAGACACCCTTAATGTTCATGAAATTATAATTCTACTTACGTTATAGTATAAAAGCTGATTTTTATATATAATACTTGGGTAATAATTAGATAATGTTTCCTCATTAGCCAGACATTTTTGATAGTTCCAACCCCTTGCCAGACACCCTTAATGTTCATGAAATTATAATTCTACTTACGTTATAGTATAAAAGCTGATTTTTATATATAATACTTGGGTAATAATTAGATAATGTTTCCTCATTAGCCAGACATTTTTGATAGTTCCAACCCCTTGCCAGACACCCTTAATGTTCATGAAATTATAATTCTACTTACGTTATAGTATAAAAGCTGATTTTTATATATAATACTTGGGTAATAATTAGATAATGTTTCCTCATTAGCCAGACATTTTTGATAGTTCCAACCCCTTGCCAGACACCCTTAATGTTCATGAAATTATAATTCTACTTACGTTATAGTATAAAAGCTGATTTTTATATATAATACTTGGGTAATAATTAGATAATGTTTCCTCATTAGCCAGACATTTTTGATAGTTCCAACCCCTTGCCAGACACCCTTAATGTTCATGAAATTATAATTCTACTTACGTTATAGTATAAAAGCTGATTTTTATATATAATACTTGGGTAATAATTAGATAATGTTTCCTCATTAGCCAGACATTTTTGATAGTTCCAACCCCTTGCCAGACACCCTTAATGTTCATGAAATTATAATTCTACTTACGTTATAGTATAAAAGCTGATTTTTATATATAATACTTGGGTAATAATTAGATAATGTTTCCTCATTAGCCAGACATTTTTGATAGTTCCAACCCCTTGCCAGACACCCTTAATGTTCATGAAATTATAATTCTACTTACGTTATAGTATAAAAGCTGATTTTTATATATAATACTTGGGTAATAATTAGATAATGTTTCCTCATTAGCCAGACATTTTTGATAGTTCCAACCCCTTGCCAGACACCCTTAATGTTCATGAAATTATAATTCTACTTACGTTATAGTATAAAAGCTGATTTTTATACAGGGTGATTCAGAAATAATCATCAATAATTGAGGGGGAGGTAGAGGGGCCCTAGACAAGCATATTTCGAATAGGGATAGTGGGGCGCAGCCTTACCGTTAAAGAGCTAGGACCTAATGTAGTGAGAGTGCGTTTCAAAAGGCCGTTTTTAGAAGGACCGTGTGATGAAACAAATGAAACAAAACAAACAAAATGAAAAACATTATTGCATGAGGTACAGGAGTATCCGTACTACTTAATTCCTCAATGTGATAGAAATTGGACCACTTGCTAAACTGTGGGGTGAGTTTTAAAACGTGCAATATTCATCTTTTAGCCAAATAATGGAGTTCCCTTACATTAGTGTAATGGTATTTAGAAAAATGATGATCGAGGAAGGAATTTTCAATTATAATACATTGATCATCGAAACTGTATGATCATTGAAAATTCCATCCTCGATCATCATTTTTCTAAACGATGCTGAGTTTGTTTGTTTCATCACACGGGCCTTCTAAAAACGGCCTTTCCCTTTTGAAACGCACTCTCACTACATTAGGTCCTAGCTCTTTAACGGTAAGGCTGCGCCCCACTATCCCTATTCGAAATATGCTTGTCTAGGGCCCCTCTACCTCCCCCTCAATTATTGATGATTATTTCTGAATCACCCTGTATAAAAATCAGCTTTTATACTATAACGCAACGGTGGGCAACCTCCGGCCCGCGGGCCGGATCCGGCCCGCCACGTCATTTGGTCCGGCCCGCGGAACATTTTAAAAATTGTCATGGAGAAAAGTAAAAAAAGACTTCAAAAAGTCTCCAAAAGACTTAAAACACTACTTTTGAGGATCAAATTTGAAAATTTTTCTTGGGGAGAACCCCAAACCCCCCCCCTCCACCATTTGGAAGTCTGTTGTACAGTGTTTTTTCTTCGAAAATTCTGCCGCTTACAAGAAACGGTCCCCTTTGAGTGTTCCCCAAAGTGGTTAAAGCCCCCACTAGTTAAAGGGGAAAAATTTAAAAAATTTCCTGGGGGTGGACCCACAGCCCCCTCGAAATTCTGAAGTCTATTTTATAATTTTTTCCCTTGAAAATTATGTGGTTTATAAGGAGCCGTTCTATTCAGATGTTACCCAAAGGGTCTCAAAATGAGGAAAATCTCTACTTTTATAGGCAAATTTTACTGGGGGTGACCCACGGACCCCCATTTTTACTTGTAGCTAGCTAACATTGTGAAATTTTGACATTTTATGTGCAGCATAGTTCAAATACTACTTTTAAGTGATCTAAAACTTAACGTAAAATGTAACTAGTACCTTAGAAATGACGTCGAGTCAATACCCCAAAACAAAAGTCTGATTGCGGCTTGTCCCCAACCAAAAACTGAACTCCTGGCCCTCCACGTCATTAAAATCTTTGAGTTTGGCCCGCAGATTCAAAAAGGTTGCCCATACCTGCTATAACGTAAGTAGAATTATAATTTCATGAACATTAAGGGTGTCTGGCAAGGGGTTGGAACTATCAAAAATGTCTGGCTAATGAGGAAACATTATCTAATTATTACCCAAGTATTATATATAAAAATCAGCTTTTATACTATAACGTAAGTAGAATTATAATTTCATGAACATTAAGGGTGTCTGGCAAGGGGTTGGAACTATCAAAAATGTCTGGCTAATGAGGAAACATTATCTAATTATTACCCAAGTATTATATATAAAAATCAGCTTTTATACTATAACGTAAGTAGAATTATAATTTCATGAACATTAAGGGTGTCTGGCAAGGGGTTGGAACTATCAAAAATGTCTGGCTAATGAGGAAACATTATCTAATTATTACCCAAGTATTATATATAAAAATCAGCTTTTATACTATAACGTAAGTAGAATTATAATTTCATGAACATTAAGGGTGTCTGGCAAGGGGTTGGAACTATCAAAAATGTCTGGCTAATGAGGAAACATTATCTAATTATTACCCAAGTATTATATATAAAAATCAGCTTTTATACTATAACGTAAGTAGAATTATAATTTCATGAACATTAAGGGTGTCTGGCAAGGGGTTGGAACTATCAAAAATGTCTGGCTAATGAGGAAACATTATCTAATTATTACCCAAGTATTATATATAAAAATCAGCTTTTATACTATAACGTAAGTAGAATTATAATTTCATGAACATTAAGGGTGTCTGGCAAGGGGTTGGAACTATCAAAAATGTCTGGCTAATGAGGAAACATTATCTAATTATTACCCAAGTATTATATATAAAAATCAGCTTTTATACTATAACGTAAGTAGAATTATAATTTACACACCTTTAGTACCGTTTACCTGCCAAAGCCAGGGTAACCCAAACTTCATAATGGTCCATCGTTCTTACCTGAGTTGGGAGCATGCGCTGACAAGTTTTCAGCTTTTATAAAATAACGAAGGTCTGGGGTTCACGGGCTCTTGCTCTATAAGGATAAAAAGCATACACCCTATTCTTAATACACGCATTCATAAAAACTCACGATTTCCGTTTTCCTTTTTTTTTAAATCTGATAAAATCAATTGAAGGATGGAAAATTTAGCATGGTGAGTGAATCACAGACATAAATATAATTTTAAATATATACAGACAGAATATATACACACAGAAATATAATTTTAAAACATTATTGCGGTTTAAGATAATTTTAACCTTAAGGATTAAGCCTATAGAGCCAGAACTGTAATCTGGTAATTTTAAACTTTAACTTTAAAAGATAAATTCGAAGGAATTGAAGGAAGAAGACTTTAACTTTAAAAGATAAATTCGATCGAATTGAAGGAAGTTTTTGAAGCTTTTTTTTAAATAGATGTCAGCACCTTCTGGTGTTGTATTTTAAGGGTTTTATTATAAATATCTTTTCATTCAGATGCGCAGGCTTGGCCGAGCGGTTACTTCGTTTACTTCAAAGTTAACCATCGTCTGGGATCTCTGGGATACGTGTCAATGACCGCTGGCGCTGTCCTGCGTTTTGCCAATTTTAATAAAAGTTTCTTGTATATTTTTTTGGGATATAATTCGATTCAAAAGTTTTTATAATCAGTAAGAATATTAAATTTAAGTGATAAAAGCACCTCCAGATGCAATGGAAGAAGGTTGCGAGTTCGAAACCATGTGAATCAACAAATTATTTTCTTCACGCCTATAAACGGTGCTCTACCCATGGGTTCTATTATCCAACTTATAGTTGAGTAGGTACACTGAAATAATATAGTAGTAAAATTCAAGCCGACAGAGAGTAGGCTTTAATAAGGTTTATGGAGCCCGATTGGAAAACCTTCCCCCTAAGCCCTGATTAGATACGTCTTTAAAATAAGGTTCTCAAGAGACATAGGCCTCGACAGTAGCAAATCTTGGATTTCTCTGTCTAGGGGGCTGAGGGCCTGAGGTTCCAAACAGTTTGTATTGTCGTGCATCAGATTTTAAAAGGGGAATAAAATTGTGTTTTTCAATTATCATCATTGAATCGAGACAAAAATATCGCAAATCTATAAGGATAAAAAGCAGATGCATATGTTCAATTTCTTACAAATGAAATTTAGTTATTTTTTTTAAACGCTTTTATTAGACTTGGTCTGGGCCAAGGTCACGGGTGAAATCTTACAACTCGATTTTCGGGCACTTCCTGATATGCCAGGAACCTGACACTCTACACATTTATGTAACCCTCATGACACTCCAATATCTAATTATTATCTAATCAATAACCAAAGAATTAAGTTAATTAACGAGTATTTTTAATTATCAGAAAAACTGAAATTTGAGACCCTTCCAAAGAGATTTCAGTTCCCAAACAAAGAACAATACTGTAATAGGCATAGTACTATTATATTCAACCATCAAAACAACAATTCTCAAGTAATTAAATTAATTAACGGCGAATTATCGCAAAAAATTTAGATTCTTGTACATAAAATTTCAGATACTTCTAAACGATATTAAGCCCTGAAACTTTGCAGCATGGTGTAATATTCATGACAATGCAATATTCAATTGTCAGCTAGTCAAAATCTCCGTAATTAAGGTAATTAAAGAGTATTTTCGATTATCCGATTATTAAAACTTCAGATGATTACTTGGAAGTCTTCCGGTAGCTTCTCCACCTCAATCTTTTATAGTGACACTGCTACAATGAGTCCCAAAATTTCCTTCCCAGGAAACTAAGCAGTAATACAGTCGACTCCGCTTAATGCGAGATCAAAGTGATAACAATATCCGGTTGATAATAAGTGGTTGTGGGAAAGCAATGTAACATTAGTGTTTCCATTAAAATCACGACTGTGTAGTAAGGATTGTCGTTTTAGGGCATTTTGGTCATCCCGGGATTTCGGGATAAAATTCGACATCATCCCGGGATCCCGGGAAATCCCGAAAATTTAATTAATGCCAGAATTTCAAGGAAAAAAAATTTTTTGGGGCTGTAAAATCAAAACTTGCATAAAGACTAAATTAGAAAAAAATTATGGGGAGAAATTATTAATTTTTAATGCTACAATTTTTCAGTTCTAGGCTTTAAAATTTCTTAAATGATATTAAAATATTTTTTTGCAATTTTATATTCACTCATTATAATAGTACACACATATATCCCATAAAACCTTATGAAATGACACGAACTTAATATTTTAAATTTGTTTTAAAAATACTCCAGTTAAAAGTGTACTTACCCTAAAAATGCTTTTAAATTCCCTTATAGATATGTAGATAGAAGAGGAAACTTTTTTAAATGTCGGAGCAAACCACTCGTAGAACCTCTTTTACACTTAATTATCAAAGAACACTTTTTGCATTTTGCTTCAGAGTTCGGTGGTTTTATGAAGTGCTCCATGCAAATGTACTAGCCTTTTCTGCCGTAATACAAAATCAGAATATTCTCAGCCCGATCTTCAAAACGTGTAATCTCTTTAAAAGCTGACGACTTATTGAGATCACGAGTACTGTATTCATTCGGAAAATCGGAAATAAGGTTCAAACTATCCTCATAAATAATTATTCATCACATAAATAAAGATTATGAGTTTCTAACATATATGCTAGAATTACGATCAATGCTTTGTGGTTGAAAATGACCTCGTGTTGGGAGTTATTACGATTTGTATCTCTTATCACTAACATACTAAAGAATGAAAAAAGTTGATGAGTAACCAAGTTTCACCATTTATATGTCAACATGCGAGCATTGTATGTCGATTGTATGTATTATACAAATCGGCGAGTTCCTTGTTTATTGCATTTTAGCTGTAAAGTTCTAAGGAGTGGGATATAATTTAATTCAGCAGTGATTGTGTGTGTGTGTGACTTAAACCACCTCATTTCCACTAATTTATAAGATAAGTATTTTCCAAGGAAAGGAAACAATTGTTCATGCAATCAGGAACGATTTCCAAGCGTTTGTAGCAGCGTTAAAGAAATTTAAAATTTTGAGGGAATCCCGGGACGGACTGAGAAATCCCGGGACGTGTCCCGGCCTTAAAATTCTACGGGATCCCGCTTTCCCGGGAAACAATCCCTACTGTGTAGTCCATATTGAAGTACTACTTAAAAACTATTTTAAGCATGTATTTTGCAATTTGAAACATTTTTAAAGAAAACGTAAAAGCGGATCAAATAACACTACGAAATTAATGAATCATTTTGTATGTTTATGTATTGAAAACAGGAGGTTTTTAGGGGATTTCCTCCAAATTTTGGTAACATTAAACGTTATAATGACCACATAAAACGATACATTTGCATTAATTTAAATCGGGACGAGTAAATTTTTATAACATTATATACATTAACCATAATGATTGGCCTAATGGATTAAAAAAGCCCTAACCTAAATGAGGGATGAGATTGGCAAAAAAGCAAAAAGTCTGAAAACAGCCCAAACAACATTTGATCTCTTAAATTGAGAATAAAGCGGAAAAACTAACATTAATTTCAACAATAAATTCTTACACTTTAAAATTAAAAGTTTCAATATGTTAAGATGTGTTACATTAAATTGGCTTGAATATGAAAATTTACCATACATTAAAAGAGCCTCATAAGTCAAGAACATCAACTTTAATTCAGAAAAATGAAATTACCAGTCAAAAATTTCAGTTCATAAGCTCATTATTTTAAAAGTAAAAAGTCTTAAAATTTTCATGATAATTTCAAAAAAGTCTGAAAATCCTCCAAAAGTCTGAAAAATATCATCCTTGACTAAATGCCTTAAGTTAAGGCATAAAAACACTATATTAATAATACCGAGATAGAAGCTGACAATGGCACACCCCCTATTAAATTTGTTTTCCAAGACAGTAAAAAACTTCTCAACCTATTATTTTCTACTCTAAATATTCACACAAGTAGAGATATATCTCATTAAATCCTGAACTATCCCAAAATATTATGTCTTAATATCACAGAGTGAAAGCTCAACCCCTCCCCCTGTAATCAAAATTTTTTAACAAGTGTTTCTTGCATGTTAAAATTAATCCAACAAAATCAATAAATCTATTCCTGGTTTACTAAAACCTTGGAGTGGTTGATTAATTGTGAAACTAGTGAAGTTTGTGAAGGATCTGGTCTGTTGGGAATTGCGAGATATTTGCATGTTTAGTTGTCTTATGTATTAGTATGTCTTATTTTACATATTTAGTATTTTATGTAATATTTTATTAATTAGTATGAATAGTATGAAGCAATAGGTGGCGCTAGCCATCCAGAAGGCTCCTTTTCTCAAGTGTGAGAAAGGAATTTTGATGGTTTGGGTTCGCCCCTGGGTGAGGGGCGCAATATGAGAGAGATGGTCTTTAGCTCTCAAAGGAAGCGGGTCGCTTTTTGTGTGTGTGTGTGTGGTGTGTGTGCTGTGGTGTGATGATTAAAGTCTAGTTAAGTTTATAAAAGTGTGTAATCCTTGATACTAACACCACAGCAGCAACCAAAGATCCATGGAATGCACGAGAAGGCGCTGCACACTACCTAGGTAAGTCTTTAGGTTCTCTTAGGTTTTTAGGAAGCATGAAACCGAGAACAAGTGAAATTATTGAAGTGTGTGATTTTGAGTATTTAGTAATTGAAGTGTAAATTTTTAGTAGTCATTGAAGTGAATATTTAGAAGTTATTGAAGTGAATTTTCAGTTATTTAGTTATGAAGTTTATTTGTGAGTTTAAGAGTTTTTTTAGTTAAATCAAATCTAGAGCATAAAAGATCCTGCATTACGGTCTGGTAGACCTCTTTAGTTTATTCTTAGTGTTGATGCAACATTAAGTGGCGTCCGCGACAGGACATGTTTAAGATTTGATTTATTTTTTAGAGTTTAATGTTTAGTTAAACATGGAAACTGTTAAAAGTTTAAAGCTTAAAAGGGCTGGGTTACGTACTTCTTTTACAAGCACTGCTAATGCTTTGAAATTAGAATTAGTAAAAGAAGACTTCTCAGCCGATATATTGAGTGATAAGTTTACTAAATTACAAAATGTTAATTTAGAAATTAAAGCTTTAGATGAGAAAATTCTTGATTTAATGGCCTCAGATGATAAAACATCTGAGGATGATATAAACAAAGAGATAGAAAATCGCGAAGTGTATTCTGATGATTTTATAACATTATCGCGTGAAATAAATGAGAAATTGAAAGTTGAAGATGAAATACTTTCAGTTTCAGAGTCGAGGTCTAATCATAGCAGTCATGCTGGTGCTGATAATAAAGCTAGTAACAGTAACGCTAGTAATAGAATTAAACAGTATAAGCTCCCCAAAATAGAATTAAAGAAATTTGACGGGGAATTAATAAATTGGTTGCCATTTTGGGCACAGTTTGAGAAGATTCATAATGACCCTGATTTGTATGAGTGTGATAAATTTTCCTATTTAATTCAATGTATGAAAACTGGGTCGAGGGCAAAAGAATTTTTAGATAGTTATCCGGTGACAACGGAAAATTATGAAAAAGCGGTGTTGGGTTTAAAAGAAAGGTTTGCTAATCCCGAACTATTGATTGAAGTTTATGTCAGGGAATTAATTAAATTAATTATGTCTAATGTTAGAGCTAATAATCGGGATAAATTACCGCTTGAAAAGTTATATGATAAGATAGAAGCGCAGCTGAGAGCTTTGGAATCTTTAGGTTTAGAATCGAGTGAAAACTCAGCTTGGTTATTTCCAATGGTAGAATCGTGCCTCTCAGAAGAGGTGCTGAGGGCCTGGCAAAGGAACGCATTCTTTAGCATTCCGAGGGAAGAGGGAACAGATCTTTCACGCCTTACCAACCTGATGAAGTTGCTGAAGGGGGAAGTAGAGGGTGAGGAGAGATTAAAGCTAGCTCGGAGTGGGTTAGATGTTATGGGCAGTTCTAGAGAGGCCGTTAGGGGTGAACAAAGTGATAGAAATACTAGAGTTAAAAGACAAGCAAAAGTACCTATTGCTTCGGGTTTTTTAGCTACCAAAGACACCCCTTGTATTTTTTGCGGTAAAGCCCATGATAGTAAAAGTTGTTTTCATGCTCGTTCCTTGTCCCTTAATGAAAGGATAGAAAAAGTTAGAGATAATAGATTTTGTTTTAAATGTTTAGAGCCAAATCATGTGGCAAAATTTTGTAAGAAATTTGTTAAGTGTTTTTCATGTGGGAAAGCGCATCACATTTTTGTGTGCCCTGAATTAAGTAAAGTAGAGACCCCAGTTAAACCGGTGTCAGAGAATTCACACACCGCCACTGCTCGTCAAAGTTGTACCTCTGAAGTAGCTTTGATGACTTTGTGGGTAAGAGTGACTGGTGTAGAGGGTTATAAAGATGTCAGGGCACTTCTGGATTGTGGCTCCCAAAAATCTTATATTTTAGAGTCTTTAGCAACAGAATTAAAATTGCCGGTTGTATCTAGAGAAAATGTTTCTCTAACATTATTTGGTGGGAGCAAAATGGAGCCGCGGTTGCATAATAAATATAAAGTACAATTGAGTTCGGCTAGTCCAAGTAAATCTCCTAATTCAGAATTTGAATTTTTAGATCAAAAAGTGATTTGTGGGGACATACCTCGGGTAAATAAGGGTCCCATTTTAAGAGAATTAAAAAGAAACAACATTTGGCTGTCGGATATTGGAGAAGGGTGCCCCAAAATCCAAATACTCATAGGCAGCGACATTTATGGGAAAATTATAACAGGCCAAGTTAGGCAATTAAACGGGGGCTTAACAGCTATTGGTACTAAATTAGGCTGGGTTGTTTGTGGTGCCTCTGAAGAATTCGCTCAAGATAGAGGAGTTACATCTTTAGGTGAGAGTTTAGCTAGTTTAGTTACTCACGATTTTAAGATTTCCGATCTTTGGAGCTTGGAGACCATAGGGATTAAAGATGAAAGTAAAAGTGTATCCAATGCTGCCGAAGAAAAATTAGCCCGAGAGAAATTTCTAAATTCTCTCTCGAGAAATGAGGAGGGTAGGTATTGTGTAGGGTTACCCTGGCTAGGTTGTAACGAACAATTGCCCTCTAATCACCATCTAGCAGAAAAAAGGTTGTTTAGTGTGACCCGTAAGCTTAAGTCTTTAGATAAATTTGAAGCATATGACACAATCCTTAAAGAATGGTTAGAAGATGGGGTGATAGAAGAAATCCCGGATAATGATATTAATAAGGGCCATTACTTACCGCATCATCCGGTATTCAAACCAGATAGCGTTACAACAAAAGTTAGACCCGTGTTTGACGCATCTTGCAAAGACAGAAGATCACCCTCACTTAATGATAGTTTGGTAACGGGGCCAAATTTAATTGAAGAAATCCCATCAATATTGTTAAGGTTTAGGGAAAAATGTATTGGGGTAACTTCTGATATTAGACGTGCATTTTTACAAATAGAATTAAAAGAAGAAGACAGGGATTTCTTGAAGTTTTTATGGTGGGAGGGAGATAATAAAATTAAGGTTTTCCGCCATGCAAGAGTAGTTTTTGGAGTAAAATCTAGTCCATTTTTGTTAGGGGCGGTTATATCAGCCCATTTATCACAAGTTTCGGAAGAACTGAAACCTATTGCGCAAAAACTAGAAAAATCATTTTACATTGATAATTGCGTAGTTTCGGTAGATGATGAAAAGGAACTTGTTGCGTTTGTGAAATCATCCATTAGTATATTGGCTGAAGCCAAAATGGATTTAAGATCATGGGAATTCGGACCCTTGAAAGAAATAACAAAAGAGTGCATAGAAGATTTTAGCGAGGGAGAATTGGTGAATCCTGCTAAAGTGTTAGGGTTAAAGTGGGATAAAGTAAAAGATACCCTTTCCATCCCAATTCAAATTGATAGATTAAGTGAATCTCCCACAAAACGAGATATGTTATCGATAACACAGAGTTTGTTTGACCCCCTAGGATTATTGTCACCAGTATTATTACCTGCGAAGTTGTTAATTCGGGAGGCCTGGGCTCTTAAATCAGATTGGGATGCTCCTTTAACTGGTGAAATAATAAATAATTTTCAAAAGTGGTTTAGAGAATTAGAGGAGGTGGTCGAATTGGAAATACCTCGAAGAATGGGATTCGGTAATAAGGAAGATTGGTCTCTTCATGTATTCTGTGACGCTAGCCAAAATGCATACGCTACAGTAATATTTTTACGATGTGAAAATGCAGAGGAGACAAAAGTTAGTTTTGTTATGGCCAAATCAAGAGTCTCGCCTTTAAAAGGGATGACTATTCCACGCCTAGAACTTATGGCTTGTGTTTTAGGTGGGCGCCTTTCTAGATATGTTACAGAAGCGTTAGCTTTAGAGGGAGTTCCAAAATATTTTTGGAGTGATTCCACAACAGCGCTATCATGGATAAAAAGGAATAATTCATGGGGAACTTTTGTGGGCAATCGCGTAAAGGAAATTTGTTCTATCACAGACGCAAATCAGTGGTCATTTGTACAGAGTCATTTAAATCCGGCTGACTTGCCTTCCCGCGGTTGTTCCCCCCATCGATTCTCCGAGATGGACTGGTGGAGTGGGCCTGTTTGGCTAAAAGGCCCTAGTGATAGCTGGCCGAAATTAGAAGGTAAGCCAGATAAATCTTTAGTTGGGTCAGAGTTAAGGAAAGGAAAAGATTTAAAAGTTAATCTCAGTGTAAATAAAAAAGTTGAGGAAGTTAAGTGGTACGAAAAAATCTCTAAATTTTCCAAAATGGTTCGGGTTTTAGGTTGGGTGAAGAGATTTATTAAAAAGTGCCAAAAGAAGTTAGTAAACCCAGATTCTTTCTTATCCGCTTCAGAGTTAGAAGATGCTAAAATGACACTTCTTTCACTTGTTCAGGCGGAAAGTTTCCTGGAGACTGGAGAGTCAGTCCAAGGTCTTTTGACCATACGAGATCAGAGGGGCCTTTTAAGAGTCAAAACTAAAATCATCGAGAGAGATGATTCGTATGCTTTTCGTTATCCAATTTTGTTACCCTCCAAGCATTATATTGTGAATTGTTTAATTCGAGAATACCATAATAAGAATTCTCATGCAGGTATTCAAGCACTCAGTGTTATGCTGAGAGAGGAATTCTGGATCATTGGTGCAAGGCGCACTATTAGATCAGTTGTAAAGCAGTGTGGGCGGTGCAAAAGATTTGAAGCTAAATCTCTTACTACAGCACCTATACACTTGCCTTTAGACAGAGTAAAAAATGCTTGTGCCTTTGAAGTGACAGGCATAGATCTATGTGGCCCTCTGATTCTCAAAAATAAAAGTAAATCCTGGGTAGTGTTGTTTACGTGCGCCGTGTACAGAGGTGTGCACCTTGAGCTAGTAACCTCATTAAGCACGGAGTGCTTCCTTCAAGCATTTCGTCGCTTCATCGCCCGTAGAGGTCGACCGTCGGTGGTGTATTCCGACAACGGTACCAACTTTGTCGGTGCGTCAGCGTTGCTAAGAAAAGTCAACTGGGAAAAGGTAGTATCCCAGGAGACGCTGACTCCCATCACTTGGAAGTTCATTCCGCCCACCGCAGCGTGGTGGGGCGGATGGTGGGAGCGTCTAGTGCGCACCGCCAAGAATCTGCTCCTAAGGGTCTTGGGGCAGTCTTCGGTGAGTTACGAGGAATTACTCACCATCCTGTGCGACGTGGAGGCTGTAATAAACAGTCGGCCTCTCACGTACATCTCCGACGACTGTGAGGATCTACAACCTCTCACACCATCGATGTTTTTACAAGACATCAGGGTTTCCAGCGCGGGAGACCTTGACGTGCTGGACCGAAACAAGCTGCTTGTGCGGCAACGTTTCTGCCAAGAGCTTCGAGAGCAGTTTCGAAGCCGGTTCCGAAAGGAGTACCTCAGCCAGTTGGTCCAAAGACATGGACAAAATGACTGCCAATTAAAAGTTGGTGATGTGGTACTAGTAGGCTTCGAAAACGTTAAGAGAGTGAACTGGCCCATCGCTCGTGTGCAAGAACTGTGCACCGGGAGAGATGGCCGTGTACGAGTGGTAGTATGGTAAAGACCAAAAATGGTCTTCTTACTCGCCCTGTGCGAAGGTTGTACCCACTTGAAGTGTGCCAATGCTCCCAAGACACAATTATGTGAGATTGTGGTAGTTTTTGTTTCCCCTAAGGAAACAAAAAGGTGGGAGTGTTGGGAATTGCGAGATATTTGCATGTTTAGTTGTCTTATGTATTAGTATGTCTTATTTTACATATTTAGTATTTTATGTAATATTTTATTAATTAGTATGAATAGTATGAAGCAATAGGTGGCGCTAGCCATCCAGAAGGCTCCTTTTCTCAAGTGTGAGAAAGGAATTTTGATGGTTTGGGTTCGCCCCTGGGTGAGGGGCGCAATATGAGAGAGATGGTCTTTAGCTCTCAAAGGAAGCGGGTCGCTTTTTGTGTGTGTGTGTGTGGTGTGTGTGCTGTGGTGTGATGATTAAAGTCTAGTTAAGTTTATAAAAGTGTGTAATCCTTGATACTAACACCACAGCAGCAACCAAAGATCCATGGAATGCACGAGAAGGCGCTGCACACTACCTAGGTAAGTCTTTAGGTTCTCTTAGGTTTTTAGGAAGCATGAAACCGAGAACAAGTGAAATTATTGAAGTGTGTGATTTTGAGTATTTAGTAATTGAAGTGTAAATTTTTAGTAGTCATTGAAGTGAATATTTAGAAGTTATTGAAGTGAATTTTCAGTTATTTAGTTATGAAGTTTATTTGTGAGTTTAAGAGTTTTTTTAGTTAAATCAAATCTAGAGCATAAAAGATCCTGCATTACGGTCTGGTAGACCTCTTTAGTTTATTCTTAGTGTTGATGCAACATGGTCCGCCTATCTGGTTCGAGACTTCACACGGAACCAACACGTGACCTACTGAGCTTGCAATTGGTTACCACATCAGATACTACACTAGTAGATCTACTAGTGTAGTATCTGTGGTAACCAATTGCAAGCTCAGTTGGTCACGTGTTGGTTCCGTGTGACGTCAGACGGTTAGAGTCCATTTAATCTGAACTGTGTTACAACTCATTTTTTGGAGGAGAAACATCTGGTGCACACAGACCCCTACCCATCCATACTACACCAATGATTATAATAAGTTACCTAATTGGTTATATAATAGTATAAGGATATTTTTACCCTTATATAGAACTTGTTATGTTTGGCATTTATTTGACTTATCAAAAAATAATCAATCATTTTAATAATAATTTACTCAAATCAAGCAAATGTTAACTGATATTTAATAATCAAATGCTAACTAGCAACCTGAAGTACATATATAGTCACTCATGCCAATAAATACAATTTTCACATCAGCAAATAAACTATAATGTAAAAGAATATACACTACATTTGGCGAACATACAACACCACATCTGCTCACATTTCAAAGTATAGCTACTCGTAACTAGGCTATTACAAGAATTGTGTGCCGTATTAGGAAAAAAGACAAGTGAATTATTTTTAAAAGTCAAAAACTTTTCTTCTTTTAACTATGCTTATTAATCTAGCACATGAGGAAATGAAAAGGATAACAATATAAAATAGTGAAGATACAGTATAACCTCAATATCTGAAAATAAAAGGGACCCAAAAAAATATTTGAAATAACAAGGTTTCTCCTAATATAATATTAATTAGTACTTTATTTCTAGGAGGAAAATATTTTTTCGAAATATCAAAGTTCGAGATAACAAGGGTATACTGTAGCAATATTAGCTTCACAACTATATAAGCAACAAAATGAACTTTAGTTTTTAAATATAATGATGCAATTATTTCAGAAATGAGATGAAAATGAAAACAGTTTACATATGAACAGTAGTTAAACAAATTTAATATAAAACCTAATTTAATTTAGATTTACATTTTCAGCGATTGAAAAATGTTTCAAATACTTTACTCTGTTCTGTTTTAAAAATTGCTCCAAAATATGCGTCCTTATTGAAATGAAAATGTTTTCCTTTTTAATAATTGGAATAAAAAAGATTAAACAAGTGTTTTAAATAACAATAGGTATATTATCACTAAAAGGAATATTGACTTTGATATAATATAACAAGGTCAGCAATTTATAACAACACTAGCACCTATCATAATGAAAGTAACAAGCCATTCAACAAAGTAATCTAAAAGTTGGACTAATAAAAACGTAACACACCGACTATATTCTTGTTACCAGAAATTAACTTGAACACGTCAATTGCACATTATAAAAATTTGACAATCTGGTATTTTACAATTTTTGTACTAAAATTCAAATCTTCTAATTTGTAGAAGAAACTACAAATTGAAACAAAGGTAAAAAGAGACCAGCTCTCATTAAAAATTTACATTGTTTCAAGATATTGATACACATTATCAAGTACACACATCTAATATTTTTTTACCAACTTCTCAATGTTCATCTTAAACATTAGGTGATTTTAAAAATTCCCAAATAATTTAATGCTACAGGAATCCTTAAATCCACTGAGTTAAAAAGCTATAATTTTGTTAATTATAATATTGAGAAATATTAAGTTTTTTAACTTTTGAAAGTTACAAAAACTGCAGAGCAAAATAAATCAAATATAAGGAGTTTCAAATTCGTTCTTTCAAAGCAGGAGCTTTCTATACACATCTATCTATATTTCTTAGGTGCTGAGAGTTTTAATATATAGAAATATTTATCATAAGTCCTGAAAATACAATGATTCCTGAGTGACTATTAAAGGAATTTCAAAACTTGCATGAAATGTTTCCATCATTCCATTTTAATAAGAAATAATTTTTAAATAACAGTGGTCAACATACTTAAAAACAATTTTACCTTTTTCATAATAAGTTGATGACAGATTACAAACTCTTTAAAAATTAAAGAAAGTAACATATATATTGATTATTTAATTTGAAATCTCTTGAGATGTCCATTTCCTTCCAAATGGCTACTTCTAGATCTTTTCCTTTTAATGTTAAATAGCAGTATAACACGCTAAAATCAATGCTCAATATCCAAATGTCGAATTCACTGATATTAAATAGAAACATTCTCAAAAAATATTCTCTCATAGAAGATTGGGATATAAAGCTAAAAAACTATTGTAAATAGACTTTAGAATACATCCATACATTACATGAGGTCAAAATGGGGGTCCAGAAATCTCACCAGGGGGAGTCAATTAAAATCTTTTGTCAACTTTTAATTTAGAGAATATATATGTTTTTTCTTTGATCTTTTACCACCAGTTAAGGAAAAATATGCACATTAGTCAATCATTATCTAGTTATGATAATTAGAACACACAAGGCAATGTTTTTGATTTCAACATGGATTTGCATCAAACTTACAATGTGTAAATATGTATGTTAAGCATCATGCTGACAAAAAGAAACAAATATGACAAAAACATATCAAAGAAATTCATTTAAAAGTTATAGAGAAAATCTAACATGAGATTTTAAGGGGAAGAGGGGTAAACCCACACCTCATTAAATCTTACCGAGAGATCCAAAATTTGGAAATAACACCTCACATAATTTATAATCATACCTTTATGTAATACACTATATTTTAACTGGTGAGAGAATATACAGTGATTGATATTCTTAGAGGAGAAATAAGTAATGAAAAAGGTCAACATAGTGGGACACTTCAAAGTTACCTTAAACTAATCAAATATAGACTACAATTAAAAAATGAGTATTTTCTATCAGATAAATTCTTTATTCAAAGTGTAAATATTATGTAATAGCATAGTAAGTATAAGTGCACTGATCCTTCTACATTAGCTCTTTGAAATATACATAGATAAATAGTCAATCTACTTCCATTAAATAATTTGTACCTTGAAGTTAAACATGTGTGGTCCCTTTTGTAATGAATGTACATTGTGCAAACTCTATGCGAGCACCTTAAATGTCAGGTAAATGTAAGTCCAAATGCCAGGCACTTACTGAGTTGGAGAAAAAATTTTAAACTTTTTTTAAGTACTAAACAGTTTCAAGACAAATATTTACTTCTAAAAGATTTTAAAAGCTTCATCTTGTACTACAAGTTCAAAATGTGAAGAGCATAATAAGAACCCTTTAAAGCAGTTATTGATAAAGAAAATTTACTCTAACCAGTGGTTGGATAAAATCACTAACATATTGAAAACTTAAAAGAAAACATGTAGTTTAATTCACATTCAAATAAACATTTATTCAACAACAAACAAGCAAAATTCATACAAAACATCTGATTGTAAATATGTGTTAACAAATTCTTTGAATCAATAGATATCTGTGTCAATCAGCTAAAGTAAGCCACATACTGAAGTAAAGATTAATATAATCTCTGCTTCCCCATTTTTGTAGAAATGAAAACAAAAACCAAGATGCACTTTATACACAATGGAAGTGCTAAATTGAAGGTGATCTCATTCTTTCCTGATAAACAGGTGATGCACAAGGAACTTTGTAAATGGAATGAATGACTCATGATACCTGTATCATGCTATGGCGGTAGTTACAGTGAGACGATGACATCTTGGAGCTCTCAGAGCCGGATGACAAATGCAGCGCATCTGGGCAAGATTCGTGTGACAAGCCACTTGTCGAATAGTCCATGTAGTCAATACTGCTGCAGCTGTATCTGTTCTTGTATTTGTCTTTGCGAGTAGGAGCTGATCCGGACTGCCGAAGCTTAACACCACCTGACAAGATGTCCGAGGCGGAATCACACGATGAGCCAGATTCCGAACTAAGCATTCCGGGACATGACTGAGCACGATATAGTAAATGGGCCTTGCCCAGTTCATCTGAGTTGAATGCATGGAGTTGTAAGGAGGTGGGACTGACCGCAGAGTATTTGGAAGATTCGGCATACTTAGCATTGTATTTTTTATCTAAAATGAAAACAATGCAAATTAATTAAATATTTTTTGAACAATTATTACAAACTTCAAACAATAGTTTCGACTTGATGTGTTCGTTTTCGAATGATTATTGTGTATCTATAATTACCTGAGAAATGAAGTTTTTAAAGACATTTAGCTAAAGTTGTTTTAAGTACAGTAGACCCCTTTCCCTGGCCCCCATTTACCTGGGTATGCTTTAAACTGTATATTGTAAAATACAAAAGAAAAATTGACATAGTTAAATCTTTAATTCAAAACACATGGTAATTTTAAACTATCAGTAACTAAACAGACATTCAATAAATATTAAAAACCCTTTTAAATAATATAAAAAACAGGAAAGTTACACTTCTTTACCATTTTTGGATGGGACAGTTCTTGAATAATCTCTGTTATCGGATAGTTGAACAGGACAATTTTCAGGATACTGTTGATCATACTTTGTATACAAAGATACATCATTATAGGCTTCATCAAACCCAAGAATTTTGCTCCTATGCAGATCATCTTCAGTGGGCACTGAGGGGTAGTCATCATCCATTAATATATCACTTTCCCTTTCATATGAACTATTGTAGTCATTCCAACTATCTGCATAGTCAGATCCTTCACTCCCTATACCTGATGTACTCACAGAATCTGACCTATTGTATGGCTTAGACCCAAAATCAAATGACTTAAGATCTCCAGGGGATGGCAAAAATGGGGATGTTGGATTCAAGGGACGCACACTGTCTGTCTTGGAGTCGGAAACTCTGATTTCAGATAAAAAGCTCTCTGTCTTCTCCACTCTCTTGCTGCTGGCGTAAGTGTAAACTTTTCCTGTGCTTGTCACCCTAGAAGTGAGGTTTGCTTTCTCGTCCTTTGCACTCTGCACCGACTTCACAGAAGACGTTTGACAGGGAGTGAAACTGAGTTCTTTCAAGCAAGACGCGGGAAGACACTTGAAGTTCAGAGCACTGGGTTGCTTTTCTGGAATGCAGAAAACGTCAGTTTTTTTGGTAACGCACTTGTCACTGCTGGTAGAGAAATACTCTGATTCAGATTCTACACCAGGGGATATCCTCTTGGAGCTCCTAATCTCCGAAATGTCCGAAAACTTTAGGCAATAACTGTCTGGTATAAGAGACTGCAAGTTGTGATGTATGATGTTAGTAACAGTGTCATATGATATGGCACTCTCATGCCCTGATTGTCTCTTTGAACTAGATACATTGAAGAGTGGTGTTGAAGGCTCAGGTTTGGTTTCTAAAATGAATTCTTTCCGCAACTGCTTTTCATATTCTAAGAGCTGTCCGAGGAAGTTGAAGTTTGGAGAAATGGTTGGCCGTTTTGACTTGACATACCTAAAAGAAAATTTATTTAAATTGCTTTCAAACAGTATAGTGACAAATACCATATATTTCCCTCTATAAGCCAAGGGTATAGTTTTTCTTCAAAAAGTTTGCCAAAAATTCAAAATTTGTGTAAAGTTAAGTTAAAATTTTCGACCATTGCCCACAACCAAAGTCTAAAATTACATGGTTTCCACTTTTCATTGGGAAAAAAAATTGTAAGTTTTTCAAGACCTTCTTAAGGTCTGTACAAGTTTTTTCTAAGGACAATCTTAAAAAAGCAGAAAAGCCTCTAATATGCAAAAAACCTTCCTCTAACTCCATTTAAATAGATAACCTTTTGGATAATTTCTTTTATAACATAAGATCTTCATAACCCTTTATATATTCAATTATTTAAAAGCTATATTTCTAGTGTCATCATGTCTTAATCATGTTTAGATAAATAATTTTAGATAGCTAAGTTATTGTACTTTTACACACAAAAAAAAAAATATTTTTAAATCTTTAATATCATAAGGGTTGATTATGGCATGATGAAAATATTAAACAGATGCTTAAAATCAAGTAAGGTGCCTACATTTCTAACAAATTCATACTGAAATAATTTCAAATTAAAAATTTTCAAAGTAAATTTAGGTCAAATTTATATCACACCTGAAACTGAAATACAATAAAATATTTTGTTTCGTAATTTTGTAATACCTGTATGCTTCATCTGATGTGATTTTTAAAGCTTTCATTACATAAGCAATGGCAACTGTGGCAGACCTAGATATTCCTGCAAGACAATGCACTAGCACACAACCACCAGATTCTCTTACTTTATCTGAAACATTAAGAATAAGAAATTAATACAGATTTGTAAAGAACATAAAACTTAAGGAATTTCAGATGTTATAGGACAGTAGAAGTGAAAACAATATTATATTCTTTGATTTAATAACACCTTTAGCTATTTCTAAAGATCTTTCACAAAGAATATTCAGTTAGTTCAGAAATACAGAAGCAACTGACTTAAATTCTTCAGTTAAAGAAAACTTTAGTCAGCCAAAAAAGAGTGACTGAAAATCATTTTTTACTTTTACAGTTTGATAATTCTTATCTTTACTCACCTAAGAACTGAAAAGCACTTGAAAAATGAGGTAGCAGCTTTTCACTATAGTTGTCAATCACAGGTATTCTCATAAAATGAGACTCTTGAATGAAATCAGGTTTCGGACAACTAGTGCTAACATTCAACTGATAGGTAATATTGTGGTGCTAAAATAATAATTGAAAAACCGTTATTTAAGCAAAAAAAATTCCTGAATAACTCAATTAACAGATCTAATTTAATTATTAGAGCTTCAAATTTTTTTCGCACCTTATTTCAAGTTTTAAAACCCTTTCAGTCCTAGCCACCCCAAATTTTCCATAGGATTCAATGGGAATCTCAAGCAGTCCAGGATTGAAAGGGTTAAAAAAATAACTTGCAATTAGTTTAATATACATTGTTTCCCCACCAATGGTTCACAAACCCCAAGGGATTCATAAGGTGCACAAAAAAGGTTTGTGGAATTATTATTGTAATGTGTTGAAATTGGAGAGTTGAGTTTAGAAAGTAACAAATTAATAAGTTTAATAACATTTCTAATAACTTAAAAACAAGTATTAAAAGCTCTTAATAATGACTACCCTAAGGGTTTACCAATCTTTATTGGATTTTAAAAGGGGTTTGTAAGGAGAAAAAAATTTAGGACCATTTGTTTTTATATATATTTCAATGAATAGCACATTCAAAGCCAAGTCAAGTAAAATTTACATGGCCTAACAATCAAGATTTGAATAATTATTTTAAAGATGAAAATATCACAAACTCTAGTTTAGACTTCAGGTGACTTATTATATTTTAGAGCTGCTAGATTTACCTGAAGTGCTTCTTTGCTGAGAGCATCTTGTTGTGAACCAAGATACAGAAAAGGCAGAATTCGAGTTGGCCCATGGTTAGTGACAGGGAGACAAGGCTGTGACAGAGATGTTAGAGGGGCATAATTTGCTCTTTCGTCTTCACACAGAGTAGGGTACAATGCTTGAAACTCAAGGAAACCACCTGGAAAAAATTAGTAAGAATTAAGCATTTTCATTCAACTGTGGAATTAATATTCAATACAATTATTAAAGAAAATCTCATTATTACAGAAACATAAATATTAAATTATTTTCTTTCTACCCTAGAATTGACCTGATCATCATTTACTATATAAAATTAAAAGGCATGATTGACCTTTAGCCTTTAGAAAACACATTATATAATTTTTTCACTGAACAGCCTTTACTTTACCTAAAACAATATATTATTTAGATATATTAAGAACTACAGCTTAGAGATCTTTTGCAGTTAATATGTAAACTATTTTTAAATACTTAATTACACTAAGCAATGAAAAATACTTTTGGTCCCATAAAATAAACTCATTGTAAAACGTTCGAATGAAAGCATATTGGTTTTTCACTTGAAACATGTGTATTATACATATAAAAACTTGACAGGATGCCATTCAAAACATTGTCAAAAATAGAAAACTAACTAATTTAAATACATAGTTATGTAAGAAGCAACAATAATAATTTGGAAACAAAAGAAAAATTGATTGTGTCAATTTGCTGATTTTAAGAGTATGGGTAATGAATGTAATAGCACTATTTACACAAGCAAAACAATTTATAACACTTACCTCTTAATACGCTGACACTATGATACACAGAGAGAAGTTTCTGAAGAAATACACCCATAAAACTGTCTGGTGAAAGGAACTTGGCATCATTAGTGCTTTGATCGTACACTATTATATCCGCATTTCTGTTAACTACCCAATGGCAGTTTTGGGCCAGAAAATCTTCTATACAAAGCTATAAAAAATAAATAAGTTAGTTTCTAATAAAGGTATCCATCTTCATAAGTGCTGTAAATTCTTTTCTCTATTTTAAAATTAGACAACACCACTGAGGCTTACTTTTTCTTGTTGTAACCTTCTTTTCATTATTTTTGCACATCCCACATTCACAGCATTGACTACATGCGATACATTGTACTCCAAAAAGGAACGACTATCAAGAATCAATGCCTGTAAAAAATGCCCATTTTTAATGCCGCTACCACAAATCACTTAAATATAAGTACACAAAATTACACAATCAATGCACTTTTTGGAATACAAAACACTTGAAAATTACACTATCTTTTATGTATATTAAAGAAATTTTACTTTGACCTGACCATGTATATTATGGATTGTGTCTGGCTGATGCTAGCCAATGTTTATTAGTAATAACAAGAGCAAATCAAAATTTTTATCAAATAATTTTGTAATTTTAAAATTGAACTATTTCATCTAAAAAAATTGCATTGAAAAAGGAGGAAAGAGTTTCCAGATTTTTCTTAGATATTATCCTGACTTTTCCTAAGTTCCCTAAGTTTAAAGTTCTTGAGTTCCCTTGTTTTTCAATTTTCTAGATTTAGGCTGGGCGAGCACGAGTGACTAAAGTCACGGCAACAAGGATTACTAGCATCAAAAATATCACTAGAAAACAATGGATCTCTATGAAGAAATTCTTGGCAATCGGCCAACTGTCACGTCGCCTAGTGCGCGCACTCTTCAATCACTCTTCAAGTGTTTCAATAGCCAAAGCAACAATTTTGTCTTTGTCACCGTGACAAAAGTCGCCCGTGCGCGCTCGCCCTTAATGAACACCTTACAAGCAAATTATAACTCTACTAGAAGCATAAACTAATAAAGGGATTTGTGTAAATTATAATTTATTCATTACTGTTGTAGCTTAAAAAGCATTACCACAGTACCTAGGTAAATAATGAGACTGTAAATGTGCATTTAATCACAATTTAAAGGACTTGTGGCAATTATTTCTTCTGCGGGAAATATTTAAAGAATATTTTATGTACAGAAAGTTTTTTTGTTTTATGCAAGTATGTTCATGATCAAGGAAATATATATATATATATTACTCTTATAACCCTTTCAGTCCTAGATCACCCGAGATTGCCATTGAATCATAGGGTAAATTTGGGGCAGCTAGAACTGAAAGGGTTACAAAATAACCTCATACTTTTTAATTACAAATTATTCATAGATTTGTTATTGATCATTTGTACTAAAGTTCAACAGTATCACCAATGTCCCCAGTTACAAAACAATTTAAATTTTCAATTATAGAATATGGATAAAAATATGAACAAAATAATGATTGATTAATTTATAGGTGCATAAAATAATTATACTATGTCTTACATTTTCAATTCGGTTCCTAATGATTGCAGCAAGTTGGTGAGCATCAACACTACCAACCATTAAGCTATTTGCCATAGCAGAGTAGAATGGGATAAAACTCCTATGAATTACAGATCCATTTCATTCAAAACAATCAATTCACCTGAAAAAAAAATTTAATTAAATATCATAGCTTGAAGAAATTAAATAATAGGTGAAAAAAGAATCAGTAATAATTATACGACTTCAAAGGATAAGAATTAAAAGCTTGTTTTAAAAGTAATAAACAGACAATGATGATGGCCCGCTGTAAAAAAGTGGTGCTGCCATCTATGAACAAAGAGAAATACTGAAACTATACGCGAGTCAAGGTTCATTCTTGATAGAAACTTGGCTCGCGTATAGTTTCAGTAATTCTCTTTTTGTAATCTTGTTAAGAAATTTATCTTTTAAGAATAAAATAATGATACTAATTCAAATCAGTAAGATAAGAAGAAATTGCTCATGTTTTCACTCAGTATATGTACTCAATATTTTTCAATCGGTGAAAATGAAAATTCATAACCTGCTATTAATTATGTGCTTCTATTATACAGGTAAGAGTAAGATAAGAGTATAAATGCAAAATTAAAGTACAAAGTAGCAAAAAAAAACGGGATAAAAACCCCACATGTTATTAGTTTAAATTTTTGTAAATTAAGTGTTCAAATTCATTTTTTCAAAAATTACAGGGATGTTATTAAGACTAAAAAAAGATGTGGGTACAAATTCTCTTTTATCGAAGTTACGCTTCCGGTATTCAAAGTATGAAATTAAAAAGCAAAAGTACGAAACGTATAAAATTTTATGGACCGAAATTGAAATTTTAAAACGTATTTGAAAACTTTTAAAACTGAACCAAAACTTGAAACGAAAATAGAATTCAGCTCCTACAATGCGTTTTCAAAAGTTTTTTTCAACAGTAAATTCCAACAAACGTCAGAAAACCTTTCACACACAAAACCTTCGTACATAAGAATAGAATAAGGTAACTCCCGTAAAGGAGTTAAAAAAAATGAAGTATTATCTTTCGGTATTTACCTATCGTTCAAGCTCCACCAACCACTCCATGTCCCCAAAAAGTATCCCATACGTTCACCACATCGCAAGAATCTTGCAAAAACCACCAAAGAGTAGCAAAGCTATCACAATTCAAATTTATCCAATCCAGCCGATTCCAAGCAGTTCTTCCGATACAAGACCGCATATCTCTTTCCAATCGACATAAAATGTGGTGGAAGTTCCATGAGCCAAAGCCTATATTCCCTCCAGTTTTAACGTCCATCGGAATAGTCATAAACCCACACCATCCCTTGCCGCAAAGAGCAATTAATTCGCCGTCCTTCCCAGTGACTCATCCAGAGGCCATCTCAAGAACGCTGCGGCTCCGCATCGATCAGACATTCCTCCACCAAAGCTGCCCAACCAATGCACATGATATAAACCCTGTGTGCAGCAGGATCCAAGGCCGGACACTAGTTTTATTCTTCGCCGAATCGGGCCGGCATCTTCGACGAAACGTCATTTCTCTTGGGGAAGACGTCAACATCAAGAGAGGAGACTGTTGACACTGTTGAAGTGATTTGATGTGACGTAAGGACTGGTATATTCCAGTTCCAGCGGGTTTCTCTTTTTCTTGTTGGCCACTAATCGAATGGCATGCCAGATGCATTATTAGGAGCATTAAGTGGATCCTCCTCGCCGGATTAGTCACCGGAGAAGCGAAGTGTTGAAACAGCTTGTCTTCGAAACGCGTCGGACTGGCTGAAATTCGTGATGGAAAGCTCTATTGGAAAGATAGAGCAGTAGTGACATAACAGACGCGAAATCTCCGTAGAAGTACTACTCGCTCAACATCTAAACATCGATTGCCTCTCAGTGTGTGGCATTGCACAAATAGATATCAGGCCACAGCAAAAATAACTCTTCAAAAAAATTTCATCACAACACTTGATGCACCTAAATAAGGTGCAGCAATTTCAACTAATGAATTTCTATCTACTTCAAACGAGTTTAATATTTTTAAGAATATTCTATATATTGATACTTCGATAACTCAAAAGTCTAATTAATGCAACTTTTTTTTAATTATCAAGAATTAAAAAGGAAACGAAGGAAAACTGTCAAAATCTATTAATTAGTAATATCAAAATACCGATTTAGTAAGCGGTAATTCTCATTGCCAAATATACCTCAATCACGGAGAATAAATAGAAGGTACAACATAAACATGAGTTTCTATGGTAAATATCAAGCCCTGCATAATCATCACTGAAGCGGAAAACTTAATGGGAGTTGGTCATCGTTCATGACTAGCAAGCTGCAAGAATACAAACAGGTTGTTTCACTTAAGCAATAATAATTCTATCCTAATATCAGCCCCACTTGGATACAATTTATGCATTGTGATTCAGGTCATTTTTTCATAAAGACTATCGTCACGAAAAGGGTCGATTAGCGAACAACAATGTAGCGAAAACGAATCAGCTTACCATCCATAGAGCAATTCGAGAGAACGTAATTTAATTCAACAAATGTGACTAATTGATTCCCTCAGGGTTGATTCATAACAAGGGATCAATCGTGCTTATGTTCTCTAGAATAAAGAAATTAAGAAATATAACACCAATAATTTTCTGAAAACTTTACACCAAATTCTCCATTAAATACAAGGAACTTTACTACTCCCCACTTATCGAATAATTGCATCTAACTTAGGATGAGAATTTCTCGCCCTTCCTCCCTAAAAAGCTTCAACGCCTCTGGGGGAGAAATACTCATGGGCGGATTTAGGTGGTGAACCCTGGGGGTGCGTAGTTGAAAACTTGGGGGTGCAAACTGTCCCTGATGGCTTTGAAAACATGATTTTCCCTATAAAAACTTAATTTTCTCAAAAAGTTCGGGGTGCAACGCACCCCCTTAAATCCGCCCATGGAAATACTCTCCACTTTGGGGACAACTACAACTGCTTATTACCAATGCGATTTCACTTTTACTCAATACCAGAAACAGCATCACAGATAGTGCAAAAATAACCAAAGATCTAAAATACTCACATCTCCGAGTGTTAAAAGTAAGGTCCGAAATCTTCAGAGTCGAAAAGAGTTTTATGTAAGAAATCCACGCGTTTACAGATATGCAACTCTGTTACACCTTCAGACTTATTGCAACGCTGCGCGAAAACTCGAACAAAAGAGTTGACCGCAAACTTAAGGCCGAATTCAAACACATCTTCAGATTTATTTACATGGTAACATGACGCAACACATTGAAACAAGTTCAAAGAACTGAAGCCGAGATTGAAAATGCCATTTTGGACAATAAGGGTTCCGGATGAGGGACAATTTTCTTTTAAAGAAACATCAATTTTTTTTTTTTTTTGGAAAGATGTTTCCTCTTTTTCTTCTTTATTTTTTTATTTCCTATAAAGTATCGAACTGGTTAATCTCTAAAATATTGGCCAATGGCCACCTTTAAAATCAATTTTGGCCTCATCCGGAAAAAAATCTTAAAATCCAGAAAAATAATTTGACATTTCTTCGGTTCAAGGCTACCGTTAATGCAGAGAGATGCCGGTAAGATTTAAATGGTATCCCACTCTTTACAGGTGTTCTCGAAACAAGAGATGGGAAGCGAGAATAAACTCCAAAGGTTATTTTAATTAATGCTGAGAATATTATACTCTCAAATCTATTTTTAAGAACACTCCTGGAATACTCTCAAGCGTTATTTTGATATGAACCAAATTCTAGCTTGACGAGAATTTTCAGAGAACATTCTCGCAAAGATTACTTACTATACCTTAAAACTATTCTATTGTAGAATTAAAACTGTTGTGTATTCTTAAAATATTCTCGAGGAGCCAAAGTTAAACAGAAAACATATTAATGCATATCCTTAAGATACTCACGAATATTATCCAGGAGTAAAATTCTCAGAGATAACAGGCAAAACAAAACAAACAGGCGAAAACATACTTCAGATAGAAGTATTCTCGTTTCAAAACTCCACTTGCCACATAACCACATAAAACCCCCAACACCTAAAGCTATTCAAAGTCATAACCACCAGCTTCCAACCTCAAGAGAAGCACATTATTAGGGCTTACCTCCCAAGAAATCAAAGGCTCTAGTTTTCACCACGGCGGATTACGGTCGTCAAAGCAGCGAGCGGGACAAATAAAAACGCAGTCGAATTTGAAGAGGCAACAAACACGGAGTGCCAAAAACGTTCCGGTCGTCCATAAACACAACATGACGCATCCGAGTCTTTAAGGAGTTCCCTTCAAAAAGTGCTGAAGTCGGACATTCTGAAGAGAGAGAAACAGGGACGCTGAGAGCGCATTCGATAGTGTTTTTTTTCCGAAGAGGTCTTTTTTATTTCTCGTTGGTTGGAACGAGTGCCAACCCAAACGACATCCCCGGGTTAAATCGAAACAAAATAAGGCTTCGCAGGGACGGATTTAATGGACCGGGTGACTCACGGCGGCGGTTCGGGTGTTTGGGAAACAGCCGAGGAGAGTGGAGAGAACAAGCCGTTTAACATTTGCCGTCGCATGTAGCTGGCTGGCACGGCGACAAGCGAAGGCAGTGTCGGTGCTGTTGTTATTTCCATCCAACTAACTGATTTCTTTAAGTGGTGAGGCTGCATAATTGCATTATTAATGAATGAATGAATGTCCTCGCTGCAAGAAAGAGTGGAGTTTTGCCGTCCGCCGGGGTTTGATTTAATTTAAGTGACCACACGGGTTGAGGAGATTGCTCGGATTACATTTCAGAAAAAGAGATAATTTGAAAACTGATGGAGAGAAGAGTTCACTAAAGGCTCATAAAGACGTATCCCTTTTTTACATTCATTTTGGAGGAATCTTCTGAAGTGAAAAGTGTAAATTGGCGTTTCACTCTTTATTCCTTCACTTTTCTATGCTAACTAGCGATTCACAGGAGTGAATCCCTCAGGATAAACGGTTAAAGTGAAAAAGTGCGAATGAGGCTTAAAATAACATGGGGGTATTGATTTTTGATTTAAAGCTAATGGAGGAGGGAGGAGATTAGGCAATATTGATTAGCTCACTAACATCAGCAGAGGGATATTGATTTTGATCGAAAATTATTGTAAGAGCGTTCACTAATGATAAATTAATAATTAATTTTCATTGAAAATTAATGAAGGATTATGCAATACTGATTAGCTAGCTCATTAACACTAGCAGGATTCTGAATGAAAATTAATAAAGGAGAGATGTTGATGCAATATTAATCGACTCACTAACAAGCAAGAGCGAATCCTCCCCTCAGGTCAGAAGTTTAAATTCTACCCCTACAAACCACCATTGCCTAAAAAGTTCATTTGCTATTTAAAAAATGTTTATTGGAATTACTATCTTTGAGGAGCATCTTAACACTATTGATTCGAAATAAGCAGATATACATCAAAAAGAAATACCCAGAATCCCCAACTTGGCAGACTCCAAAAAAAAAGGCGAAGAAAGTATCAAATAGTATATCATTCTTGTGAGTTATGCCGTTTTTTTAGCGAGGTAAAAATATGTCAAAATTGCTTCAAACGTTAAAAATTTTAGAGGGATTTTAAAATTATAGAACAATCTGCACCAAGCAATAAATAATTCATCAGCCTATCTAGGGTTCAACATCACAAATGATTGGAGTTCCATCTTCTATCGAGACAAACCATACCCAGTCTAGGAATCTATTAAATTAATCAACAGAATTTCAATGAACACGTTAGGCAAGAGTGTTTTCAGAGTAATGCGTAAAACGATAATTTCACAACCATTTAACATTTGTCGATGGGGAAAAGCATTAGTCGCTGCGTCTGACAACCACGTCTGGAACTAGAAATGAAACTTCTTCACCGTCTTAGGAACTTCATTCAACTCGATACGAATAACGCGCATGGCCATAAAATGTGTCTTAAAATTTTATCACTTTAATAATGATGACGGGACACTACCAATTTTCCACCACTTGGTTGAATAAATTTTGAAGAGGTCTAAAAATTATTTATCGGTATTGATGTAGCGTGCATCCTACCACCTTTAGATAGTTGAATGTTGGTTAGATGACGACATTGAAATTGACTAATGCTATTCATCTTTACCAAGCAATCAACCAACGGAAGGGTTTGCTGCAACAATGAGCTAACTCGCTAACTCCATCAGATTTCCATTGGAGTTGGCTCATTATTTCTGAAAGCAACTTAATTATCAGTCAATACTTTATCAACCAATTTCAGTGTCGCCATCTTACCAAAATCCAACTAAAAAGTAGTATGCCGCCCACTATATGAATACCAAATTATCTCGGTGTTGCCCGGTAACTAAGGGGGTTCAGCAAACATACTGACATAAAAAGCACAAATTAAAGGTAGAAATCATGGAAAATCCTTAAGGTAGTCGGGAACGTTTAAGTGCCTCAAATGCATTCCCTTTCAGAGGTAAATCTCTCCTCACAGGCACGATGGATGGAAACATGCAGGTGGATATGGTAACAAGCCAATCTGCAAATTTGTTGAGGACAAACACCATTACTCTTACTAAACGAGACAAACAGACGTCAGCCGACTAATTTGTGGGGCAAAAAGGGGACACTTCAATGCAACAAGGAAGAGCTCTGTCAAGGGAGATACATCAAAGATGCTTCGAGACTGGCGGGTAAGCAAGTAATACAGAGGCGAATCAGCAGATTATCCATGTCAAACAAGAGTTATCTCTTGAAGGAGTAGCTGAGACGGGGGCGCAAGAGTCATTTGCTGAGATCTAAATAAAAGTAGAGAGCGATCCTAATTTGTTGACTAAATAGTCAACAGATGCTGTGATGGAGCCAAACAGGTGAATATGGTAACAAGCCAATGGAAGAGGTTATATTTAAGTCAAAGCAATTTATAACTCGCTAAGCAGACAATTTGGAATTAGTTTGAACAAATCGTTTATTCCGTTTGACAGAAATTTAATATGCGAGTAAGTTAAGCTTTGGAGTTACATATAGCTCTGGTTGTGTTAAACAGGAGATCAGGATAAGTGCCAAACTGAAAAAGGTAGAGCGAAAAGCTATGTTACTACAATTCAATTAGTAAACTCTTTTAAATGAATAAATGTAATACCACGAGATACTAACACTACAAAGTACTAACACTGATTTTTACTTTAAAGTTTTAAAAGAATAAGTAAAGTAAAATTGATGAAATTTTCATGAAACATAATTCTTATGAACGCTAAAAAAGTCTTTATATTCCTCTTCCAGAATCTTAATGGTATTGATACAAAGCATTACCGTTCTAGTAAACTACCAATACGCTACAAGTCTTTTTAATTACTGGAAAAACACAACTTTCTATAGAAGAGTAGTTCTCCATAGCTTTAATTTTGTATGCGTTTAATGATTTGTATAGTTATTTCTATTCTAACGTACAAATGCAACACCAACTTGCATCTTTTATTGCTTAACAATTCGCAAGTGTTATCCAATGGCCCTCCCACCAAGAAAAAAAAAAGAGTTCCCCTCTTTCACCACCGAACGCAACAAAACCCAGAAGATTCCTACAGAAGACGTTCTTCCAGAGCAGGTGATCTATCTGCCCAAGAAGAGAGACAATCCTCGGATTTCTGCAAACAGGGATGCCGAAGCACACATATCCATCAGCGAGCGAGAAGGCATTTGCGTAAGCGGGTGACGTCGGCCGCGGAGGACGTCAGCCGGCGACGGAGACAACCTTGCTGGGCTTCTTCTCCGCTCACTAGGTCAGAGGAAATGGCTGCTGCTGCTGCCCTACCAGAATAGACCGAACCCGTTGAACCCCTACTTAAATATAGTGCCAGCAGAGGGGAAATTGAAAGAGCTTTTGAGAGTGGTTTGATATTACCCTTTACAGGGTTCATCTAACAGAGTAAAATTCAGGAGTTTTTCAGGAGTTTTTCAGGAGTAAATTACAAAAAAATCAGGAGGTAATGTGAATCATTATCAACCTTAAGACTACTTTACATATTACTACAAGCATAATGAGTTCCGAATCAAGTTTGGAACGAATAATTGCAAAAGAGGTTAGATTTTCAAATTCCGCTGGAATTTTATTGCACTAAAAACAATTCATTGTATTTTAAAAGTTATTCTTCATCCCTTACACAAATTAACACATACTTGAATGGGGCTTGGATGCAAATGAACTTTCCCCTCTCAATTTGATCATGACATAGCTGCCAACATAATTGGAGGGTAAAAATTTGCAATACTTTTTTATGTATGTAGAATATTTAATGTAAAAAATTTTTAGATATAATATATTGAAGAAGGTATTTTTGGTCCAGAATTTTAACTTAACAAGAGATTTAAGAATAAGCACTAAAAATAAAATTACACACAAGAACTGAAATAGAGAAAAATTATTTAGGGTTGGGACTTCCCAGAAACTAATATTGCCATTCCCTCTATTTATTTCTATTACGAAAATATATTTTTTAAGGAAATTTTCTGGCTTATGATTCAATAATCTTTTGGGGAGTTTGGGAGAGTCCAGAACAAATAGGGAGAGTTGACTTTTATGTCATGATGTAGGATTTTAGGTGATAGGGTAAGAGAAGCCCGTAAATGGATTCCATTTAAGTGGTCCACGGGCATCAAAGAGTTGAGAACCACTGCTTTATAAAATCCAGAACAATCCTGGCACGGGGAAAAAAACTCACCTCCACCTTTTCGAAGTCCGCAACTAAACTCAATGAGGGAACCTCGACGCAACCCTCATTAATAAATGGCGCACATAACCGAAGAAAAAGAACATACCTGCCAACTTTTCAAAAACAGAAATAGGAACACGCGCGACACATTTTGAATGAGTTCAAAGGGGGGATTGTTAAAAAAGTTTGTAAGAAAAAATGATTCAAAGTTATATAAAAGGGGTAAAAAAGTATACTAAATGTGAAATTAGAGTATCAAAAAAATTCATGAATCAAAAAATTTGTAATTAAGTGGAAAATAAACAAATGCTTTAATTTCAGGGATGTGATTGGCAAAAAGGCAAAAAAGAGGAAACCCAATATCTCAATAAAATGAATGTGCAAAGCACAAATTCATACAAAAGGCAACTTACAGAATAGACAATTAAACTACAGCATAATTAAATTGACTCTATTTTTATTCATTTGTGAAAGCAAAGTAAATAATTTTACTTAAAGACAAAAAAGTAAACTATCTAAACAAAATTTCCATGCTGCGAGGACAATATTATGAGGAAACAATTATACCAAATCATTTAATAGTTGTATCGCCTATATTAAAATTATTTTCTCTACATTGAAAGGTTTTCTTGACTGAATAGTTACCAAGGTGTCAATAATTTAAATTACATGTATGACTTTTACTTTTAATATATTTTGAATATAAGAGGTAATGGTGCCTCAGTGTTGATTGGGTATCAAGGTCCACTTATAATTTATATTTATTATAAAAAATTTAAATAATGCTTAAATAATATTATTTACCTTAAACTTTTCATACACCCCATTATCTTCACACCTTGTAATTCTTTGTTTGAACCCTCAAGTTCAAACCATAAATTTATATTTGCCTTCTTGCAAACAACAAGAAATTCCTCTAATATTTTTTTTAATTTGCCACATTTGAACTGCAAAAAGTGAACACTTTCTCCCAAAACAAGCATTTATAGCCTAGGATATTGACACCCAAAATAAGAAAAACGCGATCGCGAACCGTCTGTCAAGTTGTTTTTTCTGTCCGCGTCCACGCCGTCAAAAAGCCAACTTTACAGGCAAAAGTCCGGAAGAACGCGTAAAAATTATTTTTTCTTCGAAAATTTTCGGAAATGCGTAAAAATTAAGCTGCATCAGTAATTCCGTAGTACAAACCGAATTTCCGTAATAGTTGGCAAGTATGGAAAAGACAATTCTCGTTCGTTGGTTGATTGATTATTGCACAATTTGAGTAGGTCGAAAATGGCAGGACGGGGCAGGGGGGACGAAAAATCGGAACATTTAGTACTGAAATCGTATTTTCGGAACAAAAGTGAAAAATCGGTACAAATACGAATTAATCGGAACGGTTGGCAGGTATGAAAGAACCTCGCCCAAATGCCTCACACGCATCGAACAGAAAAGAAACGTTTCTTCTGTTCGTAACGTGAAGCAGGAGGCATCAGGCATGGAAGAGAAACTAACTACGCCCGGCATCTATCTAATAACGGATCGGTGGAGTGAGACACTGATCATTGAACTTTCCCGAATGTTGTGAATCATTCTTGCGTCGGAGTCATAACAGACTCGAATGGGTCCATTTTTATGACGATTCGCTGGAACGATCGCCCTCTCTTTCTCCATACAGGGCAAATGCGGCACGAAGAGAGGAGAAATAACATATCCCTGGTCTGTAGACACGACTGACTGGGTCATCTAAATTTTTTAAAAATATATACAAATGTAGGGGTTTTTTTAATACTAAAATATAGGTAATAGAGTAGAAATTTCAATGTAAAAAGTAAATTTAATACCTATGATTAATAGTTTAATAGCTTGATATAAATTCGTTCACAAGTTAATTTTGTGTTACTTAATTAATGCGTCTATTTTAAATATTAATGTGATTTAAACCTAATTTTTACATTGCTAATCATTATAAAATCCGACCAGCCTTTGGGGGACCAGTCCGTTGCCCCCCCCCCCGTGGCTCTGAAATCGCATCTATTAATTTGAGGGAAAGCTGCACCACGAATAACATCTTCCGTTAAGCCTCCTGAGAAACGTCACGTTACGTCAAAAAAAGTAGAAAGAATGGGGAAACTTACAAGTACAAGATAATCCTTTCAGAAGCAAAAGATTCCACGCCAAGTCACTTCAGTAAAACAGAAAAGTTATAACTAGTGTTCACACAACTAGTTTTTGAAACGACACTAACAACCCAGACGGAGCCAAGAATGCAGCACTACACGAGACGCGGGGGCTCTTGTTTCAACCCCTCCACACTGGTTTCGCTCTAGCTTCGCCAAGTCTGTTCCACCCCCCAAAAAAAGATCAAGATCTTCGCAGGGTGAAAACCCTACCGGTCAAGTGGAAGTTGCATTGCACATCCCCCCACAAGCCTGCTGAGTCAACGATACACAAACACCGAGACCAGACGCCAGACACATTCTTGAGGGTATTTTCCAGAAAGAGATGTCTTTTCAGGCAGCAATTGCAGAAACGGAAATACCCTTCTTGATCAGCCTGCTTAAACTATTTGAGGTATGAGGGGGCGAGTGATAAGCTACACCCTCCTGAAAGGATTTTCGTCGATTTAATTAGAGGGGCTTCAAAAACATCAATCTTTTTCCATTTCGTCGTAAGACCTTGAAAAGCTGCGATGAGTTCCTGTTTTTTGTTAACACATTGCCTACCGAAGAGGCAATAACAAGATAATCAAGCTAGATATTGCACTCTTCAAATTAATGGACTGAACTATTTTGTTGCTCTTTTGCTATAAAAAGCTGTTAAAGAGATTTAAAGTAGTAGTTTGATTGAATTTCCTTAACCTTTGGCTTATTTATAAAGAAATGGAAGATTTTCTGCATAAGTACTGGATTTAAAACACGATAAGGTATTTTAACTATCGTAAAAACAGAGTGATGGCTGTAATAGGCAGAGACGATACTTTTAAGTATCGAATATTTGTATTTTAAGTAAATGAATTAAATACATTTTTAAAAAGATACAGAAAAATTTTTATAGAATATTGCACAGGGGGTTGTAATGTATGTAAAGTAAAGTAAAGTTATCCCCCATATTCCAGATGTGTGAGGAAGCGCCAAAAATTTAAAATGAATGCCTCTTGCACAATTTACGGGAGAACCACAATTGTACTATCAATCCGAATTAACAAATTAAGAAGTTGAAGTTAGAAGTATATTTTTATAATTATATGGAGTTAGAAGTATATTTTTATAATTATATAACTAAAATATTAACCTTCTTAAAAAGAAAAAAAATGACTGGGGAGGGGAGTGCAACCAAGTTAACCGAAATTTACACATAATCAGCGATTTTAGCGTCTTTGTCGGAGTTTTCATATTAGAAAAACCATATTTAAAAATACCGCATCAAGGTTAAAATACCCCGCACTTCCAAGCAGCCATTTTGATTTCCACATGTAGAGTTACAACTAATAAATGCAATACAAATAAAGCGGCACTCTTTAAGGGTTTTTTTAGAGAGTTCACGGCAGAATCTTGAGGAACTATAACCAAGTCAGAGTTCGATGTACCTATTGTTTGGTTACACAGGTAAAAAAAAAAGCGAAATAGCTGGAGGAAATAGAATGTTGAATGAGAGATGAATGCGAGAAAACCAGAACTAATATTGAGCTAAGAAAGCCAATTAAAATAATGATTCTCTTACTAGTATATGGAAAAACGTGTTTATGTTCTCACACATCACTTTAACATAATGCAAAAAGAGGCTTTTTAGAAATGAGTAAAAAATAAAGCAAGCCTTTCTAAGAATAACCGGTAAAGAAATATTTTTAGAATGAAATAACAGGTTGTGTGCCTATCAAAAAAATAACCCATTCTCTTTGAATTGAAGTCACTTTTTAAAGGCATGAAATATTTAGTTAGTAGTATTAACTTTCTCTCAGGGTTGGACGATGGATATAACTTGAAGATACATATCGTGATAATTATCTCATAAATATCATGATATTATAAATAGGCCTTTAACAAAATTAACATTTTTCAAGCTAAAACCAAGCTTTTGGAATTCAGAACTAACATAATATTACATATCGTTACGTATCCTAGGAAAACAAATTTTTATTAAACATAATTTTTATTTAAGTTAGATTTCTAATTTTAAGTCATAAACAAATAAGTTCTCAACCTTTAGACACTACGACCCCCTTTTTCAGGTTGAGTATTTTGTCCCGACCCTTTTTGAATTCTATTAAATTATTTTTAAATCTACAATAGTTCTACTTTTTTACTCGTAACAATCACGGGTAACTCATTAGGAAATGAAATTATCAATGACTTAATGAAGAAAAACAGTGTTTTTATAAAGTCACAACAACTTTATTATAGTATTCTATGAATCCATGATTTATTTATTTTTATTTTCCTCGTATTTCACGACTACCTAGACACCTTCTGCGACCCCCAGGGGGTCACGACCCACCGGTTGAGAATCCCTGATATAAGGGGTCATATTAGGTTGGTTGGTATATTGGCGCAAAGGTGACGACAAATGAAACGCGACATGAAAAACACTAACATGAAAAAACTGGAAATCCCTTGATCCCATCACATAATTAACCTGGGGCGAAGAAAAAAATCCGTAATTACTAAAGGTAGTCATAACATCTTACGTATAGATAGACAGGTGCAATGCTGCAAGCCAAATCTTAACACATGAGTCTATGTATGAGTCACTTCACTTTTCTTATTTGCATTAAAAGCAGCTGGCACAGATCTTGTGTAAGTCCGCATCCACACCAGGTAAAAATAGAGTCAAAATAATTTTTAGTAACGGAATTTTTTCTTCGCCGAGTTTTTTTCTGCAAGTTGTTTCCCAAAAGGGCTCGTTAGCGCTCCTTTGAAATAGTGCCGCACCTCAACAGTTTAATTTACCCCTCGAAATGCAGAGTGAGTCTTATTAGGATTTGAATCTTGGCTCTTCTTACCAAAATAATTAATGAGAATAAACACGCTTAGAGCAGTAAGACCAGATAAGAAGTAATGGGGCTTGAGTCTTCAGAGCCAATTTCCAGAAATAAAAAACAGAAAAACTTCTGAATATTTTTCAACAGTTTACTTAAGTAAGAAATTAGAATTTCACAACATAGTTATGTTTTCAAGAAGTCATACAGACAAGAACTATATGGTTTCACAATATAGTATGCAAGTTTATGTAGTAATTAAGTTTTTGACTACAAGTCACTTAAATACTAAAATATTACCATGCCTTCTATTTTTTACTACGCCAAATTCCCTACTTTCTTCTTAGGAAAAAATACAGCTAAATAGTACTTAAGAAAGATAACATAAAATAGCTTTCATCCATAACAAGGCCGAAAAAATGCCTTTAGTATGACTAGGTGAAATATAGAAAATAATACGCCTGATAGATTTGACTAAAAATAGGATAGGAAAAAAAAAGGAAAAACGATTTTGATTAAAAATAGAAAATAATATGCCTGATAGCATGACTGGGGTGCTGTGATAAAGTTCTAGTTCTCCAAAAGGATGCTGTGTTTGGAACCCTTGCTTTATAAAATAACTTGGAAGTCTGTAATCCCCAAAAGACTCTTCTACCAGGCATAACTATGAAAGCCACCCGAAAAAAATATTCGGATGGTGTACTTACTGTAAAAGAGAGAAGTCCCTACCAAAAAAAGAAAATCTCGTATCCTTGAGGAAGAAAAGAAAATCTTATTTCGCGAAACCACGTGCGGATCGTGGCTGCAGGAAACCCCCAAGTTCACCTGTCTTGTGTCGCATCAAACATTAAAATCCCCTCGTGCAGGTAAGTGAAACGAAGGAAATCGCTTTTTCTACCTTCTTATACCGTTCCAACATCATGAATGATTTATGGCAATTCCTTTGGCTCACGCTCTAACGAACAATCAAGTTTAGAGGATCACGAACAAGATTTTTTTTCGGCCTCCGGCTTTATTTTTGGAAAAGTGACGCAGCGTATAAAAATAATCCCAATCGTCGTGAGTGGGACAGAAACGAGAGAAAAACGGGAAAGATTGAAATGAAATAAGTTCCCACTTTGATAGCCCCGCCAAATAAAGGAATTACTAATATCCCTGCCATGGGTGTAGCACCGTTTCCGCTTGTTTCGTGGTGGAAACTCAAAATGACGTCACTTTCTTTTAACTCTATGAGATTAGTCCAGATAGCGGTAACATTATAACTGGAAATTCTGATTTAAACAGATAATATGTTTTGGGAGACCGGATGAAAAAATGTGTTTTTAAAACTAAACTAAACTCATTGGGGCAACAGCCAGTAGGCCAAGGCCTACAATGCCCATCTTCGTTCTCTTGACCGTGGGGCCCTGGGGTGCAAGGCAGATGTCATGGTTAGGTGGTCAGTTTAACGCAAGACCCCCAGTGTTTAGTTCCCAAGCACGCTTGGTCCTCAATTTATCGACCCACTGAAGGGATGAAAGGTTGAGTGGACCTTGCCCAGCCCGGGAATCGAACCCCGGACCTGTGGCACGGAAGAGCTATGCGCTACTACTGCGCCACTGGGCTTCAGAATGTGTTTTTACTTGTTTAAAAATTACTTACATAGGCAGAATTTTACTGCAGGAAAAAAATCTACATAGGGCTTCTAGAGGATAATAGAACAAGGGTTCCTAAAAATTTTGATTGGATGGTCAAATTGTCTTTTGGGGTAATATTATTATTACAAAGTTGAAGTCCATGGGCCGGATTAGGTCTGAGGACTAGTTACGAAACCCCTGGTCTGGACCAATTTTAAACAGCTAAATTCTAAACCAAAGAAAGTTGCGAAGCTGTTAATATTTATTATGATAAAAACCTATGGCATTGACAGAAATTAACTATTGTGCAAAAAGACCAAAAAGGGATAAAAAAAAACATTAATCTGTAAGAGTGCTCTCAAATGCCTACTACTTCATAAAAGGACGACACAGACAGTGACAAAAGACCTTCAAAACTACGACGAACTTACACCATTGCCATTCTCAGCAGCTAATATATTACGCCAACTACCACACATCTGGTTAACATTCTCCTTAAATCCATCTACAAGTCTTAAGACACGACAAACGCGGAAAGACAATGGGACGCGGTGACCCAATTTTATCCCATTGGAATGGGATATTGTATCTCATTTCTGGTGTCTATACAAACTAGACCAAATGCATGAATGCTTGCTCCACAAACGAACCAAGATCGTATCAGACTCTCCGCAATCTTAATACTACCTAAAAAAACTAACGTACCTGGCTGTAGTAGTACAGTCAAATTAGGGTTTGAGGTAAACATTTAGAAAAACAAGCAGAGACCCCCTGGGATGTATTAAGGGGGGTCTGAGGATGCCTCACCTGAAAATCCCAAAAAATCCGGTGACGGGTTTTCCGCCATTTTGAAAAATAAGTCGGCCATATTGGATTTTTCCATAGTTCATAAAAACAGCTATAACAGGCAAACTAATTGGTTTAAAATGTTCGTTCTTGTTTTAAAATGCGTAATTCAGTGCGTTCTTTAAGTTTCATGCATCAATTATTGGTTCTAAACCATAGATTTTTTTAAAATTAAGCTAAAATAGCAATTTTTTTGTAATTTTTTCGGTTGTAGTTTTTTCGTTTAATACTGTGTCGTAACTATTATAAATATCAAGACCGAAACAACTGGAACTTGTTAAGGAAGGTCTTAGGCTATACCATACCAAATTTCTAAGAAATCCCTCGATTAGTTTTCCGCCATTTTGAAAAAAACGGCAGCCATACTGAATTTTCGATATTTCTTAAAAATTGCTATAACAAGCGAACTTATTGGAATAAAATGCTCAATTTTTTTTTAAAATGCGTGTCTAAGTGTAGTTTTTTGAAATATCATGCAGTAAGTTAATATTCTTGAAGATTTAATTTTAAAAACTAGGAAAAACAGTAATTTTTCGGTCTTTTTCTGTTGTAGTATTTTTATTCTTATTATTGAAGAAGGTATTTAAAACAACTGGGTATGATGCTTTGGGATTTGTTTAGGAAGGTCTAAGGATGCCCAATGTAAAAATTTTAAAAAATCCCTCCACTGGTTTTCCGCCATTTTGAAAAAGAAGTCAGCCATATTGGATTTTCCTAAACGACAATTACAGACGAACTAATATAGATAGAAGGTTGATTTTTTTGAAGCACGTGTTTATATGTGGACTTTTTTATAAATATCATAAACATATTTAGGTTTAAAAAATTTAAATAATTGAAAAAATTTAAATTTTAAAATAACCGAATTTTAATGAATTGATCCATAATTTTGATTTTCCCTTCTTTTTGTAGAAAGGTTCTTAAAAAATTAAGATAGATATTAAAATAAATAGTCAAAATAGTTCAGAATTCGATAAAAGAGGTTTGAAAAAGCCCTGTATAAAAATTTAGATATCCCTTTTCGTATTTCCCCCTAGTTTGAAAAAGAAATAATACCCAAATGTTTTCAACAATGTGCATAAAAGTGCTTGATAAACTACTTATATTGAATGATTAGTATTTTGAAATACCTTATACAGAATTTTTTTTTAATAAACTTAAGTCTTACTAATAATAATGAGGTAATTAATATAATATAAGTCTTATGTTAATCTATTAATAAAAAGTAAAAAAAGTTAACCTTTTCAAGTTTTGTTATGAAATCACCACACAAGATAGTATTTAATGTCCTTTTATTGTATGAAATAAACTTAAAAAATTAATGGCAAAGTCAAAGTTACATTGATGAAAAAAGGAATGAAATTCTTATGCATCGTTCGTCCTTTTCTACTTGATAAGTTAGAATTTCTCTAGAATCATTTACTTTGAACAAGGAGTTAATTGATTTCATCTAAATCAGTTGAATTTAGAGAACTTGCTTCTGATTCATCAGCTGCATCTGCATCACATTCAGTTTCATCAAATATTTGGGAACTGTCACTGCGTCCTGAACTAGCACATTGTCCAGTGTCCACACATAGAATAAGAGCACTCAAGTCCACTTCTTCTACAGTCACAAAATCTTTCACAAGAATTTTTACAGTTGCATATAACTAGTTTTAACAGTCCATCTGGAACAACATTTCTTGACGGCGGAATTGGAAAAAAATTACCATCAGATAGCTTCCACCCCCATTCCGTTGGCAATAGACCATTGAACCTCCACTGCTGGACCTAAAGATACACGCGTAAAGAATGCTGACGTGCAGCATCTGAAGTAGGTGGAAGCACAGCCAAATTGAAAGTACTGCTCACTTTTTGTTTTCCAACAGTGGATAAGTATAGGTGATGTCTTGCTTTGTTTAGATTTAACGTCCCTTTCGGCACCTTACATGGCCAAAAAGAACTTTTCTCCGTCTTCCGAAATCGAGTCCGATGAAAATGAAGCATTATTGAAAACATCCATCTGGCCACGAAGAGGCTGGTCTGAAGAGAGCAAATAAAAGCTTTCTTCCCTTTTCTAAATGGTGCAGATGTAGAACCGCATCCAGTAAAGGCGTGCAGTACCAACATGTACTCTCCTAGACTCTTCTGAAGTTCTTGAATGCTATATACTCGATCATATTGGCCTTTTTTACCAAGTATTAGTATGTAACATTCTTTTATTGCATGGGCGCAATCCCTAATGCAAAAAGATCTGAATATTCTCCAACAATTACAGATGGGCAGGAATCTGCTATCTTAATAGCTTGAGAAACAATCAAAGTGTCAGCTCAGCATCACCGACTGCTTGATTAACATCACATCCGGCAGATTTCAAATAAACTTTTAAGAGCCTAATAAATGAGAATTTGTTCTTCTCATTAGAAAGAAAATCATGTTGAGATGCAAAACCATAATTGCATTCTCCAACATTAACATCAATTGATTTCTTTAATCACCCTCTTAGGTGCTCCACGTCTTTTATACTAGGACCTCCATCATAGCCGTCAAATACCACATATCACTTTCAATAATGTTATAAAACAATAGTGTTGTAAAATAGTAATGTTGTAAAACATAGGAAACGAATTGCTCACATATACCGTATAAGTTGCTGGACGTTGCCTTACAACTTTGTGTAGTAGGTGTCCTCCATCAATGACATACGTACGATTATTGGGGATTGGATACCCCACCAAGCAGTTCGAGGAAATTTTGTAGAACATTTTAAACATGTTCTAAACCCCTCTATGGTCTCAGTAAAGTTCAACGAAACATGAAGGTCAAACGCGATTTTCAAATGGGGTCGTATTACAGGAAATTAGGAAAAACATGAAAAGGGATTTCTAAATTTTTATACAAGGCTTTTTCAAACCTCTTTTATCGAATTCTGAACTATTTTGACTATTTATTTTAATATCTATCTTAATTTTTTAAGAACCTTTCTACAAAAAGAAGGGAAAATCAAAATTATGGATCAATTCATTAAAATTCGGTTATTTTAAAATTTAAATTTTTTCAATTATTTAAATTTTTTAAACCTAAATATGTTTATGATATTTATAAAAAAGTCCACATATAAACACGTGCTTCAAAAAAATCAACCTTCTATCTATATTAGTTCGTCTGTAATTGTCGTTTAGGAAAATCCAATATGGCTGACTTCTTTTTCAAAATGGCGGAAAACCAGTGGAGGGATTTTTTAAAATTTTTACATTGGGCATCCTTAGACCTTCCTAAACAAATCCCAAAGCATCATACCCAGTTGTTTTAAATACCTTCTTCAATAATAAGAATAAAAATACTACAACAGAAAAAGACCGAAAAATTACTGTTTTTCCTAGTTTTTAAAATTAAATCTTCAAGAATATTAACTTACTGCATGATATTTCAAAAAACTACACTTAGACACGCATTTTAAAAAAAAATTGAGCATTTTATTCCAATAAGTTCGCTTGTTATAGCAGTTTTTAAGAAATATCGAAAATTCAGTATGGCTGCCGTTTTTTTCAAAATGGCGGAAAACTAATCGAGGGATTTCTTAGAAATTTGGTATGGTATAGCCTAAGACCTTCCTTAACAAGTTCCAGTTGTTTCGGTCTTGATATATATAATAGTTACGACACAGTATTAAACGAAAAAACTACAACCGAAAAAATTACAAAAAAATTGCTATTTTAGCTTAACTTTAAAAAAAATCTATGGTTTAGAACCAATAATTGATGCATGAAACTTAAAGAACTCACTTAATTACGCATTTTAAAACAAGAACGAACATTTTAAACCAATTAGTTCGCCTGTTATAGCCGTTTTTATGAACTATGGAAAAATCCAATATGGCCGACTTATTTTTCAAAATGGCGGAAAACCCGTCACCGGATTTTTTGGGATTTTCAGGTGAGGCATCCTCAGACCCCCCTTAATACATCCCAGGGGGTCTCTGCTTGTTTTTCTAAATGTTTACCTCCGGCCCTTTTTTCGCCTAATTTGACTGTACTATAGTTAAAAGAAGGGAAATCGCCAAGAATCAAACCGTGAAAAATCCAATTTGGCAGTATACGACTTTTTCAAAGCCCATTTCCCTAATCATAAAGAATGACAAGTACATGCTAAGTACAAATGAATAGGTTTTTAAAGCTTATCAAAAACAGATGTTGGTATTCGGACATCTATAACTACTGTAGTGTCTACCACGTAGCTATATAGTACTAGGAAACTAGGGTAAATTGAAACCTGTTGCATTTTAGGTTAGTATCAACTTATTCAGAACATTTTTAAACAGTACAAACAGTTTATGAGTGTTGTGGGGAAATATCCCATCCGGGTTGTCAATAACTCCTTCAGACACCCCAAAAATAGGAGACAATGAACCACAGGAACATGACTCAGTAAGATAAGCATTAATCAAATGTGGCATCCAAAAAACACATCAAAAGGTGAAAGCTGCTTTCAGCGTTAAAACCACAAAGAGACAGATGGTATACCGTAAAATCTCAAGTGGCCAAGTTGATGATAACATCGATGGGAATCGTTCATTCAAACAGATAAGTTTCTGCAAAACTAGTGGACTTCATGAAGGTCGATATTGACCTCAAATGATTTGTTACTTTTTAGTGGAAGACAGTCATAAAGCAAAGTAACCGTAAATAGATCATGGTGAGATAAAAATTTCCATTTCAATCGAACTTTTCTATACATTTTAACAAGGGATGAGACAAGAGTAGACTATGGTACCAAATAATAATTTAATAACAATCATCATCAGTGGTAGTAGAGGAAGTTAACAAGATGTCATTTGTCCCCACCACCTCAACAACCCGGCAAGCAGCGCGTGCGGAGAGCAATACCCTTAACAACAAACCCATAGCTGATGCCACACCATCCCAACCATGAGTAAATCTCAGTGAGAATTTTACGCTAGAGTGAGAAGAATGAAGAAAGCAGAATACTATAACTTCTCAACTAATTCCACACAGAGTAGAAAATAGCGAATCGTGATAAAAACTCGCGAAAAAAAACACCTTAGTGAGGATCCTCCCCCGCATGACACACAGCCATATGCACCTTTTTTTTCCCTTCACCACCTGAGTGCCGGCTAGCTCATTTCCCATTAAAGGTGAGGTCAAAGAACCGTTAAATTGTCATGGGAAAAGAGGGGCATCGCGCCAGAGTTGAGTTGTTCGTCAACCCCTTCGCTGGGGATGCTCATTTCCGTCGCATGAGTCAATAATAATGTGCTTATAATAAGCAGAGAGCGGGGAATATTTTAAGTGGAATCCGGGTCCGAGTCATCAACGGAGTGGGAAAAACTGAGAGGACTCTTTTGAGCGGTTGAGGGAATATTCGGTCGAAAAGCCATTACATTCAGTTATTATGGACCCAACGGATTGGATAAAACTAATTAATAACTTTAACCTTGCCGACCTTGAACTATGCTTCATTGGCTTTGAATTTATTTTTTTTCAAAATTACCCTATTCCCAAATTAACCGCTTCGCTTTGAATTAATTGAATGCTTATAAACATTCAATTTAAAACGGTTACATTTTATATTCAAAATGTTGAGGTTTAAACAGGAGTAAAACATTTTTTTTAAAATTCCGATTATTTAATTTTGTACACGAAAATATAAAGAGAAAAGAATGCTAAACTTTGAGGCAATTTTAATATTTTAAGAAGTTCAGAAGTCAAAAAAATAGATTCGAGTATAAAATAGAAACTTTTAAGAGTCAAAAAGGATCTAAGACCTCTTTGGTACCTAAAGTATCATTCCGAAAAGTGTAGCAATATATTAAAAAGGCATGTTAAGTTTTTTTTTCTAATGAATGTGTTGTTAACTGCATAAAAGTTTTAGATAGGAATTCAATTGTTCACTTTTAGTATTTTAGACACTAAACCGGCAAAATTCTTCAATGCATTTTCTCAAGTAAAAAAACAAGCTATGGGTTCAAAAAAAAAAATGGGAAATCACGTTTTGAATGCGGCAATGATGGAGGGTGATTCACCAAGATGAAATCCCCAATGAAAACTACCCGACCCAGCATCTCAAGAGTTTGAACACTAAAAGGTTTCACTCTTATCAATCGAAAATTTATGCAGAATCGGTGAATTATAATTAGGTGCGAAGAGAAACAATAATAGCAATGGTAAAAGTGTAAGTAGGGTGCGTTATTGGCACCCTTCCCAAAATCGAGCTCTTAAACAGTGAAAAATCATCTAAGAGCGCAAGGTTAAAAAAACCTGAAACACAAGACAAATAAAACTCACAATAAAGAAAGCGACTGCAATTGCATTGGTGATTAATTAAGCTATTTCTTTTTAAACTGAAGTTTACCCGGCAAAATTGATCGACCAATGTTAATGTTAAACCAGGCTACTGAGCGATTTAAATTTAGAACGTGTAGAAAAGGGGTAGATGGCAGGCAGCTGGGAACTTAAAACCTCGTCAAAGAGATCCGATTTAACATCTTTTAACAGCAGGAACAGCTCGAAAACGAAGTACAAATAAAAACTAGAGAGCTTCTATGAATAGAGCCGTAGAAAGACCAAAGTTGAAGACTAGAAAACAACCACCTGCATGTGAAGAAACTCATTGAGTCAAAAAGAAAAATAATTGACCGATTGTCAGTCAATAATGCCAGTTTTCAAAATCTATATTAAGTCCTGCATGGTAAAATAATTTAAAAAATAAACAGTCGATTTATGAATAGTAGGTACACAAAAATATTACTACTTACAATTAGTTAAAAACGGTTTTAGTTGTGCTTGCTAAATTAAATAGCTGAAAATTCTTTACTTCAGTTTTTTCAGTGTTTTTTATTAACAAATATTTTACCTTTTGTTTTTTATCCATATCTTCCGATTAATGTCCGTTTCTGGTGAGTCAAATTTCATACTTTTTAACTAATAAGTTGCAAATTGGAAAACTCACTATAAAATGAAAATCTTAATCTTCAGTCACAGAATTTGGTCGCCATTTGGGAACACAAAAAAAAAACCATACCACAAATTTTTTGTCAAGTCGTAATACTTTTACTCAATGTTTAATAAAAAAAATAATTTACATAATTTTGCAAAAAGTTCAAAACTGTACCAAATAAAATGGCTTTAAAAATCTGAAATTTCATACATTGATATAGAGGTACTCATAATTTACGGAACTATTCGACAAATCACCAAATAAGACAAAAAAAAAACAGTCGACTTTTAAACTAGTATTTAACTAATTTTACAGCTTCACCAAAAGCAACATACCTCCAAAATGTTCCGAACGACGCTTTCAGAACCAATCGTATTTCCAGTACAGAGCACACAAGTCTTCGAAACGAAGGAAGAAAACAGCAGGAGAGATAGAAGGAAGAGGAAGAGAAGGAGAAAGAGATGACAGATTCCGTGCGGTTCCGTCCACTCTCATCTCTATCGCCGTTTGATTTGGGGGAACACGGAACTCGCGGAGCTTGGCGCGCTCCTTCACGGCAGAAAAGCCGCCAAGGATAGTTAGGTGGCGGCCGGGATGATTAGGCGTGTAGTAGTTAACGCCAGTAGTTGGTTAACGCATTGTTTGGAGAAATTTTAGTTTTACTGAAGCTACTGTGACTCTTGACTGTGACTGGCAGCCTTGCTGGAGCGTGTTTGTTTTCAATGGTTGTTCTTTTCCTGTTTGTTTGAGTCGTTCCGCAAAACCTTTTATTTACTCACTGGAGGAAAGTATAAACCGGCGAATAAATTATGTTGCAACTGTATGAAATAAACAATGTTCCACGCCGCATCGAAGTTGGATTTTTTACAGAGCTATTCATTATTTTAAAACATTCTTTTAAAATCAGGAGCTGTATTACGTTTTACATACTTAAATTTAAAGAATTAGGTTTCATAAAAAGTTATATTTTTAATATTCCTTTCTTACTTTTGAATTGTGAAAATAATAAAAATTAAAAAATTCAGAATTTAATCAATGCTTTTTAGAATGACACCTTGAAGCAAGTAATTACAACTTTAATAAGAAATAGGAAGAAACTATGACACAACATTGCATCAATAACTTAAAACTCCTTATTTTTTTATAATCTGTTAGTGTGTGGCAGAGACTTTAATATTAATATAATATTTTCAGCTGTTAAGTGAATGGTAAAAACCGGGACATTGTAAAAAATTTAATAAAATTTAAAAAGAAATAAAGCTTTAAAAGTGATCGAACAAAAACAAATCGAGTTCGTTCATAGTATTTTCCCTTCTTTCAGCATCTACTTCTCCAAGAAAAATATTTTTAAGTAAGGTAGATGAACAAAAACAAACAGGTTAAGTTTAAACATCAAAGAGTCAATAAAGATTCCCAAAGAAACAAGTTCTAGTCCTTACAGCTGCTGAGTCAGTACTTTGTAATGCCTATAAAGACTACAGTATCATTCTTAAGGTCACAAATCTTTTCAACATGTCTTATTGTGTTTAAATTCTAACAACATATAAGATGTAAGAAATGCGCAAAAACATCATCATCAGAAACGATCCATCAACAAACACCCACTACAGAGGAGAGAACGAAGAAAGGTCACCTTTTATTGCCTCTTTCTCTTTTCAAAAAACAATGCTTATTCCACCAGCAGTCAAAACAAATAGTAGGATAAAATAGACTGGACTGACTTTCATTATGCCTACTGGCTTTCTATAAAACTTGGTCGCATTTAGGCGATTCTAGATTTTCTGCATAAACGTCTATTAGTTTGTTCACAATAAAAAATAATACAACGAGAAAGAAATACAGGCAAACCTGTTTTGGTGCGGGGGATAGGTACCGCATAATTAGCATAAAAAATATCCTGAAACTTTATAAATATAGCTTATTGTTCGCAAAACGGCTGGAAAAATATTTATGCTGTAAAAGTAGAAGCAATTATGTATGAAATTCCACAAAACCTTTGATAACTTTCGTTGTAAGAACTAAAAATTTTATTTAACAAAAATCCTTTTGAGACTTCAGTGTTGAAAGGAACTCTTTAAAGAATTCCAAGTTAAAAAACATAAGCAAGAATTAGTACTCAATATCTACTTCGTACTTTACCATGTGTTAGTACAACATTTATTTTATTTTTCCCTTATTTGTGTTTAGTATTTTTTGTGATTATGTAACGTAAATAAATGTCCATATCTGTTATATAAAGATGAAAAAATTAACAAAATATCACGGAAGATCCAAATGGCGAATTTTGCGCACTTGGACCACTGCCTAATTCCCGTCACACTTTGGTTCCAGATAGGCTAAAGTTCGTATGCTAAGTTCGAATTAATGCAATATTCTTCCTTCCAAGTAGAACTGACATTCAGCAGGTGCAGGATTCGATTTAAATAAATCAAGAGAGACAGATGATCTTGTCAGTCAAATGAGGAGAAACAGAATCCATCCTTTCCGACCATCTGCAAGAAACAGGAGTTCCGGAGCTCCCCAAAGAGACACCGAGATGGCTGGATTGGATATTAGCATAACAGCCCGCCTAGAACGTACTAAGTAAGTGTGGAAAATATGGATGGATGTAAGTATCCCAGTTTTCTTGGGCTTCTCTCTTTCCGCTCTGCGTTGCGGCATGAGACAGTGACTCACGACACTCGAGCGAAAAACATACGAAATGTGATAGGATGACGTAGGCAGCGGTAAAGTAAGAGGCCGGCCAGTCAATCCCTGATGGCTACAGAAAGGGTGGAAGAGGAGAGAGAGGTTCAGAAACGGGAGATTTTTCTGGAGGAAGTGCGCCCAAGCCTTTTTCGGATTTCGAATACAAGATCCAAAGATTCTTCATATTTATAACCCAAGACCAAAGATCGTTAACTTTATTGTTGGAAAAGATATGCATATATGCATGGGGGTAGCCCAGAAGGGATTATATGCCTCGAAAATAAGAAATTTCCCTTCTTCAACCATTGGGAGGGATAAAAAACCAAGTGGTAGAAGTGACAATGCAGGAGTTCACTATACGAGGCAAAGTTCACTATACGAGATGGGGTTTCTGTAGATTACTATACGTACATTGCCAAACTCAGATTTAACTAAGGGACACCTACTTCATCGTATACAAAACTTTTTCAGCAGTCACTTGTATCTCTTGGAATCTCACCCATTTGGTAATCCTACTCCATTGAATTAAAATGACCCAGCAACAGGAGGTAAAAGATCAGCGACGGTTTTATGCATAATCTATAATCAGAAAAAAAGGGTGCTAGTTGAAAAAAAAAGCTACTGCCATTCGTATAAAAATAACTAATTTCACATACTGGACAATTTATTTTTGGATCATCTCTAAGATGCATTACGAGAGCGGCAACAGGCTTGCAACTGTAGTTCCCACCGCAATATCAGGCAAGTATTATTTCAACCACAAAAGGCCTTTTTTATGCGTCACCGTACTGCCCAAATAACCGCAAAGGTATGCTGATAATAGAGTTAGCCACTTATATAATATGCAATGATGAGTTTAACATATGGAAAGGTATCAGGTAAGGAAATTTCCCCGAAATACTGGTTGTAATACTTTTTCTTTAGGTCAATGTCTCTCACCACAGTGCTTCATATGGACGTGTATAACCACAAAATATTTTTTAGATCACTGCCTTTCCGCAAAATTATTGCTAATTAAGCAACTATGTTCATTTGCTCATCTAAAACCACGTTATGAAAACTATCCACACTTACTCACTGTAACAGTTACAGTGTATGGAATAAGGATCGGTATTTCTTCTTACCATTAACGTCACCCATAACTATACTTTATGAATCATCCTTAAAAGTAGTTTCCACCGTCAAAAACCAAAGCCCCATCTAAAACTAAAGAAAACAATTTTTGGAACAGCTACCAATTCCCAAATGCACACCTGAGTTATCCACTTGTTCGATAAAACCAAGAAAACTCCGAAGCACCTATCTCCTCCAAAAAAAAAAGGAGAGAAAAGTTGGGGCAATTCCATCTACCTGTGTTCTCCGGTCCACTGGCCAACAGCACGTTTTCCCCTCCAATCCATAAAATCTCTTCTTTTTTCCCTGCAGGCGGAGACCTTTTTCCCTAAACAGGACTTCATCAAAAATAGACGCGGCGGTGAGTCATCGCAAAAAAGAAGGTCGTTCGATGTTCACGTGAATACCGGGCCAACGATTAGACAGATTTCGTGCTCATTTCGAGCGCAAGTCAATAATAGACCGGCGATATTTTGAGCCGGTCTCTCGTTCTTTTCTCGTAGCTGCTGGATGAAGGGCTTTTGCTTTGGATTCAGCCCATTGACTTATTTCAGTCACCACTTTTTTTTTTCATCTCAAGATAAATTTATAGGGCAGTATAGATAAATTCTGTAACTACAGGGGAACGGGTAGATCAATTAAGTGTAAAATGCGACCCCCGTATGTAAACCTTGTAAGGAGCTTCCCATTTTAATTCTCTTGTTTATAGATATCGATCGCGAATGATATTGAAACCTACATCTAAATTTCAATAATATTCGCAAGTACAAATATTTAGTCGGCTCAGCTTTTTGGTATTTTTTATGTCAGCTCAGCTGCATTGGCCTCAAAAATCCTTATTCAAGTTTATGATGGTTTTACACCAGTAATATGATGGTATTACACAAGTAATAATTACTTCAGATACTTGGAAAAATCAATTATTTTTTATAAGGACAAAAAAATGCAGCAAACGTAGCAAAAAGAATTTTTTTCAAAATATTTTACAGTGCCTTTTCAACAGCAATAAAATCTAAAAGTATATCTTGGTGCACTTGCAGTAAGTACACTATGCGAAGTTTTAAGGAAAATAAGTTATGCAGGAAATCCTGCCGGTATTATATATTCATAAATTAATTTATAAAAACCTGTGCCGGTATTTGCCGGTAAACACCTTTGGAACAGACCATCTCTATTATCCATTTATAACTGCATAAAAATAAATGTTACAATCATGCATCGGGTGTATAGCACCTTTTGGTTTATTTGAAACAAAGCTTTTAGCATGTTTCTTAAAAAATGGATTCCTGAATCCTTTTAATCTCTTCCAAAGACATTCCACTGATTTAAGACAGGTCAAGTAATTACGAGAAAATTTCATGGAATCACTTTCATTTTAACAACTAACTTCACAATTAAAGTCAAGATGAAGTGTTTATCACCAACGAACGTGTGTGCTTTCTTTGTGAACGAATAAAATGATAAACATTACTCTATGCTATCAATCATTATACTAAAAAAAAAAAATCTTAGGATTGCATCCATACTAGTAATATCCGTTATTGATACGTAACACATTAGATAAGAGAATTTGACATTCACAATAGAGATAACGATTAATATACGAATAGGTATAAAGTTTAAATTTAAAATGTTAAAAAAACAACATCAATACAACGACCAAACACTGTTTAATGTCTCTTTAAGTATTTTTTAAGACCAGCCTCTTCACTCTTACTTCCATCACCTACTTTAAATTTAACCTAAACAACAAGTGTGGTAGATCTCGTTATGGCAACGCATAAAGATAACCAATACAATGGGGGGAGTGCAGTTTATAAGTAGTCTTAAAATATATCAATGCTTAAGGGACATCTACGACCCGACAAATACCCAGAACTCTTGAGGCAACGGAATATTTATGTGTTTTCGAGGCTGTTTCAGAAAAGTCTGGAACCTATTTTTTAAAGTATGTTGGCATCCTCCTTACAACACAAAATTTATGGGTTTCCACTCAAGAGAAACTTATCACCACAACTACTACACGGTACAAGAAGGCTAATCATAAATTTACTAATTATTTAAAATCCATCGTACTCGTTAAGGTGAGTCGGCACTTCAAACAATTCAAAAATTCAACTTGAGAGAAGAGAACTGCACTTCTTTTTTCTTTCTTCCTCCAGGAGAAACTTTGGCAACTTTCTTGGCCTGCAGCTTATAAATTTCGCTTTCGGAAGCGGTCTTCGACACCACAAAACCCGAAGGCTTGCATTTTGGCATGTGCAACAAAGACAGACAACTGCATAGGGGGTCAAAATACGCGTTTAAAAGTATTTAATTTCCATCTGAAGCGATCACCGCAGCGGGCTTCAAATTTTTACGAGCTCTTTGACCTTCCCTATCAATGGTGTAAGAAATAGCTGTATTAAATCAATAAAAAAAATATTGGATGGTTTATTTAAGTGAATTCACCCGCTCTTGAAATTTTTATCACCACTATGGCTGATTTAATGACTACTTACATACTGCTTTTTTTTTCTTTAAAACATGCATATGACCCCCCGCATACTTTGGCCCGCCACCTATAGCAGTAAGCCAGTAAAGGCTCATTCACACTGCTCCACTTTTACTGTTCATCTTGAGTGATTCACTCCTGTGAATCATTAGTTTGCGTAGAAAAGTGAAGGAGTAAAGAGTGAAACGCCAATTCACAGTTTCCACTTTGGATGATTCCTCCAAAATGATGATCAAAAGCGAAAAGTCTGAATGAGCCTTAAGAGACTTTCCTCGAGAAAGCTGTGCTCAACCGTGCGGGTCATTTATACCATTATGCACCCCCTCAAAATATACATTTTTATTGTATCTATCCCCGTGCAGGTCACAGTGTTAGTGTTTATTAAATGTTGTTTGACTGTCATTGCAAATATTCCTTGTGGTCATTTATCTTCTTTAATCACGGCGTCAAAGTAGTACATCTTGGAAAATTCTGTGGAAGAAAGTTCAAGGAGCGGTCCTATTCGGATGTCACCAAGAGGAGGACTCCTAGAACCACTCTTTATACATGGAAATCAGTACTATCCACTAAATTTTACATGAAGTGCAACAAGATTGAACTCCTTCCAGTAAATGTTCTTTTAAGCTACATTTAGCCAAAGATAAATGACTTCATGGACCTCAACCTCCCGTCTGGCGATGCCCACTAAAACACCAACCAGCCAACTCAGTCAGACATAGCATACCTGCCAACTTTTGAAAACTTGCATCAGTAAAACTTTTTGCATAACGTTACAAAACTACCTTATCTGATAACGAACTGACTTATCCCCCTTCACAAAACTCGTACTACAAACCAATTTGGTTACATGAATATCTTTTACCCTTTTTCCCAAACCATTTGATTTAAATTTCTGTTTGGAATCAATTTCAAATCAAATGTTATGATTATAGCTTTTATAAATTTTTTTCTAAATTTCCATCAACATTTTCAGCAGCATGTGATAGATTAATTTAAATAATCTTGAGTTGCTACGATTAGAAAGCGAAGAGAAACTTTTCCGCGTTAAAAAGCCTCAATGCTAATTGAGATAGACGAGATGATGAACCACAGGTCCGATCTCGGTAAAGTTGTTTTTTCCGCATTGCGATCGGAACACGGGGGAAGCAAACTTACCGAGTGAGCGCGCGCCAAGACTCGCGGACGAATCCCAAAAAGATTTGCAAAAAAATTTAAATTTCACTCAATACAAGAATAAAAATTGATAAAATCGTAAGAACAGGGATTAGGAGATGGTTTTGAAGTAAAAAGATATTAGAGAAAATCGTTTAGGTTGCGAATGTTTTGCATTTTCATGGATAGTGGAAAGAAATGCAAAATCCGGAAAATTTTCTGATTCATCCGTACAACCGTAAAACTAGACAGAAATCCGTAAACTTTACGGACAATCCGTAAAAGTTGGCAGGTATGGACATAGTCATTGTTTAGCCGTTTCACGCCTCGACGAAGTGACACGGAAAACTACGGTGCTTTAAACTTGACCAGAAAGAGCTGCTGCTGAGTGAAGTGGATTAGTCATCCAAAAGGTGTTTTTCTTTCGCTCCATTCTCCCTTTCGTATTTAAGGTTTCCTTTTCTTTCAAAGGGGGAGATGCGTCTTATTTTGTTCTGGCGTTAGTCAGTCAGGCCTGGGTTGTTCAACCTACTGCAGTCCCATCTTCTTCTCCTGCTGACTCCGTTAACTTGCTCAGGGTTGAATCACGAGATCTTGGCACAGAGACAGTCAGCTTTCTGGGAACTTGCTTGCATAAGGCGAAATTACACTCTCGACGAGGGCTGGGTCGACTCTGTTCCCGATATATTTTGTAAATACGCTGCGTCGTAGTCACCTTCACTTTCAAGTATGTACACTGCAGCTTCTCTCACCCTCTCTCTCAGCTGGAATCAACAGATTCCGAGAACCAACTTGGCAAAAGCGGACTGATTTCAAAATCAAATTCTAGAATTTTGACGGGTGGTGATTCAAAAGTTTTAAAAATAGCGACGTGTCGCAAAGAGCATCTTTTTTAAAAACGTTCAAGGAGGTTTTGCAAAATTGGTGCTAAGTTCTGGAGAGATTGATTGAATATGCCACGGATTATTTGGTAATAAATAAGTGAATAAAATTTTGAGCACCTTATATAATTATAACAGTAAAAAAATTATCTGCTGACAGATTCCTTGCGTGATCTGTACATAAAAAATGCTCGAAGAACTATCCCTCTATGACCCTTAGTTTTTGAGAAAATTGGAGCAGAAAAAAAAATAAAAGTATGACGTCATAACCAGTTACAGTTCAAAAATTTATGGAAAACGTGAACATAGTTATTTTAATATGTTTGCAGACTAAGATGTCAAAAATATCCTCAGCAGGTGCATGCATCCGCCCGCCGTAGAATGAAATAATAAAGTTTTTAACGGGTATGACGTCACATTTTTCGAGAAAAAAAAATATGCGTTAAAAATATAAATATTTAACAGAGAACATGGGGAAATATACTTGACAGACTGCTTTTTTACACTTTATGAAACTCAACAAATCATAATAAAACAACGAATTGTTTTTAAAACGGCCAATGAAGAGAAAGCTCATAGACAAATAAGGAAATGACCTCACAATTGTCGTGACACTAGAACTCCACAATAGAGCATTTTCAATCACATGACACGGACCTAACAACGGCCTTAGCAACGTTGTTATTCGTCCAAGTGACGTCATGTGCGAATGCTTCTATTGGATGATTCTATTTCCCGCCCCTAACAACAGCCCTAGCAACGTTGTTTATTCGTCCAAGTGACGTCATGTGCGAATGCTCTATAGAAAGTCAGGACTGAAAAACATAATATCAAATGAGAACGTCCTCCAGAACTGGACAATTGATTTGCTTCGTTAGGATTCTTAAACTTTTAAATTTTACCACCAACAAATTTTTTCAAAATCACGAGCTAATTTTTCTAAAGAAGCATATTTATCCATAAAATCAATTTGCATTTTTTTTTAGCCTGATGATATTAATGGAGTTAATTATTAATTAAAGAGTACACTAGCATAGCAGAGCGGTCTTTGTTGCCTTGTCATTTCTAAACAAACATCAATGAGAAAGACAACACTGTAAGGGCGAGCGCGCACTGGCGACTTTTGTCACGGTGACAAAGAAAAAAACAACGTTGCTAAGGCTGTTGTTAGGGGGCGGGACATAAAACCATCCAATAGAAGCATTCGCACATGACATCACTGGAGGATAAAAACAACGTTGCTAAGGCCGTTGTTAGGTAAATTCATGTGATTGAAAATGCTCTATTGTTTTCTAATGATATTTTTGATACTAGTAATCCTGGTCGCCGTGACTTTAGTCGCCAGTGCGCGCCCGGCCTAAGATAAATTTAGAAAGTGAGTAAAGCCATTCAATACCACAGAGTACCAGAACAGAAAGCCATAGGCGGTAATGGAAATCGAAAAAAACATGGGGTATGGTATGCCTTGTGATAGAGGCGCTGGGATCGCATCCACTACTCATGCAACTCACGCCACTTTCGTCACGTCACGAGAGGCGGAGAAAAAAAGCTTGATCCTCCAATAGCCCTCCGAAAGGACAGATTGATGAACACGACGTCACATCCAATCACAGCTGGTGACCAACAAATATACTGCCTACCTCTCGGTTAATCATTGAATTTCCATTCCAGTGCTGCCTTACGAGGAGATTTAAAAATAGCGTTTTGGAAATACCAAAAGAACGGGACTTCAAATATGCGTAACTAACAATTCTGTACTGTGTTAAAGACTAACCCACAGGTCCTTCCACTAACTTCTCCAGCAAAACTGTCTCGACGGAACTTTTAAATCAATGTACGGCACCTAGTCTTTCAAAATTGAAAAATAAAAGAACTTAACGCAACTTCTAATTACCACGACAGCATGCCGACAAAGAGGGGACAAATGTCTTGTTTATCCACGACCTGTCTGCCGGTGACTGACGACGGCACCACAGGCATTGAACGGAGTACAAGTGGGTCGAGGCCGCAGAAGCCATGTAGATGGGGCCGAACAAAAGAATTCGCACACAGACCGAAATAAAAAAAAACGTTGACACAAGGGAAAGCCGAAATCCCTGCAGTCAAAGTGAGAGTTTAGCAGCAAGTGCATCAGAGATTCACGGTTTGCGGCTTTTTGCGTCTTCCGCCATCGCTGAAGAGCGTAACTAAAACCTGGGATTAATCAACCCGAGCAGGTTCAGGGTGAACCGTCACCTTGCGAATTCTTCCTTGACCACCCAAGGTCGTAATTCACGTGACTTGCAGTGGATTGATCAACCAGAACCTCTTTCCGTTGATTCATGGATGAAAAATCCGATTTCGATACATAATTACTCAAGAACACGGCGAGAAATTTACGCCGGCTAAGCCTATGTGAGGATTTACCGTTGAAAAGTCATCTTGAACGTATCTTTCTGGTACTGTAAACCAGTACCAGAAAAACATGCTTGACCCTTTCTAAACTTGAACCCTTTAAATTCGTAACGCATGGGAAAATAATCCTAGAGAAGGACCGGTTAGACTAACCTTTTGATATTTGATTTTAAGACTATAGATTTTTTTTATCAATTTCAGAGTTTAAAATAGTTTACAGAAGTAGGGATTTTAAGTGAAAGGTCGGGTTAACTCTACAAAACGTCTAACGTGCTGGTAAGGTGCAAATAAATTGCATGGCAGGCTGCAAGCCCAGTCATAGAAATTAAACGTATATATGTTACGGGCAATGTGATAAATCCGGGCATTATTAATAATGCCCGATTAATCTCTTTGCCCATAACATATATAATACGAAATCTCTTTACTTGTTAGGCAATCTTTTTAAAAAAAAAACTGCGAATAGAAATAAAGATAACAAGCGTCATATGATATTTAAAAATTATAGGATAGTAGGATGAAAATTGTTTTCTAAGCAAACTGCTACAAGGTTTGAACAATATATAAGAACTATGAATACTTTTTAATAATGTTTAATATAAGTTCCCGCAGGTGAGGAGAAAAGGGTAAGATTTCCGAGGCCCGGGTAAAGAACACAGGCACGTGAAGACCCTTGGATACATTGTCATTTAGAAAAACTAGCATTCATTCAGAATCGAATGAATTTTAAGTAAGGAACTGATAGTGTTTTTTTTTCTGTAAGGAGGTATATGCAAATATTGTTTATTTCATTTAAAAAAATATCATTCATATATTGGGGTCCATGGTGGTCCCAAGTCCACGAACAAGCTGATAGCCGCAAGGGGGCGGGGGCGATCCACGGACCGTAGCATGGAACCCCTGATCTAGACTAGGACTAGGACTAAAGTGTTTCCTAACTAGATACCAATAAAACTGGTTTCCTAAAGAAACGTCGCACATCACATCACGCCAACAGGTCTTTCCCAACGACCCCTTCCACCAACATCGCAATTACGAATTCAATAACCCCTTGCCAGACGCGGGGGAAACCCCTCGTTACACCCCTCTCGGTAACCCGTCCCTCATCAAGCATTCGAAAACGTCGACGAATGAAAAGGAGAGAGAGAGAGAGAGAGAGAAAAGAGAGACGACGGACGAACGGAAAGGTCATCCGCTCAAGGCCTCGTCCGAAAACAATGGCGGCGGCTCTCGCCATTATTATTTCCGCGATGGTGACTCACGCACCTGGGTGTACGGGGAGAATCCATATCATCGGAGTTGCGCAATGGAATCGAACCAATGGAGCTCGCGTGGGAACGAGCACTGAGCAAACCGCTCTGTGGTGGTGGTGGAGAGAGTGACAAGGGAGAAAACAGGAGCACCAACAGTGACTCATCCGTTCCGTGTCAACAAGTTGGTGGAGGTGCACGATGCGACAGCATTTTCGAATGCAAAAAAAAAAATATATGATGAAAAGAATGGGGGATCCTAATAATTTAGCGAAACACTCAGTGATAGGGAAAGGCGCGGGGGCCCATGGTCCTTCTACAGAAAACTTACTTTATTTAGAGATAAAATTGTTATTTACATTTTGCAAGTTAAGATCACAAATTAATGTATTTTCCTCGAAATACTATTTTTCTATAAAAATCATTCATAGAGGTCCAGCTATATGCTACAGTTAGTTTGTACATCAAAGTAAAGGATAAAAATCTAGAAATACAACTAAAAGAAACGCTAATTAATTACTTTTAGTACTAAATCTTAATAAATAATGTTAACAACCTTTTCTTCTTATACAGTAGTATTGTATTTCTCCCCAATGAATGATCATATTATTTCTCTTATAACTTAAATTATAATTTTGTATTTAAAAAGACACTATATACCCTTCACTGGGTGGTTATCAATCGCGTATCTCCACCCTAAAATCCCTTTCATCTAAAAACCCAATCTTGGTGATACCTCTATCTCACCATAAAAAATAACTTCTCTTCATAACGTAATTTGAGATCAGTTCAGGGGAAAATGCCACCATCTACAAGTTTCTCTTAAAAATTCTCCGATTCTTCAGCAAGAAATGTGTTTGAAATCCGTCATTGCAATCGTATTTTGTTTGCCAAGCCATGTAAATATACCCTTATGCATAGATTTTTAATGTGTAAAAAACTGATTGCGTAATGAAAGTTAGTGTTCGGCACTAGTTAACTAGAACTAGTTGCAACTAGTAGTTAACTACCGATCAACTAGTAGTTAACTAGTAGTTTAACTACTTTTGGTTTAAACTAGTTTAACTAGTAGTTGAACTACTTTTTTTAATAACTACTAGTTGAAACTACTTTCAAATTTTCAACTACTTTTTAAAAAAATTTTGTTTAAAATTTCAAAATTATTAAAAAATGTTATCAAAATATACAAAAAATTACACTGCTATTTATAACTACAGTGTCATGGTAGAGTTCTCAAATACCATAACCAGAAATAAAGCACCGTTTTGAGCGAAGCATAAAGTTTTTTGTGATATAGGTAAGAAAGATGTTTGGAATTTGGGCAAAAAATAGGTTATTAAATTAAATAGACTAGTTAACTAGTAGTTAACTACTTTGGAAAATAGTTAACTACTAGTTGCAACTAGTCCCAGGAAAAAATAGTTAACTACTAGTTGCAACTAGATTTTCCCAGACTAGTTAGTAGTTGGTAGTTAACTACTTTTTGACCACTAGTTGCCGAACACTAATGAAAGTTTCCATGCGTTATCATAACCTTTATTTCACTTGAGTTACAGTCTCCGGTACCTTATCTGATCCCGTCTCAAAATTACGGAGGTGTCTCCGTATTATCTAATATGAAATCGTTTTCTAACACCAACTGAGTCCATAGAGCTATTGATAGATATCCTAAATCCCAAATCCCACCTATACTCCTTTGCAATAAGCAAGTACCAAAGAAAACTCTCTGCTCCATACCACAGAGTACTAGAACAGAGAGTCCACGGCCATAGGCCCTAATGGAAATCGAAAATCATGACATCTTGTTACAGGTTGGGAGAATTGTGGCGCTGGGATCGCACTAAACTCACTAGCGTCTGGATCCAGTCTGAATCGTTAGCCGGCTGCCTATGGGAGATCGAAAACACCTTTTTGCGCATGCGCTGAGTTCTAATTTGGCGAGAGATTTAAGCGGCCGGCATACGTTACAGAATCTAGTGTGGCGCCCTCACATCAGTAACGCATTTGAAAACAGCCTCGTGGACCCTCTGTTAGGATATTTCTCTGTGCTCCATACTAAATCAATTAATTATGAACATTTTCAAAATTCCTATTGGTATATGGTTTGGTAGTTGTAAGAAATTTAACATTTTCCATGTTAAACAGATTATACGAAAGCTTAAGGTGCATATAGACGGTATGTTTTCCAATGACTTGATATTATCTCAATCTCATCCGGGCTCTGTTTTATCACTTCCAGTGGCGGATCCACGGGGGGGGTGATTGGGGTGATCACCCCCCCCAACAAAGTGACCTCGCCGAATTTCCGGCAGAAAATCACATCTCCGATAACATAGCGATAAACTTGACTTGTGAATAATCTCTACTGAGAAACCGCTGTCACCGTCTGAGCGAGTATTTTTTCCGGTTTCTCGCAGTGCCCCTTTTCGGCAATAGTAGCAACTCGTTAAATGATAACTTCCAATGCATCGATCACTTTTCAGAGGGCTCCCTTCCCGAGCCCTGATAAAAGGGTTGACAGAGTGGGGTTCGGTACTCTTTGGTCACCGGAAATTTCAGCCGGTGTTAAAGAAATCTGTATCGGGGTGAATTGAACCATATCGAGGCTGATTACTGGTATAATTGCACACAAAAACCAGAGCGGGCGGCTTGTTTGTATATTTTCTAATCTCACTGTTTTTCAACATCTATTTAAGGGCCAATCAAAGCTTTTTCAGAGCGATTGGCAATCCCATATTGGGAGGGGATAACAGTGTTGGCAGTGGGATAGTCAAAACTTGTGGGCGGAGCATGTCGTACATATGCCAAGCTGTACTAGTAAAAAATTTAATAGTTGATTTTCTTTCCAACGTTTGATACTTGCCTCGTTTTTTTACACTGATTTGCTGTTTTATTAAAATTTGGCGTTTTACTATCACAAAAAATGGATTCCGGAAATAGTGAACATGGTCGTGCTCAGAAACGAACAGTGGAACTCAGCTTTCGTTTTTTAAGAAAAAGCCAAGAAATGATTTTTTTGAAGATAAAGCTGAGGTAGTTTTGCCATTTTCTGCAACTTTTCTTTTTTTTTAAACTATGTTCGATGTTTCATAATTTTTTAAACTCAATTATTAAGAGAAATTGCTATTTTAAATTTTCTTCTTGGTTGCTAAATTCGGAATACATATACAAAAGAAAATTGTTTTTATCATTTAGTAATAGATTTCATATTTTTTATGTACATTTATTAAGTTTTTATTATTATTTTGAGAACTTAACAGGGCAGCTTTCAATGTCATTATTACTTATCATTTCAAGGTTCTAATGATTTCATCCGGTTTACTAAATTTCTAAATTGTGAAAAAGCTAAAAGAAAAAATTATAAACAGCAAAAATGCAATCGTGGCTTTGCGGTAATTTAACTTTTAGTGACTTTTCTGTTTCTCTAATTTTTCTTTATTTTGGTCTGTCTTGTTATATATTAGTGTATACTTTATGCATTTAAGTAGAAGTTCCATTTTAAAAAGGGAAAATGCATTATTTTAATCATGCATTTAATGGTTTGCAATTAAATCAGTAGAAAGTGGAACTTTCCACCAAATATATTTTATGTGTCTTCCTCTTACGAATTGAATGTAAAAGTGAAAATTGATTGTAATGTCGAATGCGCATGTAGGTAAAATCACCCCCCCCAAACCAAGTCTCTGGATCCGCCACTGATCACTTCAGAATACAGATGTTGGGAAACAGATGGTTCCAAGACTCCCACTCAGAGAATTACAATGTCGGTGAACAATATTTGTTCCATGCATTCAAAATAGCGAACGAGCTTAGTGCTGTAGAGGAGACTTAAGAGTTAAGTATGCTTTGTCGTCACAACTATTTACAATGAATAAAACTGCATTCATAGACGAGGGATGAGGATGAGATTGCATGACATTATTATTGTCATAATGATGCAGTGAAAAAAATACTAATCTTTTACAACAGAGATAAAATATTTGTTTTCTAATCAGAAACTATCTGTGGGAGACTATTTATGCAAACAGAAATGCATACTAGGATACCTTTTACATACACATATCGAAGGCATGTTAATTAAACTTTTGTGTTCCAGTCTTTAACCACTCATTTCCTACATATTGAGCATGACTTAGGAGAGTATAATAAATAAAAAAACCTCAAACCAAAAGCGGCCCCGGATGAGTCATGGCAATCTCAAATCTTTCTCCATTAAAGAAGCCCTACAAATGTTTCCGTCAATATGTGTGAGTCAGTCAAGCGTTAAAAAATCGGATATACGAAAAAACCGTTCAATACAAAAATTGTTCAGACGAAAACCGTTCAATAAATAAACAAATTTATTACATGTGTAAAGGAGTTTTTGGTTTTGTAGAACGGTTTTCGTCTGAACGATTTTTGCATTGAACGGTTTTTTCGCGACACCAAAAAATCTATAATACCCACTTTTTTTATATAAACATAAACTATATAAAAGAGGTTATTTGAATGTTAACGTGTAATTTTTAAACAAAAAAGAAGAAGAAGAAATTTGCATGTGGCCATATAAAAAGCAGAAGCATCTCACCAAGAGATCTTTCGGGACAATTTTCTTGTCAGTGACTGAATCTTTCCTCAAATATTAACCTTGGTAAACAGATTCATTCCATACACAAAATGCTAGGTCAAGTAACTTACAAATGTTTAAGTTTATATAAACATAAAGCCAAAATAAATCATTTTTCCTTCACGAAGAGTTTCGAATTAATTCTTCTATTTGTGCAACAATGCTACCGCAAATCAGAGGGCAAATGATATGGAGCGTATAAATGAAAACTTCCGCAGACGTAGCCGATCACACGAAATGAAACCCTACTAAGCTAACAAGACAAAAGAGTACCGAAATTGAAATGAAACAGCCGACGTGAAATAGATAAACAAGTCAATTAGATACATCCCACTAGTAGCGGTTTCATACAATTGCCTCACCGTTAAACGTCATCTCTCGGACACATGTGAAGACAATACGCTACATATATTAAGAGACGATAATAAAGATGACAAATTACAAGTAGGGAAACAATTGAGCTGTACAGCAGCGGTTAAGTAAAATTAAAAAATTTAGGATGTGTGGGTTTCTTTATTAGATCCGTTGGTCCCATGATATAAATCAATATTGGTATATCAGAGAAGTCATAAAAATGCCTTTACCATCATAGGCACTATGACAAAAAAAATAATTACTTATCAAACTAAACTTCGTAGACTTGCACCACTGCCATTCTTAGCAGCTCAAGTGAATGCAGTCTCATAATAATAAATATGGGAAAATTGGGGGAAAGGGAAATCAAACCAGAGGCAGGGTATGGGGCCAAATCAAACCATGGTCAAGGCATAAAGGAAATCTTTGTTTTCCTTAGAAATAAAAAGTAAATTAGAAATTATTTGTGTCCCATAAAATGGACGACATATACGGAAGAATTTTATCTTTCTAGAAGAAAGCAGCAAAAAAAGATTAACTTTGAAGAACACCTCAGAAACTTAACTATTTTAGTTACATAAGAAAATTGGGCTTAAAATGTAGATAATTATTAAAAAATATCGAAATGCATGCTTGTTCAAAAGCTTTACCTTTTGGTTGTCTTTAAGCCGTTTATCAAGAAAAGTAAAATTAAATTAGCAATTATTAATTAACGAAACTGCTTCACACCAGCTGACGAACAGAACTTCAAACTTCAATTCCTAAAAAGGGTACAGGTACTTTAAAATACAACTATATTTTCAGAAATTAAAATTCAGGTGTTTCCAAGGGGGTGTTCAGGAATACATAAAGGAAATGCGCCATTAACCCTTTCTACCTTTTGATTAATACTTTTCGTATGAGGTAACAAAAACGGGTGAAAGAGAAAAACACAAATTTCAAGAGCTTTAATGGCCTTTATAAAAGAAAAGACAAATGCAGGAGTTTTTCAAGAATACGAACCCCTGAAGAAGGTAAAAGAGAGGAATCCCCCCAAAATCTATTTTCCACAAAAAGAAACACTAGCATCTGTCGCCTCCTACTATTCCCAGCCCACATCTCCGGTTTCACTTCCAAAACCCAACCCCAGATGTCACCAACAGAACGCTTAATTAGCGAGATCAGAAGACCGCCATTGTGTCAACCACACACCATTCCTATTAGATGAGGGAAGAGGAGGAAGCCCGCCACTACAGGAAATGAGTGGAGGATGGGGATGGTGCACACCATCAAACGGGAAATCGCAAGGAGGTGACTCACCGAGGGTCTTCCCGGTGTTGTTCGGGGGAGATTTTCGGGAATTTTCTGGCCGATAAAGGGGAGGGGGAATGCATGAGTCACACACAGCCTCCGTCTTGGTTGGGAGGCGGATGCTGGCTGGTGGAAAGATGATAGGGATGGAGGATGGATGAAAGTTGAGATGATTCGAGGGGTGGGAGATGAGGGAGCTTGTTATGAGGAGAGGGTTGATGATTAACCTGGTGGGTGGAAATGAAGGCAGTGTTTGGTTGCGGAATATCGGGTTCGAAATGATGAAGAGGGAAGAACAGGGATTGGTATTCTTTTTTCAAGGGTGAATTCTGTTATATTACAGGAGAGCAAGCAGAAAGATCGATTTTTCAGAAGCACCGATGTAGTAATCTTATATTTAGTTGAACTGCCTTTAAATAAAATTTTCAAATAAAAAAATAATGTGAAAACTCTTTTTTTTTAACAAAATATTGTAAACTGACCCTTTTTTTGAGTGGGATAATATAGACTTGATATATAATCGACAATTTACATAAGTTTAGTTGCGTTACCGTACCGGAGAATAATTTCACAGGGCCATATGTCAATTTCAGGGGATTTATGATCATATTCGGTGATAATATGGTTAAGAAACGTGAAAATTTTTGAATTTCGGAACGAAATGTCCTGATATACTACACACCCTGACAAAGTCTCAGCGTTCATCTCAGTACTTTTACTTTATAGTACTAGTATTATCAAAACTTTACAAAGAATAGTTCTTATTACCCAATTAAACATAAATAGAAGTCAGATTTGACATGAGTGCATAGCACAAGAATAGTCAATCCTCAAAAAATAGTAATGAAACAAAAATTCGACAAGGGCAGCATCTTGAAGTCCCGTCCACGAGACTAAACATCACGAGCGATATCCCTAGCACATTTATTGATATTCTTGAGACGTGAGGAGCAAATGAAAACGACTGCTCTATCTTATCAGTTGGCCAGTGATAATAGCATGTGTGGAGAAACTAAAAAAGCATAAATCCCGAGGATAATTTTGAACCGAATATTGCAAAAAGCAGTGCAATCCGCGTGCAATGTCCGACATCTCTCCAGATAAGGCGTCACCTTCTGATTTCGGTGCGCTATAACGAACAGAGGGTGCTGTTTACTTTCTCAAGTTTCGGAAGTTTCCGAGGTTTCTGCAATAGTGGAGGTGAAATCAACATCGATCCAAAGGGAGGGACTGGTAATGAGAACATAGACGAACGCCTGATTATGACTGAAGCTTTACATTGCAGTTGTCTAACTCACATATTACTTAATTATACATGTTTATTTTTTAGTTCATCAATTATCCCTTTTTTGCACATCAATAAGCACACCTTTACCAAATATCAGCCAAAGTATTTCTTTCAAGGTTGTTGGGTCCTTGTTTCATCTTTACGATATTCTTCATAAACAAACATTATCTTTAAGCTCAAAGTGCAACTTATGAAATAAATTTGACAAATATTCTTAACCTGCATACATTATTAAACCTGCATCAGTAAACCCTGTGGCAAGGCCAGAAAAAATTTTCGGAGGGGATATTGAAATTTTTGGGGGATATGGGTGCTTGGGAAATTTTCCGACTTTGTGAGATCCCGAAATCTTCCTTGGCTAGGCTCTAATTAATATCTTATATCGCAGGGGTTTCCAACTTTAAGTACTCGAGGGCCGCAATCGAAAGCACGAGTAGAGTAGTGTCGTCCCGACCATCGTCCGTCCTTGTTCTCATCGAGGCCAATCGGCGCTTTGACTACTTCGAAAACTTAGTCACATAGATAAAACCTGTAGAATTGTTTGCAGATATCGCAGCAGAATATGACAAATCAAAGAGAGATGAGAGTCTATGTGTGATGATGAGTCAGGGTGCAGTTGAATGAAGATAGCGGTATCTTTTTAAGTTAAATGTTGGGAATCGGTGCTAGTAAATCATTTTGAAAAGGGTTAACCGTTAATTGCCTTCCCAAAAATAAAAAAGGGAGAGAATTAATATATAGTAAATGAAATAATTCCTATTATTTTAAATAATAACAAGAACAAAAGAATGACTATGGCGGGTGTAGATATGCAATTTACGACCTCAATTGCTTTTCTGAAACTGCAAAAAAAGAGAATATGTAATTTTTTTCAACAAGAATATAAAAGTAGAATTAATATTAATGAAACTTTAAGAAGGTTTAAAAATACTAATTCTAAAAAAATATATATACGGGTACTGGGTACCAAGGACGAGCTCTGTGCTCTCTCTTTTGATACTTTATAATTATTTCTTTTCTATGCATGCATGATCGTCTTCTTTTGTTTTTGTATAAATTATATTCTAAATTCTATTAGAGGCACCTTTTTTAGCAGATTTATGGTGTGGGAGTTATGATTTTGTATAGTGGTGGGAGGTGCAATAAACTCTGAAGCTTAATTACATGATATTGGCTGGAAACAGGATTCTAAAGCTCCAGGCCTCTACATTTTATTGATTTCATCTACTACACTAATTTTTTTATTTATATATATTAGGGTGTTTAATAAAGAAAGATTTTAAGAAACCCGTAGGAGAAAATCTTAAAGTAATCAAGCATTATAATGCAGCTTTGTGGGGGTTGCAGCAGCCAAATACGTTTCTCCTAGACCTTCCTGGCGTTAAAAAAAATCCTCTCTTGTTTACATCTCTCTTGTCAGATTCAAGGAAAATATAACAAGGAAAAATAATTTAAATTAATAATTTAATAAAAAGGAAAAATAATTTAAAAACATATAATCCAAGAGACTTCAAAAAGTATAGTGGAGTGCCAAGCTGCCAAGTGCTTGAGGATTGCAATCCAAAGCAAAGCACAAGTCTAGTGGTGGAATGGAAAATAATCAGTCTCCAACAAGGCCATATCCCAAGGGGTTCATCCCCCCTTGGAACTCTGAGTCATCTATCAATTAAATCATCACATATGCTCTAAATTTTATCATGCTTAATTAGGAAAAATAATTCAATCTTGTAATAATTAATAATTTTATCTTGCATTTTCGTGAGGTGAAGGATTTTCATTTATAAAGGGTAGTTTGTGAAAGTTCCAATTTGCGGCCCTCCCTGGAACCACTACTTGGCAAGTTCAAGTTATATCTTCAAAAGACTTGGCAAGAAGCACTGCCTACACAAAAAAGAATCTTTGAATTTAATCAGAACATTGAATATTTCTTCTGGATTGATTAGTTTACAGACACATACAATGAAAAGTAATCAATCAAGCTTCTTCTTTATTGCATGACTTTCACATATGAATTAGGGATTCTCATGTATTATCCCATAGACTATGCCGCTCAAACCGAAAACGTTACCAAAGCCCATTGACGGTTAAAGTTGTGCTGCTGAATATCAGTAGCAAAATTTTGGGCAGCTTAGGATTGAAAGGGTTGATATGAGACAGGATAAGGATCTGTTCATTATCTGATTTGGTTACCAAATTAGGTAATGAACAGCTGCCCAAAATTACCATTGAATCCCAATAGGGAATTTGGGGCAGCTGGGTCTAAAAGGGTTAATAACAAAGATTTACCGGGCAATCCAGACATTTGTCTAAATAACTAAATCCTGTTACATATTTTTGCTTACTGTTCTACAAAAATATTTCTTTAAAAAGAAATTTAGGTATCATATATATATATTGTATCAGCCCATAGACTGTGCTGCTGAATCCAAAAACTATTACCAAATCCCATTACTGTATGTGCCGTTGAATTACGAAACTGAAAAATTTCTACGTAGTATGTTATTAGAAACTTCATTGAATTAGGTATAAATTTATATCATTATAAGTCCATAGAATAATACAACTCAGGGATTTTATTGCTTGACCTTTACTTGAACCTGGAAAAGGGGAGAGACCCGTAACCAGATAATTGTTCCAGGGGGTTTGACTCGTAATTTTTAAGGTACCTCCTAATGTCCTAATTAATCCTTTACACGCAAAGTTTTATATCACTTATAAGTAGCATTTGAATTATGTTGCCCATAGTGTCAAAATTTAACAATACAATGTGAGCCCCAAGTAAAAATGAGAGTCTGAGGGTCACCCACAGAAAAATGTTAAAAATTTGCCACTAAAAGTAGTCTTTAAGTTCCATTTTGAGACCCCCTGGAAACCCAAGGGGTCTCAAAATCGAACTAAAAGACCACTTTTTGAATTTTGAAGAAACGAAATTAGGCCTCAAAAATTTGAGGGGGCTAAGGTGTCCTCCCGCTTCTTGTAATCGTCAGAATTTTCAAGGGAAAACACTGTATAACAGATGACAAAATTTTGGAGGGATTTGCTAGGGGGTTCTCCCCCAGAAAATTTTTAGAAATTGACCCTCATAAGAAGTGTTCAAATCTAACTCATTTTGAAACCCTTTGGATAACAATTGAAGAGGAATGCTCCATGTAAGTTGCAGAATTTTCAAGGGAAAAACAGTATAAAATTGATGTCAGAATTTCAGGGGGGTTGAACCTTAAACACCCCTTTAGATATGGCTCTGCAGTTTAGGGCTGAAGTAAACCGGGTGACTATCGTCGCTCAAAATTTACAAGATCCTTATCAAACGGTGGGAAGAAAGAAGGGGAGTTGAGGGGCAATGCACTAGACTACTCCTGATGCGGAGGAAAACGTGATTGTGACTGCGAGGCTTGTCAGTAGTCTACTGACAAGCCCAGTAGCGGATTTCTAAATAGGGTAACTAGGCTGAAGCCTACGGCGGCAAATTTTTGACGGCGTAATTTTTTTCTGCAAAAAAAAGAGAGAGAGAGAGAAAGGAAACACAAGCCCTAGAAAGACTGACAACGCTCTTTTCAAATAAGCACAATCCCAACCCCCACCCACAAATTTGAGGCCCTCTCATCTGGCCTGCGGATACCTTTCCATCTACGAAAAAAATTACGGATGTGAGGTACTCAATTAAATAAAAGATACAAGATCCCTCCCGAAATTCTGAAAGGGCTCCAAAATGAGTTAAAACCTTGTTTTTTAAGGGTCAAATTTAGAAAATTTTCTGGGGGAGAACCCCCAGGACCCCCCCCCCTTTTTGTACTTCAAAATAAATTAATCACATTAATTTCAGCAAAATGAGAATCATACCTTAAAATGCATTAAAAAGGTACATTAAACCTATTAATTACATATGCATAAAAAGGGCTTAGGGAGAATTTTAGGTGTCCTTCCCGGTGAAAAAATCTAGCTTTGGGCCTGATAATTACTCAATATTCATAGAGGATATTTGGGCCCCTCCTGAAATAAATTTTTATCACGCCACTGAGGTCCAAGATGTTAAAAAACTAGATAGGTACATGCGTGCATATATTTTAAATTAAAAAGTTTCTTTTTAAAATTAAAAGTTTTTGTAAATAATAAGAATTGTGATTTAATTGTTAGGTTGTATTTAATTGTTCTTTTAAAACCTAATTGAGAAGCCCCATTTGAACTACCCATGAGCCACCACTGATTGTGGCCAGTAGTTTGCCCCCAAATTGCTGTTTAATAGTTAATGCTACCCTCGGGCTGAAAAGTTTGGATACCCCTGCTTTAGCCGAATATTATCTACTTAATTATATTGCTAATTTAGGCTAGTTTTTGAACTTGTGGATATGAGTGCTGTTTCTGCAGTTAATCGTTCGAGACTCATAACTTTCTAGAAAATTACTAGCATATTTCCTATTTAAATGCCTAGTTTAATTTTAGTTTTGTAAGATATATAGCATACATATAGGTGGCAGTTTTTGTTTCAGCCTATAGGCAGCACATTTGGAAATCCGCCACTGGACTAGCCTCGCAGCCCCGATCGAGTATTTTGATTGCTCTGCTACAGGCCCTTCCGTTTGATAAGGACCTTAATAGTTTTGTGTGACAATAGTCGCCCAGTTTGTTTCAGCCCTAACCTCTTGTGCTTGTAAGTAAACAGACCCCAAACAGGAGTGGGCTCGGTACAGCTTCTATAAGAGTCATCCAGCCGCCATGTTTATCCACAGCTCCCACTGCAATATGCTTAAGTGTTTTCTTTCTTATATGATTTAGGCACAGCTGGAATAAGAGTCCTCCATTTGGCGGTATAGTATAGTTATAGTGTTTGATTAGTTATAGTGTATAGTTGGTGATCGAGACGAGATTGCCAAATGGAGGACTCTTATTCCAGCTGATCCATGATTTAAGCTTATGGGTAAATATGGTGGCTGGAGGACTCTTATTGAAGCTGTGAAGTGGGTTCTTCAGGTTCAAAAGACAAAATCTCAGAGCCAAGTCAGTAACACCAGGAATTTATTTGAATATCTTAGGAACATATTATCTGAATAATAAAGTTAACCTCAAGTGAATGGAGTTTACCCCCACTATTTTAGAACATTTTATTTTTATTTTTGTATATTGATGTTTTTTAGCCATCAGAGACAGTCTGTATGTCCTCTTGACACCATTTAAAAAAAGTCCCAAGTTTGCCTATGAACATATTCCTCTGGATAAAAACCAGAATCACAGAGGTACTGATGAAAAATCCCGTATATCCCATAGTATTCATTCCATTAAAATATTAAAATTTGATTCTTTACCCAAAGAGATCCATAAAAACAAATTCACGGCACCAACTTCAAAAGTAAACAAACCTGCATCATAGATGAGTCATCGAAGGAACGTAAGATTCAGTTAAGTTTTTGAACAAACATAAGAGATTTAAAGAGACTAAACTTAATTAATAACTCAAAAATCCTTAATACGATCAGTTCATAGTAATTTAATCATTCAAGTTATAAGTTTGAATGTCCAACCGAATTATTCCACAAATAAAAGGTTTCGGTATATTGTGATCAGCATTTTGTTAATCTCAGAAATGACAGGAATGCTATGGTATTGAATTAACAATGAGTTTTAAGTTTGAAACATATTGAATTTTCAAAAATCACTAACCTGTCAATCAAATAGATGCCTCAATCAGGATGTAAGTATTGAGATCGTACTTAACATTTCGAACATAAATCGGGAAAAAAATGTCACAAAAAACGTTTTTAGGGCGAATAAGTTCGTGTTTGTGCTGGTTTCGGAAAACAAATCCTGATTTTTGTTGGGTTTCTGGAATTAAAAACAGCTTTAACGCACTCTTTCGTCCTGGCAGGTACGAGAATCAGAATATTTTTACATTACACACTCAAGTTCTGCTGCTCATGCTGGATTCGCTTTCTCGTAATATTTCGTTGATGACGTCGTCGACACTACTAGGGTTGTAATAAGGAGAGGGTCAATTTCACTGATCGCCAAAGTACGCCAAATGGAGGCATACAGTTACAGAGCAGACCGATTTTCCAGATTTGGCTAAGTGGGTGGTGGGTGAGGGTGCTATGAAGAGATTAGGCAAAATTTGAGAAGAGGGATGTGGAATTTTTTGAATTATTTTTATTTAAATGATATAATTCAAGAATTATGATTAAATGAAACGTTGATGATTAAATGAAACTATTCAAGGGAACCTTTTAATTCTTCTCACAATTAAGTTAACCTATAACTTAATATAAAACAAAATACAATGTATTTTTCATTAATTTCATGTACTATTTAACTAAATTGAACGTATGAAATTCTCAACTTAAATTAATAAACAATACACTATTTTAAACGTGACCACTAATTAATAATAATCCAGCATTTCAGCCTTTAACCGAAACTCTTCTAAAAACGTGACGATATTCTTTCTTTATTATGATGTAAATAAAATGTCAATGTTTTATAGAAAGTTATCGAATTTCGAGCCTTTAGAGCAGAAAAATTTATCTATGCAATGCTAGAATAAAACTAGTAATAAATTGAGGCATTTAATTAATGGCTCTTTTACTTACTCTTTAACCGGATTTTCGCTTAACCGAATTATACCAGCTCCCATTTGAGCTGATTGATTGTTAATAGGGAGTCTACTCCTGTATCCCTATCACACGCTGTTTGAGTTTTACCACCATTGTTTTACATGTAATCAATATTTCTATAAGAAAATAAAAAACATAACTATATTAATTTATTTAAGGGCATAATCAATAGAATCCTGAGAAAATAACATTAATAAACAACTAGTAGCTATAAATTTTCTATTACCAAGAAAACTAAATATATGCTGTGTTATTCTATTAGTTGCCGCGGTTACTCGTATGCGAATGAACCAAATAAATAAATCGCGGTCTCCAGACTCCACTCACGTTTATCCACTAAATTTCTAAGCAACGAAAAATAGAATTTGAATCCTCACGCATGACACTTAATCAAAAAGTCCCTGTAGACAAAAAAATTTCGTGAATAAATAACCAGTTTATTTTGAACAATCCATAAATTTTTGGTCCCTTTCAGAATAACACAGCACGCTATGAAAAAGAATTTCACTGCTTCAACGAGCAATGCTTGGAATAATTAAATCATGACTTAATTAATTGATCAACCCCCACCTAGAAATTTAGAGATTGTAGAACTAAATATATACTTAGGGGCCGTTCAAATATTACATAAGCCAATGTTTGGTCCCCCTACCATAATTACGTAAGAAAACTGCCCGACCCCCCTTTGTTCTTTTTTTTTTGCACAAAATCTTTAAAAAATGCTTAGATTTCTAAAATTCATTGTTCTCCATGCACACTTAACCTATCGTTTATAACTTTTCTTGTGAAAAGTGCTTTAGAAGTTTTTCCTTGTTCAGTTTTTTAAATTTATTTTTGGTTGAATTTTGAAATTATTTATTACGCATCACTCATGCTCACCCTCCCACTTTTCAGGAAAACTAAGCAAATAGCCAACCCCCTCCCCCTTAGGCCCTTAGGTGCTTACGTAATATTTGACCGGCCCCTTATTTCGCTCAGTAAAGAAAAATTTTATGAATGATTTTGAGATTTTTTTTTCACATAATCTAAATTTAAGTAATTTCACTAAATTTCTGTATAAAACCTTTCAGCTCTTCGCTTTTCACAACACCTATTATTTTCAGCATCTTTTGTAACAAAATTTCTAAACTACGGAAAATGGAATATGAAGTCACTGTAAAAAATTTTCAATAAATAAAATATTGGTAAGTATATTTATTTATAAAATAACTATACAAGAGATGATTTCTTAGAAAAAAATATTTTAAATGTCGGATGAATTTTCGTTTCAAGTGTCAAAAACATAACATATACTACAGCCATTGAGAGTCTATTGAAAATCAAGTTTTGAGAAAATTGGGGGGGGGGACTTTTATAAAAGTAATGGAAATATTCGTTGTATATAACCACCAAATTTTGTAAGATTTCAGCTGAAAAAAAATCTTTAAAGACACTTGAATCGACAATTAAATTATATTTCTGCTTAGGTCACAGCACACAGCACAAAAGAAAAAAAAACAGAAAGACTAAAGACAAACAAAATAAAAAAGTATTATGAAACTGAGTCATTAAGGCAGAATATCAATGGAGTTAACATTCACTGGATAAAAAAGACAAAAACACTTTTAAATTAAATACAAATTTTATTTTGGCTTGTTAGGTTACAGCACAAAGAATGAGAAAAGAAATACCGATTAACTTAAATTTTAAATAAAAGAGTAAAGATTTTAAGAAATGTCCCACATTTGTAAATCTCTCAACGTACTGTACTGACTAGACTCATTCGACAAATTTGCAATGCTTACATTAACAAAACAGTTTTTTAAAGTTAATTTGCATTTAAAGTAACAATTAAATAATAATTACTACTGGTATAGTTAAATTTTATGGACAAAACATTTGAGGGGTATGATCGGGAAAGTTTTTTCTTCATTTAAATAAACTATTTCAAAACATTATGTTGCTTCCAACTTTAAATATAAATAAAAATCTATATTTTCTCATTTCCAAGGAGCGCACGTGGAATCACTGGTTAATGAATCCAAATAAGATTCAAAAATGTTTTTTTTTTATGATTTGAACATCATTCGAATTACGTGTTTAATTATTTTCCTCAATTTCAATTTCCAGCAACCAGATTACGAATGAATTTCTTGTTACTTTCAGCTTAACACCGGCACCTTTGTGTAAAGACGGAAATGCCAACTTTTCCGAGACATTTTGCATCTCTCAGGGCAACACAAACAAAAAAAAAAACAAGTAATTCGAATAGATAAGTCCACACCCTACCCTCTATTTTTATCAATGGTGTCAAGCGTCCCTCCACTTCTCAAATATTCCTTTGTTAGGTAAATAACCCCTTTCCTTTGTTAGGAAATAAAATGAAATAAATGCCCACTCGTTGCACTTGTGGTTGCAAGTGTGGCACGGGGTGTTGGCAATAGAACAGACGCCCCTTGCGATGTGGTCACCCATGGGCCGGCCTGGGCCTGCCGAAGCATGTCTACCTGATGCAATTTCCAGTTTCGGATTCGAAGTGTCGTGTCGTGACGACCTGCCCCTCTCAATTCATGGTCTTATGAGTATTAGTTAGTGTTTGTTTGCGCCGGCTATCAGGAAACAAAATTGCAACTGGATATTGCATGGCCATGGACATTGCATGATGAAAAACTGACTATCTAGTGAATCACAGCAGCTAAACAAGTGTCATGGAAATAAAGAAAAAAAATCTCAATGTGCTCTGGAAAGTTTGATGATTCGCAATAGGTTGGACCAAAAAAATTTTTTTAGGTCTGGGGTGGCAAAAGTGTGTATTGGTATCAATAGTCGTATGCGAAATTATAGGGGAATAATACGACAACTTCTAGAGGTTGTGCACCGAGCTTGAAATCTAGAAATATTAGAAAAATACACCCATGACTAAAAATAAGTTGTAGATAGCAAACTTTTTTAACTGAAGTTTACTTGTTTAAATCAATCTTAAAAGATATTAAGAAGGTAAAAATAGCTCGTAGCTTTTTTTTTCTCCCACATGCACTATTGTCTTATCGCTTGGAACTGTTAAAAATTATTAGTTAACAGGGGGAGAGAGACGCAACGCGTAATAGTAGTGAGAAAATAGCTCATAATAGAGCCTTCCATGGAAAACCTTAAAAAAGAAAATATTTTTCAACTGTACCAAATAGACATAATGACAGAAAAAAAGTCTACCAGTATAAAATGAACGGTAGTGTGTTTTTTCAAGATGTCTGTCAATACTATTAAAATCAAAAAAATTGTTCAAACTTTGAATTAAAAGCAAAAATAGTAACTTTTAGTAATGAAATTGATTTCTAGGTACATAGTATTAGTAGTTTCTCCTGTGTATAGTTATGCATATTTAAGTAGAATTTAGGACCAAAAAAAACCTAAAGTTGATTGTTTTCCAAAAGGGCGGATGATAAAAAAGTGGAATTTAATTAATTTTAAAAATGTTTCATCATAAAAGTCCCCAAGAGTTTATTATTGAGTTTCACCAACAATACATACATATTTTTTTTTTCGAAATCTATCTCAGAAAAAGAAAGGGGAATCAAATGAAGAATTAGTTAAAAAAAAACAAATATTTAGAATCTTAAAAATTTCCTATATGACCATATTTAACTACTCGTTCATTATATCAAAAAATTAGGATAACAAATGAATCTCTTATTTTTATTTTCCCCTGAGTTTTCCAATGAAGTCAACCGTTACATCTCAGGACACAAAATGGACTTGTCACATACTCATGCTTCTGATGTAACTTCCAGCTTGAGTTTTGCAAGGCAATGAGTGGGCATCTTGATTCATGGTTTCAAATTGCCAGGAAGCAAAAGAGGAGACAATGGCTTACGTGGACCCGACCTATCAAAAGTCACAAGACTACTTTTTCATGCGATTTCAACATTTGTATTTAAAAGATACTGAGCATTTTAAAACACTATTCTATATGTATTATATTCCGGAAGCGAAAGAAACAAGAGACACAATCACAAGCGTAAACCCTCAATACTTAAATTTCGATGGGGAGGAATAGGTTTTAGGTTTTAGTCATTTTCTTATGTGTCAAAAAACAACTATATACTGAACTTGAATGCCCCAGTATACTTACTAAGTAAGATGTAAGATATTAGCTTAGAAATAGTTGCACACAATGTTAAGAGATATTACTTGACATTTCAGTGATATTAAAAATCTTAAAATTTATCGGGGTTGATATAAAATCAAATAATATCGTGAGCTACCAGAGGCATGATTGAGAAGTTTGCTCTGTTTCCTTTACCCGGGCGTCCCAAAAGTTTTGTTATGCATTGATCCCAGGAAATTTAAGAGTATTATAAGAAAACTGGTATAAAACAACCAGATGGGTTCACTCTTTTTTTGTACGAAAAAAAATTGTTTACATTAGGTGTAGTTACTGACCATTTTTTTTTTAATAACCTGTAAAAAGTATCAGTGGACTCATTTTACAGTCAGTAAAGTTAGAAAAAGAATTTTAATTATGGTAATCTCGAGGATTCCATTTAAAAATTGAGTAGCTCATGGTGGTATTTCTGTAAGTGAACAACGAACCTTACGAAAAAAGAGTATCAACATGTATGATGTCATTTCTTTGATGAACACCATAGGAGTGGGTAGAAAAGTTAAATTATATTCTTAATTTATTCTCGAAAGTAGAGTTGTTTGTAGTACTCTCTTTCGAATGTAAAAGGAGAGTAAGATGTACCAGACAAGGATGTGACATCATGTCCTGTTTTTGACAAAGTTTTTAAAGTACAGAAATCATAGACAAAATCACGGGCTTCGTTGACGGGGGGATGGGAGGGACGCGTCCCCCCCCCCAATATTTAAGAACTTTTAACAATTTTTTTAACTTAAAAAGACCACAAAAATTTTCTCTCAAAAATTTTAAACTTTTTTCAAGTTAAAAATTTGTTTGTGTCAATTCAATTTGTTTGTGTCAACAATTTTATTTCAAAACCCCTAAGTCTGAATTATTTTAATCTACACAAATTATATATTTCAGAATTGATCGTTCTGCATACAGAAAGAAAATAATCGGCACTTTTCATTCCCGCCTTTTGATAAATTCTTAATATGTAATTCTTTGAACTGGTATTATGAAAGCAATGTAAATTTTACATTTGTGTTTATTAATTATGTGTTCCTGGCACGGGCGTCGATCCCAGGGGGGACGTGTCCCCCCAATTAGGAACATTGTTCTAAATTTTGAGAAAAGAGAGACCGAAGAGACTGAAAAATTCCCTGAATGTGTTTCTCCATCCTTGGGGAATCCCAAATACTTGGGACGTCCCCCCAGTGGCGGATTTCAAAATGTGCCGGCTATAGGCTGAACCAAAAATTGCCGCCTATTCACTGTAAAAAATTCCCGTAAAATTTACGGTTTTAAACTGGCAGCTGGGTTGGTTGGGGAAAACCGTAAAAATTACGAAGTAAATCCATAAAAACAATGGTGTTTTACCATTTTAATCCATGTTTGTTGTTTTACAAGGTAAAATACCGTTGTTTTTATGGATTTATTTCGTAATTTTTACGGTTTTCCACAACCAACCGAGCTGCCAGTTAAAAATCGTAAATTTTACGGGATTTTTTTACAGTGTGCACATAATGTCAAAATTTTACAATCTTAGCTAAAAATGGGGGTCTGTGGGTCAGCTCCAGATTTTTTTTTTAAATTGGCCTATAAAAGTAGTGATTTAGTTGATTTAAAGACCCTTTGGGTAACATTTGAAGAGAACGGTTCCTTGTAAGCCGCACAATTTTCAAGGTAAAAAAATTATAAATAGGCGTCAAAAATTTCGAGGGGGCTGGGGGTCCACCCCCAGGAAAATTTTTAAAATTTTCCCCTTTAAACTAGTGTTTTATCTCATTTGAAACCACTTTGGGGAACAAGCAAAGGGAACCGTTTCTTGTAAGCGGCAGAATTTCCAAAGGTGTTTTAAGTCCTTTTGAGACTTTTTTGACAATTTTTTATATGTTCCGCGGACCGAAACAAATGGAGAGGCGGGCTGGAGGTTTCCCATATGTGGTCTAAAGAAAGCATAGAATAATAGATTTGTTACTTTGCTGAATCAAACTACTCAAAACTTCTGGGTGGGGGTTGGGATTTTGGTTACCTGAAAAGAGCGTTCTTCGTCTTTCCAGTGCTTGTGTTTCCTTTCTCTTCTTTTTTTTGCGGAAAAAAAATTCCACCGTCAAAAATTTGCCGCCTATGAAAATTTGCCGCCGTAGGCTTCAGCCTATCTAGCCTATTTAGAAATCCGCTACTGCGTCCCCCCCCCAATTTTCAGGAGCCGACGACGCCCATGGACAAAATTATCTCAGATTATATTTAAATTAAAAAATGTGAAGAAAATATAGGAATATAAAGCTAGTTCTAAATAAGAAATTTGTATTTTCCCAACTTTTGTTCAATCTAATTAATATGTTTGAGTCGTCTCCTTTGAAAAATATTTAAGTTATGTTTGGTATTAAACTCAAATCTTAACTGTAGGTTTTTTCTATGATTTTTCGAAATAGTTTTTTTTTTTTTTGTATTTCTGCCTAAGCGGTATCCTTGAGTGTGAGTTTGCTTTTGATTATATTGATCACATTATCAAAGATACATAGTAGCTACATGGGGGAAATTAAAAATTGTTGGCGCTTTTCAAAACACGCAGAACTTTCCCCCCGATTTTTTTTTTAAATTCAAATAAAAAAAACACAATAACCTTCATTGATAACGAAATTTGAAAAAAAAATTCTTAGATAGTTTGAAGGAAATATACCCCCTTCAATTCTTTGGATACCTATTTACAAGGGCGTGTAAATTGATTTTTATGGTGTCGACTGTCGATTATTATATAGGACAGAAGCGTTCTGGCTGATGTTGTTTAGGAGTTTAGGATCTTCTTTTCAATGTTAATGAAGTCCTCAAACTAGCCCAATTTAGGTAAAATAAAAATTGCTCCTAAAGTATTAAAATAAAACCTTGTAATATTTAGAGCTTCAAATTATTATTTTTATTTTAAAGAGCTTTAGGGAGTCTCATCCTTAATTGCTATGTAAAAATATAGAAATTAGTCCTAATTCTCCCTTCTTTACCAGTTACAAATTCGCAAAAATATCAAAAAATACCTTTGAATTCACAGAAGAAAATTTATATATCAGATCTAAATTACATTTGAACTCAATTATTCGCTTTAAAACGCTTATTTCAAGACAGAGGCGGGCGTAGCCAAGGGAGAAATTTGGAGATATGGGATATTCCCCCCGAAAGAAAGTCAGAAGTCAGAAATTTTCCGCTTTTGACCATAGGAACTAGGATAGGAAAAGACCCATTCGTATTTTTTTTCGCGGCAACCCAACTATTTTGAGATAAAAGTGAAAAAATGAGATATTCAGTACAGATTCCAAAACAAAAACTAATCCTAATCTAATCCGTACCGAAACCTGCATCGAAACTATCTCCAATGATCGAAACCGAAATATTCGCCAAACAGGGATTACGAACAATAATAGGATTACTCTAAGTTTAAAACATCCGCCAATGAACGAACGTGAGTTTGGTTTCATGACGTCACTATAGACCAATCAGAACGTGCAGCTCCTACAGGTGTCTTGTTTATTCTCAAGATCTGAATGGCGGGAAAATAATATTCAGGATACGCATGTTTTGTTTACAAACAATGCTTTCTTCTTCATCGAATGTTAACTTATTTTCTCAGTGAGATGAGTATTTATCGTGTCTTTCCCATAGAAAACATCAATTTACTTCGTCAAACCCAAATTTCTCGTTCTGCAAATGCTGGTGAAAGCTGTATTCTTTTGGGAGAAAATACTCGGTGAGTTCGAATTATTTTGTATTTGTGTAAAGAGTAGTAATGTGGCTATTTTCCATGTTAACGTTATTTAGGTGTAATAATCAATTGAATATAATCTTTGTTCCCCACATTTTCAGTAAGTGATCTTTTTTTTAAAGCTTTAAGGTTAAAGCTTAAGGTTTTTAAAGCTTTAAGTGCCTGTAGTTAGTTAGGTCGTTGATATCACTTGTTGTTGATATTGTCCCAGTGCTCTAAGTAAAACTAATATTTTACCATACAGTGGATGTTTAGGAAATGTACTCAATTACTCATGAAATTTTATTTTACAATAGTAAAAAAATCAAAACATAGTGATCAGACTTTTATAAAATGTGAAGAAGAGGGAAAAGAACTTTCCTGTTCTGGAAACAAAACCTAAATAGAAATTGAGGTTTTCGTTTTGCTTTTACTTATCACAAAATCCATATAGCTTGCTTTCTTAATACATTTCTTAACTACCACCTCTAATCTAGTAAAACCCAGTGCTGAGATTAAGTTTGGAGGGAGACGTGGGCAAACACTGATAAATAAATGGTCTAAGTGCAATGTGCATCTGAAGTATCAGTTCTTACATATTTTCCTGTCTATTTATATTCGAATAATTTGTCGAATGTGTGGGGTTTCGAAGTATACTAGTTGCAAGTAATAACACCACATTTAGAGGACTCCAATATTATTTATTATAGACTAAGAAATATACGTCAAGCATCTTTGAGATTTGGCTCCCGACTGGGGGTTGCTACATTTCCCCAGGGGGTGAAGACCTTTGGCTGTGGTGGTGAGGATTTTATCTCCCTTTTGGGGATTCACCACAAATGTATATTTGTAATATTATGAAATAAATATTAATTAGCATTAACGGAATTTACCAAAAAAGTGCTCGCAAGCTACTAGTAGCTCGAGATAGATGGTTTGGCGATTCTTCTTGGAGACTTTTTTAGTGCTACTACTCTTGGCACCATTACCTACTATACTCGCTGGGTTGCTGGAAAATAAATTATCACCCTAGACCTTAGTTGGCTTGGCAGTGCCATAAAAACAAGTGGCACCCAGTTGTAGCATGAAACCCTTTTGTATTTATTAGGATAAAGAGTAGCTTTCTTCCCTCTCACACACTATACTTTTTTTCAAACTTACCTTTAACCCAGGGCCGGATTAACCATGTCGGGGCCCCTAGGCAATGCACTTTCGGGCCCCTTTTCTCTTACCTTTCTAAAATATGTTTTAAAACCACATCGCAATATTATGCTTTTACTACAGTGAGAAGGCTTGTTATCACCATGTTCAATAATGTTTTGCTATAAAACGTTAGCTAAACCAAACTATGAACCGTAATGAAAAATGTTTGCGGTTAATACATGCCCTCAAGCAAAAAAGAGGGGTCTGGGGGTCCTCCCCCAGAAAATTTTGTGAAATTTAAACCTGAAAAAGTTGTATTTTTACTAATTTTTTTTTGGATATTTGACACAGGAACCTTTCTGTTTGGGTTACATGAGGGTTTCCGCTTGTTCGCCATAGAGCCCGTGTTTTTGGGGGAGGGTTTATTTATTCAACAGGTACCTAAGGTACCCCCTTCTAGTACTTTTTATAGTACTACGTTAAGTTTTAGATCATTTACAGGTAAAAATTTAATCAAGTTCAACTTTATGTAAGAATTTAGTGTTCAATGTGGAACCCAAATAAAGGGCGGCATGGTGGACCTCTGTTCTCCTCGAGCTACGGAGAAGGTTTTTCCGGGATAGTATGCAGTCCATGGCCATCATGAACAACATTCGATACCGGGCAGCAGCTGACAGGCAGGATTGACAGGGAACTGAAAAAAATCCATCACCACTGCTCGCGATGTGCGGACTACAATTAAATTATGAAATTTCTTCTTTTTTATTTTAATGAAATTTTTTTACCGTGAACCGCCGGGGTTCTGTATGAACTAGTATGAACCACCAGTGCTTTAAACATGGGCGTAGCCAGGTTCCATGTTAGGGGGGGGCAAGGATACTTACCTTTGCCCCATAGCATGGTCTCAGGTCCCCCATGGGGGTACCCGGTACCCCGTGTACTTTTACATGTTAAATTTTAGAGTAATTATACGAAGGGTGTGAACTTTTGCACTTTGCACACTTAACGTAAATAATAGTGTAATTAATTTGTGCTATAAGAAAAATGGGGGGATCTGGGGGTCCTCCCCCAGAAAACTTTTTAAAATTTGCCCCTTAAAGTAGTGTTTTAGCTCATTTTTAGACTCTTTGGCCAGAACAGAACCACCTCTTGTAAGTACTAAGCCACATACTTTTCTAGGAAATTTATGTGGCTAATGTCTAAAAGTATAATTTGTAGAATCTAATCGAGTTGAGTTAAATTCAATAAATTTTATCTATTTTATTTTATGTTACCGGGTGAAACTTTCGTATGTTTGGACATTAAAAAAACATCAAGCTTTAGGAAAATACGCAACTGCTTTAATTACATAATAATTTAGAAGAGAATAAAAAAGAATACAAAGTTACAGTTAGTCTGAAAATAGTCCGAGCAACTTTGTATCAACTGTTCAAGTTGTTGCAGTTACTTGAATAACCATGATATAAGATATAACAATAACATTTAACAGTAACCTACACACACGCAACACGTAAGTACACAGTTGGAACCCGAGGGAAAAGGCACCGGGAACACCGGGATATGAAAAAGTTACCGGGAACACTGGAATGTGAAAAAAATACCGGGTACATCGGGATGTGAAAAATTACCGGGAACATCTGGATGTGAAAAATTACCGGGAGAACCAAGATATGAAAAAATACTGGGAACACCTGGATATGAAAAAGTACCGGGAATACCGGGATGATTGGTAATTATGGTTACAGAAAATTAGACATGTAACTTGAGAAAACTTTAAAAAAATAAATTGATACACTCGACCCGTGCAAAGCCGGGCATATCAGCTAGTAAGATATAACAATAACATTTAACAGTAACCTTAAAATGTAAAAGTAAAACCGTCCTGCTTTCTCAAATATTATTTAGCTTTTTTTTCACTCTTAAAGAAAAAAATATCTTATTAGATATTTTAAAACAAATAGTTTATCCCCCAAAACTAAGATGCAGTACTAAGTTCAACTTACTTTAATTGCTGGTGATGGTGCTGGATTAAGGCTTTACATAATACGTCTAGATATCAATATGGAGGACTGAAATACGTACTCTTTTTAAGTTCAATGCTGGAAAACTAAATCACATATCTTAGACTGAAGGGTATTTTCTGCAGGAATAGCCAATGACCACACGGCTTTCTTTCTATTCGTTGAAAGGTCAGCCAAAGCTTGGAAATAATAATGGCTGGGTTCACAAAAGACCCCTCTGTTTTGTGTAAACACTTGAGAATCATGTTGAAACAATTTCCTGACACACCCAGACACCTGAAGCCCCCTTGCTTGTTTGAGTCGTTGAGTGCCGAAGATTTATGATACCCTTTCACACCCCAATCCATTGTCAAAGGCAGAGGTGTACGTATAATTGGATTTTGTGGTTTAGGAAGTGCACGTTTACCCCCCGCTGGCTCCTGTACATGAACAACAGGTGTGACCAGTAACAAGTTTACTTTACCCCTTATCTTATCTTGGGGCTGTTTGTCAACTCTTCCTATTTCTAGCCGTTCAATAGATTTCCACTCCGCGGGAGGTGGTCAACTGGGGTTGTATCTTATCTCGTATCTATGAATTTGTCAAATATTTTGACTGGCCCGGTCGTTTGGGGAACTAAAAATGCTGAATGAAATTAATTCTGCGTGAATTCTTCCGCCACATCTCACATATAAGCTCGGTTTTTTGGCACATATTCATTAAAAAAAATTGAAGGGTTTCAGCTTTAAAAAAATTTTTCAGAAAAAAAAAATTTTAAAAATGTTTTTCAATTTTACAGAAAAAAAATAATTTTGGGGGAATATATCTGAAGAGATAAGATAAATTTAGGGGGGGGCAGCTGCCCCCCCCTGCCGCCCCCTGGCTACGCCCATGGCTTTAAACTATGGAAAATGGAAGAAAGAACATAAAAAAGTTAGGAATCCTAAGTATATAAAAGAATAATTTTTTCCCCAGAACTTTAGTTTTTGTTTTTTGCATTTGTAGCATGCAAAAGATATAATTTATAGGGAATCTGAGAGGTCCGTCTGTGGAACCATTTTAGACGATTTTTTCATGGGCCCCTTGCTTATGTCCGGACTCGCACAAAAAAAATCTTTAAATTTGATTTTAACTCAAAGATACATTTCAAGAGAAATTCTCTGGGGAATGGGTGCCCATACAAAAGAGCAAAGGGGGGCCTATGTGCAGGCCCCTCTCGCAATCCATTTTAGAAGTCACCCAAATGAGTTAAAACATTTCACTTAAGAATAAAATTTCAGAACTTTTTCTGGGGAGGACTCATAGACACCCACTTTTTGCTTGAAATTCCAGTATTTTATGCAAGAATTTTTGCATGAAGTACTCGTGAGGGGCCCCTTTGAAATAATTATGAACCAATCCCTCATAAAAATAGTCTAGTTACTGCTTGAAAAAAATATAAATATTAGTTACTACTTGTAAACATTTTTCTTAGACCCCTTCCTGAATTCAAACATATGGGCACCCACCCTCTGGGGACGGGGCCCCTAGCTGACGATGGGCCCCTAGGCAGTTGCCTACTTTGCCTATTGGATAATCCGGCCCTGCTTTAACCTAATTTTGTCTGACCAATTTTCAAGTAATACGACTTATTTTCTGGCAACATGCAATACATTCATGGGCATCCATAAGATGGAATTCAGAGGAAGGAACAAAATATTTAAAAAAAACCACTATTACCTCAATTCAAGAAGACTGCCCAAATTGTTGTTAAATTTTATAAGGACTGAAAGGGCAATTATCATTGTGATCTGAGAAATAAATGATTTTTTTATACTTTTTGTAATTTAACTAAGATTTGTTTTATTTAGGATGTTAAAGTACCTATACTTTATCTAGATATTTTTCAAAATCACTTAGAAAAACAAAAACTTTAATTACCCAAAGTTTTTTTGCACAGCCTTTCTTGATAAAATTAATATGTTGTTAGGAGGTTGCAAGTTCCACATTGATTGTAGCCTCAAGTCTGTGAAGCCTTATAGATTCTAGAATTCAATTTTACTTTTCCTATTTTCTTTGGTGGCAATAACTAAAGTGTGAGTAACATTGTTTCAGTGTCTTAGACAATTTATTTTTTAAATAGATGGCTTATATAAAATTTAATGAGTTCTTGCTCAGATTAAACTTAAGTGTTCATGAAGGGTGCCAAGAATCTTATAAATAGGTCATTGTGTAATTTTGGGAGCAGTAGCATGTGATCCACTAAAGCCCTTTATACTTATGAAAAAGTATTCAGGGGTCGATCCAGGTTTTATTTTTTGGGGCCCATTTTTGTGAAAAAGAAATTATTTTTGTAAAAACTAAAGTCAAATTATATTTTAATTTTTATCGTAAATGCAATTTATCGTAGAAAAATGTTTTTGATTTGAACCCCCCCCCCCAAGATTTTGTGAATGTTTTCTTGCAAAAAATCATTAAAGCTAATTTGAAATTTGTGAAGGAACCGTTTTTGGAGGTGGAATTTTGGGAAGGGGCAGCAAAAGGACCCCAATTTTCAGCTGGATCGACCCTAGGTATTATGGTCTTTATACATGATATCTTTTTATCATGATATTATTGTTCTACTAATAACTATTTAGTTTAATTTTAAAATAATTAAAAAAATAATAATTTTTAAAAGATCAAGAAAAAAACACCTTTAGAGACTCTCATTGTAGCTCTTGTGTATTTTTAAAATGTTCACCCCTCTGTTAATTAGCCCCTCTGTTTCAATTAAAATTATTCTGCATTTTTTACTAAAATATGCAAGAAGAAATAATTTCTTCATCCGTCAATCCTCTATTCATTTATTTAATGTCTAAAGAATAAAATAATTTAATTTACACTGTGTAACTTTTTACCTCCTCTTTATTTCTATCTTAGGAATTGCATAGCTCTTTTTTTATTCATTCCCAATTTTTTTCTTTACTCTCTAAAGATAATTGTTTCTCTAGAAGCTCTGGATGCGTATTTTTCAGTCATTTCCACTTATTGGTTTAGTTTAGAACATTTAGTCTTACTATCTCCCCGATGAAAAGATTGGAATGCATCAGCATAATTACATAAAATTTAAATGAATTCTAGATATCTTTTAGGAGGCTAATGGAATTACAAAGTGTGATGTACCGTTTTTTAAAAACCATCTTAGCTTTTTCCAAAACAACGCACGTCTTAATTTTTTCTTAGTATCCCTTTCCCCAGCAATCTGCTTAACAATGGCAATCCAGTAATGGCTCTTGAAAAGAAAATCGTAATCACAAAGGCGTGTCCTCTAATTCTTGACGCTGCCAAGATGATTCATGGTCCTTAAAATGGGTCAGCTTAGCTCGCACCGCTACTTTTAATATCGAAAATACTGACCGCTTATAGCGCCTCTGTTAGTTGCTATGAGACTGCATATATTAACCGACAGCCAAAATAAACGTCTGCTGGAGCTGGCTTTAGCGCTGCCAATTTAATGCACTCTCTTCGGCGAAATCGTTCTAAGATTAGAGGATGATTTCATTTCAGGTAAAGAGAGGCTTAGAAAAGGGCCGGGTAAAGCTAGGGGCGCTGTTTGGTTTGGAATGGCTTTAATGGAGTCTTTTCTTTCTTGTCTTCGTGATGTTTCGATTTAAATGTTTGTGTGAGAAGGAGATGGTTGTGCGGTAGTAAGAATATGTTTAATTTGCCTTTTCGTGAGTGAAATCCAGAGCCTGATTTCTGGGAGGGCATTCAGGGCACTTGCCCAGGGCCCCCATTTCAAAGGGGCCCCCAAACTGCTTAAAAAGCTAAGAAAATGCGAAATAAGTGTAAAATAAACTTTCTAAGCTTATAAAGCTTTTGAACAAACAATTTTTACGTAGTGTTTACAGATGATTGATTTTGTTATTTTAAGTCAAATAAATTTAAGTTTTATTTTAAACATGTCGGGGGCCCCCAAATATGTCTTTTGCCCTGGTCTCCCAAACTTGTAAGTCGGGCCCTGGTGAAATCACTGGTTTCTACCGATTAGGAATTGTCAGAGAATTTTAACTAGGTAAATAAAAATATTAAATATTTTTGCTAAAGCATAAAAAACCTTCAGAGAGACCGGAAAATGACCACATTTTATGTCAGCCATGGGCTTATTTTTGAGGGGCATAATGGTTGTTGTTGTTGTTTCTTATGCCACTTGGAATATCCAAGCTCCATCCGCAAAGCGTACAGGATTTAAAGCAAAGGGGGTGCGGCTCCTGAGAAAGTGAGGCCCATGAAATGGCAGGAGTCCGACTTAAGCCTCGGATGATAAATGTCGCCACCATCTATCACCACCTCGGACCCACAGATTTAACGAGCACGTACTCCGCTTATACTCGGTGGGTCTTCAGCGGTGTCGGGAATCGAACCCGGGACCCTCCGATCCCGAAGCCGATGCCGTAACAATTTACTCCTAACTCTTCCAAAATTTTAATTTTCTTAATTGTAAATTATATTTGCTGTACAGCAAGAGGGCAAATCCAGAGGGAAGAACTTAGGGGCATATAGTGTCTGAACTGCACTCCTTACATATTTTCCCCTCATATTTTTTTCTCGTTATTTGTCCACTTCCAAGAAAAACAGAAAAAGGCTAAGATTTAGTTATGTAACGATAGACTTCTTTTCCCTACTCTTCCCGTAGTAAAGAAAAGAATTGGGGAAAAGAAGTTATGTATCGTTTTTATAAAATTATTTTATTTATTTATTTTCAAAATATTTGTTTGATTAGCATTTTGACACAGAATTCACACGGAATAGACTGGATGAGTCAGTGAATTTTATTTAAAAAATTTAGAGGGGGAGGGTTTTGATTCGGAATATTTTTTATCATTACGTGGTAGGATGTGCTTTTTTTTATTGGTGCTATGAAGATAACGCAAATCAGGATAATAAAGTAGATTTTTTTTTTTTTAAATAAAGGGATCTCCAATTCAATGCTGGAGACCCTATAAGGTTCTGTCTGTATTTTGGTGAGCATTAACTTACTGTGAAGCTAGACTTGTTTGATTGCTTAGTATGCAAAACAGGGTGCATAGAGGTGCTGATAGGAAGAAATAAAATTAGAGGAAAATAAGTGGTGTGACGGATTCAAATCTATTGTGGAGATGTCTTTAAAAAAGGATTGCCTTTGCGGACTTCAATGAAATGTCTACACACACTTGATTTATTCTTACACTTTTTACCCATAATGCCTGATGGATAGCAGTGTTCAGTTCAGTGCAGAGTTCACACTCTCTCAGCAAAACTAAAAATAGGTCCTTTATTTTACTAGAACCTTGGAGGATGGATGTTATAAAATTTTTTCTGAACAGTGCTGAAGCAAAGCATATGTTCAAAATGAGGGGCTGAGAGTCTTCTCCAAAAAATTTTTTGAAATGTTTGAAAAAATTAATGACCATTAATGACCAATTTTCAAGGGCATTGTGAAGGGAAATATGGCCTTTTAGGAGCAGTTAAAATTACAGTTTGGGTGGGAACCCTTCTGTGATATCTTTTGCCCTATTTTTGTTTTTAAGGCTACAGTAATTGATCAATAAAATAAAATATGCAAATTTCAAATATATCCTGTGAAAAGTTTACTAAAAATTTGCCTATTTGACGTTTATTTTTAAAAAAATATACTGGAAAAATTTCTTTAAAAACATAGTGGAAAATTTTCCGACCCACATCACTACTCCCAATGTCTATGACTACTCCTAACTGTTTTATAAACAGTAAACACCTCCGAACGATCTAACTTCCAAAACTTTTTTTCCTGATTGTAGTATCTTTAAGCTCGTGCTGCCATCTGTGTGAAGTCCTAAAATAAATTACTAAGGCATGGCATAAATTAATACTTGCACTAGTCTTATGATTAAAATAGCAGAATTAAAGTTTTCATCCCCTCACTTTAAGTTGTAAAAATATTGTATATTTTTCTGTAAATTTATTAATAAATTTGATGAAAAGCAAAATTTCAAGTTGGCTTTTGTTTTAAATGCTTCTATTTTTCAATTTATTTTAAATTTTATTGAAATGTTGGTTTGATATTCGTAAACATTACTTAAATATATTGGCCAAAGAGATATTTACTGCAAAATTTTAAAAAAAAATTAAAATTTTTAAATTTATTTAATTATTATTTAGTTGACTAATAAGGGACTCTGCGCCATGCTCGCGATCTCTTTGTACATTTACCAACTCTAATGACCACCCTCCATCCAATCTAAAATATTTTATTTCTTGTATCACTAATTTATTAGAAATCCTTCCAAAAAAATCTTTATTTTAAATAAAGGTTTTTGGAAGGTGCTACTGCAGTGCTAAAATTGCGGGGGGACGCGTCCCCCACTTCTATTTTCACTAAAATCCATCCCCCCACTTCTTAATTCCACAAAAGTTCATCCTCCCACTTCTAAAACCACTGAAATTCACACGCCGCTTTTTGAAAAACATACAACTTTATTAAATACATATCTTTATTTTGTTGCATATCCCTTTGGTTAAGCTTTTTATAATTCCCACGCTGTTTTATCATTTTGAACCTAAGATTTATTATTTCTTTCTTCGATAGGCAAACAAAGTCAAGGCACAATGTTTCAAGAACTTTTTTTGAGCGAAAATATAGAAGCATGTCAAATATCAAATATCTGTCTAGATACATCAGTTCTTGTAAGAAGAGAGTTGATGTATTGAAACCAATTAGATCAAGTTCTAAAAAAAGTTAAAAGTTGTTTTAATTTTTTCGAACGTAAAATTTTTGAAATTAATTTTTTAAGAATAAAAGCAGGCTGTGCAAAATCGTAAGAAAGTACAAAACAACGTGGTTATTGCTCAAGTTTATATTTAAAACCTTCAAAAGAACAATATATTTGTTTCTAATGCACCTTATTTTTCACCGATTTGGATGTCTTACCCCCCCCTTTTATAACTGATGTATGCCTGTTATTTCCATCTTTCACTGACGAAGGGGATCCATGGTTCCCCGATTGTATGTTCTTTTCAAGGTTTTAAAATATAAACTTTTGCAAATAACCACGTTGTTCTGTACTTTCTTATTAATTTTTTAATTGATATTTTTTTTCCAATTTCAATGGAATATTCGTATTTTAGCACTAAAAAAATAGTACATAAATATGATTCAATAAGTCCCGATTACTATTACTTGACTTTTTGAAATTTGTTTTGGGCCATTAAAAAATTGGGATTTTTTAAAAATCCTCAACAATTGCAGAGTGGAATCAATCGGTTTTGAAATCTACACTGTTAACTATATTAGAAACCATCAAAACATTTAAGATATAGTATACGTGATTTCGCACTTTTCGGCTTGGCTTGGCACCCAAAAGGAAACTTCTCCGCCACGATACTCGTATCGAGGAAAAACGGGTTTTACAGGGTATTGTGTGCTTGTAGGAAAAGCCAACCCGGTTTCTTTTTTTTTGTGCTGCCTTTTTTTTTCTGTTCAGATCTCTGGATAACTAGAGTGCATCGAACACCCCTATGTTTAATGTCGTTTCGATATCTTCTCTGGGGGCCTCCGGCCACCTGAAATATTCTCCTGCGAATATCGAAGAAATTCTGTGTAACGAAACGTCGAATTCTTAAAATGTCTTTTATAATAAAGTAAATAAAAAATACCATCTTTCTTTCCTCTTTCAATTAAAAAAAGTGAATTATTGAAGGTACATTATAAAACACGCGTGTAATTATTAATAAATTTAATTATCAATTAATTAGTTAGATTTTACCATACCAATTTATATTCAACACTACCCTCAATATTTAAGATATGTATTAATAAGCATTGTAAAAAAGGACGGGATGTTACTTCATTTTAGTATCATCCTCAACCAGATTATTAAGTTAGCCCCCCCTTGCTCACGTACTAGATTCGCCTTTGCTGTGTAAGAAAGTCAGAAAAGTTATAAGATTAGTTTCTGTGGATTAGGGAAATTTAATTTCAGTTTCTATTGTCACCCTGGAAGAGATAGTTTTGTTCAGCAACTCGGTAATTGAGAACTAGTCAAATATCGGAGAGCATTTATTTCAAATTAGTATTTCTAGAGTGTATGTCTGCTAACAAATACTGAAAACATTTTTAATGTTACTTATGGTTCACACACTTACAAATTAATACAAGAAAGTAAACTTAGATTTAACCAGGCTTAAGAATTTAACATCTATTGAAAAGGTATTACAAGATGCCAACATCACAATATATATGAAAATATACAAAACTTGTTTTATGGAGCTGCAAGAATTCGACCACTTTATAAAAGCAGGAATTTTAAAAGAATTCTTAAAACTAACAGCATTGTTAAAACTATATAACTCTCCTTATTTCATTTTTGTACGATCTCCTTATATTATTTGGTCTAGTTTTAAAAGCTTAACAATAATTAAAATCAAGGTCATTAATTTTAATTAACATTAAATTTCTAACAAAATTAAAGTAAAAGACAAAACAATTAAACTTTCAATCAGTCCCACCAGGAGGCAATGAACACAATAGATTCAGATTGCACAACAAAGATTGAGTTAAAAAGTACAAATGATATGTAATACTCTGAAAATTAAGTAAAAAAACTCATTTACTTCAATTAACCACAAAAAAAAAATACTTTGAACAAGCCATCGTTTTTTTATTGGACAGCAGGAAATACGGGGAAATTTGACCCCTAAATAATTTTTTCATCAAAATTGTTTTAAAGTTGAGGATATAGCCTCAATAAATTAGAATATAAGTTTTTCCAAAAGCTTAAAATTCTTAGATAATATTGTGATAAAAATTCATGAAAAAAAATCTTTAAAAAATCAACATTTTGAAATTGAAAAAAAAAATATTTGATTTTGAGACTTGCTATGAAAACAAATTTGTAATGATATAAGTCTACAATATGTATTAAATTTTATTAAAATAATCAAAATAGTTTTGGTAAAAGCGGCATATTTTTAGGTCGATGGCAGGATATGGGTTAACAGGGTTAAGGATTTCGTTTTATGTACACATTTTATTTAGTACTTGTATTTTCGAACAAAATTTAAGTAATTTAAAATCAAGCAAACAAGCTACTCAACCCAAATTTAAAACAACTCGGTTGCTTTAAGTTGAAGCTATCAGCTAAAGCTTGCAAATGAAAATTAGAAACGTTGGCAAAAAAAGCACAATCAATTAGTGAATTTAAAAATCCATCGAATATCTACATAAAAATAACCTTTTCAACAGACATTTAATTTAATTAATCTTGGTTAAGAAAATGAAAATAATCTTTAAAAACTTCGCACTCATTTCAGAAGTCCAGTATTGTCAGTTGGATGGGATAAAAGTTATTGCTTTTTTAAGTACGAATACAGTCAATAAGCTGTGACGGTTGCAACTTGCCAGTGCAGATTCTGTGAACAGCTACGAACAAAGGAAACCTGTAAATGCAGCTAAATTATTTCAACCACCTTATGCTCAAGTACTACTATTACTTTCTTAAATAGCAAACCAATTATGAGAAAGGAATAACCTTAACAATAAATGTTACCATTAAGGTATAATTAATTAGTAACAGTTTTAATAAAGAAGAAACTCAGATTATTCATTAATACCTACTATTCAAATTCTAATATAGCGATACCTAATGGTGGCAATCACGTGGTATAAAAATCATGGAGCAAAAGATTGGTTTTTATTTTGGAACAAAACAATTTTTGACCTAATTTTTTTTTTTTTTTTTTTTTTTTTTTTTGAAATTTAAGAGGCATTTTAATCTCATTTTACAAGTTTTTAAAACTGAAAGGTTAATTAATAAACTTTAACTTTTTGAAAAGATTAGCCTTCGAAAAATGCTCTTTTAAACCTAGAAAAATGAGGGATTTTCAAAAAAATTTGTATTTTATATTTTAAATTGTCTGTTATATAAAGTAAAACTGAGTCCTTGAACTGAAAAATCTTTTCCACGCTAAGAAATTTAAAACATTAGTATCGCAAGGCATTTCAAACACAGAAATTTAACTTATTCTAATATTTTAAAAATACTTTTACATCTTAAAATCAATCAATAATGAAACTCTTTAAAATCAGTTTTGATGGACAGTTTGGAATACAAAATAAAAGTCATAACCAACAGTAAAGAAATTTTTAAAAAAGTCATTCCTCATTATGTGCAACTATAGTAAATCAAAGATATCAGTAAAAATTCAAACATTTAGGTGTTTATAAAACCTTTCTTACTTGTCTAGATTTCCTTTACTTTTCAACATCATATAAACCTCTTCAGCAGTCTGAGGTCCTTGCATGCGTTGTCCGTTCAACATTTTTTTCTCTAACTGCTCCATACTCTAAAAATAAAAATATGTGTTACTATATTTGAATGCATTTAAATTTTTCTCTTCAAAACCGACAATAATGCTTTTAAGTGTTGGATTTTTAAGAATGATTTCTTTTGGAAATTTTCTAATTTCAATTCTGTCTACCAATAGTAGTTTGCTCAATTTTCAATGCTTCTGGCGACCCTTTCCAGGGTAATTGTCACTGGGTTGCCTACACCCCTATAATATCATTTTTGCACACCCTGTGCAATAAAATGAGAGGCAAAGATGTTTCTTGAGTAAATATGCAAAACATTCAGTGCCTTTATAAACATTTAGTGAAACGCATTTCAGTACTCTCATACACAGTACTTGGGAATAAACTTTAATTGCAATCACCTCACCATCAATCAATTTTAATAAACTCTCATTGAGTTTAAAAAAGCTCGAGGTTAAAAAGAATTGAGTTTACCTAAAATTACTCCGAAAAATAAACTAAATTGTTTAAAAATTCTACAATTACCTTTCCAGTTCTAACAAAAGCCTCAGCTATTTTGCGATTGCGGCCACCGTAGCAAGTGGTGATGAGGTCAGCCACACCACAACTCTGGAAGAATGTGTCTTGCTGCGATTCTTGATAAAAGGTCTCGGCGTACTTGACCATTTCCATCAGTCCCATTCTCATCACAGCGGCTTTGGTGTTGTCTCCCAATTCCAAACCATCGACAATGCCAGCACCAACCGCAACAATGTTCTGAAAAATAATTTTAAGCTTTTAACAGGCATTGACTCCATCTTTTCCTTATGATAGGGCTTTTTTGTCAGGGAATAAAAAAAGAATTAGAAGCCCCTTAGAGTTTAAATGAAATTATGGGGAAGAACATTTGAAATAAATGAGACAAACGTCATTTTCTTACTTTGAGAGCTCCACAAATTTCAATAGTCCGAATATCCTTAACAACTGTAATCCTAAAGTAATCAGTTTGCATGAGCCTCTTGAACATTTCTCCTGTTTTAGCATTTTTGGAACCTAAAAATCATAAAACGTTGATAGCAAGAATGCGTTACATTACATTATTCATACCTACATTTTATTTCATGCAATTATAACTATTATAATTTTAAGAGACCATACCTTCTCTACTACCGTTTTTAATTATAATCTCCAGGGTCTGGCTGGGGTAAGGCAAATTTACTACCTTCTAGTGGTAATCTCTCAAATTCACCTTTTAAAAAAAATTACCTAATTCAGCTTTAGGTAACCTTTAGCTTAGGAAAAGGTACCTTCACAAAATTCTTTTTAATTAGCAAGTTACTTGAGATAATTTATAATATTAAACTGACAAACATTCCAAACTAAATTTTAGTTTGCTTTTGATGGCATAAATAAAAATTGTGTGAACTAAATGCATTGGTGCAACAGCCCATGAGGGATAAGGCCTACAATGCCCATGTTTGTTTTTGTGACCAAGGGCCTGGGTGGGGCAAGGCATGTCTCCAAGTTAGGTGGACAGGCCAACGTGAGAATCCCTGTTGTTAGTTCAAAAGCATGTTTAGTCCTCAGTTTATCTACCCACTTGAGAGAAAAAAAAATATGTAATATATTTTTATGTTGGTTTTTAGTAATTTATTTTTCATAAAATTTTCAAATTTTGTTACTAAATAAAATTTTTACAAAATGGGTACTTTTTCACAAAACCTAAACAGACCGCTGATAATCAAGGAGAAGATTATCTTAAAAAGTTTCAAACAAACCGATATGTGATATTTTCCATACATACCTACGGTTGACTCACAGAAAGCACCAGAAGCCACTTCGTTAGCCAAGTTGGCACCCATCATGACACTCACGTCGATGTTAAGCATTTTGTTCAGGACATCAGAGATGAGCGCAATGCCACCCTCGGGGAGAATATCGAACCCCTGCCAAAATTTAAATGAGTTGTTTTAGAATTGATTTTACTGTAAAATGTGCTCACAAGTTAATAAATAGCTTCATCACAATTACTTCAATACGTGTGTCTGAAATCGTGGACTAAACTTTGTAAAAAAACAAGGTAAGACGCTCGGTTTCAACATTTATTACCCAAAACCGACTGAAATGCTAACAATTCTGATTTTGTATAATCGGCACGAATGTCTGTTCCTAAATGAAAAGTCGACTCAATCCCTAATTTTTAAAGAAAAGCTTATAATGGAAAAACTATTAAGGTGTTATTTAACCTGTTTAACAAATTCTTTAGATCTTTTTTGAAACTCTTATTCCAAAACAAACAAACAAAAGTTTCAATTTTTCTAACAGTCTTTAATCAATGGCATGGATATTTCTTAAAACTTTGATAGAGGATAGAGGTAATATACATCACTACTATAATCTTCAGTGACACTACTTTGCGGGCTTGAATTACATACCAAATTTTGGAACAAAAGAGAGAGCAATCAAACTTTTTACCTTAATGAGGGATAAGGCAACTGCAGATGACTTAATCTTCCCCACCAGAGGGGCGCAGGTACCTCTGACGAACTTATGAGGTATAACCCATATCAACACATCAGCATCTTTACAAGCCTCAAGAGGATCAGTTACAGCTATCTAAAAAAACAAGAGTTAATGAGGGAAGAATAAAATACATAAGCACTTTGCAGCAATTTGAAACACCTATAGTTTTTAAACTATATTTCTCAGTTAATTATGTCTCAAAAAAAAAAACTGTTAAACAAAGTGGCATACACTGATAAATCACCAAAAAAAAATCAAACTTCAAATTAAAAAATCAATCAAAATATCTCAAATAGAAGTGTTGCTTTTAATTTTTGTTAGATTGTTACGTGTAAAGTTTTGCCATAAAGTCGGATTGACAAGATTTGAACCCGGCTAATCCTAAATATAAAAACACTTTATACTTGGAAAATATTTGAAACCACGGCGACACCCGCCAAGTACCAGCGGCCGATCCCCCATTCTTGATGACCAATTGACCTTTTCGCCACGATGGGGGACCTTTTTCAAATCTGTGCTCTTTACAGCTGTAATAATTTTATAATTTCATAAAACAAGCATATACTTACAACATTCTCAGGAATTTTAAAACCTGGTAGATACTTGACGTTTTCATGAGTGGCGTTGATTATTTCACTCAAGTTCCAATCGCCAACCTTTTCTTCAAACAGATACATTTTAACAGTGTTGTCAAACTCATCGAATTTCGTAACATTGTCACCTACGATTCTTGCAATTGTGCTACCCCTAAAATATAAATTGAAATTGTATTTTACAAAATTTACATTAGTATTATTGTGATCTTCCCGATTAATTTAAAATCTCAAACGCGTGTTTTATTAAACTTCTCCCAAATCTAAACCACTTTTTTAAAAATTCTTTATTTTGCCATTTATTTCTTCAAAAACAAGAAAGAGGTGCCTTTGAAAAAACTCCCTTTATAAAAGCAATGAATATGAGGAAAGGCGTAAAGCACTTGAATATCCAAAAGAAACACATTAATCATTAATGATACCTTATGTCAGTGGTTCCTGAACTTTTTCGTCGTGAATTTAAAGTTTTCCCGCGGCAATTATTTTACCGCCCCTTAAAACTCTTAGAATTATTTTGACACATCATAATTTTAACTATAAAATATAAACCAAATTAAACAAAAGAAATGAAACTTAAATAGCTGTTATATTTTTTATTTATTTACAATTTAATTAATAGTTAGTGAGATGGGTAAGCCTGTACATCGTTACACAATTTTTCAAATCTATATCTATAAAAGCCAAATACCCCACTGACTCATTCATTCACTGACTCAACACGAAATCTCCAAAACTAATGGAGAAGCGTTCCTCTCAGCTATTAAACGTGCACTAAGAAAGGATTTTATATAAAATCGAACAACTCCTTCCCTATTTTTTGGCGCTTTTTCCACTCGGTTTTACCCATTGAAATAACATTGTGGATTTTTAAAATGCTCACACTTTGGAAACCACTGCCTTATGTAGTATTCAAAATTAGAAAAATCTAAATATATTACCAATTGCCAGAACCAACGATCGTGATTTTCTTCATTTTGTAAAAGTAGGAAAATCCTTAAAGGAGAGTATGGAATGTTTAAACTTCAGTCAAATAATCACAAGATGTATAGAGCATTTAAGAAAATTTTCGGTCTTTTCACAATCTTTTTTATCTTAAGGGCAATCTTAAGGAGATTCTCTACTTTTCCAATCTCTTACATTTTTTTTCAACATAATATTGTGCAGTGCTTCGGCTCGTGTGCTTCCTCCAAGGTCACTTTTCGCTGAAATTGGCACGTGTAAAGAGAACCTGGAATTTTCGATAAAAAAACAAAGACAGCCATTATCAGGTTTAAGGTTGAAATTTTCATTTCTAGAATTTTTATACCCGAGAGTTTAAAAAATTAAGGGGCACCATCCTGCTCGCTATCACTCGCCAACCTCCTAGTTTTTCAAAAGCTAAATCAAAAGTTAATTAGTATATTTATTTTCAAGTTGCAATTAATAATAATAAATTATTGGCAAAAGAGGCCACTGGCCCATACACCAAAATACACATTTTACCTACAAAAATAAACAAATGCATTAATACACAAATCCTACTATAGTGAACAATATTTACAAATACAAAAATATTGCAACTGATTGGAAACTGGAAAAATAAAGCAAATAGTTAAAAACAGATTGCAATTTCAGGGGTGCATCCAGGATTTTTTGCCAGGGGCCGTTTTTGGGAATTTTGTGAAAAACGGAATTCCTGTTCGTCGCGACTTCCACCAATGTCAATGTATAGGGGGTTTTAATTCCAAAGCTTTTATCTTAGTATTTTACTAAGATGATTTGAAATCAAAGAGAAGTTGGGCAAAAATAGAAAATAACTTTTCTAATTCAAAGTTATTTAAAAGGATGCCGGATTAAATGGGCTGGAGTTTTAGAATTTACTTGTCAAAAATTAAGAAAAAGAAAAAACGATAATTAACTTCGATCAAAAGTTGGTCAAAACTTTTTGTATGATATGGGGAAATTGCCTTACCCTTAAACAAAAAAAGAGCAAAGAAGGGATAATGAAGTGAGAAAGAAATGGGGATACAAGAGAAAATGGCGAGAGAAAGAGGCAAAAAAGAAAGTACATTTTTTCTTGAATGACCGAAAACATTTTATATCCTGGGGAGAGTGCTCCTCTGGACTTAAAAAAAGGGGGAAAGGAGAGAAATAAAAGGGAGAAAAGAAAAGGTACATTATATGAAGTACCGATAGGTTCAAATAACTCGGGAAAGGGCCCCTGGAGAAAAATAAAGGAAAGAAAGTAAAAAGGAGAGAGAAAGGGGATACAAAGATGGAAGAAAAAAGTTGATTTTTTAATGACCAGAATTTTATTTTAATCATTCAAAATGTCCTTTTTTTCTTTTACCCCCTTTTGGAGGCTTTACACCCCCGAGGTTTGCGATTTGCGTTTTGCGGCGAAAACGGGAACCGCAGAAACTCAGCGACCGCTCGAAGGAGGGCGCTAGAATCGATTTACGACACTAGCGGCTGCCGCTAATGCCGCCGCGACAGTTTTGGTTCCCGCGCATTTTCGAAAGTGAAGTGCGAAAGTGAAGACATAATATATTAATTATAAGAAAAAAAGACAAAATGTTCAAACGTGATCAAAACCAAAACCAACAACGGTGCACAATGGTCAACAAAGCACGAAAATGCGCGGGAACCAAAACTGTCGCGGCGGCATTAGCGGCAGCCGCTGCGGTAGTTTCTGCGGTTCCCGTTTTCGCCGCAAATCGCAAAACGCAAATCGCAAATCGCAAACCTCGGTGGTGTAAAGCCGCCATTTCTCTCTTCTTTTTACTTTCTTTACCCTTTTTTACTCCTTTTCCCCTTCTTTCCATTTTCTCTTTTTTTGGGGGGCCCAAGGGGGCTCAAATTATCTCCAATAATTCAAACTTAAAAAATCGCTAAACAGGGGTATAAAAAGCTTTGGAAAGTTAAAAAATACTCAAAGTTTAAAACATCCGCCAATGAACACACGTGAGATTGGTTTCATGTACATGACGTCACTATGGACCAATCAGAACTTGCTGCTCCTACAGGTAATCTCAAGATGTGAATGGCGGGAAAATGATATTCAGGATACGCGTGTTTTGTTTACCAACAATGCTTTCTTCTTCATCGAATAATAACTTATTTTCTCAGTGAAATGAGTATTTATCGTTTCTTACCCATAGAAACCATCAATTTACTTCGTCAAGCCCGAATTTCGTGTTCTGCAAATATTGGTGAAAGCTGTATCCTTTTGGGAGAAAATACCCGGTGAGTTAGAATAATTTCGTGTAAGAGATCGCATTAATGATGAGAGATGTGGTTATTTTCCAAAAATTTTTGTTCTCCATTTTCATTAATTGAATTTGTTCATTCATAAATTGTTATTTTTTATGTGAAGGTTGAGAATATTTGCTAAGTGCCTGTGCTGTATATTTAATGCTAAGGTATTTGATATTACCCTCTATCATTACTCATTTATAAACATATAATATGCCCAAAAGCATTGTTTTTGTCTCATGTCCTTAAACTAATACTTTACCATAGGGGAGAGGAGAGGATGACAGGATGGTGTAGTTCTTACAAAAATATTTTTTAAAAATTAAGTTTTTTGCATGCACGAATTTGAAACTTTCAGAATAACATTTTGATAAATTTAACATATTAAAAATATAAGCTAGTTATTAAAACTCATTTTTTTCTTCTCAACTTTTTTCAAACCAATTACAGTAACCATAACCAGAAAAATGTCCCATGTGATGTCCCACCCTGATGCTGGGATAGGATGGCACATTGAAAAAAATAAAATAAAATTGTTAATTAACTTTTTAAAATCCGGTGGATAATTATTTTACTCTACCGATTTTTCTACTATCAACAAAAAAATATTTTTTTGAAAGATTTGACTTTTATTGTAATAATATTTTTTTTCATTTCTGAACTTATGTAAGGTTTAAGAATTTCCAAGTAATCTATAAATTTTAATTGACTTTATCTTTATACCCTCTTATTCTTTCTTACATTCATCTTACCATAGCTCAAAAGTGCCAATCTATTGTGAAGATGTCATGTTAAAAAATAACATGTTGTTCCTTTGAAGGTGTTTTTTTGTAATAAGAATTTACATTTGTGCCTCCATTTTAAAAATTCAAAATTTTTATTTTAATTGCTTTAATTTCCAGTCTCCTCCTATCATTTTTTTATTATAAATGCTAGGTGTATTACTAACTGGTATTAAAAGTTTTCAAACCACAAATTTTCCAACAGTCCTAACTGTTTTATTTATAATACAATAGACCCTTGTTCGCAGTGCTAAGGCTCCTGTAGCCACCTCTCCACAATTCATTTATTGTTTACAACTGTTTTAATGAACTGTTTCAATTATTTTCACCTCCAAATGGTTTTGTTAGTAACTTCCTAAAAGTGTGAAAGTGTTTTTTTTTCCTGATGGTAGTGTCTGTTAGCTCGTGCTGCCATCTGTGTGAAGTCTAAAATGAAATTATTAAGGCACAAATTTTATTACTTGCATTATTTATTCACTCAATATCCTGACTTTCCTGACACTCAGTTACCCGACAACTTATTTGCCAGATATTATGTACAATAACCTGACAGGTATGTTTTCCCGGGTTTGATGACAGAAAGGGGCTATAGCTCCAAAATTTGAGGTCCTATCATTAAGAAATAGGCATGTCATTTCAGTCAGTGGATCCCATAGGAATAGCATTGGCAGCTAGATCAAAGATACTTGCCGGGCAAATGTAGTCAGAAATATGAGATGTCAGGCGATTGATTGTTGGGATTTTGAACCAGACCCTAGTCTTACTTTAAATTTTAAAAATATTGTATATTTTCCTGTAAATTTATTAGTAAATTAGATGAAAAACAAAATTTTAAGTTGGCTGATTTTGGAACTTGAAACAGTATTATATAATCATATCTTTATATTTCAGGGCTAGAAGTTCACTTCTCTTTCAAGCCGCAGTATCTATTGCAAGTGAAGGTGACCAAGTAATTTATATATGCCCCAAGCCATTTTCAGAGAAACCATATTTTGTCACTGGGATGACTGAACTTTCTCCTTTAGTCCTTCAGTCAATCAAAATGGTGTAAGCTAAATTTAATTGTGTTACAATACTCATTTTGTACTAATTACTATGCGTGGAATTTTCATCTAATCTAGATAATTTAAAAGGTCATTAGTTAATGAGTTAAAAAAGGAGAATCGTATATAGTATTTTAATTTCTTTTCTTTGGTTTTATGATAAGGCTGTATAACATTCCATAACCCAAAACCTGTATTAAATTGCCCATTTTCAAACAATCTTAACAGCCATCTACAAATAATTCTGACTGTTATTATGGTTTGCTATTTTATTAATTTTGAAATAAATGTTATAAATTGAAATTATATAATAAATCTAATCTTACCATTCCTCAGATGCTTGGTATTTGCAATCTTTTCCATTCTTTAATTTGTTGTGTTTTATAAAAAGCCTGATCATCATTCTCTTTTGCAGTTATATCTCAAATCCATCAGATCTCTTGAAATATCTTTGTGAATTTCACACTACTTCATGTTTACCTTCAGCTATTCTAGTGGATGAAATGGAGTTTTTTGTCTCACATATATCTCTGGTAATTATCTGTTTGAGTCTTTTTATTTTCCTTTGGACACTAATTTTATATTATTCCATATATTTATTATTACTTTAAATATTTATTTTGAAAATGTTTGTCTCTCTACTAAGTATGTAGTATTTATTGTCTAGCTTACTTGTTGCATTTTTAAAATCATTATTTACCCCATTTTAATGTCTTTTTATAAGGAAGATACTATCAAGAAATCCATGTAACTCTGCAATACTCCCATAGTAAAACACAGAATATTTTCATACTTTTTGTCACCCTCTTTGCATGGTAGATACAATCAAGAAATCCATATAATTCCAAAATACTCCTATAGTAAAACAAGGAATATTTTCCTCATTTTTTGTTACCTAGAATCAAATCTCAAAATGTAAAAATTAATGTATTACATAAACGTGATAATAAGTGAGTAAAAATTTTAAGAATACTTATCCTTTATATTTCCATCCAGAGAAGGAAAATTTTATTAAACTTTGCATTTAAACATAGATCATTGCCAGTCCGATATTTAGGGATTTTGCCACCCTGGACTACAATTTTTTTTTATTTGCCTTAAATCTTATGAGAAGTTGTTTTAGTTGTGTACTGATTTCAATCCAAAAGAATTGCGTTTTCTACAAAATTAGCATGAAATCAGGCTTTACTTAATTTTTATGTGTTCCTGATCTGTTTTGAAAACTATCCTTTCATAAGCAAAGGATTTAAAGACTGATTAACTTGGACTAAGAAAAAGAAACACCTGCTTGTGGGTTGACCTAGACACTTGTTTCAGGGGCTAAATATTAATTATAGATACTAATTAATATTCATTCATTCATATTGTCCACCCCACATATGTTAAATGTAGCTTTTTGCACAACTCAAAATGGACAAAAATTTATTTATGTCATGTTGGCCCTTAAGACACAAGAATCTATTGGACAATTTTCCCATAAGTTTTATTGGTCTAAATTTCTATTTGGTATTCTAAGTTGTCCTAATACTTTGTATTAGGTAGTAGCAAGTAGCTGTTTCTTTTGTGATAGAGCAGAGGTTCTCAAACTGTGGGTCGCATTCATAATTTTTATGAACTTATTGATATAAGCATTAAATCTTTATTAACAGACAAAACAGAATAAATAGAGCAATACACAAAAAAACACGATGTCGAAAGCAAACAATAAGCAAATTAAGTCAATTTATAATGTGCTAATATGATGCATAATAAAATATCCTGCTTTTTGAATGTGATTTTTTTGTACTCTCCCTCAATTTATCATTCTTTTTTAATGTATGCATTCAAATGATTTGGGACTGTTCAAATACTAAGCATGTTTTTGGACAATTTGACCCCCTCACCCATTCTATTTTGTTGCACAAAATCTTCTTCAAAGAAATTGTTATTTTAAACAATCATCCTATTTATCGTTCTTGTTTTACATGGTGGTCAGAATGCTGTCCTACGTAAGCATTTATTTTTATTGATTGCTTAGTTTAATCCATAATGTTTTTTGTAACCCTATCCCCCTGATTTCAGAATGAAATGTGCTTTGAAAAAATTCTACACATGTTAAATCAGCCTGTGAAAAAGCATATACTTGGACAGTGTTATGATTTATACATGTCTCAAATCTTTTTTTGCATCCCTTTGATTTTGAGATTTTGCAGTTATACTGTATAATAAACATAGGTGATCTGACTTCTCTAAAATTTGAAGAAAGAACTTGACAATTTCCTTTTAAAAAAGCATATGCGAAAAACCAATCAGAAAAAAGTGAAACACATGATATACATCCCAGATTCATCACTTAAGTTTTACTAGATCATTACAAAAAGGGAGGAACTAATGTCTAATAAGTAATGCAAATAATTAATTGCAGTGATTATATTAATTTGTGTGACCCTGTTCACCTGAAAAATCATGATAACATTTTATAGACAACTACATTATATTTAAGATATATTGCAATGACATTTTTATAACTACTTGAATTTTATGAATAAAAACTATAAAAGTACATTTTGCCTTATTATCCATTTAAAGTTATTTTTAAATGTTAAGAAGAAATAGTGATCTGAATAGGACCTGCTAGTATGATATCTGATGGTTTATCAGTTGTTAAAACTCATTAGTAGTAATTCAGTAGGTAACCAAACCTTTGATTCTAAATATATCTCAAAAAGCTGATTTTGGACATGTACTGTTTTTACACTCACCAATTTAAGGGTTAACCCCTCATGAAGCCAACAAAATAATTTCTTATTGCTGTAATGTGAAGCTTCACTTTCTGCTGTTGATTATTTTTTTAAGTATTACCAATAAAAAATCTTTATCTTTGGATATTATTTGACTTTACCTCAAATCTTAAACCAACTAAACAAATGTCTTTTTACCTATAGAATGACAGCAGAGAAACAGCACTTATCAAGCTCATTGCAATTCTAGAAGACACAGTGGGTTATATTTCTCAGAAAAAGTGAGTAAAAAACCTTTTTTTAAAAATCTTATAACTCGAAATAAGTCTTGAAGTTTTCTTTCAAATCAATTTTGAATCTTTATTCTACTAGTTAAATTGTTAAGTTCTCTTTATTGATGTTAATCAAATGTTCATAAAAGGGAAAGAAACAATTTGTTAAATCTCTTATCATTTGACTAAAAAGTACATGGAGTACTTTGGGGTTTTTTTTTTTTCATATTTTAAAAATTTTGATGAAATATTTTAATCTTGTATGCTCCAAAGGTTCAACAGCTTCAAGTTTTAATAAACTTAGTGTGTAATTAAACATAAAGAATATATCAGGGGTAAAGAATATATCATTCCACCATTCCAATACATCAATGGGTTTATTTTCCCCCATTATTTCAATCAAATAAATTATGAAAAAAATTACATTTTACAAGCAATCCAACCTTTGTGCTTAAAACACAAAAAGTACACACAAAGAGGTGTAATATCCAACAATTACTCTTCCTTACTCATCAAAATCTATGTGAAAAAAGGTTTTTAGGTACTAATGTGTGTGATCATAAAATTAAACAAAATAGCATAAACTCAGATATTTATTTTGTAATTTGGTTCTATCATAAAATTATGAAGATATTAGTATTTGTTTACACAAAATCTATGAAATGGCTTATGATTTTTTCCTATGAAGGTATCTGAGCCTTCATCTTTTGTCATCCTTTCCTTTTTTTATTACTTAATAATTTTTACAACCAACTTCAATGTGCTCAGATACCCTTACTATAGTGACAGCTTTGAGTATGATATTATTCTTAGTTATACTGTTGTTATGTATTGGTGAAAAAACTTCTTATGTAATTAATTCTCTGCCTAATGGCTATTTTGAAACATCACTAGAAAAGATTTAGTATCTGTGGTAACTTTCCTGTTGGTAATATAAAAACATCAAATTCAATATTTATTTTAACTTGCTTAATAAAATTTTCCATGTTACTCAACTTCTTGATGTGTTTTATTAGAATAATTTTTTAGAGTAGTAAGATTTCAAAGAGTTATAATAAAAACACAAACTTTAAAAAGAATGGTTGAATATTAAATGAACATAAGACTTTTTTATTACTTTATAGAGGAGCAACTTGCCATTACTTTGTGTCATTGAGTAGAGGCATTTGTCCAAAAGACTATGTAAAGAGATTTTTTAGAGAACTTTGGAGCATATCTGGGGATACAAAGGATATTTTATTAACTGATGAGCATGTTCCTGCATTTCGAGTGAAAATTCATGTGAGCTTGGATGATAAAATAGTTTTAGAAAAGGTATATAGATTACCTTCTGAAGCTGATACTGATGTGTAAAAACTACAATTAACTATTATATGTACATGTAAATACTATTTCTTAAATATTTTAAAATAAAATTTGTATAGATATTTTCAAGTTTATGATTTTTTCTGAGTTTATGTAGGAATTAATTCTAAGAATTTTAATGCATTATAGTATTATATTTTGTTCAATAGTAAGATACATTACACTCAATTTTATAACTGATACTTTCAGTTAGTGGCTGTAATTGGAAGAAGTATTTGGGGGGGACTCACTTTTTCTTATTTACCTTTTTTTTTAGCAGAAACCCCATTTTTTGGGGGGATAGTCCAAATATTATTGGAGACAGACAGCGTCTCCCCACATACACTACAATCAATCTTCTCAGTACTGCTTTCAACGATTATTTAAAGAAATTATGCCATAATTTTAAGATATTTACTTCCAAGACTTTTATAGATAAATTTTGTTCAAGCTTTTTCCTCTCATAAATGAGCTTTTTCATATAATGTACAGAAAAATATAATTTTAACTGAGCTCATGTCTTGTGTTCTACCAAATTTCAACTAGTTTACAGCTTTGATGTCCAGTAAATGATGATGCTATTGAAATGCTTATAAAATTACTTTTTTAACTTTGGAAATTTCATTTGCTATAACTCTACATTCTATTCAATTAATTTCTTCAAATAAAACTGTATTTATTCAAAAGAGTCATCAACCTAGTGTTTCAATTAAGAATTTGCCATCAAACACAGAGAAACCACATAAGATTGATATGGGTTTAAATTTGCAATTTGAAAAATCAGGAAATGTATAAGTAAATAAAAAATATATCCATCTAGATATCTGCATGACTAACTAAGATGTTAAAAAGTTGTGACTTATTATATGACACTTAAAATTAGCCTTGTCAATCAGAATGGGGATGAATAATGTCTTGAATTTAAGGTAATTTAAACTTTTTATCAATGTATTTCTTAGGTATCTAAGGTGTAATTTTTAAGAGTTTTATTCTGTAAGGAATCAGGGACTATGGGGAAATTTAACAAACTTACGGAAATTCAGTAATTTTCTCCTCATAGTCAAACAGTTGCCACTTCCATCCTTAAATTTATCACCTTTTTTATGTAATTTCAGTCATGGGTGGATTTATCAATCAATCAATGTAATCAATGATCCCCCCTTACTTTTTAAGGAAATTCCCTTTTTGTAAGGAAAAATCATGTTTCCAAAGCCATCAGGGACAGCTTGCTCCCCCAAGGTTTCCAGTTTGCCCCCTCCCAGGGTCCACCACCTAAATCCACCCATTCATGAGTTACAACTTCGAGGGTAAACATCTAAATGTGGGTCCAATGGAATTAGTATCATGATTGGGACACATTTTTTAGGGGGGGGGGATAGGGAAGATTATTTATATGAGATTTACTTTGAAAATTTCAAAGGAGGATCCTTTTTTTTTCCAGAAGTAACCTTCAATACTAATTGGCCAACTTTCATTAAATTAAACTTTAAACTTATTGCAAAACCCATTGATGTTGATGAGGAAAGTTTTCATGTTAGAATTAGAAACATACACTATGCTATTCTTCCAGTTAAGTATTTGTTAAAGTTAAAACGAATTTATTTAGTAATGCAGTGATGGGTTATATTTTCTTACCCAAGAAATTTCTTGAACAGTGCCAGGAAAAAAAATTTGGGGTGGGATATTGGAATCGTGATAGAGCATATTTGACTTTCCTTGGCTACAATCTTGTCTTGGGACTCTTTCCAGCTCTCTTTCATGACATACTCCTCTAATTCTAAAATTCCATTCCCCCAGAGGCCTGTAACTAGACTTGAGTTTCCTGGTATGGGGTTTCGAGCCCTAACTATATTTTTGAGAATTATTTCATGCATGCATGCATTACATTTTAAAAGTAGCTTTTCAGAAAATTATAGGGTAGGATTTGAACCAGGGCGCATTAAAATTTCAGAATTTTGTGAGTAATTATCGAGTTTTAAGTCAATAAGGGGGGTTTGGGGGTCCTCCCTCAGAGTTTTTTAAAGTATGACTTCTTAAAAAAGGTTTGAACTCGTTGTTTTTGAAATTTTAGGTAATTTGCAATAGAGCATTTCTTTAGAAAATCCCAAAATTTGTCATTTCCCTCGGGGGCGTTCTATATTGAAGCAGTATTGATTGTATCACAGTCCTATTGCGGTTGCATCTAAAATTCAATCTCTTCGTGTGCATGTCCGACAATTTTCGCGGTCCACCTTGCTCGTAATCAATAAAGGATTTTCATTATGGCTAGGTGTCCTATCCCACCCGAACCCCAGCTGCCCGTGTCGTGCAGTCTGGGCATTGTGAATCACTGCCCTCGAACGGGGTTGTCGGAATACCGAAACAAAAACCACCACCTGCCCGCTTCGAATTGTTTATTTACGTTACGCAATCTCTGCACACAGAGACAGATGTGGCGCTAATGGGAGCTTAATGATGGAGTGATTATGATTATACCTAGTCGAGAGGACGGCACTGAGTGGAGTATAGGTACCTAAAAAATAGGCCATGCTAGATTTCCCTATAGTACGTGTGGGGAGCGAGTTGTGGTTATTGGGTCATTTTTTACCTGGCCATTTTGGTTAGGATTTACTTATTGATTGTTTTAATGTACCAGTGTAGTTTTTTTATATCCCCATAGAGCAGGGTCTCCTAACTGCAAGTTACATACATGTGATTCCTCCGCCAACTGGCGGAAATCCGACAATTTGCTTAGCAAAATAAATTCCCTTTAAATTCATATTAGCATTGTCTAGCAATGAATTTTAAGTAAAATCGTTAACAAAAGAAAAAAAACCGTGAAGTAATTATGTGGAAAATTAAGGAAAATTAAGAAGCCCTCGAAAAAGGGGGACGGATGGCTGGGTTTGCTCACTGCCCTTCACGCCAGCAGTCTGCGCACTGCTCCGTCTTCAGTTCGATTCTGACTGAGGTAATGGGATCCCTGGCCCTGGGTGTAATTTCCTTCTTTGTGTCAGTAAAAATTCTGTTGGGTCTGTCTTACTAGACGAAGGTGTATAAGCGGATCCTTGAGATCAAGCACACACACCGGAAAATATATGTAACCCCAACCCCCCCCCTCGAAAAAATTATAAATATTTTCAGCCAATATATTGTCAGAGTAATCACATGTATGAAGTTAGGACTATGCGAGTATTTTAAAATATTCCTAATAGGACCAGTTATGAGTTTCAAAAAACTTGTGTTGAAGTTCTATAGCTTAAAGGTGCCTATCTAGAGAAGAGTGCTTGCTTTCAGAAAGAGAAAAAATTAAGCATTCAAAAAGGTGGTTGGAATCTTCATATGCATTAACAATTATGGTTAGAGAGAGGATATCAGTAGATCAGGCCTAATGTAATGCAAGCCGGGGCCAAAATATATGTACCAAATTACCCTTGGGCCAAATATTTTCATTGGATCGATCTCGAGGGTGCCAAAAGATCAACACATTGATACCATTATTGTATGACATTAAGAGAAATTACAAATAATTTAGTAATACAGGAAAAGGATCCCTTGAAAACGATCATTATCTGGCTTGAGCAAGCTATATCCCAGATTGAAATCAAACTTGAATCCTGAAGTGTATTTCGGTTTGAATTTTGTTGGATTTTTACTTGATTTAATCAAGCATGGAAATCAAGAAAAATTCAAGCCGGATCCAGTTAAATTCAAGCCATAGATCTAAGTTACAACTGTATTTAATCAAGCAAACTGTTCAACACAGTTTTCTAATTGGTGAATTCTTTTGCCAAATCCTTATGGATCTCCATTACAAAATCTCCATTTTAACTGAATTTCCTCAATTCCTTTGACTTTTAGAATCATTCAAGACTTATCGGGCCACAGAAAAAGCTGGCTGGCTGCATGCTTCCCGCGTGCCGTATGTTGTGAAGGCCTGCAGTAATGGATGCAATTAAGAAATGAATTACCTCTGGTTCTTGGATGGATTTTAGGGACTCTGTTCTGGCCCCACTTTTTAAAGATGTTCCTTTGTGTTAGAGAGCGTGAGTGAGATTCTGATGATGTTTGCCCCCTCGTTACAGCCTAACTATCTCTTCAATAGCTTCCTAAACTCTCATTCTTTTTGTTTACGAGTTAGCTTTAAATTAATTTGTCGATTTAAGTTTTACGATCATTTTATCCTTATGCCGTCTTTAAGACCATAAATTCAAGTGTCCCTGTTTTTCTCTAGATTTTCATAGTTAATTTTTCACAAAGGTGGTTCGCACATCTAATACTTTTCCCCTAAAAGAATAACTTCTGGGAAATATTTCCTTTCATAATGCATTACATTACAGACATCGTGGTTTTAACGAGGCATGCAGCGGTTGTACTTCCTGGAAAAAAGTGTGATGGGCCAGGGGCAATTTCTTTCTACAAGTGACAGCTGTGGTATCCTCATGACAAATTAGGAACAACCGGTTGAATTCGGCTGAGAAATTACATGGTCCCGCTTACCTTCGAGGTCACCCCATACTGTGCTTTACCTAGTTCCCCACAATCTTCTCTCAAGGTAAAAACTGGACATTCATTGGAAAGCATCAGCGCCTTTACATATTCATTGTTAAAAGCAGCTGCCTTCTTTGCCCAATGCATGTTCGATTCGGTCTCGTTTTCAAAGCGATGCCTGAAGACAGTCATTAACTTTCACGAAGGTCGTGGAGAGACTCGATGCTAGGATGAGGTAGTGGTGAAAGTTAACAGAAATGAATCTGAATTTGTGTTGAAGAGGTAGTTGGTTGCCAATCCGATATGTATCGAGCTTGAAGGTGTTAAATTTTAAAACTAGGATAGCTTTTTCACCAAACTGATATTTTTTTACACTTAAAGTTAAACTAATCATGGGGATTTTGTCTCAAAATAATATTTTAGACTTGAATTACATGCAGGCTAAATAGGTAATGTAAGTAATTTTGAATATTAAAAGGCAAGATTTGACTTGCGGTATTTATTTGAATATTTTGTGCGTAGCAATAATTTTCGATACTAGAAAGAGAGGTTTAAAGGTGTTTTTTTAACATTTAGGGCTTTTTGGATACTATTGCGTGTTCAGATCACGTCCGGGTCACCAGTTGTTGTGGGGGTTAATAATTAAATGATTAGTCCGATGATTTATAAAATAATAATTTACTTTCCATTTACACAATTTAGACAGATTTTAATTTACATCACATTCAATAACTGATCAAAATTTCCTAATAATTATTTCAAACCGAAGATGTGGTCTCACTTCATGCTCTCACTGCATGCGACATGAAAAGTGAGTAGCAGGTGTTAAAACAGTAGCTTGCTTGCTTCAATGGTATTGTTGAGGACTAGTATCGCTACAACACCCAGAGTGGACTGCCCTCCTAGCTTCCCTCAGAATTTTGAAGGAAAAAACCATACATAAATAAATAATCCAAAAAATTTCTGAGTTGAGCCCTTTAACTAACCCCTCACTTACCCTGGTGGTCTTAAAGGCTTGACTAAATTCAAGTCCCCCTAATTTTCTTGACTAGACTTGTAACCAACTCCTGGGGAGTAACTTGTCAATTCGGGGGAGAGGTGGTGAATTGTGAAAGGAAATGACGGCACACGTCTCCCCACCTGAGCTTCCCGATCGAGAACTCTTCACCATCAAGTCATAAGCATCCCCGCCGCCATCTGGAAAGCAGCTCCTTACCCTTCACTTTAATTACTCGCGACAACTCTTCCATCCGAACTCTACCATTCCAATCCGGAACACTTCCTCAGCTCCAAAAAACCTTGACCAGCTAACGAAAAGAAAACCAAGTGAAAGGATGTCCTCAAGACCCCCCCCCCTCTCTGAAAAAAAGTACAACAGGGGAAGCGGTGTCATTTCTGGGGAGTAAACCCCTCTGTTCTATTGAGTGCGTGAATCGATTTCCTATATCCGGCAGACGACGGGATGTGACGTCACTAATAAGTGATGTCACTGTTATAGCAGAACATATGGGCAATTATTGGGTGATGGTCATCATTTGCGCCCCCCCCCTCCTCTCTCGGATGGTGATGAGGAAAGGGATGTTGATCAGGGTCGGGTTTTGGTCTGGGGAAGGATGCGTGTGACACATTCGGGCTGATTATTGAGTTGTTTTGGGAGGAGAGGTCGAGGTCCCGGCTTTCGGGGTTGAAAAGAAAATTGAATGAAATGATGCCATTTGTGAAGTCTGCTCAATGTGATGGTATGCTGGGGCGTAGCCAGAAAAAAATACGGGAGGGGAGATGGAAAATTTAGATCGTTTTCTAATACAATCAAAGGAAACTCTAAATTGCGGTGGAATATTTCCTGAATTCCGTCCTTTGATTGCGCCTCTGGAATTTGGGCCTACTAAAATTTGTCTTGATGAGCGCAGGGGCGTTTTTACTTTAGTGAATTCATTAGTTTCATTCATCTTGAAAGATAGTTTTTAACCCTCCTTTTAATTTTCTTGTGGATCTTCTGCTCTTGATGTATAATACAGATTTTTTTTTATCCATTTTTGGTATTTAAAAATTGATAAATCAGTTTGAACACCTCACTCATGGCGTGAATGGAATATCTCCATCTGACCCTTTAAAATGATTATCTGGCAATAATATATTTTTTTATTTTGAATACTTAAAATTTAATACTGTTATACAAGTGGGTTGTTTCCACTAATGCTCATTCTTTGTTATAATTTCATCTTTTAAAAAAGCAATATTACTTTTTGAACTTGTATAATCTGTGTACTTTATTTTGAGGTTAAATTTAAATGTATACTACGTACGTATTGCTTTTGCAAATTATAAACATTGTATTTTAATGCCAATTAGGTGGTGCCTGCAGGGCGATTGGAGAAAAAAAATTGGGCCCAAGATCAGAGTAACCGATACCCAGCGATGTGTACCTATTACTTTTGGCACCACTCCAGCAGATTTATGGTAACCCCGAGCATGTTAATTAATGTTATGTGTTCATTTATGGCAAAAAATACATTGCCAACTTGACGCATCTACTACTCTGAACTGAACTAAACGCCAAATATTGATTCACACACCGAAGTGGTAAAAAAAATATTTCAGGAATTTCAGCGCTATTCCAGTCCCACCACGACCAAAATACCAACTCCGAAGCACCCCCACCGCTCTTCAAATCCCCATTAGACCATCTTCATTGTTCAGGTGCACCTACGAAAAACCACTTCATTACATTCCCACGTCTTGGAAAGAACCTCCCCCGACGTGTGCGATTTAATTTGACAGTGCGACCACTCGACAAAGGAAAGGAATGCTTTCGCGCCCGGCCGAGTGCGAAATGCTCGGATAACGAAGTCGGCGGAGGATGAAAAGATTATTTTATTATTGAGAAAATACACTGTTCGGAAGGATGTCCCTTTCAGTGTGCGTTCGAGCGATTTGTCTCCCCGTGGGGGAGGCAGACTCCCACATCGCCGGGTGCGTTTGGGGAGGATGTGCAAATTGCTCCTTGATTTATCTCCCTGTGTCCTCCTCGAATGTTCTTACTTAACCACCGGCAAATCTTGATATTTATCGCAGTGACCGAAAAGCTTTTGATCAAGTTTTAAAGGAGTTAAACGAAGTTGTTTTATTAATTGTCGTCATAAATTCCAATGTCGTTAGCGAGAAAAATTTCGGTGAAGAATATTGGAATTTTGGGGAGATTTAGTCATTTTCTATGGTCAAAAATGGAGATTTTCAGACTTTTGGGGGCACATCCCAGACAGCAAAAACTGGTCGAATACCAGTAGAATAGACGTCTATTCCACCAGTTCCGCTCGTCTAAAACTGTTCCAAGACTCATCGAAAACTATTCTATAACTCGTCGATTTCTCGTAGAAATGTCACTCCATTAGCCGTCGATTAGACTAGTCCAATAGACGTCAAATCGACGTCCTCCCATGGATCACTACGTCCAAAAGTAGATGAGTGTGGTCTTATTATGGAACAGTGGACTCCTCCAAAAGACGTCTAATAGACGTCTATTAGACGACTTTAGGGTGACCATAAACGGCCCCGTCCCTTTTTTCTTACACTACTGATTGTTATTGTTTATTGATTTAAATTAATTTTTTTCTAACTTAAACCCCTGTCAAACTAACTATTATACTTTTACCAATATTTTTAATTATAAGTAATCTTTTCAATAATAATTTTAGGGCATTTTGAATCCAATATCAATGTCATTGATTGGATTCAAAATGGTCTAAAATTATCAAAAGGTTTACTTATTATAAAAATATTAGTAAAAGTATAATAGTTAGGGTGACAGGGGTTTAAGTTATGAGAAAAAAATTAATTTAATCAATAACAATTAAAAATCAGTAGTGTAAGAAAAGAAAACCAAATCTATTAAATTTTGTTACTCTTTAGTAGTATTAAATTCTTTAAAATAACTTTAATCCTGTTAAGCGAAATTCCACACCTTTACTGATAATTCTTACCAAGAATCATAAAAATCAAGCCTTAAAAAGTAGTCTACAAAATAAAGAAAAAATTGGAAACCTAAATAAAAACATAAAGATTTATAGATGAAAGTATGTTTTTTTTTATTTTCACGTATTTAAAAACTTTGAAATTATACACATATAAGTAAAATACGTATACATTTCAAAAATCACTGCTTATATACATATAAAGAAGTTAAGTTCATGGAATTTATGAACTTCATTTTAACAATATTTCTTCTATGAGTTCTTTTATCATACAATTTCCAATAGGAATATATGAAGACAATTCCAGGAATTACATCCCATCAATTATAAGTTAAAAAATTCATCTTATTAAGGAAAAACACCTTAAAATTTAAACATTAAAACTTTAGGCAATTTTTAAACATACAGATTATTTTATACATATCCAAAAATAGTTTATGTCATTAGGGTTACAGTTCTTTTAAAAGTGTTAAAATATGAAAAGAAAAGCATCTATAACATTAACTTCATTAGTGCCTTTTTTAACAATTCATCAAAAGTTGAAGGCCAATTTTCAATTATATTGTTTTAGTGACAATGCCTTGAATACTGAGATTAGTTGGAAAAACTTAAGCACATTTAATTAACATTTCAAGCCTATACTATTGTATTATTCAGCTAAAATCATCAGGTGTATCAAAGGGATGTGATTGACCAAAAGAAAATACATGAATACACAAAGTTGATTTGAAACAAAGCATGATATATAACATACAATACAAAAAAGGGGCATACAATTTTTTTATGTAAACCTAAGCAGCACAAATGTTCCAGATTCGTCCAATTTTGTCATGTATGGCCAAATTTCACATACTTCTATCTGCAATTACGTAAACTTGACATATTTGGTAGGAGCTGTGCCACTAGGGAAAAGAATCTTGACTGAAAAAAAATTGCAACATTGTTAAAGTATGAACTGGAATTAGTACTTATCAAATGAAACTGAGAGTAAATCTTGATAATTATATACTTTATTGGATACCTTCAACAAATTATATACATATGTCAATGAAAAAAAAACATTTAAAACTGTTTACTCTGTTGGTTAAGATATTTACATGTTTTTTATTTAAATAATAATTGATTTTCAAAAGTTACCCAGAATTATTTTAACTAATAAGTAAAACAGCATAAACTTTTTGATCGAATAGCATAACAGTTAATTTTAAAGATATTATGGTATATTTAATATTCTATGATGAAATATAATTTATAAATAAACGAGAAATTAAACCTACATTTTAGGATTGCTGGGAAATTTGTGAAACCTTTTTTAGGATTTCCACTTCTCGGTATACCGCAGATTGCACATTTGCATTGAAGACCTTTAGATCTAGAAAAAAAGATAACTTACTTACTTATAAACTTACTTACAAAAATACAGTAAAACAAAATATTGAGATAATCTAATACAAAAGTACAAAACTTACCCAGAACTTGTATTGATTAATTTCTTGTTCTTGTTGGTTTTTTAGAGATATTTGCTAACTTTGATTAATTTTATCGCGAAAGCGAAGGTAAACAAATAAAATGTCAATAGTAAGTTTCTGGATTTGGTTTCGAATTCGGTGCGGCGCATGCGCAATCTACTCACTTTACTTGTGTTGCCAGCTTACGATATCTAAAAAACTCTTCCACAAAACGTCCATTTAAGAACTAAATTTGGAAGATCTATAAAACATCTATTAATAGACGGCTAATAGACGTATTTTATGGACGAAAATTAGATATCCCAAAATGGCCGTCTAATCGACGTGTAATAGATGTTATCGATTTGGAAGATCTATAAAACATCTATTAATAGACGTCTAATAGACGTATTTTATGGACGAAAATTAGATATCCCAAAATGGACGTCTAATCGACGTGTAATAGATGTTATCGATGGATATGGATGAGTTTTGGATGAGATTAGACGAGTTTAAGGTAGTAAAGTAGACGTGTGTGCTGTCTGGGATGTCTCCAAATCCTTCTGGGTTACGCTCTTCATAAATTCGATATCATATCCAATCCTTTTCTCCTTGAAAATAGGGAGTTAAGTTAAAATTGGCTACGGAATTCTTATTAAAATATAGAAAATAGTTTGAGTTAGGGAAGAGGGTTGTAGCCCCATACACCTTTGAAATCACACCAATTTTTTATCCGAGGAGTTGTCAAGTCATAACATGTTAATAAATAAGGATGTTAAATTTTTAAAACGGGTAGTTAAAAAATATAATAAAAAGATGTTAATGAAAATAAAGATACAGGAAAGAGAGCGAATATTAAATGAAAGTGATACCTACATACTTCAAAATTAAGATTTATTTTTTATTTTATGTTGTCGTGAAAGCAATTCTTTGGATACATCTATTTTTCTAGACATATTTAATGAGTATGTGTTGAAAATTTCTTACTAACGAAACTATTTCAAATTTATTTTACTTACCTCTTTTAGTTTTGACCCTGTTAAACGTCGATGTATAATATCTCCAGAAGATAGCACATCTTTTCTTGATAGGATAATTTTCGACATTTAAAAATGAACCTGCTTATATAGGACTAATGACAAAGGGTTTTTTTTTGTAATTTTTTTTCTTTTATCCAATTTCCCTTTCTTAACTAAAAAAATAATACAATTATAACTCTATTCCTCAAAATAATCACAGCTCAATCTAAATGTTTTAATTTTAATAGAAGAAATTTTACAATCGTAAAATTGTTGAATTATAACCTCAATTGAAATTCAATTAACTGAATGAAAGAAGATTATTACCAAACTAGGTATTGGACGATTTGATGTCCCTCCGTGAGTCATATTTTTATCGCCTCAACCACCTTTTTATGAACTCGTGGCGAAAAACACAGATGTTTTCAAGCTATGTGTTAATTATGTGCATGTTAAGAAAAGCAGTATGTATTATTAAGCATTGAAATTTGACCTCCCGGCTTGCCTAAGTAAAAAGAGAGCTCCACCTATAAAAATTGCATTAATTATCCTGCAGAGATTTGTTGATTTACTGGCACTCCCTAAGATTGAAAACCAATTAAAATTTTAACCTTGAGGATATAGTCTTGCTTCTATATTTTTGTTTTGGGTTATCAATTCAATCTGTGTTCATCCCATTTCGGTTGTTTCTATGAGGTTATAGTAGTATTTTGTTATCTATATTTGAGTCAATTCCATTATATTTCCATTCCATTATATTATATTTCTTTGTTAAATATAATTGAAACTCATCGTGAATGTCTATTTATGGAAATTGTACTGTAATTTTGGAGTCTTCTAATTACCCCTCGTGGGAATTTGTATAATTATGACTTTTAGTTAAGCGTCTCCTTCTCATATACTCACTGAAATTCGTATATCTCCCCCGATATCCCCCCTTACCTCACTGTAGGTAAGAAACCCACTGAGGTAAGAAGAGAAAGAAAACTTACAAGGGAGAATAGGGAACAGTAGGAGTCAAGACTTCACTTTCCGAACAAATAGAATCGTTTATCCCTAAAAGCCGTCTATTATGAACAAACAATCGCCTATTCAAGACTGACTAGTGCCAAAGACAACTTCCCAGATAGCACAAGATTGAATCAAGCTGAAGCGCTCAAGCTTGATCAGCCTGTAACACACTTGGAAAAACGAGGTAGTTTCGCTGGTTTGAAAGTAGAAAGTTGTACCACGTCCAGCTTGAATCGTATCTTGAATAATGGTCACCTTTATGCCTGAAAATTTAACCCTTTTTAAGCTGGTAATTTCAATGATTTTCCAAATTTGAAATTTCGAGCGAAAACGCTGTAGTTTAGCTGGATTTAAAGTAGAAAGTTGTACCACGTCCAGCTTGAATCCTATCTTGAATAATGGTCACCTTTAAGCTTGAAAATTTAACCCCTTTTTTAGCTGGTTATTTCAATGATTTTCCAAGTTTGAAGTTTTTGTTTATTTAGCTGAGTGTTTCCCAACCTTTTTCGGCCCTGCCCCACCAAGGCCTTTCTAAATTTTCCATTCCCCCCTTGTCCTTAATTTTTTTTCGTAAATCTTTCTTGAAAAGTAAAAAAATCTGGTGGTCCATGCCCCACCTGGGGGCAATTGGGTTAAAAATTTTCAAATTGCCCCCCTAGAAATTAGTATTGCCCCCCGGTGGGGCGAGCGCCCCACATTGGGAAACACTGGTTTAGCTGGATTTAAGGTAGAAAATGTTAAATATCCCCAGTTATTGCTTAGTTCAAGCCTGAATATTTACCGTGGAAAAACGTGAGAAATATGCGAAAAATCGCTATCTAAAATTTGGATCTATTGGCTACTAAAATTATGTTGCAGTCATTTTTTTATATTCAAAGAAGTATTTTCTTTTCTTATTTTTTTACAGTTAGAACTAGGTAACATAAAAATTGCTTGGAAAATTACATTACAATAATAATTACTTTGAAAACATTTTCTTTGTTTTGAAACACGTAAAGTTTTTCCTTTCAGGTAAATTATTACAAGGAGTGTTTTTTATGTGTGATAATAATCTGTTTATAGTACTTAATACTAATATGTAGAAATGTAGATATTGCATTCTTTATCAAACAAGGTCGATAAACTCGTAATACATATTCCTTGACGTATGAAAACATTAAAGTGTCCCCCTTGGGGTAAACTCTTTCTTGGGGGACAATTGATGACGCAAGGTTTTTAAGGGGCCTGAGGATGTTAAAAGGTGCCGGGGAGCATCCGCTGCGCACGAGCCTTGCTTTTATACGCTAACCAATCAGCTGTCGCAGTGCTTTCAACGTCAGAAAAACTTTCCCCCAATGAAATGGGCCACCGACGGAGTCACTCCGTGGTTTGGGGTTTGATAGTCGATCATTTTGGCTGACTTATCGCCGTTTTCGGAAACTTTCCTTAGCCAATATTATTATAGGTTGTCTTTATTAAGATTTGATATAGTCTGTCAATGCACGAATGTGTTTTTAATTGTCCCATCAAAGATTTTAAATTAGGATAAGAGATTTAATTGTAAAAATAGTTTTTTTTTTCCTTGAGATATTTTTTATCAAATCGAACTTGGAATTCTGCCGCATATTTTTTACAGACATTTGGTATGAAAAAATTTTTTATTAAAATTTTTTCACTGAAAATATTTATATTCAAGAAAAAGCTTTAGTGTTTTGCTTTTTTTTAAATAACTTAACAATATAACTTGCATTGGATAAAATTATTTTAAAGCATAAATAGGTAATATAGTTTCGAATTTTAATTTGAGTAGTCACTTTTTTCTTTTTCGTATTTAAAATAAATACCATTGAATTTTTAATGTTGCTATTTTCAAACCATTTTGCATTTTTAATTTTTCAACCGTGTCAATTTATTCTCAGCTGATGCCACTTAAATTGTCCAAGATGCAAGATATCGAGCGCGCACGATCGACTTTTGTCACGGTGACAAAGACAAAAACAACGTTGCTAAGGCTGTTGTTAGGGGCGGGAACTAGAAGCATCCAATAGAAGCATTCGCACATGACATCACTGGAGGATAAAAACAACGTTGCTAATGCCGTTGTTAGGTAAAGTCATGTGATTGAAAATGCTCTATTGTTTTCTAGTGATATTTTTGATACTAGTAATCCTGGTCACCGTGACTTTAGTCACTCGTGCGCGCCCAGCCTAAAGAAAAATTTGCAAATGCAAAAGCAACTTGTTTTAAAACCAAAAGAATTGAAGGATAACGTTAATTTATTTCAATGTTTGGATTTTATTAAATTTAGGTTGAAGCAGATGAGTTCAAACCAATTAAATTTAAATGTCAACGCTTTGTATGCTGAATCCCCTTTTCCAAAACACATTCTTATGTGTGTTCTGATGTTCTGAAAAATCTATCCAGATCAAGCGTGCTCTTCCTCATCCTGACCTCGTTTCTCCTCAAAAGCATTCGAAACAGAAACCAACGCGATTCCGAAACCACCAGTTGCGCTTTGGCGAGCGCACTTGGCGACCGGAAAAAAAGTCCCCGTCCCAAACAGAACCACGCTTTCCCCTCTCGTCAAAAAAACCGGGCCCGCTTCCGAAAACCAACTTCCCAAAACGGAAGCATCTCACTCTTCGTTCACCAGTCACGGTCGTGAGTGCTGCAGTCCCAGATGGATTCCATAGACCTGTGGTGCGATTTGATGGACTCGTGTCCCGTCGTCATGGCCGAAGGGGACCCCGTCCTCTCCGGGGACCCTAGGGTCCTGCAGCAACTCATCAAGGTCGAAAGGATTAAGGGGAAGGGGTTCAGACATATTAATACAAGGTGTTATTTCAAGGAGGCACAGGAAGAGGTTCAGCCGTACATGAGGAGGACCCTCACAAAGTGGATGATGGAGGTATGTTTAATTCGATTCAATAATGTAATTATTTTCCTGTAAGATAGGTCGAGTAATGTTCGAAATGTGTGATAAGATTCCCATAGAATACCTGAAGTCTTTTATCATTTTGCTTGCGTTATCGATATGGCGTTTTGGAATGTATTTGTGAATTCAAATTTGTGCTTCTTTAGTTTTCTTTGTATGTTTTAAAATGTTGTCTAAGTTTTCCTAATATAATGTAGTTTGATCTGAGCTTCTGAGCACACACTCTTTATTTGAACTGTTCAAATCAAAGCAGGGTTCCAATTTCTTTTCCGTCGGAATGTTCTGCTGACAAAACAGCTGACTTACGCCATTAAGATATTCTTAGTTAATATATTGGAGGCAGTAAATGGGTTTTGTTTTAAATTATGTCAATATCTTGTAAACCATGAAATTCTTTTGAATCCTCTCGTTTTACTAGAATAACCTTTCTTAAAAATAAGATACCATGACATCTTCCCTTTTACGCTACCGGTTGTTTCTTCGTTCGTGATTTATTCTAAAATCTAGCTGGAGAATCATTCGTAATACGTCTTTCTGAAGAAGTTTTGTTTGTATAAGAAATATTTCACAGCGAAATGGAAACTAAAATTGGGTTTCCTGTATGAAGCATTTTTGTGTTAGCAAATCGAAGAGTGAGAATTAGTTTATAAAGCGTCATCTTAGTACTTAAGGATTTTTTTTACATTAAATGAACTAATTATGGAACTAATAGACGGTATGAAGAAAAGAGAACAAGTCATTATTTTGAACATTGCTCTTGCAGAATCGTCGCCATAACTACAGGAAGTCTGTCGGAATACATTGCTGTTTTTGTTTGATTTTTATGGGGAAAAAACCTTTAATGTGGTAGTCTTCTAGATATGTTTTTGTGACTTAATAGGACCTTTTATCTAGCTTTGAAAAAAACGCAAATACTTGAATATTAAATGAGTCTTCTCTCTTTCTCTGGACTAACATATTAAGGGGTGCATAAAGGTTTGATTCCTGACTAAATGCGCAATTTATTCCTAAAATAAGGGAGGATAATTGTATTTTTAACCATGAAAATACAAATTTTCATTGCCTTAAAGCTCATTATGAGAATTTGTTATTAAAAAAAAAGTACCCTCTTATCCTTTTTTTACCCTCCAGCGAAAACACTAATATGCCCCTAAGAATATTCTGAGTGACAGTGTTAAAACGTAGTTTACTTTCCATCATATAGGATGCAGATCAAAATCCAAAAAATGTCATTTTTTGCATGCATTTGTTGAGGTGGAAACTAAGGTTAATAAATTTTGAGGTACAAAAATAGTTTTTTTTTTAAAAATAAGGGGCAATTAATTAACAAGATTCCTGCTTTATCAACACTAATTCCGTCATTGGCTTCCACTCATAGTCCATTCATTACGTCATCTACAAAGCTTTTGTTGTGTACCACACAAGATCCTATACCAGACATGGGCAAACTTTTTAAGGGGAGGGCCAGATAAAATAAAAAAATTATCTACAAAAAAAAAAAAATAGGCGGGCCGGAAACAAAAAAAAATAACAAAACAAATTTTTATGTGTGATAATTTTTAAAGTTGATTTTTACATCACATCACACAACTTCTGTTATTTGCTACAATGGTAAAAATACTCGGAAAAAGTTACAAAATTTATTGTTCTTTAGAAGAGTATGAAGGCGCATGTGACTGATGAAACTGATACTGAGCTTCTGAAAGTTTTCAAAATCTGGTAGAAACTAGGATGAGCCGATTCGCAATGGTGGTCATATAAAAAAACCTTTTCTCCTATGTGTAATTGTAGGGGTTATTCAAAACCATGCCGCGGGCCGGATTGACTCGTCCGACGGGCCGTACTTTGCCCATGACTGTCCTATACACTCCACCCTGCCCATAATAAAAAGCAGCAACACCCAAGATCGTGCCCGATCGTGATCGGAAGCCGCATTTGTTTACATCCCTCCCAACCCCTGTGACCCGGCTACTGCGTCGGGGTGCGGTTTTTATTCATTTTCGCTCCCGAAGGACGCTCCATCCATTATGAGCTTGCTCCTCTTTCTTCTCTCTCCATCTTCCTCGTGCGTCTCCGGAAGATTGAATGGATCCGATACCCGCGATAGGGTTATCTCGGGCAGGTATCTCGGATGGGAGGTGCCCTATTGTGAGGAGGTAGATTCTATTATTTGCTTTTGTGGTTTTTTAGTTGATGTTTTAGTTTCTTGGAGAGGAATAGAAATGTTTTATTTAAGATTATTTATTTGTTTTTGTGTGTACATTTTTGTTACCAAAGTTTTGAGTGCAGTAGGAGATTTGGGATTTTTGTGTGGGTGGCTGATGGCTAAAGTTCCCAAAAGTTTTAATTCCTGTGAATTTTCAAATTTTAAAAGGGTTAACGAAATTGTTTTCTTTTCAATTCTCATTGCTTATTCCATATTGTCGCTTTTAATTCATGAAATTAAGGAAATATTGGTGAAGGAATTTTAATTAAAGTCTAGAAAATTGTTTAAACTTTGAAGGAAGGCTGCATCACCATAGAGTCCTTTGGATCAACCCCTAAATCTTATTGAGTATTAAAATGACAATTTAATAAATATGAATTTATAAATCCTTTTATGCTTTTAATTGGGTATTTTATTTGAAGTTTGGGAGAGGAAAGGGTTGTTTTTATGAACTTTAATTTTGTGAAGAGGCCGTTTTTATGAGTTTGAATTTTGAGAAGGGACAGCAAAAAGGCCCCAATTTTCGGCTGGATCGACCCCTGCTTAGGTTATCAAATTTCACGTGCTTTTTTTTTTTTTGCCATGTGCGTTCACTTCTTGATAAGAAGATTCTCTATCTTATGGTTTTCAAACATAGTAGCACTGTTAAATTAGAGTATACATAATGTACCCCCCTCAGGATTTTGTTTAATTAAATTTTAGTGATTAGAGTTATACCCACCACACATAGTGAACTTTTCACTCGTCGTCTCTCGTACGCATGTCACCTCTTGGCTTCTCACCCACTCATATCCTTGAAAGCTCGGTGTTACATTTTCATTTCATTTTCAGGTGTGCGAAGAGCAGAGTGCGGAGGAGATCATCTTCCCGCTGGCGGTGTCGTACGTGGACAGGTTCCTGTCGTGCGTCCGCATCCGCAAGACCCAACTGCAACTCCTGGGGGCGGTCTGCCTCCTCATCGCCTCCAAGCTGAGGCAGTGTCGCTCGCTCACGGTGGACGCGCTCATCTACTACACGGATTACTCGGTCACCACCAAAGACATCACGGTGAGTCGACGATACCTCCATTCTTCTTGAGATGTATGCGTTTCCATATGTTGCGTTGCGGCAGTCGGGACCTATGGACTGAGAAACAAAAAGTGGGAGCTTTTTGAGATCCGTTTGTGGATTTGTCTGATTGGTCTTGCTGGATTGCCATAACGCAACCGGATAAGTGGAAATAATGACTTAGAGTAGACTTCCAATCTTTTTGAAGTTATTTCAAAAGCGATCTTCAGGAAGGTTGCATCGAATTCTGTCCCCTCTTATGAACTTTAAATATTAACTTTAACATGCAGTTAAGATTTTCACTGGAGTAACTAATCCCCGAAAGTCTAGCATAGCTAGAACTAGAACCTCTCCAAAAAATAATCTTAAAACAAGTTGTGAACCTTACAAGATTTTTCCTGAGCATGACGAAACTGGGCGTCTGATGGGAGCTGTTGCCCCCATTCCATAAACTTTAGTATGACTATTTAGATTTATGATTGCTATCCAATACCAAAGGTTCATTTCGTATTTCTTGCTGGCATTTCAGACGTGGGAGCTGATGGTGCTTAGTAGTCTGAAATGGGATATGGCGTCTGTGATAGCTAGCGACTTCGTTGATCCCTTGCTGGCGAGGCTAAACCTAGATCGAGAGGACGTTATCAAAAAGCATGCCCACACTTTCATCGCCCTATGTGCAACAGGTAAGACACTTTCCCTTTGTTTCTTACTTAAAAAGTAGGTTTCTAGTATGTTTTCTCTGATAGACATTTTTACTCAAAACGTTTGAATTTAAATATGATGTCAGAGGGATGGGATCTTAAGGCTGGAGATTACGTATTTTCCGGAGGCAACTTTTGGTCTCTTAAAATCCCTTGGGAGAAATTTTTAGGTTTACTCGAGTGCGTTTTTTTTTAATAAGATGGTAGTAACAATGACCACATTCTTCACCTCACAAGGAACGTGTCCCCATGATAGTTTGAGGTATTGGGAACAAAACATTTTTGTAGCATCTGATGCCATTGACTATGCGTACGCCGCGAATAACTTTGATTCTGTCAGTGATGTTTCATAAAGTCTTGGTACAGTACAGCTTAAGGTCCTTGTTAATATATTTCATGTACAATGATGCACGTCATATCGTTGGCTAAGATATGATGTGGGATAAAATAACTTAATTCAACATGGATTGCCCGCCATCCCTTAATCTCATTTCCATATCTATAGTCTTCGGACGCCCCGAAAACAACTGTTTTTTTTTCTCTCGAAAACCGTTGTTATTTACCTCCTAGCTAAAAATATAAGGCTATTTTCTAAATTTAACTCACTCCGCAAAAAAAGGCCCCATAAAAACTACACCGCAACGTGTTCCTGTTTACTTCCTCAAACCCCCCTGACCACCCCCCAGTTAAAATTACTCCATAAACCACTACCCCTTCTCCTCCTCACTTTACAAATCCTCCCGTATCTCCATCCTCCGCTCGCTGATCCACCTCCGATCCAGTCGTCATTGCTCCAGCTGGTCTCCCCGCATCTGTCTCCCGCCCCCGCGCGTTCACCTGGGCGGAACAATGGGTGTCGCACGCCGCGTGTGTCGGGTTTCCGAGTCCGCTTTGTCACCATCGGATTTGTCGCCGTGTGCGGATATGCGGAGGAGGAGGTTGTTGGGCAAACTGGGGGAGATTGTTGTGTAACGGAATGCGGGGCGAGGATAGATTTTTTATTTAAGTTGGAGGGGGCGTTTTTTTATGTTTATGGTGGATAGTTGTGTTTTGTTTGGGAGGTGAGAAGGTTTTTTTTTGTAACCGAATATGCTTGAGAGGGCGGTTTTTTTGTGAATTAAGGCTTTTTGTGAAAGAATAGTGCAAGTCATTGCCTTTCGCTGGGGAAAAGCAGTTGTTGTTCTAAATGCAGTTTTTCTGTGTATGATTTTAGTATTTTTATCAATGTATCATCCTGGTAATCACTCCCTAGTTTTTTTGTTAAAGTTTTTGGCCAAGTTAAAGAGTTTTTTTTAATTAGGAGATGAGAGAAAAATGTTTAGTTGATATCGTGGTTACGATCATTCTGCAAGACTCGCATTTTACTATAATGTTTGTTTCTTTAATTGTAAAAATATTTAAATTTAATTTGCGAAACTTTTTTATCTCTAGAGAGCGTCGAAGTCTTATTGGTTTGGTGTTTTAATTTCCTAAAAAGTTCAAAATCTAAGGGGGTATCCGTCTTAAAGAGTGATTCATGATAATTTTTCCTTAAATGTCTCCTTAAAAAATCTAAATATCTCATAAACAGTGCGTAATCTCTTAAAAATCTTCAATGAAAATGTGTTTCCTTAAATCTCCTATAAAATAAGCTCTGCAAAGAATTTCCCTCCTGAAAAAGCGTTCCATGACTCCAAATTCCAAAAGTTTGGAAACCTCTGCCTAAAAGGAGCGAAACTAGAAAATTTTTCCGGAATCGAGCTGAAAACAATTTCACTCTCACAAGCCAAGCAGAAACGGCTGACTCGAGAAAGAAGACATCCACCCCTACAAATTCACACCTCACCAACCCAACACGCAGCTGATTCTTAAAATCCATCCATCCAAACATCTTATAAAAAGCCCCCCCCCCAACAATATTTATTCACCCCCACAATCAACCCCTCAAAAAAAACCTCCGCTAATCAGCTGGTGACCTCCCCCTGTCCCATCCCAGACCGTTACGTACGCGTGCCGAAAAACCGCAGACTCAAGGTCCGACACTAATTGTCGAACGACCCTGAACCCCGAAGAGCATCTGTTGATCAGGTAGCAACTGCAGCAGCTACTAATATAAAGAGGGGATGCCCCTCTTTTTATCAACCTTCAATTAAATCCAGCCTTCGTTAGCGCGTCTCGGACTCTGAGCAACCACCTGTAGGAGCTGGGGTAGCCCCTAGACGTCGGCTACCGAGGGATCATCTCTCTCGTCTTCTTCTTTCACCTGCCTAATTTCCGCTACACGCGATAGAAGATGGAAGTTGGACGAGAACTATAACTATTACTGGAACGGAAGAAGTCCAGAGTTTTTTTTTCCACCTGCGAGGTGGAGTAATTGGGTTTAATTGGGGGGTTTTAGTGTGTCAGCGGGGTGGGAGGTTTGTGAAGCTTTCTTTAGTTGGACGTTGATGGATTGAGTTTTGTTTTTAATAGGGTATTTGGGTAATTTAATTAGGAGAAAGTGAATAGACGACATTAGTGTGACGTCACTTGCTTGTTTGGAAACGTTGATTCTATCCGTGATTGGTTCCGTGATTGGAAGTAAATCCGTACGGATCCGTACGGAACCAATCACGGATGGAATCAACGTTTCCAAACAAGCAAGTGACGTATTGACTAATGTCGTCTATTAGTAGTTGTTTTCGAGACCAATCTGAAAGGATATGTCTTTGGTTTTAGTTGAATGGTTGACTTCGAAATCCTTGAGCAAAAACTTATTAATCCTTATAACACTTATTATCCATTCGTATTCTAAAATGTGATTGATGATTTTTCTTTCACTTATTAAGACTACTATTCCATGTACCAGTAAATCTGTAAAAACTATTAATGATATATTTCCAACTAATTTTCTGCTACGAACGCATTGCAACTTGCAAGTCTTTGTCCCGTATTAGGTTTTTCTTGTCTAGTCAAATTCCCTGTTATTGTCCCCTGGTCAACATTTTTATTAAAATCGTTTAATTTAACTTTTTGTAGGAAACCCTGAAATCTCCTTGTGGTTTGTTCCCCTTATTGTTTAGTTGGTGACGACGTTTACTGCAGAGGGTTTTACTCTTTTACTAAATAATTTAACTTACTGTTCTCTTTAAATATTACACTAAGAACAGTATTTGCACCCTAACTAATTGTTTGCCTTGGAGAGCAGATTCTCCTACTTCTCTTGTTTAAGTTGTAACCTCCCGCATAACCACGTAAACGATTTTAAATACATGTGTTATGCAAAAATTTTCTGTGCGTAAGGGTAGATTCATATAAGAACATATCTTACTTTTATAAATTTAAACTAATTCCTCATTGAATGTTGCAAGACAATCCTAGGTTTTTTCTTAGCCTCACTAAATTTCCTTCCTCGAATTTTTTCGCTTCCACAAACAATAAAAACCATTATCTCCACTCAGGTCATCTCTTCCACCAAAATTACCAACACCTCCCTCCATCCTTCCCTCCCCCCCCAAAAAAAAAAAATCAATCGCCTCCCAAAAAACAGCACCTTCCACCCCAAAAACCATCCCCAGCAGATGATGCTCCAAAAGAGCAGCTGACACCGCCAGAATGGGTTGAAGACCCCAAAGGGGCCCCTCTGCAAGGGACAAGAAGTGTCCCAACCTCAAAAACACAAGGACCCGCTGCTTGCAGCAGACCTCTTGCGCAAAAGGGTCGCGTGCCCCGCGCGTGGCCCTCCTTTGTTCCAGCGCCGGACCCCTCCTGGGCAGATGTTACCTGGGGAGTCCCAGCACCTGGAATGCCGGTGCTGTGTGTCTATATAAAAATGTCTCGGTTGGAGGACCGCGAGTCAATGAGACCTATCGTCATTTGTATTGTCCCGTGTGGGGTCATTAAATGGATCGCCTACACCCTCCCCCCTGCTGTTCGTGTTTTTGTTCCTTTTTTATTATTTCTGACCAGGTGATGCTCGAAAGCTGCCGGGGATGGAGTGTTGTGGGGTCTGTGAGATGATGGGTTTTCTCTGTATAAGGCATAAATTATTTCTTACCAGTGAAATGCTTTCGCTTGGAGCGTTAAGGATTTGAAAAATAACGGAGCATTATATTTTAAAAATAGTTTGCATTGAAAAGATAGAAAGGCTATTATGGCAATACATATCATATGTATTGCCATAGTATAGCCTTTCTGTATGATATGTGCATCTAAAACGTTGATACCTAATTTCAATGCATTAAAACTCAAGAACTGTTCTGCCTTTTGCATTATTTTAACATGATTTGTTCTTGTTCTGTTTTTGTGTTGCATTTCTTTCGGAAAGTGAGCAAAAATGAGAGTGAAATTTAATAGAAATAACTTCAAACAAAATTATGAATTTTCTTCCTGGTTTCGCAGCTGTTCATTTATTTCTAGATAGAATAAATCGTGCTTTCTGCTTAGAAACCACGCCTTACATTCTCTAAAATCAACCAAACTTGCTAATATTTATCTTTCTTTGAATAACTGCTGTAGATTATTCTATTGCAAATTGGATTAATTTAAATGTTACTTTTTCAAAAATACATTCAGGGGGTTCCATAAAATTTAAAATATTCCTTTAACATTAAATTTCACGTTAGCGTACAAATATGTTTGGAAGTGTTTTGAAATCGTTGAACCTAGTGTGAAGGCTAAAAATCAGTTCAGCACCTTCCTTCAAACAAAGAATTCAATATGGCTTATAGAATTATCTTTTATCTCCCTCTACTCCACTGATTTATTTACTTCACACATTTGCCCGTAAGTTTTACTATTTGCTAATGTAAGATGGATTTATTTCTCGTACAGTTTTACTAACTTGCAAGCTCTTAAAAACAATCGCAAATCCCAAGTCTATTTCCATTCCATGATAGTTTAATTAATGCCCAAAAAAGGTTGTAATATAAAATAAGGTTAAAAAAAGGTTATAATATAATGGATATGAAAGAAATTTTATAGGAGCGGGGAACCCGGTTATTTTATAAGGAAATTCTCTTCTTATCGCTTATGACCCCCATGAACAGGATCAAACCTAATTTCCTCTACCTATATGCCATACGTCCCCTGCCCATTTGCAGTAGCTTATCACGCTTTACCGTTCCCCGACAGAAGCTGCCGTGTCAATAGATTTGACCTCCTAGGGGGGGAAGAAAGGCAAAAGGTGGTACTACCACACAATCGGTTCTATTAAATTTCCAGCCCTACTCCGATCGAATGCTAAAAAGGAGAAGATGAGAGGGAACCGGGGGGCTGACCCTCCACGCGAACCGCGCGTGGTGTTCCAGGTGTCTTTTTTGCCCTCCAGGGGAGGGGACTTTTTTGGTGCAGATGCTCCTCCGCGCCCCCTAAGATTTTTGACGAAATTGGCACGTGCGGGGATTGCATTGTGATTGCCGTGGCGCGTGTGTTGTGTGGCTACTGTTGAGTTTTTTTTTATCTTGGTTGTTAGCTGAGTCAATGGAATTAGGACGGGGGCTGGGTTTTGATTGAGGGCATGGCTTGATGACTTTTTTGGGGAAGGTTGGTTGGCTTTTGAATTGGAGATGTGTTGGAACTCCAGATGCTCGTGTCCAATGAGGAAGATGTGTCGGGGTCTTGGGCTTCAGTACTATAATATTGTCCCATACGGAAATTATGACCAGAATTATTATATCTTTGAGATTGTTATTGAAGGGAATTTTTGGTGGGTATAAAAAAGTTATAATTATTACTATAAAATAAAAATACCTTAACTCTTAGTTTAGAATAAAATTGGAGTTCGATAAGTATATCGAGCGTCTCTACTGAAGCTTTGTAATATTTCTCTAAAATACTAATAAGTAGGAGCCACAGACCAGTCGTGAGGTTCTCTAGTTTAAGTCTAGTTTAAGGACTTAGTAGTTGCATTTATATTCAAGGTGGACTTGCAGTTTTGTGTAAACTCACTTTTGTTGAACATTAAACGATTTTATAGTTTGTAAAACGCCATGATATCCTGTAGGTATTATCTGCGTGATTATTTTATCTCTTTCGAATAAAGAGTAATAATAATGATATGTTGAATGTAAGGAATCTAAGACAAAGATTTCTTACTTATGTACTACTTTACTTTAGGATAACTTAAAATAACAGACCAAGTAGTCAATATATAGGTTGTTTATTGGGAAATTTATGTATTACCAAGTCATTTTATGGAACTACTGGTCGAAAAAGTGCTGTGGGGTTGCATTATTTTTGAGGTATGGTTTACATTTAGTGTTAAAATAAAAAGGTTACTTTGCTTAAAAGAAAGTGTTCCTACATACGTTCTTCACTTTAACAGAGTCAGTCTATTAGGAAAGATCTCAGTACGATCAATTACTTTGACATCCCTTTTTATATTTCTTTTACATTACAGTCACAGTAATACCATGAGAAAATCACACCCTGGGAATCCGAAACCCAACCAGCGCTTAAAAATTTCAAACCACTCATTCATTATCATCGATACAATCTAATTGATAGAAAAACCACACTTTTCCCACAAACACAATAGCTCATTAAGAAGTGTCACACACAATGTGCCCCTCCCTGCCCAAAAAATTACCAAAGCGATTCCTATACAGGAAGGACAGTTAAACAATTTGATACGTTCCTGTGACCACGGCACTGTGGGAAACCGATAAACCGATGGAGCAGGTAAAGGCCCACCAGTTTTCCCATAGGCCTGACACAACGGATGCGTTATGTGTTGATCATCATCACCATTAAATGCCGTGACAGGAAGCATTGTAGCGTGATTAGTTGTCCTCCGGAAACATCCACAGTGATGCGCTATGTAGCGAGGGCTTCCCTGCACATAACGGAACATGTGCATGGAGGTGAAAACTGCGCACAGTGCTCGGCAGATGTGACGTTCGCTGTTCGGGTTTTTTTTTTATAATGAGTTTTGTTATTAGGCGTTTGATCTTCGTTACCAGCTGAAGGGATATTTATTTTTGGGGGTTGTACTTTTGGGTCACGCAATCCGGGGAAGTATTGTCTTCACGTATGGTTGTTAATTGCCTATCTATCTTTTGGAATCTCCTTTCACTCTCCCTGGATGGTATAACATTTCCCAGGTTATATTTGGCTTTTGTTTTAATTTCCTAAGTGAGAAGCAATGCAATATACTGTAGGATTTCACAGTAGTATTTTGGTTCGGGCCCGATGCGGATATTCAAATATTGATTCGGATAATTAAATCAAATGGAAAAATAAAGCTATTTCTTCTTTTTTAATACAAAATAAGTAGTCGTACAGAATGCAGAAAAATATAGTTTATCGTTTTTCTTTTCAATTTTAAGAATTGAACAGGGACGGCCTTATAAAGAATTTAATTATTCCTACTTAAAATCACAGAAATTACAATTTAGTTCTCAAGTTTATTACTTTATCTTCACTAAAACCGGCTAATTTGTTTTTGTTGTTCCATAATCAAAATTTTTATATAAATTCGTTCTGTTAAAATGTTTTTACTAAGTTTTACAATAACCTTTCTCTCATTTGATTTCAATACGATTCGTACTTTTATTTGTGGACAAATTATTATTAATCTATATTTTTCTTCTGATTTTTGTGCTTAATTTTTTCTTCCTATGTAAACTTATAAAAATACTCTAATATTTATTGGTTTTGAAAATTCCTAAATACTATCGCACATTCTTGTAGTGTTTAGACATTTTCTTTTTTTCGGCAATCCTGTCCTCAATAAGACCTTTTTCATTCAGAATTTTTTTTTCCTTTAAACGCATCAAAAAATTATCTTCAAAGACAATGCCCTAATTCAATGTATAATAACGAGACAATAAATTAAATACGAAACAGACGCTCTTCTCATTTCCCACCAGGGGAAAGTGCCTCGGGGGATTCCAAAACTAATCCCTCTGCAGGTTTCAGTTTTGGGGTGTTCTGCTATGCGCTCGTAAAAACTTCCATCACATGCACGCCTCAACCTGCTGCAACGAACAGCTGCTTTTTGAATTTGAAAATACTCGCATGCGATTGGTGGATTGGCTCATCACAAACCGGAAACTCCCCAGCGGCTCTTCAAACTTTAGTTTCTTTTTCGAATGACAATCGGTCTCGATGTGGGTGTCCAGATCGGGCGTTTGAGCGCTCTTTCGGCTCTGGTTGCCAAAGTTGCTTAAATTTTTATAATAAGTTTTCTGGTAGAAAATAAAATGCATAAAATGAGAATAAGTGTGAATAATTCAGTTGAATGTTTGTATAAAATTATTGTTTACCAAAACACAATTAAAAAATTATGAAATCGAATAAATCTTTAAAGAAAATACCCATCCATCAAAATTAACGATTGGATATTAATTTTTATTTAAGTGACTCAATAGATAATTTTTATAAATTTCGATAATTTAATTTTCAAATTTATTATTAATTTCCTTCTTTCCCTTTCTAGCTGTAAAACTGATATTTAAACAATTCAATTTATTTAATGTTCTTAAAAAATCAAAATTACATTAGTTTCTCTGAAAGAAATTCTAGTGCTTAATTATAATTTGTTTATAAAATTTAAATGCATAAAAAAATATATATTTTTTAAAGATTTAATTAAATTTGTTCGTCTATTGAACTGCGCTTTCGCTCTCTCTCTATCTCTGATGTTTTTCTTTTCTTTTCTGAATTTTACAACTACCACTTATCTGAAATTTTCGAATTTTTTTTACGCCTAATTTTTTTTTTTCTTATTAGGGAAATTTGTTTTCCAATTTCGACAACCCAAAAATTACTCATTATCAGATGCTTATTCACATGAAAAACCTGTTGTGAATTAGTTAATTGATTGAATTAATTGATTGTGAATTAATTAATTTTAAGCGCAAATGCTGTTGCAAAATTTTCTGCGAGAACATTTTATTTATTTATTTTTTTGCCAATCAAGGGATTGTTTCGTCATTTTACAAAAGGATGACTCGATTCCTGTGAACATTGGCGTCTTTTTGGCTCGAAATTATTCTTACGACGGCCTGGAGCGAATTTATATAAAAAAATAAAGCCCGGCAACCTTGCGCGGGAGCAGGTGTTGGCGGGCTCGGAGTCCTTTGTTATATTTGGCGGGTTCCACAGGAAGTTGACGGAGATCTTTTAAAAGTGTCTCTCTCTGGGATTGGTCGCCTGAGCCCCTCCTTCACCTAGCCCCTTTGGTGGGCCACCATATGTTTTGAAAAAGGAAGTATAGATGACATCAGAGGTTGTCAATAAAAAGCATTGTCATTCGCTGCTATCCAAAAGCACCGGTAGATGGCGCTGGAGGGAGTGCGTAAAAGTTGTAAAACTTTCGGGGCCGAGGGACTTCCTGTTTGGTTTTTTTATGAAACACGCGTTTAGCGTAGCGTACTCCTATTTTCGGTTCAAAACAAACAATCATATTTTGATTTATTTTGTAATAAAATGATTTAATTTTATTTTGCATAATATTAGTTGCAAATCTAGGCTTTTTTATCTCAGGGGGGATCCCCAAAAGTTTATCATGGGGAATAAGACTGTTCAAATTTCAGTGGCATAATAGAAATTTAGGTTGGGAAATGCCCTAATTTATTCCTTTACCTTTAAAAAATGCATACAGGGGGCAAATACAAGGTGTTTCAAAAGTCTGTTTCATAGCCTTTATTTGGAACCTAAGTCTCTTTTCTTTGGGTAATGAAAGTAAGGTGTTAATTAAAAACTAAAGGAGATGGAACAAAAAATTAAGTGGGAAAATTATTTTCAATATCATAACAAACACGAAGAAAAAGGTTTTATTCAAGAAAATATTAGCATGTGAAAATAGCTCTTTTTCAGGCCTCACAAAAGAAAAAGTTTGCAAGTTTTTCAGTGTTATGTAGTTTTTAGTTTTTTTAGTTGAATATAGACAAATTTTAGTTTAAAAAATTTATAAAAGCAAGTAAGATGCTGTAAGCAGTCTCAATGGATTCAGTATGGTCACTTACCTAGGAGTACACCTTACTCCCAAGACTCTTAAGAGACATTGATTCTAAATAAAAGCTGTGAGATGGACTTTTGAAACACCATGCATAATGGAAACTCATTTTCCATGTAACAACAAAAATGTTGATGTGCAGTGTAAACTTATTAGTAAATAAAAACAAGATCTAATTTATCCAACAGTTTAGAAATTTAACTGACTTACTCTGATTTCTCTATAGTTTAGAAATTAATGCCTTAGCCATTTGATTTGTTTTTCATGTTTTGTTTTTATAGTTTCTAATGAATGTGTTATTTTCTTTCAGAATACAAATTCACATCATACTCTGCTTCCCTCTTGGCCACAGCTTGCATAGCAGTAGCAATCAATGGTTTGACGTGGTTGCAAAAGCCTTGGGAATCCGTCTCAGCTCTCCTTGAGAACCTAACACAATTAGCAGACATTAATTTGGTAAGTTTTAATTAATAAATTAACAACTTGCAATGATGATATTTTAAGCAATTATGTTCCTAATCAATGAAATTGATCTTGAATGAAGACCATACTTAATTGGTTATTTTCAAACTCCCTTAACATCTTGTACTTTCTTCGCATTTAATTGAAACATTTCTTATCATTATTAACAATGAAATTTAATAACTAACGAAAATGAAGAGTTTTTAAAGAATCTTCTGTTTGATTTTAAAGAGAGGTTGCATAAGTTCATAATAAATTATGTGAATTACCTTTATGGCTTTAGTTAGATATTTTTCCTTTAATCTGAACTACTGTCTTGATTTAAAGTAACTGGAGCTATGGATTTAAAAATAGCAACTATGAAATATACCCCTAGATTAGGGTTACTTACTGATATATTTCTTGCGCAAATTTTAATTTTAGAAAGATGACTAAATTTTGATTTATCATTTAGATTATTAGTTAAAGTTATAAGTTTTCATTACAATATCAGTTTTTTATTAGTCTTTACTTATTTTAATTCTTTCTATCTTCTAGAAATACCTCCAAACATGTATATCAGACATAGAAGACTTGATTGCAGCCAACATAGCACAGCTTCAACAAGCAATGGCAGCATCTGCCGCCAGCAATAAACTGAACTGCTCTATGGCAGCTAACACTCCCCAAGAAGTGCCTGCAGATGTACAGAATATGTTGTATTGAGAAGACTGGAATTCTCTTGTTTGATTTTCGAGATTTTTTAACCAAAAATAATTGCCTAAAAGTGTGGATATAGAGTTAACATTTTAAAGTATTCTATTGTTTTAACTATTACTATCAAACCCTGAGGTATGAATAAATTACATAAGGGGTAAAATTCTGTTTGAAATAGAGAAAGGTTTACATACCTGCCAACTTTTCAAAAACAGAAATAGGAACAACACGCGCGACACATTTTGAATGAGTTCAAAGGGGGAATTGTTAAAAAAAGTTTGTAAGAAAAAATGATTCAAAGTTATATAAAAGGGGTAAAAAAGTATACTAAATGTGAAATTAGAGTATCAAAAAAATTCATGAATAAAAAAATTTGTAATTAAGTTGAAAATAAACAAATGCTTTAATTTCAGGGATGTGATTGGCAAAAAGGCAAAAAAGAGGAAACCCAATATCTCAATAAAATGAATGTGCAAAGCACAAATTCATACAAAAGGCAACTTACAGAATAGACAATTAAACTACAGCATAATTAAATTGACTCTATTTTTATTCATTTGTGAAAGCAAAGTAAATAATTTTACTATAAAGACAAAAAAGTAAACTATCTAAACAAAATTTCCATGCTGCGAGGACAATATTATGAGGAAACAATTATACCAAATCATTTAATAGTTGTATCGCCAATATTAAAATTATTTTCTCTACATTGAAAGGTTTTCTTGACTGAATAGTTACCAAGGTGTCAATAATTTAAATTACATGTATGACTTTTACTTTTAATTTTTTTTGAATATAAGAGGTAATGGTGCCTCAGTGTTGATTGGGTATCAAGGTCCACTTATAATTCATATTTATTATAAAAAATTTAAATAATGCTTAAATAATATTATTTACCTTAAACTTTTCATACACCCCATTATCTTCACACCTTGTAATTCTTTGTTTGAACCCTCAAGTTAAAACCATAAATTTCTTTTTGCCTTCTTGCAAACAACAAGAAATTCCTCTAATATTTTTTTTAATTTGCCAGCTAAATATTGGACACATTTGAACTGCAAAAAGTGAACACTTTCTCCCAAAACAAGCATTTATAGCCTAGGATATTGACCCAAAGTAAGAAAAACGCGATCGCGAACCGTCTGTTAAGTTGTTTTTCTGTCCGCGTCCACGCCGTCAAAAAGCCAACTTTACAGGCAAAAGTCCGGAAGAACGCGTAAAAATTATTTTTTCTTCGAAAATTTTCGGAAATGCCTAAAAATTAAGCTGCATCCGCAATTCCGTAGTACAAACCGAATTTCCGTAATAGTTGGCAAGTATGGAAAAAACAATTCTCGTTCGTTGGTTGATTGATTATTGCACAATTTGAGTAGGTCGAAAATGGCAGGACGGGGCAGGGGGGACGAAAAATCGGGACATTTGGTACTGAAATCGTATTTTCGGAACAAAAGTGAAAAATCGGTACAAATACGAATTAATCGGAACGGTTGGTAGGTATGGGTTTAATACATTTAAATGGTTGCTGTAAAAAGTATTTAACTAAAGTTGAAATAATTTTTTATTCTCCCCCTAATCTTGTATTTATGGCAATTAAAAACATAGTTCACAGAAAAAAAACCTCCACTTCAGTAGGGCTTTGACAATGGTAGGATTTCCATTTGCAAGGAAAGCTAGGAAAATATAATTAATGTAAGCAAACTTTTTGCTTTAACATTACGCTATGTATTATGTCTATTATATACTATTGTAGTAATCAACTAATTTAAAAATATGCCCCATTAGTGATTTAAACAGAAGGTTCTCCTGAAAAGTAATTGTTGTGAAAATGAAGTTTAAAGGTTTGATATTTATCTTCTTTTTTTATGACCATGTTGATTTAATATTCTGAAATATTTGGAAGTCAGGGTTTGATAGTAAATAATTATTAATAATTAAACCCTTCAATTCATATTTTCTTAGCATGAAGTTTTATTGAAGTGAAGTGTTCTTATCATTTACACTAACACATTGTAAATTCCTTTTAAATTCTTGGATTAGTCAATGCATTTTTTTTATTCATTCATAATCACTGCATATTTCAAATTACTCCAGTTTCATATACTCATCAAAGGAAAATATTCCAACAATACAGATTGTTTCTAATTGCTCGATGTTTATCTGTGAAGTTATATTAACACCATTTATAATCAAAATTTCAAACCAGACAAGGTTTGAATGAAATAATTGTATGAAAAAAAAATGTGAAAATGTTTTTTAGATATGTTACTCTATATGCACTAAAGTTTCTAAACCAAAGTTGATCTTTGTTGTTGAATGGTAGTATTTTATGACTGCAAAATGTTATTTATTTGAAAATTTAGAGTAAGAACCACATTGAGTACTTGTGTTGCATCTGAATGCATCTTATTATTTTATTTTTGTTGCTTTCTAGTCTTGTTCATTTTCATTTATTTATTATTTTTTGAGAATTATTTACACTCATCATTATCATTTCACATCAGTAGCCATGTCTCATTTGATTTTGTTGTGTAAGGTTGCATCTATCCAAAAAGAATATACTTTTTTATTACTTTTAAACTTATTACTTACTTACTTTATTTATTACTTTTAAAATCTTGAGTTCAAAAACAAAAGTATAACTAGCCATAGTTGTTATTCTTAAAGTCGTATTTGGTATTATTGCACCATTGTAATTTTCAATAATTTATATTCTAAAATATTGCTACTTAAACAATTGAGATGTGATGCATAACCTTATAATGTCTTTCGTTTATTTCATGGTTTTCACTTGTACATACTTGTAAATATGCAATAAATTTAATAAATATTTTTATAAATGTACTCTTGTAAATTACTGACCTAACTAAATCCTTATTCACTCAATGCAAAATATCACAGTACTTTAAACTTTTATGATACATGTTTATTGGCTATTTTTTTCAGTGCTGAATACAAATATACCATTTAATTGGAAAAAAAATTTGGTCATTGAAAAAATTATAACATTGCTGGAAACCTAAAAATGCCACTTGCAAAAGAAGTAATTCCAGCTGTCTTCCCTTAGAAATAACATACTAAAAGTAGACAAAAATCAATCACTAAAAAGTTAATTTTTTTCTTTACAGATTTTAATTTTTCCCCTTAACATCGACTTTAAAAAAATTCTTTTGAAAAAGATTGTCATTTTTCTATGGATATTGTAATTAAATGGCATGAACAATTATAATTGATGGTTAAATCATTAGTTTTTAACTATTTTATTAAAATAAAAAGGGAAAATCCAGGTTTAAGTACTAATGTTGAATTTGAGGCCAATTTTGCTATAAAAGTTTGGGGGGGGGGAAGAAAAATTAAAAAGCATTATTATTTGTTTTAAGTGTTTCACCTTTGAAATCTTTTTGATTGACCCTCTTAAAAAGAGAAAAAAAAACAGATTAAAGATGTACATCAAATTTTATTACTGATTTAGGGAGGTAAACCGTCCTTAATGATAATGTCTTTAAAAAATATTAGCATGTTAAATAAAAAATTGGATGATAAAAAACATAAGTTTAACAACATTAGTTTAAATAGTAAAGTAAAATGTGATTAAAAAGTATCTTAATAATTTAAAACTATCACAAAAATAGACAACTTAAAAATAGTAAAATCAACTTGTGATAGTCCAAGCTACTGTAAAGAACTACATTATCAAATAAAAATTGATGCCTAACACTATTTCATACAAAAACCATCAATTCACAAAATAAGAATAAAAGCAGAAATTTTAAAAATAAACAGAATACTAAAAAAAACCCCAAATTTTATTGAATAAAAAAAGTTATAAAATGAGGTTGCAGGCCTTTAACAAAAATTAATTTTACCTAATCATAAAGGTTTCCAAGAAGAGGAGTATTTACAATGGAACATTTTCTACTTTGAAAATGAAAATCTGCCAAAATATTGAATGACAGAAAAAATACTTTTTGAAAATTACACCTCAAATTTCTCCATGACATAATTGAGTCCATGTTCTTCATACTGTTTACGTGTAACAATAAGTTTGGCAAATTCAGGATCATTTGAAATCAATGTTCCTCCTTCCCAAGCATTGGTAACAGGGCTGAAAAAAATAATAAAATGTGAATGTAGAAGCAACAAAGGAAACATTTGAGCTACTCAGATTGAGACAATGGCTAAGTCCACATAACCTAATTTTGGGTAGTTGAATTTTTTTTACCTTTTTATCTACTTTATGCATTTCTGAATAAAAACAAAGAATTTTTGGAAGTAATTCCAATGCTAAAGTGGGTTGATTTATAATCAGATCAATCTCTCACAAAAACACAACAGAAATAAGTTTAAAAAACTCAAAAGTTAGGAAATGTATTAACATAAATGAAGCCCAAACATACCCCTCATCAGGGGCATAGCTAAGTGGGAGATTCGAGTACTTGTAAATCTCCCACTCTCAGAAATTTTCTTTTTTTGATAAACAATATTCCCCCAAAAATACCAATATCCCTTCAGAAATTTTGTCTGGCTATGCCACTTGACTCTCATGGTTATATATTACAAAATACTGTTACCAATTCAAAATTTTTAAAAAATTGGACTAGATAATTATTTTATATCAGTTAAAACTGTTTGTTATCAGTATAAACGGATGGGCTTATAAATCTACTCAACTACTAAGTTTTCTCAACTACTCTTATTGGCTAACTCTATCACATCACACAAAATGATATAGCTAGGAAGAAACCTAAATTTAAACTTTCTCTCAAATTTTATAATTTTGGATCTACCGAATATCCTTAGCAGCAGTGCTGAAATTGGAGGGGGACGCTGTCCCCCGAAATGATTGGACCGTCCCCCGAAATATTTTTACCGTCCCCTTTCCCTAAAATATTTGTTTCCACTAAAAGCAATTATAAATTTAAGGGTAGATTTAAATAAATACGAAAGCAAATTTATTTTTCGAACCTAAATTCCCATTCGAATGAGTGTTCGGATTCGCCTCAGCGTGCCAGCAGTCTCCCAGTATTCCGATTCGCAAATACATTCGTATTCGGATTTTTAGGGTTTATTTCCAAAAACTTTCTGGGGAGAACCCCCAGACCCCCTTTCAATAATTTAATCTCTATTACTCACGATTTGCTGTACAAAAAAGGAGTTAAAACCCTGTTTTTAGAGTCTAATTTCCAAAATTTTTTTGTGGAGAACCCCCAGACCCCCCTTTTCATTCTTGGAACTCGATTATTCACAACTGTTTTAACATTAGGTTGAGCAAGATGATTGAATTCGATTCACAAATTTTTAGCCCCCCAAACCAAATCCTGGATCCGCCAATGCACAATGTTAACACAAATATGAATAATGTTTTTTTTTTTTTACTTTCCATCAATATTTGTAAAGAACTAAGTGTTACATAGTTTTAAGGTTATAAAAATTATAAAAACAGCATTTGTGCTTTTATCCTAGCATTTAAAAAATGTTCCATTAGTCCCCATTTTCCCCTTACTATGTACTATGCAATTTTATGTAATCTAGAATTTGATTATCAATTCGAGTAGGTACCAAAAATTAGTCATATTTTATCCTCCTTCAATCATCTACACTGTAAAAAGGCGAGTCCCCCCAAATATTTTTCTCCAATTTCAGCACTGCTTAGCAGCTAAAATAGAAAAAAACTGTATACTCACTTGTCAACTGAATTCACTTTAACATCATACAAATATGGGGCCTCAGCTCGAACATCACATAAACTGAAAACAAATACACGATTTAAAAAAAAATAATAAGCACAATTAGCTTACAAATATACAAAAAAAACTGTATGGCTTTGAGGAAGGTTAATTGTGCAAGAAAACTTAGTGTAGACAAAACTGTAGTACTAATAATAAATAAGAGGAAACCTATTTTTATTCTTTACACACACTGTAATTTAAATTTAAAAAATTGAATGAGTACATGTAAACTGAACATTATTTTATTTCAAATGAACATTTTAACTCCTCACAGGTAACATCTTTTGATCCAAAAAAATATAAACTACAGTAGACTTCCTCCTACTTAACATATGTGATAAGCTGGTTCCCCACAATTGCAATTAAAGCAGAGAATGAAAAAGGCATTTCATTGATAAAATAGGGAAAAGAAGAATTTTATTAATACTTTAATTGAGGCGATCCGTGCCAGAAGGGTGAACCGGATTTTGATAAATTCGCCCTTCTGGCACGGACCACCTCAATTTATTACAAACATTTAATATGTCTTAAGAAAAAATTTTACATACATCTTGCATAAGCTGGGGGTTTTTACTTTAAGATGGTGAAGAAAAAAGTTGAACATTTCATAATTGGCTGGCTGATTACCTAATACATTTAAAGAGAACTTTAAAAAATTGTTGATTTTTAAAATTACAAAGTCCATAAAAAAGGACTGGTGGATCACATGCAGCCAGTGGGTGAAGGCATCCTGTTAACTAAATACTTTGAAGCAGAGTACATTATTTCATTAAGAAAGATTTACTATATAATGTGTCATTCTTTCAACAGTCTCTGTCTAAAAGAAATACTTACACACGTTCTCTAAATCCAGGAAGTTTTGCATTACCACCAGTAAGTACAATGTTTTTATAGAGATGGGGTCTAATATCTGCAAATGGAAAAAAAAAATAGCTAAACAATTTTCTTCAGTGAAAAATAAATGCAGGTCTCTGAATTTTAATATACTTTTATGTCTAGTCTAGAAGAAAGATTTGTAAATGGCAAGCTAGGTTTTATAAAAGAAATGCTGCTTTGAAAAGTTAGAATAAGTTTGTGAATCTAGAACAATACCGGAAGTAAAAGATATTAAACTAATGATTCTCAAATTACAGACCTACATACAATATACAGCAAACTTAAGAATTTAGACCAATTATAAGAAACACAAAAATAAAAAAGCATAGGTCTTATTAGTATAATATTTTAAGGAATAGTTTGAGGGAGTAACTTTTTTTTCCTCAGTGAGAAAAGGCAAGTTCATAGTACAAACTTACTTAAAATGTTAATGCATTACTGTCTGTCTATTAAGTTGAGGTCTCTTTTACATTTCTGTTGCCAAGGTAATAGGACTCTCTTCATTTTCAATGGGGGAAATTGTTGCATTGAATCTCCACTCTTTGTTTATTATTTTAAGTTCATTAATCTCAGCTTCTAACATATGCATGAAACTGCATCAATTCTGAGAAGACTGCTTGTGATCGCCAAAAATTTGCTAATAATTGGCTTTCATCGGCTTAAATCCCCGCCAAATCATAATACGGTTTATCCCTATTTAAAATGAACTGGTCTTGTTTCTATGGCAACTGCTACAACCAGTCCAGAGCTCAACTTGTGGTAGACAGACAGTAGTGTTATAGACCAACGGTTCTTAAACTTTCGATCGTCGCAGCCCCTTTTTATGTAACAGCCAAACATCGCGGCCCCCCGAGATTTTAAACACCTAGAGCAGTTACCAGACTTGATTTTTTTTTTTGGGGGGGGGGGAATTTTTGAACTTGAAAAATTTTGAAAATTTGCTTCAAAAAGTAGTGTTTTAGTTCATTTTGAGACACTTTTGGTTACACTCAAAGAAAGCAGCTCCTTGTAAACCCCAGAATTTTTGAGGGAAAAAATTTAAATAGAAGTCAAAACTCACAGGGGGATGGGAGTCCTCCCGCAGAAATTTTTAAAAATTTGTCCCCTTCAAGTAGTGTTTTACCTCAAATTAAAAGCTTTGGGAAGCACTCAAAGGTAACTTGAGTCTTGAGTCCCAGGGTTACTTGCGGACCCCCGGGGGTCTGCGGACCACAGTTTAAGAACCGCTGTTATAGACAATAACTATGGATCAAACAAGAATTAAAGTTTAGGTTCATAAATAAGTATAACGAGATTATTGGATAACTAAACCAATATTATCTTCATATTTATAATGAACACCTAAATACAGTCATTGACAAATCTTTCTTTTAAAAATGCCTAAACAAGCACACTTTTATTTCTATAGACACAAAAACAAAATCATCAATAAATACTTACCTTCTGGTGTTAGTTCAATGCAATGTACTATTGCTTCAGATAAGCCCATTTGTCTTTTGCCAATTATGGAAGGTTGGAATAAAACTTCTGGCACCGTGAAACGCTCATTGTGAATTCTTATTAGCTAAAAATAAACTCAAATGTGAAAAAGACGTCTTAAAATAGGACATTGTTTGTATTTTACTGTATGATATTTTAAGAACATATTGCAAAAATTAGGAAGTTTGTGCAATAAAAAATGCTTGTCATGAAAATAAATTTTATGTACTCTTCAGGTACATCAATAAACTTACTTTATCCATTTGCGAATGGATCAACTTTAAATCAACAATACTTATCATAATAAAAATAAGGAACAATATGTTGTAGCCCAGAACCCTTTAGTCATTAATTACACTTTATTTTGAAACTTATATCAAACGCAGAAAAATATTTCAACTATAATACAGAATAGTTTTCACCTAACATTTTAATTCTTAAGTTTAACGATTTATCAATGTAACAAAAACACGTTAAAGGTTTTACATCAAAATGGAAGGGTAAAATAATCAACAGCATTTTATATGAGCTTTAATTTTATTTAAACCTCCTCATGAAGAAGGTATGAAAGATTAAATAAAAAGAACTCCTGGTAATATTTCTTAACCTGTTCATTTTCTTTAGGCTTTCCATTTGTTTCTTCAGGGGGGCGCACAAACCCTCTTCTAATTACAGTGTAGTCAGGTAACACATAATCTCTGATAATTGTGTTTTCTTTTCCTTTTAACCTGAAAGTTCAATAACATCTATTAAAAATGTTATACATTAATAGATATAATTTAAAACTGGTAGAAACACACTCAGTTTTAATCAGAAACAGAGAATTAACATAATAATACCTTGCAATACTCATGTCTTTTTGCAAATTTTGGGTTACAAAACAAACATCTTCTTTTACTTGATTCATGACATAAGTTTCATCCATAACATTGAGCTGGCGATAAGATATTAGTTCTTTCAAATGATTTGTTAAAATTTTTCCACCTACGTCAATCCTAAAAAATGTTTAGCAGAAATAAGACAAATTACAAAATTAATAAATATTGAGTAAAGTATAAATATAGTAAAAAATTATTATTATATATTATTATGTAATTTGGATACATAACAATTATTATATTATTTGTTATGTAATTTGGATAATTGCAAATTATATGCACCTAAAATTGTAAAATTATGTATAAAAACACATTTTTATTGATATTTGTTTAGGTTTTACCATTGCAGATAAAAAAAAATAGTATTATAGCTTGAAATAGGGATTGGCCACATTGATAAAGTTTAAGACATCAAAAATTGATGCCAGAAATACGTAATGGTGATATTGGCTGAATTAGATTTTACATTAACAATCTATTGACTTTTTCAAATTTTGCAACCATGGTTGAAAGTTACAAAGTTTTCTAGGATGGAATTCGACTAAACCTTTTCATTAAAAGTAATTCTTTTTTTTATTACTTTTTCTCGTCCTGATGAAAATCGCTGGGACAGATTTCCGTCTCTAGGTGGAAAACTTTCACCCATGTTTACAACTATAACACCTTCAACCCTCTTACATAATGTACATGGTAAATAAAGTAAGGTACAAATCTTACTTATTCCTGTACTAACCTTTTAGTGTGATTCCTTAGTCTTTTGCCTTTGATATAAGGGACAATGTGAGTAAAGGAGAACCCAGAGTCAACAACTAAACTGCACATGTCAGATGGGTGTGTTTTGAGGGATTTGTAAGCAGAGAGAGTTGCAGCTAGAAGTAAAAAAAGTGGAAAGATTACTTAAACCTTACTACATAAATGGATCAAGAAAATGCACTGGTTAAGAAAACTTTAGAACACCAAAAGACCCTAATTTAAAAAGGAATATTTTCTCTCAATCTTCTGTATGTACGCAAACAAACTAAAAATGGTACTTTCGTATTATCCCGTCGACCGTTCAGCAGCCGTCTAATTCAGTGGCACAGTAATAGTAAAGTCAATGGGATTTAAAAAGTTTTCGTATTAAGCGTCACGGTCGACGGGATAATACGTAAGTACCCTAAAAATAATGAACCTTGGGGTTTCCTAGATTCTGATTAGGGAAAATATTGTTAGAGATTAGAGAAAATTATCACAAGGGTTCGGTGAGAGTGAAAAGGTTAGAAAACACTGCATAAGAGTACTATCAGAATTACTTTTATCAACTTAGGAATACATAAAAGTTCTCTACATCTGTAAAGAGGATCCTAATAATATTACCACTTTTAGAAACAAATAAAAGTTGTGAAGTATTAATAAAATGAGAGAAATTTCTTTTAAAGGATTACTCACGATTTACCCTAAGGATGGAATGAAATTTGTACTCGTCAAGCAACATTTCTATTGTACTTTCTTGTAAAGTAATGAAGTTAAAATAAGGTTCTGTAATTATGCAACATGTTTCTTTAAAATCAACCTAAAACAGGAGAAAGTTTATTAGAATATCAGTAGAAAGTTATTGAGGATAAATACAACAGAAGAAATTTTAATACTTGCATTGTAAAAATCTTGACTAAAAATATGGTCAAAAATTTGTTTTTGCAGTTCAACGTTCAAAACGTAGCCCTATAAAAAACAATTGATGTTTATTAATTTAGATGAAGTAGATGTTTTGAAGAGACATTTTTAAACGAAAAACAAATGGGGGTAGTTACGAATCAAAGAGGCTTTTTGGCGAGAATCAAAATTTTACATGTTTTATTTTGTTTGGCAAATGAGGATGTAAATAAAACAAACAAAATTTAGGAATACTTATAAAAAGAGCATTTAGTAAGATTAAAGGGTTCCATTCTGGTACTTTTACCAGTCATAATGATATTTGCCACAGTTTTTGATTTTCTTGCCAGGACCACCACAATTTGTAAGTACAGTAACAAACTTTTTATTTGGATATCCAAATGTGGAATGCTACTAAATTTAAAAAAAAAAATTAATTTTTGCAGATCTACCGGTATTTTTTGCACAAAATTTATGGCGGGCATTGCATGATGAATCTATGGGTCCGCACTGTCTGAATTGTTTCGATTAGTGGTGGATGTAAACGAGATATGGTCGTAGCTACAAGGGCAAAAAAATTCGGTACTTGCGTATTATACCGTCGACTGTGACGCTGAATCCGAAAACCTGATAAGATCCCATTGAATATACTATTACCGTGCCGCTGAATGGTCGACGGGATAATACATAATGACCAAAAATTCATTTAAAATGACATAGCTGATAGCTGCTACGTAAAAGCAATAATAATCAATAGTAGGTCACAGTGGCCAGCCAGAAATTTCTACTGAGGGGTCCAAGTCTATTGACATATCCAGAAAAAAATACCTCCTCATAGATGCCTGGAATTTTTCGGGAAATGTCATACTTTGAAGTGCAGTTGATGTAATTTTTTGTGTAACAATGTAGGCCCCAAGTAAGAGGGTCTAAAGGGCCTCGACCAGAAAACTTAAGAAAAATTTGATCTTTAAAATTATTGTTTCAGCTCATTTTGAAATCTTTTAAATTACAAAAGAAAAGGACCCCACTCCTCGTAAGCCAAAAAATTTCCAAGAAATAAACTACAGTTAAATAAATAGAAGCATTTAACACCCTTTAAGTTATTCCAAAAGAAAACATCTCGGATCAGCTGGAATAAGAGTCCTCCATTGCGGTCGCCAAGTTAGCGGTACTGAAGTTAGAGGCACGATTAGTTATAGTTTACAGTTGGCGAACGCAACGCGAGTCGCCAAATGGAGGACTCTTATTCCAGCTGATCCGACATCTCCTTGTAAACCATGTAATTTTTATGTAAAAGAAAACACAGAATAATAAATATATACAGTGGCGGATCTAGAATATGAGCAAGGGGGGGGGCTAACTTAATCTGATTGAGGATGATAATGAAGTAACAAGCCGTGCTTTTTACAATATTCATTAATGTCTTAAATATTGAGGGCAGTGTTGATTGTAAATGACTAGTATTGTTAAATATAACTAATTAATTAGTAATTAAATTAGTTAATCATTAAATATATAAAAATAATAAGGGTGTGTCAACCGGGAGGGTTTTTTTTACGATGATTTGAGTCAAATATTTTTTTCCAAGAATATAGATCAAATAAGAATTTTCGTGCACTTAGTTTCAATGTTTAGTGAATAATACATCCATCCCGAGGCATAAGGGGGGTTTGGGGGAACCTCCCCCAAGAAATTTTTTGAAAATTTGACCCTAAAAAGTTGTGTTTTGACTCATTTTTGGTCATTTGGGATTCTTTGAGTGTCACACGAAAAAGATGATTTCTTGTACTCGTTTTCAAAGGAAAAAACTGTAATACATAAGAATTTCATGGTGGTGGTTTGAACCCCGTAACCCTGTCTCTATTTTAACAGAGTAAATGTTTTGTAAGAATGAATCTTATAAAAACCAGGGAGTTAGAGATCTTGCAGAGGGGCTAAAGCTCATAACCTTTAAGATGTGAAACAAATCTATAAAAATGTAAGGGGCTAAGTATTTTGGAGGTTATGCTTTGTAAGGCTTAGAAAGCTCATTGGAATCTGCAAGTTCTTGATTGCATTTATATTAAAGTGCTGAAAGCTAAAGATCTTGGAGGGGGCTAACGCTTTTAGGCTAAAGCTCATTAAATTGCGAACTAAATACTATAAAACATCGCAAGGAGGCTAATTCTTTATGGGGGCTAAAACTCATTGGCCCCTTTAAATTGTGAATTGAATCTACAAAAACTCAGGGCTAAAAGCCTTGTAGGAGCTAAAGATCATGGAAGGATAAAGCTCATTAAATAGTGAACCAAATATATTTAAAAACGCAAGAGGGCTAAAAGCTTTGCAAAGGCTATTAAAGAGCATGGAGGGGGCTAATGTTTCATAGGGCTAAAGCTCATTAATTTGTGTAACAAACATAAAAACGCAAGGAGGCTAATGCTTTTAGGGGCTAAGCTCATTGGATAGACCCTTTAAATTACGAATTAAACCTTCAAACATGCAGGGGGCTAATAATTTGTAAGGGCTAAAACCTCTAGAAATCCTTAAATAGTGAATGGAGTTTATAAAAATGCAGGGGACTAAAGATCTTGGAAGGGGCTTAATGCTTTGTAGACCCTTTGAATTGTGAAAAAGGCTACAAAAAAGAAAATTAGTTTAAAATTTTGAAAATTTAAACAAAATTTTCTAAAAACTTTATTTTTTTTTTTCGAAAATGTTCAATTTTATGTAGTGTAAACTTAAGTCCCAAGGGGGGGGCTATAGCCCCTATAGCCCCCCCCCATAGATCCGCCACTGAATATATACATTGAAATTTCGGAAGGGGGCTTGGGGGGTCCTCCCCCAGAATTTTTTAAAAATTTAAACCTTAAAAGTAAACTTTACACCTATATAAGACCCTTTAATTAAGACCCTTATACCTATATAAGACCCTTTGATCATTGCTTATCATTATTGGTGTTTTTCTAAAACAGAACTGTCAGATGTTGAACTGTGGCTTTCCAGAACAATGTTGTTCTCAAGTATTCCGGTTAAAAGATCTGTTACTTTACCTTTATTGGCAAACAGAGAGTATTTTAAAATCTTTAGTTTAAATAGATCCCATTAGAGGTCTCTAGCATGCCCCAGGGTCGCTTATCAAAAATATGTCATTCTCTTCACATTCACAGATACAAGAATTCAACATTGTTTTATAATTAAAAATATGCAACAAAATGTGAACATAAATAAAGCACTAACTCTTTGACAAGGATACATGTAAAACAATCCAGAAAAGTCTTTGCATTCTTCAAGTTGATTCCCAATAAACTGACGACGCCTTTCATTTTTGGCCTTAGTAATGCAATTAGGAATTACTCTGCAAAACATTAAGAAAAATTCAAAGAAATCTTCCTTGAAAGGATTTGATGATTGATGAATATAGAAGACTTAATATTTCATTATCTACTAGTCTTTATGTTAAAAATTTAGAGAAATGCATTCTTAACATTGATTTCAACTTGATTCTTAACATTGATAACGCAATTACAGAAATCAAAGACAAATACACTACTCTTGTTACCTAGCTTCAGAGTCGGTTGCAAATCCAGCCTTTATAGAATAACCACCATTATCCAAAATAAAAACGTTTGATGCCATTTCAGATATTGACGGCATTATGTAGATGCACCAACTTTAGGTATTTTCAGAATTCAGAAATCATGTATTAGTGCAATATAACCTTCATTGGATTTTAAATCTGAAAACGAATGTTAAACAAACTGAAAGAGTGAAACTAATAAAAAATCTTGTAATGCAATCAGGCAACAGGAATTCTGACTTCTTCATCCAACGCTATGAAGAATATGACATAATTTTAGACAAAACTTGGTTGAGTAAAATATTTTTATAAGCTAATTGCGGGCGCGGGACGGGAAATCAGAAATACAGAAATCAATGTGCTATTTGTTGACATTTTCATTGTTAGTAAAAAAATTAATTCAGTTCAGTTCAGTTTTATTTGAAACTAGGCTTGGTAGAAGGCACATTTTATCATTCAAACACGTTCAAGCACGTAGGAATCAAATAAATTGAACAAAATATTTTTAAGGCCGATCAAATTTTGATTTAAAGTCAAGAATCTACTTTGATAATAGATTTTTTCATAAAGACTTTTCGTTTTCAATTGACCAATGGAACAAAAGGTTAGTAATTAAGTTAGAAAAGTTTTGATTGGATGCTCTACTTTCAGTTCTCATTATACCACGTGACGCAATCACTGAAAAGTCACCACACGTTCGTTTGTTTTTCAAGATTTGTTGCTAAACAATGAGATATTTGTTAAAAAATAAAATTTAAAGTTGAATCTTCACCATCTTATTAGAAAAAAATTTCTAGATTTATAGTGAGTGATTATCAATGTTTCCGATTAAGTGACAAAGGTTCTGTAAAATATCAGCAATTTTTCCTGGTATTGTCGTACACTAATGAATCTGAAATTAATAAGTCATAACTTGTTAACTTGCTATCAAGGAAGTGAAGGATTGTTGTATAAATTGTATTTTCAATCACATGATTTACAATTGTTACTCTTTTGAATATTTATACCTTTTTTGGTACAAACATTCAAATGCAGTTTATAAAACACGATTTTCATAAAATTTTAATCTATAAACCTTAAGTTATCTTTATTAAGTAATTTATATACTTAATGGGTCGCACAATAACTATAATAACCAAATCAATTTATTGTATTGTTTGTTTCTCATATTCTAGGGAATGCTCATCTTACTTTGTCACTTCTGTTAAGAAATGAAAATGTTAGTTTTTTCAACCTGTTGTTATTTACAGTTTGAAACTATAATTTTATGTAGATAATTATGTAGGTATGTTTTAAAAATCCAAGCAAGCCATATTGGTTTCATACTACAACCGGGTGCTACTTGGTGTTTTGGCGTTGCCAACTAGGTCAATAAATCATTTTCTAGCAACCCGGCAGATATACTGGATAAAGTCTGTCTGGCTCTAGCAAGGCACGAGTGGCAAACCTAAAATCAGCACCCACAGCAGGAAAAACAGTGGCGAAAAAGCCATAAAGATGGTTATCTCATTTCTATTTAGATACCTGATACCCTGCACTCGCCACTGCTTTTTCTGCTGTGGGTACTGATTTTAGGTTTGCCACTCGTGCCTTGCTAGGGCAGACAGACTTCAGTAGATAATGATGCCAAGAGTAGTGCCAAAAATGTCACCAAATTCAGTGGCACCCAGTTGTAATATAGCACCGCTATATTTTAAATTTAATTTGATTTGAATTGTCCATTTGCATAGTAGGTAGGGGTAATCCAAATAAAATGGGCCTGGGGCAAAAAAATGGCAATAAAATAGGGAATTCTGGCTACCCAGCTCTGTAGAAATTGAATTACTTACTCTCCAATAAACAGCATTCGCAACAACAAATTTCATCAAAAATGTCGCCCAGGCCTGGTTTCTTTGGATTTACCGCTTAACAGTAGTAGCACTTTGTACTGATGTCGCAGGTTCAGGGTTCAATTCCTGAACTGGGCAAGGTGGACTAATTCCCCTTCCTTCGGTGGGTTGATGGATAAACTGAAGGCCAAAACCAAAACGCAGTGCCAATGGTGAGTCTTGCGTTGGTAACCAAATAACTAGAGCATATGTCTTGCACTCCAGGGACAGAGGCATATATAAGGGCTCCCCACAAATTTGGACTACAGTTATCAAAAAAGTTAAAACCCTGGTTTTAAGGTCAAATTTCCAAAAATTCTGACCGTTCAGAGGCTCAGCTATAGAACAGTCAATGGGTTTTGATAACGTTTTTGGATTCAGTGCATGGTCAACAGGATAATACGTAAAAACTGAAATTTGTATGTATATGCCACTGCCCTGGGACCTCAGGCAGGGAAATTAATAATGGGCAATGTAGGCCTTGACCTACATGGGCTATTACACAATTGAGTTCAGATAGTTTAATTGAAGCATATAGAATTGACATGCTTGTATTAGTTTAGCTGATTTCTCTGCATTGGTTCAATTCCGTTAAAGGTCCAACTAAATACTGTCAAGATCTTTTGGACACCAAAAATTTGAAATATTGCTAAATAATTTCAAACTCGTAGATCAAAATGTTCAGTTATTATGTCAATCAAAGTTCAGTTATATCAATAAAAACCATAAAAATTTGCTGGTATTTGAATATATTGCATTCAAAACAGCTTGACAATATTAAGCAGGACCGTTAACAGAATTGAACATCTGCAATTAAATAAATTTTGAATATATATCATAGAATGTTTTCCTTTTTGATGGCCTTTAGAAACCCAGTAGGAAAATGAATTACTTGAGACGATCTGCTCATTATGTTTGGAATACGACTGATGTTTTGGGTAAAGGTGCAACAGGTTCTGTCTATAGAGGTGTGGATAAAGTAAGTTGTTTTATTATGAACTAGTATTATTCCCTCTTAATTAACGCTTTTTATTTTTCTGGGCACAAGTATACCTAGTGTATTTCAATAAGTCACCTAATCTCATTTGCTGATAACAGCTGCTAAGTAAAATTCCGTTATCTGCCCCTTTACAAATAGTGGTTTCAAATGCCAAATCACAGAAATATTGCCAAAAATTGCTAACTAACTTTTTTAAATATACTGTTTTATTGATAACATCAAGAAAAATGGCGATATTTCTGTTTTTAGACAATTAGAACAGATTGGCAATTTTTAACAAGACAGATAATGGTATTGATTTTACTAACAAAATAAAAAGTTCAATCCTACAGTTTTGTATTGTAAACAATTCACTACACCCAGCTGCAATACATTACATGCTGATTGTTATTTTAATTTGAAAATAAATAAATTTGTGCTTATTTCAGAAAACTGGTGATTCTGTTGCTGTTAAAACATTTAACCACTCTAGCCAAATGCGCCCACAAGATGTTCAAATGCGAGAGTTTGAAGTCATGAGGAAGTTGACTCATGAGAATATTGTGAAAATGCTAGCAATTGAAGATGAGGTAATCATTGACAGAGTTTTTAACACATTTTGATCATTAGTTGGTTATAACTTTTTACATACATTATTATTTAAAATTATGACAGTTTTAAGCTTCTCTCTCTCTCTTGTTTGCTAATAACTCTCTCTCTCTCTAAAGTTAACAATACTCTTAAATTTTTTTTCACTCTTTTTAGACAATGATATCATATTTGAAAGTTTTCTTAAAAGAATGAGAAAACAAACATCTTTAACAAAGCACAGACTTAAACTAGTGTCACTTTTACTAAAGTTTCAACTGTACCTAAATGAACAGAATCGCGTGACCAAGTTCCATTGAGCCATCTTGGTTGCACAGAAGTGACTGAGGCAGCTCGATTGTTTTTGTTCAATTGATTGTGTCCATCCGATTAAATGTGATAGTTGAATAGGGCTTATGTCTTTTGTAGCTTAAGACATCAAAGAACCTCAACCAATTATCCCAGAAATATAGTTACAAAAGAAAAATTGTCTTTTTTTTGTTAAAATACTGCATTGCTCTCATTAAACAGTGTCTATATTTCTGATGATAATGCAATATCCAATTATCATCCAGTGGATTTTTGCTTAATGAGAATGGAGAAATAAAAGTTATATGCAGTGTTAGTGTAGTGTTGTGATTTAGGCAGACGTAATAATTAGTTTAGGTAAGTTGGTAATAATTTTTAAAGATTTCAAGAGTGGTATCAAAAAAGTGTCTCCCTGATTTTTATTTTGAGGCATTGTCACCAAAGCACAAGTTTTCCCAGTATTATGAAAATACCTTATTGTTGTAAAGACATGAGTGATGTTTGATTAAACTATGATAATATTGACTTAATTTAACTTGGATCTGAACAACTTTCGATGCAAATTAAATAATTTGAATTTTTTTTTAAAAAATAATTTACTAATTACTAGAATCCTTGCTTTTATTTTTAGTCATCAGATAGCTCTCTGTACGTATTTTATTTAATTCCATTTTTACAGCAAGAAAACCATAAGAAGGTTTTAGTTATGGAATTGTGTGATGCTGGAAGCCTCTTCACAATTTTAGATGATCCCAAAAACAACTGTGGTTTGGAAGAAGAGGAGTTTATTCTTGTTTTAAAAGATGTTTGTAAGTGCAACTTGCTTACTTTAAGCATTCAGACAAATTTCATGTGAATACTGTACACCAGAAATATCTTACTTAAAACATTTATTTTAGCTGCTGGGATGAAATACCTGAGAGATAATAATATAATCCACAGAGACTTGAAACCTGGAAATATAATGAAGTATATTTCAATTGATGGAAGGTATAATATCTTTTTATAGTTTTTGGTTTTAAATTCTTGTTTTATAATTTTGTAATATTAAAAAATGTAATGATTTATTACATTAGTTTAAAGTCATTAGTTTAAATACTCAAAAGTTTCTTTAGAAATCTTTTGAAGAAGATTTAATTAACAAAATTTATTTTCTCACCTTACTGTGATATGTGTTTTTTATTCTGAGATCAATATCTGTGGTCGCTTAGCTACTGGCAGGGTCATTCAAACCAGGCAGGATGACAATAGACAAAGTGAAACATGGTTTTCACAGGTTGGAGCTTCAGTATTGGGTTAACAAATTCCACCCTCCAAAAAATCCTTGTTTCAAAGTCTGAAATGGAAAATACCCAGTGCCTTCTCATTGACAAACTAAGCATGCTTCCTCAAACTGTGATCTTTATTTAGCTAGATCTGTGTTTGACTGTAGGAATTTTCTGCCATTATTTCAGGGTTTAAGCTAGAAAAAAAAAGCTAAAATGGAGAAAAAAGTTTAAGCAAAATGCTAAAATAAGTAGATTGAAATAGTAGTAGATTGAAACTACAAAAAGGCTTACAGACTACACAGTACTTTATGCTAAATATTTATATATTCAACAATCATGTATTTATCATGTTCTGATTTTTCATTCGCATTTTTCCAGAATGATCTAAAATATTTTAGCATATTAAGGGGTTTCTTTCGTATTTCGCAAAAAAAAAAAAAGGAACCACAGTGGAATCCCTGTATTATATTGTGTGTACTATTTTGTAATTTTACATAGTTTTTTTATGTGTTTGTAAAGATTTGATTAAATCTAGATTTCTGGAAACATTTAAAACAATTGAGATCAAATTCATTATTCTATACATATTTATGCTTCCTTGTAACAAACATTTTTCCAGTGCTAGAAGCATCTAGTTTAGAAGGCTTTGGGCTGCCAAGCCATAAATGATGATGATGATGATGAAAATATTTACTTTAGTAATATAATCAGTGTTGTTTCCCATTTTTTTATAGATCTATTTACAAGCTGACTGATTTTGGAGCAGCAAGAGAACTTGAAGATGATCAACAATTTATGTCCCTCTATGGTACAGAAGAATACCTAGTATGTTTTTTTTGGGTGTTTTTTTATAAGTTTGCCTGTAAAAGTTAATCACTTTATATGCTTATCCTGTTTTCTTTTCAGCATCCTGACATGTACGAGCGAGCTGTTTTACGTCATCCTGCCAGCAAATCTTTTCGAGCAACTGTCGACTTATGGAGTATAGGTGTTACATTGTATCACGTTGCCACTGGTTCTTTACCATTCCGACCTTATGGAGGAAGGAAAAATAGAGAAACTATGTAATCAGGCATCTATTGAAACTTTAATTGTTATTTTTAACCAGATACAATCAAACCTGGATAATTAGAATAACTCAAGAATGTCATTTTCATTCCACTTATCCAGGTGGTACTGATTGCAAGCATTAGTATTCAAACACTGATTTCTTATGTCATTAAAAAATACTTTCCTTTTATTTTCATTGATATCTTGTTCCATCCCTCCTGCCCTACTAAAGTTTTTCTTTCTAACGTGAGATGGTTTGTTTTAGTATTAACGTTATAAATGTTTTAGGCATTATATCACTGCTAACAAGGCATCTGGTGTCATATCTGGAGTTCAGCATAGTGATAAAGGGTCTATAGAATGGAGCCGAGAACTACCCAATACTTGTCTTTTGAATCAGTGAGTATGTTTAGTGTTCAATGGCAATTTCATGGGAATTTTTTGTTCATATATTTCAAAGTTTTTTTCCTCTTTACTTTCAGGGGTCTTAGGGAACTTGTAACTGTTTTATTAGCTGGAATATTAGAGTGCAATGATGAAAAAATGTGGACTTTTGATCATTTTTTTTGTTGTGTCACTGATATAATCTCTCGGAAGGTGTTCCATGTTTTTTATATGAATGAAGGGAAAGAAATTTCCTTGTATATGCAGCCTCACAAAAAGTAAGAATTTTATTTTCATATATGTATATTCCTATTTAAAATTTCATTCTTTCTTAATCTCACTATTATTGACTTTATTAAAAATATGTTGATTAATAATTTGTCATCAATTGTTATAAAAAGTAAAGTTGAAATCCAATGTTTGCTTTGGTTTTCAATAAAGTTTATAAAAGACTTATCTTTAAAATGTACAAAAAAAGGAAAGGTGAGCTTTTTACTGTTTATTAACTATATAATAGTCTTTCATTTTAAACTTGACCCAAAATTTTTATATGTTATTTCAGGTTAGAAGATTTGAAAGAAGAAATCAAAGTTCAAACTAAAGTTCCTTGTGCCAATCAGTTTTTATTGTTTGATAAATCAGTTTTCACTTCACTAATTCTGCCAACGTCTGAAGTGTCTACTTACCCATCTACATCTCAAATGCAGCCATTGATATTAGTTCACACAGAAAACACCAATGTCAAAGACCTGACCCAGTCAAGCAATCTGACTGCCTGCTTTCCTAATTTTCCTGGCTCCATAAGCTTGGACCAGGATGCAGCTCTGGCGAAAACATGTTGCAGTGTCGCCCATGCTGTTAAACGTTGTATAGTCAAGTTGGTGCGGTGTAGGGAACTTTTGTTGAGAACACCTCATGTGTTATTGTGAGTATGTTTCATAGAAATATCTTTTCAACTTTTGTTGCATTCTAGTTCTCTTTCAATGATTTATATAGTGCAATTGAATTGACTCATAAAAATTCTAATGTCTGGCCTGAAAAATGCATTGGTAATTTTCTGTTATTCATCATGTAAAATGTACTATCAAAGCTGTTTTTAAGGGGATAGAATACAGAATGGTACCAATGAGTCAGATGAACTTGTTTCTACACTATTTTTATAGATATTTTTGTAATTATATAACAATGAATTGTCAATTTGTTGATTCCTAAAAAAATAGTTTTATCAAACAGTATACTATTATGAACAAAATTAATTAAAAATTCAGTTATATTTCGTTGTTTTTCAGTTATTGTTGTGTTTAAATAAATATATAAGCTAATAGAACTTCATGGGGTTTTTTTTTTCAGATCTATTTCTCACGGAAATGTCACCAATCTATGTTCTAATTGGGAAATCTTGCAACACAAACTGGAAGATACTTATCATAGAAATGATGTTATGGAAAAAAGGTAAGCATTCAAACTGTGTGAATGATTTGAATTGTGTGCACTTTTTTTTTCACAAGTTTTAAATTACATACAAGTGAACTTCTAGCATTTTGCTGACCTTCTTTTGCAACTCAACATGCATCTTTTTCTTTGGCAGCTCACAATTTTTATTCAATATTATGTAAGAGCAGACCAAAAAATCCTAAAAACCAAGTTTCATTTTACTAGGACATTATAAATATACATTTAAATTGGTTAGTTTGCTATTTTTGGCAATGTTTTTAATCTCTGGTATCGAAAATAGCTGTGGAATTTGATGGTAAAGATAACAGAAAAGTACTTATGGTAAATGTTATCTACTTATATTATTTTTCCTCAGGAAATTTACTTATTCCTTCAAAATTAATTTATTTTTAAAATAGCATCCTTTCCAGTTTTAAAAAAGTTACTGAGTTTTATTTTATGTTTATTTATTCTATTACTCTTTTAACAGTTTCAAGGTGTTCTCTGATTTATTGCCCCTACTGTCTAAGACACATGCAAGCAGCAAGGATTATCAAAAACTAACTCATCTAGTATCTGAAATGCAGCTAGCTAGAGAAAAGGTAAGATATTCAACATATCTACTTCTTTGCATTGTTTCTTATTGCTATTTAACACCTCTTTCTAATTTAAGGTAAAGCAAAAAGTTTTTTCGCTTCAATCTTCAATACACATGTTGAAACAAAAAGTACTGGTCACAAAGCGCTTGCAAATAGAATGGGATCAGTATTCAACTGAATGTTCTCACTTAAAAGGATGGTATGGTTCTATTTTATTGTATATACATTAAGATTTTGAAGTACTTAACCCCTTTATTCAAAATTTTCTAAGCAGAGTAGGGGTAATCATGTATAACTTTTAAAGTTTCATCTCTTGCATTTCAGTGCTGAAACCGCTCAAAGTTTTGTCAACACAATACATGATTGTTGGCAGTCATTAGTGAGAAATAAAAATGCTAGAGGTAAATATGTTGAACATTCATCCTTGGATTTTAATTTTGTGTATAGAACATAAACAATAATTGTATATAAACATAAGTTTTCATAGAGAAGATTTAGTTATGCTCTAAACTTTTTATTAAAATTAACCCTACTAACATGGTAGAGTATTTAAAAAAAATTGTGTTGAACTTATTTAATAAAATTTAATTGGGTTAAAAAAAGCTCATGTTTTAAACTAAGCACTATTTAAAAACCTTACCTTATTTCCTAACTAAAATAAACAACTTGTGTAGGTTTGTGTCAGAATATTTTGTAGTATTTTAAACTACTTATTTAATTATTTCAATAACCTTTTCAGCTCTTTCAGTCTGTGAGGAAGAATTTCACACTCTAGCAAAGTAAGTTACTTTATTTTTTTCCGAAAATTTCAAAACTTCTATTTAATAGGCTTCTTTCATTTTTTTAGGCTAAGCATAGTGTTAAATTTATAAATTAAGAGCATTGGATGTCTGCCTATGAAGTATTATGTAGTAATATGTTAGGTGTACTGACAAATTATGTTAACTAGTAATTAATGGGAAAAGTTGTAACCTTCATAATTGAAATACTCCAAATATAGTAAGTTTACCAAAGGAGCAGTGGCAGTCCATACTTAAAATTATTGGGGGGGGGGGGCTGATGCACCAAGTTGACAACATATTTTAGGCAAGATTTTAAGTGATAAAATACCAAATGAAACGGGTGCCATCATTTACAAGATCATAGAACAAATTCACACTTTCTTTTACCCTCTCTATTTTTCTACAATTTGAAATTAAAATTAAACAAGTTAAAAGATTGTTGGAGAACAAAATCATTCTTTTTACTGAAGCAGTATTTTTACAGTTTAATTTTAACTCTATTCATTTGAAAATGAAATTAAGCTATAAAAAAATCAGCTAAAAGAACAGAACATGCCTTTTACTTAATACTCATTTGATTATACCATATACAATGAGTTCATTTCTAGCACATAATTAGAAAAAGATTAAAAAATTACTTTCTCCAAAATCAAATTTGTAACAAAAAATAAAAATTGTGAATACAAAAATTGTTTAGTATATAGTAGTTTGCTAGCACAAGTTAAAAACTTTCAGAATAACATTTTAAAACATTTTAACATATTAAAAAAATATAAACTATTTGTTAGTTATTAAAACTTAAGTAAAAGTAAGTGACAAGAAAAATGTCCCATCCTACCTTGATACATTCTCTTTAAATGATAAATAATTTTATCTAAATGCAAGCAAAATCTAAATGAAATAACAAGCAAAACTTCCATAATAAAACATCAAAACTCCCATTTATCCATCAAATGAACATGAAAAGTATTTCAAAGCTTTTAGAACACGTGTATACATTTATATTAGCTAAGAAAGTGAAAGAGAATGCTCTTAAATTCACATTACTCATTTTCTCAATGCATCATAAATAAATATTGCTATTTTTACAAAATAAATCATCAAAAATATAAAATATTTTATGGGTATTAAGATCAAGATGTTCTTTTTCAAATAATTTCACTCTAGCTAACATAGAAGAACATCCAATAAGAATTACAAATACTAATGTGTGTTTTAATCGTGTATCACTGGTGTTACGACCGGCCCTGAGGAACAACTTCTTGCTATATCACCAGTGATACTCCCATCCTGAAAGGGTTAACTGTTTAAAGTAAACGATAAATGGGTATACTGGTAAAATTTTTGTAAGTTTAATGTAATAAGGACTTTGCTTTTTTGGGAAATTTCCTTAATTGGAACAAAATGCTGTGGTGCCATTGTGCCCCGGTTAAGCAAACTACTCAATAATCTGCATATTTTTTATATCCATAGAGTAAGAATACAAATGACCAGTAAGAACTTGGAAGCTCTTCTTCAAGAACAGTGCCTAAAATCTTGCTATCAAGCCTCTAATAAAGTGGATGAGTGGTACAGGTTAGTTGGAATAAATATTAATAATTATTTCATCCTTTTTATTAGACTTCTTGAACATGCTAGTCAAAGTGTCAACCTAAATACTGAAATATTGTATGCTCAAATTCTCCCCTCCCCAAGAGTTGGAAGGAATTGATTTCATGTAGCTTGTCTGTCCGGACAATAAGTGCATTAAAGTTCCAATGGAAGATTTTAAACAGTATATTTTATACAGTACCTGATTATCTACATGAGACATTTTATGAAAATTTTAAGCATGATTATTACTAATTTTAGAATATTTTAAAATTACATGTAAATACCTTCCCCTTTTATGAAATTCACTTGTATAATTATCATATTTTTACTCTAATCATGCACTTTCAACACTGCATAGATTGCATTCAACAATGGCATATTTGCCTGACTTTTTAATTTATGTCTTGTTTGCATAGAATGTCCTAATAGTGACCTTGCAGCATAAAACCCAACAACCTTGCACCAAGCAACCAGCACATAAAATCTCAATTTCATTGAGGGTCTCTGTACTTTAAATACTTTTTCTAAACTCTTCCACTTGAAGCTGTGATATGAACTATCAACCATCTTGGCTAAAACTTGAATATGTTTTTGTTGCACCATGTCTTTAGAAATGGATTATTGTTTAATAATAATCCAATAAAGGTTTTCTGTGATGAAAACTGTTTTTCTCATCAAAGTCGTCATAGTAGCAAAATGTTTTTTAGTCAACCTTGAAGTTCTCTTCTGCAGAATGGATGCATGGTTTTTTAAACATGTCAGTATTTAAGCTAACGAAACAAAATGTGAAAAAAAATGGGTTCAATTTGAATTCATGTTCCTACACTTCTTAAAGGCAATTTATTCATACACACTTTTAAATTTTTGGATAAAAATCACTTACTTTTTCAATAATGAACAATATTGCCTGTAAACTTTTCAATACTGAATAGGATTCCATGCAAGTTATATAGAAACTTGGGGCAGTTATGAATGAAAAGTTTAATGCTGTTGTAGTCATTAGAAATTATTTAAACTTTTATTTCACATATTTTCCTATGATTTTAGTGGTATGCAGGCAACAATGGTACAATCAAAATGTTTATCTGAAGATTTAGTGACTGTCAATAACACTGTGAAGAAGTATTCATCTGATCTCTATGAGGTGAGTTTTCTTAGATTCAAAACTTAATGCTCTCACTGTTATTTAATGTAAGTTTTGCTGAAGTTCTATTTATTTTTTAGGGTGAATTAAAAGCTTTTGAATTGACTAGGCAGATAACTGATTCAATGAAGACCTCAGAACTGTTGGGTTCCGATGTAAAGATACAGTCCAAAGGATCTTACTCACCTGAAACACTAGTGCCCAAATCTAGTCCGAATTCTGAAAAATCTAAATCTTCTCATGCTAAACTGTTATCTCAGTGAGTAATAATCTTGTATTAGGGATAAATAGTGTGTTTGATAGTACCTTTAAATGGGATAAATAATCATTGTGAAGTAATTTGTTCTTAAGTATATATTTTTTTTATTCCTTCTTCTTATCTTTAAGTTTCTGCTTAGAATAGAATTTCCGATACACTAGCAAACTTCAGGTATACTGATGTGACTATTTTAATTATCAGACTCCTTCTGTAAATCATTAGTATTTTTATAAACAAGTACAGTTTTTAAAACAAAACATTCCACCAATCCTTATTAGCAGGATGAGGTGTTATTAATTATTGGAGTACAAATATCACTTAAATTATCAAACACTGTTATAAACATTTTAAAAATATGTATATTTATTTTATTTTACTGATTGTATAAATATTTCATTCTAATTTTATGCAGATTGCAAACTTTGAAACAAGAACATGCATCCCTTTGGGAGGTAGCTGCTGAGAACAATTCCATCATTGAAAAGTAAATATGTGGTTCTTAACTCTAGTTTCTTCCCAATTAATTTTTAAAAAGGTTGTATACTTGATCTCTAACTTCAATGACGAGTGATGCTTCACAAAAAGCCTTATATGAATTAGCCTTAAATATTAGACTTTATTCTTGTGTAAATTTTAACTGAGTCAGAAAAATTCTGCCTGCTTGGATTTAGTTTTGATTTTACTTTTTATGAAATTTGAACTAATGTGAGTTAATCCATTGTAAATTAATTTTACTACTGAACTCATTTTTAATTTATTGTAGTTTTTTTCTCTGTCTCAAAGTCAATTTTCTTTGTCTCATCCTCAATAATCAGTAGTATTTATTGCTGGAACAAATGTTCATTGAACTATAAGATGTAGATTTAGTTGAAGCACTTTTCAGCAGAAGCATTTAAAGCACTGTTTTTTTTTATCACAAAATTATATATTTCACTTAAAATCAGTTTGTCATAAAACTAAATCCTACCCTGCTTTTAAAATCAAAATGCTAATGTTATAAAAGTCAGCATGGTGAATTTTTCATTAACTCAAGGTACTTAAGAGTACTTTAGACTGGTCCAAAATACACTGCTTTCCTTGGGTTCAAGGTAGTACACTACTTGATTTTAATTATTTACTGAAAAATGTCTAATCACTTTGTTCAGTTTACCCCCAGCCCCATTTTAAGCACATGCTATTATAGCTGAAACGGTTCACTTTAAGATTTAAAACTCACTGTAAAACAGAATCTTTTTTTTTTAACTATAACTTAAAAAATTTACTTTTGATGGGTGAAATCGAGTTTTTAACAATTATTATCTTAATTTTTCAAAAGTAATTTAGCTAAACTGGGAGCTCTGGCTGTAAGAATGCTAACTACTTGTAAAGTGTTGCCATACTACGAAAAGTTAAGCAGAAACAGTGTAGGACCTAGATACACTTAGGTCCAAGTTACACAACTTCCCCATTATACAAACTGTTGTTTGAAAAAAATATTTATTTACTTTTTGACAATTGAAGCATTTTAGATTTGAATTTTAATATCAATCTTTATATAATTTCATCTTAATATTAAATTCAAGTCAGTATAATTTTTTTTTAATACTTTTTATGCTTTTTCAGGTTGACGGAGATGACTCAAAGCATAATTCTCCGGAATGGGGATCGTAGCGTACGACAGCATACTTAACAGAATATCATCAAAAAGTGTGATAGTTTGACTACAATGTTCAACAACTGTATTCTTTAGTAATTTTTTATCAATTTTATGCCTTTCTTATTTTAATTCAATTGTGTTTCACTTGTTTTGTAACCTCATCAAAATGTGACTTATATGTTGGCACCTGTATTGTTATGGTTATGTAATAATTGTTTAATTACAGTTATGCATTTTTACCCAAGTATTCGACACTGGTGAGTTAAACACACACAGGCAAGCAATTTATCTACTAAAAATTGACAGACTCTTCTTGGAGTCTTGAGAAAAGATTTGATTTCTCCTTTACATTTATTTGTTTCCAATTGATTCATTCATCTTTTTTTACACATGATTGAAAAATTTAATCTAATTTTTAAATTGAAATAATTGTTTTTTAAGAATAAGTGTTAAAGTACTAAATACTACTTGCTACAAATCATTAGTATTTTTAATTTTTGTTTCTTATTAATACATTGATACATTCATACATAAATGGCAATTGGGATTTATTTGAACCAATCATTGAACCTGTGATTTGTTTATTTTTATACCTCTGCTTGTTCTTATTTCCTCATTTAACTTTCTAAGTGTTGTATTCTCACTTCTCAAAACTTTAGTAGTTTATGGGACCATTTAGAACTGAGGTTTTCATAGTTTTAAGCCATGGGTTAGTATATTACTGCAAAATGTCTTAAAGACCACTCAAAATAACTTACACAAAAACTCAAGATCCAAAACTTAGATATTCTATCAACCTTGCTTACAAATTTTCGTATCAAAACTGATATAATTTTTACATTTTAAAAAAATTTTCAAGAGTTAATTATTAAATTTCAAGTTAAAGAAAAATTTTCAAGGTATACTTCGAATAAAGTTCTCATGGCTTTTAACTTAGGATATCTCTGATTAAGGGTGTTATTTTGTATAATGTGTTTTGTGCATTTATTTATGATGTATTGAATTTGAATTTACATTGTGTGTCATTGTTCTTATCAAGGAGAGTAAAAAGCTAAGTATTAAAGCAGCATTTTTATGGTAGTAAAAAGAGTGCTGAAATATACATTTAGTTCATCTGAAGTGTGAATGTTTATCTTTTTCCTGATGAGAAATTGGAGTCAGAAAAAAAGTTAGTTATTCATATACATTTGGTATATTTCTGTATATAAGTGGAAAATTTTTGGAAATATTTCCAATACTTATGTAGAGGGGATTCACCAATCTTGGAAAAGTAGCTGGTATTTTTCAGTTAACTGAACATTAAATATCACGCTCATTCAATAAATACAGAAATCTTGTTTGCAATGGAAATATTAACTGAGCATTTGAGATATGGTCTGTTATAATAATAAATAAAATAGTACACAAACCTCAAAATTTTGTAAATGTTAAGTTAAAAAATGTTAAATAAAGTTTAAACATATCCCTTGCTGTAAGCCACAAAAAAAAATACTGTTACTACTGTCTATGTAAATAGAATAAGCTGCTCAAGGTCACACAATTTTCCCTCTACCCTCACTTTCTTTCATTGTACTGCCTCTTCGTTACCATGGCAACGAGATAAAAATTGTGACCTAGATACGCCTATTTTATTTACACAGACTATAATACAGTTTCATTAAAGGATCTTACGTTAACAGATCAGATAACTTAATGTATGTAAATTTTAGGAGAAAAAAGTATTCTCAGCTCATACTCAGTAAGTTGTGTTTACATTTTTTTGTTTTAAAATCTCATTGGCCTCTGAATCTATTGCCTAATATAATTTCAAAAGCTAAGTTGATTGCCAATTTTTCCACTCAAAAATATGTTGTTACTTGTTCCCCCCTTTGATATTCAAGAATGTAAGCATGAAAATAATCTTCATACTTAAAAAATACTTATATTTAAAAACGGTATAAGCAGTGGCTTATTTACCCAAAATACCGGTAATTTTATTTTTGTACTCATTTATGATACATAATTTTTTTATTTGTTACATGACTTAAGTCATGGATCGTTAAACCCATTTTTCGGTTATCTGTTTTTTTATTCACCTTCCCTTTTTCAAGCGTATATAACCTAAATTAGTCTTTTGATGCTTAATAAACATAGCTGCACAGTATGTTTTAACTTTAGTTCATTCACAAATTACTGTTAAGTTTCAGTATAATATAAAACTCTGTTGTTTAAAAATGTACATAAAACATGATAACTCTGTAATACTGAAATTTTATTGTTCTTCATTTCTAAATCTGAAAAAATCTTTCTCTTGTAAAAAATAAATCATAAATCTTTCTTGTGTAAACGATTTTTATGCAGATCTGAATATTCTGAATGACTTTTACTAATCATACAAGGACCTTTCACATTTGTGTACTAAATAAAGAATAGTTTAAAAAATCCTAAAAACTATTCATAAGTATTTTTTAAAAAATAGTGTAAAAATACCGTAGAACAATTTCTCTGTATAATTATCTGTAACAATGTTGGGATTTTATATTATCTGCAATATTTTTTGCTTGTATATGTACTTGTAAACTACGCATGCTTATGTGATTGTACTTAGTGCCTTTATTTTTTAAGTACATTCTCTCTGTACAAATGTGTATATCTATTTTTGTACATTAAATAAAATTCCACTATATTTTACTCAGTTTGTATTTAATATTTAAGGTCTTTTTTTTCTTGTGTTAGAACACGGCTAACTAGATACTTACTTATACAGGCTAGTCGAGTACGGAAATCATTGCAAATCCAGATGGCAATACTGGACCAACTGGCAAAGCATATCCACAGTGTTGAAGGCGGTGGGTGATATAGGTAGGTCTTGTAGCGCTCCAAGTGGGAAAAGTTGTCAAATGGTTTTCATTGTTTAAAACTCGACTAGCCTGTATAAGTATCTAGTAAGCTGTGGTTAGAAAGTACTGGAAGTTATTGGTGGATTCTTAAAATATTTTGTTTGCACTCTACTTAATATTTAAAAATATCTTCAAAATCAATTCTCTAGGCTGTAGCTAAACTTAAATTTCTGGGAAAGTTATCCCAAAATTATTTTTCAGGTATTCAGATTAATTCAATATACTACTTAATGAGATTAATATTTAGAGTATTAAATGCTAGGCCCTTTAGTGTGCAGTTTTTTTATATGTCCCTTTGCATATGTGCAATGTATAGCAAAGTTTATTGGTAACATTGATTCTCCGCAATGAGAGTGCTATGTCAAGGAAATTTGATTCTTAAATGGGGAGGCGAATAACCTACTTTTGATAAGACCTTGATGTTACCACTATCAAATTATGATTTTAAGAGTCTCAGACAGTTACAATTGCATTTTATATAAAAATTAGGAGTGAAACATGAATAGAGAGAGCTATTAATTTAAACTAGTTTTTTTTTCAGTTGAATTTTACTATCAAAGCCACCAAAGAAAAATGGCTCAATTTCAAAAAGAACCACCTAAGGTTGTTGAGTTAAATAACTCGGTGTTTAAAATAACCAATGAACATGTGAAGTGTAAGTAATGAAATCCTCTCAGTGTTGATAAGATTAAATAGAAGGTCCCTAAGACCTACTCTTTCATTTAAACTATGAAAATATTTTTTCAGCTCTTTTAATCTCTTACCATTTCATAATACAAATCTGTTAACAAAAACTAATGGTTAGAAAATCGATAGTTTGATCTATGAAGTATTTAAAGAAATTAAATAAATTTATTGATAAACGAGGGCACGAGCACTTGCAGTCACCACCATGAACTTTAAAATATTGAATACTTGTCGAACAATCTTCAACACCTAGGTTTTATTACTTTTAAATACCAAAAAAGTAAACTGAATTGGAAAAAATAACACAGCTATCAAAATTTTAACTTTAGAGGAAATTTGAAATGAGAGATAGAGATGAAACATGAAAAATATTTCGTATAAAACTAATTTATTGGCAGTGCTTTAAACATAATTTCTAGTTAATGCATACAATGATTATTTTACTTCCTTCCGAATCTGTAGGTGGCACCAAACCCATACTGCGGCTTGGACTTGAAGGTGTGGCCGTCCACTCTGGCGAACCCTCGTCCGTAGTTGACCCCTAGTTCCAGGCTCTGGTCCTTCCGCTTGCTCTCCCACACCTTGGTGCCCACTCCGGCGTTGAACCCGGCATTGAAGTTGCGAAGGTTCTTACCACCACCTGCCCCCTGAAGAGTGAACTGAGGCTGCGAGGGAAAATTTACATTGGAATGAGACCAGCTCAACTCATAGTCCCAAATCTGAAAACCCAACCCGAAAGACTAGTTCTGAAAAAAACATTTTATTTTGTTGAAGTACGGTTCTTAGAAACTAAAATTATGTCGGTTAGTCAGTGATAAATTGTGAAATAACAACCAAACGGTGAGATTTTCGACCATACAAAGGAGGGGTACAAAATTATTCCTCTGCCCTCTCATGCACATTTAATAGGTCCAATGTAGTTTTTTAATACATTTTTAGGTAGAATTTGCGTCTTAATAAAAAAAGTTGTGAGTAATAAAGTTATAATAAAGTAATTTTTTGGAAATTTGACTAAAAACAGGGTTTTAACTTGTTTGGGTATACACCAAGTCCGAATTTAGGGGAGACCAGGGCCCCTTGGCCTCCCCTTTTATACGCCCCTGCAAAGGGTTTTTGCGAAAATGCATTGTTGTGTTGAATGAAAAAGTGGAAAAACAAGAACTTTCAAGTTGAGTACCTCAGAAACTATTTAAGCAATAGAAATAAATTTGGGCTTTAAATGTAGATAATTTGATCAGCAATAAAACATTATTCGAAAAATAACACTATGGTCGAAAATCTAACCGTTTGGTTGTTATTTATTTCACAGTTTATCAAGAAAAACCGAAAATTTGGACTTTCAGTTATAGCTGCTATAAATCAACGCAACTGCGCTGACTTCCTAAGAAAAGTACCTTAAAAAAATTAAATGACTTTCAGAATTACGTCTTTGCGATTGAATTTTTATGTAGTCATCAGCTCTAAGAAAGATTAAAAGCAGGTAAGAGGTTTCGAGATTTTAGTACAGCGTACTCTATCATCTCAAAGTAAAAAGAAAAATAAATTGAAATTTAAAATTTTGAATGATATTTACGTAATTGTAAAAAATAAGCCATAAAACTAACATATCACTGCTGCGAAGACGGAGCGCAGCATTTATTGAGGGTTTAGTCCTCTTTCGTCTCTTCCTGATTCGTTCCCTTGTCAAAAATTGTCCTGTTTGATCCCTTTAGGGTTAAATGAATTTTTGGTTATTCCTGTTTGATCCCCTGGGTGTTGAGTTTACCATAATTGGCATAAAACCGCTAAAATGGTGAACAATTGTTAGTTACGCTTCAGTTTTTTCTTGGATATCCTATTAAAATTATTACTAAAATAAATAACTTTTAAAAAGTTTCGTTTTTAAAATATTATTATGTATGTCAAGGTGGTTACCTGTCAGTTACTTTTTACACTGTTAATTAATAAAAATACTTTAATTCACATTCAATTTGTTGATATTCTTAAGTTTATTTTGTCTTGATTCAATACAAAAATTATTTTAATTCACACTTTTCAATAAAAATTGAAAGGAAAAAACTTTTGCATAACATCTTCATTTCCCACGATATCTTACTAAAATTCTATCTTTATACCATCAGTTTTTCCTTTTAAAGTTTTTACTGATTAATGAATGCCTTGAAATGCAAAACTGGGTACCTAAATCACAGTGAATATATTAATTTACTATATATTCCTACCGGAAAGGTTTGAACATTTTACTTCCAGTCAACTTCCAGTAGAACTCGTCTATGAAAGAATTTTTACAACTCCTTGTAAAACGAAAAACGTGGGGATCATGCATTATGTATCTGTACACAATAAAAAAATAGCAGCATGAGGAGTGCTGAGAGAATCAAACATCTAATGCTTGATATCCACGTTTTTCGTCTTACAAGGAGTTAAAAAAATTATTTGATACTTTTTAGTACATTTTAAGATTTTTTTTATTTCATAAATTAGTATATAGATAGACTTGGTGTATTATCATTATCTGATACAATGGAATTGTTGCAATTATCCTTGTATTATGCTGTCCGCGACCACTGGTCACTTGGAAAATACACATTCGGGCAAATGAGTGCAGGGAGAACAAATGAGCTGTTTAGATTGATATTTAAAAAAAGGACGGATATCGGCCTAATAATGCGACTTTCTGGGAACAGAACATTTTTTTTTGGAACCAAACTGTATTGATTGCGCCAAATTTAAAGGAAGGGACGAAAGCGCACAAATAAACAGTAATAAATTATCGAGGGGATGAAACAGCACAAAATTTGACAAGGGGATGAAAGCGGAAGAGATGAAACAGGACATCACCTTATTAAGCACTGAATTCGAGTTTCGGTTTAAAATAGAATCGTATTGATTCAAGAAAAAAAATCCAAAAATCAAAGTATTAAAAAATGTTATAAAATTTCTCTCGGTTCATTTTCATTAATTAGTTCTTTTCTTTTAAGTAGTATATGTAGAAAAATATAAGGGGGATCTATGAAAATTATTCTAATATTTTTGTGCATAAGATGCTTGCAGCTAAGCTAAAATAAGGGGGGGGATTTTAGACACACCTAAGTCCAAGTTTTAAAAAGTAACTATTTATTATTTAAAGGTAAAGAAAGTAGTGAGCTATTTTTTAAACTTAACTGTTGCATTATTTTACATACTAATCATGTTTCGAGATATGTTTATATGTTACGGGCGATGTGAATGTTTATATGTTACGGGCATTATTAATAATGCCCGAAGCGGAAGCGAGCAATGTGATAAATTCAACGGAATTTATGAATGAGATTTATCACTTTGCCCGCCTCCACGTCGGGCATTATTATTAATGCCCAATTAATCACTTTGCCCGTAACATATATGTCATTCAAATATTACGTAAGAATGTGGGTTTTTACCCCTTTGCTGGGCAGGAAAAATAAGCAAACACAACCCTACACTTCGTCCCTTTACATTTCTACAAAACTCTTGTTTAAGACAATTCGAATAAAAAATATCTCAGCTTAAAATGAGAAAAAAGAATATGCTTAATTTTCTTAGAACTTTGCTAAAGAAAATTGCTTAGATTAGATTTTCGAAAATAAAGGGTTTTTAATTTCCTTATTTAAACATCACACACTCATATCTCCTACCCCGTTGTCAGTAAAAATAAATAAATAACTAATCCCTTCTTAGGCATTTACGTAATATTTGAATGACCATACTTAGGTGCTCAAAATGACAGTATTTGTAATGTGTGTTTTACACATTATTTAACGGGCGTCTATGTTTGTATAAACTACATCCTCATTAAACAAAGAATCTTAAAAGGAACCCAAATCAATGCTTGTCTCAAATTTTATAATTTTGGGCCCTCAACACTGTCATTCTAAGCAGCTAAATTTTTTCCAGATAAAATTATCTTTTTTACAGGTTATTTGAATAAAAACATAAAAAAATACCTCTCCAACTTTTGGTGAGTTTTGGCCCGTAACTGTAAAAGAATAATTTCAACCTTATTATTTGAAATACTATAAATGACAAAACGAAACTTTGTAATTATGAAAACCTAAATAACCTTAAAAAAGAACAAATACTTAATACTTTAAAGTGTAAAACAATAGGTAGATAAATACCTTCAAAATAAAAACGTGCAGTAAAAAGTAGATTTAAAAAGCATTAAAAACATTTGAAAACATTTTAAAAGAAGAAACCCAAGTTAAAATTGATTTCAAGCTGCTCCATAGAAATCAAAATATAGCTGTGCAAAGTTTGTTTTTCTGCATGCTTTGAAAAGTTTGTTTTTCTGCCTACTGTGTATTATGAAGGAAAAACCCGTTCTACAGGAAACAAAACTAGAAACTTTTTTGAGTCGAGTGGAGAACTTTCATATAGAAAATTTATGGTAGAGTGTTTTTTTTATATGGGTAAATGTTCATTTGAACAAAAACTATTTCAATGTAAAACTAATCCTTGCATAATATATAGGTAATCTAATCTTTAAAATAACAAAAGGGGGTGAAAGTGGGGTTTTTTTTTTCAATTTTCTACGCAAACACTGGCGCTTTTCGTACATAAATTTTATAAATGATTGCAATAAAATTTATTCTACGAAAGAAAATCAACTTTATTGATCCCTTTAAATTATTGTTGATAAATCATATTACGCTCATATTTTCCCAGAGAAGTGCACCATTCCATATGGTGTTTTTCCTTTGATCAATGAATCAAGTTTGAATATTTGAAATGAATTGGTGGTGTACTTAAATTTGGGTTACCGTATTAAAATTACTATATAATGCGGTAAAAAATTCATTTATCATAGAATGAACGTTCAATGGTAATTTAGATGCTATCATTTGGAGTTAATGATTAATTTCTTTTAAAATCTGAAAAATATTTTCGAATCGAAAATTTTAGTTATAATAAGCGGAATTTCATATCTCAGTAGTTCACTACAATGATACAAAATGACGTAAATTAAATTATTTTTAATAAGGATCAACGAAACAGTTCATTAATATCTAATAGTATAGTTCATTATCCCCAGGGTTCACAATAACAGTGTAACAGTGATCTACTTTGAATGGAATATAAACTTACCCGATGCCAGAACCAAACAAATCACAAAGAAAAGTCCCAAATAATTCGCAGACACCATGATGGAATTGGTTGAGGACGCAGCTAGGGTATAGGACAAGCGAGTAAAGTACAATGAACGCCACTTTTTCTTATTTATACCCTGTCCTGCTAGACACCAGAGATATTTAGATTAGAGATTTTCCGTCAAAATTCTCAAGAAAGGGGAAATATGCCACAGTTTCCGGCAAAGAAACTGTTTTTTCCCAAGGTGGAAATCCGGTGGAAATCGATGTCTGCGATTCAGTCTGATTTCCTCCTCAGAGTGAGCTTCTTATTTTGCATAGCGGGAATACCCATTAAGCATCTTCGACAGCAATGATACAGCCAAAAAACAAAACGCTCTAAAATAATTTCTAAAGGGATGAAAATTCCGCGATCCGATAATGGATCTTTTGAGTAGGGTTGAAATACAAAATTGCTTTCATCACCCAAACCAAAAAAAAAATATCTTTGAATATTAATTAGTTAATTTTAACCCAGCCGTGAGTAAGATTCCTAAATTATTATATCCGCATGCAACAAGGAGGAGTGAGTGTGAAAAAAAACCCTTACATATTGTTCCTATAGCGTAAAAAAGGCTTAATAAATGCCATGTATTGCTTCAAATTTATAATCAATTTAATTTTATATCTCTTTCGACACATTTCTTGGAGTTAGATTTACAGATTTAATTAAAAATAAAGAGTGGAAATTCGGTTCATAAAAGTTTATTTATTTTTATACCATGATTATTTAATTTGTAATACCTAAATAAGACAGCGCGTGTTAGTTTACATAAAACTTTAAAAATAAAGACATTAAAAAAAGGAAGAGAATGAGGAAAAATTTAATTTTCAGTAGTATATGTACTTTAGCCTCTTAAAATTTTTCGAATCATCCTTTACTAGAAAAATTTAATTATTTTTATGATTTTTCCTATATCTACAGAAATATTGACATTTTTAGATAGCTCATACATTTACATAATTTGTATGCTCAAAAAACATGTTTAAAATCTTGTATAATTGTTTAACTCTTATATTAATAGATGGCAGCACCACAATATATTCCAGTGGTTCCATTCATAAAAGCAGCCAAAACCATTCAAAACTTTGTTTTGCACATGTCTAACTGAAGCTAAATAGAAAAATGCCACTTTTTGGCAATATTTTTAAAAAAAATCAAGAGTCAATTTAGCTACATCCAAAATTTTTGTCGTAATTTTTATAATATTTAATAATTATAAATGGCAACATTAAAATTATGCATTAATTAAATAAGAGAAAAAAAAATGCAATCTCTCCAATTCTTAAATAGTCAAATAGTGTTTCGTTCAACTCAAGACATGTCCTCGAATGACAATTAAATGGAACTTAAGGAAATATGTTTTCACCTTCAGTCCGGACCAAAATTAAAGCAGGAAAGGTAATTAAAACAGGATAGTATTTTAGCTAACAGAACATTCTTTACATACTAAAAATTGAAGGGAAAATGACTTAATTAAATGTATTTTGTTGAAATAAATATGTGTAAAAAGAATGTATCTGATAATAAGAAAAAATAATGAATATGTATAAATGCGGTGCTACGGTCGTTTCGCCTACTCTGAAATTTCCTACCCCCACTCGTTGGCCTTACACAACACAAATCCCTAAAGCGAAGATTAAACAGAAACCGGGGGGTAGGAAATTTCAGAGTAGGCGAAACGTCCGTGACACCATAAATGCAACCACACTGCCTGTTTTTATAAAATGGTAAAATATTCAAGAAATAATTTATGAAAAGAAATAACATCAACCCAACGAGAAAAAGAGAAATTAATATGTAGTGCAAATATTGTGTTCTAATTTTTGAGGTGGCAGTTGTAAAGGTTGTGAATATCACTTTTCCATGTTAGCATAGTTATGAAAATCCCAACTTTTTACTCAGGATTTAGTATAAATAAACTTAATACTAATCAAACTGTCAGAATAAAATATTAACCATTTTTATTGTTACATATCAACGGGTTTTTTCTTTTTCTTATTTTATAGCCATTCTAAAAATATATACCTAATATTTAAAAAATAAATGTGATTGAAATAACACGACAAAAGGTATGAAATAAGTTTATTTTTTCGCCAATTTTAAAAATATCAAAAAGAACGATTTACTACTACATATATTTATTACATATTTTTCACTATTGAAACATGATATCGGTATTAGGTTTACAGTTCAAGTGGCAAAGATTGCAATTACAGGGGTCAATTTGATTACAGGATATACATGACACCCTCGTAGTTCCCTAAAAACTTATCTTCCAATAAACACCAATAACAGTATCATAATTCAGAATTTGATTCCATGTTTTCGGCATTTCTGCAAGAGGATACATATTTTTCCCAAAATCCTTATCTGGTTTTAATACAATGTATCCCGCACCCCACTTGAACTTTTCGACACTTGTATGGATGATGGTAAATAGCTTTATCTGTTCCTTTTAAAACCGCAAGGAGAGATTTTTGCTCCAGATCTTATCATCCCCTTGATTTGCTAAGCTAAACCGATATTCCAACACTCCTATTCTTTTTATCTCTGAAGAGAAAAGGTTACCATTGATAAACTCTCAACAGCTCTCCTGTTATCTCCATCCATGGATATAATTAGAAATTCGAGAAGGAAGGGATTATATTCAGGACCACTTATCAGCAGATAAGAGTGGTAAAAAACCAATTTCGGGATGCCGAAAACTTAATAAATTCTGGATTTTAAAGGTCGACAAATGATTGTGATAGTAAAAAGAGAGAGCTGTCAACGCGGCTTTGAGAATCCAGGGACATAGTTGGATGTGTGACCTGGGAAATTCCACGCAAATAGACGGAACTACGATAACTCCAAAGAGGAAGGAGAAATAGCATTGACTGTACAATTGGATCATAATTTCAAGGAAGTTCCTCTATAGAGAGCGTTTAGTAATTTTAAAAACCATGGTGAAAATATCCAAACCGGTGGTCCGTCAGAACCTCTGAAGTAGACCTAAAAGCAGCGTTAGAAATTGGGAAAAAAAAACAGTGGTCCTGCGGACCAGTGCTTTGCCAATCTTACTGGTCCGTAATAAAAATCACTGGTCCGACAAATTAAAAAGGACAGGTTTGGTTTAAATATAAAAAGTAACTATTGCACTGAATGTGAGTACCAAATAGTAATGTTAAAAATCAATACATATTAATAATATTTTTTCTTTTTCGCCGGGGGCTACCCTATCCCATATCACCACAATTCGGGTTCTGTCAAAAATATGTACTTGCTTCACCAGATGCAATCATCAAACGAACTTAAAATACCGCTATCACTGAACAAATCGTCTAAATGGTTTTACACGTGCTCGGGAAATCACTGGTCCGGCGGACCAGTAAGTTTCTGATTCCACTGGTCCGAGCCGTTTTTTAGTTGTCCCGGACCAGCAAAACACCCCAATTTCGAACGCTGCCTAAAAGGATGCTGAAGATCACATATACAATTGGAAATAGATTTTTGAACGAGATGGAGGGATAAAGAATATTATATCCACTATCTGATTACTAATACTGATGATGACTAGAATTCTAGGGGTAACAGTCACTACTATATAACATTAAGGTGCAATCATGAACTGCCTAAATTGAATTACAAATTTTTGGGGAGAAAAATTAAATATGAACGAAATTTGCCCATATTTATTGAAGGGCAACGTAATTAAACTACAATAATTAGAACAATTATATAAAATTCGTAAATTTCCTTAAAATATGTAAATATGGTAAGGAACGATCGCCTTTGAATTTTCAATGGTAAAGGGTTTTGAGTGACACAGGGGGTGGAGTGGTTCATGGATTTTAGGCGAAGTTGTTTGTGGACTCAGGAGCGATTTTAAAATGACGAGAAATTCTGATTAAAAATGTGAGAGAGATATGAAAATGTGCCTCAAATGTTAAATTATGAAAATTCAAAATTTAAAAATACTAAAATTAATGACATAGAAATTATAAATGAAAGTATGAAACATTGGATTCTCCATAAGGGGGTCCCCCCAACATCCCACACCGTCAATGGCCTATCTGAAACTGTCACATAAAGCGACCACTGAACCCCAGGCCATCGAATAAAATAATTTAAAGTTTAAAGTAACATAAAAACCAAAATTTACTTATAATCCTTTCACCCAAGACCGGTAACAGAAATAGACGTAAGTTTTGTGTTTTACGTTACTTTATATTATTTTATACCTAAGTTTTGTGTTTTATGTTACTTTAAATTATTTTATTCGATGGCCTCAGGGTTCAGCTGTCTCTTTTTTGCGACAGTTTTAGATAGGCCATTGACGGTGTGGGATGTTGGGCGGACCCCCTTATGGAGAATCCAATATTTCATACTTTCATTTATAATTTCTATGTCATTTATTTGAGTATTTTTTAATTCTTAATTATACAATTAGACTACTTATTAAAAGTTTTATTACTGTAAATTTGTTTAAACTATTAATTTTTCAAATATTTAAATGATGAAAATCCATTTTCATATTTGATTACATGCCTTTAGCGCTGATTTGTCCATACGATTGGCTTGATTTTCTGTCTAAGCTTCTCTCAGAGATGAGTGTTTCCTTTGTTTTTCTTATTCTCTGGAGAACTTTGTCGCGTCATTATGATCAGGAACTTCGTTTTAAACGACACTAGGTTAATTGCTTTTTTCATGGGTGATTTATTGGATTGCCAGAAATGGAACAGGTGTACCTTGGGTACACACGAAGGTTCACACACAAATATCCACCAAGGAACTTTTGATACTTTTTTTGGCCCCAGATTAGATGGAATTCGATAACACAGAAGGGAAACTGTGCTGAAGTATTGTAGGATTGAAGTACTGAAAATGAGGGAGGGCTGGAAAATACAAAAACCTAATTCAAGAAAATGCGAGATAAATTTTGAAGGACATCAATCAAAGCTATATCCGGCTGTGTATTTCCAAAACTGATACAGAGTCTTAATAATTGTAAATATGCCATAAATTTATCATCCCTTACTTTTACTTATACCCGTTTCTATGTTATTAATTCTATTTACTATTTTTTTAAATCTTTTAAATTAAAATTTTTTACAGAATTTTTAATAAAACGAACTAATTGAAAGTATCTATGCAGTTTGTTTGGGTAGTAGCGAGCGATTTATGTGAGATTTACAATGTAAATAGCATTTATAAACTTAACTTTCAGTTAATAAACTTTACGCATAAGCAAAAACAATGAAAACTTTTAAGGGTATATTTTGGAAAACAAACAATAGAACTTTATGGGGATAAACACTATTCGTCTACCTATTTTATAATTTTGTCACATAGTAGTATTTTCTTTCAAAACATCATCATTAAAGGATTCATACAGCATAGCATTATCATTAATTTCATTAAGCAGCATTAAAAAATAATTTTAGAATCGGATAAACTTGGAATAAATTTGCTTTCTTAATAACATAAATCCAAAAGATATAAATTGACCAATCGGAAGTCGTTAAACTGTCTTATGTTATTTGTATTAGTACTTTGTTTAAATTGTCTGAATATCGATATAAGGTTTAATTATTTGCACAAGTCTTACTTCTCACCTATAGTATAAAAAGATAGTTTAAAATGAAGAAAATTTCACTTCATTTGTAGAAATTTCCGATTACGTTCAAAATAATGAGTCTATTATGAAAGTAATCACTGTGATAATAGCAAAATTACTGCGAATTTTCCTCTTCGTCCTTAATACCTCTATAATTTTTTTTAGAATTCCGGTTGGTAGGAAAGTATTAATGTGAGGTAGTATATGCAGGGCTTAAATTGCACCGGAGCGCACCGGAGCGGAGCTCCGGTACTTCTTGGTTTTCAGTAAATATTTACTAATATTTATTTATTAATCAGTGAATATTTGTAATGCTGAAATGCTCCGGTACTTCTTTGGTTAGAGTTTAAGCCCTGAGTATATGTTTCCTTCTGAACAAGGTGGCATAACTGAAATGAGTTTTAGGGAAATTTATGGACAGTTTAGAGACCTTGTACCTTAATTTGGTCTGTAATATTTTGAGGCTCTGGCTTTTTAATTCCCAACTGGGGTACTCTTACCCTCCTTCCCCCAATATCAAGCTGTGGAAGGCTCTGCTCTGAATATGTAAGTTTAATGCAAATTATCTAGCATTAATTTACTCAGAAAAGAGTGCATGATTGGAGGTTTTGTAAAGAAATATTCTTTTTTATCTGTCTTTGATTCCAAATAATTCTATACTGAGTTTTCTTGTTAAGAGTAAAGAAAAACAATTCAAGAATAACCGAAGGAAAACACACGTCATATTTATTGCATTAACTATCTAATATTTTTTAATAAATGAGATTTCAATGAGAAATGTGCTCATTAAGAGATTTATGGGGGGTCATGAGGGTCAATGCCCCCTAACTTTTTGAGAAACAACCGTATTTGTAAGGGAAAATCATGTTTCCAAACCATAACGGACACCTTTCCCCGCAAGGTTTCCAGTTTGCCCCTCCAGTGTCTTTAAAGTAATGTAATTTTTATATGGTCTTTTAAAATCAATTTCTCAACTGGGTTCGTTTAATCCCTGTTCTAATAACATCTTTTATTTATATAAAAGCCTATGTAATCCCAGTATACCATAAATCTAAACGTGAAAAAAACTGTTTAACCTTGAAAAATATTTTTATTTCTTATTGGAAATGATTCATCTATTTTATTTAAGAAAAATTGCATTGTTTGATTTCTTATTTTTCCATAACTTCTTGGAAAGTAGAAAATGACAAGAACAAAGAAAAATAAAATTGAGGCGGGTAGTTCAGAGGTTAAACCACTTTAAACAAATTGAACAAATAGTGTTTTTGTTATTTGATCATACTTTGTAGGAATCATTGCATCATAAAAAAAGTTTCAACAGAAAATGTAATAATCCGAATCCTGTTTTATTGAACCATCAGGAATAAAGCATGAACATGAGACATCACAATTTCAAAACGAAAATTCACTCATAATTTATGACTAAACCAAAACCATTTGACAAAACTACAATATAATGTACGGATTTTGAAAATGTACTCCTATGGAATTTCATCAAGAAAGGAAATAAAAATATGACCCTTGAGCAAAAAACTTTGGCGGAAGACCCCTGTCTACTTTTTCTCAAGTGAACATAAGTCTAGTGTTTGATTGGTGTTAGTTAACAATTGAAGGGCTTGGGAGATGAAGGGGTTATGTTACAAAACCCTAGTTTCGAGTAATTTAGGTTCAAAGTTTTATTGTTGCATAGTGTTTAATGATACATAGCCCCTTCATCTTCTTCATATCTTCGTTTCTATCTGTTTTGAAATATTCAGATTTTGCTACGTAACACATCTGCCCATAACTCTTTCATCCATTGAATTAGATTGTATTTTCAAAAAATGTTACATAACCCCTTCATCCACCAAGCCCTTCAATTATCTCTGATCAAACGTTTATTTGAGGAAAAAAAACATTTCTTGGAAAAAGCCAGGGTTTTCGTTAATTAAACTATGATAGTGATCTATTTGATTAAGTTTTAAACGTTTATATTATTAAATTGACTAGTTTAGTTTACATATGAAGGCATTTGCATAGGTCTAAGTTGTGCGGCCCTTAAGTTTTATTAATGTTATGTTTTCTTCTACCTCAAACACATGATTTTTGGAATATTTTTTAGACTTCCCTGCTCCAACTCCCTTCTCCCCATGTCAAACCCGCCATCCCTGTTCTTAATAGCACAAGAAAAAAACAACCACAAATGAGAAAGTTTTTATTTTCAAGGCAACTCATTGGTTCCCGGCGGGAAAGCAGCTTTGGCGAAAAGAGTTGGCGTTGAAATAACCCTCTTTTGGCGACGTACCTATGTTTTGATGTCGGCAACTTCAATTTCGCTTTTAATCGTGTTATGATTACTAAAAGAGCATGATCAAGTGTTCGCATCCTGCAAAATCTAAAATACCGGCAAAGTGACATCGTTTTCCCTTTCTGTGACCCATTCTTTGGATAATGAAGATGGAGTTCTTACCCGAAAGCATTTTTTCCAGCCTCCATTTGAATTTCCCTCTGATATTACCGGCTCTTTTAAAAGAGGTAATTTTTTAATATAATTTTACTCTTACATTTCAAATTTTCTATTAATAAACCTAAATGCCGTCGAATTGATTAAATGAAGATTATTTTTTCTTAAACTATTATTTATATTGCACTCTAATTTAATCTTATACGATTAATGTTCATTACTTTATCATTTATCAACTGCTCATTTTTTTTATTTTCATTTTATTAATTTTAATTACATTTTATTAATTACTAATTCATATTCTTGAATAAAATTGAAAAGTATTCTATGGTGTACACGAGGCTATTTCGCTGAAAAAGAAAATTTAAAAAGGGACTATAAATCTGTACTATGAATAATGGCTTTATTTCTTAACACTTTATAATGCTGTAACAATTTTCTTTATCATAAGTATTATATCAATGTAATGTAATAAATGTAAAAAGATATTAATGTTAAATTTAATGTTAATAAGACTATGCAATCTGGGAAAAGCCGCTTATAAATCAATATTATTATTGAGATATAATTCAATAAAAAATTGACAGGTAGAGATATTAACCATCACATTAACAGTTAAATTTTATGTTATTTAATGAAAGAAAACTGTTTCACTACATCTTCAAGTCCTTAAATTTTAGCTTTGCTGTAATAACGGAAAAAATCAACCGTTTATTATTTTTTATATAAAACTTTCCTTGCTTACATTCTTAACATCGTGGTTTGTTTGTATTGAATGTTTTTATTTATTTTCGGAGTTTCGTTTTTTCTTTTGATTATTTTATTTTTTCAGTTTTGCTTTTATTCCTATTTCTGTAGCATTTAAAATCTGACGACTTCTCGGATTACTCTTTAATATATTGTAAGTAATTTTCTTGTAAAACTCAAAACTTATTCAGGATAGATAAATAAATAAAAAAATTCTAAAACGCGTTCGACTTGAAAACTGCTTCGAAATACTAGACTTAAATCCTTTGCATATTTTATTCAAAAACCTTCTCGCTTCATGGAAGCTTTAGAACTGCCTGTCTGCGAAACAGCTAATAATTTATAAAGTGTTATACTGGTTCACCCGGTTTTTCTACTTGTTTATCCCCGGCTGTCATCTTTTCTTCGTGCATTTTTCCTCCGTTCGCCGGTTGAATAATAATGCGGCGCTCATGAAAGAAAGTAAGTGGCTTGTGAAGAATTTCGTTGATGTAATACTGAACTACTGGAGAGTATCAAAAAATGGGAAGAACAGTGTAGTTATTGGCGGTAGTCTGAGAGTTCTCGTTCTATCTCTCATCTCTTATGAATATCCTAAATTTTTTTTTTTTTTTTTTTGCCGATTTATCGAGAAAAGCGGAGTCTGTCCTAACATTCAACAACATTATTTTTTATCTGTATTTTATTTTATTATGTCCTCTCCAGGGCTTAAATTCTAAAAAAAGAAGTATCGGAGCGCTACTATTTCAGCACATTTAATAAATAAATATTAGTTTCTCCCGATTAAGAAGCTTTCTCGATTAGGCGACGTATCCTACAGCTGAAGTTTACTACCTGCATGTATTATTTAAAGGCATAAAATAAAAAATAAAATTAAATAATAAATATATTAATATAACTTAGGCTCGTGAAAGTTTTAGAGGTTTTTCGGGCTTTCCAGTATTAAGATGAAAATCGTTCTAAACACCCCATTGCAAATAGTATATTTCATCTGCAAGTAAACTATTAGCGTAGAAAAAGAAAATACTATCGATAAAAGCATTCGTCAGAAAAGATTTTAGTACTTAAGGACGTAAAGAAAAATGGTTTTTCTCTGCAAGGGTTTAAGACGATCTCGACTCACTAAATTGTAAATAAAACGGCTTTAGAAAAGCATTCCACAAAAAGATTTTGGTACTTGCGCCTTCGCAGTGGCGTATATAGGAATTTATTTCGGGAGGGGCCCAAAATTACTCCCCAGACCCCCCCCCCACATATTTCATCTGTCCAATGTAGCTTTTTAGGTGATAACTTAGGTTCTAAAATCTTAATATAGGAAAAGTTGTTAGTAATAAAAATACAAGTACCAAAGGGGGGTCTGGGGGTCCTCCCCCAGAAAATTTTTGGAAGTTTGACTAAAAAAACCAGGTTTTTAACTAGTTTTGGTACACTAAGTCCGAATTTGGATGTACATTTTTATGAACTTAATATTTAAAAAGTTATTAAAATAGAGTTCCAAGTACAAAAGGGGATCTGGGGTCCTTCCCCAGAAAATTTTTGGAACTTTATCCCTAAAAACAGGGTTTTATCTTGTTTTTGGAATACTTAGTCCGAATTTTGGACATATATTTTTTGGTAGGATTTGGATTTTGATGAACTTATTATAATAAAGTTGGTAATAATAAAATTCCAAGTACAAAAGGGGGGCTTGGGGGTCCTCCCCCAGAAATTTTTTTGAAATTTGACCCTAAAATACAGTGTTTTAACTTGTTTTGGTATACCTAGTCCGAATTTCGGGGGGGGCCAGGGCCCCCTCGGCCCCCCCCTTATATACGCCACTGCGCCTTCGACCTTGACTCACTAATCCTTTTCTCACAGGATTAAGATCAAAAGTGGTCCTCTTGATCCTTTTGACGTAGAATCACCGGAGCATGTTTAGACATGAAAAAGCTGTAAAGGAGTTTGGATCTTCACATAAATGTCTGGATATAGTAATAGTTTTAAATAGGGTGACCAGACGTTCCGGTTTTAGCGGGCAATCCCACTTTTTGCTTATTTGTCCTGTTGGCTGAATGTCCCTCTTTTTCGTCGTTATAGTTCCTCGAAAGTCCCGCTTTTCTGAACAAGTTCCAACCGACAAGAAAAATATAGACAAAACGTAAATGTTTTCGATATTTTTTAGGGTAGAGAGTTATTTCTTTGTAGGCTGATTTATATTTAAAAACAATTTATTCTATAATATGTATTGGGAGAGAGAAACCACGGAATTTTCTTATAAAGTTCGAGATTTTCTTATAAGTTCTACCTCCTCCCGAAGTTTTGGAGATTAATTTTGTAGACATTTTTCCCATGAAAATTCTGTAGCTTTAGCAAAATGATGTTGTGTCCCAAGTGTCTGAAAATGGGTTGAAACAATAATTTAAAAAATTTTCTGGCGGAAGGCCCCTAAACCCCCCCTTCTCGGGCGTGAGATTTTAGGTAATACCCCCCCCCAAAAAAAAAAATTTTAAAACTAGAAAGATTTAAAGTTTAAATCTGATCTTGGGGTATCTATAACGGCTACATTTACCCTATGTTTGTGTGGGGCCAGTGTTTGAAAAGGATTTTGCTTATTGAACCTCTGAAAAAATTATAACCTCAATGAAATGAAATGTCACGATTTTTAGGTTAAAAACGTGGTCATATTAGTTTTAAATAATTATGTTTGAGAAAACACATTTTCAACTTGTAACATGGGTTAAATAAACGTTAGTTCAAAATAACCTTTGACTAAGTCAGGTAAAACTTGTGGAAGAATAGCAAAATATTAATATAAAACAATAATGTAATCCAATATTAATGTACAATATTAATTAAACAATAATGTATTAATATAATGTAATCCACAATTTAAAAACATTAAAATGCAAGCAATTGTTTCGGGGATCCAAGGGAAAAAGGAAACAATTGTTTGCATTTTAATGTTTTTAAATTGTGGATTAAACTTTGTTTTATATTAATATTTTAACCTTTGACTAATTTAAATCAATGCTTTAATTAATATCTGAATATAATAATTAAACCGATTCTTCTAATTTTCAATGTTACATTATTATTATTAGTGATTTTAAGACATTCGAAAACCTTATTAACATAACCGGGGGTATACTTTGTCTCTCGAGTTTTTCATACATTCTTGCCTCTATTTTTTTCTATCTTTTATGATTTATTTTTGTTTTTATTTATTGTTTTTAAATTGTCCTTACAATTACTATCGATATCAATTTTAAATCTCATGGTTTCGGTTTTAATCGAAAATTAAGTTGATGTTTTTCATTTAGAAGACATTTGCAAGATCATTGAAATAATATTTTCGCTGTTTTAATTTTTTTAATTGTTTTATCAAAGCTAGACAGAAATATTTTATTAAAAATGAAATCATGTATTTATGTATTACACGTGCCATTGTTTAAAACAAACTGATGGTAATCAAATTAGTCTCCCGCCGTAAAACGGAAAGCGAAATCCGTTTCCGATTCTGAATGAAGCGGATCTTTTTATTTATTTCTGCGGCCTCGTGAGGTGGCAAAAAATAAACAGACGAACGTGTTCGTTTACGTTTCTGCTGCACAAGGATTACGAATTCGACGCGATAGGTCGCCAAATCTGCCAAGCCTCTTTTCTCCTTTCTCAGTTGACTCATCTCCTCCTGGCGATTGGGCGAACGAGGATTCGCTCCTCCTACCCACGTGACGTCAGGATTCCCATGTTTTGGTTGAAAAAGTTGGTGGGCTGATTCCCGCTCATCACAGTCAGTCAGAAACTTCTTGGTGTTGTGGGTGGTTGTGTGGATTTTACGCGATGACCACCGCGTTGGTTTCAGCGTTTTCCTCGGATTATAGGAGTCTTTTTAAAGTAAGTAATTGTGGCAACATATTTTTGGGGTCGAATCTCGGAATTAAATAGACTTGGAATTTCAAATTTTGTTTTTTATACGAAAGTGACTCTTCAGCGCTCGACTTCAAGCCGGCTTTCCAACTCTTGAAGGGATTATTGTTTCGAGCGGAAAATGGTAGGATTTGAATAGTGGATAATGTTAACAGCAACTCGCGTTTGTTATTGAATTCGTGGAACTGAGTTAAGGATTGATGTTTGAATATTAAACTCAGGGCTTGAGACTTTAGAAACTTCGAAGTGCCAGGATGCATGACAATTTGTTTTGCATTTGATTTAGTTTATCTTGTTCATACTCTTCCCTTATTTATTATCAACATGTTATACAATTTCTTAATTTATAATAACATTAGTTTATAAGTGGAGTTCAATAGTTATGAATACAAACTTCTCGTTTGAGGGTAAGCTTTATGTTGTATTTATAATCCTTGTCACATAATTTCAAATTTTTGTTGGGGCCCTAAAACGATAAATATTTATTCTCAATAATCCACCCATTTTTGTATAATCAGTGCCGAGATAGGAGGATGCGGGAGACGCCGTCCGCAAAGTAAATAAGCCGGTCCCTGATGTACTTTTCGGTTTCTGGAAAAAGTCTCCAAATGTATTTTCCTACTTAAGCAATGCTATTAATTATGTGAAAATGTGGAATATTTCCGTCAATTAAATGTAAATTTTTCTCTCCGCCGTTTTAATTGAAATTCAACTTAACCGGCATTCCTATAGTGTATAATCGTCATTTCCAGAAAATTTCATTTTTTTGTACTATACTTTTGTAATTAATTCACCGATTTATTAATCTAGCTAGACTATGTATTTAGAAAGAGTTATGTACAATTAAAAATTGTGCACCACGTTTCAAATGTTAATGGGGTTGGAATTAAATCAAAACATCCCAAGATTTCATCGGGAGTTCCTATAAGGAACAGGTTGCTCTGCTAACCCCATTTTGCTTCAAAGCATGGCTCCGGCGATCCGGTGGCTTCCTTTTCGCTGAAAGCACTGACGCGGCAAAAAAAAAAAATCCCCTACTGTTGATTTTCACGGCCGCGTGTTTTGCTTTGCTTTGCACCGCCCTTGAATTTTTTTTGTTGGGGATTTGTTGTTTTGAATTCTTGTGTGACCATCGGATTTAACCCAGCGATGGGCTGTAGAATATTTGTTTTTGCTGACAACATGGCTCCATATTGGAGAAATACACGTGGCCGATAATTGGAAGAGAAGGGTTGATAAAAAATGAGCAGCTTTCTAATTTTTCATATTTCAATCTCTTCTAAAACTTTTCCAGTTCGTTACATTCACTGAATTTTTTTTATTTAGGTACTGTTATTGTTTAAATCTAAAGTTCCCTTGTCAAAAGTTTGCAACTTTTATAAAATCGTAGTATTTTGAATTTTGGGAGATGCATTTTTGCTGTTGTCTTAGGTTAATTCTTGTGTTAAATATAAATAGAATGTTGTAATATTAAGGGTCCTTGGGTTCTTTTATTACGATACCCAATTATAAACATTTTAAAATTGATCCCTGTTTAGTAGCTTTAATAAAGCTTAGAATTTGTAAGCATTTAATAGTAAATTGTTATGTCTTCATTAATGAATAATAGTAAAATTATCAGACTGCATAAACTAGAAAAACATTTATAATTTAAGTGAAAAGGCTTAATTTTACTTCTATTACCTAATGGATTGCATTGATTTAGGCACTTGTTTATAAGCTTTCTGTTCATTTAACTTTGTTTATCCTGATTCCTGTTCCTTTGTTTATATTTGTCCTGAAATGAATTTTAGTACTATAAAATACAATAAATGACTATTAGAATTTCAAGCTCTGTTCTTAAGCCAGTGATTGCATGCGTCCTGTTTAACATAAGCAGGGGCGGGTCCAGGGGGGGGGCCCTGGGGGCCATGGCCCCCCCCGAGAAACCCTAACAAATAGCTTAAAAAACACTTTCTTAATGTTAAAATTCAAAAAATTTTCTGGGGGAGAACCCCCAAACCCCCCTTTCATATTTTGACATCCATAGGTGCCAACTTTTATAAAATATTGGGGGGGGGGAGGGCCAGTACAAGACATTAAAAAACATAAAATTAAAAGAAACAACCATTAAGTTTACGTGCCTAATTACCTAATTTTGTATCAGATGTATAGATTAAATTTCGTTACATGTCCCTTTAAATATCGCCAAGGTGTAATATTTTGAGGTGCATTTAATGTAAAAGTTTTGTGTAATTATTGCGAGCTCAAAATAAGATGGGGGTCTGGGGGATCTCTCCTTAGAAATTTCTCTGTTAAAAGTAGCATTTCAGCTTAATTCCAAAGTTTGGGGTCTCTCCCCAAGAAATTTTTTAAAATTTGACCCTTAAAACAGGGTTCCTACGGTCCTTGAAAGTCCTTAAAAGTCCTTGAATTTTTTTTTCGCTAAATTTAGGTCCTTGAAAAATGGTCCAGGTATTTAAAGGTCCTTGAATCTCAATCTCAAATTCATCTACGATTCCTTTTCGCAGTTCCCAGTTTTTGCATAAAATATTTAAATTCATCTTTGATTACTTTTTATATTATTTAAAATCTTATTATAAAACTTGTATTCTGTGTGCATAGTCAGAAATTGAGGCACTTGATCAATTTAAAAAAAGTTAAAGAGTAAGCTTGTTTCTGGAAACATCGCGATTGCTTCAGAAGAATTAGGATTTTTATATGGGTCTCTTAAAAAAGGTCCATGAAAAATTTTGTTGAGGTCCTTGAAAGTCCTTGATTTTCAATCTTTTCAAAGAGTGGGAACCCTGTAAAAGAAATTTTTAACACATTCTGAGACCTTTTGTGGGTTACCCTCTCCCCAAATAACCGCTCTTGAAGGGGATTCCAAACCAGAAAATATCCAAACATCACAAAATATTGGGGGAGGGGCTTAGCCCCCCTTCAGCTAACATTGGATGGGGCTCAAGCCCTCTCAAACCGGTAATACTATAGTTTAAATACGTATTTGCAAAAATTTTCAGGAGAGGACCCCCGGCCCTTTTCAAAATTATATAATTTCATCCATCTTAATAATTTCATTAATCTTATAATTTCATCCTTGAAAATTCTGTGGTTTACATGCTTTTAAAATGAGCTGAAACTTTATTTTTAGAGGCAAATTTTCAAAAATTTTCTTGGGGGCACCCCCCAGACCCCCTATTAATTTCTCATGGTTACTTATTTACTGTTTTCTCCTTGAACTTGTTTCTCTCCTCTCCTGTTAGGAGTGTAAGAAGTTACCCTCTTTAGGTGTTATCCAATGGATACCAAAAGTACAAAAATGAGTAGAAAAACTTCTATTTGAAACCAAATTTCAAAAAAATTTCTGGGGGAGGACCCCCAGACCCCCCCCACATTTGCTTTCGAGCTAGCATTATCTGAAGAAACCTTTATAACTTTAACAAAGTTTCGCATTTTATTTATGTTATACTCGGAAAGTTGGGAGCCAAACACCTCGCGAACACAAGTATTATTATGGCCTTACAAAAATGTTTCACCCCCCCCACTTTCTAAAACAATGGCACGGGCCCTGGATATCCTCTAAGTTACTATAAACCCCTAAAAAGCTGCTTGAAAGCAAGCACTCTTCAAAAATTTTTCTGAGGCACTGAAAATTTCGAATGTAATACCCTCCGACTTTGACATGGCCCCCCCCGAAAATCTGGTCTGGACCCGCCCTTGAACATAAGATTGTCAACAAGAGTTGTCACAATTCAACTCTTACAGCCATATTCATAGCCATCAGCGTCGAGGTTAACCAGCGGTTAAAGAAAGAAAAAGTAGCTTTCCGTTGACTCTGATTGGTGGAATTCTTCTTTGATCGAGGATTTAGCACTGACGCTGATGGCTGTGAATATGACTGTTAAACTGTTAGTTTTAGTCAATCTAATATAGCTAAGATCAATCGTCTGAATTCAACAATGTTCTATTTATAGCAAGGATTGACTTACAGATGAGATGACAATCTTATGTTAAACAGGACACATTTGCAATTTGTGGAATTTAAGAACAGAATGATACCAAGTTTAAAAACTTGCCAATGAATATTTTCTTGTTTTGAGAAAATCAGCAATATGGTTAAGACCATACATACCATGAAAGATCATTTTTCAAAGTGTAATTTGAATGGAATTTATGCTAGTTTTCCACTGATCTTGCATGGCAACTTGAGTATTAATTTAGGATATGAGTTTAGTCAAATTATTTAAAGTTTTTCATACTATAACAGGTTGAATCTAGTTTTTTAAAAGTACCTATTTTGTAAAAATAATGTTCAACAAAAATGCAAAATAAACATACAAAATTTAAAAATTTTGAATTTACAATTTTAAAACAATTTTAGGTATTTAAGGATAAGCAGAGCACAAATATCGCCAATGGAACTTAATTGCCACTTTTAAAGCAACTCTGCTAGTTGAGATATTTTATTGTTATCTATGTGTTTTGGTGTTAGCTTATTTTTGACGATTTATCTGAACACTTGGCACTTGCGCCTGGCTTATCCTAAAATACCCATATTTATAAGTTAAGAAATGCTTAGCTTTTCAGAAAATATTTTTAAATTTATCATATTTTGTATGTTGGGTTGGGGCCATCTATAAATGTCTCATTTTTCCACATTTTTGACCACCTCTCTTCCCTGTGTCTATTCTAATTCTAATTAGCATCACCTTAAAAGATCGCATGTTCAGACTTGGAATGATCCAAGTCTTAGCACACAGAGTGATCAAAGTTTTAAGATTTTGCAGAAAATCTTTTTAAATAATTTAAAACTTTGATAAAAATTTATTTTTCCTTACTCTGTTGTAGCTTAAGAAATCACAGTAGTACTTTGGTGAACAAACGACTGTCATTACGTTTTAAGTCAAAATTAAAACAACTCGGATACTTAATTAATTTGCAGAATTTTTTTTATCTAACTGTATATTCAAGAGTTATCATAGATGGTATGCAATTTTTGACAAATTTAAAATTCTGTTACAAACATGAATTTTGGTAATAACATTGTTGAGTTTGTGGTCCATGATACACCCCATTTCTGAGGATTCCAATCTTACTCTTATTTTTAGGAAACCTGAATATTTAAATACAATTTAAGTTGAGGGGTGGCATAATATGGCATGATAAATTGCCAAAAGACATAGCTGCAAAATAGATGCTAGAAAAGTCCAAATGGATTTAGAGCTTTGATAATTTATTTTTGTTCAATGTAAGAATTACTGTTCTTTTGTATCTGTGTGTGGGGAAATAATTTCTCAAAGAGTTTTTGTAACTTATGATAGTGATTGATATAAAGGGAGTTTTCTTTTCATTTTAAATTATTGATAATTAGATTTTAATTGTTTGAAATTTGTTTCAGGGCCTACAATCACACAGGGTTACTTCAGACATAAGGCAGCAGGTGTCCCTAGCCTTAGAAAGACAGCTCAGTGGTCAATTAGCCAACACATATGCTTCATCCCTGATAAACCTGCCAGTGGCATCTCAAGTACCTGCCCTCAGCACTCTTCCTAGTTTTCCAGCTAAGTCCTCTTCCAAACAGCACCCTCCCTTGACGGCGAGTAACAGTGTTGCCAACTGCAATGCAGCTTCACACTTGAAAACAGTCGCCCTCAAGGAACACAGGAAGCTAGACAGGAGTGTGAGCGAGCCTGTCGACAAGTCTCAACAGACACTCAGGCCTGCCCCTCCTAGCTCTAGCAGGTACAAGACCGAACTCTGCAGGCCTTTTGAGGAGAGCGGGACTTGCAAGTATGGAGACAAGTGCCAGTTTGCCCACGGCATGGCCGAGCTGAGGACTCTGTCGCGCCACCCCAAGTACAAGACTGAGCTGTGCCGTACTTTCCACAGCACTGGCTTCTGTCCGTACGGACCCAGGTGCCATTTCATTCACAACAGTGGAGAAGTCAAAAAGTACATGGACTCTCTGCATGGCCAGCAGTCACCCCCGCTTTCTCCAGTGTATCAAGATTTGCGCTTTGATGGTATCGATTACCAGCTAAGCTACAACCAGGATCTAGTTACCCAATCTAATCTTCGCGAGCTGCACCGACCTGGCTCTACGGGAGACTTGTCTCCAAACAGCAGCATCTGCAGTAGTGGTTCTCCTACGTCTCCCATGGGGGGTTTCTTCATGGAAGATGTTACGTGCACACTGCCTCAGCATCCTGAAGCAGTGGTAGCACCCGCTGCAAACAGGGTGGATGTCTTTCGTCAAGATTATGTTCCCATCAAGCCCTTGTCCGCGTTGCCATCTCTGATTCCCCAGCCCTCTTCCCCTCCTCCTCCTGTTTCAAAAGAAGAGGTGCTATCCACGTTTGAGAAACTGGTGTCGGACTTTAAAGAACTAGAATGCTCTGCCAGTTTGCCTTTCAGCAACGCTGAATGCTCTGCTAAGCCCGAACCCAGTGCGGCTGTTGATATCAACCGAAACATAAGACTCCCCATTTTCTTATCATTGGGAAACTCGCCTCCCTAAGCTTGTTACCCCCTGTTTTGTTAATCTATCTTTTGGATAAAAGACTGAAAGCCCAATTGGCTGGTAATTTATGGACACAGTGCTGAATGTAGTCTTTTTTAAGTTTTCCTTCCAAAGCTACATGCTGGAAATGGAGTTTGGTCTGCACTGCATTGTGAGACACTCTTAATGAGGATATTTTTTAAGCTTTATAGGTTATGTAAATTGATCTTTATTTATCTGTTGATGTTAATTATACTGTCGAACCCTTGCTGATCTTGTATATTCCACATGGCCAACTTTTTATTTGTTTTGTGAATGAATATGGTTCATAAAGTGCCTGTTTTATAGCTTTGTAGGTTATTCTCAAGCACTTGTGGGTTAGTATGCAAGGGCATTACCGATTTGTGTGTATTTATTTTTCCTATCCAGGATGATTGGAGTATTTATCTAATTTATAATTGTCATTTCTTCATCCACATCAACCAACTTATAGGGGAAACTCATCTTTTCAGGTGTATTAATTTAAATTATCTCTTGGCTCAGTTCTTAAATTTTGTAGTTAAAGGTTTTAAAATTGTCTGAATATTTAATTCTTACCCAGTAAATACAGACTGGTCAGATTTTATTAGATTCAGAGTTCAGATAACCATCACCAATCATAGTTAACTTGTCTATTTATCACTGCTTATTGTGAAGTTTTTATTTGCTAGCATTGCTGTTAAATGTCTCACATATTTTTGTAAATTATTTTTATTGATGCTAAGTCAGCATTTAACTAACAGTGATTTAAAAGTTTTTAAGATCTTAAGCTTTTTATGTGCTTTACAGCCAACATTTACTTAATCTTTGAATATATCTAAGGATTTTCTATGTTCTACATGTATTGGAACATTCTTTTATCTTCAGAGTAGATGAAGTGATTCTTGTACATTTGATATCAAGTAAATAACATAACCACTTATGTGCCTTATCCCTAGTGTGCTATTGAATTTGATGGTTGGGGACCAATTTTTAGTGCTTATGTGGAATTTGTTTTCATTATGTACTACTTGCATTTGTATTCTATAACTTCATATAGCTTTCGTATTTATTTTCACATCTGTACAAAGTTAATCATGTTTGATTTTATTGTTAATTTAATGAAAAAGGAAATTCTAAACTTTTTAATTTTGAAAGTATTAGGATTTAAATGGTGCTTTTAAAATTTTTATTGTATATGTATCTTGTATATTTGTTTTATTTTTCAAAGTTCCATACATGAGTCAGATGCAGCCATTTCTTACTGGTACCCTAATTTTGTAATTTCTTGTAGGTAGATATGGCTAGATATTCAAAATTTTGTTAGTAACAAACAACTGAACTTATGGTTGGGAACTCTTTCTTTATTGCACTGTTAGTCATACTTTTATCTTTTCATCAACCTATTTATGTAATTTATTTATTTGAATTAAATTGCTAGTAAGCTGCTAAGGTAGACAGGCAATCTGCTTTTTAAGAATTTAACGAGTGCTCTTTGGGCTAGAAGTTAAGATTTGCCAAACGTTCATAGGTAAGTCAGTTGATCTTAGGTTTTTTATTAAATGGGTGTTATGTAATTTTTTAACTGTCAAATCGCACAATTTAATACTTTAATGAAGCATTGTAATGTGTGCAAAGGAGATAGCTTTGTGTAATGTTTGTAGCATATCTATTACAAGTTTGATCAAAACATTTAAATTCTGAACACAATTTATATTATTGATTGCATAAACTTGTGAATAGCATTTGATATCTGAAATAGTAGCAACTCTCTTATAAAATCAGTTTTGTGCAGTATTGTGATGGTTAGATGGAGTTATTTGTATGTAGTCTTCCTGTTAAGCTTTAGAGGACTTGGAAAGGAGTGCAATAAGATTTTATTTAAAATTAAATTTCTATATTAAATCAAAAATACATTATCAAAAATATCATATTATATTCCAGAATTATTTACTATGTGTGTTTACCGTGCCTTATGTGTAGATTATAAAATTATATTTTAAAGAGGAATATGTATATCTATAAATTTTTTTTAAAGAAAAAAGTTCACTTATCTGATTACTTAAAAACTAAGCTATAATTTTGTCATCAGTCATTTAATTGCAAAGGAAGACTTAAGAAAAGCAAGTTAAGATTGTTACCTTTTGAATTGTTATTTTTAAGTAAAGAAATGCAAGGCAGTATACCTGTTTGTGCCTTAAATGTTTATAGTTTATTGCTATTCATTTTTCATGAGAATGTTCTCTGTATTAGTTCCATGATTATAGTGAAAAAAAATTTTTTGAATTACATTCCCTATTACAAATAAAGCATTTTTAATCAGGTTTAATTTGAATCATTATTTCATGTGCAATATTTTTTATCATAAGTTTGTTTTTAAGTTTTTCAGGAACATATGAATGAAAGTTTTCCTCCATAGACTGTAATCAGTTCTAGTGACTTTTTCAGGACATGAAAAACTTTACTCTGTTAATTACTAGAAGATAATATAATAAATGTCGTGAGAAAAATAACCTTTCCTCATGTTACAATAATCTTTAATGCTATGAACTATTTGTACTAAATTAGATATTTGTTAAAATTAGTTACAATGAATTTAAAATGTTGGTTTTTTAATTGGCTATGAAGTATAAAAATATAACTTAAGAGAGAATGTATTTGTTAGGCTTTAAAATTAAATTCATGAATTAGATTTGAAAAGGAAATTTCCAAGGTGAAATTCCACTTATCCTTGTCTTTAACTGAAAGGGGGGGGTCAAAGTGTTATTAACTATTCAAGTATAAAAGCCAAAAGTAAAGTATTGGTTACATAACAGTTTGCAGCTGCTTGTAAAGTCGTTACAAGGGCACCACTACAATATAATTTCTCTCCCTTATAGGACACTAATTTCTTGCAGTCGAAACACATTTTCATTTGGTTTGATTTCCAAAAATTTTCAGTAGAGCCCCTGAACTCACATTTTTTAAAGATATATTATATATTATCCAGATTTTTAAGTTCTTGCAATGTTTGATTAAATTAGGTTTTATATCTTCCTCCAACAACATTTTAAAGAGAATTCGAAATTTTACTTAATGATTTAAAAAATTATAATAATGGATAGAATTGTTTTTTGCTAAATTATTTTATTTGTTAACAGATCTGATTTGAATTATTTATATTTTGAAATTAATATTTAAAACTGAACTTAAATTTACTAATAGGAACAATAACTAACAAGAATTTAAGAAAATGTAGTTAATTTTATATTGTTAGTCAAATAAATACTAGAAAACTTAATGCCTGATTGATTTTTTTTTTTTTTTTTAATTTTAATAATTTTTCATGTATTGCAGTGGGAAAATATTTTTCCCAAAATGGCGCCATGACCAGAAAAAGTTAGGGAACCACTGGATTACTCGTACTAAATTATTTCAGAAAACGAAATTAAAATATAACTCAAACGTCGCGTCGTATGGTTGTACCGCATTTTAAATCGCACAAATCTTGGAGCAGTCGAAAACGAAACCAATCTCCGACACGTGGCGAATTTCTGCCCAATAATTTGATTAAGCTCGCGACGAGGAGGAGAAAGAAGAATATGGAACCAGTTCATTCTGCCTGGAGGGTAGAAAAGAAAGTAATGGAGATGAGAGCTCGTAACACTGATCCACTAACCTTCAGATTGCCAAATCGTCTGAATCTCGTGATTGAATTAAACCAGTTTTCCTAATATGTCGCTTGTTCTATATTTGGTGACTAAGAACTTTTTTCGTCAGCACAATAATGTTGAAGGTAAAAATAAAATTATTTTCGTACATAGTTTTGAATAACTCGGAATATTCTGTGAAGATTCACTTACCTTTTCAATTTCTTCTAATCAGTATTATTTGTCGAGTAACATTTCCAGGCCTTGTTATAAGAAGAAATTAATTCATTTGACAAATTATTAAAAGTAGCCCTTTGTGGTATGTTAAGTCAAGAAGACAATAATATATAATTAAGTATAAAAAAAAGTAATACACGTGAAATTACCAAATTCGAAATAGTAGGTATAATTAAAAAAAACTAATCTTACGATCGAATCAAATTTGGCGAGATCCAAAAATAGCTTCCCCTGTTGGCGACTCAAGCTCAAGTTTCACACACATCCATCAATATACCCAATGTCGATTTAGAAAAGTTTTTTTGTGAATCCCAAGACCATGACTTTTACTGTGATCAATCACTAATCAGTGAATTTATAACCTGAAGGCTGATACAGGAACACCAGAGGGTTTTATGAAGAAGTAGATGGCACATAAAACTAAGTTGTGTGCCCTAGTGCATAATTTTGAGTTAAAGTGTGAAACACGTACTTCACTGGTAAGTTAAGTTAATCAAAAGTTGTTAAAATATTCAATGATATAAAATTTTTCTTTTGCACCCATTGAAAATATGAAAATTATGGCTTTTCTAATTTCCTAAGTAAAGTTGGGAGAATTCTAAATTAATACATACAAAATGTGAAACGAAAACCCACTAAATTATTACCACCACGCTGTTAATTCTTGTAGCAATAGGTTTTTTGTAATTATCTGTTTTTGCACCTTTAAAAATTAATTTTCAGAAAAAAGTGCTCCACGACAAATTGGTCCCTTGAATAGTGCTCCGCGACTTAAAAAGTTTGGGAACCCCTGCTTTAGAGCCCCGGTCGATAAGCCAAAAGAACGTAATGTTTTCCGATTTTTTGAAAATAATAACAAAAGTAAATTAATAAAATTATAGTTTAAATTTACCATTTGATCTCGGCGGTGGATCTCACACCAACAAAAACTAATTAGCTGATTAATTTCAATTTATCGAGTTTAAGCTTTGGAAAATCAAGTTGCCCGGCCCCCTAGGCAAGAAACTGAATGTCAGATCCTTTTGTTCTAACCTAACCTTCGATATGTATTTATCTAATCTAGAATGGAATTATAGTACAGGGTGCCTGTAAAAGTGTTGGAGCTCCATCCCCCACTCACAGATTCAACCAATTTCTTAACCCACCAACTGAATGCATATCACTGAATCATACTAATCCCACCAATACCAACTTCATCTCCTTATTTCCATAAGGAAAAGGTAATAAAACAGGGATTTATGAAAATTAATGCGGAATTGCCATTAATGCTGCGGCATTAAAGTTGTGGGACGTCACCACCCCCCAAGAAAATTACTGCGATGATCCCTATAAAGATCTGATCGGAGATCCACCATTTCTTCACCATCCATGAGCTCCTCCCGACGAAAAGGAATGGAATAGCATGATTTCCAAGACAAAACTGGGTGGCTCTTTTTGCATACATTATTATTTTCCTTTCCCGGCGATCGGCAATCCAACAATTTGCCGCCACTACCACTGAAGCCTACAGCCAGTCTCTCTCCCGCTCCTACTACTGCTGGCCTTGTTTATGACTTTGATCGCGAAAAGGACATTTCAAGGCTGGTGCTTTTTCGTGACGTCATGAGGCTAACCTTGAATCTTGGAAACATGGAGAGATGATTTTTATTGGCTGCAGCTATGCAGATCCTTTTGGATTTTCCTTTTTCTTTTTGTTTCTCATTGTAGTTTCGTCGTGTCCAGTTGAGTGAGGGGTAGGAAAATAAAGCTATATCTTACCTGTAGCATGAGCATGAGGATAGGGGGTGTAAGCAAATAACAATCGCTACTGGTGATAAATTAGGGTGTTCCTTTTCTCAATCATTATTGAATATTTTGTTTTGTGGAGTTATTTTAGATAGATAATGAAAGAAACTTGGAAGTCAGTTGCAGGAGTTTGATTGATTTGATATAAATTGAAGGAAAAGGATATATGGAAAAAGATATGTATCCCGACTTGAAGATATCTTTTAGAAATATTGATAAATGTTTATCTGGACATGTCCGATCAAGTATACAAAAATTTTGATATTTTGTCAAACTTTTTTAAAGGCTCATTCACACTGTTTCACTGTTCATCCTGAGTTATTCACACCTGTGAATCGCTAGTTGGCATAGGAAAGTGAAGGAGTGAAACGCCAATTCACACTTTTCACTTTCGATGATTCCTCCAAAATGAATATCAAATGTGATAAGTCTGAATGAGCCTTTAGTTACACTCATGTTGTACAGTGGCGTAACCAGAAGAAAATTTCGCAGTGGATATTGGTATTTTGGGGGAGGATATGGATAGTGTTAGTCGTTTTTGAAGGTCAAAAAAGGAAATCTTCTGAGTTTCGGGGGGGGGGATATATCCCCAGATCTCCCCCCTGCCCTTGCTCATGTAAACTTAGTATTTAAGATAAACAAGAACATTTATTAGTGATTTCAATAAAATGTCATGAATTTTAAATTGAGGCGTGATCGCTGTGTTTACTACCCATATAATCTAGAATTCCTTATTTAAGAAACGAATAAATTAATTGATTCTTTTCCAAGCTACGGTCATTCGAGATCGTGTTAAATCATTCAAGGTGACCGTGATTTCCAACTCCTTTGAGGTCACCCCCTTGAGTCCAAAGGTGACGACCTAACGCGATACATCATCTTCCCAAACTGCACTCATTGTTCGAGACAAACTGTAACCACCGCATGATTGATCACGATGTAATTCGAAAAAGTCCCAACAACCAAAAAAATAAACCAAACAGGTCATCACGTAAAAAGAGAAGAACGTCACGCTATTTAAAATGCAAATGAGCCGAGAAAACAGACCTGGATCCCCCTTTTTATCTTCCCTCTTTTAATTCTCTGAAGTAACTTTCAAGAGAAAATAATTATATTAGAAGCACAAGGGATTTATTTCACTTATTTCGAGTGATGCATGGCATCATTCTGAGCAATGAATCTATCTTCAGAATTATAATATCTCTTTCAAAAGATTTATAGCTTCATGGGTAAGTTTCTTTGATAGGAGATCATACCCCCAGAAGACCCCCTGAAAGGTAAAGTATGGGGTATCTTATTCTCGGGGTAAGTTTCAAGGTACTTGATCCCAGATTTGTTACCCACTGAAGGGAACAAAAACACTTGATGTCGTGTTAATTCTAAAAAGTGGTACTATGGAAAACGAAGAATTTGTATTTCCATTATACGATGTCTGGTTTAAGAATTATAAAACAGACTAACTTGTTCTTGGTTGTAAAATACCGATTCTATTTCTCAAGATACATCGATATAATTACAAATCACAGGCCCGATTAATTTCGAATGATTTGATCCTTGGTATCCCTACATCAATTAAAACACTTATTTTAAAAATTTTGATTAGGGGCACATATATTTATGAGCTCCCCCTTTTCTGATATTCACAATCGTCCTTTTTCTGTATGTCTGCCTAAAAGAAAAAACTGAATTATTCTTAGAATGATGTGTACTAATGGATTTATATTGACTATAAACTGAAAATTAACTGAAATTATTAACTAAAATTATCTGAAAATTAACTCCTATCAGAACAAAGACATTGGTCAAATTTGATTAGTGCTCTGTTGACTCCGACAGGGGTCCTGGACACTCCATTAAGTCTGTCTGCTGGTGCTGGTACAACACCACCCGTCTAAATTACAAACCAAAACTTAATTCCACTAAACTCTGCTCCACAGTTCTGGGAAATACGCGATGAATCTTTACTGGATCAGTGGCAATCCAAATATCACTGGGATGTTTAATTAGCTGTCGCGCCTCAAACACCAACGGTCTTATTAAATAGCCTTTCATCTGATTCATTTCCTGTAGGTATATTTTGCCTGTTTCGACTTGCCTCGTGCTGTTGGCTAGCACTGGATGGAGCGATTGAGGTAGGTGATGCTAAGGTGGCCGTTGTTCTTCCCTTTAAGAGTGGGGTAATTTATCGGAGAAAAAACTCACTAAACCTGATAAACTCATTTAAATGCGCTTTTAAAGTGATTTAACTAAGAATTTTAATAGACGTGTTTTTGAAATAAATGTAAATCAATCACTTTTATTACTAAAAAAGAGTGCCAATTACGCATTAGTCAAACGAATCTACAGTCGCAAACACGTCAAAACAACCGTAATGTGCCACCTTACATTCCAATCACACAGAATCGTAATGATTCCGTTCTTTTTGGCAGCCAGGACGATGAATAACAACTTCCGTTATCGTCCACAATGCCACGGCTTGCCCACATTTCCCTCCATGCCTAAAAAAACCCTACTTTACTCCCGATTATTATGTCCTGCATCCCAATTGAAAGTGATAAAGCAGTCACCTTCCCTCTTGGCCCGCCTTCATTCCTGATTGCTAATGTCTCCCACAATGTGAAAAAGTTTGAATGAAATGTTTTCATCAGAGAGTGTGGTGGCTTTTGATGAATTCCAAGGTCGACCGAAAGACAAATTCTCTCTGTGGGAAAAAAAAGCCCGTTCTGAATCTTCATTAACATATCTGTAATAACAAGACTGGAGGAGAACGTATAGCGAAACGTCCTTGTGGTTTCGGAGAGGCAGACATTCTTCGGTTGCTCCGTGGAGGAATTACTTTATGACAAATTAAATACTCATTTAAGCATCATTGACGTCTCATCAGCAATGGGATATTTCGGGAACAGACCACCAAGAGTCCTTTTACCCATTAAAGTTTGAAAATTTATCATTAACTGGAACTGGGGCTTCTTAAAAAAGATTTTTAACGCCCGTGTCTAGAAAGAGAGTATAGCGTGTACATCAGAGGGTCTCTCATGTAGTTGTATGCTTAATAAAGTAATACGAGAGTTTATACATTTCGATTGGAAAATCTTGATCAGTAGATCTTGTAATAGTACACAGAAGAAGAAGAGGATTCTTGAGAATCTTGCCTTTTTTGCGTTCTGATGAGCTCTCCAAAAGTTTGTATCGCTGCAACTTTCCACATGTTAAAAAGAATAACGAAGTTTTTCTTTAGTTAACGTCACACATTATTTTAATGTTATTTTTCATAAAACTAAGGTTCTTTAATTCAAGTTTGGGAGTTTATTTTTGAATGTGGAAAAGCGTGTACATTTTAGGAGGGCTTGGTGCTTCACAGTGTGTATGTGAAGTTTTAGCCCCCTTCTAAATATTATATTTTTATTAATGGTGTGAAGAGTGTTTTAAAACACCTGGAGACACAATATTAAATCCCCCCATGAGTTCTTTACAGGTGCTCCATCTGTGAGCTTAAAGAATCCTTCAATTCTTTTAAAATAAATCGTTACAAAGCTAAAAAAAAAGTCATAAGATGAGTTATTAGAAAGGGACAAAGCAGACAGAAGAAAATACAATTAAGATGAAGTTTATGAACGTAAAATCGCAAATGTGTGGAGCCGTAGTTAATTCATCTCAGTGAGAGGGAAATATAAAGGAAATAAGTGGAGCGCAGTGAAAGATGGAATTAAAATGTTCCGAAAAATGTGTCATTTAATTAATGTTAGGGAATTCCCTTCAACACAATTCCCTTGATAAATCAAAACAGATCCAAAAGGTGGACAACTCGGAAAAACAGAAAGAATGACAGACCAGTCTGTCACCAAAGGTCAGCCCGGTGTTTTGAGCCGGTGGCTATGACCATCGCATTGATCGAATAGCGAAGGGCAAGTCATAAATTCGTCCGCGGGCGCCAAGGTCTCATAAAAAATGCCCATAATAATAACAATAATCCCAATATGGATTCGGCCCGGCATTGCTTTTTGGGTAATAACAACGCTTTTCTCGGATTTGCGATGACTCATGTTTTGAGAAGAGTTTGAATGAGTTACTCATTTGTCCTGGTGAGTTGGGTGGGATATAACTCCATCAATGTGGGTAGCTAAGATTCATGTTAGGTTGGAGGACATCATATTCATTCCCTTAGCACGTTTTGAATTGAAATGGGGGTGTTAGTAAAAAAATAATCGAAACATCATTTATTTTTCTACTTCTAATTTAAGAGAGAGAAATCCTGTTAAACATTCTTAAATAAGCTATGACCATCTTGAGATTTACTCACCATCTTGAACTTTATGACCATCTTAAGAATTCTTATTTTAATACCTATTCAAATTATTGATTTTGAAAAAACATAAGCGAACCAGGCCCGGATCCAAGGGGGGCCTCTGGACAGTAGCCCCCTTGGACCCCAAAAAAAATACTCAACTCAAAATAAGTTAAGGGGAGGATCCTCATACCCCCCAGCAGTACCAAAAGGGGATCTTGAGTGATATTTTTTAAAAATCCCCAACATTTTGACATTTTTCTCAAAAGGTAAAGTGATGCTCTGGAAAAGTGTTCCCCTCCCTTTTACTAATCTATTGCTTGATTTCACACATATTTTACAATTACTCGACTACAACAATTAAACTAATACCTATCCTTGAGGAAAACTTACACATAACTGGTAAAAATGTGATTTTTCGTACGAAGTTTCGTACTTACTACGAGTCACTCAAAAGAGTTAACTCATGAGTCGCTCGCCCATCATCACTATTTCGAACTCACAGGAATCAAGGATGAGGTAATTGCGTTCGATCGACAACTCCGGATCTGGATCACCTCGGATTGATAGCGGTTTCCTGGATCGGGAAGGAAGGAAAAGATACAGGACAATCGACACTCGTCAGGCAGCCGATCATGACGCCTTTGTGGATTGATTCCTGGTGGCATTGAAGTTATCTCTTGAGCTACAGGGTTATGATTGTCGATTGGCGTAGGTTTGGTTCTGAGTGTTGTTTGTAATGGGACTGCATTCTTCACTAAAGGTGAAAAAATATTTTGTGTTAAATCTGTGTGACTATCATTTAGATTTGAACTTCTTTTAAAGTTTTGTTTTCCTGTCAAAGTTTTACCCATGGCGCTCGGACTATACCTGCACAGAAGGTCAGGTCTTCACTGTAAGGCATTAGTCAGCAATAAATTTAATCTTTAGAAGAATTTTAGCATTCGTTTTTGAATTAACTAGAAGTCTAATTTTTAGAATTTTTGATCTCTCGCAAAATTTTCAATTGTGTTCAGTTTTGTTATTTTTAAATAGCTATCATAAAGTTCATTAAGGAGCACAAATCACATCTATTTCGACTAAGTAGCTATATTCCACTCTGTAACTATATAAAACTCTTCTATTTAAAAAAAATCAATGTTTCAAAAAAACCGACTCTGTGCTCCTTAATGAACTTTATGATAGCTATTTAAAAATAACAAAACTGAACACAATTGAAAATTTTGCGAGAGATCAAAAATTCTAAAAATTAGACTTCTAGTTAATTCAAAAACGAATGCTAAAATTCTTCTAAAGATTAAATTTATTGCTGACTAATGCCTTACAGTGAAGACCTGACCTTCTGTGCAGGTATAGTCCGAGCGCCATGGGTAAAACTTTGACAGGAAAACAAAACTTTAAAAGAAGTTCAAATCTAAATGATAGTCACACAGATTTAACACAAAATATTTTTTCACCTTTTAAGAATTACTATCAACCCCCAAATTGAAGGTAATATAAGCTGCTATTCCTTCATTTAGATTTGAACTTCTTTTGAATGAATTTAAAATTTGGTTAGGATGGTTAGAGGGATGTAGATACAAAAACTACTGAGACTTCATCTTATTTACAATACTCGAGAATTACCAGCAGCCTAAAAGAACATTTCTTAATTATGTTGCCACAATGACTGTAAATAAGTTTTCCCCCTCTTAAAATACCAGATAAAATTTCGTCTTAATTACTAACAAACAATAGAATTGGCAGAGTAAATAAGGATTAATAGTATACCGGTTCACCATCAATGCTATTTTCAACAGCTGGAGGGCATAGTTATAGAAAAACACTGTCAGCCATACATTATTACGCTTTAGTAGTTTTTGATCGTTAACTTCGAATGACCTATTCAAATGATGACTGACAATATTTGAAGCAATAAATGGCACTCAAATTTATGGTTATGATGTCAATTAGACCTTACGTTACAACTTGGTGACTATGATTGTGTGAGTTCGATTTGTCGAGCTCCATGACAAAAATTTTCTAAGGTCTTTTTACTCGAGTCTGACGTCATAAGTGTGGTGAAATCTGTAATGTTATGGTTATGGCTATGGGGATGAGTCTTTTTAAGGTACAAAAACTTATTCTCGGGTTTAATAACTTTTCAAGACTGATTAAAAAGTTTTAAAGAAATAAATTCTTTAAGTTGATAATCGATTTTTTTAAAGAATAAATGTCAAGCATGGATTTGGATTCCTTTTAAGATCTTTTATCTAGTGTGGTAGTCGCCTAAGTCAAAAGCTCAATGATTGGCCTACCTCAAATAGGTCTTCTCCACAGGCGGCGTTAGAGAAAACCTTCAACCAGTGGCGGATCTATGGGGGGGCTATAGGGGCTATAGCCCCCCCCTTGGGACTTAAGTTTACACTACATAAAATCGAACCTTTTCGAAAAAAAAATTAAGTTTTTAAAAAATTTTGTTTAAATTTTCAAAATTTTAAACTTTTTTTCAGATTTTTGTAGCCTTTTTCACAATTCAAAGGGTCTACAAAGCATTAAGCCCCTTCCAAGATCTTTAGCCCCCTGCATTTTTATAAACTCCATTCACTATTTAAGGATTTCTAGAGGTTTTAGCCTTTACAAATTATTAGCCCCCTGCATGTTTGAAGGTTTGATTCGTAATTTAAAGGGTCTATCCAATGAGCTTAGCCCCTAAAAGCATTAGCCTCCTTGCGTTTTTATGTTTGTTACACAAATTAATGAGCTTTAACCCTGTGAAACATTAGCCCCCTCCATGCTCTTTAATAGCCTTTACAAAGCTTTTAGCCCTCTTGCGTTTTTAAATATATTTAGTTCACTATTTAATGTGCTTTAACCCTTATGAATCCTTCCATGATCTTTAGCTCCTACAAGGCTTTTAGCCCTGAGTTTTTGTAGATTCAATTCACAATTTAAAGGGGCCAATGAGTTTTAGCCCCCATAAAGAATTAGCCTCCTTGCGATGTTTTATAGTATTTAGTTCGCAATTTAATGAGCTTTAGCCTAAAAGCGTTAGCCCCCTCCAAGATCTTTAGCTTTCAGCACTTTAATATAAATGCGATTCAGAACTTGTAGATTCCAATGAGCTTTCTAAGCCTTACAAAGCATAACCTCCAAAATACTTAGCCCCTTACATTTTTATAGATTTGTTTCACATCTTAAAGGTTATGAGCTTGAGCCCCTCTGCAAGATCTTTAACTCCCTGGTTTTAATAAGATTCACTTTTTAAAAGGGTCTAATGCGCTAAGTCTCTTACAAAACATTTACTGTGTTAAAATAGAGACGGGGTTAGTTAGGGGGTTCAAACCACCCCCAAGAAATTCTTATAATCTTAGTTTTTTCCTTTGAAAACGAGTACAAGAAATCATCTTTTTCTTGTGACACTCAAAGAGTCCCAAATGACCAAAAATGAGTCAAAACACAACTTTTTAGGGTCAAATTTTCAAAAATTTTCTTGGGGGAGGTTCCCCCAAACCCCCCCCTTATGCCTCGGGATGGATGTATTATTCACTACACATTGAAATTTAGTGCAAGAAAATTCACATTTGATCTATATTCTTGTAAAAAATTATTTGACTCAAATCATCGTAAAAAACCCCTCCCGGTTGACACTAACTAATTTAATTACTAATTAATTAGTTATATTTAACAATACTAGTCATTTACAATCAACACTGCCCTCAATATTTAAGACATTAATGAATATTGTAAAAAGCACGGCTTGTTACTTCATTATCATCCTCAATCAGATTAAGTTAGCCCCCCCCCCCTTGCTCATGTTCTAGATCCGCCACTGCCTTCAACTACTCAAAACTACGTTCAGTGGACTTACACCACTTTCATTCTTACCAGCTAATTATTAGCAATGTCATCTATGACTATTTTCAAACCTTTCATGTTTTCGTTGGCACGAAAAACACACAGGCTCTCTCTCTCTCTCTCCTCGTCTTATTTACCTACTCTCGCTGTTCATAGCAGCCATGATAGCAGCAGAGCCGCTAGGATTAGAACTTCCTGTGTTTGTTTTTTCGACAGTGTAGCAAAGAAGCCGAGCTAGAGAGACGGTATCGTTTTCAGTACGAGAACTTCCCGTCGATTCTTCTTTTTCGTCCTCTCCTCCCTCCTCGAAGATGCGCCGGGAATGAGGTCGCTAATTGGCGAGGAGTTGATGAATGAAATCGTTTGAGAGGAAGGCGAGGAAAATCTGAAGTGACAGGGCAAAAGCGACAGTGAAAGAGCAGGGGGTGCTAATGCCTCGGTGGTAGGAGAAGGTCTTGATTAATGATTTCGAGTACAGTCGTACTAGCTGCTAATAGCAAAGCCCAATGGGAATGGAAAATGGATCTCCTTCTTTAGCGTGATAAATCCGATTTCTTGTTAAATCGGACAGGGGCGAATCAGTTGGGGGACTATGGGGCTAACCCTAAAATTAAACTTTTATTTATTATTTACAATCAAATACAACGAGAAAAAAATATCTTCATTTCCTGGGATCGCACAAAAATTCATGTTGGTGAACGAACATGCATAGAAATAATTACAAATTTGAACACAAAAAGGAAAAAAACTAAAACAAGTAAGCCATTTTCTAGATTTTGATCAAAATTCTTTCCCCAATTCAAATTTGATATCCTTATTTTCATAAAGTAACAATAATAAGTATGTAGGTGATAATTAAGTAAAACAACTTTGTTAAATAGCTTTTTAAATTTAAAAACTAACAGCAGTCCGAGTTTTTTATGATCTCATTCCCTTGACCCGGCCTACATACAGTACTTACTAAATTTATCAACATTTTGAGATCTTAAAAGCATCATTTGTTCAGTTTTAAAGAACTGAGTAAGTTAGCCATAATTGATTGCTTCTAAAACAAATAATAGTTTATCATCATACTGAAATCCTGTTCATTATATCTTTCTCTTCTTCAGTATAAAGTTTAGGGGGTTATAATTAGCATAATCCTCAAAATATGTAATATGCTGCAAACAAATACTACGCATGACAAAACTGAATAGAATTGCTCCTGATCTTCCAGGCATCTTGCCAAGTACAAAAACGGGTGACGTACCCTTGGCGAGCTCAAATAAAAAGTTTGAGTTACAGTAACTATTGTTTTTCTCGCATTAGTATGCTACTTCGACTCCATATCTGACCTCTAAACGTCAAGACTTCAACAATTTAACTAGATATAAACAGTCCATGGCTTATAGATACCAACCAGGTCATTCTTCTGCGTATATCTGCACTTAAACCCCATTTCATATTACTATGGAAGGGTATCAGTTTTATGATGATAGATAGAATGTATTATGTTTTATTAGTTTTTCTTTTCATAAGGGCCTCATTTTATTGTTTATGATCAGTAATAATACAATATTGGATTGGTATTAAGATTAGAAGGTCAATACTGGACAGTTGGTGTAGCAAGGATTGGGTCTGTAAATGATTTTATTTTTATTTTCAGATCGTATAAGCTGTTTGTAATTTTTTCTGTGTGTATTTTTTTGCATTCACTGTTTGTCAAATCGATGCAAAATACCCTTACGTTTAATGTGAGATGCTGATAGAAATTAAAATATAACGACTTTTGAAAATAAAATCAATTTTGTATTAAGAAATGCATTACTTTTTGGATTATATTGAATAACTAAGTTAATTGATAAGTATTAAATTTAACTACAAGCTGTGAAGATGGGTGTTAAGCTTTTAAGTATTCAAAATATTTTGCTTCATCTGCTTGATAGTCCCTATCTTATATAGTCATTGAAACTTACATTAAATCGTTTCTGTAGAAAAACTAAAAACCATATCTTTCTTAAAGCGGCCTCTCATTTTTTTTTAAATTTATAAACACTCAAAAGAAAAACCTTATAATCGTTAAAATCGAAATTCTCAATAGTTTATTTCTATTGTTTCATTATGGACATGTGACGCCCCTAGCTCGAAGTTTAGCTTTTCCATAAGTTTTTCCGAAGTTTAGCTTTTCAGCCCAACTCACCAGTGTCTCTGTAAAACTATCGCCGTCCAAAGATTAATAAAAACACTTTGATGATTTAATAAATAAATTATCAACTTAAAACTAGTTTCAACTTTAATCCATCAATACTCATGCCTGATTCCGAGAACATGTCATTTAAAGTTTGAAATTCTCAAGCTAGTTAGGATACTTTTCATAACAATATGGGCATACCTAGAGCCAAGTTTTGGGTCTTAGAAAACTTTTATCATTTTTGGGTTAAGGTTAAATCAAAGTTTTAGCTCTTAATAATTATAATGAATAGTACACTTAAATTTGTTTGCTTTTGTAGGGTGTTAAACGATGTATTTCCAACGCATTAAATAACGCTTAAGAGTCGTCTCTCATCATCGAAAGCCTCTGTAAGCCATTTTTATACTTAACACTAATCTCTTCTTTTGCAGTCTTCGCAAGAAACAAAAATTAGAAAAGAACTCAAAAAACCCGTTTACGCATACATCTGCATAAAATTACGCTCTTATAATTCCCCTATCGTCGGGAGCAAACCAGACTTCGCATTTATTGAGATATAAGGGATGTTCTATTATGCCGCTAACGTTAATCTCTTTCTCTCCTATTTCATTAAGGGGAACATTGAAAAAAAATTCCCTCTTAAAAGTGTTTTGAAACATTGTCGCGTTTTATAGCCTAGATCCCACAATTTACGACTGCAGCGACATGGGAAATTTACGTCGAGAGCTCTTGGCATCTTCGCAACTACTTCTCTTACTATACTCAGAACATACAAATCACGGTTCTTTTTTGTCACTTCATTCAGAGAGAGAGAGAGAGAGAACGTTCTTTTTTTTTCTTGGAGAAGAAGATCCAGGTCAATGTCGACCTCCCCCCGCGAATGAGAAATGGCTGTTCCACTTCGTTTAACCGCAGTAACAGTTTTTATTTTGTTTCCAGAAGTTGTTGTCCATGTTGCTAATTCGAAGACTTACTTTTCTCTGTCTAGGAAAAAAATGTTTTCATGGTCCTTAAGCAAATAAAGGGTTCTTTTATAGACGTGTAGGTTTTTACTGTTTCCTTTCTACTACACGAGACACAGGAAGCAGATTTGTTTTTCTCCCATCTGCAATGTTATAAATAAATTTTTTGTTTGATCTCGCTCGCCTCTTGATTAAATAAGTCCTACACGTGGAATACTGTTTCATAAATGATCTATGAACGCTTGAAGAAACTAAACTTGATTGGCTGGTCGGTCATAGTCGCCACCGGATTTGAAACACTGGTCATACCCTTGACGAGTTTTTGTAATCTTATGCCATTGCAGGAGCTTAAGAATGAAGCCATCATATGGCACATTGTTGCCTTAAAATAAGATAATCGTACTGTAATATCTTTATGTGCAAGGATAGGTGAAAGCCACTGGGAAAAAATTTGGGTTTTCAGTGTGGTTATTCATGTTTTAAACAGCCCCCAGCTAAGAAGTTGGAGCCGTTTGAGGAAGTTGGAGTTACAAGGGTATGGACCATCCAGACTTAAATAGTGCGGGAGCAACGCACAAGAATCTATAAAGATTCTGCAATTCCGGCTACCAGTCTGAAATTTGGCACACTTGTTCCTTATGGTATAAGGGTCAGAAAAACACCGGGACCCAAGTTGGGCAACCACCTGGGGGGGAGGAATTCAAGATGGCGTCCAAGATGGCGCCGGCATCAAATTCGTCCAATTGCGCGTAATTTAAGTCAATTTTGGGGTTTCCGGCTATGCTAAACTCAAAAATATTAATATAACACAAGTTTTGTGACTTCTTGGAGAAGAGGAATTCAAGATGGCGCCCAAAATGGCGCAGAAATCAAATTCGTCCATTTGCGCGTAATTTAAGTATATTTTGGGGTTTTCGGCTATGCTAAATTCAAAAATATTAATCTGACACAAGTAATGAAACCACCTCAGGGGAGTAGGAATTCAAGATGGCGTCTAAAATGGCGCCAAAATCGAATTATTCCATTTGCGAGTAATTCAAGTCCATTTTGGGGTTTTCGGCTATGCTAAATTCAAAAATATTAATCTGAAAGCTCTAAAATCTTACCCTTTTAAAGTTATTCTAAAGGAATTCAAGATGGCGCCCAAAATGGCGCAGAAATCAAATTCGTCCATTTGCGCGTAATTTAAGTATATTTTGGGGTTTTCGGCTATGCTAAATTCAAAAATATTAATCTGACACAAGTAATGAAACCACCTCAGGGGAGTAGGAATTCAAGATGGCGTCTAAAATGGCGCCAAAATCGAATTATTCCATTTGCGAGTAATTCAAGTCCATTTTGGGGTTTTCGGCTATGCTAAATTCAAAAATATTAATCTGAAAGCTCTAAAATCTTACCCTTTTAAAGTTATTCTAAAGGAATTCAAGATGGCGTCCAAAATGGTGCCAAAATCGTATTCTTCCATTTGCGCGTAATTTAAGTCGATTTTGGGGTTTTCGGCTATGCTAAATTTAAAAATATTAATCTGAAAACTCTAAAATCTTAACCTTTTAAAGTTATACCCTATTTCTTTTTTATTTCAAAAGAAGTATCTCAAGATGGTGTTCGAAATCAAAAACGTCCTTTATCACGCCTATTTCAAAGTATTTCTATATTATAAACCAAACCTATCCATAGAAAACTCAAATAGTATTGCAAAATTGCTGTATTAAAATTATTGCATTTCCTTTTTTTATCTCAGATGAATTATAAATATGCATATTTTAGCATAAGCCGCGGTCCCTAGCGAGAAAAGAGATTTTCGAGGGAGGCCGAGTTATGTGACTATTTACCTATATCTGTTCTGATAACTTCCTTGAAATTTTAAGTGGGATCAGCATTCTTAGTTCAATAGCTCTGTTCTAGCAGATGCCTCCAACACAAACTTTCTGCGTTTTTTAAAACTATTTTTAAGAACTTATGAAAGAAGGTAAGTATTATATTGTCATCCGGTTTATTTCACTACCAGTTATTAATACGACTCCGTAGGGTTTGAGGGTGCTTGAGCCCCCCAATGTTGGCAGAAGGGCTAATCCCCCAATGTTTTTTTTATTTAAAAACCAATAGTTTCACAATGACTTCCAAGAATTGAGAAAAACCTACTGAGGCGTTTGGATATTTTCTAGGTATGTATAACATAATTATTTTTTCATAAAAGAAAGAAGGGAATGTATTGGAAGTCGTTCTCTATGCGTGGACTTTCCTGGCCACCGAAGTGTCCGGTTCTCAAAGCATCCCGGTCCACAGGAGGCGTCAAGTGGTCATTAGCGCGCCCACCCATGGTTGGGGCTGGGCTTGGAAATGGAGCCATTCGAAATGTGCCTCCTTTTGTTTCTTATCACAACTCCTTGGGTGGTGGTCCATCGTTTTCTTGTCGAAGATGCCGATTATCCGACTTCGGCCCCTGTCAAAGCGGAACTTGATGCTGGTCGTAAATTGTAGGAAATCCGACATTTCAGTCTCAAATCGTTTTATGACCCCTTAATTGTTCCTTTTTTCGATTTTTGGCGTCCTATTCGACACCCCATCCCACGTGACTTTCGATGGCTGTGGACACTTTGTATTTGTAGAGGTCAGTCAGTTGCATTTTTGTTGTGGTGCTGATGAACGGTTGTGTAAAAAACATTAAGTGTAAAGGAATAAAATTAGCTTTTTCTAATAATCTTTGGGGTTTTTTAGTCTAATAGCTTGAGTTCAATCAATCAATCAGTTATTCTCAAAGTACTGAATTAAAGGGGCGCCGATATCAGATATTTTTCTTCAACTCTTTCTGTCAATCTATTTTCTTAGATCTGCACAAAAATGCAAGATTTTTATTGAATAAAATTGGTTTAAAAATAACAGTTCATGAAACCATTGTACTAGTCCGTATTGACACCTCTTAAACTGCATATTCATCATAATTTTTATGAGTATAAGGCTCTTTTTAATTGTTTTATTGGCATAGTTTGCGACACCTGTAATTTTTAAAAATCGGCTCCCCTTTAAATTGAAACAATAATGAAAATAAGGTAATTCAATAGATTTTCTCAACTGCTAGTGTTTTTGTGAGGACTTTTTTCTAGAATCAGCATGCCATATTGACTTTTGCACTAAAAAGGTAAGTTTGTAAAATTTTTAGGCATTTTCTCAAGATTTGATGTTGTTTGAACCGTAAAAATAGAATAAAACTGCGGGAGTAATTGTCAATTGCGATTTCGGCCCCCATCATGAATTATTTCTTTTATGATGAAAAAAAGTGCATAAGTTTAAAAGGGTAATTTATAGAGCTTTCAGATTAATATTTTTGAATTTAGCATAGTCAAAAACCCCAAAAATGACTTAATTTACGCGCAAATGGACGAATTCGATTTTGGCACCATTTTGGACACCATCTTGAATTCCTTTAGAATAATTTTAAAAGGGTAAGATTTTAGAGCTTTAAGATTAATATTTTTGAATTTAGCATAGTCAAAAACCCCAAAATGGACTTTAATTACTCGCAAATGGAAGAATTCGATTTTAGCGCCATTTTGGACGCCATCTTGAATTCCTACTCTCCTGAGGTAGTTTCATTACTTGTGTCAGATTAATATTTTAGAATTCAGCATAGCCGAAAACCCCAAAATATACTTAAATTACGCGCAAATGGACGAATTTGATTTCGGCGCCATTTTGGGCGCCATCTTGAATTCCTCCCCTCCAAGAAGTAATAAAACTTGTGTTATATTAATATTTTTGAGTTTAGCATAGCCGGAAACCCCAAAATTGACTTAAATTACGCGCAATTGGACGAATTTGATGCCGGCGCCATCTTGGACGCCATCTTGAATTCCTCCCCCCCAGGTGGTTGCCCAACTTGGGTCCCGGTGTTTTTCTGACCCTTATACCATAAGGAACAAGTGTGCCAAATTTCAGACTGGTAGCCGGAATTGCAGAATCTTTGTGCAATGCTCCCGCACTAAAAACTCAATTTTGCACAAGGGCTTCTACAGGGTGTCCCGTAAATGATGTGTCACACTTCTAGGGGGGATAGTAGACACCTAGACGAGTCAGAATCACATAGGATTTGGGGTCCCAGACCCAATCCCTGGGAGTTAAAAATGGAGCGACACCCCAAAACAAGTATTGAAAAATTCAATTTGTAGAAGAACTACTATTGGTAAAAATGTAATTATGGTCTCAAATTTTGTGGTTTAATATGATCCTCAAAATTACCTTGACAGTTTTCAATTTAAAATTTTTTTTATTACGAAAAAAGTTAAAAAACAGCAAAAAATGTGAAAAATATGCCAAAACTTTATTTTGTTTTCCGAATTCCTTTCTTTCGATTTGATAATCTGAAAGAGCATAATTAATTAACCTTAAGTCCAAAGTTTCACGTAAATAGCATCAGTATTAAACGCTTGAGAGCCTGTTAAAGTTAGTTTTATGGGAGCAAAAACGGCTTCGGAAAACGAACGTTCAGGGACAATCTACAAGTTACGGATAGATGCTCGCCAAATTTCCCAACATTATTTGCGATACGAGATTCCTCGCCAACTTACGCTTCTTCAGATAGTTCAAACTTCCTTGGCGATGTGTGGCCTTAGTTTTCGGATCGTCACTACACTAGAAGTCTAAAAGGTAAATGTATTCAAGCTATCAAATCAGACACTCAAGAAAAAATTGTTACTATACCTAAGAAAATAAGCAATGTTTGTTTAGCAAAAGGGATAGTTAACAACTTATTTTTTCTTAAGTCTCTGTTTTGTTAAGTTCAATAAACATTTATCTTCTTAGACTTCTGTGACGGTCTGAAATCGAAGGCAAAAATTTAAGTAAATTAATTAATTTACTAATTTTTTTCAAAATAATTCCCATCCCATAAAAAAGTGAACCACCATGCCAACTTTGAACACTTTTTGTAAACAGTTTTTGTCGTTATTTTTCATTATACCCCTGCTTTAGGATAGGTCAGTCGGCGGATCCTCGATCGCTGGGTTCGTGATTTCGAATTGCGATACAAGATTGGTTTCTATTAATCGAGAAATGTCAATGGGAATAAGCAAAGTGTATGGGGGCTATCCACTCACCGTCCGATAAGCAATATCTTAGGTTTGTCATAACTTTCAATAACCTGCATTCTTTTATTTTGCAAATTTCTTATATCGGAAGTTGAGGGGAGACCCTGCATACCCACTTGCTTATTATATCATTCTTTAATTAATAGGAACCACCCTTGTATCGCAACCCGAAATCAGGAACCTAGCGATTGAGGATCCACCGACTGACGTATCCCCACTATGTACAAAAGATATTTTACGAACCATGTTTGTAAATAATAGATTCTTCTGTTTTGTTTACCTAAGTTATCAAATGTACAGTTTTTCTCATTAAACGCAATAAGAAGTAATGTAGTTTGCATGATTGATACATTTGTAAAACTAACACAACTATCGATTGAATAAAAAACTATCGATACTATCAGATAATTTCTAACAATTCATACTATTGATTTTTAAGATCGATAGTTCCTAAAAATCAGTAGTAAAATCATGTTTGTTCTTTATGTTCAAAAAATTTTTTAATTAAATTAATTAATCTCTTGTTTTCTAAAAATAATAAGAATTAAGAATCAACATTTTACGCTTTTGAAATTTTCATCCCGCCAAATTGTTCAATTGGCGCATTTCAGATATTTTCATACTCATCTCCTGTCTCGCCAAATCGGGCGAGGAATGAAAGTTGGCAGACATCTATCCGTAACTTGTAGATTGTCCCTAAACGTTCGTTTTCCGAAGCCGTTTTTGCTCCCATAAAACTAACTTTAACAGGCTCTCAAGCGTTTAATACTGATGCTATTTACGTGAAACTTTGGACTTAAGGTTAATTAATTATGCTCTTTCAGATTATCAAATCGAAAGAAAGGATTTCGGAAAACAAAATAAAGTTTTGGCATATTTTTCACATTTTTTTGCTGTTTTTTAACTTTTTTCGTAATAAAAAAAATTTTAAATTGAAAACTGTCAAGATAATTTTGAAGATCATAATAAACCGCAAAATTTGAGACCATAATTACATTTTTACCAATAGCAGTTCTTCTACAAATTGAATTTTTCAATAATTGTTTTGGGGTGTCGCTCCATTTTTAACTCCCTGGGATTGGGTCTGGGACCCCTAAGTCCTATGTGATTCTGACTCGTCTAGGTGTCTACTATCCCCCCTAGAAGTGTGACACATCATTTACGGGACACCCTGTATATAACTTCAGTACCTTGCCTGATGACTTGCTGACAACCTGTTACACTATGGCTCCATTCTTTGGCTGTGCTAATTGTTTAGGAAAAGTGGCGATAAATTAGATTAGATGATCTTATGCTTTAATATCAAGACAAAGAGTTGTTATTCTTGATGGAAAATGACATAATGAAAAACCAGTCAACATACAAATAATACGAAACTTTTATACAGCCTGATAATAATAACAGTTCACAAAATCTGAGTTTTCTTTCCAGAAAGATATCCACGGAAAGGAACTTTAATGACATAAAAGTTCTCCGCCTTTACCATTATTAGTGCTATAGCAGCAGATGGTAAGCAATGTTTCTGTAATTAACATTTCGCAATGGCACCACCCTGACAATTTGGTATGGTATGATGATGTGACGTAATTAACACTCGTCAGATCGTACGTTGAAAAGGAAAGGAAGAGATGTCAGATTCTTCCTGGTACTCCTAAATGTGTTTTTCCATGAGTTAACTTTTTCATTCATCTGTTGTATGAATTTTCACTACACTTTTCTTATGTTTTCCTGATGGAATAATAATTATTGAAATTTTTTATAAAGTCATCACCCATCACCAATTTTTCTTATTGTTTGTCCCTTTAAGGAAAAGAAACGACATAATATTCTTTCTCCTGAAATTGACTAATTTTAAACTATTGTGACCCCGAAATCTCCTGGTGGGTTGATGCAACTGTCCACTATTATATCCTCAAATTTCTTCTATGTTTACGCCATACAATGAGGGTTCAAAGCAGTGTTGTGAATGTTATGTTTGAATTTATTCTCAACACTGTTGCTTCCTTCCCGAATTAAAAATTATTAAAATTACAAATTATTTGTTTTGTTGGTAAAAAAAGGGGGAGTCCAAAATCAGCTCGATAAAATGTCTTATCCTGGTTCAAAAAATAATCCAATTTGAATGATTCACAACTGAAGGGATTACTACTAAAAATGTTCGATTTTAAATAGGGAAGTTTGAAGAACCAACTGGAATCTTTGAACTCCCCACGATTTTCTTTGCATAGACGGTCATGTTACCAAATTAGCTATGTACATTACAGAACAACAGAACCGTCTTTCGAGTAATTCAAAAACTTGAAAAGGTTCTCGTTGATAACGTTCAAGATTTGCATCACGTTTAGAGCATCTCTGGCGAATCCTTGACTGACGCAAATCGGCGTCCCATAAGAAGGCGGCAGGGATTGCTTACCGCTGTGATACAACCTCGACCTCCTGCCTCCAGAAAGCATTAAAACCAGCGTTTCCATTGAATTTGTTACACAAAATTGCAACTTATTAGCCATGCCTTATTTATGAAGGCTTTCACTTCATTTTACTATGGATGGAGAAGACATCCTTACTTGGGTGGAAGCCAGTAACATCGTTCTTGGAATACTAATCAAATGAGACATCTTTCCTTTCAATAAAAGGAGTTATTAGGTATTGTTTTGTTCTCTGACTATGATACCCATTTGAAGCTTTGGGTACATGTATGTTTTTTAAAGAAAGAAAAAGTACTCGTTGGTTTACCACTTAAAATTTCAATGAATTTTTATTAAAAATAATATTGTATGCTTGGAAAGAATATTAAAAGTGGTAGTAAATATTTGCAGTAGTGAATTTCATTCAACATTGTGTAAAAACCATTAAAACTGCAGAAAAATTAATTTAAAGGCCCGTTAACTTGTAAAGTTTAATTCAATTTTGAGGAAGTAAAACAGTGTTTAGAGAAAAACATTAGTTCATTGTAAAATATAGATAACCTAAATAAATAAGAAAACGAGTGTTTTTCTTACTTCTGGATTTGTTTCTTTTTTATTAAATCTCCTGCATTAGTTGGTATATTAATTTTCAACACTTGCATTTCTATATGGTTGTGTTAATATAAAGTTGTTAATTTAAATTTTTTATTACGTTTTTGAGTCTATTGATTGAATTCATGGGTATTTATTGGATTTGATCATATGTATTATACCCCTAAAACCTCCCAAAACATCGTTTTTGCCTATTACTACATTTTGTTACTAAAATATTAAGTGAGAAAGAAGAATTAGCAAACTTCTAAGTAAAGTAGTTTTTAAACACGCCCCAAAATAAAGCAGATAAATATCATCCTAATGAATAATGAATAAATGCGTCATCTTGATGTTTAACATGAATATGAATCACACTGCGCGTATACGTGATTTAAATTTCAACTTTAAAGACGGTCAACTTTGAATTAATAAATTATATTTAATGTAATTTATCGTTATTTTTTTTTAAGTAAAACAGATGGTCAAAGATTTCAACAAATGTTAAAAGTAGGATAAAACCGCAAGAATTCCAATAAGGAATATTAACCACGATGATATGGATGTTTTACCTACTTAAAGCTGACATGAATAAAATAAAACTGTTGCCCAAAGCGTGTAAACAAAAAAAAATTTTGCTTTGAGGTTTGGATAGAAAACTATTCTTTATTCCGTTGTGGCGTATTAAACCATGGCCACCTTAAACCCGTGAAAATTTGCTGTGTTGTCAAGTTGTACAGTTTATTTTACTTTTGCTGTTTTCTCTCTATACAAGCTTCTAGAAAATTAACGAAGCTTCCATCTGGATTGCATCTTTCGAATGCAACAAAACCACAGATTCAAATTCACTTGAAAATTCTCCTCCCCTCGTTGTTTACATCATCTTGCGCAAGTGACACTGGGTTATCACGAGGAGGATTTTTTTTTCTCAGTTTTTCTCTACAAAAAGAGAACTTGTTACTTAGCATATTATTAATAGCTTTGAATTGAATGCGACAGGATTTGAGTAGGTGTCTTAGACTGGACAGCTGTTCAAACTCTTTGGTTTGAATTCATTTCCAAGACTGGAAACGATATGGAATGATGTATTCAATTCTTGGAAAACCTTTACAGTAGCTCTATTTTTACAAGTCATACATATTCCATATCGATCAAATGCCATATAGAATGAATAACTTGTTCCAATTACCAATTCACTTTGTTCAGTATTTATTATTATAATCAACTTTTACCATTAAAAATGCTTTTTTCCAGATATTTGATTAACCTTTTAATGACTTATTCTTATAAATGCATAAGAAAATTATAAATTATTCTTCGGTAATAAAATTATATAGTTTTTAATTTATTTATTTAAAGAATTGATAAATATACAATCTTATGAACTTTTAGTTTGAATGGAAAAGTTATTCTCTCTGGTCTTCGTAAGTAATAGATTCCTAATTACATGAGATATTATGAGCTGCAAAGTTCTATCATCTTCCCTACTTCTCCAATGGAGTATAGTCTAACTAACAGAATGATTTAAAAAATGTAGATACAGTCAAAATTCATATTACAAAAATGTAGGTAACTAATTAAAAGAACTGGATCTTTACCTTTCTCTGTTTTGATATTAACATAAATTTGTAAACATTATTCTTAAGCTATACCGTGTGTTTATTTAGATTCTCTACAATGGTCTCTTTCACTATCGCTTCAACTTGACTATATTTAGATATTTTTCAACCTATTTACAGTCTATCTCCTTTACTATCACCAACGAACGTTCTCCTAACTGAAACAAAGCAGCTTTTGTCAACACGGAATAGTTAACAAAAGCCCTTTGAAAGAAAAGACAGAGATTTACCATCATCAAACCAAAGAAGTGATTTTGTATAAAAGAACATAATGTGTTTATTGAAAGAACATGGCACGGGTCACGTAGAGGAAGATAAAATTACATGTATTTGACTTTTTACATTAACTATGAACTAACTTTTAACATTTAACTATGAAAACTATATCATCACTTTCAGACGCGATGGGTATAAATATAATTTAATAGAGGAGGATCTTTTTCAGACTTAAAAGCTTTGTAACATAAGTTATTTCATTATTATTTTGAGGGGAAAAAATGGCAAGAGTTTTTATAAGAGTAAATTGGGAATTACACTACTTCCATGCACGAAAATATTACTTTTTTAGAGGGATCAGGAGTGAAAATTTTAATGGTGTCATTTTACTTTCATAATTGAATACACCTTTTGAAGAAATAATATAGTTTATCCGTACTCTATCTAGTAATTTAGTTAAGTTCTGTATTAGATAGAGTGTTACAAAACTAGGGGTTTAGGTAGTCCATTCTAACACAAAGCATCAATTTCTCTAAAGGGGCCTTAAAGTTATTTAATGCCCCTTCAGGGAGAAATTGATGTTTCGTGTTTAAATTACTAAATAGAAGTACTATACGTATACACTTTTTTACTCTGAATGAAAAACAACTTCCGGAACCATGAAAAGAGTCAATCAGACCATTCTTCTGCTCAGAGGCGCATTAATTAATGTGTATCAATCAATATCATTATCTTCTGATGCTGACCTTAAAATATTCGCTTTGTAGGTGTAATATCAAACCTCATATTTGTAACTTTTAGTTTATCCCTTCTATTTCCTGTGATATTGGACCAGATCAGAGGGTAAGTTGTTTTCTCTACCATAACTCTAAGCTGTGCCCTAAAACATAAGTTTGCATACGTTATTCAATGCATTTGTAATTCAATGATGAAGAATTCTTTTTAAAGTTATTATGAATGGATGTATCAATTGCATCATTCCGTCAAAGAATGGTGGTGAAAAAGATAAGAAAGAGTAACCACGATTTGTGTGATCATGATACATTATGATAAACTGGGATTTAAAAGTGTTTCAAATACTGTGGTTAACCAAGTTATTGCGGTTTTCCAAAACCTCCTCATTTAACGATAACGCCGTATTTAATTATGTTTTCTCTTTCTACGTAGGCTTTTTCTGGATACTTCAACCATCTCAGGCTGAATATTTTTACAATCTCGCATATAATATTTTACTTTATACACACACTAAAAATGTTTGGTTTATAAAATTTACTGTAGATATACATTATAAATTAAGGAATTTATACACGGTCTTTAGTCAACCAGGTTCTCTAACAATTTACAGTGCAACTTGAATAACCCAAACTTTTCTAATTCAAACATTTTTCTTGCTTTTGGTCCCTTGAACTTTTTACTAAATCGATGCGATATTTTTAATTAATGGATGATTAAAATTTGTTTGCTGGTCACTTCAACTTTGAATTACGTATTCAAGTAGCATTGCAATTTAGAACAACGCCAATTGCAATACAAAAGTTCTATCCCAGATCAATTTATTATACAGATCCAATAGGAATAGATGATAGTCGTTATGGCAAGAAAATATATCTAGTTGCTTTCACTTAATGTTAATCGCGCTTTAATATTCATTAATTTCCCAACATTTATTAAAAAATCTCAGCTGAACTCTTAGGCTGGATCCTCCGTTTGCAAACCAAAGCAAAAAAGAAAATACTACATAAATAGCGCCAAATAATTTGAAATATTTTGCTAATTGTAGAACTCTAGTTTTAAAATTCATACGTTCTTTCAAATCTCATACATTGAAGTAAAATTATTTTACAACTCCTTTGTTTTATAATTTCTATCAAAAACTTAACATAACTACATGTTATATTTTTAAGTATAATCCTCTCAATTTTTACTATACAAAAGTAACAAAGCTATCAATATTTCATTACATTCTCACTAAAATTTGTGAGGTTTTGTCTGTTTTATAATGAGTTAGAGTGAACAGGGATGAGAACAGAGATGTGATGTTTTCAAGAAAAACTCCTTGTCACCCAAGATTTTCATTTATTAACTTGTGCATTCAATATCAAGATAAAGACAAACTTTATGAATAATTCAAGTCACCCAAGGATTTTGGAAAAACCGATGCTCGTGCGCTTATCAGTTGACAATAAATTTTCACTTCCATACTTTCATTTCAGTTGAATCTTCGAAGTTCATTCGAATTTTTGGTTTTAGCTGAAAAAGAAGAGGTTGATTTTAAATGTTGATGTGAAAATTTTTGCATGTTTCTTTAAATATATTGCATTTAAGTGTCCATTCAAGTTTAAACACTTGTTGAAAAACTATTTTTGGAAAGATAAATTTACTATGAAAGGACTTCTATTTAGATGGCTGTTATTCCTATTCTTTAATACAGCGTTCATCTTAATGCCTTTAAGTTTAAATGGCTCACATGTTTTGCTTCTCTCCTATTAGTCATTGTTGCACTTTCTTCCTTGTACTCGACTACCTTTTATGCAAATCGCGTTGAAACCAGGTTATTAAAAAATAGTAACTCTTTTCTTATTGCATATACCTACTATTCTTTTTGTGCCATAAAACAGGATAAAAAAATTATAATACTTTAATTTTAAGAGAGGTCTTAAATTAATATTTTTATTCAAGGGTTAACTAGTTGACAGATTTCAAGAAAAATCATTATTGGTTTAAAACTTTTCTCCATAATCCACGATTTTGAGGGAGTGTTCTACGTTAAACGTCAGTTCTTTAAAAAATGTTTAGCCATTTTCCTAATTTGTTTTTCCAAATCTGCAACAATCTAACGAAATGCTTCTTTGGCTCACCATTATGAATTAATCGCAGTGGCATTCCTTGAAATTGTCAGTGTAGGTTACGTTACACTGACTGCCGTCTTTCGGGCATAGTAAACCGCAGAAGAACTCTTTTCTCTCTGCGCATGGATCCTCTTCAGTCTGAGCTGAAAGAAACATCAAGTCAATATTGAGATTATTTGTGGGTCTTTTGACATGACTGTATTCGCCATTTGATTTCTAGTTTGGATTTTTTATAAAATGTTATTAACTTGAACAGTAGTATTATAGTATTTTGGGTATAACTGTAGTTAAAATTACGTTTTTTTTAGGAAAAATTACGTTTTAAAATGAAGCATTTGGGATACAGCTTGTGAGTTATTGAATTGTTTATTTCAGAAAAGTGTCAAACACCAAATTTATCTCGTTTTGAGAAAAACTGTTAAGCAACTCACATTATTATATTTGGTGTTTAGTATTTTTTTTCCTTACTAGGGGGCCTGCCCCCTGCTCGCTATCGCTCACCAACCCCCGGAACTACTTCGCAGTTCTTTTTAGATCGCTTCGCGATCTCAGCGAGCAAAGCTCGCTTGTTCCATCTTACCAATCACCCCGCTGGTCGGCTTAATTAATGCTCCTTTACAACCGAAACTACTTATCACTCTTGCTGATAAATAATTTAATCCAAATCATCCCGAAAAAAAACTATTGCTGAAATATTACTTTCCTAACTTAAATTGAAAATAAAAGAAATCACACATAGTGAGCTATCGCTCACCAACCCTCTGAACTGCTTCGCAGTTCTTCTCAGATCGCTTCGCGATCTTAGCGAGCAGAGCTCGCTTGTTCATCTCAACAATCCAGCAGAAGCCTTTTCTCCGAATAATTTAATTGAAATGTTAAAAAAATATTCAGCAAGTCTACTAATAACCATCAACCACTTTGTAGAAAAAAGCATTGTTGAAAATAAAAGAAATCAGACTCATCAATAAAACACGCATAAAACTCGTCTGTTTCTCTAGTGAACGGCGAGAAAGAGAAGAAAAAATTGACACTTTGAATCTTAATAATTCTAAAACTAATTAGAATTTTTGAAAAAACAAAAAGCCAATATTTTTATAAAAATTATTTCTGTGTGTCTTTAAAATATTATAGTTCTACTGTGATTAGTTTTGCTTTTATAACGAAAAAACAGAAAAATCTTCAAAATTTTCGAAACTTTAAAACTTAATTACTCCAAAACTAATTCGAAATTCGAAAAAAGGGCGACGTGGTGCAAAACTGCACATCTAAGAGTATGTGTCTGCAAAAAATCATATTTCTGCTGCTAATAGATTTTGCTGGGGGCGAACTCGCAGCAGAAAAAAATAATTTTCGACTTTGACATTAAATAACTCTAGAACTAATTATCTCATCTATTAGCTTTTAGAACGAAAACGATCCTCATACACTTGAATAGAAATGTTTAAAATTTCACAAATTTCCGTGGAATAGTTTTTGCGTAGTGAGAGTTCAAAGTGTTCAAAAATAAAATTTTCAAAAGCAGCGGCAGCGGCAGCGGCGGCGGCGGCCGCGGCGGCGGTCACTGTTACTTTTTTTTAATATAGAGAGAAAGTAGACCTTATTTGAATATTTGATAGACCAAAGATTATTTTTTGACTTTTTTTCTTCTTAGCAAAAATTATTGTTAAAACCATTGTACTTGACAGGTTTTTTCAATAAACAGAGTATTCAAGCTTATTTTCATTGCATTAATTTTCAATTTTTGATTTCAATCAAGATTTTGTTATGAAAGTGAGAATGTTAATTAATAACAGCGTTTGTGAATTCAGAAACCAGTCAATCGACGTCGCTTGACTGGTTTCGGTACCATAAAGCTAAAATTTAAACATGCTGCAAACTTACGATATTTTTATTTTTTCTACACTAAAATGCGTGTTTGCAGCATCCCATGAATATGACTCCAATAACTTATTTTTGAAAAAACTGGAGTTTGACATATTTCTTAATAATAACTAATAACACTAGTAGACAAAATTAAACTTTTTTCCCTAACAAAAATGAAATTAGCTATTCCCGACTAATTTCGGGGGCGTAGAATTCAGAAATAGTTGTGAAAAAGTTTTACGCAGAAAACTCAACAATTTCAAAATGAACTGCAGTATAAAAACATAACCACACTTTTAAAAGTATGTCTTTATACTGGGATACTAGAAATAAATTAATTAAACGGGGTTTCAGGGTTGCTGTTAAACAAAAACGTCGCCTATAACGCAAAAATTACGAAAAATAGCTGAAAATCCAATGTTTTTGTTACACAAAAATGGAACGTGGTGGAACTTTTTTACTTGCAGATATTTGAATAACTTATAACTATATGAATTAGTTATAAAAATAGTAATTTGGTTGTTGTTAGGAAACCACTGTCGACTAGTGTAATCTTACCTAATGCCACACCAACCACTATCACCACCAAGAGAAATATCAATAAGGTTTTCATCGTTTGGATCTGTAACAAAATTACTCCTTTGTTAATAATTCAAAAAGCCCATATTCCAATGAACATGGAATAAAAGGGAGACAATATATGCCCCTTCTGCTGCTCCCAGAAAATTTTTACCTAACAAAGAGCAAGAGCTTATGTGAACATGCCACGGCGGTTTTATTCATCTCTAGAAAGACTATAAAGATATTTGGTAGGTAGTGAGGAAGTACACACTTTGTAAACAGTTGTAAAGGGGGATGTTTGCAAAAAGACTCTTTTGAGTAAATTAGTCAATCATATTAGGCGTTTTAAGAGCTGTTTACTGTAAATTGTTTACCTTAAAGGTCAACATTAGATTTTTGAACGATCATCTTCGAATACTGAATTTACTGCTTAAGAAAACAATATAAAGCTTTTGAAATATAATTCAAACTAAATTATAAACTAATTAAAGACGTAAGCATTAGAAATACACGATAAGAGAAGGAATTCGTATAATATATTTCTTCTTAACAACGAAAATATACTTTTGAACGCAATGAAGTACCATTTTAAGTCTAATTAATTTTTTTTTCAAATTTAATTTTACTAACATATTAAGGGGTCAGTTAAGTCTTAAACCATAGGATAACTCTCATAAACTGGCACATACTAAAATGAGTCCCAAATTTTTAAAAATAAACATATCAACAAAATTTTTTTGGTAGTGTGAAGTTAACTATATGTACCTTAATTTCAAATCTTCAAATAGCATATAAATTATTAAAAATAATAAAAATTAGTGGAATAATTATTGACTTTTTAAAAAAAATTATTTAAAGTACAATGCTCGTTACGCAGTCTCTAGAGCTCAAAAACAAAGGTAATTATTAAAAAGTGGTGTTAAATTAATCTTAAATACATCCTCTATAAGTTATACATCATTCAATACATATTTAAGATTTTTTTATATTTTAATTAAAATCAAAAAGTTGAAGCTTAAAATTTTAGTAAAAGTTTTTACTTTATAAAGGTGAAAAAAAAATTTTGGTTGAATAAATTTTTATAAAATGATGTATAACTTATAGAGGATGTATTTAAGATTAATTTAACACCACTTTTTAATAATTACCTTTGTTTTTGAGCTCTATAGACTGCGTAACGAGCATTGTACTTTAAATATTTTTTTTTAAAAAGTCAATAATTTTTCCACTAATTTTTATTAGTTTTAATAATTTATATGCTATTTGAAGATTTGAAATTAAGGTACATATAGTTAACTTCACACTACCAAAAAAATTTTGTTGATATGTTTATTTTTAAAAATTTGGGACTCATTTTAGTATGTGCCAGTTTATGAGAGTTATCCTATGGTTTAAGACTTAACTGACCCCTTAAAGATAAATTTTATTTAAAGTTAAAATTATCCTAAAATCCAGAAAAAAAATATTTGTCTAAATACTTATAAACGCTATCGTAGTCAATGTTTAATATTATAAAGGTCGTTTTATAAGATCTGATAAGTCTTATTTAATAATCTCTCTGATAAGTTCATTTTTGGAAGTCACGGTTACCATCAATACTAAATACCAAAAATTACTGCAGCGCTTTTTTACTATATAAAGAGAAAATAAAACTTTTTACCTTTACGCAGTTAGCAAGCTGGATCATTTTTAAAGGTAGTATTGCCTTTTAGCTGAATTCACACAACTGGAAAAAAAAAGTCATTTTGGATAAGTTGGTATTGATGCTTGCTCCATTCTGCTATCCCATTATCTATTATCTGCTATCCCAACCTTTAGCTATACCTGAGGGCCAATCAAGCATTATTATTGGGAGATGAGGGCCATAGACAGTAAAATAAATAAATTACATTTTACTGTTTAATACAGGCAAGTCAATTTTATATCAACAGTGGAACATTGATTTCGACTATGATGATGTATTTCACTGAAGAATTTTCTTACATTGAAGATTCAATGAAGAAATATTGTTTGGGTCATTCAACTCTATTTTAGTCGTTGCTAATTTTTATTAAAGCAAAATTAAAAAAAAATTTTGTTCCACCCTGAAGATTTGTTATTAAAGCGAAAATTAGTCCATTGTAAAGAGAAAATATTTCTTAGAAATTAGGCAGTTTTCACAGCGTTTTGAAAATGAAAGAACTAGAAGTGTTTTTAGACTTTAGTAATTTACAAGTATGAAAGTGTTGTTGCAAATTAGTTTATATCCAAAGAAGAGTTGGGGATTTTCTTTCAAGAGGTTAGAAAATTTTAATTTTCAAAATAGAGTTCTAAATACATAGACAAACTAAAGCCCTGTATTGGACAACTCTACACTTGTAAATTAAACACTTAAAATTGCACTTGTAGATCAAATGTTAATTACAATACATCAATAAATGCTAATTATCATTATCATCTCCTGATTTGATAACACCTTTCTTTTTTATGTTAACTTATTCAAGGGAAAACTCTTTTAAGGAGCATAAATTATACATTAAGACCTAAGAGCGGCATAATTTGATATGTTTAAACCATATTTCTCAAAACTGACTATCGGATTATATTCTATGAAGTTCGAATGAGCATTAAATTTTATGGCCATAAAAATATCTTCGAGGACCGGGGGTTGGACCACTCTGATTTAGATCAATAAGTATTATTTTTATACCATGAATAAAATGTATCCCACAAATTATCTGCTGCTAAAATTTAATATTAATTTATAAAATCCCTTTCAAAAATTGAACTATTTTAAATGTTAACATTATGAATAGCATTTTACAAGGTGACAACGATATAAGAAGGTATAATTTTTGCTTCTGTGTTTGACAGTGGTAAGGAATTAAGTAACTGGCGATTTAATTTGTATCAAATGAGGAACACATTAAACTGTAAACTTGATTAACAGAAGCGTAGAAATATAAATTAAAAAGCTATTGCTACCACTCTAAATAAAATTTTAAGAACAAATGTAAACTTGTCTGTTGCTGTCTATGAGTAGAGTTATTAAACGTATTCAAGAATCGATTTCATCAGTTCTAAAAAAATAATGTGGTTTGAAGTTCATAAGTTCAATGATAATAAAACATCATTTGGCCATAATTTAATAGTAAAAAGTAGTAGAAGCTTACATACCTTTTGTTTACTTTCTGGAAGTAATTCTAATCGAATCTGGTAGGGATAAGGTCTTTTAAATCAACAAATTCAACAGTCATCGTGTTTTGCTAATTTGTATTTTTTTGGTGAATAGGTGAATATACTTGCGCCATCACTTTTTCTAATTGAACTTTAAAAAAAAACTATATACATCCGAAAAGTTGTATAGCTATTTAACAAGCTTTTCTCTGATATAAGCATACAAATAAATAGCTGAGAAATCTTAAATAAGTGAAGTGCCATTGGTAATTATGAACCAATATTTGAATATTATTTGCTGAGATAGGATGAGAAAAGGAATTTTGACTGTTCTACTTTTTTTTTCGTTAATAAGTACTTTACACTATTTCAAAATGTGCATTTAATGCAGGGCCGTATCCAAGGGGGGGGTTTTAGGGGTTCAAACCCCCCCCGAAATTTTGACATCAATTTTTATACTGCTATTTTTCTTGAAAATTATGTCTCACAAGGAGCGATATCCTCTTCGGGTATAACCCAAAGGGTCTCAAAATGAGTCAAAACCCTACTTTTAAGGGTAAAATTTCCAAAATTTTTCTGGGGGAGAACCCCCAAACCCCCTCGAAATTTTGAAATCTATTAAGTATACGGTTTGTCCTTCAAACTTGTGTGATTTACAAGGAGTGGTCCTCTTTAATGTAACCTGAAGTGTCTCAAGATGAGTTAAAATGCCACTTTTAGGGGGAAAATTCAAAAAATTTTCTGGAGTAGGAACCTAAAACCCCCCTTAACATTTCGCCATTTATTACAATATACCTTCTTTTTACCTTGAAATTTCAGGAGCTTACAATGAGTGGTGCTCTATTGGTGTAATCTAAAGGGTCTCAGAAATGAGCTAAATCACTCTTTTGAGGGGTAAATTTTCAAAAATTTTCTGGGGGAGAACCCCCAGACCCCCCTTTTACTTCGAATTCATATATTTATACAATTTTGAAATTTAGTGCTTCAAAATTTCAATTCAGTGTTGTCATCTAAAACTTAACATAAAAGTACCCGTAAGGAGGTACCTCAGAAAATATTTGAGTCAAAACCCCCCCCGAAACAAAAGTCTGGTTACGGCCCTGATTTAATGTAATTATCACGTTTTTTAATAAGTCTTCCGATTGTAACTTAAAGCACGTTTGGTTGAAGATATTTTTAAACGCCTCGGGGGTTTTCACAATTTAATAGATTATATAGTAAAAGTGCAACCCACAACCTAACATCTTTGTATACGTTTCCATTAGAAATAAACTCTAGAAATGAACTATTCAGTATGAACACAATTTCGGTATTAAACATTTCCCATTTCTCTCCTATAAAAACGAAACACACAGTTTCTGTGATCTGAAATTTCTGTTAAGAAAATCTTCAAAAAATAAAGATATTTGAAAGATTTCACCACCTGCGCTTTTGTAGACATATTAAGAAATATGGTAGAGGAATTCGTCGGATTTCTAATAACATGCCAATCGGATTTAGTAGAACATCCCATACGTTACACAATTGCTTTTTTGTCGATACAGCTTCGAATGATGAACCTGTGATACAGTCATATAACAGTATTCCTTCGTGCAGAGGATAGGTGTGCAAAAAAAAAAACAAAAAACAGTATTCCTTCGATTTTGATTTTAAACTGCATTTCCCTCACAACTACTAAAATGAATTTTGTTACCCCAGGGTTTTTTTCATTAAAAAAATTTTATTACACAGATAAAAAAAAAACTATCTTGACTTTTGCACATAATGGGACAATATTATATTTTTTAAAAATATCCAAAAGTTGTGTTAAACCCATGGGGTGTACTTAAGAAATATTATGGGGAAAGGGATATGCTCTTAACTTTTTGAGAACATTCCAATTTTTTAACTGTAAATAATGTGTCAATGGGCCCTTAGCAAAACAGACAGCATTCCGCTTTAAAAGTATCTGCTTGTCCCCCAGGGTCTTTCTCCTAAATAAATCCATGTTTAAATACTTCCTCGTGTTTCCTTCGGTATCCTTACACCTCGACCGCCTTTCTGGGTTAAATAAGTAGGTACTCAGGTACTCTACTGTGTCCATTTAAGGAAACAATACATTAAAAACTAGTTTATTAATTTCTCCCCTCCTTATATCCGCCAGTATTAAGAAGAAATAAATCACCAATGTTGACGATTGAATCGCCAGTTTAAAAGAGAGCTCCAAGCTTCGCTCTACACATGAGTGTAAAAAGGGAAAAAAACCTACCACCTATCGGCAGATATAGCCCTTAGAATTTGACAAAATCATGAAATCAATGTCCATTCATTGTGTTTTTTGATTAAATTTGAAATTTAAGTTAATTTGTCTTCCTTTTCTTATTTTACTCCATTGATATTCACTTACTCCATCGATAGTGTCTTAATTACTGAGTTTCATGAAATGTTTAAATTTTATTCACCTTAGTCTTTCTATTTTTCGCTTTTGTGCGGTGAAATAAGCATAAATATAATTTAGTTGTCAATTAAAGTGGTTTTTAACATTTTTTTCATCTGAAACTTCATAAGGTTGAAAAAGGGAATAAGTCCATCCGCTTTTTCAACTGTAAAATATTCTTGAATGTACTTATATTTTTGTTTATGATAGAATCCTGAAATTCCAGTACAAATTCTGTGGTTATTCCATGAAAAAATTCCATTACTTGTTCAGTTTTTTTTTTTCGATTTTCTCAAAACTTGGTTTTTCAAGCCCTTTTTCAAACTGACGATTCAATTATCCAATACCAATGATGCTATTCCTCACAGTTCCAAAAGCTCACCAGACCCACAAAAAAAACCGAACACCTGAGCACCACCCCGCGTTACACCCACTTAACCTTCCGCACGAAACGGGGCCCTTTGTCTTTTCCGTCGAAGCACCGAAAGACAATGGAGAGGTGAAGGAGGCCTCCGAAAAGGGGGGACCTCACTCACTACTTGACAAAAAAGTAGGACGGATTTTATGCGGTGGCCCGCACCTCTCCTGGAAGTAGGTGATCTGGAGAAAATACGGACGGATCCGCATCCGGGTGGAACACGCCCGCTTTAAAACCTGTGGAATACCTACCTCACTTTGGCCTTTTTGCTAATTCTTGGAAAAAAAAAAGGTCTCGGGAGCATTGTGGAATCCGTTTCTTTTGAGGACCTTCCGTGGTTTTGAGGAAGTTGTAGACACCTGTGAGGGTGGGTGTCTTGTCTTGTCGTCCTGTGGTGGTAGTTACGCCCTTTAATTTCTGATTCGGGGGCCACCAAAAGGATGAAGATATACGATACAGACAGACTTAACTTTGAGTAGATACGATACACATAATTTATGTCGGATAATATGGAGTGAGTGTAATAATATATATGAAAGAAAGTACTTATCCCACTGTGCTGTTTTGTGCTATTAAATATAACCTATTCGTTATATTAAATAGAACCTAGGGAATCTGGGATTATAGGGAACAAGCACTCCAGTAATAATTGATCTCTTTTTTTACTAATCCAAAATTATGAACCAAAATTTTAATAAAATCGGTTACAGTGAACCTCTAGCTAGTGAACTACTAATATAGTATCATGACCCATGGCCGGATTTGTAGAGACCATAAGAGGAAATGCCCTAACTTTTTCAAGATCCATTTTTACAGGTAAATCATGTTTTAGAGCCATCAGGGACAGCTTGCCTCCTAAGATTTCTACCGTCCCCTGCCCCTCCCCGGATGTTCCTACCATGATTCCACCTAACTTTGTCGCTTTGTCCATGCAATCACATTATATGATTCACACAATGGTGAAGAACACTGAGAATGAAGTTTTCTGTGGCATAATTTTGTGGTTCGGTTCGTTCAACAAGTTCTTTAAATTGCCCAAGATGATTCACTATACATAAATCTTCATCTATTTTTTTAATCTCTCTGTTTTCGGAGTTTTCTATCCATACCATAACCAGAAAATTATAACCTGGAGTTTTTTCGAGCCACAAATTGCATTGGCTAAAAAACCGGCTTGGCTCCAGATGTGCGGTGCTCATTAGGGTGGTCACAAGTAACATGGGGAAAAATTTTTTTCGACTTTTTTTAGGTCTCGCCCCCCTAAAATGTGCCAATAGACTAAAAAATGAGATTGGCCAAGTTTTAGCTCAATCCGATAATATTAACACCCGCCTCATTGAGGTCAAAGTTCAGAAAAATAGCGATTTTCAGCAAAAAATCGTAGTTTTTCCTCTATAAAATCAAAACTATTCGTCTCACAAACCTGGTTTTGGTCTCATTTTATAGGGAATTTTATTATATAAAGTTTGATACCATGCACTAAGTGATAGAACTGTAATAAAGTGGTATTTGACATTTTTCAGACAAGGTTGTGGTCGATGCTTACAAAACTGCTTAAAAACCGAAATCTTTAAAATATGTAATATGTGCATCAATTTTATTGAAGATAGTTTAAATGTATTAATACATAGTAAAAATAGTACAGATGAACCTTTAGGTGGATTTATGGGGGTCATAGGGGGGCAATGCCCCTCTCCAACTTTTTGAGAAAATTCCATTTCATAAGGGTTAACCAAATAACCATGATTCAAAAGCCATCAGGGACATCTTCCCCCAAGGTTTCAGTGTGCTCCCACCCCTTAAATCTTCCCATGAACCCCTCTATAGTGAATTCTCGTTTAAATTAAACTTTGTCTGAACTGTAAACTGAAAGAAAGTGTATATGACATCTTCAGGTAGTTAAGTCAAGTCTTAAATACGTTACACTATTTTATTTAACTTTATCAACTTTTAATTTAAGGGTAAAGAATTTATAACAATATTCATGAAATTTAAAGTAAAGAACTGTAGTAAAGAAGAGAGAAAATAAGAGGAATTAAAGTTACAAAAACAGTGTTCAAAGGTATTTTAGTAATTTTTCTATATAATTGATACAAATATTATAAAATAATTCTAGTTTACAATCACAAAATTAAGGTGGTAACAGCTTTTAAATATGGTTGCTTTTAGAAGAGTCTGGGAAAATATTCCTACATACACTCAATTACACATTGCAGTAGAAACTGCCGTTGATCCTTATATTTTGTCAGACATTAAAGTCTTGAATTAATTTTACTCCCCTCTCTGGTGTGTCATTTACAACTCTTAAACAGCTGACTACTTTTATTACCCCTTAAGTAATCTTGGTTTTCACACCATTCTTCAGGATCAGTGTTTAAAAAATCTGGATTAATATTAAATCGCTTAAAAAATTAAGAGTTTTAGGAGAAACAAAATGATCAATGTCAATATCCAACAAATTAACTTGTAGTGGATTGAGTTTTGTCTTAATATGTCTTTCTTCAAAATCATCATCATCATCGTCATTTTATATAATTTCCTCGGACTGAAGTCTGGAAACCATATTTATTTTAAAATTTTTCTTCACGGTGTCGTCAAAGAAAGAAAATGCCACTTGCTTCGAATTTAAATACCATAAATGGTTTATTAATTTCGTCATAACCTTATCGCAACTTCTTTATCAATTTTCCTATACTGAACCAAAGATTTTAACAGTTGTAAATCTTGGTTAGGAGCCATATAGTAGGTTTGGGGCATTGAACCATGCTTTAACATAAATATTGATTAAAAAATAAACAAATTTCTTCAATTCCTTTTTTCTCTAAATCAGTTAACTTAAATTGATCCATGAAGTGGTATATTTTTAGAGAATATAAGGCTTTGGACATCCATCTGGCGTGATGAATTGCGCCAGGTACTCTGAAAGTGATGTCTTTTGGACCTTCATCCAAAAGACATCACTTTAAGTTAATGAATAATAAGGTTATGACGAAATTAATAAACCATTTACGGTATTTAAATTCGGAGAAAGTGGAGTTTTCTTTCTTCAATGATGAAGTGAATACAAATGAGAAAATAAACATGGTTTCTAGGAGAAACTACGGAAAACAATAATGAAGATTTTGAAGTAAGAGGTATTAGAGCAAAACTGAATCTACAGGAAGTTGATTTAATGGAAATTAAAGTTTATTATTTCGTTTTTCTCCTAAAACTATTAATTTTTTCAAGCGATTTGGTATAAATACAGATTTTTAAACACTGATAATGAAGAATAGTATAAAAACCAAGATTATTTATTTGAAAGGTAAGAAAGTAGTCAGCTTTTTAAGAGTTGTAAATGACACAGCAGAGAGGTGAGTGAAATTAATTCAAGACTTTAATTTCTGTCTGAAAAAAGATGAAGATCAGTGGCAATTTCTACTGCAATGTGTAGCTGAGGGTAGGCATATTTTCCCCGACTCTTATAAAGCAACTCTTTCTAAGCCGTTACCACCTTAGTTTTGTGATTGTAAATTGTAATTTTTAAGAGATGTTTGTAAATAGTATAGTTATTAAATTACATTTGATCGCTATTTTTGTAACTTCAATTTCTCTTCTTATAACCACTATTTTTTGAGTATTTTTAGGAATTTATTTTACCTTTAAATAAAAGGTATCAATGTAAAAAATAAGAAATACAAAAAGAAAATCTGGGGTGGGATTGTTATAAGTTAATTGTGACGTTTTTAGACTTATCCCGAAATTTCACTTTTTTAGATATCTACAATAACCTTACCTGAAAACAATCAAATACCACTTTTTTTCAGTTCTATCAATAAGTGTATGGTATCGAACTTTAGATACTGAAATTTCCTATAAAATGAGACCAAAACCAGGTTTGTGAGACGAATAGTTTTGATTTTATAGAGGAAAAACTACGATTTTTTGCTGAAAATCGCTATTTTTCTGAACTTTGACCTCAATGAGGCGGGTGTTAATATAATCGGATTGAGCTAAAACTTGGCCAATCTCATTTTTTAGTCTATTGGCACATTTTAGGGGGGTGAGACCTAAGAATTTCGAAAGTTGATTTTTTGTAACCACCCTAGTGCTCATGCATCGCCTTGGTCCAGGTTCAAAGGCATTAGATAAACCATTGTTGGTACTCATCAACTCGAGGGATACTGTCCTTCCATCGCCACGTGTCGTCTGTTATGTCTGTCTATCTCTCTCGAATGTCAACAGAAAAAAAACACCCGTTGATGCCCGATCTAAAAATTACCTCCGGATATTGCCGAATCCAAGGCTGGAAGCAAATGACACATGCCTGGGTTTTTCCTGGAAGCACCTCGCTATCGCAGGAAATGCTCGCATCGGAAGCCCTGCCCGGAAGGGAAGACGTCTTGTGGTCGGCCGCATAGGCGTATTTATAGATGCAGAGTGGTTTCAAAGGGCCCGTTCACAACCAAAATCGCAAAACGCAAGCGAGTAATGAATCAAACATCTTCTTCTTTTAGCACCTTGCTGTACCATCAGTAGATTAACTCACTGTTGGAACAAGCCAGGCCGTATCCACGGGGGATGTTGGGTGGTTCAACCCCCCCAAATACTCATGGTTATTTATGAAGATACTCATAAATACATAGAGCGTAGCGACATACAAAGAGAGCGATCCTGTTCGGGTGTTATCCAAAGGGTCCCAAATGTCTACAAATGAGGCAAAATACTACTTATTAGGGTCAAATTTCGAACACTTTTCTGGAGAAGGACCCTCGGACCTTCCCTCTTTGCTTGCGGGGATAAGTATTATGTGAGCATAACTTTTACAATAAATGCATGAAGGTTCAGATTTGACCTCTAATATATCCGGGAAAGGAAACCTCAGAAAAAAATGGGGGCCAAAACCCCTCCTGAAACAAAAGTCTGGTTACGGCATTGGCAGAAGGTGTGCAAATTTTAAAGTTTAAACTAATTAAGGTAGCGAAATAATTCCAACGGATTCAGTATCTGTAAAGCATTTTAGTTCAGCTTCATACAAAATTCGTTGGTTTCCTCTTGTTCTTCTCAACAAAGTAGGTTTTTTTGCCCGAGTTCATAATCTATCCACCCTACTCATACTCAACCCATTTTGTTCGAATAGCAAACATAATCTCGTTGCGCGTGCCAAACTGGAGGGAAAAGCTACAAGGAGGTTAAGTTGTTAGAAGGGGGATGGACCTGCAATTTAAATTTAATACGTGTTGCGATTTTGGTTGTGAACGAGCCCTCTGGTGATGGCAATTGTATGAGGACGGAAATGGACGGCGGCAAAATTATCGAGTGAGTTGGGTTCAGAAGTCTTATCTGGTTAGGAGGTGCTGTGATTAGTGTCTAGGTTGGGAGTTTGTTAACCTCTCAAGGTTTGACTAGTTTGATTACTTTTTTTGGTGCTGATGCTTGCCCAATAGTAACTGAGACCTTCATCAAAGTTTTTGACTACACTATAGGTGTTTCTGGAGGTAGACAAGGAAGTACTTTTTAAAGTGCTGTTTTCCTCTTAACTAATGTTATAAAATTTTCTAGTACCTGGAGTAGTATTTGGGTGCATTGCTAAACCTTATTTATAATTTCAAATGCGTATTTGTAGAAGAAAAAAGGTGTTAAGAGTACGCATAAAAATTATTTTGGGCTATAAAATCGAGAATTTTAAAGTCAAAGATGTTTCTTATTGATATGACTGAACATTTTAATCTATGAGTAATGAGTTTGAAATTATTTAGTAATATTTCGAATTTTTTGTGTCCAAAAGAGCTTGGCGGTATTTAGCGGGACCGTTAACGGAATTGAACCAAACGAACGTTACATCGACCACGTTTTGAACTGCCACGTTCCAACTAACCAGTTTATTATATTATAACTGTTCAAACACGCACCTACCCACTCTCACTTCACGTAATATCTAAACCTCTTTATCACACGAGTGTATCTTGGAGAGGCAAACACTTGTGGAAGGTTGCTATGGGAATAAGGAATGACGAATCCATACACAGAGCAGAATGTACGTGTTGAATTTGCATTTCAGAAAGCCCGATCATGCTACTGTGCAGTGCTACCGCATACCTAATTGATTTGAAAAAAAAAGTTAACAAAGAGGTATACTACAATGAGTTACGAGTTTTTTGTTCAAATGGTATACGGTAGGGCATAATGCAAGCTTGACATATGAGACTGATGGCACAGTTGCGTTTTCGATGTTAAGTTATCTGTGTTTATTCTTAATTAAAACAATGTTGGGTATTATTTTCTCTATTTATTTGTATGTACTGTTTCTTAATTGTGTTTTAAATTAGTTCAGGAAAAATTTTTAGTTTTGTTATTTTTACGGTTTAAAAAAACTTCCATTTCCAAATGAGGCTTATGAAAAATTGTATCAGATGATAGGTCCATCTGACTAACATCTATCGATTAAAAAGTTTCCCTATCCATTCAGAAACATAGAAAAGAAATCAGTTCCTAAGAAAATTCTAGAACTTACATCTTACCCTCGAAAATTTGTACAAAGATAAAATTGAGCTTCAATATTAGAATTCAATGAGGATTTCTTTAAATGCATGAGTAAAAAGTTATGTAATAACTTATCTTCCATTTTCTCTAAAGAATGGTTGTTTTATTTTAATTCACAATACCAGGTCGAAATGCATTCTTTACGTTTCAAATTCTCAAAGCGTCCTTTTAAAAGACGATTTTGAAACTAACAAGAAGTGTCAAGGCTGGGTCGTAGAACGAAAAGCGTATCATGATTCATTTCTATTGAAACTGCGTTTTCTCTTTTGTATCAAATTTTAAAGAAGAGCGTTCACTAGAAACCAGTTTTAAAAAAACTACGCCAGAGAAAAATGTCGGTATTAAGTTGAGTTTAGAACAAAAAAAAAATTCAAGGCTATTACTAATGTTTTTCTTAATTCTACTTGCAAATTATTCGAAGATTAATGTCATCGTGATTGAAATCTTACAGAGTTTGCAAGTATTAAATAAGTCATTTCTTGAACATTCTTATAAGTTGCTTACATAAATTATTTATAATTTATTCGCAAGAGAACATTAAGATGATGGTGAGTGAATGCATAAGTAATAGTATTTTACTTCTTCAATCAAGACATAAATCAGATATTAAATTTCGTACTTTTTTGAGTAAATTATTATGCAAAATACGCTTGGCTTCCAATAGCTTCAACAATAAAATGTAATTTCAGAAAATAGTTTATCAAAATTTTTTAAGATAAATTTGATTACATTTGGTATCTCGCACGATGGTGTTTGGACAAAAAATCCCAGTTATACTGTTTTAATTTGGATAAAAAATACATGTTATAGGTATAAATTCTTTAAAAAAAAGATGTTAGTATTTTTCTTAACTGGATTTTTCTGAAGTGTCGAACTTTAATAATTTAGATTTATTTGATACTTTTGAGCTGCACAATCTCGAAAATTCAAACTGAAAAGGGATTCAAAAGCTATGAATTTTGGAAATTTTCCTTTTTAGAGGATTTATGTTTCAAAAAGTATATTATTCGAGATTTTATGGGTTGTCAAAAACTGCATTTATATCTTAATTGCCGAAATTGATTTCCAAATTCCATATTCAGAATTGTCTTTTTAGTAGTACTGTTTGATCAAAAAGAGCTATTCGATATTTTTTTAAAGAAAATATTTTTTCTTCCAAAAAAAAATTCAATCAACTTTTATTGTCAATGTATTCAAACGACAAAACGATATTCAAAAGATGAACTTCAAATGTTTGAAACAATGGAAAGTGCACTTGAAAATCAACGCTCCTGGAATAAACAAAACTACCGAGATTTCAAACCGTATTCGCAGATCCACGCTTTCGTTCGGTTCAGCTCAGGGTTGCCAGGTGAGAGAGCCCACTCAAAGCCAAATCGGGTTCGAAAAAAGGCAAAAAAAAAAGCCAAATTTTTTCTCAAGCGAAAAATAGCTTAAAAATACGTCTATTTCAATTTTTGGCGCAAGTTCAGACTTTCGTATGCGCCAAAAATTAAAATATTTATTAAAAAATAATAATTTCCATGCTTGCTCTGAATCTGAAATTCACTTGAAGTCCTCACAAAGGGAAGTAGGAACCAAAGTAAGCCAAACGAAAATTTCAAAGCCTAACGAGTTTGAAAAAAGCCAAATTTCTCGAATTTGGCCTTAAAAAAGCCAAACTGGCAACCCTGGTTCAGCTCCTCTATTTTCTTTTTTTTTCCTCCGCCGATTGCACTCCTCGTTGCAATCGTCAGAAACCCCTCCATTTTCCAGGAACCCATCCTTCTTCCTTCAACCCCCTTTGTCCCTGCTACATCTACCCCTACCCCTAGAAAGAAAACAAGAACAAGACTCCACCCACCCCACAGGCACCGGCCATAGCCCAGTCAAAATAGACGAAAAAAAGGCGAAAGTTCGGAAAAATTCGCATAGAGCTGAAAATTGGCACAGACATAGATGACATCATTATAAGTGATGTACCAAAAGTCCTCATCGATCCGATGTGCGCTAATTATTTTATAGAGGTTTTAATTGCGCTTCGCATTCGCTTCGTCATACTACGGGAAAACCGGCCGCGACAGTGGCGCCGCTCGCTCGTTCAACCGAAGGATGTCGAAGCGATGAAGATAGGGAGATGGTAAAAACAGCTTCTTTGTGATAATATTCGCCTCTGAATCGGTTGTAAAGCGAAATCCTTTTGTGATAATGATCGCAAAGAGGCTGTTGAACATCAATGCAAAGTGCGAAATACTATTTATTCGAGATCAAATGGGGGAAAATATCTTCCCGTTTTATTTTCCTTGCAAATCTCAAAAAATTAAGGGAAATATTTCGTAGTAACTTCATTGGTAATGGAATTCTCAAGAAAATAACCGAGTAATTATGGTAATTACTTTTTAAAATTAATTTGAGGTTCCAAGGTTTAAAAATTGGAGATTTGGGGGGAATAACTAGGCGCATTTTTTACGTGGTTTTTCCTGTATTCCCTGTGGGACTAATTTTTTTAGTTACAAATGTAATAAAACCATTTTTTACTGATAAAAAAATAGTATTCAGGAGTTTTCTGGAGCAAGTGCAAGATGAGTGTCTGAATTGGCTCCTAACTAATAACGTTTTTCATTAATATTTTTGGTTTAAGAATAGCTGAATTATAAACATGGTTTCAAAAATAACAAACTCGGGACACTTAAAAAGCATTCTCTGACCAGTAAAAATAGGGCCCCTCTGGATCCATCCAAGAGTTGATTGACAGCTAGGTCAACACGGATGTGCCGCCAAAAGTAATTGGAATTGCCCCACGACTAGGAGGCCGAAGGGACAGGAAGCCTTATCTACCACTTTTGCGGTCATGGCGCCTGTAACAAATTATTGGAAATTTTCTTAGGAACCTTATAGCAAAACACCTGCACCTGCAGTTAATAACATTGGCTGTTTCCACGCTGTCTCCAAAAATGTCTCAAGTTTGCTTCATTTGTGGAGGACTTTTAACTGAAAATGTTCAGCGAGGTATGAAATCTTTAATTAACAGGGTGGCCACAGACCTAGAAAACCTTAAAAATCGGGAATTATCAGGGGAATTTAAAAACCTGAAATAATTAGAGAAATATCAGCTAATTTTAGAAAATCTGATAATAATCAGGGAAATTTTGAAAATTGCCTGGTTTCAAAAAATAATTTAAAATTTTTCTAATTTTCAAGTCTTTAAAAGCGTATCTCCGTTCTCCTTCCTACAAAATTAAATTTCGAATGCACATAAATTAGCATGGTTGCAAATGTTTAGAAAAGTCATCTGAGGTTTCCTTTGTCATAACGTGGACTGGATTTGGATATAATCTCTTAAGATTATTATAAGGGACTGGAAAAAAAAATAATATCTTGTATTATTTTACCAGAGATTTAACCCCTCCTGATTCAGGCTTGAGATTTAAGATTTTCCTACTTTCTCCCGCTTTCCCTATTTTTACAGTCATTCTCCTAGAAGATTAAATTTAATATATTTATAAAATATCAAGGAAAATCATACCAGATTATCAGGGGAAACTTGGAATTATCAGGGAATTTTGAAATAAGTTTTCTGCGGCCATTCTAATTAATTAATTTAATAAAAAGATGGGAACAAGGAATGCCTAAGTAACATATTTCATCCATGGTATTTTCCCCAAATCTCCAATTCTTTAAACCATGGAGCCTCAAATTAATTTTAAAAAGTAATTACCATAATTACTCGGGTTTTTTTTCTTGAGAATTCCATTACCAATGAAGTTACTACGAAATATTTCCCTAATTTTTTGAGATTTGCAAGGAAAAGAAAACGGGAAGATATTTTCCCCTCATTTGATCTCGAATAAATAGAATTTCGCTCTTCTCATTGATGTTCAACAGCCTCTTTGCGATCATATTCACAAAAGGATATCGTTTTACAACCGATTCAGAGGCGAATATTATCACAAAGAAGCTGTTTTCACCATCTTCCTATCTTCATCGCTTTGACATCCTTCGGTTAAACGAGCGAGCGGCGCCACTGTCGCGGCCGGTTTTCCCGTAGTATGACGAGGCGAATGCGAAGCGTAATTAAAACCTCTATAAAATAATTAGCGCACATCGGATCGATGAGGACTTTTGGTACATCACTTATAATGATGTAATCGACGTCTGTACCAAATTTCAGCTCTATGCGAATTTTTCCGATGTTGAATGTCTATTTTGACTGGGCTACCACTCCAAGGACACGGGACGAAACAGGATTCTATTCACAGGGGGTGGAGGGTACCCCAACTTCCCCCGCGCGCACAATCGACCCCCCCCTTCACCGAAATCGTTTGTTTGTAGTGAAAAAATATTGCTAATTTGGAATGTAATTCATTCTGTGCGTGAAATAAGCGCCCCCCTAAGTTTTCGTAAACAACCCCCTTTCTTTCCCTTCGATCGATGACCCACTGAGCGCGGTCGGTCCCCATGCCTACGGTCAAGGTCAGCTACTGTCCAGTGTCAACAGAAGTGGTCCCTTCCGTATGAAAAACCCCTCAGCGAAAAGGTTGTGGGTGATTTTTCAGAGGGTGCCGATCAATAGAAAAATGTCCGATGGTCCAGAGTGAGGAAATCCATTTTAATGTAGTATGTAGGAAGACCCCGGTCATCCGAGATTCCGCTTAACCGAGCTATCGAATATTTCTAGGGTTTTTTTTTTCATTGTACACATTTTCTGTTATTAAAGCTACCGAAAAAATTCTGAACTTGATCTCGCAAAAATTCAGAAAAAAGAAATTCAGCAACACTACGCCTTCTACTTTTGTCAAAAGGGGCCGTTCAAATAAATATTTTAGGTCATTTTTGACCCCCCTTGTCAGCTAAGATAAGCAAACCGCAAAACCGCTCCTCATGATAACGTAAGAAAACTGCCCAACGTCTTTTTTTGTTCTTTTTTTTGTACAAAATAGCAAAGTTTAGAATTTAGATTTCTGAAATTCGTTGTTCTCCATGAACACTTAACCTATAGTTAAAGCTTTCCTTGTAAAAAATGCTTAATTTTTTTTCCTAGTACAATTTCTTTTGTGAAATTTAATTTTGGTTGAACTTTCAACTTTGAGATTATTTATGCAAGAAACAAGAGATTTTAAAAAATGCAGAATGCTGTGTTTGAACATCTTTTCATACTCCCTCTCCCCCCTTGTCAGGAAAAATAAGCAAAAAGCAAACCCTCTCCCCCCTTAAGTGCTTACGTAATGTTTGAACCCAAACCGTAATATTTTTGGTTCCTCTCAAACCACTTCAGAGCTCCTTTAGAAATAGTAAATGGTCTTCGGGATTCTCTTTTCTCTATCATCCTACTACTGTTATATTAGTATGTAAATCATGTTTTGTAAAAGTGCAAGTTATGTAAAAATATGAAAAGTTATATAAAAGTATGAATATGCATGCAAAAGTATATTTAGACATAATAAATTGGTTATAGAGGAGACATGATATTAGTGTGTGTAAATAAAAAAATGCAGTCCATGGGGGTATCAATTTAGTTTTAATGACATGTTTTAGGTTGAACTCCATTGAAATACGTACTCCAATCTAACTTTTTAAAGCCCTTAAATTGCTTATTTTTTGTTAATAAAAAATCGCCATTCCAAGATGTCATTTTCTAAACTTTCATAATATCTATTCCCACTAACAGTAATTCCCAAAACATCTTTCCGAGCTACGCGTTGTTTTTATCTTCGCAGCTCATCAACATCAGTAGAAAGAATCCGCTTGTTTCTCCCACCTGCGGATCGGAAGAAAGCGAAACCGCCGCCGCAGAACGCGGATCTCTTTCACCCCTTTCCTCCGAAGCAGAACCAGCCGGATGTGCGCGCCCTCCCAGGGTTAATTGGGACAGTCCTTCCCCCATAGCCAATTAGGGCGGCGGAGTTTCTTCTCAATGAAATCGAAGTTGTAATAATGTTTCTTCATTAAACACCACTTTTTTGAGCCGAAGATTCGCGTTATATTGTAGTCGTCTTTCTCTTCAAAACTACTAAACGCAGTCCATGAACACGCAAACAAGACCCCTATTTACATGATCATCATTCCTTTATTTGATACTCGGTCAACTAAAACTGTTTAATGCCTTCATGCTGCTACCCCTCGAATGTCTTGAAGCCGTAAATTCTGAATTTCTTTTTCCCTCAAGAGCAAACCGTTGCGCACGTTTTAACACGCTGCTGTTCAACAATGGGACTAGGAATATATCATTCCGATTAATTTCCATTGTGAAGTCCTATATACTATACGATAGATGCTGATATTTTAGCAAAAGTAGCAGAAACTTGAAATAGCCTGGAAAGGAACGCTGATGCTCTTACTCCCTATTTAGAATATTTACCAGTATACCAGCTCATGTTGGCTATCATCTGTCCTATATTAAATAAGATATGAAATGGTAGATTTGAGTGTACATAGCACCCGTGATAATATCGTGTCAGCTGGGCTGCAAATCATCGGCATTATGAAAAAAATGACTTGAAAACTTGAAGCGGTTCAATTTGTTTCAATTTAATTAAGTCAAATAAAATTGAAGTAATATAAAGACTTAGATCTAGATGCATTTAAACTGTTTTGTGCTGTTGACTTTTGAAAGAGTATTTCAAGGAAATTCAATTGAACTCAAGAATTACGTTCTTGAATGTCTTGCCCCCCCCACTTTTTAAGCATCCTTTAGCTCCTAATGTTGTAAATCCCAGTGCTTGAACATTATTTTTATCCAGTAAATTTATCTGGTAAGATTGTAAATTTTTGTAATCAGCTTACTAAATTCGATAGAGTTCTCGCACTTATTCCGAGTTTCATTGGTGGAATAAAATAAGAGAGTTTTTGCACAGTTTAAAAATTGATCTACTTCGAATTCGCGTAAGTCGGTGGGGAGGTGTGATTTAAATTTAACAAATTTTCATTAAACTTTAAGCATTACATGCGTTTTATAGTCTTAGTTTTGAATGAAGAAGTGTATTTTACAATGTCAATTCATTCAAAAAGATTAAGCATATTTGTGATGCAGATTCCACCAGATGACCATGACCACACCCAGTTATTCTTTTGTTTAAGTCCAAGATCATTTGATATTCCTAATCACAATTCTAACAGTTGACTTAATAAACATTCATCAATGAATATTATTCGGCGAATCTGCTAGGGAGCCATCTACATTGACGAAACCAGATCCATGGGAAAATTTCTCTTGTTCAATTCTCATCCCTCTTTGTTGACTTTCAAGAAAGAATTCCTTGCGCCACCACAGCTTGCCAGGCACTAAACCCGATGGATTTTTGAAACGGCTAATGGAAGCATAATATTAACAACAAAACCTATAACTTGAGCACGAAAATAGAGTAATAATTCGTGAATCACACGTTGCAAAAGTGCAAACAATACCATTTGCTGCCGTTGGGTAAAGGAGAAGGCGTTTTGTCGTTAAAAGATCGTTTATTTTGATGTTCCATGCTCTTTATGGCTTCCATTGTTTGCGAATTGCGCATGTATGTGGAGAATGATTCTCAAGTTTGAATCACCAGGCTTTTGTTGTGCCTTGTTGGCGAACAGCCTTGAACTTATTGTCTTCCCAGTAGGGCTAAAAATATGACTATTGCTATATTTAATATGCGTGCTCGAAATAAATAGGTTCCCACAGTTGCTGTTTCGATACTAATTGTAATTTATTCGTCATTCTCTTTTCAGTGTTTACATTGAATAATATTTATTAATTCATGAGGTAAAGGTAAAAAGACCAATTATAACGTGCGTTGAACGGGTTATTTATGTTGTATTCTTGGACCACTTTTCATATTTGTCTATTTGAGTAAAAGGTTAAACCATATAGGTAAAAAAAGAAAATTACAAATTAATGCAACATAGAAATTGTAATAATTGTACCTTGGATAGAACAACCAAAAGTTGCGTCGAACTCTTAAGTTGTAAAATACTTGTAGAATGGATTTATACTTCAAATTCAGCAAATTTTACTGTCATCATTAGAGATGTCTTTTTACCAATAAAATTTAATGCATAGTTTATAAGTTAGTTATAAAATACTCTACTTCATCCTCTTCTAATCTTAAACCTAATCGTTTCTGACTAAAAGTGGAAAATAGTGTATTTATTGGTATTGGGTGATCAGCTCCGTTTTCGAATAATGTTTGAGAGTTGTAGTAACGGGTGAATATTGCTCTCTCTAGGAACTCTAAGTGGGAATTGAAAATATCGTACCTTCTTCGGATTTTCTATACATCGAAATAAATTATTGATTAGCTTAAAGGAAAGATTAGAATGCAACATCTTCTGTCACACATCACTTTTCAAAACCAAAACAGCCGTATCTTTGTTTACCATCACTGCCTTCATTTTTCCAACAACCCTACAGCGAGGGACTGGTTTCGGTTTTTTATAGCACAACTCCCCTTCAAGTATGGGGGGGTGTTTGGGGGAAACAAACACCTGTTTTGACTTTCCCTTTCGCCTCCCCTCTCTCCATACAGGTGGTAGCAAATCAACACAAGGTGCTATTATCCACACAATGGCCCAGGTTCTTCATTGGAAAAGGATCCCCCAACAGTGCATGTAATAGTAACTACCAAAAAACAAGATGCAACTACAAATTGCAGCTTTTTGTCCTTGTTTTGGGAAATAAGCATAGGAAATAAGCCTTTCTTTTGAGTAGGAAGCGTATAGTCGTGTAGACACTTCCATGAGTTTCGGAAGGAAAACTTTAATCCTTTTATGTTTTAGAAGTCAAACGTGCAATTAATTGACAGTGACAGTTATTATAATTGGTAGGTTAGAGAAACTGTCCCTTTCTGTATAATTGATTTATAAACACTTTAAAGAGCAGGAAAAAAATTGTGGAAGCCAACGCATCATAATAGAATAGTTTAGTATGAAATCGATGGAGATTACGGATTTCTAGCTAATAATACGTGATTGTGATGGAGAGATATCAGATATCCTTATTATTCTTTTCTTAGGGTTGTGGATATCAGGTCCTGCAACTGTTAAAGTGATGCAATTGTTCCATTTTTAAACAGGGACAGGAACTCGGTACTTTTATCTTTAAGTACTCCATTTGGAAGTCAAAATTATGAAGTAGCACTTTCCATCATCATTTAAGTATTATTTTTATCATCCCTGTTCCATGAAAAAAAATATAACATTTTAACACAATTAAGTATGTTAAAAGATAAAAAAGATTTTTTTATAATTTTTTTTACATAAAAAGATAAAATACCTTTTTTTTTTAGTTTCTGGAGGGCAACTCAGGGTTCACCTAATTCTTGTAAATTTATGTTTTCAATTTGTGAAATTTCAAATAAGGTCCAATTTCCAAATCAATACCTATCAATTAATCAATACCTTTCTATTAATTAATCTCTTATCTTCGAACATTATACTTAATGATATTTACTAAGAACCAAATTTGACCTTTATAGATTGAGAGTCAGTGGAATAGTCTGTCTAGAGATTTTAAGAAATTTTAATCACAATTGTCACCAGACGCAATTGCTAGTTTCGCAGATGTGACTTTGCCGCCAAGGACGCAAAAGCGCTTTCTCTCTCAAGTAAGAACAAGAAGTAATGCTTCTTTGCATCGTTGCACGTGATAAACCAAGAGAAAAAATCCCACAATCCCGCTCTTCTTTTTCTCTCGGCCCCCCTACCTTGAAGAATCTTTCACTAGGTGACCTTCAGACTCCAGAAAAGACGGGCTCAAAGGGTTAGCTCTCGGCAGTCCAGGAATGACGGCAATAAAAAAACCAAGAAACCAGAGAGCTTTTTTTAAAAAAACAAAACGTTTAATTTATGCATAACGGGTTTTCACTGGAACCGCGGCAATGTATCAGAAGCAAATTGGGGTTTGTAAAGCAATGTGTGGAGACTCTCAAATGGCCTCTTCATTTTCTCCCCAAAGAATTAGAATTAACTACACTCTCTATACGCGAGATCTATGTATTTAAAATAAATCACGTCCCCTCTCAACTGATAAATTTGCGCATTAGAAGATCGGTATATACGTAGTAGTAGTGTTTGGGTTGTATCCACGTCAAGTTAAGGATGTTTGGTTAAGGGAGCCTACTGCAGGTTTGGTTTGGGCGAAGTAAATTATCCAGCTCCAAGGGCACCTTGAAACTGTCTTTTTCAGTGGTTTTTTTTTTTTAAATCCGGGCACGTTTTAAGACTTGACAAAACGGATTGCGCAATGGAGGTTTTTCATCTTTCTTTTTCTTTGCATATTTACAACTGGTTTTCTTTATTTCTTTAGTTTTTGCATGTAAAGGGCTATAGTTCCACTTGCGTTTCAAGAAAAAAAATATTCGTTTCCAGGCTTCAGTGCAATTTTTTTTCAAGGTTAGATGAGCTTCTGCATACACAGTACAAGGCCTGTTATTGTTGCATTGAATAAGGGAACACGTAATTGTTTGAGACACTAAAATATTTGCTCAATGATGTCCTGATCTTCTAAAGTTTGTACTTAAGACCCATCGAGGGAAGAAATTTCCTCAAATAGTGATTTTTGAAATGATACGCTACCAAGATCCTAATAATAATGAATTAATTACACCAACAGAACGGTACTGTATTTATAGCTTATCTTGATCGGATTTCGAATTACTTCCAAAAGACTCGCACAGTCATCTAAAAATCAAACACATAATTCTGTGCGAAAAATGTAAATAATTTAAAACGAAGATCGCACAAAATCAGTGAGTAGTTATTTCCTCTCCAAAGAGGTTGCTGTTCATCCAGCTGAAAACCCCCCTTTTTTTTCTAAAAAAACACCCCTTTTATGGGGGGTCAGAGGTCACTTTCCTGCATCCCCTCTGAGAGAGAGGTTCTCATATTTCGGTGTTTATCTCCCAAGTTCCAAACACCCACTTTCTTCCTTCCTCCCACATCCCTTCCTTCTGCATCACTCCTGCAGAGAGAACTCTTGACTTATTTCATCCTAGATAAAACAACGTATAGTATAGTACCTATATATTGAGCGAAAATTGACTAAGGTAATAGCCGTATTTTACATGTGTGGAGTTACAAGAGCCAAATACAGTATTCCCGCGTTATACTAAACTGAGATAACTTTACACAATTTTTAGGTATTTTGTACCTCTTCCTGTTTGTAACAAGTTGTCACATTTCACAGTGAAACCCCCCCTTCCCCCATTGTGGTGTCAAACAGGTTTGAAATTGAAGTCGCATTTCAATTTTTTATTTTCTAAACTTAACAACTAGTAAGTTTATTAATGTTTCAAGTCAAAACTTAACTTATCAGTGGAAAAAGGAATCTTTTAGATTTGCAACAGCTGCAAAAAAAGCTATAAATTGTGATGTCACAAATGTTAGAACTCCCACTTCCTTGCCACTGTTTCACATACAGGACACCCTATTCTATTTCCCCTAAATGTGTGACGTAATTTGTAAGTGGCCCCTTAGCAATTGTATTAAAATACTATCATATTTTTATTACTGGTTTCACTTTCTTTTTTCTCGTCATAGCAAACCCAACGTATCAGAACCTAATTATGTATATCATCCGTCGCTCCAAGAAAAAGCCATCGGCATAGATACAGCTTGTTACTGGAAAACCAACCCATGTTGCGAGGCGGCTGATTTGACTATTCCAACTTTGACTTGTTAAACACTCGTTTTCTTCCAACCGAAACAGTTTTTCCAATGTCATTTCAAGGGCCAAAATTGTGGTTGTTTGCTTTTAATAGCATTTGAGGTCAGAAGTGTACGATGTAGGATATCTTCTCAACTTTCCTGCAAACGGTTTATTTATCAAGACAATTTACGATGAAATTAGAAATCATCATGAAGATTTGCATTTTTCCTTCTTAAAGTGTTTCCTAGAACATAACTCAACTCGCGATATGTAAATGAAAGGTTCTGATATCATCTTTGTTTTCAAATTTTACAGCACGAGTGCAGGGAAATATTATACGGTCTTAAAGAGATATTTCACGATGCGAAAGTAGTCATTAAATGAGCTGCTTATAATAAGGAAAGAGACGAGAGACGTAATTCACAGAATGTAAAGTATTCAATATCGTAATAGCCGTATTTTACATGTGTGGAGTTACAAGAGCCAAATACAGTATTCCCGCGTTATACTAAACTGAGATAACTTTACACAATTTTTAGGTATTTTGTACCTCTTCCTGTTTGTAACAAGTTGTCACATTTCACAGTGAAACCCCCCCTTCCCCCATTGTGGTGTCAAACAGGTTTGAAATTGAAGTCGCATTTCAATTTTTTATTTTCTAAACTTAACAACTAGTAAGTTTATTAATGTTTCAAGTCAAAACTTAACTTATCAGTGGAAAAAGGAATCTTTTAGATTTGCAACAGCTGCAAAAAAAGCTATAAATTGTGATGTCACAAATGTTAGAACTCCCACTTCCTTGCCACTGTTTCACATACAGGACACCCTATTCTATTTCCCCTAAATGTGTGACGTAATTTGTAAGTGGCCCCTTAGCAATTGTATTAAAATACTATCATATTTTTATTACTGGTTTCACTTTCTTTTTTCTCGTCATAGCAAACCCAACGTATCAGAACCTAATTATGTATATCATCCGTCGCTCCAAGAAAAAGCCATCGGCATAGATACAGCTTGTTACTGGAAAACCAACCCATGTTGCGAGGCGGCTGATTTGACTATTCCAACTTTGACTTGTTAAACACTCGTTTTCTTCCAACCGAAACAGTTTTTCCAATGTCATTTCAAGGGCCAAAATTGTGGTTGTTTGCTTTTAATAGCATTTGAGGTCAGAAGTGTACGATGTAGGATATCTTCTCAACTTTCCTGCAAACGGTTTATTTATCAAGACAATTTACGATGAAATTAGAAATCATCATGAAGATTTGCATTTTTCCTTCTTAAAGTGTTTCCTAGAACATAACTCAACTCGCGATATGTAAATGAAAGGTTCTGATATCATCTTTGTTTTCAAATTTTACAGCACGAGTGCAGGGAAATATTATACGGTCTTAAAGAGATATTTCACGATGCGAAAGTAGTCATTAAATGAGCTGCTTATAATAAGGAAAGAGACGAGAGACGTAATTCACAGAATGTAAAGTATTCAATATCGCCATCGCCAAGCATCCATCTGGCTGCTGATCTGAACTTGTAGTTCCACCATCAAGGATGTAGTTGAGCAGAACTGTTCCTTTCTTCGTGTATCCACCCCCATTCTCGTTTTCAAACGCGAGATAGCTGTCTCCGTGACACCGAGTCGTCTCGAAAGGTCAGCGGTGTGCTTCTCCCCTGACCCACTGACCTCGAACTGCTCTGTGTTTCTGGCCAGGATTTGCCCAGACAGCCCAAGAGAGGCCTGCAAATACTACGATATATAGGCTCTTGTAATGATGACAAGAAAGAGTGCGATTCATCCTTGTTTCTGGGAGGGGTTGCCTCATTTTTTTAATTTTTTTAAAGAAGAAAGTTGGAGTGACACATTTTCTGTTACTATGGGAGGATGTGTTGGTCATTCATGAAAAACCATGGAATGAATAGGGCCAATACTATCCAATAAAGTCTTAAGGTTTAATATGCAAGTGGCCTTTACCATAAGGGCCATAGAAGGATTTACTGGGGATGCTATACCACTTGTCCCCTACCGCCTACCCCCAGGGGCGTAGCCAGGATTTTTACTTGGGGGCGGTCCAGTGTGAAAAATTTATTTAATATGAATAGTTTTCCATAATTAGTGAAATTAATTATTCCCAAATTATTATAATTACACCTATATATTAATTAATGGTTAATAATTTATTAGTAATTAGTATAATAGTTAAGATTAAGTACTAATTTTTGAACTCTAGTTCGATTCTAAGTTTTCATCAGTGGCGTATATAAAATTTATTTCGGGAGGGGCCCAAAATATCCTAAAAAAAATGAACTTTTAAGAAGCCTAAACCTAGCATTTTCCACCGGGGGATAGAACCCGAAATATTCCTAAGCCCTCCCCCATGCATAGTTACTAAAATCAATGTAGGTTTTGAAAACTTTCCAGGTATGATTTGCATCTTGATGGAGTGAATATTGAAAAGAATAGGGAATAATAGAGTTATGAGCACAACAGGGGGGCCTGGGGTCCTCCCCCAGAAAATTTGACCCTAAAAAACAGCATTTTAACCCATAGTATCGGGGATTTCCCGCGGTAAATTTTAAGTGTTTTTACAAGCAAAAAAGTGATTTTCAGGCTCTTCTAGGTCAGGCCCAAAGGGGGGGGTGTCCGGACCCGGGGACTCCCCCCCCTTGGCTACGCCCCTGCCTACCCCTATAGAGGTATACCTATTAACGATATTTAATTTTCCTCAGTGGTTGTTATCCACATCTATTAGCCACAAATAAGAGTCAGTGAAAATCTAATTTTTCTTTCCTTAGCTGCTGGTTCACACTGACACCGATATCTGTGAATATCACTGTAAATCTTCATCGAAGGAAAACTTCTGGAACTTTGTTTTCTTCCTCCTTACGTGGTCCCATCCATCCGACCCTAAAAGCTTTTTGATGGTTCTACAATAATAATTAGACATTCTAGTGAAATAGTATATCTGTCAAAACCTCTCCTCTGAATGCTTTTAGAGACGGTTACGACTGCATCTTCAAATATTTTGGGTCGACTAAAAAAACATTGCAAAATTTACGTCTACATTTTACACCCTGAATATCTTTTTTAATGTACAACTGAATGGGGTTATAACTAATTGTCTTCATAGATTTCCTTATGGGCATGTACTAGTGGAATCGATCATTTCCTCATCGCTCCTTGTTATTGTTATTTCGTTGAAAATTTTCTCTCATGCTTTTGAACCACGTTATAGCGAACCGTCATGGATACAAATAAACTGTTAATAAGTACCGATATTATTGCAAGTGTTGGTTGTATGTTAGGAACCCGTAAAAAGGTCCAAATAATCAGATTTCACTTATGAAGGGTTCATCAAGATAATTAATTATTTTTATAAACGTTCTTAGTGGTGGTGGTGGTACTTATTCCTCTTGTTCAAGACCAAGTCCACAAGGCTGAAAATCTTCACAAATTCATAAACAAGGTGTGGTTTATCATAATGTCTTCTTCATCAAGGCCAGTACAATGCAGCATGTGTTCAGAAGTTCTTAGTGAATGAGAAATACAGTAGTTATAATGTAATTAATCATATGTGATTAAAATATTTTAATGTAGATAGGGGAAAATTCATTGAGAGGTCCACCTTGAACACTATTGCTTCGAGTTTAAAATGCACAAAATGAGTTGTCATTAAAAGTTAAATTTTCTTAAAAAAACATACCACTCAACTATAGTAACAAGCTTGTGATTGGAAAAGAAATATGTAGTAAGAATGAAAGTTATCAAGTATAATTGGAAATACAAATAGGATTTAAGATAATGATAAAACGTACGGTACATAAGGAAACGTATAAGGTTTGCTTGCATAGCGGTATCCTTCCAAGGACGTTTTTTCTTTTTTCCTGTAGATTTTTCAAAACCACAAGATTGTTTAAATTATGCAATAAAGACAGATAATCATATACCTACTATATTTTAACATTGTATGTCTCAAACATTTAAATATTCTTTGCATGCGTAATTAATTTTTTGTTTTGAGAACTTTTTCCTTCACTATTGTTTCTTAAGGATGTGATGTTTAGACTGAGTGAATAGTCTATGTAGAAATCCAATTACCGAAACATGTCATTATTTGTTTTTTTTTCTATCGTAAATATTAAAAAAAAATGAGAAAATTTTAATGAAACAGACGGTTACATTTGAAGAAAGTGACAGAAACATTTAAACAAAATATTTTAGAGATTAGGGGATATTTTATCCCTTAGGCCTGAGGTCTGTAAATTGTTGCTCTTCTTGAAGCTCAATTTAATCGGAGATGCAGTGAGTCTGAGCTGGTAATAGTGGATAATGACTATACAATATTTTTTTAGTATATATTTTATAGAATTTGTGTCCAAACGTAATCTATAAAAACTACGAAAGTTCAACCTAAGTAAGTTAAGTATCAAGTACTACGTAAAATTAGGTTCTAAGGAGCTTACTTAGCCGCCCACTGCTGTCTCTCTTATTTAACTTTAATTTTTATCGGAGTATTTTCCCGGAGGCTTATTTCTTTGGAGTGATTTATTCTTTAAAATATTGAGGGACTGAATGGGATGTTATAGCTTAGTTAAGAATGCAACAACTAGGTATTAGAATAATCGTCATTTACTCATATACTTTTCTCTGAGCAAATTTTAATCTTGATAAAGAAGATACAAAGCTCATATATCTGTAGGCCTTATTCACTGCTACTTGACCAGCGTTAACCAGCAGATAAAGAAAGAAAACGAGGTTTTTGCTCACTCTGATTGGTGGAATACTTCTTTGATCACTGGTTAACAGCTGGTCAGGTAGGTAGGAGTGAATGAAAGCATTAGACTTTCGACCATTGTCTAACCGGCTCATTGTTTCTGCCACATCTTTCTTGACATGAAAACAATAATTTCTTTTGTAATATCTTTTCTTTTTCGTTCGTTCGTACGTTACTTTTTCGTTTTTTGATTCGCTAACTTACAGTAAATAGGAACTAATTACAGTCAGAAATAATCTTGCTCACTCGGCGCCTTTCTCCAGCATTCAATATTGAACTTTACTTGTACTGTACTTGGGTGTTGCTCATCACTAAATATGAGCTCCTCCAAAAAAAAACTATAAGCCCACAGGAGACGAGCTCTATGAGTCTTCCCCAGACACTCGAATAAGAGGGTAGTAGACAGCAGCAGAGAGGAAAGCTCTCATAATAAATGCCATTCATCAACTTCAAAAGCGTCACATAATTGCGGAATCCTCATTTGGGTGACGTCACCCACTCGAGCAATGTTGGGCAATTGCTGCTGGAGTCAAGTCAGTGGACTAAGCAATGAGGAAGGTCAAGTCCAAGGACGATGAGGTCTTGTCGAAAGAGAAATGATTGTTCCGTCGTTTCCTGCTTTCGTTGGATACCATCGCGAACGATAACGATCGTTTGTTTCTCCTCTCCTACAAACGATGGGCGGAGATGTTTTGAAGTGAAGAAGAAGTGGGGGAAGTATGCTCTCTCTATAGACGACATTAGTCATTACGTCACTTGCTTGTTTGGAAACGTTGATTCCATCCGTGATTGGTTCCGTACGGATTTACTTCCAATCACGGAACCAATCACGGATAGAATCAACGTTTCCAAACAACCAAGTGACGTCACACTAATGTCGTCTATTGTAATCAATCCATCCGGGATCATTAAGTAAGTGGAATGATTGCTTACCTCTTTTGAACAAGAAGGATCTCTGGAAATTTTTAGCCCAAGGGCTGTATTTAATATTTATGGGTGCCCCAAGGGTAAGCAGAAAAAAAAAAGAGATAAAGTCATACTGACATTGTTTTATGTGGGGGAACTCACAGAAATGGCTTCTCGGGCTATAGACGTCCGAGTTTTAAGGAAAATTAGTGTGAGGTGTCCAATACTCCCATCACCAAGTCTGTTGGGCCACAAAGAACTACTTCATAAGAACCATGGACTAAGATCTAATTATTTCTTCCTACTAATGAGCTGCTTCGAATGACAGTGGCGTAAGTCCACTGATATTTGAGCTGGTTAGAATGAATGTGGTACAAGTCTGCTGTACTTAGATTTGAGCAATTTGAAGGTTTTCTCTTACGGCGCCTGTGTTGTTTCTATGGGGAAGGCACTTTTTAGGCGGCTCTTAGGAGCCATTTATTGAGCTTTCTGACTTATGTGGCTACCATCATACTGTACTGGGTAAAGGATCTTAAAAGGAATCCAAATCCATTCTTTTCTCAAACTTTCTTCCTGAGCAGCTCATTTGTTTCGAGCAATTTAGAGTGGCCGTATGCAATATATATGTGCCATATAGCACATGGCGGCAGTATTTTTGGAGGTTTTCGTAATCATGTAAGGAGACTATTACACATTCTTCTTTTTTTATAAGAGGACAAGCTGGTGCTGGCTTAGGATTTGGAGTAGATTTTTAGTCATTTTCTAGGAGGGTGCATAAGAACATTTTTTGAGTTCTATGGGGACAGGTAAACCTTGAAATACCCCCTCTGCAAAGTAAGGGGCAGTGCAACCCAGAGTTTTTCAGATCCAAAAGATAAAATAAAATTATATTTTTGTGTAAGGTTATTTTAAAAAGTTTTCTGGGGGATTGCCCTCTAACCTCTTTTTTATCGTATGATTCGGTATTACTACAAAATTTAAAAGCCAAAGTCCAAATCCTACTTTTAATGTTCTAGAATCTGGAAAGCTATGCTCACATGGAATCACTGATGGAATTTTTTTTTTAATAAATCCATCCGTCAACCCCCTGTAAAAAAAAAAAAACCTAAGCCCCCCCAAAGTATGTCGTGGAACCATTCATGAGAAGGCTGCAAAAAATATTTGCACAGGGCGGTAAAAACACCTGCTAATAATAACACCTGCACCATTTAAAAGATCTAAAAAGAAGCTTAAATACACGCTTATTTACTTATCTCACACTTTGCAATTTTGAATTTCCCTTAAACACAGAAGTGATTGATAAATTCAAATGAGAGTCTGCTGAAGATCAAAATTAGATTTTAAGTGCTAAAGAGCCGAAACTTCTACAAAACTTAACTGATATCTTTTTGAAACCGGTTCTGCAAATTAGCTAACCGTTTTCTCTCAATAATAAGGAAAAAAAGAATCAATCTCTTAGGAAAGAATATCAAAACCACCCGTTAATATATCTCCAAACTACCTGAGCAGCTAGCTACTGCGCCGCATAGATCGCATTTTATTTGGCAAGAGCGAGTTCCTTGAGACAAACAATTAGCTACTATGTGAACTTAAATTAGTGGAGCACTTTTCTAATTAGACGACGAGACTATAGAGTTAGATGAACCTATCCAAGGACTCTCACAGTCTGAAATCACCTTATATTGAGTAGGATCATTGATATAATTTGAGGACTTAAGACTACGTAAGCTCTTTGAAAGGATTTTTACTCAAACTTAGTGTGTCTGGCTAATCTGGATTAAATTGAGTTACTGGTAGATTTCTTTGGCAAGGAGATCCAAAACATGCCTACATGTAGTATAATAGTCATACCGTCGGCTGAAAAACTTAGACAGAAAAACCAAAACTCAGAAAAGAAGTATCACGCAGATTTTGCACAAAACGTTTTTTCAGCGCGGTAAGACTATATTGATGTAGTGTGTGAGTGGCCAACCACCTTTAATTAGGTTATGGTTAGATGGTGACCCTGAAATTGACCAATGATATTGCACTTTATCGATCAATTATAATCAATATTATAACCAAAATCTAACTATGCAATTAAAAGGGGTAGGCCACATTACATCAATATATGGTCGGCTGTATGAAGATCCCCACAAAAAAAGTTCCATATGAGACATGATTCCAATACATTGTATGTATACTGAAGTAATGATTATTCTCAAGCATTGAATAGGTCATGAAGACTGAATGAAATTAGGGATATTATACTTCAGAAAACAATGCAGCATTTATAGTGCAGCCCTTTTCTATTGGGCCAAACCTTATATGTACCCGAAGATCATAAATTAAACGAAATAACTGGACTAAGTATAATAATCATCATCGTCGTTTGCAGTTGCAGTTAAACTAATCGGATCCTCACTCATCAAAAACTTCAGACCTCACGTTCCAGACATCAATATGCATCACTCCTTCCCTGAAGAGCAAAAAGCCCTTGAAGATCTGAGGTCCGCCCTTTGGAATAATCCAGTCTTGGGCCGTCACGAAAAGGCGGAGGCATCCAAAAAGGTCTAATGATTAGAATGCAATTTTGAAGAGGGAAACTTTTTCCTGGTGCACCGTGGAAGAAAAACATGTTGAAGAATGGAACAACCCCTTGGGCCACCAGACACCTCGGCGCTGTGAAGGGGTTGCTTTCGTCTTGGTTTAGATTTTTTTTTGGTTGCTCTTATAATATACCCTGTGGGTTAATGTGGGAAAGTCAGATCGGGCAATTTGCCTGTTCTGTTTGTTCTCTCAGCTGGCGGATTCTGAAAGCATCGGAGGGGTCTCGGGAACTGGTTTTGGGCTTTATTTTTGTTGGTATGGAAATTACAATCTTTTCCAGTAACCCAGTGTTTTGGAAATTCTTGGAAAGCATACGTGAAAAAATGTTTTTCGCTAGTGTAGGTCAAGGGCGCTGTGGCCTTGTGTAGGCACAGACATAAAGCTTAAAAAAACAGAGCGCATTTATAGTTCCGTTTCCCAATGTGACCCCGTCGATGTGGCGGGGTGGATTTGCTCTGCTCAGTTTGTCGATATTAAAGGTATCATATAATACAATGTCTAGAAATATTTGTGTATAATTGAAAATGTGATAATTAAACAAAGCAGGTGCTAGCTACCCTTATTGTAGGTTCGCAAAGTATGTAGTAGGTACTATACTCTCGGCATTTCATAGATAAAAGATTGATAAACCTGTACCCACCATTTACAAAGAAACATCAAAATTAAAAATAGGAAGTTTCTATTTCGAAATAAGAAGTTGCGGGTAATTTATAAGTCTATACTGGTCTATAATATTAGTAAAATAACAACCTCGCTTTGGCTTGACCTTCAAACCTTGGTGGAGTCTGGAGTAGTCAATTCGGCTCTTGCATTAAAATGGTTGAAGACCCCTGTTTCAATATCCCTGCTGATGTTTAGTCCTTTAATCCAGGTAGGTTGTAATTTTTTGTCGACTATAACATCCGTTTTCTACTATATTTGTGTATATTCCCAAATTAGAAGATACTTTAGTTAGGCAACCGTTTCAATTATCTGTTAAGACAACTCTTATAACTATCCTTAGTTTCTTATAATCTGAGTAGCTATTTCTAGGTCGTTTTTCCGGAGCTACGGTAAGCATGGATGAAAAGAGAACACTGTTTTAGAGTATGCGTATAAGAAATATTTTGTTGGTACAGTGTTCAACATACGAATAATCCCCCTTATAACGATCAAAAACCCAAATACAACAAAAAAGGTTTGGCTTACATGCTTGCATTATTTTTTTAAATTTATTTTTATTGATTTACCCTCATGCTATGTGCTAAGCAAAATATCTTAACTCTACCAAAGGGATAATGAATATTAATGTTTTTTTATATCCTCCATTGTTTGTCCCTTTATCGAAGGTCATGAAATATTGGTGACTATAGTAGGTTAAAACATTGTATAAATAACAGTACTAAAATGTTCATAGTACGGCTCTAACGAGAAATAGGATTCAACTAGAGATTAGTGCGGGTTCGACAGTGAAATCTCCATCTTCTTTTTCCTTATCCACACCGAAGGAAAATTTTAGTATGCTGTTTGTTGACGGAACAGAACAGGAACAATTAAGTGCGAACACCAGAGTATAAGAAAGGAGTCCATTCATTCGCTCAGGCAAAGGCTCAGGATACATAAGGGGAAAGCTGATAAAAACGACAAGGTGACGTTTAATTGTACGCAAACATCCCGCCATATTTCATCGTCACTTTTGTATGCTAATGTCGCTGCCACGTGTTAAGTTCTGTGCTTGTTTCCGGTACGGTCAAAGCAAAGTCACTTCTGAAGAATGTCAGGATTTCTCGAAAGCAGCTGCGCAGCTTTGGAATTATTATTTTTACCGTAAAGGTGGTTTATGGTACCTGATGGTTGTGTTTGACTGCTGTGATCATGGAGCTAAGGCTGTGATGGAGAACACTGTTGCTTATTTGCATATTTTTCTTGGGAAAGAACGCTTGGAAAATAAACTGAAGATTTTTGCTTATTTGCTCCTGTATGGTTTGAGCTGCAGAAAGGAGGTTTGTGTGTTGTTTTGAAAAGAGGGAGATTCAGTATATTTTCAGTGGTGCATGGAATTAATAGGATTTTTTTTAGTTTTCATATTTGGACATGTTTCCACCTTTTACAGCAAGCCAATAATACACTGTTTTAGTATGTATACTTAAAGTCAACAGGTTGCTTGTCTGACTTTATTCAGTACAAAATACTATGCATAACATCCTAGTACCTTGTTTTCTATCGTTCAAAATTTACTACTTACCCTTTCTGAACCCCACGGATAATTTTCTACTTTTAAAACGGTGGCGTAGCAGTAAAAAATGAAGGGGGTTATTGGTGTTTTGGGGGAATATGGGATAGATTTTTAGCCGCTTTCTATGACCAAGAAGGGAATATCTGAGTTTCGGGAGGGATATATCCCCCAAATCCCCTTGATTGCCCCACTCTTTCAAAACAAGTTTTTATCTAAAAGTTGAAAAACATAAAACATTCCTTATAAAAACAATCAATTTTATAGCATTATTAGTAGTAATAATAGTACTGTAGTAATTTTTACCACATGATAAATATTCATCAATGTCAATTCAACCTTCACGCCCAATTCAGGTAAAGAAGGAAGTTTTGCAAGACACTAAATCATTGTTATCACGTAAATAATCACTCAAAAAGATTTATAAAAATACATCATCGTTCAAAATATCGTAATAAAATATTCTAAATGGGAATCACACAGCGTCGCGCCAAATTTGCCAAAGCGTGGCGCTTCGTGGCTAAAATGGGTCAACCTTCGCTTGGCCCACTGTCAAGGTCAGTGGGTTAGGAGTGTTCGGGGTCAGAGTCGGAGTAGCCAGCAGAGTCTTCCCCTTCTCTTCTTCGCCACAACAATGTCTTCCTCTGACACATTTATTTTTTGCTCCAATTCCGCCATTTCTTTTTTTCTCTCTCTCTCCATCATCGTCTGCAAGGTGAAGGAAGTAGTGCTGCATAAACACCCGCCTTTTCTCTCTCTCTCTTTCTTTGGTTGAGGGGATTAATGAGAGTGCGTGAGTCATAACCGAAAGGAATCTTGGTCATCATGGTCCGATTTTTGCTTCGTCGGCTTTTGTGTGAGTTGAGTTGTTCCTCGAGTGTGGAATCTTTTTTTTGTTTTTCCGAAGAGGGAAATTGAACGGAAAATGATATAATAAGGATGAGGAAAGGTGTGTAATAAAAAAGGAGAAAGAGTATGTATGTTGGGGGGAGAGCGCAGATGATTCCAGAAGGAGAAATGATGATTATGGAATGTGAGAGAACGGTTTTTGTGGTGTGTTAATGTGGTGTGTAAAATAAAAGTGTGTTAATATCCTTTTTCCGTTACATCTGTAAAGATGCGTTCACAATTGAAAAAAAATGACTGGTTTTATAAAATACCTTCAAAACTAAGTTTTATGAAGTGAGCTTAATTCATCTAACATTTCCATACTTAAACTTTAATTCCCCATTTTATTTTCATTATATCAAATAAATGTCAAAAAGTGAAAACAAAAACCAGTCGTGTATTATCTGAATTCTCTACACTAATTGCTTTTGAAATATCTATCTTTAAGGCTAATAAACGCAGCTTTGAAGTGTTTAAATAGTAGCTGTTTTGATAAGTAGAATTTTATTTTCTAAGTAGCGTGGTTTTAGAAAGTGCAGATAAAAACAAGACAAACAAACAGGTGAGGGGACAATTGGATCTTAACTTGCATGTAAGTCAGAATGCTTTTTTATATGAAATCATAAAGAATTAAAATAATATATTCAATCAGCATATGTACATTTTTTAAAAATTCAAATGATTTTTTTTATATTTTAAAAACATTTATTGTTATTTATATGAATTAAAAATAAAATATTGATAGAATGTTTGTCTAAGAATTAACAAAAATACTTTATTAAGGAAATCCCAGGTCTTATCCTTTTTTAGTAGGTATAAAGAACAGCAATAATAAACATGTGTGGGATGTTTATGGTACCATTAATTATTAATATCCTAAAAATTATATACGTATTTTCCCTGCTACAAGAGTCCCCTTGAGGGAAAACAACATTTACAAAAATTCGACTATTGTAACAAAAACAAAACTACCAACACTAGATAGACGTTTTGTTTATGTAAACAAATTAATATAGTAACAAGTTTTTGTAACAAAATTTATCTTCAAACACGGTAAAAGGTTAAGATTTCCAGGTAAACATTAAACCCATTGAAGTTTATTATTTCTTTTGGCCCACCGGAGAGCCAAAGTTCTGTTTATGAATTTTTATTTCAAAGGCTGATTGGCTGAAGAAAACTTTCTTGTGCATGCTTGTCGAGTTAAGATAATATGTGTATGAAGACTATAAAGTCAAGTGAATTCTTTTGAACGAGCATTGTAAAATACAATGAAACTTAATATTAATGAACCGTCACGAGATCCCGAAAATAATCACGATAACCAATTGGCTATGAAACGAATTTACATCGAGGAATTGATTTTTTTTATGTATCATGGAGCTGTGTGTGTTAACAGCTCAAATTAGTTTTTTTTAGTAAATTTCAAATTAGTAATTTTCAACAGTTTAAGATTTTCAAATTTATATTATTTTAGTACAGTACATTTGTTACATGTTACTACAAAATTTCACAAATACTCTGATGCCCAAATTATTATTGTGTCTGTCGCTTTCCTTTCCAATAAGTTATTTAGTTATATTCAAGTTTTTTTAAAAAAAAACCCATAAAGTCATTTCCATGCTGATTTCTTTAATCATCTTCAACCATTCTATGTTTCTTGTGAAATTGTTTGGCATATCATTTCACGCCTATTCCAATTCCATATGAACAACTTTTAAAACTTTTCCTTTCTAAATATATACCCCAAAATCCTAAAAACACCAAGCTTCCACCCACATAGTTCAACGCCCCAAAGGATCATCCACGCACACACGCAAAAACCTTCTATTTTCGACCGCCAAATATTCGTAATTGTCACTCGCAACCCCGACCTCCTATTTTCGAGACCAAACAACCGCAGAAAAAGAAATAAAGGGAAGGAAAGAAAGAAAAAAAGAGAAAGATGGGCATTCAAGTGTCAAAGAACTTTCACCAAATCAGCCAGCACATCATCAGGTGAACAATCTGGCACAACAGAATGGAAAGGCCGGGTATCCCACTGACCCAGATACAAGGGAAACAGTTTCAAGTGTGTGTGACGTGGAGTGGTCTACTCATGAGGTTTTTTTCGTATTTATTGTTGTTTTTCGGCAAAGGTGGGTGATTAACCCCGAATTTACATTCGTGTGGTCTTAATAGCATGAGGGTGGTTATTTTGGGATGGTTGGTTCTCCACGCGCGCGGGGAAGGGGTTAACAGGTAAATAGGGGAATGGCGATGATGATGAAAGTAAGTGGGCAAATCGGATTTGGTTTTTGTTTTGTTCTGGATGTTCTAATGGAGTTAATTGCGAGTTGAGTGGAATTGTTTGAGAAGATGGTAGTGTATTAGGGTACATTCACAAATTACGTCATAGAATCATGGGGGTTTACATCCCTCACATTTGAGTGACTCTCCTTCATTGTGATCTTACAGTTTAGTTTTAAGACTAAAATTGAATCGTCAGTTTGAAAAAGGGAATAAGCCCAAAAACTAAGTTTTGAGAAAATCGAACTCCCCCCCCCCTGTATAATTAATGGAATTTTCATGGTATAACCACAATTTTGTATTGAATATTCAAGACCCTATTTTAAGTACAGAATAATCATCGAAAAAAATATAAGTATATTCATTAATATTTTATAGTTGAAAAAAGTCAACCTTATAAAATTTCAGATGAAAAAAAATCTCAAAAACCACAATTAAATTATATTTCTGCCTAGTTCACAGCACAAAAGTGAATTATAGAAAGACAGAGACACGTAAAGTAAAGAATAATTATGAAACTCAGTCAATAAGACAGTATTAATCATTAATGGAGTAAGTGGAGTATGTAAGTGGAGTATCAATGGAGTATATCAATGGAGTCAAAGATTCATTGGACAAAAAAAAAGGAAAAAGCACAAAATTAATATAAATTTTATTTGGGCTAAGTTTACAATGAAAAAAATACAAAAGTAAGACAAATTAACTTAAATTTCAAATTTAATCAAAAAATACAAAGAATGGACATTGCTTTTCCAATTTCAAGGGGCTGTCTACCAAAAGTGGGTAGATTTTTTTCCTCTTAACACTCATGAGTAAAGCGAAGCGTGGAGATTTTTTTTGCGCACTAAAAGTCGATTTGCCATTTTTGGACTTATTTCCTTTTTCAAATTGGCATTTCAATTAATATTTGATGTACGGTCAAACCGTCTTATAACGATCAACACGGGACCACCGCCTTTTTCTCGCTGAATCCGTGTCCTCGTTATATCCGGCACATTAAAAATTTACTCCCTCTAAGTGTAGATGTTACTTTTTTAATACAGGTTTTAAAACACTTAAATTTTCCAAAATTTTATAACCTGATAATGAATGAACAAACAAAAAATATGAGATATAGAAAACACTCTTAGTTTTTGGGAAACGAGACAAAAACACGCATCAACTAACGTGGAGAGTTTAGCTGATGTTCTACGAGAAAATTAATTTAACCTTTCCACTGCACATTGTTTAAATACGCATGAATAATAATGAGTTAACTATTGAATTAAGACCCTTGGTAAAGAGCTAAAAATGTTTCACGTTTGCTTGCATGTGACCGACAACCATGCTTCATGCTTTGCATCATATTCTCGTATATTTTTATGTTCGAAAAGTTGCGCCACGCGAATTTCTTTTAATTTCTGTTGAAATTAAAGTTTTTTTTTTCAACGCACGGAGATGAGAGGTTTAAATTTCTGCTAGATGTTTTGTAATTCCAAGAAATTTATTTGTACGGGCTTCCTCACGAATCCTTTTTATGACTGTTGTTTATTTTTAACATTTAAATTTTTTATGATTTATGTATATTTGTATTTCTTTATAAAAGTTTTTGAAGTTATAGCTTAAAATTTCATTTGTATACTCGTTCGTTTCAACTTAATTTGCATTACATCTTAACATAAACCTTGGGAAAAAAATAAAGGCGTTACCAGCTTGTGCATAAAAAGCTTGACTTTGTAAACTCATTAAAATATGGGACTTTCTATTTTAAGGGAACTTAGTAAAAGTATTCTACGTTTTTTTCATAAAGAGGTAATATGGATGGATCCATGGATTTTTAGAATATGTTTAAGTTATTCCTTAACCTCAATTTATTCAGAAATAGGAACTTATGCACTGTTTACGGTTTCTTTTCTTTGATTTAAAGTGGCAAGATTCAATTTCTTCCTCATAAATCCTTATAAAGAAAGAAATTAGAAAGAAAAGAACATTCAGGTAATAAAATTTTGAATGATCGAACGCAAAACAAAGTTTTATACTCGTACAATGATTATATTTTTTTCTCATATCCTTGGTTTTTACTGGCTTTAATTTGCCGCCAATGCTATGGCATCGCATATATGCGTAAATATAGTCCTGAGTACAATGTAATCAATTCACTTATCCCTTATCATTTAAATATTTATCACTTTAATGAGAAATAAATATCACTTTGCCAGAAATACACAGGCATTTTTAATAAAGCCTAGATTTATCACATCATCCGTAACATAACCATTAATAAGTAATAACAATAGGAGAGAGTGGATCTCCTTAGGACATGGCCCACCTTGGGACATCTCATTTTTCAGGCGCAATTTTATAGGCTTACTGAATAGAGGCAAAGTATTGAAAAATGCCTTAGAAAGACTAGCTAGAAAACTTCTAAATGTCTTAGAAAGATAACTAAACATCTAGAAATTATTCACTATTCTTTTAGAAGTATTGCAAAATATAAGTCCGTATGCTGTATGAAATCTTTTAAATATGGTTTTTAGTAATCCGATTTTTTGCAACAATCCAACTAGACCAATTCAAGAGACATTACTTATTTTGTCTTGTCTCAGTGTGATTCGTCCATTGGTAGAAGATCGCAGAAACGCCACAGATCCGGATAAGTGGAAACGCTCCTTAAGAAGTAAAGATTCAACACTCTGTTGATCCTTTCACTCTAAAAAAACGTGAACGTTAATGTTTCTCCACTTTAATCCAAACAGCTATTCCTCTTCAAAAATGTAAGATTCTCCAACAAACAGAAAATAACTCGTTTGTAAAGCTACTGATGTGTGTTAAGAGGGAAAAAGATGTTATATACGACAGAGCGCTTGAAAAGGAATGGGAATTCCTTCCCGAAGAATCAAACAGGTGGAAAGTTATGCTGCTCTTATAAGTACTTTCTTGCTGCAGTCAGCAGAGCATGGCATGTTGATCGTCTTCTTCAGGCGTTTCGATATGCTTTTCGCGGAATTCGGGCAACGGGTTTCTGTTGATATATTATAGACATTTTTATGAGGTTACTGTTTTATTACAGCTGTTGTGGAGTGGGAGTTAATAGAAAAGGAAGCTGACAACGACATTTTTAAACTACACAAATACTAACGACATTTTCAGAATATGCCAATGGGAGTGTAGTTTACTCCACTGTTTTGTGAAGTCTGTTTTCGTTTATCATTTACTTTTCGACGATTTTACAAACTCGAGAGTTTCTCAGCAGGTGTGCTCTCATCTTCTTGCTCCTAGTAATTAAGAAACGTCTCAGTATGTCTCACTTTCACGACATTCTTCAAACTCCTTATTTTTTCTGAACCACAAGTGACACAATATTATCCATCGTCACATAAAGATTCATATAGAATTCCCTTTTCGAATATTCGTTAACTCATTCTATACCACATTCCTTTTTAGTGGGGGTGTCCCGTTTCCAGTTAATTTGCAGTCAACTGTAACTTATTAATAAGTGTTTAGCGCCTGTGGTTCCTTATCGCTTAAAAATCTTGAACACGTCCTATTTCTCAGGTGAAAGTCCATTTTCTACATTTAATTATGTTACGAAAATCATGTGATTGTCAATTTATTTACTTTTACGTTTTTATTTTCTTATCGTTAAATAAGTAATAACAAATTTTATTAAAATGTAAATGATCCATACGAAGATTTTACCATTTATTTCACAGAACTAAAGTTGTACTTTGACAATACATAGTATATAGTTGATATTATTGCTGACAATTCAGTGGTGACTCTGTTGTCTCCAGAAATTTACAGCTGATAATCCTTACCATGGATGTTTTCTTCCCATCTAGACACCTAGTAGGTACAAGACACACCGCTTTCAAACTCCCTTTTTGATGGGCAATTTTTATATGTGCTGATTGTGGACCACTTATGCTCCGCGGACCACCGACCGCTGTTCTAGCGTGATCCTTGCAATTTACACCATAGCCTGTTTTGGTTATCAACAGTTAAAAAATAGCTAGGGTGGTTTAAAGTTGGCAGTGCTTACGTTTTAATTTTTATACCACCGAGATCATTAACTATGTAAAACGATCCCTTCAACATGATTCCATTCAACTCTGCTGAAGCATCAGATTAATAGGGCATTTGCGTTAAGCCGTATTCTTTTTCTGCTGTATTACTTCTTTCATCTCAACGCAATCAATCAGGACTAACGAGCATCCTATTTCAAGGGCTACTGAGCGAGTTGTTTTTGGAATACGAACAAGCATCTCCTTTTTGTTTAGAGAGGACTCTGAAATAAAAGCACTGTTCTCTGTGCCGTAATAGCTGAGGGGATCTATCTATAAGGTTCCAAGAAAACATATTCTGCAGATAAAAACGGCACGTGTTTCCGATTTGTTGAAAAAATAAGCAGAAGGTCTGTGATTGAAAGATGTTTGCATCTGTGCAATGGTGAGGTCAATTCTTTTTTAACATTTGGGAGAAATAATGAGTCATCCCCATCTGTTCATTAGGAAAATACGATTAAAGTCTTCTTTGTGCAATTCCGAATTTGCACGCGTTTGATTGATCTTCATTCAAGTCTGCTTTTAAAAAGATTCACTAAAAACGCCCATTTCGTATAGATTATAGTTTGTATCATAATTATTACCAAATTATAAAATCTGCTGCTTCAAATTGAAGTGGGAATAAGTAATTTACTGAAAAGAAAGCTTAAAAAGGTTTTACATAATACATAGTAAAACACATCACAAAGAAGGGAGAAATCTTCTTAGTCATGGTCAGTTAAACTGAAGAATCACCTTATTTCCTAAGGCTATGCTTATTTCAGATACTTATTCGCAACACGAAGTGCGATAAGCTCGCCAAGCTGCCTCATCTTTTTGAAGGTTAATTTCAATATCATGTCCTTGAAATTTCTCTGCCATGTTTGTTTTTGAATCTGCAACACTTCTCAAGAGATTCTCATGCCTATTTTTTTTTTGAAAGAAAGGCCCGTCCGTTTCGGCCATGCTCGGGATGGGCTTTGATTTTATTTTTTTAAGTACCTCAGTGTGCAGAGTGTGCATACAATTTTCTATTCAAAGTAAAAATGGAGAAAACGTCAGGAGAGGTGGAATAAAAGAAGAATAAAAGTGGCATTCACCGAGCAATTTGGAAATAAAAATATGAATGGTCATAAAAAAGGGAGAAAAAAGCGTATAAAAACAAAGCAGATTATATTCCCTATTGTCTTTTGGGTGTCCTTGGAAAATTTATTCCAGTCTGCAGAAAGAATATGGCTGCAATGTCAAGGATACGATTACTTGGATTACTCTATATTCAGTGCCAAATATGGTTTTATATACCTACTAGCTGAACAGCAACCCGATGCGTTGCGCCGAGTGTAGTTTTAGTTCTACAGTTTTTACGATGTATACTTTAATATTATATTTTTAGAGAAGAAAACTATGTAAAAAAGGAAAATTCAATAATTTTCTTACATAACATTCTATCTTTCCAACGTAATTAAATATATGTTTTGACTTAGTTTTATCTGCTGTAGCCACTTGTCCCACATTTCCAGCCTTGCACGTTGGAGTATATATGTTACGGGCAAAGTGATAAATCGGGCATTATTAATAATGCCCGGAGTGGATGGCTGGCAAAGGGATAAATTTCATTGATAAATGGCACTGAATTTATTGCATTGCCCGCCTACTCTTCGGGCATTATTAATAATGCCCGATTTATCACATTGCCCGTAACATATATATTTTTAAAAAGGTTTTCTCAAAATACATTTCTAATTTTGTGTATCAGCAATTACCACAATCGTTCAGGTATCCCAGGCTTCTTTTTCGTATTCCAGTGTTCCCGGTAATTTTTCTTATCACAGTTTTACAATATTTTACCTTTTTTGGTGTTCCCGGTAATCTTTCCTATCCCAGTGTTCCTTGTAATTTTTCCTATCCCGGTGGCCGTTGTTTTTATTTTTCATCTTAATAAAGAAATTAATTTGAAACCTTTTCATAAATATATTATAATCTTAAAATAAAGGAAAATAATGTTAAAACAGTAATAATTTTAATTTATTTTGGTGTTTTCATAACTGAAATTAGTTTTAATAGATATTTATAGGATTTTTACCCATTAAAATATTTAATTTTGAGGTTTTCATCTCATTTACAATAGTGAGTGGGTGAAGCAGATCTACTCTAGTAGAGAAAAATTTAAAAAACATAATACATAATTTGTAAGTCTAGTGAACCGTGTCTTATGAGTTATTCCATAAATATTTTTATTTTAAAGGAAAAAATCTTAAAATAAAGGAAAATAACGCTTGAAAATAAATTATTTGAATTTATTTTGCTATTTGCATAACTGATGGAGTTTTTAAATCGACAATAATCGAGTTTTTCCTGTTAAAAATATTTAATTTGGTGGTTTTCATCTCATTTTTACAACAGTGAGTCAAGCAGATCTACTCTAGTAGAGAAATGGAGAAATAAGCGTAAAAGAGCAGAAAAACGCAAATATCTCGAAAAGTATTTCGTATTTCGGAATGAAAATGGGCGACTCGGCGTCCCTGGGTCATTTGCCGTCTTTTGGTACCTCGGGCGCCCTTCTGCGTTCAGTGGTTTCGGAGGAGATAGAGGGACATACATGCGGACATACGTTTGTTTACTCTCGGATTTTAATAGTATAGATACTTCTTCAAACCACAACAATTGAACTGAGAATATCTTGATTTGTTTTAGTTGATTGAAACTTTATTTGAAAAGCATAATTCATTTTCAGAGGATATATACTTTTGTAATTAATAACTACATTTGTAATTCGAAAATAATGGCACCACATATTTGAATCACTCAGATTAGAGCTGGTGATACAGGGTGATTGAAAAGATTTATTGCATTAGATACTGCAGTATGACAGCTACTTTTAACTAAATTGCATGAGTTTGAGTTTTTGTAACGGGGTGACATAATAAATGCCACTAAATAATGGAGTTAGCGTGTCACTGTTGTAGAAAAGATGATGGGAATGGAAATTCATTAAGGAAAGGAACAGGTGGATGCTATGGGAGCAAGATTGACAGAATTGCCCAAACAGCTCCCAGTAAATCTACCAATAACAGCAAATCCTATCTCCATTCCCTGGAAGTTATTTTACCGTCCCCTTTACTTGTCTTGCTCCCAGTTGCTTCCAGCGGAGCTATTACAAATGTCTACCCGATTCTCTTTTCATGAAGAAGACCCACAGAAAACTGATACACGCTGGTTCATTGGCGGCACTCTTTCTTGACCTAGGAGAGAACTCAAAAACTCGTCACACGATATGACACGTATTACAATTCTGGTGGTGATGTTAATAGTATAGCTGACATACTGCTGTGTTTAATGCAAAAAATTTTTTGATCAACTTTGTTCTATTTATTTGGGATCCATATTGTGGATCTCCCTCGTAAAAGTTAAGGAAGTTTAATACACGATGTACAATGTGAAACCGAGAGTCTGTGCTGTTCCTGAAGAGAAGGTAATTTTAGGGTAGTTCTCACAAGTTATAGACTTGTAAAACCATACCATGCTAAACAGAAGAATAAGATGCCGTTCAAATTCATGGTTTACTCAAATTTTTAGTGTCTGAATTATCTCACATTTATTAATAAAACCAACTCAATTATTGTGTTCGTAAGAGTCAAGTTGAAGGTCTAACTTGGCGATGCTTGAAGATGCCTACTCGCTCGAAGAAAGCAACAGGATCTTTTTTTTTTTTTGCCATCGACACACCTGATCGAGTCCACAATCCCATGATGCCTACGTGCTGCTTTCCATCATTTACCACACGCAAACCCATCACCGGCATGACGTAGCAGCCGACGTCACGTGACCCTGACGCTCATGTGAATCGAACCGTGCTTATGTATGTCAGTGTCACAAGCGCCAGAAAAGAAGAAAGCGATCCCGCAGAGGGAGAAAAGAACAAAGAAAAACGACAAGTCCTTTTGTGTTCCCATCTCTGCTGATTATCATCACGATGGCGGGGATTTGTTTGCCAACCGGTAAGGGACAAACAGGACGAGCGGTCTCCAAAAAACGAGTTGGTGGTGTCTTGGCTGAATGCCCGCGGGAGTGTAAACAAAAGGATTCGAACCCGCCGATGCGGCCAATTGGAACTATTTAGAGGCCTCTTTTCACCCTGCAATTTGGTCATCCGCCCAGTGATAAGTGTGCCAATTACTGGGGCGATTATTCCGAGTGGAATAAGGAGCTGCCTCCTGCGTCTTTGCTTGTTGCCGTTTCGTTTTGCATAAAGAAGATTAGAGGGGATATTCCACTTTCCTTTGAGATTAAGAGAAAAGCATAGCTTTGCAAACTTCAGTATGGGTATCTGATGTTTTGTTGTATGTATTGAGAAAGAAATGCAAGCAATTTTTAAAGGAAAGTTATAGGAAGACCACCTAGATCTTAATGTCCAGAGTACTTATACTTCTTTACTGAAATGACATGGTTTGAGGCCAGTCGACAATTCCAAATGGCTTAAAACCTATGAAAAAATTTCACCCTATAATACAGCATGCCCAGAGAATTGTTCCAATGGCTTCCAGACTTCCAGTGACATTTGAGTACTCTGTCTATATTCCCATACAAGGTTACTGTTAGCGGACATTTTTGATCAATCCTATGAAATCCTTTAAAAATCTAAATTAAAATGGAAAGAGATATGAATGAGATAGACATCTGGTTAGAATTGCTGACAAAGGAACAACCATTGAAAAGTGACCCGTGGATAGACGTAGATCGTGAAAGTGATCAAATTAAAACTAAACAGTCAGAATTTTTGGAGGTTCTTAAAATTTTGAGTGTGTTAAAATGGAAATCAAAAGCAGCGAGAAGATCTGTTGTATGGAGTTTTTGGGAAGTTCAAGGTCCGTACAGACAGCAGGGTTGTACAGTCACCGAAAATTTATGGTTTGAATCTAATGGCGCCTCATCTCATGTAGTATTATTACCAAGAGTATCCCAACTATAATTAATAGAAAATATATGCAAGTTTTCAAAATAAATTTTGCGCAATTTAATGACACATTTTACTTTATAACCATAAATTCATCTCAGTAAAATCTTAAAAAATATATATTGAAAATGATTGCATCAACACGTTAGTGTGCAGTTTCATGCATATCAATCAAATTAATTTCAAAGTTAGGGAAATTCTATGTTTTTACTTCTGAGAACTAGGAGTAAAATTTATCCATACCTCTACCTCATCCATATATCTTCTACTTATTTTGTTTTTACCCCGTTTCATTTTAATTTCATTTCAAGCTCTTCAGACGAGCATTCCGACTTCGTTTCATCAGCCTAATTTTAACCATGGATGAATAAATACGTTATCGAATAATCCAGTCTGATGAAATAATTATAGGTAATGAATGCTAACTAAACCTCAAGGCCAAAGATGATGACTATCAGGTCGCTTTCATTAGCACATAGCTGTCGTCTTTATATTTTTCACGGGAGTATCCTAACCCCCAATTTCCCCGCCATTCCAGAACCTCAGCAGCATCTCGCAATCCGTACCTCTGTAATTGTCTCGTTACCCTTTTCGACGTCTCTGCCTCTCTCTTCTTGACAACACTTTCTCAGCTCTGCCCATCTCCATCAGGACCACACCCAGCTCAGATATCATCCTCGGCTGCAACATCTAGCGCTTTGTTGCAATCCTCACTTGTTGCGAAATGCTTTATCTTGCGTATTAAACTCAACTCCTTTTGTTAGGCATGTTTTTTATTTGTTTTGGCGCTATTGAGTAAAAAAATTAACCATTAAATTCTATTACCATTAAAAAAATAAAATATCCTAAATGAGTTCGAGGGAGCAAAGCCAGTGCCTCCTATAGAGAGAAAACCTTTCAACGGCAACCATAAAAGCTCGTGACGTCATGATGGGTATTCCAACACGGATTTGGCCAAATTGCTAAGTAACCGGTAAGATACTGTGGGTAATCGAAACATGCCTATCAGTACACAAATGAACTCATAGCCAGAAAAAAATCCAAGAGGAGATACTGAAATTTCAGGAGGGTATTGAGTTATGGTTTTCTGTGGTCAATAAAGAAAATTTTCTGACTTTCGGGAGTAGGATGCATCCTAAAATCTTCCCTCCTCTTGGCCTCCACCCAATTCAATAAACATCAGTAAACTTGTCTAAAACCCGCAGAAACATTTGACAGAATAGAATATGTTTCCTATTTAAAAATATCAGTCCTCTGCGCGGATGAAAGCCCTTGTAGGCTCAGACTGTTTCTGCGGGCCGCAGTTTCAGGACTCTATATAAAATCATCAGCATCATTATTCATTCATTTAATCTTGAAATTTTCGTTGACTGCAGAAGTTATCTTTTATCTTTCGATTACCCTTATCATTAGACACCCATCACGCCAGGAGTTGACACGAAGCAAAAGTCAAATGGGGAAAGAACAATAATGATGTCAAAAAAAGGAACAGGTATCACTTGAAAGCAACCGCGGGCTCAGACATATTTTTTCTATTTCATAAGAAGTGTCAAAGTTTGACGGTCGATAAAATCTGGAAGATAAAGTGGTTACGCTTGTTTTTTTGTATGCATTTTGCAGTTGGAGAATGATCTTGATGGGGTAATTTTTTGGTCGTAAAGGTAGAGATTAATGGAGATGGGCACCGCCTGATAGGCCACTAGGCCTGGGCAGAATTTGATTTTATTTGAAAGGTAGAGATCAATGCAATTTTATGACAATATACTAAGTGTCCCCCCTTTTTTTTTTCTCAAAAACCGGGGTTTTCAGAAATGCGTAGCTCAATGGAAGCTCCTTCTCTGTTTTTGACAGACCTAATTTTTTTTACTTGATTGTAAAAAACTATCAAACAATTCAGTATAGTAATTTTATTTAGCATTTTGGTTTGGAGTGTATAAAAATATGATTTTAATTCGATTCTGATCTAGTTTGTGATATCATTTACCCAACAGTTTAGAGTCCTTTGAAACAATCTCATGATTTGCCAAAGAAAGGCAGTAGACAAATATAGACATATTACGTCAATACACGTAGGTTTATTAAAATATATGTACTACAAATATGGGAATACGTCCTTAAAAATAACCAGTTTTAAGAAATTGAAATGAAATTAAATCTAGTAAAAATAATTCAACTAAAAACTCCAGAAAGGCATCAGACGCTTTTCCAAATAAGGTACAGGTAATGACCCTATTAATAACAGCTTGTTTTGTGTAGTATGAAATGTCAGTTCATTAATTACATTCGGCCATTCAGAATATCAGACACCAAAGTTACCTTGAGTGTCAAATTCTGATGTCGAAATTACGGTGCTCATCCTCTGCAGCGTAATCACAGCAGTCTTTAGAAAAACGGAAAGGGTTTCATGAAGCGGGCCTAGAAAATATTACCAAATTTATGCAAATGAACTCTGAAAGCAATGGATGGGGATCCGGTTCAGTCGCAGTGAAGCGTTAAGCCATGCAAATAACAGTGGCGGGTCTGAAAGAAAAGTAAACTTGTTGGTGGAATGGAAATAACAGGGGACACATACATTATTTGGGTGATACATAGGTACTTACTTAAAATATGAAAATTATTTTATGTAGGAAAAATACAAAAAAGATAAGAAAAGAAATAGTACCTTATTATTGTGACACTAGAATGCATGACTTATAAAAAACACAATTAGGATCTGTATGTGTTGTTATAATTAATTTTCTGCATTGGAAAAGTATAAATTTGGCCCCAATATGGTAAATTCAGGTAACATTCTTCATGAATTACTAAGTAAGTTTAGTTTTGAAAAAACATACAGTACATTATGGCAAAAAGGGGATCAATAGTCTCACTATATGCTTTTTCTCTGAAACCACATGCTATTTTGTACTCTGTAATAAAATTGTACTATTCAACTTCTTTAAAAAAAACTTCGTTAAATTCAAATCTATTTAACTGTTACACAAGCCTAAATTAGATTATTAAAATAAATAGTGCCTCCCCTCTTGTTACTATATGTAAGTTGCGTAAAAGTAATGCATCATTTTAGAGGGATTTTACTCTTCTTTGCGCATTATTTATATTTTGAGTTATTTGTTTATTTTAGTTATTTTTTTCCAACCCCAATGAATAAATATAAATATATTTTTTTTTTTGGTGAAATATTTTTAAACGCTGTTTATTAAATATATCTCGCCTCTTAATCAATTTAATCTCTTGAGTTTTTGTGACATAAAATCTGAAATGGAGCTATCGTTTAACCTTTCTCTTGTCGGACAAGCATATTTTTGGATTCCCGTTAGGTATCGTTGCTATCACTGAAAAGTTTTAAAAATCTGATTTACTGCTGTGAGTTAAAACAGGTGGGTTAAAGGATTCCATTGTTTCAGTATCATTTCAAATCTTTTTTAAGTGATAAACAAGCTATTAACTCTTGAGTTAGCTTCCGCATTTAAAAGATACAAGGAGATAGCTGGAGATTGTATCCTAGCAAAGAGTGAAGTTTGAAATGAATCAAAACAGATAAGCATAAGAGTCCTGTTTTAGCATGCACTAAAAGCTAAATTTTGCTTTCTCGATGAATAAACGTTTGTGTGCTATGAATGAAAATTTGTGTATTATGAAATTAAAGAAATCATGTCTAATACTTAAAATATTGTGTTGATATCTGACAAAAAATATGTTTAATGGTTAGAATGATAGAATTTTGTATAAATTTAAAAGTTTAAATAAACTATTAAAACTATGAAAATGAAATGACTTATTCCAAACATTTTTCCAAGAGTATATTTTGTAGTGTTTAATTCTTTTCAAATTTATAGATAGATTGTGTTAACTTCAGACTTTATTTGAATCAAAACGATCGATGGAAAATGTTTTGGTCTTTTGGTCCATTTTTCACTCGCAGTTAGAATTACATTAAAAGTTGCACGACAAAGTTAAGAAGAACAAAAAAGATTCATAGTTTCATTAGTGTTTTAATGTGTTGTGGTTCTGGGGGTAGGTGGACAAAAAACGTCGAAAATATTACGTACATTTCATGAAACTAAATTTACATTTTAAGGCCTGAAATATTAGTGTACTTTTGATGCATAGTAAAGATTTTAAATGATATACAAGTAAAAGTCGTCGATTTAAGATGTCAGATGTTAAATATTAATAATGATACTATACTCGGCAGCAAAATTATTTCCTGCCCCAATGTTTTCACCAACAAACAAAGTAGTTTCCAGCTCAGGTGTCTGAATTCTGAGTGAAATGAAGAACGTCAATTTAAAAATATGATTATTTTGTAAAACCCATGTAGATATAGTGTCATTATAACACGATTTGTTTACTTCCTAGCAACCCAACAGTCTTACTGTATACGCAGTTTCTGCTTATGGTTAGTGACGTCATAGGGTTCGGAAACGCTGTTATCGAGTATAGTAGTATAGAAAACATAATGCGATATCACCAAGTCAACAATGTAATAGGTACCTAATAAACTATTAATATTATCAAATTCATTGTGGGAAATTTTTAATTTTTTGGGTGTGATTCGAGAAAGTTTTTTTTTTTTTTGCTCTAAATCAACTCATACTAATTTTTAGTTACTGTACGTCACGATTTATAAATTGATCTAGAGATGTTTTTACTCAGACAACCTCTTTAATTTAATAAGAAGCTTTCATTTCATCAGTGCCTACGCATTCAATAAAGGTTCAAAGGATTCATTAAATTAGTGGAGCTGGAGATATACGGCCAACAACCTCGTTTTATGAAGATTAATTATGAATCAGGTCTTTGCCTTTTTCAAGTTTTATGGTTCTTTTCGTTTAATAATAAATTTTTCAATGGAAAGCATTGTTATTATAAAAACATTTTTTATAGATGTAGTAATTTATGATTGATTTTGCGATAAGTCTCATGTCTTTCTAGGTCCCTTTCTATTTAATAAATTAAACGTAACTCTTAAATCATCTAATAATAGAACTGAATTTAAAAATGGTCTTTATGATTTTATAGCAAGGCATAACAACATCGAGAAATTATTTAATTTAATCAAATAGAGTCAGCGCAGTTTCGTTGCCAAAGCAAATAAATTATACGTGTAGTGCCATGGACGAGCTATGAGCTCTTTTGGTACTCATAACTATTTTTTTTGTATGTATGTCTGTGTTTGTCTCCCCATTTTTGTCTTTTGTTCTTTATGTATCTTTGTGTTAATAAATTCTATTTTATTTTAATTCTATCCTATTTGTTCGGTAAATAATAACGTAACACATAATAAACATAAATGAATTCCTATATAATAACAGTAGATCCCCATACTTTTAACTTGGTTCAGTGCTAAAAAAATTAGTCTGAAGTTTTATAGTATATCAAATCTACTATTATCCAGTTATATACACTCACAATTATTTGCATATGTGAGAAAGTAAATTTTATCCTCACATCCTTACAAATATAACTTTTTATTTATTCAACAATTCCTACTAATTTCCACAAGGTATATATATTTCTGTGTTAAATGTCTGCCAAAGTAAATCTATTGTAGTTTCTATTTTAGTATTTTTATCTAAAAAAACTGCATACGATAGACTTACATTTTGGCAAGATAGCAATAGTTCTTATTCTATTTAACATGAAAGCTAATTTTTAGGGATCCTGGTTATTGTTTTGCATAATATGCATAATATTTAAAAAAGAGAGATTAAAATGGAAAATCAAAAATTATTTGGGATTTAATTTATGTAATATTAATTTCCATTTATGTACAGAAATTATTTAGCGTTGTAATTAGTGATAAGAAATCTATACACATTTGGGTATAGATACTTATGTATCGCGTACTGTTATGTTTCGTAAAATCAAGATTCAAGTTCTTAAATGTATCGAATATATTTAGGTGCTGATGTGAAGTGCTGTGTTGTTAAAAATAACTATTAAATAAATATTCGATACCGAAAAGTTCTTGATAACTACTGTATCAATACTATAAGCATTGGATTTTTAACTCATTATTTATTGAATAACCTTTAATGAAACATGAAAAACTCTTAAAGAAACAATAGGTTTTAAAATTAGAAAAGAAACAATCCTTGTTTTAAAATTAAATTTTCTTTTGTTTCATTTATACAGGACGATCTCAATTTGTGGTCTTTAGATTTGAAAATACGCCTAGTAGAGTCATAGGAAGTAAAGTTTACTTATAGTAAAGTGACTACACTGAATCCAACGCTCCCAGCGGCGAAATAAGGAAGTATGTAAAAATCTAGTTTATTTGTGTTTTTTTACTAATGATTTTACTGTTTTTATGATTGCTACTGGAATAGTAATGAAACTTCGAAAATCCAGCAAAAATGACTTCTGAAATTCTAAGCAAATTTATCTTCAAAATATTTCTCGGCAAAGGTATATTCTTTTTCACTCTTAAGTTATTTTTTCCCTCTTTTGTTTTCAACGTTGTGAAACGAAGTCAGAGTACCCTCCATTTGCTTCCCTGCAACAAAACCACTCTTGCCATAAAACAACATTTACAGATAACCGTTTCCTTTGCTTTTCTGCTCTATATGAACAAACGCAGTGCAGTGAAACATCATTTACAAATGCGATAATATTTTATCTGCTTTACAACAACCTTACCGTGAAACAACAGTTTAATACCACTATTTGCTCTTCAGGTTTAAGTAATGTGTAAGAAAAAGAGACATTTTTGTTTGTGAGTTGTATCGAAAGGGAGGGGGGGGGGATCTTTTTTGTAACTTATAAAACTAATAAATTTATTTAAAGTGGATTAATACTAGATTAAAAAGATAAATATGGTGGTATTCAATATATATATTTAAACTTTTAAAATGGTTAATTTGAACGCGCTGAAAAGTTAAGAAATATTAAGTGTTCGTGAGCTAGATAAAAGCAAGGGGATATATAGTTGAATCCGCTTATAACGCTCGTATGTTACGAGAACCTAGTTTTAATCAGCAGTTAACAATTATTCGGTATGCAAAATATTTTTTTATATAGTTTCATAAAAGCTAGGGGATATATAGTTGAATCCGATTATAACAAGCTCGTTTATTACGAGAACCTGGTTTTTATCAGCAGTTAACAATTATTCGGTATTAATATTTGATATACGGAACAAAATATGGTTAATACGAGTAAAAATCGTATATAACGAGCAATGATATTTTTGGAATGGATTAAGTTTTTTAAATTTTCTTTTTTATTGCTTTAGACTTGGGCTTTATTAAGAAAAATAGCTTTTTTGTATTGGAGGATTTTTTTCTTTATTTGGTTATTGTTTCTTTTGTTACCAAAGTTGGGTAATTTGGTAAGTTACACCCTCTATCAAATAAAGTTTTCAATATAATATACAGTTATATAATTAAAACTCGAATTAAAGGTGAGGGGGTTCTATGGTATTCGTTAAAAGCTAATTCGACAATCTATAGGAACCATTGCCATATGTACTATTCCACAAATAAAATATTTTTCATAACTTCTATACTATATTTTATATTTTAGTACTATACTAATAATGTCTTTTCCGCGACCTTTGTTTTCTCTGCATGGGGAAAAAAAAGTCCCGTTTTCTTGTAAACATCACCATGAATCATGTGACGTCTGTCACTGAACTTGGATTCTCACCTGGTAAAAGGGAATGCCAGCTGGAAAAGTGAATACAACTTCTTGGTGATGGTGGCGTCAAAAGGGGCTAGGTTGACGTCTTCTAGAATATTTTTTTCCTCAGTGACAAGTCTTCCTTTGAACACTTGTTGGAACGAGAACAAATATTTTGCTAAGTTTTCTTAAAATAATTTTTATGGGTACGCAAAAGTTTATATGGTTTGGGATTATCTCATACTTTTATTTACTTACGTACTAGAGAAAAAAAAATGTATTATTTAGTTTGGGTTTTTGAAACATTTTTTATGCAATGAATAATATCTTTATGATGAGGTGATTCTTCTAACTTACTCAGCTGATAAAAAATAGTTTAGTAAATCAATGCAATTAAAAACTAAAACAAATATTTTTTTTCTAATTGAGAGGCCCTAATTTTAAAATCATTCCAATGTAATAAAAATCATTACTTCAAAAAATTGGATATATTTTCCTAAAATTAGTATATTTGGAGTAGGAAAGACCACACTCTGCTTTCTTAAAAGCTTGTGAGATCCTTTGGTTGTATGGACTGATTAAAGATGAAAATTAAGGAATAGCTGCATGTCTCACCCAAGAAAGTTGCACCCTCAGCTAACGGGGACCCTATTCTCTCTATAGATGTAGTTCATTTGGAATAAGGATTAATATAGGTACTTAAAAATTATATTCACAACATTAAATTATAAATGCTGTAAATACTCAATTTCTGAAAATCTTCTTCGGACGGGTATGATTAAGTCTCAAAAGTTGACACAATTACTTTTAGTTTTTACACCTAAAACTGGATAATTTTTCAGAGACCCAAAATATTTATATTATATCCCATGCTGAGCTGTTCGCAGCAGCCAGTTCGGAAACCACTGCTGTAAGGTATGTCAATTACATTATTTTTTTTCTGTAAGAGATTTCAAATGCCCTCGAAAGAAAAAGTGAAAGCTCTCATCCAGAAAATAATAAAAAAATGTTTTCTTGTTACCATTTTAATTTTTAAAACTATTTAAACTTTTTCTTGTGTTTTTTCTTCAATGAAAGTTCATGTTCTAACGTGCTCGCTCCAATGGACAAGCCTCCTATCTCAAATATGTTTTAAATTTATGTTAACCATACATAATAAATAGAATTTAGAACCCTACTCAGTTTCGTAAGGCAAATGCCAAGTTCTTTATGTCATAAATATCCATTCGAACAACTAAGTACCCACTCAGAATAACATGAGCTATGTCAGCTACAAATTTCACCCGATATTCAAAGCAACTCCTCTCCCAAATGCAATTGACCCCGTTCATCACATGAATGAATAGAATTCACTGTACCCGTGCCGAAATACTGTATCAATAAAACGAACACATTTCGAAGGATCCTAATCGAATTCCGAGAACACTTGAAGAGGAGCTGCAAACGATCAAAGGTTTTAGAATAAATCTCGGTAATTAAGTAATCAGCACGTTCCAAGATGAGAGGGTGATGCCGTCGTGACGAAGGACAAACTAAAGACGTTAACGTCGTTGATCCTTTCAATTAGGGCTAATGCTCGAACGCGCGCTAATTGAGATGGCCATTTGTAGCGGAGTGTTGTTTATCCTTCTCTTGGATTGGATACGTCACGATTGATTCCGATGATGATTTATCGTTTTTCATTATATTCGGCATGATTTGAGTTCAAGGTCTCTGTAACTATTCAATTTTATTTTAGGTGACGTCATTATCAAACAACAACACGATTTTAAGGTTAAAATTTTCACCCTTAGAAATATTGGCATTATTGTAAATTTTAACATCGACATTTTAAATTTTCCATTTCAAATAAAAAAAGACGTAATGTAAGATTAATTAATTTAAATATTGAGAAAAAAATATTAAATAATTCTAATACATGTAATTTTACTAAGCTTGTTTAAAAAAATCTTCTTCAGCCATCTGAAATAATAACAGCAAAAACCTGAGCGTCCTTCATTGTTTACATGTCACAGTTAGGCTTAAGGTTATAGTATAACTGAAAAGAACATTTAAGAAAACTGCATAAAAGACATGCAATTGATACAATTTTGATATTAAATGAAAGATTTGAAGTTTCTAATACAGTTTTTACACTAAAAACTTACTTAAACCGAGGAGCTTTACAAGTGCATGTTCCCATAACAATACCGATGGGACTACACTGATGACGTCAGATCCTAGTTGTAAGGCCTACTCTACAAAGAGTCTTAGGTGAAAGATGGCATGAGTTAAATTGATTTGTAGTTGCGTGGTAGTAAAGAATGGTTTGTGAAACACGGAGACTTATTAATAGTCTGGGTCTAATGGAAAGAGCTAATTTTATCCTCTTAAAAGACATTTTTCTGACTGACCTGACAGATATGACAGTGGAGAAGATGGTTTATTTTGTTCTGAAGACATAAGAAGCATAGTTCGTACTTGTGTCCAATAAAAAGAACACTTTGGTGGGTGTAATTGTTGACACAAGGCCAAATGGAGGGAGAATATATCTGTGAAAATTGCAGTTAAGATTATTATGTGTAATAATTACGGGTATTGCATAAAATTTCCCCTATGTATCGTATGAATTTTGGTTGAACCTCTTCTTCAAACTTATAAATCCGTCATTTAACCCTTTTACAGGTTCATATCGTGAACTTACTATGCCTACAGGTGAAAACAACTTGCAGTAAACATTTAAGTTCATAAAATTTGTTACTAGAAATTTTTTTGTTGCATCTGTAGCTTTGAGTGGAAAAATATTGATAAAAATTTCTTTTTAGTACAAAACTGTCCTGTTTTCTGGGAAAAAATATACAGATGTAAGGGATAATGTGAAAATTTGCGCATTTAAAATATGCAATGCGTAGTATGTTGTTTGATAAATCCTTCGACTATCTAAAAAAAATTTTCTATCTGACCTAAAAATTTGGTTCTACTTAAAAATTTCCGCTATTGAATCTTGTTGCAGTACGTTGACATGCATTGCTGCATATTAACGGAAACATCTGTCGGTTTGGTTCTGATAAGTTTCAAATCTGGGGCAAAGCTGATATTTCTTGCAGACCTAGGCAAAATTATATCAAACGCAAAACTTCTTTGAATGTTTGAATATCATTTAGCGTTACAAGAACTGATAATAAATAGTGACACGTGTTTGGAAAAAAAACCGTGCACATTTTCCCAATGCATTTTCACTTTACTACTTAAATATCATTTGATTATTTAAAAAAGGTGAAACTATGAAGTGCTCTAATTACATTACTTAAGAGAATTTGATTCAATGGGCATATTGATACACGTTCAATACCTCAAAAAACTATCAAGGTTATTAAGGTTACATATTTTCTGAAAGTTGCCTTTACATGCATAAACATTACATCGAAAACCGTTAAATTCTGCAGCAAGTCTATAAATTTTAAAGAAAGAAACTAAATTTTTTTCGTCAAAAATTCCCAAAAATAAATTTTTAAGTAAAGTGTAAAATCTTACTGACGCTATTCTACTTTTAATATAGACCTTTAACTTCCAAAAGCATTGTTACCAAAAGGAGATATATTAAATTTTAAGTAACATTTACCTATTTTTTAAAATAAAGGTTTTTGTTTAAAAATAACCATGGGAACATTTGATACGATGTGGGGTACTTTGATACACTCATGGGCCATTAAAGTTCCCATATTTCCCGATGTTAACAAAAACTGAATTAGTTAAATCCAGTGTCAAAAAAATATTGTAAATGGCCCAAAACTAACCTGTTAATTAATCTCGCATTTTTTTTGTTTTAATTTCTGGATGATTTTCCTCAAAGATGCCTTTGAATTTTATACAACTAATTCAAGAGAAATTACCCCCATGAAAATTGCAACTTACTTCCTTAATTAGATATTTGTTAAAAATTACCATTTGTTAACCTATGTAATTTATATTCAAAAAACAATAATGTAAAAAAGGCTTAGTATCTCTCTCAATAAAAGAACGTTTATTATTTTAGTTTAAAAAAACAGTAATTTATGTCATGATAATCTGAGGATGTTATAGTGTCTTTTTATTAAGGCAAGACAGTAAAAAATTGACTGAAATAGAGGAAAGTAAGTGAATTTCAACTTCTTCTCCTTTATTAAAAACGCAGAAAAATATTTGATTTTTAGATATTCAGTTTTTCCAAAACGTTTGTGCAGCTAAACATTTGGTTTTATATTTAACAGAGTGTGAATAGCATTTAAGTGCAAAGCAAAATAGGTACAATCGTGGTTTTTTTTTGTTAAAATACGACGATGACATTTAAAACCTAGAACCATGGATAACAACTAGACCGAAGATAGTTTTCTCACTACGTTCTGTTGGTTCTGTTAACCACTCTACACGCAATCTTCAAAGCAATTCACGAATGAAAAATATTGCGTGATTTCTAGTTTAAATCGGGGGAAATTCAAATATATATTTTAAAATATTATTCCCTGTATAATCCCTGTATAATCAATTTAAAAAATACAATTCAAATGGAAATTATGAAAAGAGTTTCAAATTTAAAAATTTAAATCCGCAAAAATTTTAAACTTATTAAATGCAATCAGAAGAAATTTATTTAAGTTCATTTTCTTGGACGTAAACAACTTTCTGAAAATTTCAATTCTTTCCTTCATGCCAACATACAGCAGAAGGAATATTAATAATGGGAAAAATGATTTTGTTTTTTTATGAAAATAAACTATTATGCAAAGTTTAATGTAGTAGCTTTAGCTTTTGGTGAAATGGAAATGAACGCGATAACAAATTATAGTTACAATATTTTTGATAAAGTGTGTAAAATAAGAATAAATATTTAACATTTTCCATTTTTCTGAAGAAAGTTATTGCTTTTAATTATTGATTTATGATTTCACATTGAAAATTATGTTTTTTTAACTGTATTAAAGTCTTGTCTTCTATAATGATCAAATACTTAGCATTATGTTATTTTAAATATAATTTTGATAAAACTTCAGATTCATTTAAAAATTTTCAATTAAAGAATTTAAACAAAAAAGCAATTTAAAATTAATAAATCATATTTCAATATTTCATATTTTAATATTTCATATTTTAATATTTCAATTTATTGTAATTTTAATAAAAGAAACTAAAGTTTCTTAACACTTTTAAGGTTTTCTTTAAAACATTCAATTATGTTTGCTACATATCACAGAAATAGGTTCTAGTAATGGTAATCAAAATAAATCTTCTTAGATGTGCTATGTTAATTATAATTAGAAATCGTAACATAATAAAATGAAACCGCTTGCCGAAATTATTTTCACATTTCTCAATCTTTTTTCACAAAAATGTTTTCAAGAACATTTTGGTTTACACTTACAAGTACATGATGGCATCAACATATCCGTTTTAGGCTTATTGCCTCCATTTGACTATGCCGGAAACTCCGGTTTGTTTTTATCACCAGGCCAATAAATTTATCTGGCTTCTCTCCATCTGATAAAACGTATCCCTTCCTTGAAATACAGTAGCAAAGTAATATAAATGAAGGAATTCCTTCAGATGTATACATATAATAAATAATTAATGTTTCCTCTTTTGGATAAACAATTTTTTTTGGATGCTCCTTTCGGGAAATACTACTTGTGGTGAACATAACAGATAGTTTGCATATTTTCTGCATAAAGAAACAATAAATTTTAAAATATAAATGTAAAGAGCTATGGAGAGCTATAAAGATTAAAAAGTTTCTTTGCAAGTATAGAGGAGAGGTAACCTATTTTTAACCTGTGATAATTTTTCTTTGCAGTTGCATAAACTAACTATAAAATACGGATTTGGTTTTTGGGTAATTTTAGAGAACTATGTATAGATAGAGCATCCTATTCGTCGTTTCTTTTCCAGTGGAATTAATGTACGCTTACGAAAAATTGTTTCTAGTGGTTTCTGTGAAATAAATTATTTATGTAAATTCAAGGATATGCTAAAAAGTTTTTAAAACAATAGCTACAAATATGAATTATTTTAATAATAATAATTATGTTCGAAATTGGCCTGTTTGAGTGTAATTTAAATATATTTAATGCTAAAAATAGAACAAAAGAATGGTTATTTCTACTTTTACTAAAGAACATCTCCATTGGAAATATAATCACGGCATGCACAAGCCTCAACCATCTCAACGTGTTGGTTTGATCACGTGGATGACGGTCGGTACTGTGACAGTAGCTCTCTGATTCGTAGTCGAACAGTGAAAATCGTTTGTGCAGCTGTCCACCCTTGGTGTTTCCATGAAATTGAGGACTCTTCCATTTAATGCTTTAGTTTCGTTTGCTGATGCCAGATTTTTATGTACTCCGTTTGGGAGTGTGTTACTCTGGGGAACACTTTCGGTAAAATGAACTGAATGGTATCTTGTGTTGACTGATTAAATCTACTTGATTGTATAGCTATTGTAGTTGCTACTACCCGAATTTGTACCATATTTGTTTCAGTTTATAAGGAAAAGTTAAACATAAATTGGGTACCATCCGTTTTGTCTTTTAAAAAAGACGTTATGGAAATTATGTTTTCAATACCTTGTTTCATACTTTATTTTGTCTCTATTTCACTAAGAAAATTTTGTTTATTTTTATCGATATTTAGTTATAAATTGCGTGTTGGATAATAATACGTTTTCCGTCTCTTCTTGTAAATAAAGAGAAGGTATTTTTTAGTAAGCACATGTAAGGTCAGAAGAATTTGTCTGATAAGTGAAAGAAATTTATTTTTTAGTGAAATAAATAGAAAACTGTAATTCATATCGTAGTTTCATTTAGCCGCAGTATGCATAAAAGTGTTAACATTTTTAACTCGTTTAAAGGAAATCCTCATGTACAAAAGTCAAATGATGGAACATGATAATCATGCCATTTCTTAAAAAACTGGTAAAAAAATCAACAATGAAAATTATTGTTTACAAAAACCTTCGAACATCTTAAACATTTTACTTCCCTTTGAAACTTTTAACGATGTTGTTGTTTCTTATCCTCCACGTGTCTGACGAAGTCAGACCAGTTCCAATATGCTTTTTAATGTGATTATTAGTAACATAAATTATAAAAAACCGTAACAGTAAAAATCATTGATCTTTTCACTCTGTATCAAAAATATATTTTTGCGTTCATTTAGTACTTTGTTTAGAATCAGAATATTATGCAGATTTCCGTACTATCAATAAAAAATCAAGGGGAAATGAATGAACCAACTTTCTTTGAGTACCTGGAAATTTATAAGAATTACGAAATCAGGTTTCTGTAGCCTCCTTTCTTTTGTACCATTATTTTTTTGCCTCCATAAGCTGCGTTTACAGTTATTACTTTAATAAAGTCGTTAATCGGTAAAAATATATCAACTACGCATTTTAATATAGGTTAATAGTATGTTTTATTTCTATTATAATATGGAGAACTTATATTTCTTTTTAATATAAAATTCATTCATTTTCCAAGAAGCATAAGAGTTGAGTAATGTATTTAGATTGTTTCGATTTCGAAGAACATTTATAATTAATACGAATAAACAAACATTAATATTTCAAAGTTCTTTTAAAACTAATATTTATCCAAAATAATCCCTGGAATTCTAGATGTTTCTCCAGATGTATAACTATCTCTTATTTGCTTTCAAAACTTCTTATGATCTCTTGATAAATAAATCCTTTTTTTTCTTCTCTTCATTATCTGAGAAAGACCTAACAATTCTAAATAAGGAGAATGATTCAAGCCTTTTTATGATGATGATAATAATAATAATGTGCTATCAAATTCCCACAAACACCGATTGTAGTTTCTAGACACTTCCGATTGTTTTCATTCGACCGATGTGTTTTAACCAGGTGTACTTTCAATTCACACAGCTAGGAGGCGATACGTTAGTAACGTCAATGGTTCGGAAAAGCCTCTCCTAACCGATAAGAGGACGGGAAATTTTCGCATTGTATCCAGGTGGAAACAGTCACTAAAAGTTATCAGACGTCGACCTCAATAGATAGGACAATATTTTTTAAAAAGTAACATTAAAAGCCCCTAAGAGTTTTCTTAACCCTTTTAAATATCTTTTCTAATATATATGCCTTATAATATTTCCCCCCTTTCGTTATGCAAAAGCTAAATAAAATAATTAATTTTTTAATCATTTGATCCTTATGGTGGAGAGTGGAGACCCATAAGGATATACTTATTTACTATCTTTTATACTGAAAGCGCTTTTAAAACATGACCTTGACCATTATATCCACAAAGTATGCATAAATGTTAATCCAGGAAAACGTAACATTTTTACGAAGAATATATAAAAAATTTATTTTTAATAAGGAAAACAATTCAAAAATGAATTGAAGGGACATTGATTATTTTGATGAATCAAACTTTTGTTGAGTAATTTATTATTTGGATATTTTTATTTAATTATCTCCAATGAATTCATATGGCAGATTAAAATTTATAATTCGAAAACAAAAATCTAACTAAGATCTAAGCAATACCTTAATTAAATTCATAAAAATAAATATATCTACTTTTAAAATTGTAGTTTGTTGAAAAATACATGTAACATAGTATATGTTTTGTGTAAAAATGTTTTCTGAACAGCAAGTTTAAATTTAAAGCTTGTTTATAACAATAAAAGTTTAATTTGTAACAAGTTTTTTGGAAATCATATAAACCTAAAGTAAACAAATAATTTGTGGTTGAACAACTATTCCCTTTTTATGGATACAAACAAAAATAATGTGTAATAAACATTTGTTAATGTTTATTGTGAAGTTGTAGAAATTTAATTTTAAATTCTTATAAAACGTTTAGGTATTAATTAAAAATTTTCAATGTAATTTTTTTAAATAGAAAATAGAGTTTTAATAGCTTTTATTCACTGAGCGGTGTTATTATGCTAATATATTATGCTAACTAATTTAATCCTCTTAGTTAGAAAAATGTATAAAATAAATGAAATTTAAATTGAAGTAAACAATACAATTTAGTTCATGAAATATTTGAAGCATTACGTTAGTGTTAGTATCATTAAATAACGAATCAAACCACTTTTATTTTACTGAACTTTAAAATCATAAGAAAGTATTTATTACAATAAATAGGTACGCATGTGGGGGATGTATCTTTCCCAAAATATTATTTTACGAATGCGACTGAATAAAATCAGTATTGTGTTCTTACTTTTGCATGGAACAATAAGTAATAGCTTAAAGTATTTTATAAAACGAAACGGTAATTATAGAAAAGAACTTTTCGAAACACGATATCAGGTTATAATTTATATAGTAATTACAAAATCTTTTACTTTTTTATTATTAACATACTATTGTACGTTTGTTAAATCCCAAACTGAACTTCTCACGACACTTCAAGTTTTTTAGTGTATTTATAGCTTTCCTTATGTTTGTTCAAGCTTCTCAATCTGTATAAAACAAAAAGAAATTTAATGCGAAAATAGCATTGAAGACTTCTTCGAAAATACTCCTGAGCATCAATGCAGTAAAATTAATTTTTCATTATAGTAGTATTTTATCCTTTTCGAGCAATTTCTTTAAATTTACCAATGATGTGCTTTACCAAATTCAACAGTTTTTGACAAATTTTAGACCCTTTTTAATAGCTAATGGTTTCAGCCATAAACTAGCATAGAAAAAGCTTTTTTTTTTTTTTTTTTGAAGAAAAAAAAAAGAAGCCAATTAAATATAAATTCAAAAATATTTTTGTAAAAAGTGAGTTAACCTTCTCCAGTTTTCCTTTCTATTTAGTTCATCTTGGTAATGTTGATGTCAATGCTGTATCTCAATGGTGCTTTCTTTCTCACATTCAATTACTCCTTAACACGCTTAATGGGGTTGAAATTGGTTAAATTGACTGCATTTTGGAGGCCATTTATTTTCTCCCACCCTCTTGAGAGAGATTAACATCAAACTAACACGAGTCTGACTTCAACAATCCATTAACAGCTTTGCTTGGATGCTTTTCGGATAGAAAGGGTTGTATGCTTTGTTATCATTACCTACCACAACTCATTCTATTTTTCAGTACAATTATTATTTTAAGGTCCCTAGTGAATTATGACTTTCATCTACACATGCTTGTTAACATAATATTTATTTAAGAGGAATTATCTTTAGTTTTTTAAAATATGCTTTAGCAGGAATGCTATGATTTAGCAACTTACTGTGTAATTACATTACTTTTGCACCTCGAGTTAAGTTTCACAAGATGATAAAAAAAATTTTATACTATGTATCTTTGTATGAAATATTTTTAGAAAACATTTTAGATACATTAGTTTTCTATTCTTAATTAATAATTATTTAATAATTGTATAAAAAACGTTACTTCATTCAACCCCCCCCCACTTACTATAAATCTTTTACTATTTCACAAAAATAAATAAAGTGTTCATTGCTCTGTAATATCTATCAAATGAAGATTTTTATTGATTCCTAATGACTAATGAACAATTTTAAAAACCCTAGTTTTGGTTAGAATTAGAATTTTAAAAAATATGGACAGTTAAAAGGAAATATTGATTGCTCTATTCATAGTCATTTTATTGTTCTTGTTATTTATACTTTTTTCCAGAAAGAAGTTACGATTTTTATTACATAAAAATGTATTATATTTCCCAGCTTCAGTTTTTATTGCTTCGGCAGTGCATCAGTTAAAGTTCTTTCTCTAATATTAATTTCTCCGTCATTAATATACATAATTTGTGGAACATTTTATGGTTTGCATAAAGTCAGTGCTGAGATTGGGGATGGAAGAAATCTTTGAACTGTTCCCTGAAATATTTGGGTCGTCTCTTAGAAAAATGAGGTTTTAGGACGAATGATATTTTTTTCCAACAACACCACTCGAAAGTGACTGTTTTTTATAAATCTTGAAAGTGAAAATCTTCCTAAACGGTAAACAAACTGGAAAGTTTGTTAAGTATGATCAATGATAATGAGAGACAAAAAAACTTTTTACAGTGTTATTATTTATTCCACTGTGCTCTAGGATAGGAGATTCTAGAAGTCTAACTCTTTAGAGATGGCAAGAGGGAATTAGTCTGAGGTGTAGGTGAATCAACTCAACATTTAAAAAAGTGATAAAAAGTGATAATCAGTACCCCAAAGCGATTGACCTTTTTTAAAGTGGTAACCAATCACCACTTAAAGTTGCATTACGTGACACCACTCCAGCTCTTGAAAGTATCTCATTATTAGATAAAAGATGCAACACTGCTGTGTTGTAATATTCATCTCAAATTTTCGCTCTATCTGAGAGAGTCACACCTGCGATTCAGCAGCAGGCCATGTATGTATTAATCGGACACACATCAGCACTTCAGTTCCATTGCCGAAGGCCAAACGATCTCTGATACATCCATTGCATCAAAACACAGAAAACGGATGGCAACCGTGTGACTAGTGACGTCACACACATGCGGGTGGAATTTGTTTAATCAGCCTTGTTGAGCTTTTGCTGTATAATCAAGTTAGAATGTATACGATGTACACGTATGTTGCTTTTAGAAAAGTGCTTGAATGAAATATATGGATCCTCGCATTTTAATTTACTGATGGAGAATTTTATCGCTCTCAGCAAGAATGGGAGCATGTTATTCCGCTGCGTACTGTATCAAGTTTTAATTGAGTTTTTTTTTATTAAATACGCGTAGATTGGAATTTCGAAAAGATAAGCATTTTTAAAGGGTTTAGTTTTCTCGATGCTCACGTTTCTCATGCGTTATAGACTTCTATAAAACAATGACAGCTATCGACGTCGTTTTAGAAAATGTTGAAAAACCGTTTTTTTTAAGTTGGTAAAGTATGATTAGATTGCTTTTTCAATATTCACGCTTTCAAACTACTCTTTAACTTTATTTTTATTGGTTTATAAAATGAAACATACTTTTAAAGATACCCTGAAGATAAACTCATTGGCGCAACAGCCCTAGTGGGCCAAGGCCTACGATGCCCATCTTCGTTCTCTTGACCGTGGGGCCCTGGGGTGTCAGTCTCAAGACCCCCAGTGTTTAGTTCCCAAGCGCGCTTGGTCCTCAGATACCTGAAGACCCTGAAGATACCAGTCATAAATTTCACAAATATATTTTTAGTTTATGATGAAACCTGCTGCAAATTCCCTCACTCTTATTTACTAACACCCCACTCTATTCATTTGATAAATATACATTTAATCTTATAATATCTCATTATTTGCATAGCCAAATCCCCGCTCATAAAGAATTTTTCCTATTTGTATAAACAACCCATGTTATAGGTTCATGGCTCATGTTATATAAATATCTCCATTTGCTTTCTGCATCAAAAACGGATAACATTCATTGCGACCAAATCGAAGTAAGATTCCGCACCATTGGTCGCACAGATTCCGTGAGACACCTTCTGTGCCTGGGGACATCCTGTTTTGCTCATCCTTCGTCAAGCGAAGCATATGGTCTAGTGACCGTGTCACACGCTTGTGGGAGTGTGTCTGCTCCACCGCTTTAACTGTCCCTTGATGGTGAGAAAAGATACGACAATTAGGAGATGGTGTGGGATTGGAAGGAATCCTAATTGGTCTTTTAAAGTGGAAATGTAGCGGTTAACTCTCAAGGCTGGAAAAAAGTACCCAAAATCCGTTCTCTGCATTAAATGTCACTGAAGTCTACGAAGCAGTTTACAAAATTTTTTAACACCAATGAGAAAAAAAAATCGGTGTTTTTTTTAACTTTTTGCTCAGGTTGCTTTTCTTGAAGGAGCAACTTTAAACAAATATACTAAATAGAAGCCAATCCCCAATTCCTCCTGAGTGCTTTAGAAAGTTCACAAGCAAGAAACTTTACCCCCAGCATCATTTCATCAAATTACTTTTAATTTAATTATTAGGTGATTACTTCTCTCCGTATGACATAAATTGCAATGCGACCACAGCATTTTTGGTATTTCTTTTATGTAGCCTTAGCAAAAATACTAAAAAAGGACACCTAGTTAAGACGTTATTTTTAAGAATTAATACTAGATTCTAAATCCTTTTATCTTTCAAACAGCCTCAGAAGAAAGAAAGCTAAACAAAATTGAAAGTTTTCTTTGATTTCCCCATTAAAGAATAGAAGATGGTTTTAACACACAAAAGTTTTGTCGATGAATAAATTATTTGTGTTTATTCTTATTAATTTATATTCAAACAAATGTGATCAATGTGTCCTTTAAAAAATACTTGAACAAAAAAATAATTTATGAAGTATATAACCACACATTTATACTCATCCAATTAAGCTTTTCAAATTCGCCATAATTCAATAACAATGTAACCGAATTTTTTAACAACAAAAGTTGAAAAACATATAGTTATTAAGAAAAGTTTGTAACCCTGTGCTTCAAAAACTCAACTCTTTCATATTAATAGTGCTTTATCAGTCATTAGTAATGAATTACTGACATACATGTGTGGTATACATTGCCTACTCAACCCAGGCGCGGATTCAAGCCCTCCTCGGGCTGAAAAAGAAAGGGAAAGAAGGGGAAAAAGAGATAAAAGGTGTAAAAAAGGGAGAAAAAAGGAAAGTAGATTCTGAAAGGCCAAAAATTTTTACTGTTTTTTAGGCCCTTTTAAAAGTCCAGGGGATCACTTTGTTCAGACTTTTTCGTTCATTTGGTGCTTGTGCTGATCAACAATTAGTTATTTAGGGTCAAAATGCCCACAATTTTCTGGGAAAGAAATTTTATGGGGGATCTAGAGAGATCTTTATAGAAAAAAATGTAAAATTTTGTCTATTTGCGTCCAAAGGTAGAGGGAGGGGATCCTCAAAAAGTGCCCTCCTCATCTTGGAGCCCAGCTGGATTCGCAGCTGACTCAACCAACACACATTCATCACAAAAGGAAATAACAATAAGGCTGGGCGCGCACGAGTGACTAAAGTCACGGCGACCAGGATTACTAGTATCAAAAATATCATTAGAAAACAATAGAGCATTTTCAATCACATGACTTTACCTAACAACGGCCTTAGAAACGTTGTTTTTATCCTCCAGTGATGTCATGTGCGAATGCTTCTATTGGATGCTTCTAGTTCCCGCCCCTAACAACAGCCTTAGCAACGTTGTTTTTGTCTTTGTCACCGTGACAAATGTCGCCCGTGCGCGCTCGCCCTACTACATTTTTCAGATGATTTCCCATCATTGCCTTTACCTTTACTTGAGTGTGAAAGTTTCAGGGAAATCTACTAGTATTTGTTCAGTCGATTGCTGTGGATTGGATCTATTCCACTTAATTTGCAGATATACTTGTGGTGAAGGGTGGAACCGATACTTTTATCTCGAGATGTTTTAGGTATCGGTACTTGGGTATTAAATCATTTAATAAATGATTTTGAAATGCTTTTAGAAATCGATGTTTGGATATCAATCAGGCTAACTCTGCCTTAAAAGCCTTTAAATTTTAAAACAAATATTAATTACTGGAGGAGATTGTATATAATTTACTTAGACGCTCTATTACATACATAAATAGATATTAATTGCCGAGAAAATTGTGGAAGGCCACAAAAACTTTTCACTAAAAAGCTACCGGTCCACTTACAATATTGATCACTAAAGGAATCGTGGCCCTTTCAAGTGAAAAATTTTAAAAACAAAAAAGAAACATATTTGTTAATTGAAATTTAAATCATTATAATTTTACAAAATTAATGAAATTAGCTCATAATTAATTTTTTACCGAATTCTTGAATTTAGCTAACACTTACAACGCTCCAGTATGACACTGTCCCCATATCTGCGAAATCAAGTATAAAACCCTATTACGAAACACTTTTTACCGAGCTAACCGCAAAGCTTGATCTTGAGAAGGTAGGAAAAGCTCTATTTGTATTCCGAATGAGATAAAAATGACGTCTTTTTCATAGTTACATAGCGAAACTTTCGATATTAATATTTGAAGCACATCCTTCGTGAGGACTTTAGATAAGATAGTTGAGAATAGAAGGTATATAGCGTGCTGAAATCTCTTCAGATAAAAGTCTCATTTTTTATACAGTTTATCGTAGTCTGGTGCCGACAAGAGCTTCGAAATATTGCACATTGGCCTAGTTTGCCTGTACTTAAAACTAAACTGTTCCCTTTTTGGAAAGATACATACAGTGGGTTTTCGCAAGCTTGGACATCCCACGATAAAAAGGAAGTGCTTGAACGCGAAATAAAAAAATATCTTTCAAGGTCTAGATAGGAAGTATCTTCAAATTTCGAAGATTTCTCTTTTCTTAGCAATGTCTTCGGCTCGTTAAGATATCTACTAAAGAAAATTTTCGCGTGTTTTAAGAAAGTGTGTTTTAAACTGAGAGTATTACTTTAAAGTCTTAAAGATAACTTGATAGGCATACCTAAAATCTCTGCTTTATTTGGATGGGGATATTCTTATTATTCATAATTAATTTTTTAAGTTATTTTAAAGATAATTTTCCGGTTAAGAGAGTTACGGATTATCGAGGTTGTACTGTATTATCTCTAACCCGTTTTTGGGAGATTCATAATGAGTTTTTTCATTCAACTACCTCAGCCCAACATTACTCTAATGACCTATATTCTATCCTAAATAGTATATCCTCACATAGTACTTGGAGTCGGATTATTGGTTAAATCTATATTGGGCATAACTTAACTAACTCAAGGTGTCAAGCAATGAGCAATGAGGAAAAAATCACTTTTGAGACCTTCATTTATCCTATTATTTATTAATTTTCCAACTTTTGACGCCATCAAACTAAAGTTTAAAATGTCTTTGAACTTAATAATTTTTCATTTGCCTTATTTTATGATGGGTTATTGACAAATCAATTCAACAAGTATGTTTAGAAACTATATTGTTCGGTAGATAAAACTAGTTTGTTTATGGTGGCAGCAAACTGAGTTATTCGACCCCAGGGATGTTAAGGGGCTCATGCTCACTAAGGTGATAAATAAAAAATAAGTACTTCACTGCCTTTAAATCAGTGATCATTATTGTAGTTTTTAATAGCAAAAAATTGTGAATGAAATATTTGCTTTTGTAAATAATGAGATGGTTGTTTGCTAATCCATTGATCTTGAGTTACTTCAATCGAAATTCAAAAATTGTTATTTTCGTTCACAGACTCCTATTAGGCTAAATAAGAGTTTTACATAAATTTAGATTACATAAATTTGTTACTGTGTAAAAATTCTTAAACGAACAGAATTACTAATTATTTTTGTCACGGAAAAAATAAATGAAGTATTAAAAATGCAGGTTTTAGAAAGGTTTTATTTTCAAAATGGTACTTGAACTTTTTTATAGTTATACATGTCATGGAATGATAGGGAACGTACCCATACTACGCGACCTATTTTTTACTATTTTTGACCCCCTCCCCCCCCCCCCTTGGTGACCACCCGTAGTATATGACAAGACCCCCCTCCCCCTCAAATTTTCACGTAGTAGTACATGAATACGGTTTTCAATCATTTTTAGCAAACAGAAAGTGAAAAAAAAGTTAATTTGGCTTAATTTGTCTTTATTACTACAGCGATTCCTCTTGACGCCAAGAGTACGTGCATACAAGTGGAAAATATATTATCAAGAAGAAAAAACTAAAAAAAGTTATTCTAACAGTAACTTAATTTACAAAAACAAGCCCTTTTTTTCTTTATTTTTTGACTACGTGACGAAACCCTAAGCCCCCCCCTCCCCCCTGTGGCCAAGCGTGGTATTTTGAAGACCCCCTCCCCCCCTTAAATAGGTCACGTAGTATGGGTATGTTCCCTTATTTGCTTTTACTTGCAATTTTAAAGTCAACGAATATTATTTGCCTTTACAGAGTGTTGAAGTTCATTACTTGTGCTGGTGTGAAATTTTCTTATCCTGAATAAAGCCTTTGAGGCTACTGTGAACTAATAGTACCAAAATTACGAAATTTGGGTAAATTACATTTTAAGTTTTACTCAAAAAAAGGCGGTGGTTCCAAAAAGTTCGAAATTTTGTGGCAATTTACTCTCAAGAGCTGCTCACGATATGAAAATTGGGTCATCTTGGGGCAACCTTGAAATTTTAACAGGGTACTATTGATTTTTGGATTTAGTTTTATAAATGGGAAGTTTGTTCCTTGTTTGAATTCGCATCACCATGGTGACAGTCTGCTCGATGAGGAAATTATGGGCCATTGTTTTTATTTGGACACGAGGAGTTTTCAGAATCAAACAATTATTGCACGCGCGTTTACTATAGAAAATAGTGACCTACTTATTGTGTTAGTTATCTACCCATACTAATGTGCACGTGGGTGAATCATTTTCAAAGAAATGAGGAAAAATTCACTTTTGAGACCTTCATTTATTCTATTTATTAATTTTCCAACTTTTGACGCCCTCTACTGCATTAAACTTAAGTTTAAAATGTTTTTGAAATTTATAACTTTTCATTTGGATTATTTTATGGTGGCAACCAATTCTGAGAGTTTGATTGAAGGTAAATTTTCCGGCATTCCCGTTGGATTGTTACCATTTATTAATTTATATTAATTTAAAAATTTTCTGTGTTGGTATTAATGTTAAGAACTCTACAAAATGTCAAAAATACAAAGATATAATCAGAGTGCGAGCCCCTTGTTGATTTGATGACATAAAGCAACCTATAAAACTAATTTTGGGATTTAAAATTTTCAGTGTAAGACAGTAAAAAATAATTTTTAAGGATTTTAAATTTTAAAAATTCAATCCTAGTAATGCACCTGTAATTAATTACAGGTGCATTACTAGGATTCTTCGGAATTTAAAATGATGTGTAGTTTTAAAATTATCAAACAACGAGTCTAGTACAATTGAGGTTTGTAATTTGATCACTTCTTATCTAAAGTTTTGGCGTGGGAATCTTTTATGTCATTAATTGGGTCCGGGTTATTATTTTTCTCCATTCATTTTAGAGAAGTTTTAGTTAAGGCTGTTAGGGCGTTTTCATACATTAAAATGGAAATTCTGTGTTTTATTTCCAGAGACTATAAACGGTGATGTATTTGAAAAATATATTCGAACAATAATCACTCTAAATAATATCTCCTGCATGTTAATCAAACAATAAGTTACCTACCTAGTTAAGTTACCTGATGACGTTTTCTGAATTGACTGAAACCTGTAAACCAAGTTCCACTGGAAAACATTTTATAATTTGAGAAAACAACCGTCTTTATTTGACAAACAACCTTGCCAAGGTCTTCAGTGTATCATGTTTACTGAAATATTAACCATTCCATTTCCTATATGCATTAAACTACAATTACGCCCATGTCATGACAGTGTTTATGCTCAGTGTCTTACTTTTTATCATTACCTTCAGTTTCTTAAACAACTCTTTACCACACTTTTTTTCTCTCCGCGAATTAGTTGATCTCATTTGAGAATCTTAACTATTTGGCTTTTATCCAACTCATTCATACTAAAACATTTCACACTAAGTAGTAACCTTCATACATTGACCACCAACGCCCACAAACTTAAATCTTAGTTTTTAAGGACATTAATCGACCCTCAATTAAAGCGTGAAAACACATTATACCTTGTTCCTAAAAACTGATTAATTTGTATCTCAATTATGACTATCAAACAATCGAAAAAAAACGAGGCCTAAAATTTTCCTCTTAATCACTTAATTATTCTCTCGTTATAAGTAATGCAGGTAAAAGCCCACAGTGCTAGGTACGGGATGGCTAATCATAATTTTATCAGCATTTCACTCCATCAATTAAACTCGTTTTAAACTTTCTACTGCGACGACTGGGTTTGTTGATGCCAGCGTGTTGCCAACTTCTTTTTCCTTAATTAACCTGGAAACCTTGATCCACTGGAGGTTTGTTCACCCATTCATGAGTAAACAGTTCCTTTTTCTTTCTTCCTCTGCGATTTTTCCTCTTCACGTCTACATCTTCTTTTGGTTCTCTTTGATGCCCTTGGAATCTGTTCCGTGCGGTTTTGAGCTGTGTGGTGATCCATCTCGGTAGATAAGTATCGCGAGTCCTGTCCGGTTTCTTTGCATATTATCTACTGAGAGGAGCCACCGAAAAGAAAGAATAACTAACCGCTGCAAGTGTTTAAACGGGTCATTTTGGGCGCATGAGATCCACTTTTACCTGATAATTATATGCGATGTTTAAATGTATGTGTTACAGTAAATAAGGGATTGACGCTTTTTCTTTCACTGTTCTCTAAATTTTACTTTTGCCATTCACACTCTTTACTCTGAATAATGATTTAAAACAGGCCAGAGAACAACTTTAATTGTGATGCTGGCCGAGATTTAAATTGTCCAGCCACTATTGCTAGCTTTTTATGATGTACGAGAAATTATAAATAATGGAAGGACAGAAAGAGTCATTGATGTGCTTCCACAAAACACGTTTGTGCATTATAATTTCAGTTTAATACTTCATTTTACAAATTCTTCTTCAAATCTTATCATATTATATTGACTTACAAAAACAATATATCTCTCTATATGAGGTAAGTTGTGCAGCAGGCCAGATTTAAAAACAGCTTTTTTTTAAAGTTGAAAGATAGCTAAAACTTATTGATCAATTGTCAATAAACAGTAAAAATTTTTAAGAAAACATATTTCATCAAGATTAAATTATATATATCCGTAGCCTATATTTTTCAACAAAGAGTTAAGTACTAAATAAGTACCGCAAATTCTAGCGAACACTTTTTTCACTGACTTTTTGTCCACCCTGTATTAGGATACAAAGAAAGAAATCCTTCTGATTTTTCTATTACTCAATACTGCAATTTTGAGGTGGGCACTAAATGAGCTTCATAAAAGGTTAGGATAAACACTGTACTTAAGATAAAAGAAATTTCGCTTACTCAAATAATGCATATTGGGTCATACTTTAAATAAAATCATAAAAAAACCTGAACTATGTATATCTGTGAAAAAAGTGTTCGCTAGAATGCCCACCCTGTAGATTTAATTTTCAGTCATATTCAGGTAAATTTGTACATTTTAAAAATGCAAAATTCAGAAAAAGCAGTTATAAATTATGTGAAACCAAAGAAAAATTTTAATTTAGTTACTTTAACTCTGATATTGTTTTGTAAAATTGTGCAGTTTAAATAAAAAACCTCTCTTATGTACGCGCTTTACCATTATATTTTTTTACCAAATTACTTGAGATATAATATGCTCTACATTATTTACCAGAGGCCAGACGAGCCGGTTGTGGCTCAGTGGTTAAAGCCTTGGCTCTGTGGTTAGGAAGTTCACGAGTTCGAGCCTAGGTAAAACCAATATGGAAAAAATAAAATAATTCAAAATTCTGTAATTGGGCTATATTCTGGTAAATGGCATGGTGGTGTGTGATGATGTACCTGGTCCTTCTGGACTGAATGTGATCGCATGGGGCCCATTAAGCGAAAGCCGGGGGACTTCTTTCTCCCTCCTAAACAGGAGCATTCAGTCCTTTTAAGGTTGGACCAGGTACATCGAGCCAATGAATTTTGCCATTTTTGGTGGCAACTAATTAGCATTTATCTTTCTGCGCAACATGCGCAATGACATGCGCCTTTGGGCAATCACGTGAGGGGGGCGTGAATGCAAGCACTTTCAGACACGTGTTGGCTCATTTCGAAGCCAGAAGAGGTGCTGAAAGCGTGTTGCTGTTTTTAGGTTAGTCCCACTCTTTTTTTGATGCTTATTATTGATTGCAAAGTATTTTGTTCAATTTTCTATAAACTTTTTAACACATGTCTGAGTAGGTCTACATACAGGTTTAAATATATTTTTTTCATCCAAGAGCTTTTGTATGTTTAACTTGCAAGTTTTAACTATCAAACAAGTTTTCTGCCAATGGCCTAATATAAACAAGGCAACTTTCATTTAAACTCCTTTATGAAGATCCTCCTTTATTTAAGTATTGAATTCTTCTTCATAATTGAATGCTATTAAATAACTCAAACTATACTTACTTTGAAACCTTTAATAACAGTTTCAAGATTACGACAGTAAGACTTTATAGCGTGTAAATGATAGTGATCAATAAAATCGATCAGTACGATTATTCCTTATTGCTGTGATGGACGTTGTTACTATTTGTGTCTTTTCAGTATTGAATTTGAAGCTTATAGAAATATTAGTATAATAAAACAACGTAATTTTTGAATTTGTTTTCTACCTGTTAATGATTCGATTACTAATTGAAGTATGAAATTTATTTATTAATTAATTTGAAAGCTAGTGTCTTGGAATACATTTCATGCTCAACGAGTGCTGATGAATCACCATGTTCGAGTGGATGATTCCTATGTTTGGCTCAAAACCGTATCGTTTATATGATCGAAATATTCGTTGTATTCTTTTTAAATGGGAGGTAACGTCACCAGAGTTCCAGTTAACCCCACATGTATTTAAACTTTATTTTTTTAAGTTAAGTAACTAAAAGCTATGAGTTATTAAATGTTGTAAGTATAATTTATATTAAAGATTTTCAAAGATAACTACAAAATCACTTAAAATTCATTGAAAGTCAGACTAACTCGTAACTATGTATAAAATAATAAAATATGCCAATTACAGTCGACTTCGCTTAGTATGATCATGGTTGATGTTATCGAAATTGACTGGTCGCGATCACTCCTATTTAGCTTAACGCAAAATCTATCGTTTTATGTTATCAATATATCGTTTAATATTGTCAAAATTTGGTGAAATCCTCTAAAAACCTACTTTTTTCCCTTTTGAAGATCAATTTTAACACAAACATACAAAATTTGTCATTAATTTAAGATTATTTAAGTTGCAAAATACACTAAAAATAGTTTCAAATACTTCAATTAGGACTATAAAATGTAACTCAGTGTTTGTATTAAAATCTCTACTATTTGCCGTGATTGTATAGATTGAAAGTCATAATATGTGTTTATATTTATAGGTATGTGAAATTTGTGATCTGAGGAATGTTTTGCGATCTGATTGATCGAAGAAGCCTCCATTAAATTTTCTTGAGTTTTAATAAAAAAATTTTTTTTTTCTTATGTACGTATGTATTTTCAGGAAATGTATCGGGAATCTGGAAAATCTCCTAGAAGACGTTTAGACGTCGTGAGTATTTTCAGTATAAATTTGTTTTTAATTGTAGCTAAGATGTTGGTTTAAATTAATACACATGTTAAGCATGAAAGTTCAAAATTTCTGGTTTAATATTAAAGTTTTTTCAGAATTGCTAAAATTCCTATATGGGATGTATATTAAGCTAGCTTAATGGTATTATTTCCTGGTTAAAATTCTTTGATTTTATACGTGTAACTTAACTTGAGGTAAAATTAATCTGAAATAACCCAGTAAAATTGTAATTTTGATCATTGCCTACAAGATCAAGTTACATTAAGAAAAGTAAAACAAATTTGAAATTATGCGTCTAGTTTTTCTCCTCTTGAGTAACTTCCATGATAGTTTTCATTGGAAACTTTAAAGCCATTTTAACTATGTATGAAGCCAATTACCTAATTTAAAGTGTACTTAGTTGAGGTAGATGTATTTTATTCTCATTGTTCTGGCATAAATTTAACAACTTAAAACCAGAAAACATTGTAGAATTTTTCATATTTTAGGCAAGTTGCTAAATTGTAGCAAATTTTATGTGTTTTGATAAATAAAGACAAGTTTTCTCGAAAAATGCATTTTTATTTTTGTAGCACAAGACATGAGGACAGAACACTGCAAGGTAGACAACAGAAAGGGCGACCTCAAAAGGGGACGCTCACAGATCCAACAATCTTTCATACGCAAAAGTGGAAGGATCCCAACTTGTAAACAAACAAAAGTCTGTTTACCAGTAGGGACTTCCAGTGTTTCCCTCTAGCGGTGAATTCCAACCAATACTTAGCACTTTTAATAAAACTTCTAATTAGAGACTTAGTCCTGAAGTGTTAGCTTACAAATTGGATGTCTAATCAGGTCACAATAATAGTCAGCTTAGTACATAGAATGAGACTAAGTAGCTACAAACTAATTAGGATTCGAAGTTTAACTTCTAATTAGTTGGAGCTACTAAATCTTACCACTCACTAATTACTGCGTAGAACTAGTTAGGACAAAGAAGGCTACGTGATTTAGGCAGGCGCCGATCCAGCAGGTCTCCAAGGGGAGGGCACTTTTTGAGGATAACCCTCTACTTTTGCACGCAAAATAGACTAAATTTAAATTAAAGATCTCCCTAAAGAAAGCGAAACTATTTTTGAACCTATGATCGGGATCTGAACCTTGTAACTGTCTTTTAAGAACGCAAATTTTTTAGGGGGTCTGGGGATCCTCCCCTAGAAGGTCTTTCAAAATCTACTTTATTTTTTACGCCTTTTCTCTCTTTTTCCTATCTTTCCCTTTCTTTTTCAGCCCAAGGAGGGGGCATTTTCCGAAGTGCCCCCCATTGAATCCGCGCCTGGTTGAAATGTATTTTGAAATATTAAAAAGCCGTCTTAACCATTTTGTTACCGGCTAATCAATTATTTTTCTAGTAGGGGCACAACACTCCTATCTCTATAATGAGTTATATGAACTCAATTTGTTGTCAACAATTTGTTTCATGTCAAAAGTCTTAGCATCCTTCAGTCTTAGGGATTTTTAAGGCAATAAAAAATTTAGTTCAAAATTATGATAATAGTTTATGGAACTTTCAAAAGTGTATCGACTTTTTACCCACCCATGAATAAAGTTATGGAATGGTTGGTTGTCCTTCATACACACTCAAATTCATAAAATTAGAAAAAGCCTCGAACCGGAAATTTTACAAACAAATAAAAAATAGCATTGAAAATAAATTCAACAAACATATATTTTTAAAATTAAAAAAAATGTTCTTTTTATTAGATAAAAGTTTTTTTTTTTTAAGCTATAGTCAGGTTGTATATGAAATTCAAATTTAAAAAATAATCTGTTAAGATCGATGCATTTTTTAAGCTTAACAAAACTGGAGTGATTCAAGATAAGTGGTATAATTTTTTTTTTTTTCAAATTTTTAAGAAAATCACCAAAAAATTCAAATAAATGTATTTTCATGTTTCTTTCACAGTAAAGAATAACCCCTAAAAGTGTTAGTGAAATTCACACATGAGGGTCAGGTTGAAGGTTGACACAATACATGCATAATGATCATACAAAAAATAAATTATAAACATAATTGAGAAAAATAAGACTTGGATAACACACACACACTGCATGTTTCTTATTGTTTACAATATCGAAATTAATAATCTCCAGTAGCTCTAAAAATCCCGAGAGATGTGAGCGAATGGCCTGGACGTCAAGATCGTGATGCTACAAATCGAAAGGACCCGGGTTCAAAGCCTGCCTACCACTTTTTCAAATTTTGAATTTAAATATTAACTTTAAATTATTAAAATAAACCAGAGGCTTCAGGAACGGATAGTACGGTTGGTTAACGCACTGCCGTCTGAGGTAGGTGACAGTTGTTCACAAAAGGTTTCGGGTTCGATCCTCGGCAATATTTTCTGTTTGTTTTTTTTTAAATGGTGAAGTATCAACTTCAAATTAATTACAAGACTGTCGCAGCTGCAGGAACGGATGGCTTGGTGGTTAGCACACCAGACTGCCATCCGAAAGGCCCTCAGATCGAATCTGAGCCTTCTCAGCGGGTATAGCACTCGGAAATAAATACTGATTGGTATTTATAAACTTTCCTGCTTAATTCACGGGGGGTCTTAATATTTCTAATTTTCAACGTTAACTGTAACCGTAACAGTAAAATTAATTGAAAATATTACTATTTTTGATGACTTTGACACTCTTTTTTATAACATTTCAAGACTTTAACTCTTTTGCCTACGACGGAAACTGAAAGAGTCTTAAGAATGAGGACTATAATGGATTCTTCCACCCACAGACCCCTACCACCAACCCAGGCGTTTCATTTAACTTAGGATTTTTATCCTAATTTTTTTAAGTGGTAACAAAATTTCAGTCAGAGTTAATGAAGATGCTCTACTTAATATTTTTTTCTTAATTTAAAAAGTGGTGACTAAAAACCACATCCACTAATGCGAAACCGTTTAAGAACATAATTACTTCTAAACTAATATTTCACACGTTATGGAAAGAAGGCCTGGACTGTTACCTTATATTAACAGAGCCATTCAAAACGCAGGACACAGATAGATCCCGTTACAGAGATATTACTTTTGCTCTACTTTATAATTTTCATTTAATTTAAAAAGTGGTGACTAAAAACCACTACCGCTAAAATGAAACAATCCAAACCGATTAAGAACAGAGCTCTAAACTTATATTTCACAGGTTATGGAAGGGATTCTTCACTGTTTTCTCATGTTAAGAGAAACACTTCTCACGCAGGACATAGATCCCGCTACAGGGTAAATATTTTTGCTCAACTTAATACTTTTCACTTAATTTAAAAAGCGGTGACTAAAAACCACTACCACTAAAATGAAATTATCCAAACCGATTAAGAACAGAGCTCTAAACTTATGTATTTTACAGGTTATGGAGGGGATGCTTCACGGTTTTCTCATGTGAAGAGAACAGGCGCGGATCCAGCACGGCTCCAAAGGGGGGGCACTTTTTCAAGACTATCACCTTTACCTTTTGAAAAAAAATTTCAAAATTTTGGGGATTTTCTAAAAAGTATCAAGATCCCCTTTCGGTACCACTGGGGGGTATGAGGGTCCCCCCTGAAAAAATTTTGAAATTTGACGTGTAAAGGTAGTGTTTTAACTCATTTTGAGTACTTTTTGGGACATTTTTTGGTACTTATGAGTGATTTTTTGGCTCCAAGGGGGGCACTTTCCAGAGTGCCACCCTCCTGAATCCGCCACTGGATTTAGGCAATAGTTGATATATCATAAAATAATTAGATACATGTACCATTTGTAATATTGATGTAGAGTAGCTCCATGCGCAGCTACATATAATGCGCAAAGACAAATCTAAATATCAGATTTATTAACTTGTATGAGAGCTGGCTCACTGTTAGATTTTTCTGGGATTTCACCGCATTACGTTTGTCCTCTATGCGCAGTCCTCACATGCGCGTGGACAGAATGATTCTTTAAAAATTTAGAACCACGTTTCAGTACCAAACTCAATCCTTTGGATATTTGTTTATATTCCAAAAAAAGTATTTAAAGTCACAGTAAGCCTTCTTTTGACAGTATTAGTAGTTCCTTATTGTTCTTATAGCCTATTTCACTCTAATAGTTGTTTCCAGTAATATTTCTTAGGAGAAACCTTGTTCATGTTTTCCAAGGAGTTGAACAGAAACTCAACATAGAAAGCTGGTTTCGACAGATGAAGGATTAGGTTATAGCATTATCTGGAAAGAAAATACTACATAAAATTATTATATATAAGTATTATTATTATGAATGATAGACTTAACCGTATGTATGTACTTTTTTTAGGGTAGCGTACTTTTAAGATCACAGATATACTTTATTATAAGAAATATCACTCGATAAGTGCTCAGGTATATAATACTTAATACAAAATACACTGAAAAAGAATCTTTGAAAATAAACTTCTATTAAAGTTTTTTGTATCGAAGTATAGCTAAGTATATCTTCTTCTCCAAGTAAATTAAAACTGAAGCTCAGGAAAATAACTAGTTACATACTGTAAGATTTTAAAAGTGAGTTAAATTTAACCAAAAAAATAAATGAGATTTCAAAATATGATTATATTGAGATTAACATTGTTATGGTGCCAGAACTCGAGGAAACCTTCAACTCTATAGGAAATTGTCCTATTATATTGTTTAATAGGAATTAATTATTCATACATTTGAAACTATATGATCAAGCTGTGGGTTTTTGAAAGTATTTAGTAAGATAGAGAAACTGTTAAAATTGAATCGTGTGTCTTGGAGAAACATCTATGACAGTTTAATTAAAATCTTGAATGTTTTTTAAAAAAAAAAACTTAACAAGTACTTACTTCTAATAAACTCAAAAGCAATATTTTACAACCTTCTAAAATAATTCTACATTAAGCATGATTATTAGATTTTCAACTAAGAAAATATTTTTTTGTCTTCTAAAATGTAAAATAAAACAAATTCCTCCATGGAAAAATATACAAATTGGATTACAGTTATTTAAATTCACTAAGGAATTTATCAAATGTTTTTTTAAGATTTAAAAAACTCTTCTTGCTAGCCACTTTTTTTGCACATAAATTAATGTATGAAAATATATATTTTTTTAAATGCTGCACAGATTTAAAAATAGAACTTTTTTCTAAAAAAACTCGGGATAATTTATCTATATTAAACAAAATTTAACAACTGGGTCATTCCAAAGTGACTAACATAACATTTAGACCAGATTTCATTATATTTTTGGCTTAAAACACAAAAAAATTAAGATAATATTTTGTACTAAATGGCGTTTTTAAGTGTAAGTATGATTTTTTATGATAAATGAACACTTTAAGTTAAAAAGGTATGTGACTAACGTAACGAAAGTTGACATTAAAATGGAATGACCAAACTTCAAAATTTTTCAATTAAAATAAATCGGGGATTATGTAAAATGTGACATAAAAAGAACAAAAGTGTTCAAGTAATGAATGAGTAGTTTTCTATGAATGAATCAGCTAAGAGATTTGAGAACTATTGATATGAAAAGATTGCATACTTTCAAAATATTGTTAAAAGCGGTTATGTATTATTTCCTATCTGGCATCCATATCTTTATCTGCATTTAATCTTGCTAATCGCAAAAAAAAACATCCTGGAAAAATAAATTTATATTTAAATTTCGAATGTAAAAAAAAGAGGAAATACCGAGAAACTCTTATTCACTGTCAATCTTTATTCAGTTTGTAAATGGAATCATTTGGAGGAACTAAGTTGTAATATAGACTTTATAACATTAAAAAAACTAAACTAACAGCATATGTATTGAAAAATGCTGAGATGCATATTGAATTTCAGGTGTAAAAGAGGCAGGAAGTTTAGAATCCTTATTATAAACACAATGAACTTAAACTCTCTCAACTAATTGTACCAATAAATTAATTTAATTACATTTAAGAATTTAGATGTTTTTCCAATCAACAATATTTTTCTCGTATTGTATATGTTACAAAAACACTTTTAAGAGTAAAACGATAAGTTGCTAAACAAAAATTATGATGTAATTTCTTAAAACTTTTTAATACTGATAAAAGATTTATAATCCTTCATCTACTCATTTGTATCATTCCTTTTCTTGATAAACATAAAGAGTCTTCAAAAATACTGTGAAGAACGAAAAAATTATTTTGATATTCATAAAACCGCCTTCAGATTGAAATTTTTCGATAATTTATTAATTGAATTAAATATTTAAAGTTTGGGAAAAGAAAAACTGTAAAAAGGAAAACCAAGCTAAGTTCTAAACCTAAATTTTTACTTAAAAACCACAAAAGCTTTATTTTTTTTTACCTAAAAAGAACATTTTATTAACTTTAATTAAGAAAATTATATTTATTATCATTTTATTAAAAGCAAAAGTTTCCATTAGAACTTTTGATCCTGTTGCACGTATGCATACTCAAATGATTAGACAATTAATTCTGTAGAACTACATAATGTTTTACAAAATGTTTAGTGAAAAAAGGGAATTAAATTCCGAATGAAATTTTTACTTAAAAACCACAAAAGCTTTATTTTTTTTACCTAAAAAGAACATTTTATTAACTTTAATTAAGAAAATTATATTTATTATCATTTTATTAAAAGCAAAAGTTTCCATTAGAACTTTTGATCCTGTTGCACGTATGCATACTCAAATGATTAGACAATTAATTCTGTAGAACTACATAATGTTTTACAAAATGTTTAGTGAAAAAAGGGAATAAACTCCGAATGAAAGGAATTAAATTCCGAATGTCTTCGAAGGAACTCCCTCGAATGATGCCATTTGGTGTTAAATTGATATTTTAAATTATAAAGGCCAGTGAAATAACAATAATGAAGCCTTTCACTCTGCTTTTAATGTAAAAAGTGCTTTTCTACAAAAATGCTCGTTTCTAGCTTATCAAACCCAAAATTTATCCTAAAAGAAGGGGAAGTTGTACTTTTTTAGATAAAAAACTTTGAAATACCTTTGAATCCTTTATAGGTTTCATTTTTTATAAGTGGAACTTAATTTTAAGCCGTACAGATCGGAAATGACATGGACTATTCCTATACCGGAAGAAAAAAATCGAATTTTTCTTTTAAAGTTATGAGAATTGTTTAACACTATAGTTAAATTCTTGTTGAAATTTTGAAGAAAGAAGTTTTTGATTAAACTTTCCCCCAAACACGTTTAAAAGGGGAATTTTCATAACTTTAAAAAGAAAATCGATTTTCACTTCTGTAATAGGAATAATCCATGTCATTTCCAATCTGTACGGTTTAAAATTAATTTCTACATAGAAAACATGAAATCCCTATAAAGGTTTCAAAGGTATTTCAAAGTTTTTGATCTAAAAAAAGTACAACGTCCCCTTCTTTTAGGATAAATTTTGGGTTTGATCAGCTAGAAACGAGTATTTTTGTAGAAAAGCACTTTTTACATTAAAAGCAGAGTGAAAGGCTTCATTATTGTTATTTCACTGGCCTTTATAATTTAAAATATTAATTTAACACCAAATGGCATCAATCGAGGGAGTTCCTTCGAAGACATTCGGAATTTAATTCCTTTCGTCCACCGTAGTGCCATTATAAGCTTTGGTGAGCGCAACGCCCCTGTAGTACTTTTAACTCTTAAATTATAGGCGCTATAGGTTACAGTTAATAAACATAAATATATATAATACATCTAAATAAGCCTTAAATAACACATTTGAACCTGTTTATCAGAATATAAATCTTGAAATACATTTTTCTTAAATTCAGAAAATTTTTCATTTTTCCACTTTTTTTAAACTTTAGGGCTAAACAGGAAATTCCTAGAGTTAACTTAGGAAGTTGAAACGTAACACACTATATCTTAGGACAAAAAAGAATGCAAAAAGCCCCAGGGAGCGAGGTATTTGTAACAAAAGATTTTTTTAGACACCCTAGTGAATTATGTGCATTTATTTTGAATTTTGCCTTATTTTTCCCAATTTTAAATCTGATGAGACAAAATAGGATATCAACCTAATGTTTTAAAATTTTTTGCAGCTGTAGTTGGTTAATAATAGTAACTTTTAAGCTTAGACAGAAACTGATAACTAAAATTCGTAATTTTGTATGAATTTTTGAAGTTTAGTCATTTTTAGTCAAATTTTCAGAACTTCCCATAATTTTAAGATTTCACACCCTTATTAGTGATGGTAGTTCACAACTTTTCCGCACTACCGCTAAGCGATTAGCGAAATTTCGGTTTTTTCGATACACCCTATTAATTATACTTATTAATATTATTGCTTCTTTTAGCCATTTTGCATTGCATTTTGGAATTCATAGTGTGAATTTTAAAAATCGCGGCAAGCGTATAATGTATACTGGGATTTTGCCCAATGTACACAATTATATTGATTCTAATTTCTTATTAAATTATGTTGATGAAATTTTTCGATTTAATGAACAAGAAGCATGGAATTTCAATCGATTTTTTGGCCTACAAGATCATCCGAAGTAGATTTTTGGCCTCAATCTACAACTTTTAGTATTACTCTTAGTTAATTCCTTATATATGAGTGCCGACAATGTTTAGGTTTACATGCTATAATTCTTAAATTAAAGACATTACCGCATCTTCATGCAAGTTACTTGGAACTTAAACTATTTGAATACGGAACTTACATAAAATACCGAGGAACTGCATCGAATCTTTCGATCTCAACGTTCAACACTGCAATTCCGGACTTTGAGATTACTGCAATGGGTTGCCACCCATAATTCTTCTAAAAGATACTAAGGTACTATTTTTAATGATCTCGAAAATTTTGAAAATCATGCTTGCTTGATTGATAGAAAATAATATATCCGTTCTCTGGTTAAGACTCCTCATCAAAGAGAGTTGGGAGTCCCTCTTGGCTATATATTTTACTTTAATTTCGGGGGACGGGATGGCCTGTTCGGTTTGCTCCTCTGCCTTTCACGCCAGCAGTCTGCGCACTGCCCCGTCGTGAGTTCGATTCTCACCTCGCCCCTGGGTGTATTTTCCTTCTTTGTGCCAGTAAAAATTCTGTTGTGTCTGTCTTACTTGACGAAGGTGTATAAGCGGATCCTTGAGATCAAGCACACATACCGGAAAATATATGTAACCAAAAAACCAAACCAAACCAAACTTTAATTTCTATAATTTTAAAATTACCTGTTCTAACATTAGAGACCAAGAAGATGCAATTTAACTAAAAAAAAAAGTGTTTTCCCTGTTATGACGCAACCTGCACAAACGTTTAAGAATTCGTCCAATTTTTGTCATGTATGGCCAAATTCCGTTTACTTTTCTAGTTGCAGGTACGTAAACTTGACATACTTGGTATGCTACTAGGGGATCTTTCGAGTCAAGTTTCCCCTTACATTCGTAATAGCTAGCTTTAGACCCACTTGTTATGATTAGCTTTAACCAGACCATTGATTAAATTATCAAAATAGTTTTAAATCTATGGGGGGAAAAGCGGTTGATTGGTTAGATTTTTATGGATCTAAAGGCCGGAGTACTTCGTATTTAAAAGGCACTGACTTGAGGCCCGTTTTTAACTCGGGATAAATGTTATAAATAATGACCCCCTGCCCGAAGACATGGAAGGATTTAACAAAATAACTCAAGAAGGCATGCTGTTCTTTATGTTTATAAAAACATCATTTTTCCATTAAGATAAACTGAATATCCAGAAATATTCGCTGGCAAAGCCCCTCTCAAAATGTATACATTGAAAATTGTTTTAACTCAATTCAAAGTTTTATTTAAATCAACACAATTTTTCATGTCTGATGTCACAAAATTTTAATTACCTCTTGTTACATTGTTACACATATAAGAATCTTTTCTCCTTGACTGCTTATAACATTTAATGAATTTTAATGAGCAGAGCCTCACGTAAATTAGTTTTAAAAACCTATTTGAACTTTTCCAGACCGTAAAAATAACAGTACTATGATACTATTTTGAAATAAATTTAAAACCACAAATTTTCATTAATAAATGATTAATTCAAATTTCCCATTCAAGTGCAGTTTTTCGTTTTGTTAACAAACTGCAACGAATTGACTACTGTCTCAAATGACTCAAAAATCGATACATTCGTCATCCTCTCTTGACCCAGACGAGAAGAGTCATGAGCACGAGGTGTTTCCTTCCAGTTGAAGATTTTGCACAAAATTCATTCTATCGATCCCCTCAGCTGACTCATCGGCATCCCTTCTTGGAGTGGAATGACGCAACACTTTGCTCAGAACTCCATTGAAATTGGCGGGAAGAGGTAATACTGAGAATCCTCGTGAGAGTGTGGTTTAATGGATTAAATTTGGGCTTTCGTGAGTAACAGTTCGATTGCTGGAAATAGATGAAAGTTTCTCATTTGGTAAATTTATTTTATAAGTATAGGGGTTGGATCACGTAAATGTGGGATACGGACGTCCATTAATTTCGCGAAGTCAAAAGGTGGTGAAGGGATGGCCAACTATAAACTCAAAATTTCAGAAAACGTGAAATTTTGACGGGTGTTAGAAGTCGTGACGTCATTATTGATCACTCTTCGACAACAACTTAACTTCACTCTGAATTAAATTAAATTATTAAAGTTAATTTAATTGGAACTTTTGAGGCATTTCAAATAACATTAGCAGGGTGATTTTTACTAAAGAAAAGCACACATAAACGTTAAATTGGTTAAATGGTAACAATTTAATTAAAAATCCCCTTGATAATATTGTTTGAAATACCTCAGAAGTTTCATTAAAGTAAGCTTTAATAATTTAATTCATAGTGAAGTTGAGTTGTTGGCAAAGAGCGATCAAAAGTGATGTTAAGACTTCTAACACACGTCACAATTTCAAGCTAGGTTCGGCAAAATCTGATCAAGGGGAAGTGGTAAATAAAAATTTACTAACAATACAAAAATCTGTAATTTTCATTTGGAATAAGTAATTTTAATTTAATTAACTAATACGTAGTTTTAAAGCTATTTTGAGTAATAATAAATAATTAACATATTAAGGCAAAACGCAGGAACATTGGAACATATTAAAGTTATTTATTTAAAAGTTGGTTACACCACATCTGACTTTTTATGTCTTTAATTTTGTATTAAAGGTTATATTGATTCACGTATTTAATAATAAATGTACCCTAAGAGCAAATGTCTTTTGAAAAACTTGAATCAATTAAGGATTTTTATACATGAAAGCGTTATTCCATTACAAATGGTGGAAAACATGCTTTAGACTTTTATTACACAAAAGGATATGCCACCCTTTAATTTTTTCGAATCTCTGAAATTTTGTAACGGAAAGATTTGTTGCGTACTTCAAAGCATCTCAGATGCTTGAGAGAGAGAGGGGGAGGACAACAATATTCCCTTATCATTCAGGAACCGGAGCCATGGAGTAGCTAATCTCGAAAGGTTCAGGGTGCAATCTCCACCCCTTCCGAAACCGAGCACCTACAAAGAAGAACGGGGTGACCGATAACAAGAGGTGGATGGGGGTGTTTGCACCCACAGGAAGTCGCACGTGGCATATTCCCAGGAGATCTCGAAGTTATCTGAAAAGTCTTTTGGATCTCACCGCGCCGTAACGTAAATCTGTCAGTTCGTCCAGGTTTGTCTGGAAAACTTCACCGTGCATAGAATATTGTATCTGTGGGATGGTCTAGCTAGGACTAGGTCTTTCTCTATAGTCATTCCTTTTTTTAAGTTATTGGAGTTTCCCAAACTGTAGATAACCAGTCAGCTTTTGGTGGGTCGGGGCTATTAAATTTTAAATTGATCATTCTGGTTCTTCGGCCAATTATAATGGTGACAAGGGAAGACAAATTTTCTTCCTTAAGGATGATCGGGCTTTGGGTTGTCACGATCTTCATGAACTGTGTCTCAAGGAAAGAAAACTATCCCACCAAACACAATAGATCTGGCCATGATTTTTCTTCAATAAGCAACACAAGCTCACTACAAGACACACTTTTTAAACACACAAAAAAAGATGTTAAAAAACATTTACTACATAATCAATGATAGGTATTAGATGCCAAATTGAAAAAAAAAAAAAAAAGAAATCCCTTCCCCTATTTGTCATTGTGGTGTTCCTTTCGGACGTGTTTTACAGGAATAGTCATCAAATAGAAAACTACCTTCAAAAATGAATACCTTACTGACGAAAGTTATGATAACAATTGTACTGAAAGCGTTAAACACGTTTTCATCCGTGCAGTTTAGTTTAAACAAGCAACTGTCCTGATTTACTGAATCTCCACACATAAATAACAATCCAAAGTACTTTTAAAATCAGTTTCAAAATGAAGATCACGATGTTAAGTTAGAAAAAATCTTCCTTCACACCTCCGAGAGACTTGACTTCATTACCGACCTCCATGAATGGCTCCTCCCAACAATAACAACATTCAAAAGCAATCTGTGAGGAAAATAACTGGGAAAGCTATTAATATGCATTAGAGAAAACACTATGCATACAATGTAAATGGAATAGTATTCAAAACAGCGTATCGTCTGGCTCCTCTGATAACCTGAAATTGGAGTTGTTGCTTTGAGTTAACTATTAATATAGTTTGCCAGACATTTCACACCACGCCCAATAACCTCTTTGACCTCTGCACATGGACGAATTTTGCATTTAAATTACAGAGAGCGTCACAGGGGTGTATTTAAGTTGGCCGGTTCGGTCAAGGTTAAGAGAAACTACGGAGGATAGACTTTTTTATAGAAAAAATAATAGTTAGAATATGGAAAGACTTGTGTCTTTTGTTTTTCGGGGGGGGGGGTGGTAAGGCAAATTTAAAGAGTAAGTTTAATTCGGAGAGGGTGTAAAATTAAAAAAAAAAAAAGCATCAAAAAATGTACGTGTAGGATAGACTTAAAACTTAAATACTTCAGACCAGATGTTTGTTGTGAATTGGTGAAATTTCAATTACCAATAAGGTGAAATAAGACTGGTAGTAAGTTTATTGAAAATGTCTTGGATGGTTACTTTGTGTGGGAAAAAATTTAAAAAACAAACGCAAAAAATTCAATGGTACGGGTATTTGGCGCCCTATTCCATTAGTTATTTAGTTTCTCGCTAAGGTTTTGATCAAAATAGTATTCCAACAGTGGAATACTATTTGCGTAGAAATTAAGAATTACTGTATTATGTCCCCCGAACAAAATTGTCCATCCTGGTTGTAATGATTTTAAATTCCTCTTCAAAACGGCTCCGAATCTGTTAAACCTGAGGAAAACTTCAAGAGTATTTTTGATTGACGACCAGTATTTATTATCTTTACAAAAAAGTAGCTTGTTTATGTTTCTGCTACTTTCCTGAAAGTGGTCCACTAATGGTCTCACAGGCTCTGTTATTTCCTAGAGTAAAAATTCCCAGAAATTAAATCCCTCTAAATTTATAAAAATATGAAATGTGAAAACCACCAGTTAGATATAAACTTTCGTCTTATCTACTCAAAATCTGAAACAATGTTAAGACAGCCTCAAGTGAGCATGGTCAACATCATTGTCGAGAATCTCTGGACAAGACCACATCTCACCATTTAAATCAGGAAAGAGGCTGAAATTGAAAAACGACCGTCGCGGCTTTTACTTTTGACGACAAGACGACAACTTTAACGAAGTAGACGGTTACAAATGCCCTCTCCAATTACCTCTCCAGAAACACAAAAAGGAATTATGAATGAGGATGTGGCAGACGAAAAGACGGATGGTGTCGCAAGACCAAGTTCAAGGCAGAGTTCGCTGCGAAAGAAAAGCTACTATCGTCAATAACAACAGATACATCCTTGCCCCTTGTTTTATCAAACGATATCCTGAGGATGCGGCGCAGCCCATGATTCCAACAATAGAACAGAAATAAAAAATACGTGCTACCGAACACGATCGCGCGCGCGATTGTTCTATTCCTTTGTCGTCGCGGACGTCACATATTATTCTAAATAAAAAAGAAAAGAGCGCGAAAGAGAGAGAGAGAGTCCTATTCTTTCTGATTTTTGGTTCTTTATTTCATTCGGCGTGGGCGGCTTGTCTTCCCTGCTTTGTTCTTTTGCAGATGAGGGTAATTGCGGCTTATCATTAGGTCTATAGCACGTCTAGTGTGTTGAACCGGCGTTTTTTTGGAGGAACGTTTTGCTGGAACAATTGGTTGAGAAGAAGCCGGTTCGATTGGATAATCGTTGGACCAATTTTTCTGTCTAGGACCCCGATGTTCTGGTTGGGTGCCATCCTCCACCCACGTCTTTTCGAGTTCTACGAAAGTGTTTTTAGGATTAGCCTGTCTTTTGACTTTCAGGATGTGGCCCTCCATGGGATACTCTGGTTAGCGATTTTCACAAATCAAACAGATCCTACTTTAAACCTTATCTCTAAATCTATAGCTAAGGCCATTCTTGATATGTAAAAAAGACAGCGTTTAGGATGAGGCTTGCTTAAGCCAATATTGAATATTTTTATTCGCTTTTTTGGATAAACGCCGCCCGCGGCCTTCATGACTGATTTAGATAGTACTTATATATAGATTCGGTAAAAGTTTTCATGGATCTCAACAGTTTGAACAACGTGATTTCAATCAGGGAGTGACACAATTATGTAAGTTTGTGACATAAAGGAATGAGAGGTATAAAACTCCAGAAAATTGTGTGGATGACCTCTTATTTTCTTTCAAACTACACTCAGTTTCCAGGTACCTCAAAGAACACGAAAGGTATCTCAACCCCAGGCCTCCAATTCTTCTCCAACCTTTTGCCCCTAGCGATTTCTACCTAATTTCCCCAACTTTTTTTTGAGGTTTATCCTCAAACAACTTTTAAGAGATATCAGGATGTTGAAAGCCTCAGTTGCAGTTACCTTCACGCGAGGAAGATTAAGACAATGTCCAGTAGTTTCCGTGAAAGGTGAGTTGTAAATGACTGACTCGAGATAACTTTGTAGTAGTTCTATCACTCAGATGAAATCAAAAGTCAGAATATTTCTTCGAGTAAAAGGAAGTTGAATCCCGTATTAGCCCCCGAGGCTTGGGATTTCTTGCAACTCTTACTCAATTATTTTCTCCCACTTGCTACTTTACACAATTAGGGGGACGTGCTCCGACTAATTTTGATGTTCCCACTAAAAAGAATGTGGAAACGTTTTATCGTAATGGTGATTGCGCAACTTGCATCTTTAAGTAATCTTGCAACCTGTTGGCATTTAGCTGATTATAACAAAAGAAGTGTGAGACTCCCTGTGTAAATCTAATTTCTAAGTAAAGCGTTATTTTTATATAACATTCAAAATTGCAGAGCTAATATGATATAGAAGTTGATAAATCTTAATATAAGGGAATTATTTATTGACTGATAGATAGAACGGAAGTTCATTAAGTGCTTTGAATAATGGTTAGTTTTGAATAAAAAGTTCTATTTTTTATTTGTTAAAAATTATTTAAGAAATAGGATAAAAACTGTCCGGCCTCATAAGCCGTGGTCGATAGTTAAAATAGAGCATGACGTATGAGCCTGTACAGTTTTTATACTATTAATTCTGGTAGTAAAAGCCTTTGTATATACCTATATATATATTATTTCAATAACTGCAACACTTCGTAAAACTTCATTAAGGTTAGCTAAAATTTAAAAAAAAGCTAATCTTATGGTCTGTTACTTACCAATTAAGAAAAAGACTGATAAATTTATACATACATTTCTCTTTTTACAACCAATAAAAGTAAAAGCTTCGAAAAGAATATAATATTGAATTATTGTAAGATATTTATTGTATTATGTAATAAGGTGACAATTTTCATGAATTCACGAATGTTAAAAAATATCAAAAGTAGCTTTTGATTTGATAATTAATTATTATTATTATTATTATTATATTTTTCTTAAATAGTATCTTTACTATTATTTATCTCAATAGTATAGTGTGTAAAAATAATTAGTTATCAAATTTATCTTCAAAAAGTGTCTTTATAATTTATCTCAATAGAGTAGATACATAATTCATCTCACTAGAGTAAATATACATAATTCGTACTTAATCGGCTTCTTAATTTTAATTTTTATAGAATCTTTTTGAAATGAAATTATATAACTGATTAACAAACAAATTATGTTCCTAAATCATAAAACTTCTACAGGTTCCTCTACATTAGCTTTCTGGAAGACCCATCTTCGGATAGTTTAATAAGTTTCATTACATTTCTTATTAAAGCACCATTAAATGAGCTCGTGAGCAATAAACTTAAGATAATTTAACTAAAAACTTTCTAATCATTTTATGCTCAAACAATTTCCATTCTCTAAACAAAACAGACGTCTCTAAATCACAAAAAAAAGGGGGGGGGGAATTCGAACAAATTTCAAAACGTTTATTCAAAATCCTAATTAGTCTGACCACAGCATGAATATACTGTGATGGGAAATTACGTTTGTTTGCACAATTTGTGATTTCTAAATTTGATATTTAAATAGTTCAGATAACAATTCGTGACTGTATGACTGAGATTATAAAGAGAACAGTGATCGTAAAAAGAAGGTGCATCAAACTCTTCGGAAAAATTAAAAAAAAACATTTAACATTTTACTTAAAATACATAAAAATTAAAATAGGATATTTCATTCCTTACTATCACTAAAAACTTTAACTTCGCAATTATTTACATGACATAATAACTCCTAAATTTTATCAAGAGTACATAAATTAAAAATAACTTCATTAATTCCGTACATTTTCTAAGAATCCTAAGTTTGGTAGCTTCTAATGAAGCATTTTGGATTTAAGGCATAATCATTCTATTATTATTATTATTATTATTATTATTATTATTATTATTATTATTATTATTATTATTATTATTATTATTATTATTATTATTATTATTATTATTATTATTATTATTATTATTATTATTATTATTATTATTATTATTATTATTATTATTATTATTATTATTATTATTATTATTATTATTATTATTATTATTATTATTATTATTATTATTATTATTATTATTATTATTATTATTATTATTATTATTATTATTATTATTATTATTATTATTATTATTATTATTATTATTATTATTATTATTATTATTATTATTATTATTATTATTATTATTATTATTATTATTATTATTATTATTATTATTATTATTATTATTATTATTATTATTATTATTATTATTATTATTATTATTATTATTATTATTATTATTATTATTACTAGGGGGCCTGCCCCCTGCTCGCTATCGCTCACCAACCCCCGGAACTACTTCGCAGTTCTTTTTAGATCGCTTCGCGATCTCAGCGAGCAAAGCTCGCTTGTTCCATCTTACCAATCACCCCGCTGGTCGGCTTAATTAATGCTCCTTTACAACCGAAACTACTTATCACTCTTGCTGATAAATAATTTAATCCAAATCATCCCAAAAAAAAACTATTGCTGAAATATTACTTTCCTAACTTAAATTGAAAATAAAAGAAATCACACATAGTGAGCTATCGCTCACCATCCCTCTGAACTGCTTCGCAGTTCTTCTCAGATCGCTTCGCGATCTTAGCGAGCAGAGCTCGCTTGTTCATCTCAACAATCCAGCAGAAGCCTTTTCTCCGAATAATTTAATTGAAATGTTAAAAAAATATTCAGCAAGTCTACTAATAACCATCAACCACTTTGTAGAAAAAAGCATTGTTGAAAATAAAAGAAATCAGACTCATCAATAAAACACGCATAAAACTCGTCTGTTTCTCTAGTGAACGGCGAGAAAGAGAAGAAAAAATTGAAACTTTGAATCTTAATAATTCTAAAACTAATTAGAATTTTTGAAAAAACAAAAAACCAATATTTTTATAAAAATTATTTCTATGTGTCTTTAAAATATCATAGTTCTACTGTGATTAGTTTTGCTTTTATAACGAAAAAACAGAAAAATCTTCAAAATTTTCGAAACTTTAAAACTTAATTACTCCAAAACTAATTCGAAATTCAAAAAAAGGGCGACGTGGTGCAAAACTGCACATCTAAGAGTATGTGTCTGCAAAAAATCATATTTCTGCTGCTAATAGATTTTGCTGGGGGCGAACTCGCAGCAGAAAAAAATAATTTTCGACTTTGACATTAAATAACTCTAGAACTAATTATCTCATCTATTAGCTTTTGGAACGAAAACGATCCTCATACACTTGAATAGAAATGTTTAAAATTTCACAAATTTCCGTGTAATAGTTTTTGCGTAGTGAGAGTTCAAAGTGTTCAAAAATAAAATTTTCAAAAGCAGCGGCAGCGGCGACAGCGGCGGCGGCGGCCGCGGCGGCGGTCACTGTTACTTTTTTTTAATATAGAGAGATTATTATTATTATTATTATTATTATTATTATTATTATTATTATTATTATTATTATTATTGTTATTGTTATTGTTATTGTTATTGTTATTATTATTATTTATCTTTTCTAATCATTTAGTTTTAGATGACTTTCAACAGAATAACAGAATAATTGATATTTATGAAATATCATTTCCATTGAAATTGTCTGTGTGAGATAGATAGATATGGATCAGGAAGTAGTAATAAAATAAAGCAACAGTGTTTAATTAAAGACTTATTCCAAGTTGATAAAAAGCTTAAAAAAAAGGAACCTTCTCTGGAATTCAGTTGAAGGTTAAAGAGATAGAGATCAGGGAACTGTTTATTTGTTTTGTATCAAATATAATTTTTATCTACAGTTCTTATCACCATATGGCTTTTCTTAAGTGTTTATCGAAGGAATGGTGGTAGCTAGAGATTACTCTATTAATTTTATATAAAATTGGATAAACCTCGAAACATATCAGGGAATTGTGAAACGTTTCCAGCTGATTTGTACCATGTTATTGTCGTTATTTTAAGGTATTTTTTCTAGATGTCATAGAAAATTAAGTTTGCACAGCTTTTGATGCTTGTTGAAACTTATGCGATTTGCAGGTTCAAAATAATAATACCTAATAATTGATTATATTTTTTTTATCTCTGAATAACTTATACTACAACATTATACGTGTTAGCCCATAATGAACAATACAAAATAGGTACTATCAAAAACTACAAAAAAAATACGACAAAAAATTTCAACCCGCTTATAACGAGAACGAGCACGCTGTAATAGCACTTCTTGCTCGATCCGAATGTGCCTAACTAGCGGGTTTTAAATATTGTTAGAGTTACCAACATTTTATATGACTTGTTAATAAAAAATCACATTTAATTTTCTTCTAGTACGAAAACATATTAGTTATTTTGCAAAGTGTGAGTGTAAAAAAGAGACAGATGAAAAATTAGTACAGTTATAACCTCAGTATCCAGAAATCGAAAGGACCCAAAAAAAATTTCGAGATAACAAGGAAAAATAGAGAAACACTTAACTTCAAGGGGGGGATACTTTTTCGAGGTATCATAGTTCAAGATAACGAAGTATACTCTATAATAATTTTTTTCCATACCACAGATGAAAAAAATGTTACGTGTTTTTGTTTGTTCTTTCACAATCAGGTCAAAATGTTAGCTACCTTTTTAATAAGTACTAAGTACTGGTCCCATTGTGCTTGTTCACCAGTTATTACCCCTAACCAGACTTCCAGGTGAAAACTAAACCCATGTTTGCCAGGAAATACAGCTGCTCGTGCAACTTTCGGTACGTGCCACACTCTGCTTGTACAGAGGGGAGTGTCCCTTGTTCGGCTGACACGGACTCCCTCCACAAAAGGAGGGGAAGTTTCACTTGCTTGCGGAACTGAAACCGAAAATTGCTGACGCGTAGAATCATAGCGTAGAATAGTGTTATTTGGTCCCCCTGTGGACCCTCTCCAAACCACTTTATCCTTATGTGAGTCCCTTCACTCAGTTCGCATTGTTTGTTCATATTTCTAACAATGGTGCAGGGAATGGCAGGAGTACTTATTAGGTTGGATCTAGATCCGCCTGTTCTGTTGGTATCTGTATTTATCTATAGCTTCAGGGGAAATGCTATCAATATTTTACATAACTACTTTCCATTGTTTAATAATTCATACATAACAAGTTATTAGCTTGTTTGTTTGCTGGTTTTATTTTACCAAATTAAGAGAAAACGGAAAATTTTCTACCATTAGAGGAAGAGAGAGCGAGGGGAGGGACTTCTGTGGAAAAATAGGAATTCTTTATCTGTTTCTCAAATTTTTAGTAGGGGTTTAGATCCAGGAGGGCGTAGTCACGGGGGATTTCAGTATTTGTGATCTTTATTGAAAATCAGAAAAAAAATTATCTTTTGAGAAGGAATGATCAAATATAGCTCTCAAATTTTTTTCAATGTGTTAAAAATCTGGTTGACGGATTTTGAAGTGATGGAATAAGTATACGAACTCAACCTATATTTTGTCGACAAATTTTCCAAATCCGAATAGACACTACCATATGAATAACAGCATTGTCTTTTGGTTGAAGGAATATTTATTAACTGAATGTAGCAACATAGGAAACAACCGAGAAATTCTAATTTAAATGTTTGTTGAAAAGCCTCTTACGAAGTAAAGGTTTATATGTAAAAAAAAGTGTTTGGTGTATCGTATACATAAAACATTAAAAGTAAATAACTTTTCCTTTCTTAATTTTGATTGTATATTATTTTTTGACATTCTTTATTATTCTTTTCTAAATTCAGATTCTTTAGTTGAAGAGATTCTGTGTTAATGTTTTTTTTTTTACAACCACACTTTGCGTCTCTGTTTTGGATAACATTTTAAAGTATTCGAAGCATTTACTCCAAATTAATATCCTTACAAAGAGCAATTTTCTTCAACGACGCTAATACTAACAAGAGATAAGAAAGAATGTTTTGAAAACAACCTCTTTGGAGAGTAAATTTCCTTATAAGGAGACCTCCCAATCAAAACTAAGAGCAGATCCGCTGTTGCCAACGGAATAAGAAAAAACAATAACCGAAATAACATTTCGTCCTTACTTCGTCCTCTAGACGACTAATGCCATCTTTTAAAACAACCCAAAGCACTCCATGCAACCGGATTAAGGAAAAGACACAGCAAAACAAATAATCTTGTACACAATGGCTCTAAAAACTTGCTGTGAATACTTTTATTTCAAATGAGAAAGCCCTGGGATGAATTTCATTCGGTGCGTGATCTTTATTTAGAAAGGGAACTCGGTAGAAATGCCGATAAATCCGGCGTGGATGAGAGAAAGCAGCTTTTTCCCGCCGTTTCAGAACCAAAACAAATTATCCTTCGTGACGATTCAAGGTCACGTGAGCATAGTGGGAAGTGGTTGCCTAGGAGACGCTTGCTATTCGGCTCTGTAATATCGCTTCGCTTTCTCGGTTTGTACGTGCACAAGTGCGATTACACGGAATTCTGACTGGAAAGCAGAAAAAAAATTATATATAATATATTTTGTATTAATATTTTTTCAGGAAGGTGGGATGAATAGATTTTTTCCGATTTCCAAAGCTTTGTACTCTCATTAGATACATTCATTTGATATAGAATAGATAGGTTCTTTTCGATTCCTAAATATTGTTTGTTAATAATAAAACCTCTGTATTGATAGAGGATCAAATTTTTCTTTAAAGTGTTACCAAATCATTTAAGATTTTAAGGAAAGATTCAACCCTCCAAAATGGAATTTTAACCAATTTTGGGTTTTAAAACTTTCTAATGACAGGGGGTTAGTGCCTTTACAATACCTTTAAATTCATCTAATTGGTAAAATGGACACGATTTTAGTGAAATCAACGTATATTTTTACCTTCCTACGAGGTAAATTGTGGGACTTTTCCTTACAAAACGGGGGATTAGCAGGAAAAAGCAACTTTACAGGTATTGAGAGTTGCATTACTTTTGTACTTACTACAAGATAAAAGGAAAACTTTTACACAAAACAAAAAAAAATTTTTTTTGATGGACCTTCCACTTTTAATCTCAATTAATTTATGTTTTCTTTTAATGGAACTCCAAAGCAATTTTTAGGAGAATTGATTCAATCAAATCAACAAACTGAGAGTCAATGATTGAATCTATTTACAATCGACTGTCCTTCAAAAGGACAACTGCATCTTAAAAAATGAATGCTTTCAAATCAGAAAATCAACTGTCTTACCGAAGGCCGTAATCATTCCCTAACAAAGCTGTAACCTGCAATTAAAACAAATCCACGCCATTATTACTGAAGGCTATTCCTGCCTCTGCCATTGACAATGACATATCTCCTCTAGATGAAAAAGTACTGAGAAGGTCAAGAACTTAGTTCCCACAATGCACTTTCTTGGATTATTCCCGAGAAAATCAAACGACACTACAACAGATTCTCCCTAAAGCGGCCGAAAATTTTTTAAACTTGAATTCAAAGTAAGAAAGAGAGTATCAGAAAATTTTTCAAGCTTTAAGAAGGAAAAAAAAGGACCGAATTTTTTGACGCATTAAAAGTATCTTTAACTTTGAAAAAAGGGTATTTCCAACGTTTATAAAATACATTTTTTCCTTTCCCATTTTAATCTGAATTTCATTTAACCCACTTATGCCGCATCTCATTTGGGCCAGTGTTTAAAACAGGGGTTTCTAACTTTCAAGTACTCGTGGGCTGCAATTGAAAGCAAAAAAGAAATCCGGGTAGAAAGTAATCTGGGTTCTTTTTTCCGGAAAGAGAGGAACGAAGGTTACTTTCATAATGTGAAGGTACTATTATATTTTTAAAAATTTCAGAGGATATATAAATTTCAGGCCCTACACCCTTTAATACTTAATATTATTTAAAAGTGGGGGGGGTATTCCTAATTTTCCTAACACTAAATTTCCCTAAAAATAGTGTTTACCTCATTTTTGGATACTCCATATCGGCCCTCCTTCAGAATGTGATAAAGGTTGACCTAAGCCCCATATCCCCTTGGTGTACTACCACCCTCCGAAACCTCAAACTTTAATTTTTTTTCCATAGAAAACAACCAAAACTACTCCATAAACCTAAGAAGTAAATATTTAGTATGCTAAAAAGTGCTCTGATGCTACTTTTTGGAGGTTTAATCAGGGGGTTTCGCGGGCCACACAAAGAACCCAGCGAACCGAAGTCCTTGGTTTAATATGTTTTCTTAAAAAATCGAATTGTTGAGTTACTCAAGGACCCTCGATATGTCTTAAATCTGGGTTAGGTGAAGAATTCCGCTCACATAATAAAAAAACACATTAATCAATGGGTGTTTTGGCAGTGTCCTTCAACGTTCAAGCAACTTCTCAGGTGAGATTTAGACGCTATTTCTTCCTTACAAAGCCAGCGATTAAAGCATTCGTCTATGCAAGTAACTATCGTTTAAGCATCTCTCAAGGCTGTTTGTTGTGTAGGGACATGGAATATAATTACTGAGGAGAATGTATTTAAAAAAAAGACTGTTTTATTGTGGTAACACTGTTTGCTTTCTGATGTAACATTCTTCATGTTCAATGAAAGGGTTTCCAAAACTTTTTTGACTGAACGGTAGGACTCACAGGAATAGATAGATTCCTTACAGGAGAGGTGGGCACAAAGGACAGACACTCATTTCCAGAACACACACTGCACAAAATGACTTCTAAAAAATGTCTCAACATATCAAATTAAATTTGTGAAGCTGTGATTATAATACTGAGAGAAGTGTATTTTTAAATTATTCATCTTTCGGAATAAAATTACTTTATAAACTTTTTAAAACAAGGATAATGATGAGTTCACTATAAAACTATGCATTTTTAATCTGATGATCACCCTTACAACTTTTGTTGTAAAAAAAGACATCAATCCATATTAAATATTTTTCTTTGGGGTGAATAAATAATCTATCCGATATCAAAAATAACAGTTGGTGCTGCTGCCGCTAAATCAGAAAATGTTCACTTTGAGAGCTATCAACCCTCATTTCAAAAACTATTTGATGGAGTATCATGAAAATTTACACATTTACAGAGAAATGTTTGAAGATCATCTTGGTGTAAAACATTAATTAATTTGATAATTAGTTCTAGAGATATTTAATGTCGAAAACCAATTTGTTCGCCCCCAGCGAAAACAATCAGATTCCCCTAAATGAATAAATATCACGAAGCTGACAAATGAATTGTCAGTTTGAAAATCCAAGTTTTGAGAAAATCGGGGGGAAAAAACTGTATGAGTAATGGATATTTCGCTGTATAACCACCAAATTTTTACTGGAGGTTCAGGACCCTATTTAGAGTACAGAATAATCATCAAAAAAATATAAGTATATTCAAGAATATTTTACAGTTGAAAAAAATCGATGGACTTATTCCCTTTTTCCATCTTATGAAATTTCGGATGAAAAAATCTTAAAAACCACTTTAATCGACAAATAAATTATATTTCTGCTTAGTTCACAGCATAAAAGTGAAAAATAAAAAGACTAAGATGAATAAAATTAAAAATTATTATGAAACTGAGTCATTAAGTTACTATTAATAATGGAGTAAAGTGAATATAAATGGAGTCAAACATTCATTGGATAAAAGAAGGGGGAAAATACTTTTAAATTAAAATCAAATTTTATTTTTGCTAAGTTTACAGTACGAAAAATAAGAATAAAGGACAAATGAACTAAAATTTTAATTTAAAATAATAAAAAATACTACTTGGGACATTGATTTCTCCAAATTCAAAGGGCTATATCTGTCGATAGGGGGTAGTTATTTTTTCCTCTTTACACTCATGTATAGAGCGAAGCTTAGAGAGTATTTTGCTCACAATAAATAGATTTGTCATTTTTTGGACTTATTCCCTTTTTTAAATTGGTATTTTAATTATGAAGAATCAGAGCATATATTAAAATTCTGTTGTTGAAATGTAATAGAAAAATATTCATTATTGAGAGGAAAATTATTTTTACTCGGAAGAATCAAACAACTCATCTCGTAGCTAGCTAGCTAAAATATCCCTTTTTTTCCATGAAACGTCAGCTTTAGCTGGCTATTCAAAACATTAAAATGCAAAATATTTCCACCTTTATCCTGATAGATCGCCTGATTAAAAAAACATCGTCCGATGTCATGTTCATTCAAAATGCTTTTATCTGCACGAGTAACCTTGACCTTGAAAGTGATGCAAATGAAATGAAATGATCGAACGCATTTGTCTTGCACACAGACGCGCACCGCGCTTCTCCGCTAGGGATCATGGGATAGATAAGAACGTCCTCTAATCGGATTCACTAAAAAATATAGAAGTAAGAGAACCTGTTAAAACCGGTATAAATATGACCAGAAATAAGCCGGTTAAAGCAAAGAACGAAAAAACATTTCCTAAAATCGTTCAAAATTTAACAGTGAAATTATAAAACATTGAATATTACATCAATTTCTTTATACAGGTAAATTGTTACATTAGTAGGAATGCGTAAATTTTTTTTGCTGCTTTAAATTCGACGATGGAGTCAACAGCAGTACTTTTTCAAGTACTAAAGTTGGAAAAAGAGTTCAGTTGAGACAATAATAAATATTGCTTTGAAAAATACAAAAATAACGCATTAATTGATGACAAAATTAAAATTTTAAATTGGAAATGAAATAAATTTAACATTGACAAGTTTTCACTGATTTCCTCACTTTTCTCCGGACATAAGTCACTTATATTTGGTTCTCTCCCTGAAACCTTTTTTACATCGTGATTTCTAAATTATATTCATAAATTCTTAAACTATCTATATTTTTCTTCATATTTTTTTAATAAAAAAATTATTTTCTAGCCCATGAGAGGTGTGGGGCATCTTAGGATATACTCTTTTAGGCTTAGCAAAAAAAAAAAAATATTAATAGATACGTATTTTATTTTAAAAATGGTTATAATAATAACACTTCTTTTATTTAAATTTAAAATATGTTTTCAAACTATAGTAACTGAGCACAAAACGCAAAACAAGAAAAAAATATCCAAACACGTCAAAGAGTAGATTTAAGAGACATTTATTAATACCTATAAGCACGGTTGATAACTGTGAAATTACATCTCTGTTCATGATTTAGTGAATATCTGAATAGAACTTATTATAGTAATATAATATTTGGTCTCTTCTTACCTAGGCAAAGCAGTTCTGTTTATTGGAGTAGTTTTAAATTTAATTTTTTTAAATATAATTGGTAGGTAAATATGACTAAATTCTACTTCAATCAAATAAAGTTACTTTCCTAACCTCCTACTCCTCTACTCTTTATCCTAAAATCTCTCTTCTTAGCAATAACTATCTTCGGAATTCCATTCATCTTTTTAATATCACGTTTACATCTCTTTCTTCCTCTCGTCTTCTTGATTATCTCATCTCTTTTTATCCTCTTCAACCCGATCTTCCTTCTTATCCTCCTGATCGTCTGGTCCACATAATTTCTCCCATTCTTTTCATCTTTCATTTTCATCCCTCTTATCATCTTTCATCCATTTTAAAATCATCCCTCTCAACCTTTTGATCATCTCGTCATTATCATTCCCTCAACATCCCTCATTAAAAGTTGAAAAAAAGAGGATTTAATAAAGAAGAAAACGGCTTTACTCAAAAACAAATTTCATCTCCAAAAATGCTAAACAATTCAGAGATTTTGAGAGGTGTTTGCAATTTTCCTAATACTTATTTTTAACCGCTTGGCTGCACCCTTAAGAAGATTGCAATGCGAAATCAAATACTTTTTAATACGTACTACCATAAAAACCTAATTAATTAAAAGTCAAACAAAAGAATTTCCAAAACCGCCAGATCGTTCTTGTTCTCGACTTATACATTTGTTTTTTTTATCCCCCTCTCCCAACCCAAACCACACAACAAGAAGGCATCTTGATGGAAAAGAAAACAGGCTCTTCAGGATTTGTAGCATAATTATCGTCTGTCAAGGCCAAGCTCCAGGATCGTCGTTTCCCCTTTCTGGTGGAATAAATAATTCCAACAAAGACGAACCGCTGATTTTTTTTTCGTTCTTTTGGCCTTCAAATGTTTCCGGCAAGAGAGAAAGAATAAATAAATTATGGTTGGGCGTATGCTGCTTTTACATGGAACCCCTTCTGAGCGAAAACGAGTCAGAACGTAAACACCATCTACTCCCTCTCCCACAAATCGTTTGCAATTTAGTTTTCTAGCTAAACTTAGCTTCAAATATTTGGCAACTTATCGCACTGTATATCCTCTCTTTGGTTTATTCAAAATACCTACATTCAAATAAATATTATTTCATTTTTAGTTTATAATTAAATATGTTTTACTGCATTATTTCTTTCCTAAGTTGAAAATTGCATGCTCATGAGCATGCAATTTTGAAATGCATGCCAGAAAATCCTTTATTTATACTTTTGCAACAAGGAAATTTAGGTTAAAGCGAGAATATCGAAATATCTTTATTGAATATTAAAAATGTTTCTTCTTAGAATTACTCTATATAATTAACTATTTTTTACGAGGCGCAGTTAAATTTAAAACTTCGATTAACTAACAAAAATAATAGAACATCGTAATAAAATTTAGTTTATTTGGTTGTTTCCAACACGGTTTTATACCTTAAAGAAATTTAAAAACAGGGCATAGACATGCACGTGATTTACTGTACTGGGCGGGCAAGAAGAAGCTTCAAATACCATCTTTCTTTCTCAAATTCAGTTACTGTCAAAGATGGATAACCATGGAATATAGGTACTTTGCTTTTACCTTGATCATAAGTAATGTCCAAAAACTCAAATTCCCCAGCAAAAAGTAATGAGAAGTTTAAACATTTCTCTGCATAAAACCACCAACATCGTTTTCTTCGAGACTTTTAACCCTCTGAATATCGTTCATCTTCAACACACAATTATTTATTTTTATAAATTAATTTCAACATTTTTAGAAGTAGTAAAGTGTTGATCCCTACAAAAAGGAGACATTTAGTGTAAACTAAATGCCCAAAGAGGAAAACTCATAAAAATTAGTTAGGATTATTAGTTTCTACTTTCTGAGGGAAACAAAAGAAGAATTTCACTAAAATATCAGACAGTAACATTAACTTTAAAGAAGAGTAACACCTTGTCATTAAATTAAAATGTTCAAATAACTTACTCGTTTTTTTATAGTAAATTAATGATGAACTAGAATCCTACATTTCGGAAATAGCTGCACTCAGCAGTATTATTTACAATATCTGTTGACTCATGCATTTTAACAGATGCGAATTGAATGACAGGCTCACAGATGGAACATTTTTCTTGCTGACATGTACAAATTCCTGAGAGAATAAATATTGAAAATGATTCAGTTTCAGTTGATATATGTACTGAAGGATTTTAGTTTTCCAATTTTGAAATACAAATGTGCTCATGCTCATGGCTGGATTTTAGTGTGGCTATACACTAGGATGTTTGCTATTTGCTATGAAAAAGATGTTTCCAGAGCCAACAGGAACTGGATGCCTCCCCCTCAAGGTCTCTAGGGTCTGCACGAGTCTCCCCTCCATGATCTTGTCTCTCTGTGAAAAACAGAAGACTTAATTGACGATTCTAACCAAATCATCTCTTGAATGACTAATCGGGTTACTCTTTTATCTTTATTCTATCTCAGTGCTAACTGTACACTTAAATATTCAATCCATAAACAAGTGAATTACAGAAAGGAAAAAACAGCTTTTCCACCTCAGCAAATCTTACATAATGGTGACAGCCATGTCCTTGTAGTAAGCAAAACAAAACACAAAAAAAGCGCGGGAAAAAGCGCGCTTGCCATTGCCCAAGGTTACCATGATTTTTTGTTCATGAATAACAATTAGCAGATAAGGGAAAGTAGCAAGATTGAATCAATTTTTTTTTAACTAGTATCTAAAATTCGTTTATAAATAAAGCATAGCTTCAAAAATAAAATATCCTGACTCCCTATTCCACAGAATGATGAATAAATCTCCATAAATTAAATATTTATCTAGAATTTTGATGTTTTAAATTTCTCTGCAATTTGTGTGTTTGTGCATAAGACTTGTGAATCCACACACATTCGTAAACGGTATTTAATAAATAATGTTCCGTTTATTATCGTAATAGTATCGTTATAAATAATAATCGTTTATTTTATGTTCGTTTAAGAAGAATTTGTTGGGGAGGTACGGGGTCTTCTTTACGTGAAAAAGTGTTCTTCAAATATGCAGTTTTGAGAGACAAAAAACTCCTGAACACATCTCTTCAGATCAGATGTTTTCTTATTGAATTCGGGTATCTTGTGTGGGCTAGGGGCTAGGTAACGTGTGTTTTCTAACTAAACTAATGTTTCCTGTTAATCATCATTGATCTGATTAGGAATGCGTATAATTTTGGAATAACAGTGAATGAGAAAAGAGAGAATGAAGAGAAAAGGAGACCTGTAAGATCTGATTCAGCTAAATCGCTACGTATAAGACCCATCCTGTCTTAGACTTACTAATATCACAGATTGCGCTTATATAGTATTAATGAACATTATTCCAACTTCATCATTGGCGTTCACTAGAGGCAATTCTCGGATTTATTCTGCGGAGGGGAAGGGAGTCCTACAAAATGTCTATCATTGTGACTTTTCAAATTTAAAATTAGTTAACGATGTTGTTTTCCAATTAACAAAAAAATGTATAAATTGTTTACATGAAATTAAAAGTTGATTAAATTCAAATCGGTAGGAATTCTTATTAAAATCTGAAAAAGGGTTTGATGTAAGGTGGGGACCAGCATTTCATACCCTTGGATTGTTAGCTTGTCCCTGTCATCTTGTACCCTGTTTGCTAATTAATTTTAAAACATTTTTTAAAATCATGCCTAGAAATTTACTAAATAACTTTCATTATAGCAAATAGAACAAACAACAACTGAAACTATAGGAAACTCTCCGGACTCTATGGGTGGCAACATAGAAGAGTGGCTATGGTGGTTATAAAGCTTGGCGCCGTTTGATACCAAAAAACAGTGCCCAACCGCGCCATTGAGGAGAAAAAGGTTCCATTTCGAAACCCTGACGTTTCACTTGGCTCTCAGGAAGGAAAAAAAAGGTCCGGGCGGGAAGCCGGAAAAAAACAAAATACTATTACGCTGGCGGCGCGTAAAAAAACAAAGCAAACGCAAAATGAACAACAAGAATAAAACGCCTGGAAATAAACACGAAAGGATGAAAGAAAAAAAAGAACACAATAATGATGCGGGAGCCAAGGCCGAATCACTGGCTGTATCCCTCTACCCTTTCCACCTTCCCTCTCACCTACATACACATCGGGGTTGTAATTTTTTATTGTAATCTTACTGTAAGTGTCGTAAAAATGAGGAAGGAATATTATTAGTGTTAAGATGCAGCAGCACCTGGCTTTGACTCCCTTGAGTGGAAAAGGTGACCCCTGTGGTTGTAATTGTTTCCGCGATTGGAGAAATCGTTTTGGGCAAACAGCGATTTTATTGGGGGGGGGGTTGTGGGAAAACGCGCTGGGGTGGTTCTCTGTGTGCACGTGCCGATGTGAAGGTTGTCGAAGTTTTGGCGGGAAAGATGTTTTGACAAGGCGTAAGAAGCAGGCGCACTTTATTAATCGATTTTGTTGTGATATCGACTGATATTATAAACGTTGAATTATTATAGTCATAATATCTCAGGCAGTATCGCTTAACATTGTATGCTACTGCGGTTGAGGAGATGAACTTGATTGGTTGTTGTTTTCTTTGCTAAAATAATGTAATAGAATCACGCAGAGAAAATGCAAATATCTCCCTCCATTCCACATCTCTCTCTCTCTCTTTTCTCTTCATATTTTTACAGTCAAGAATCCAAGGGGGGACACTCAAGAAAGTGCCCTTTTGGGCCAAAAAAAAAGGAGGGGAAGAAGGGAAAAGGAGAGAAGGTGAAAAATTATATTTTTATTTCCCTTTTTACTCTTTCGTCTCACTTTCCCCTTGTTCAAACTTGTTCGACCAATTTGCAAAATTAGTTTTCGTTTTTTTTTTTTAAATTTAGATAAGTAAAAAGACCCCTGACATTTTGCTATTTTGCCTGTACAAATTTTAAAAGAATTTTAAAAAAATTCTAACAGGGTTCTGTGCAATGATAGATTAAGGAAAATGTTCCTGAATTACATTTTTAACTAAACGAGGGGGAGCGAAATACCACAAGGGGGTCCTGATCTGCGCCTGAAATTTTATGACACCAGCCTGGGTCTAAGGGTCTAAGTCCTGGGTCTAAGAGGCACTTCGCTGATCGCCTGAATTTTTATACCAACCCACTAAGATATTTTTTTTTCCCAACCCCCACAATATTTTGAAAAAAAAAACCTCAATTCATTGTAACAATAAGTTTTTCAAATATTTTACTAAAACCTTGGATGTTTTTGTTCATTTTTTCTACTGATGTGTAACACTGTGTTAGATTTAACCTCCCTCAGGAAATTTTAGAAGTTCTTGGTCAGCCCAAGAAGGAACACTTCCCCCAATGGGCCTCCTGGATTCACGTCTGCCCCAGAACCATACCTGTCAACTCTTTTATCAATGTTCTCTCCCAAATGTCTAAATAAAAAAAATTCACAAAATCAAATGGGGAAATTTGTTTAACATATGAAACATTTTAGATTTATCTACAGGTAGAAAATCTGTATCTCCTATATCTTAAGCCCTCATAATTTTTCAAATTATTCTTATTGCATCCCTTGCAATTAATTTTGTTCATCGTAAGCGGGGTTTTTCATCAGGTGTATTTATCATTCAGATTTTGACATTAAAGAATCCAGCAGCAGCTCTATGACTCACCCATCTCACTCATCCACGCCATATTAAATATCTTCTTCAAGGTTACGAACGAAAACAGAGATAAAAGCGGAGGAACTGAAGGAAAAAGGAAAACAAAAGCACGCGTTTCACAAATCCGGAGATAAGTCCGGCGCGTGCGGTAGCCTCACCTTCAAGCGTCCTCGAATTATTAGTACCACCACCATAACAGTAATCTTATCGAAAGAGCGGCATTCACAATGCCATAGGGGAGACGTATCAATGAGGAAGGACTGGATATCAAACTTTTCGAGAGATTTATAGTGTTATTGAAAGTTGTTTGTTGACGTGGATCATCTGTGTTTAGTTTTATGAGTAGGGGTGGTGTCTGTCGGTCGCCTATCTGAGAATAAATACACCGTTTGGTCAAATAAGCACGTGTTTGGAGTGTCGAGAGGTGAATCGGAAATTCTAATACATATCAATCAGATTTTTATGTATTAAAATAACAGCTTGATTTTCTCTTTTTTTTTTTTTGTGGAACCTCGATTGACCGTCACTTTTGGGACAAGTGTGGTTTGAACCAGTGGCGGCTCGTCCATAGGAGCACGTGAACCCCCATGAAAAGCGTAGTGCCAAAATCAAATATAAAGATTAATTAATAAACATCAAATAAAATATAAAAGATCAAAAAGCACTCACTACCCTTAGTCTTCTCATTCGTCTTAGGGGACATCCATAAATTACGTGAGGTCAAAAGGGGGGGAGGGGTTTGGAAAAATCTTTGAGGGGGAAAAAATTGGGGGGAGGGGGGTCGATTAAAATCTCACGTCAACTTTTGAAGTTAGAAATTTTCGATTTTCTTTGTTTTTTTAAGTATGATAAATTAATTTTTAACAAAAAAGAGACCGACTTCAAAAATGCGCCTAAAAGTGAGAAATAATTTATATCCAAAAAACAACAATACTACTTTTTAACATAATTTTTGAAGTCGAAACACTTTCACAATAAATTAACATTACGCTAACATTAAAAAAAAGAACACGTTATTAACATATAACATAAGATAAAATATTTACAATTAAAGGCACAATATAGTAAATTGTTTTTTTTCTTAATTTAATAAGAAAAGGCTTAATAATGCCTTTTTTGGAAAACATAAACATGAAGAAAAGACGGCAGTTCAGACCTCTCTGCTAGTAATGTATAAGGTATTTAGTATAACTAACAAATATGTGGTTTCGTTACCGCATGCTATACGATGTTATACATTTTGAGCAGTCTCATGAAAATTAATTTGGAAAGAAAAACTATTATACCCATAAATTATGATGTAATAAACATTTTCATTGTTAGCGAGGAATGTTAATTTATTGTGAAAGTGTTTCGACTTCAAAAATTATGTTAAAAAGTAGTATTGTTGTTTTTTGGATAAAAATTATTTCTCACTTTTAGGCGCATTTTTGAAGTCGGTCTCTTTTTTGTTAAAAATTAATTTATATATTAGAGAGTAAAACTGGGGAGTTTCCTCCAAATTTGACAAGTTTATTAGCCCCTCAAGCGCCAGCTTTCTCTATTACCACACTTCCCTTTACAGATTATCTGCAGGGAAGGTTTATTTATGCATTGAGTTTTACAAGCAACTACTGGTACGGGACGGCGCGATCGTAACCGTCGAAAGCAGTAGAAAATTTTCTATCGTTTTGGGGCCACTACATAGTAGCTACGTTTGCATCTGTAGGAAAGTTTAGACCAGTTTCAACGTTCCAGTCGCTGGCATGTAAACCCACCCTTAGGAGGAAGAGAAGTGAGCACTTATTAGTTTATTCAGCCACAATTTCACTAAAGCTAAATAATATGTCAGTTTGATGGAATGCAAAAACAATACCCATGCGTCTTGTGTGTTGTTTCATTCATAAGGGAATATCCCCTCACCATAAAGGAATTAAAAAAATTATCCATCCTTTGATATGCTATCAATCCCATATCTCTTCAGAGATACTTCACAATACGTATAACTATCATACATTAAGGTTATTCAAATCCCGATTTTTCCAGAATCTTACCCACTCCCCTCTTTTCCAAATGCAATAACACAGCCTTCACCCGAACCTTAAACTCGACGATATTTTTAAAGCACATCCTGCGATTCTTTGGCAGAGGAAAAAAGTCGCAGTAGTGCCGTATGACGGATCCCAAGGCCGCTGTGACAGACGAGTCCAATGTAAACAGAGCCTCTGCGGGAGTGGGATTCAAGGTCAAGGTTTATAGGGGCTTTCGGTTTTGATTTTTTTAGCACGCTCTTTACTGAGCTGTGAATCGGCGCCAACTACAGGATGCTTTATGGGAGCCTTTAAAAAACAATGAGTTAAGTTTCTAGAAGTTTTCTAATGGTTAAAAACAGTCATTAAGTAGGACTGGAAGATATTTGGGTGTTCCTTATTCTCTTCTTTCTTTCCATTTTGTCATTTCTCTTTTTCTGAACTCCTCATTATTATTCTCCTTCTCACCTTTTTTGTTTGTCTTAGTCTCTCACTCCTTTTCACTGTTACCTCATTCTTCTCTAATTCTTACTTTCTCCTCATTAATTCCTCCACTTCTATCTTTTCTCACTTTCCTCTAATATTTCTTTTCTCTCTTATCCCTCCTCATTTTCTCCTTATTCCCCTTCACTAGTGTTCGGCAACTAGTGGTCAAAAAGTAGTTAACTACCAACTGCTAACTAGTCTGGGAAAATCTAGTTAAAATATTAGTTAACTATTTTTTCCTGGGACTAGTTGCAACTAGTAGTTAACTATTTCCCAAAGTAGTTAACTACTAGTTAACTAGTCTATTTAATTTCATAACCTATTTTTTGCCCAAATTCTAATACATCTTTCTTATCTATATCCCAAAAAACTTTATGCTTCGCTCAAAACGGCGCTTTATTTCTGGTTATGGTATTTAAGTACTCTACCATGACATTTTAGTTATAAATAGCAGTGTAATTTTTGTATATTTTGATAAAAATTTTAAACAAAATTTTTTTTTAAAGTAGTTGAAAATTTGAAAGTAGTTTCAACTAGTAGTTATTAAAAAAAGTAGTTCAACTACTAGTTAAACTAGTTTAAACTAAAAGTAGTTAAACTACTAGTTAACTACTAGTTGATCGGTAGTTAACAACTAGTTCTAGTTAACTAGTGCCGAACACTACCCTTCACATCATCCTTCTATTTCCTCTCTTTCTCGTTGTCTTTCTTGTCTCCATTTTCTTTTTTTTCCCCTCCTTCTCATCTTATCTGTTCTTTCTCACTCTCTCTTTCTCTCATATTTTCTCTCTCTTCCCACTCCTCTTTTTCCTTCTTTCTATACTCTGCTTCATTTTTTCTTTTAATTTTTTTTTAGTAAGAAAGAAAGGAAATATCGCTAAGCACGGTAAAATTTCGTTGGAACGGAATTTTTCCAGGTAACAAAAATCATCCCAACTCATTCTTCGTGTATGAAAGGAAAATAAGTAGTAAAACATATTCCTACTCAAACACATCATGAGTACTTTAATCTAACATAGAATCAAAAACGGTTGCTATAGGACGTCGTGCTTCTGACATAGTATTATTCAAAAGAGGTTGTTAAGAGGTGAGATTTACATGGATGCTGACTTTCTAGGAAACGGCGTGATTAAATAAAGGATTGCTCTTTGGGGTATGTATACCATTACTCTTTTCTCCGAAAAATTGTGTTTGCGTTGGACAGAGGTGACACAGTCATTTTCAGCTGAAATAGCAGTTGTTGCTAAGGCAACAGAGTTATGAGGGTTGTTGCTTAAGGTATACGAAGTGATTTTTAAGACTAGCTTTCTGCTGCTTGTTTAATAATATTATGTCTGTATCATAGTAGAAAAAAAAACACAGGCGAAAATTATTTTTTTCCTTGCCCTTATATATTGGAAGGCATTTATATGAATACAAAAAAATACCCTTCTGACTTTGTGGTCAAAGATAGAGAAGCTTGCTTATTATTTAGTTATTAATTAAGGAAAAGTACAGATACCATTTTCTGCCCATAGGATGGCATTACAACAAGCTATTTATTTAAAAAATAGTCTTATCTAAATGCAACAAATTTACAACTATTACGAAGTAAAATGCTTTTACATTGAATGATGCAAATTGTATTCATTATTACATTAAATTAAAGGGTACTTTAATAGAATATAAAAAAAGTTACCGTATCATCACGGCCGTTATGCAAAAGACTTGTTTTAACATTGGCTTCTTGAACCTAAAACAGGTTTGCCTTTCATTTCAACTGTGTTGAAGGACTTGGTGGAAAATTGAAATCCGTAACATGTTACATAATATTATTTATTCAAGGGTGAACAAGATAACAAAAATCGTTTAACATTAATTATACACGGTTTAACTACCAATTCAAAAACTATTCAGGTATTTCTAATGCATTTTACTTTCGATTCTCCCGAATTTTGTCGATGGGTATGCTCTCAGTCATTCCACGTACTTCTCTGTTTTTCATAACAGATTATAATCCATATAATTTGAATTCGAAACGATCAACTCAAGAAACTGAAACATGTTTAATGACCCATAATTTAAAGATCTCAGGGCCATTTCATTTCATTTTCTCATCACTATGTTACTATATGGCGCATAAAAAATGGGCAAATTATCATACGCTTTTTAAGGAGATCATCTTTTACAGATCTTCATCTTTTTGCATACGCTTATCTCAATGACATCGGTACGATCCGAGATTGATGGATTGATTGATAACTACAGGGCGGATACTTTTTTTTCTCCTCGTTTGTAACCTTGAGCTTAATCTTGGAAGCTAGCCAAGGATTCGTGACACCCCACGGTTATGGACAATCTCTCTCGATGATTGATGGCGCAAGGTCTTCCAGAACAAAAAATTCTCTACCAGACTAGGTACACTTTCAAATTAAGTTACCGGCGGCTTCTGGCACAACTTTGTTTTATCTCCCTTTATCATTTTGCGGAATCTTGTGTATGTCCTTTTATCAGGTATTTTTACTGCGATTGGCTTAAAAAAAGAAGAAATTTTCTAAAAGGACTTGTTATTTTGTCAAAACTTTGACTTTCATCTTCAACAACAGGGAAGGCTATGGAACTACAGTGCCCCGCTGAGGTGAAATTCTAGATTTTATTTAGAACCTCATTTTCAAGTTCAACTAAATATCCGTGGGTTTATTGAAAGTGGAGTAGTAATATAAGGGAATATAAGGAAAGAAATGTTGAAAATATAAAGCCAAAAAACGTTTTGAATCTTACAATTAGATTATCTACTGAGATATCCAAATTAATTATTCATGTAGGGAAGTCAGTCAATAGTAAAGCTGTTTGGGGTAAATATATGTAGGATTTGTTTTACAAAAGATAATATCAATTCAAATTAATCAATTAAAAAATCATCCAACTGATTTCTATGCCCACGTTGTGCTTTACCCACAAAATCTTTTAAACACGATTACCTATTAATTATACAATTAAAATTGCACAATTTTATAGCACAGTGGTGGTAATTTTAAAATCGTCGGTGACAAAACTAGAATAGTTCTTTTTCGCTATAACTCAAAATAAAAGAATATACCTAAAATTAATAAACAATTAGTTTCCTTTGAAATATAGTTCAGTTCAGCTTAATTATTTTACAGTTCTATTAGTGTTTACAACCAGTTAGTGTTACCAATTTTTTCCATCAAACAATAATCTTAACAAAAATATATCTGAAACATTCCGAACTGTTTAAAAATCTTTATTTTTGTAATAAATTCTTATCGGCAACTGAAATAGGAGGTGTCAGAATTACTATAGAACCACAATAAATTATTCGAAACTCATTTGACCAATGTTGGCTTCTCCCGATTGCAATTCACAACCGTCTCTGTAAAACCCATTTCACTGCGAATGTAGATACTGTACAGAGAAACAAACTTCGAACCACCCGCGGTACGCGCCCAGCTTTTCGAACAGGAGCAGATTTTTACCAATTTCAAAGATAGGTATTTGAATGAGGTTTTTTTTATCAATTTTAATACATTTTCCGATTATTTGATTGATCTTTGATCACCCATAATCCTTTAATTTGTGTCATTCAAACTTTTTTTTAATGATTGTTCGGTTGGGTAGATTGGTTTATTGGAGTTTTGTCATGGATCTTTAACTGACATGGATTACTACTGCTGTATTACTTTTCTGAAATGTATTACTTTGTCTGACAAGTGTAGGATATACAACACCTAAATATTAATGATATATTTTTTTTCCTAGGATAATTTTTTTTTGGTTGTCTAAACATTTGTGGGTAGTATGTTATTTGTGGACATATTGCGATTCTATTTTTATTTTTTAACGTGCCAAGTTTTGTTTTTATCCATTTTAAATGTCTTTTAGTTAGAGAATAATTAAGCTACAGAACTACAAAGGTCAAGTGTACTATTAATTATTCCCTTTATGGAAACTACATACGTCAACTGTTAAAATAACTGCTGTAATGCTGAAACACTATTCCATCTCGAAATAGACTTCTTAATTGGAATTTCCCCCCACGCGCAATGAACACGTGGAATCTCCAGAGAGAACTCCACCAAACGAAAATTCAGTGTTGCCAACGTTCAGTTTAGATTCGGAATACTAATTCGTGGAGGGGAAAACATCAGTAAACTTTAAATACCTGCTCAAAAGGCCACCCTTTCTGAATTACGATCTACCAGCTGGCCTTTTCGAATCAGGTACGTGATCCTTTTACGTCAGAGCTCCCAGCACTAAAGAGCGCCTGGTATGCTTTATTTAGGGAAATACTTATTTTGCATGGATGTAATATTTTTTTTTATTTCCAGCGGCACATCCCTTTCTCGCGGCAGCTGCTTTGTCAAAGCGCGCTTCGTTCAACACGTGATCTCGCGTGATTCCTCTTTCCCGGTTGCAGTTAATTCGCCGGTGACTGAATTTTAAAAAGTGTCCACGGGCTTAGTCAAAGTGGCGACAAGCACTTCTTTCAGAGATTTGGCGAAATCGAGAGTCATTAAAGGTAATTTGTTGTCGATTTAGGGAGTTTTATTAAAACTTCCCGCATGATAATGAGCAACGTGTATTCTCTGTTCGGTCCTCTTAGCAGTAACAATTCTAATATACTGATGAAAATATGATAAAAGAGCATCATCTAGAAGCCTTAGGCTTGGTTTACATTTTATCACCTGTGGCTGGTATATAGGTACTACCAGCGATGCGATATCTTTTATATTTAGCCAAGTGGTTACTAGTTCGTATAACGGATTTATCGGCTGAGTGGGGTGAGCTTATGTTTATACTCTGCGGATCCAAAAAACCTGGAACACCTGTAAATATCGCGTAGGGCCCCTGCAAACAAGCAGTGCCACAAAACGTCGTGTTGACTACTGTCTGGAGGTATTCTGAAGAAAATTCACACCATAAATCCTGTAGGGCAGTACATGGGAGGGGAGATTCAAATCCATAGGTGAGATGGGATACACGAGAGTTGGAAAATAGCATATCTCAGAAATAGTGATAAAATTTGAATTTTCACGTTTGATGATTTCAAGAACATACCGTGAATATCCGCTAAAACATTGAGAATCCGCTAAACATTGAATCCGCTAAAACATTGAATCTCCGACATCACTGTGGCCTGAAAAAGATCTTGAAAGAACGGTACGTACTACAACAAACAACAAAAGAAAATCATTAATCAACCCATTAAAACGAGAAAGATTTGCAACTCTTTTCAAATTGGCGTAAATTTTAACACTGAGGCATCATCGAGGTGCCAGAATTTAAATTTGAGCCAATTTGATTAAAATTGGCGTAAAGTTACGTTGTTATTTTTCTGGAGAGGCGATAAGTTGAAAAGCTTATGAAATTATATGCCCCTCAAGCGAAATGGAAGAAAAAACACAAAACCAAGTTATTTAACACCGTTTTTAGATTTGTGCGTCTCAACCTAGTAGATATAAATAGAAACAAATTCTAAAAATGCAAACACATTTTGTAGAACTTTCAAGCAATCCTCTTAAGTCGTACGTACAAGAAAAAATGAATGGCAGTTCACACAATTGTTACAGAACACAGCACACTTCAATTTTTTCACTGTTGTTACTATCCTTATTCCTTAGTAGCACATCTCATACAAAATATGTCAAGTTTACATAATTGCTACAAGAAGTAAACGAAATTCGGCCATATATGACAAAAATTGGATGAATCTTGAACGTTTGAGCTGCTTGGGTATGCTAATAAACGAGACAATTTCTTACACAGGTAGTTTTAATGTAACGCTCATAAAAGAATTATTTATTCTGAAAAGTAACAAAGATAAAGTAAGATTTTAAGTAGCTCGTTAAATTTTGGTTTAGTTAAAGTTTCAAAAGTTAGGCATCAATATGGGGGAGGGGGTAGGTAGCCAGTAGTTGCAGCAACCGAGAATTTGTTCATGCGCTTCTCAAACCATCAAAGAGAGAAACCACAGAGAGAAAATTTTGTGATTTTCAGTTGCTGCAACAACCGACTACCATATAAAACATCTGAAAGTTATGTGACGTAATTTGCAAAAGTCCCATTACCTGAAAATGAACCCATTTATTTACAAAATACTCCTCATATTAGATAAATCCTATTTATAGCCGAAAGTAGATTCGTTTTTTCGAACATATGCTATTCCGGACGTATTAATGAATGTTAGGGCTGGCTAAAAAGGAATCCGAACAATGTAACTGAAGAGAGGAGTCAGATGTGTCGTCTCCATTTGCCGAACAATCGAGAGACATACTGTCTGAAGAGTAATGAATGAGAAGAAAGAACAATAAAGGGAAAAGAATAAATTCGAGTGTGCGTAGATTGCGTCACGATATTAGCAGATGTTGGGAAGATTCCTCACAGGATTTTCTCTGTTGTCATGTAGATGAAAAAGTTAATTTGTGACACAAATAGCTTGGAAAAGACTGCTTTTATGTCCTTCATTCGAACTTGATCTTTGTAAGGGTATTAAACTATTTGACCGGATCAATGCGTGAAAGTTAGTTTTAGCGAGTAGGTTAGCAGTTGAAAGAGAAATGCTTAGCGGACCGGAAAAATTTAGGTTTTTACTGAACTGTAATTCGGTGTAAACAAATATATTCAATTATTCATATTATACTTTTAATAAAACCATAAGAGGGAATTTGATTCAATTTTAAGAAGAAAAATATTTTTTTTTTCAGAATAAGACACTGGGAGCACCATTACGCAATGATAAAAAGGTAAAAGTAAGATTGGCTTCATTTTTTTAAAAAGAACATGAATTGAACATCAATGAGATTTGATTTTCGGAAGACGCTTCCTTTTAAAAAAAGATAAAGAGTGAATATTGAATCTGAATTTTTAAAAATTACTTTGAGAAGACATTCGAAGTTTTGACGCAGTTTAGAAAGTGTGGAAAAAACACTGTCTCTTGGTCTTGATCCATAAAACTAAAAGTATTTCTCCAAAAAATATAAAATGTGAATTATTTGGTGGACCATTATTGTTGTGAACCTATTTTATTTCTCGTAACGGAGTTAAAGTGGCAAAGAAAAAACTATTTTCAGGATTTTGATCCTTATTTCTCAGCGACTATTGGGTCTCTAAGCTCATTCTCAAAAACTCCAACTATAACTAAAACTTACCTAAAAATTCAAAAGTCTGATGTAAACTTCCAAAATTTTCATTTCTACATAAAATTTCTTTTGACTTACTTACATTCGGGTAATTGTTACCTGTTTTCTGAACCCTTTATTTAATTTCAAGTCTCTCTCTTCGTAAATTCTGCAAGTCTTACGGAATTATAGGGGAGCGTGAGAAATTAGACGCCAAGTTTTCCCTTTTAACTAAACCGACTTTTCCAAGAAGAACCGATAAATTTTTAAAGTTTTTTTTTCTTTGGAAACAGCTCTGAAAAAAACAGGTTTTGTAAATTCGTCAGTGTACTGAGGGAAAAACGCACCACTCATTGCGCCTTTTGTGAGGTCTGTCTAAAAGACAGCGGAAAATTAGCGTTAAATGCAAATATTTTTTTCTTTTATAAAATATATTTATGTACTGAAGACTGAACCGACCGGAAAAGAAAGTTTTACGAGCAGTTTTTTTTGTACTAATTTTTGTTACATAGCATAGCCCCCAAACTTTATAATTTATAAATCCAAAATAATCCATCCAAATATTTATTCAAAAAGAAACTATTGGATTTCTTGCTTTCAATAGAAAACATAGAACATTTTTTAATGTAGGGTTTTTTTACTTTCTTTCGTTACTTATATGGTTATGCGTTTTTTGTACATACCTGTAGGACCAAAAATATGTATTAATTTAATGACACCCTGTTTGCCACTCTTGTGTTTTTTAGTTCTCTTAACTATTATTTGGTCACCTAAATGGACCAAGAGGTTCCAGGCGACTATGTGTATTGCTCTTGTGTTATTTTTGTATTTAAATAAAAAAAATAATAATAAAAATAAAACAAATTCTAATTTTGAAAGGTAATCATGTATTAAGAAGACTTTAATAATTTAAGTTGAGTGATGTATTATTACCCTTTTTATTTCATTTTTAAGTTTTTATTATTTTAAGTTTTATTTATGTTTTAAAATAGTGTAAAATTAGAAGTAAAGGAATGTAAGTTGTTTTCAACTAATATTATGCTTAGATACTCTGTTATTGTATAGTTTTTAAAGTAATCCTATTTACAAATTCTTGGAAACTTTTATGTCGAAACTCTCTTGGTCATCAGAATTTTATGGCTTATAAAGTTTATTATCAGTATATTAAAGATTTATTAAATAAAATATTATAATTTCTACACGACTAGCTTTTTGAAATGAAAGTCGGATTTAACAACATATTTAATTTAGTCACAGTTCTGATTACATTAATCAGGTACTAAGAATCACATACTATGTATTAGACTTTTTTACATTTCAACTGAATAAAATGAGAAAGAAGACCATTCGGCTTTAAATAATCCCTCAAATATCAAGCAAGGTCACTTTTTTCTTTAAAAAAAATGAAATTCATCTCATAGACATCTAAAGTCTATTTTCACTGAGTCATACCTTGCAAACAAACTCAATTTAGCAAGCGATGGGGACTGGGGAGATATTTATTACACTAAACAAACAGAAACTCATTTTTTTGACCACCCTCATTGTTTACAACACTTGTGTGTCACCTTTCCCCACGACATTTTACGAGACTGTTAATGAATGGGGCACCCCGATGCCATTGAAAAGAGACTGTGTCACTGGTTTGGCACACTTTATCACAGGGGTTCCAGAAATGGCTTAGCTCGCTCTTGGCGTGTTGAACACCCACGAATCCAAAAAGCTTCAGTTCGATTGAACCGTTATCACTTTTAAGAAAATAGACTCAAATTGGCTAAGTTACTATCTTTATGAATACATTTGAAGTGTACTGACAAAACATTGAAAATGTCCAACTAAGTGATTGTTCGGGATCTTAAGTTCTCCAAGTTTCACAATGTGAGTGGTAGGTAGTAAAGAAAACTTTTTCACCTCTATAAGTAGGTATATCTCTTTGAATCAAACAGAATTGGTCGTAGGACCTGTGCATCTAATATTAAGGTATCGGGTACTTTAAGTTACTACTATTTGGTATTTAAGGTATGAAATTAGTACGAAATACTGAGAACCCAGGACTTGGCCCAATACTTTTAAGACCCAGTTCAAAAGAATATTTTTGTTTTAACATTTAATACGAGAAAGTATTCGATAACCTAAAAGTATAGGTGAAGCATTTGGGTCTAGTTTCAAAGGAAAATGCTTCGAAACATGGTTTCCCATCTCATGGTTTGCGAAACTCGTGTAAAAACTAACGAAATAATGAATTTTTGCACAGATAAATTTACAGCATATGTAATAATTCAAATTCATAATTAAAAAACCTGTTAATTATTACTACAAGGGGTTTTCCATTTTCTTCTGGAGTTTATAAGGGGTTCGCAATGTTGGGAACCACTGCTCCAGAAGTTGGGATGCTCTAGCTCGATGCTCATCCCCCGTCGGTTGCTCGCATAGTTGCCGCATCATCTTCCCCAACACCCTTCAACAACCACCCTCTGTTTACGTTCCAAAACGAGCAACCCCAACAAACCCCGCCAATAATAATCACCATCCTGATGCTCAAGGTCCCGGCAGCAGCTGCGAGTGGGAGAAGGAAGGCGGCAAAACAACAAAGTTTACGATCTTCTAACTAAGCCCCTCTGCAAAATCCTAAATTATATGACCCAGGGGGGTGGAGGGGACCTCCCAAGGTGAACGTCATTAATTGTCGGATATCAGTCAAGGATTCCCTTTCATTCGGAATTTACTCGACGCGAAGTCCTTGAAGCCAGCGGAAACGTCCACTGTGTAGTGAGCATCGTAAAATCGTGACTGTTGAAAAAAAAAGCTTAATGTTGAGAGTTACATTCATATTTCCGATCCCGGATGTTTGTAGCTACTTTGTTTTAAGATGGAATAGTAATGATGTTGGCTTCTCAGCCTTAACTTTGACTCTTTGAAGTGTTACGGGCTTTAAATTATTGTAATTGGCAGTTTTGTTAGCTTCCACTCCTTTTGGGAGCTATTTAGTTGATTTAGTTCTGCTCATCCATTTGTGGAAGGTTTTGAATAGAATCTATTGAGTGTTAATGCTGTTGCTATGATCAACTAGCGAGTCGTAGCCACCACAGCATCACCAAATACACAAGTTACAGCTTCTTTTACATACCTAGAGACCATCTCTTAGTTTTTGGTGTTTTGTTTGGAACTTGGCAGATACGTTTAGCGGTAGTTGAAGAATGAATAACTTTGATAGATAGGGGCATAACATAAAGACAGGGAAAATGTTTCTATTATGTTCAAATCTGTACTATTTGAAAGGCGGAGTTAGAATCCTTGAGTCTGTTTGCATGTTGTTGCATTCTACGTACTTACTAATACTAATTTAATGCCTATTGCTCCTCAAAATGACGGTTTAACTCTCAAGTACAAAAATATAAGCAGTAAAATATAATATGATTAAAATGAGCCCCTAAGGTTCCTATAAAACTTCCAATAAATAGACATAAAAAGCGTATTTAATCACTTACAATTTATCACTCGGTTTTTACCGGCCTATTAGTAAGTTTTATAGAAGAGAAGAAAATTGTAGTGACTTCAGAATTTCTATTCTCCACACTGAGCTGAAGTTGGGTGAAGGGAGTATTTCTTTTTCATATTACTTTAATTATTCATTAATTTCTAGTGGGGGGATGTATTCAAGTATTGGAAGCTATATTACCCATATTATGAAATAAAATAAATTTCACATATAATTTAAAGGTTTTTCACACTGTTTGCATGCGTTTCAGTGTAAAATTTTATTTTAGGACCTGGGAAAATGCTTGTATATTTTTCATATTTTGCAGGTTTCGTATCGACACCGAAAAACTGGTCTTCTTTCAGGTGAAGCAAAAATGAGGATGGGAAAAAGAATATCAGCATCGGCCTACCTTTCCAAAAACGTTCCCCACGCCTGGCTTGCATAGCCACCCATCACAAGATGTAGGCACGTAAAGAGGATGAGTGTTGTTACAAGTAAAAATCGTGTTTTGTTAAGTGGTTGCAGCCCACGTTTCGAGACCTACCAGTATTTGCATTTCGTTTCAGAAAGCGGAATCGTCTCTTTTTAGTTATGAAATAAAATACTTATGGTAGATTTATTATCGTGTGGTTATTCTATTTAAATTTATTTTAACATTTTACATTAGATCTTCTTTATCTTCTTTCTTGTTCAAGAGGAGTGCACTTTTTTAGGATCATCTCTACCTTTGAACGCAAATAGACAAAATTTTACTTTTTTTCTATAAAGACCTCCCCAGATCCTCCATGAAATATCTCCCCCAGAAAATTGCACGGATTTTGACCCTAAATAACTTATTTTTAATCAGAACTAGCACGAAAGAGGTGCCAAGAAGGGAAAAGGAAGAAGGAAGAGAAAAGGGTAAAAAGAAAAAAAAATACATCTTTTAAATGACTGAAAAATTTGTGGTCTTTCAGAATCTTCTTTCTCCTTTTCACATCCCTCTTTTTCTCTTTCTTTTTCAGCCCAAGGTACTTTCCGGAGTGCCCCTCCCCCCTGAATCCGCGCCTGGTCAGCTACCCCAGACCAGGGAGACCAATAGAACCTACCCAGACCAATAGAGCAGTGTTTCCCAACCTTTTTCGGACCATGCCCCACCAAAGCCTTTCTAAATTTTCCATGCCCCCCATGTCCTTTATTTTTTTCAAAAATCCTTCTTGAAAAGTAAATAAAACCTGGTTGTTCATGCCCCACCTTGGGGGGGGGGGGCAATTTGGTTAAAATTTTTCAAATTGCCCCCCTAGAAATTCATATCGCCCCCCAGTGGGGGGTGCGCCTCACGTTGGGAAACACTGCTCTAGAGACTTGCGACGTTTTCCCAATGTACATAATTTAATAGAATAACCTTTCCTTATATTTTAGAATCAACTTTAGAGCTTAAGTTTCAATTACTAATTAATCCTTTAATTTTACTCACCAAGATATTTAAGGAGATACTCCAATTTATCCCAGTCATAATTAGATTGGATTTCCAGTTCTAGGTATTTTGTCTTGGTATACTCAGTTTTGAGTTGTATCCTCTGAACCAGTTCTAAATGATAAGAAATTGCTTGTTGAAAAACTCATCGAAAACATAGAAGTTAAAAAGGTGTGACGTAATGAAAAGTCCTTAAAAACCTTTGTTAAAACACTTATTTCAAACGCTAAAAGGTTTTGGAATGAAAGAGAACAAAATAATCGAACCACCCGAAGTGGAAACGATTCGAAACGAAGGTCTTTTCTATTAAAAAAGATAAAAGCAGAATATGCGACCCATTAACCATATTAAATGGAAAACGAAGACCTGCATTATATTCAAATAAAAACCGTCAGTTGAGCTTTTGGAATTTTTCAGGGGAGAATAATATCACAATGTGTGGGATTCCAAGAGAGGGAGGAACACAGAGGGCGGTTCCTAAATCGACTTGAGTTCCAACGACATATGAGACGAAAAGACGATTGAAATGCGAAAGATTCGAATAGAGAAAAAGAATTATCCAGATTTTTCGGAATGGTTGGAATGCGAGCAGTATTATTTATAGGGCTGTATCTTTCGAAAGATATTTCGAACAGTTTACCTTCTCTTAGAAAACTCTTGATTGTCTCAATTGTGAGGGAAATCAATGGAACACACTGGAGAGTAGTAAATAGAAAATTTAAATGATAAGTAATGTTTTTAGTTAAGCTATGAAAATGAAGAGTATGGAATTGTTTTAATAAGTATAACTAATTTCTTTCTATTAAAAGTATAGGTATGTGATCATGATTATTTTTGGGTTAGACACATTAGATGTTATACTTTCTAAGGAGGGTAAAAATTATTCCACAAGTGATCAAACACCTGGAGCGGATCCAGCACGGCTCCAAAGAAGGGAGCACTTTTCCAACCATCACCTTTACCTTTTGAGAAAAATGTCAAAATGTTGGGGATTTTCTAAAAAGTATCACTCAAGACCCCCTTTTGGTACTACTAGGGGGTATGGGGGTCCTCCCCAAGAATTTTTTTAAATATTTGGTTTTAACTCATTTTGGATACTTTCTTTGGGTCCAAAGGGGGAGGGGCACTGTCCAGAGTGCCCCCCTTGGATGGAAAGCATAACATAAAATTCACTAGATGGTTTTATGACTATTAAGTATTAGAAGTATTAATTAACGCTGCAAAACTATTCTTCAGGAAGGAAGGTATTTTAGTTTAGTACCTAGACTTTTAATTTTGCGTTCAACTTTATTGTTCTTTGGTCTTTAATAATTTCTCTTAGGAAAGATAAAAAAGACGCACCAAAACATAGTTACAGAACTTACGAAGCTAATTCTATTTATAGAGTGTTTTCAGGTGACGTCACAACCGGTTATTTTCTTTTAACTGTTTCTAAGGCCGTTGTTTATCTGTTGCTAAGGCGGTTTTTAAGTATGGGATCACGTGATTGCAAATGCTCCAATAGAAGAATTCCACGGCTAGTCATTTTCTGTAACTATTAACCTCTGTAGGGCAAAAAACTGTAACATCTTCTGTTGCTAAGGCCGTTGTTAGGTCCGAGTCATGTGATTGAAAATGCTCTATTGCTTTAAAATTAGTAATGCAATTGTTTCCCCAGTTCTTCTACTAGGGATCCGTTCATTTGCTCGACACTCAACTGCCCGACGCTCATTTGCCCAACAATTATCCTTCCTTCCCTTTGTTTCGTATTGACGATGATGATGTCGGGCAACTGATAGTCGGGATTTCGGACCAACCAAGTTCAAAATATTCCCATGAAGTAATCTGAGAGTCCATGGAATAGAGTTTCCCTTGGACAGCGCAACTATTTCCACAAAAGCTTAGGGGAAATCTCTTGTTTGCTAACGAATGTTATTCCCCAACAAATTATCGCCTGTTGTTACCACTATTTTCTACCTCCGTCCAAGGGCATCCTGCATCCCCTGCAGTTAGCACCTTCGGAAAACAGGTGCGATAGAATACAAACACCAGCAGGGGGGTAACCTCAAAAACAAAGGAAGGTTATTTCGAAAGGTTACCCCACTCACCAGGTTGCGACCTGCTGGTCCACGTGTCAGGAAGTAGCCAGCCAGCAGCCCCCCTCCACGCTTCGTTTCCCAAATTTTATATTTATTCACCGCAGTAGTACTACTCCTCAACCCTTTATGTACTTTTTTCTTATGTTTTGTTTTGATCACGAGGCGCATGCGTTTAATTGCTCAGATCGCCCGGCAGGTGTTTGTACTCTTTCACGATCTCGTGGAAAGCAGATGCAAATGGATGTGTTTGTCCCCCTTTTTTTCTGCTGCTGCTGCTGTGTTTATTTCGACATAAAAACGACCCGAATGATGCACAGTCGAACATGCATTCATTGGCGGACCGGAAGTACCACGTCCGCTTCCGCTCCCACGATGTAAACGAAGCCTTTTGGGAAAGGCGGCGGCGGCAGCTGAAACAAAGTTTTATGCTAATTAGGCTGATTTTCACTCTCATTCTCTCTCTCTGTGTTGTGTCTTCTTTCAAAGAGGCATTCTCATTCGATTCATTCAAGTCTTTTTTTAGGTCGCTGACTTTTGATATGCCTGCGGTTCCCATAGGCTAGCTAGACAATTTGGTGGTACCATGTAGGTTGGTACAGGTACTAACTTTTAGGGTTACGTACTACAGGCGCGGATCCAGCACGGCTCCAAGGGGGGACACTTTTCCAGAACATCACCTTCACCTTTTGGGGGATTTTCTAAAAAGTATTACTCAAGATCCTCTTTTGGTATCGCTGGGGGGTATGGGGGTCCTCCTCCAGAAAAAATTTTGAAATTTGACCTGTAAAAGTAGGGGGTTACCTTAACTCATTTTGAGTACTTTTCGGGACTTTTTTTTCGTACTTATGACTTATTATTTGGGTCAAAGGGGGGGTTCTCTTGTAGTACTGCTTACTAGGATGGCTTCTTGACTATCTGGCTACCCATGGTGTTGCTGGCTGGCCCATGGCTACCCATGATGCCCTGCTCTGAAACAAATTTTCATTCCCTCTCCTAATACAGAATAATGTTCCATTGAATTTTAAGATTTATCTCTAGACTTTTTTTGGAGGTGGCCTCCGACACTTTTTTTTTGAACGAGTAGCTAATTATTTTGGTTTTTACACAAATATCACAAATACTTTGCTTTTGGGCATCGCATAATTAAATTACCCCCTTTTCACTCCATTCTCTATAAAATAAACATTTCCTTTTACATAAAACTCTATAAGAAAATTAAACTTCTTCTTTGGAACTTAAGCCACGTAGCTAAATTAAAATTCTTTTAGATCTGCCTAAAAGATAGAAAACACAGATTCAAACAGTTTTCAGTGAATAGAATAGTGTAAAATTTCATATTCCAAAATATGATAAAAAAATTAATAACATATATTATGAATTAAAACGAGCTCTTAACAATGAGAAAATTTTTGCGACTTTAATAACACCCCCTTCCTAGACATCTGTACGAAAGTGAAATCCAACGTTCTAAGAAACACCTTTATCACCCAATCTATTTTTAACACACTAGAATGCTTAATAATGACTTCATTTGAAAACGGGCGCTCGAAAAGCTGAGTATATTTACGGGGCATAATTTAATCTTCAGGTAATCTGACGTGAAAAGGAAATTCCAGGGTGTACCTGCTCTTCTAAAGGAATGCTAAACGCCTGGAAGAGTTGGCCTTGAAGATCAAGTTTTGACTGTTTTAGATTTTTTACTCCTTTTTTTCTGTCGTCAGACGCATCTAAATTGTGTGAAGATGCAAATGCTTCAAGTCAGCTTTTTTTTGAAGAAACAGATGTCCGCTGTATTTTTAATGAATTTCTGGATCGTCAATTTCATAATCATATTCTGTGAAAAACAATAAATCTTTAAAAGAAAAGCTTTTCTCAAAACTGAGAAGATGTAAACAGGTCTAAAAACATTCTGTCAACTACAAAATAGGGCCAGCATTTTAACACAACATGATGAAAAAACTATTACGACTTTATTTTCTAATTTCTTGTACTTTTTCCGATAAAGAGAAGATGTTTTAGATTAGTTTGTTAAAAAGATATTAGGTCTAAAAACATTCTGTCAACTACAAAATAGGGCCAGCATTTTAACACAACATGATGAAAAAACTATTACGACTTTATTTTCTAATTTCTTATACTTTCTCCGATAAAGAGAAGATGTTTTAGATTAGTTTGTTAAAAAGATATTAGGTGTATTTGAAAGCATAAAAATGAAAAAAAAAATGTAACTACTATCATGAGAAAGTATGTTCTCAATACCATAGAACCTATACGTGTGACGTAAGAAATAATATATAAAATGAGCCCTTGACCAGACAAATCTCGTTCTCTTCTACATTTGCAGCTTGACATTTTGGTTATAAAATAGCTTACTAAAGCAGCTGATAGTTGAAAGAGCTAGCTTTATTGTTCGCCACTAAAACTCATTTGGATATTCAGCTGAATATAAAGACGTTGCCTTTCGCTATATTTTAAATATAGGTGCAATAAAACATTTTACATTCGCTCTTTGATGAAACGATTGAAAAGGCCTTTGAAATATGAAGCCAGGTGGATAAATAGTACCACTTGCTGATCTAGTTTAAGACCAGAAAGTCGTGTTCACTGCTCATGTGTATGGACAATCCGACTTTTTAGTCATTCTTAGTCATCACATTTTCGGTCGTCATTAACATCACATTTAATGACTGGCTCATTTGGTAAGAAGGTTTTTTATAATAAACTAAACTATTGTACATAAAAATGCTTAGTTTGGAGAACCACAATTCGAAATATCCTTTTTTTTCTTCTTTTTTTTTGGTAAGTTTTTGAAATTCTACGGCTTGGAACTTTTTTATATGTTATAGATATAGAAAAATGTCACTTGGTGTCTGGGTATTTTTTTGATGAGCTCTTTTAGAAAATAGAATGAAAAATTTAAGGGTCGCCAAAAATAGACAACCTCTTAGAAAAAAATGGTTAATTATAGTTTTCTAGACTAGAACATGAAATCATGAAAACTGGCGTTTTAGGTATACTGTAACAAGACTGACTTACTCTTTGCTAAAAAATAATAAAATAATAGTTTCCAATGCAAACGAACTTTTTTTTAAATCATTAGTACGGCGGTATCAATATCTCCATTCATTTGAGTGGATTACTTTGACTTTGAAAAGATTGTAACAGCCAATAATTACCAATAATACCCAGTAAAACCGTAAACCAAGCGAGTTTTGTAAAGCTGTTGCGATATTAGGCTGCAGCAAATTAAGAAAACACCAAGAGACTAAAAATAGCAATTTAGTTATCTACCGTATTGAAGTCAACCTAAACCAAAGCATAAGATTTCATTACACGCTTCCCGTCATTAACTGAAGCATCATTGCAAACAATCGGCCTTCTGTGTGTCAGTCAAGTCACTTAATCCTAATGAAGAAGTGTGCGGACTCTGTGGTTTTTGCCTTTTTATCACATGAACACAAAACGTATGACGCGAAGTCCCAGAAAAACAAAATGTTAAATCTTAAACAATTCTTCATGCAAACAATTAACTTAAATCATTCAGTACAATAAGGATTCCTCAAAAAAGTATATAGACTACCCCAAACCCCAAGAAAATTCGGAATCACCCTGGTTTTGGTTGCGCTATAGAGGTCTTGAGGAGCTAGAGCGCGGACAAAAATTGCCAATATCTGTTATTGGGGAGAGTAGAGTTAGGGTTAGAAATAAAATTTCGGTATTCTTGCAGTATGCGATTTGCCAGTTTAGTTAGCTCATTAGGATTAGTTAGTTCATTAGTATTAGTTAGTTTTAGCTGGTTTAGGTATAAACTTTATTTAGTTCATTAGGATTAAAACAAATCAGTTGCGGTGTCACCATCTACCCTAAATCCAGCTAACTAAACTGGTAGATCGCATACTGCAAGAATACCGAAATTTCAATGCAAATCCTCATATTTGAAATACTGCATACATTTTTTTTTCCTTAAGGGCTCATCTTTCAAATGCGACAATAAAAAAGGCGACAGTAACAAAATTATTATATTACTCTGCTCGTTATAAGCATGTTTGACTTGACTGATGCATCAGTTTAAGTTAGATTAAATTAAACAGCATCCTCTGTCTACACAACACAGAAGGTTCGCGGCTCACAACCGAACTTTGTGTGACTCAAACAGAGTCGACTCTGGAAGCGCGTGCAAGGCTCATCATTTTACCGCCATGCAAACGTTCCTTTGATGAGGGAGAGTGACAGCCATTCGTTTTCGGATATTCGGAACACACATACAGCAGCTGTGCTGAGCTGTTGCATTGCTCCTGCTCCCATTCCCAAATGCATGTGGGAAGCCAGCGGTTGATCGCGCCTCGCAGATGCTGCGTTTTCCCGTTTTATAGTCCTTGAACCCTCAGACGAGGAAGTTTTAATTAACACTTGCGAGGAAAAATAAAACGAGATTTCGTTTTGACTGTAAAAAAAAGCAGACTGATTAAACTATTAATTAGATCGTGTTAATAACACCAATGGAGCTCAAATCGTAGTAAGAGAAATTAATTCCATTTGAGCAAGCAACCAATTATAGAATTAATTAATATCCCAATGACAGTGTATCATCAATCTCATTTCATCCATAAAAACAGCTGTGCAGCTCTCCTGGGTATCAGAGGGCTTTTATAACAAAACATCCATGTAAAAACCTTGCATGATTTCTAAACAGTTATACTTTTTTAGTCATTTTTAGGCAAACGATATTTTGCTCCTCAGCATCATCCTAAACAAATTGAAACACCCAGAAAAATTAGGTTGAGTCGAAATGAAAAGTCCCGACGAGAAAGAATGCAAGGTTCTTAACATCACCCTCCCTCTGACACCTAGGACTGTTTTACCGTTGTTTTTCATGGATTTGACTTAGTATTTTTTGAGTTAAATTACTCAAAGTAGTCTGCACTCTATACAGGCCGCATTTCAAGAAAGTAAGAAAGAAAGAGAGAACCTCAGCTAATAAACCACTATCTTGCTCAAGGTAATAATTTTAGAAAACCTTTAAAAGAAATTTCCTTTGAACAACTATTTGTAATATAACTACACTAAAATCAAATTCCATGTGAAGTTTTTGTCGCACTGATTCATATAAAATGTGAACGATTTCACTTGGTTAGGGTCCTTGAACATTTCGCTACTTTGAAAGAGGAAACCGCTCCAACTCAAAAACATCGATTTGGAGAAGCGCGGATCACGGCTCCAAGGGGGGGGGGCACTTCTTCAGACAATCACCTTTACCGTTTGACACACAACATGTCAAAATGTTGAAGATTTTCTAAAAAGTATCACTCAAGATCCCTTTGTGGTTCCGCTGGGGGGGTCCCCACGAAAAATTTTATAATTTGTCCAGTAAAAGTGTGGTTGTAACTCATTTTGAGAACCTTTTTGGGTCTAAGGGGGGTACTGTCCAGAATGTCCTCCCCTTGTATCCGCGCCTGGGAGAATGATTTTCAGATAGAATGTTTGGCAATGTTTTGTTGATACAAACAACAATGACTTAACTGTGCTCTTAGTGACCATCAGATGTACGCATATGTGGAAAACATAAATGTGATACACAACACTGAGACATGAATGGGTTCCAGAACAATGTAACCCTTTTTCTTACTGCCCCTGGCGATGGCGTAAAAAATCTACATAATCTAATCAGCACATTTACATATAACTACACACCTAATCGGATTCGGATCTTCCATTGTGCCTGTCTTCCCGCCTCTATAATGAAAAAAAATAATCCTTCACCACCAATCTCCCCCATTAAGAATAATAATCAAACACACAGTAGCCCCCCTTGCCCGGGACAACCTTCGGCAAAAAATGCGGAAATTAATTGTCGAATTTCCTGTTTTGAGGCGGGCCCACCCATCCATAACCAACCCCTCCCATCCAGACAAAAATAAGAAGAGCTTCCATCAACTATGAAAAAACGAAAATCCGAATCAGCTTTCCGTGGAAGAAAAAAAGGCAGATGACAGTGTTGGAGCACGATCAGACAGACAGCAATTACCAGCGTTTATGTGTCAAGTGTGTGCAGCGGGCTATGTTATTTGGCTTGTCCGGATCGACCTTTGGTTAAGGTCTACCTGCTTCCATCACAACCCCTTCTACGTTCTTTGTCTTGTTATTTCGAGTAACCTTTTCGTCCTCTGGGTTTCGAGAAAAGAGGATCTGATGGCCAGCTGGAAGGGATGTTTTTCGTGCTTTTTGTTAGCATAACATGTAGTCAGAGGAGGTCCCTCGGCGTTTTGGGGGGAAATAAATTAGAGTTTTATACAAATGGAAACAATTGGTCGAGACTCCCGCGCACGCTAAAGTGGTTACGTGGAATTGAGAAAACGTGAGTAAAGGAGAAGGTCCAATAAATCTGAAATCGGTGTCTTCAGCATTTGTAAGGTGAGTAAGGCCGGGTTTCCATGGATCAGCGATTGGAGCAACGCTACCGCCTTGGAGAAAACTGCAGAAAATTTCTTATTGCTTCCCTCATCGATTTAGAATCTTGCCATGCCATTGGTCCTTAGTGCTATGTCGTAGTAGATACGTCATCATTTGTAGGGAATTTACAGGGAAGTTTCGCTCGAATCGCTGTGCATGTAAAACAGGCATAATCGTAAGGTAAAAAGAAAATCCATCATATAAGCTACATATTTAATCAACGTAAATAAGTATTAAAATAAATCCGAAATATAACATTATAGACGAGACAGGGTATCCACAATTGACATGCGGCCAGAAAATGAAAATTTGAAGAACCAACATAGGTGCCGATGGATTTTTCCATGATATCCACTCTATCAAATTGTAACCCAGCTATCAAGAAAGCTATGTTGTATGCCACAAATAAAAGTAATGATTCCACGGTACCAATATACTAGTTTAAATTTTTTTAACTTTTTCTGTGATTATTTCTTAAAAATTACTTTGTGACATCACACATATCTTAAAAATGAAGAAAAAAATAAGGAAAACAGGGATAGTGGCTCATTTGTTCTTGAAAGAAAACAAAGAAATAGTTGTTTATCAAGAAATACTCCCAGAGAAATTCAAGCAACTAATATTTTCGAGTGCTATAGGAATATTGACAAAACCAAGTGCATTATTTTTCGACAAATTTTGAGAAGAAACCTTAAATGGCGGGGAGTACTACATTTATGTTACTGTTTAATTCCATGAGCAACAAACGAAAAAAAAAATTGTTCATTATACATACAACCTTGATTTATGGACATGATCTTTCACATGCTTTGCTATTAGCAATACGAGTACGTAGGATAAAATAGCCATATTAATAATTCACTTGATGTAGTTCAGAACAGTCTGGAAAATAAGAAATAACTTTCCTGCTGAGATTCACGTTTTTTTATGGAAAGCAATTAGTCATGAACGAGTGGCTTCAACTGACATGATGAAAGGGATGTTAATCATAGAGGTTTAATAAAAGTTTGACAGAACAGATGACTTACGGTTGATGAGTGAGAACTCGCCCTAACCAAATATATTTCTCACTTGACAACCGTATCTCGAGTCGAGTGGTCAATGAAATAAAACATTCGAATAATATTTCGCAAAGCTTTTCCAGTCCACGAGAAGATTGAATTATACATTTCCTCTTGGTAAATAAAACAAATTAAAGCAGCTGATTTATAGTACCTACTAGTATGTCACCATGAATTTACAATCCAGAGGCGTCACACTCCATTTTAATTTCAATAGATTAAATTAACATCATGTAATGATAAACAGAAATGATTGAGAGAGAATACTATTTTTCTCAATTCAGAATTTAGGATAATTCGAAGTTTTTTTAGTGGCCTCCCTGTTTCACATGTCTCGTAGAATCAGGTGAGTAATGTGAACATAAATAGTTAAGTGGTTATGCTGAATACATTAACACGGCTTACAGCGCTCAATTAAAGGAGACAACAAAAACTTCAATTGGAAAGATGAGTGCAGTGTCAAAGTTTCTTCCGAATATTTATATTTATCTTTAACATTCGAGGAGACATTCACTGTTGAATTTTGAACTTTTATGGACTTGGAAAAAGCTACCACCCACAAATTTAAAAACTTCATCGGTGTTATCATGGATTTTCTTTGGTGTTTGAAATCGAAATCGCCCTCACAACATCAGAAAAACAATAAAAAAGCAACGAAGGGAATTTCTGGGGGAAGTTCCCGGGTGTTTTCCATCTTCTCCACGCTGGAAGGGCAAGAAACTCATAAATTTGGATCCTTAAGGGGAGAGGGCCTCGGCGGAAAAAAAAATTATCGCAATCACTTGTGCGTGTGTTGTTTACTCTTTAACTGTTGATAATGAGTTGGTTTTATGACTTTTAAGGTTTTACTTAATTTAATTGGAATAACTTAATTTTCCTTCATTAGTTTCATTATTATGAAACCAGTTTCGCTCAAAATACTTTTCTGCTTTGATCGAAAATATATTTAGCAAATTCAATATTAAAATTATATGACGAGTCCATTGAACACTAAAATCAAAAACACAGTCTTCAAGTCAATTTACCACCAAAAATAAAAATAAATATTTGCGTAAAATAAATTAATTTACATACAAATATTATCCTTAGCTCCGCTATGATTAATTATAAATTACATCAATATAATCAAAAATAAAATTTTATACATGTGAGTTTCAACGTTTATTTTGGACAACCGACTGAAAGGAGTTACTTAGAATTCTTCTTTTAAATCAACCACTCAAGTAGTCATTGGGATCCAGTGGCGGATCCAAGGGGGGCACTCTGGACAGTCCCCCCCTTGGACCCAAAAAAGGTTCTTAACATGAGTTAAAACCCTACTTTTACATGTCAAATTTCAAAATTTTCTGGGGGAGGACCCCTATACCCACCCAGTGGTACCACAAGGGGATTCTGAGTGATTCTTTTTACAACATCTCCCAACATTTTGTGTCAAAAGGTATAGGTGATGGTGTGGAAGTTCCCCACCTTAGAGCCGTGCTGGATCCGCGCCTGTCGGGTTCACCCGTTTAATGATTACCATAAATATATAGCAGTTGTGAAGGGACTCGCAGGGTGCTCAAACTTACAAGAATTATATGTGTCTTATCTTGATGACATACCGAAACCACCTGTTGGTCTGGACCCCTATCCGCGACACGGAAACCCAATGCCGCCGTCCTCCAAGGACGGTCAAGCTCGAGTAGCCAAGCGCGTAAAAGCCGGGCCACCGATAGTCCTGCCCAAAACAATGGGCGACGTGGGAACCGAAGAAAGTGGTGGGAGACAGCAGCATCGCATGCATGACTATGCAGATGACAAGAGGTTGATATTGGCTCGGTTCAAGATTAGATTCTCTTTGAAATGGGAAATTGAATCGCCAGTTTGGAAAAGGGAATAAGTCCAAACTATGGCAAATTGAATTTTGTTGCTCGAAAAAAATCTCCGAGCTTCGCTCTACACATGAGTGAGAAGAGAGAAAAAATAACTGCCCCCTATAGGCAGATGTAGCCCCTTGAATTTGGTGAAATCGAGGTTCATTTTTGTATTTTTTTTATTAAATTTGAAATTTAAGTTATATTGTCTTTCTTTCCTTATTTTTTGCGCTGTAAATTAATCTTGTTTAACTTACAAGTGTTTTTACCTTTTCCCCCCAATGAATGTGTTTGATATTGATAATATTGATATTGATATTCAATATTATATCTCCAATATTGATATTCACTCACTCCATTGATAGAGCATTCGCACATGACGTCACTTGGAGGACAAAATCAACGTTGCTGGGGCGGGACATAGAAGTATCCAATAGCAGAATTCGCACATGATGTCACTGGAGGAATAAAACAACGTTGCTAAGGCCGTTGTTAGGCAGAGTCATGTGATTGAAAATGCTCTATACTGCCGACTTAGTTGCACAATAATTTTTAATTTTATTTGTTTTAGTCTTTCAATGGACTCTAACCGCCTATCTGGTTCGAGACTATAAAAAGTCACGTGTCGGTGGTAAACAAACTCTCAATATCAAATCATATCTCATTATCATCATATCTCACTACAAACGCTACTAGTGTAGAATCTGTGGTAACCAATTGCAAGCTCAGTAGGTCACGTGTTGGTTCCGTGTGACGTCAGACGGTTAGAGTCCATTAAGTGGGTTCTCTTCAGTTTAAGTTCAATTAAGTGGAAATTTGAGTGGGTTTCTCTTCAGTTTAAATTTTATAAGGTTGAAAAGGGGATAAGTCCAACAACTTTTTAACCCTTTTAAGTCCAACCCTTTGGTTTCTGAGGTACAGAATTTAATGCGAGTTGTTGTCAAAGAGCGATCAAAAGTGATGTCAGGACCAGGCACGTATTCAAGGGGGGGGCACTCTGGAAAGTGCCCCATCCTTGGGCTGAAAAAAGGGAGGGAAATAATGAAAAAAGAGAGAAAAGGTGTAAAAAGGAGAAAAAAGAAAGCAGATTCTGAAAGTCCAAAAATTTTTTCAGTCATTTAAAAATGTACTGTTTTCTTTTTACCCTTATTTCCCTTCTTGGTCCATTTTTTAGCCCAGGGGTCATTTTCCCCAGATTGTTCAAAAATTTTTGTTCACCAAGCGCTTGTGCTATTCAAAAATGAGCTATTTAGGGTCAAATTCCCACAATTTTCTAGAGGAGGACCCCCAGACCATTCTATCATGATGGATCTGGAGAGATCAATATAGAAAAAAAGCAAATTTTGCCACTTTGCTTCCAAAGGCAGAGGTGATTCCCAAAAAGTTCCCTCCCCTTGGTCACGTCACGATTATGAGCTTCTCTGTGGCCTTATGAGTCTTGGTGGCCATGGTATAATGTGGTCTTCATTTAATGCGACCTAGAAAGCTAAAAAATTAGACACACCTGCATCAAACCAAAGCATTCACCATACATTTCCCATACTTTTTTTTTAAATTCACCTTAAGCACCTTGACCCTAAAAACTGGCAACGCTTGTTGTTACCGCGTATGAAGATTAGAACGAATCCTTCGAAACAATACAAGAGTGATGGACATCATCGACAAACATCACCTCTCCTGTTTAAGGAAAGCTTGCCGCCTTTTGTTCCATTTCACTTGACATCATTACCTTGAAACCAAAACGGATGACACACAGGTTCCCATCCAGCAGGAGATGAAACCTCTCCATGTTCCTGGTGTGCAAACACTGTTGCCGCCAAAAATTAAAAGCCAGAAAAAAAAAGGCCAGTTCGTTTGAGATCACAGTCGTGAGAAAACAGCTGGAGAAACCCACGCGGTACCTTTTCGTTCATTTGACCTTGAAATCCATGCGACTTCTCCACCACATCCTCACACCAAAGTGTCCTTGTGTCCAGTGGTACAGTTTGGATCATGTTTGTTCAGCGGCGGCCATATAGAACGATGGCTCTAATCACAAAGAATGGAGCTCTATATAATCTGCCCAGTGATTTCTCTTCGTCCCGCTCGTTAGTTGAGTGGAAACAAAGGAAAGCGAAAGGAGCGGGTTGTGTTGCCAGATTTGACGGGATAAATTCTTTGAGTTTCTTTGTTTTGATCTCTTGTTCGGATGGTATGTGAACTCAAACAAGTCGTAATCTCGACAAAGGATTCTAAATAAAACCTTTATCAGTGATTACGATGGTTGTAGGATTACTTTTGTCATCAAAAGATAACCCTACACGCTTTGTAAAGCCTCATTGTATGGTATGATGTAAATCACTTCGTTTATGAAATTTTTTGGGTAATTTATTTCTATTAAGCTTTCAAAAATACGAAGTTTAAAAGTGTCATTTTACTCATCCATCCATAGGCATATTTAGGAGAGAGGCTCTCTTTGAGAGGGCAGGCTTGAGAAATTGGGGGTGACAGTGTCCATGATAGTTCAAGAAACGTCATTTAATAAATTGATGGAATATCCTTATAGCAGGCGCGGATCCAGCACCGAAGGGAGGGCACTTTTTGCGGATCACCTTTATCTTTAGACGCAAATAGTCAATATGTTTTTTTTAGTTTGTCTCAGGACACCCTTGTGGTATTTCGTGCCCCTCGTTAGCTTAAAAATATAATTCAGAGAAGCAATGTTTCTTAAACTATCATTGCAATCAGAACCTTGTTAGAAAAATTTTTCAACTCTTATAACATTATTATAGACACAATATAAAGTCGCATCAAATTTTCGTTAGAATTTACTTTTACTTAGGTATAAAAAAAACACCCACCCCACACCTTGAGTATTTCTTGCAATACTCAAGAAGTTAACCGAATAATCCGGTAAACCCCACAAAGTAAAAAAGGGGAAAAGAAATTAAAAAGGAGAGAAAAGAAGACTCCCAGCTTTATCCAATAATCACTGTTTTATGTATACAATAAAAGGTGCTCTGTTTTGTTTTACACAACTCAATAGTGTTCGGCACTAGTTAACTAGAACTAGTTGCAACTAGTAGTTAACTACCTATCAACTAGTAGTTAACTAGTAGTTTAACTACTTTTGGTTTAAACTAGTTTAACTAGTAGTTGAACTACTTTTTTTAATAACTACTAGTTGAAACTACTTTCAAATTTTCAACTACTTTAAAAAAAATTTTTGTTTAAAATTTCAAAAATATTTAAAATTTTTATCAAAATATACAAAAATTACACTGCTATTTATAACTACAATGTCATTGTAGAGTACTCAAATACCATATAACCAGAAATAAAGCACCGTTTTGAGCGAAGCATAAAGTTTTTTGTGATATAGATAAGAAAGATGTATTAGAATTTGGGCAAAAAATAGGTTATGAAATTAAATAGACTAGTTAACTAGTAGTTAACTACTTTGGGAAATAGTTAACTACTAGTTGTAACTAATCCCAGGAAAAAATAGTTAACTACTAGTTGCAACTAGATTTTCCCAGACTAGTTAGTAGTTGGTAGTTAACTACTTTTTGACCACTAGTTGCCGAACACTACAACTCAAGTTGAATTTGTTTGATTAAAATAGGCATCAGACAAATATGAAGTCTTATTGTGAAAAAATGCACAACTTATAAAAAATGCATAATCAAGTACCCACCATGGGTGAACTCAAGAGGAAGATTCGGGGGATCTAGAGTTTATTTTCATTTGGAATCGGAATATCGGAACCTAATTCATGAATGAAGGATGACTCTCTTGAAAATAAATACAAACTGAAACTTTATGTTGAGGATAAATTTAAGAACAATGATTACTTTAAATGTCCTTCGAGTAGTATACACGTGTGGAAATGGGGGGAAAAGAAAGAACAAAGCCTGTTGGAATAAAGAATCTGTCCCAGCCGTGCCACGTGGCTTGGCTAAGTTCCAAGGCGGGAAAAGTGATGGGACGGAAGCTGATCCGTACACAGTGACAGATGTGACAATATGTTGCTTGGAAGTTTCGTGTTTGTCAATGAATTGCGTGTTAATTATGTACCGACCGTATATGTTCTGATTTGGTTACAATGAAACTTCTTTGTGGATACTGAAGCAAACATCAAACAGTGAAAAACGTAACACTGTTATTAATCGTTATCTAATGAAACCTTTTTTTTTTTTTAAGAAACATAATTTCCAGTAGAAAAACTCATATATCAGTAGATAATCTAGAATTTTAGTTTAGGAAGGTTGAGGGCCTGAAATTTTCCATCTATTTATTAGAGTAAAGTAAAATTTAAAGTAAAGTAAAAAAAAAAAGATGAGAACTAGTTTGTGAGGTTTTGAAGATAAAGAAATTGGATTTAACTCTAGAAGGTGCTACCTCTTACAGTCTATCGCAGAGATTCCCCTTTTCCCCAGAGATTCACCCTTTTGACGCATTCTATTACTGGTTCTTCAGCTACTTTAGACGGAAAAAAAAACTGGAGAACCACAGACAGGTAAAAATACATAACACTAAAAAAAGTAATTTTAAGGGTGCAAAAGGGACACTGTGGTTCTGAATAAATTTACATACAAACGAGAGTGAATACCGCAAATAATAAACACTTTCATGAAATAAACCATTAACTGCAAAACGTTCCTTATTGTCTTTCTAGTTCCTGTTCGATGAAAAGGTTTATGAACAGAAAATCATCTACCCGTTCTCTTAATAAACAACGCGCTTCATTCATTAAAAAAAGCTAAGCCTAACAGAATGCGTGGAATACAATGGGGAAATAACTCTTCATACTTCCTTTGTAGGAGCCAATATAATTATTCCAGGTAAGGCGAGAAGACCTAAATCTTCAGAACAGTTGTCGGAACTCCGGTCCTTTCTTGGAGGGTGTCCATGAAATTTCACAAGCTCCAAGAAAGTTTTGCACTTGTCGCGAAATTATCTGACAGATGATTTGCTGCAGTTGGACGGAATTCACAAAAGCGGTTTTTGGAAAAAGGTAGAAAAGCTGAAAGATAAGCAGACTGCCCTCTCGGAACGTTTGGGACACATTGCAAATATTTGTAGAGTGAATAAGTTGTCATTTGATGTATATTTATTTAAAAATATATATAGTTAGATAATCTTTTAAGTAACAAGAAGGTTTAAAATTTTAATCCGTTTAATATTTTTAGTCTTTTGAAAAACCCATCTACTACACGAACATTTTAATATTTTTTACAATACAACTACGTATATCAAATTACACGTTGTATGAAAGTATATATCCGCAGAATGGTTAAAATGTCGTTTTTCGAAAATTCCCCCAAACGCTCTTTGAACTTCTTAATTAACTAATTAAACAAAATGAAGGGGGGGTTCTTCAAAACTCAACTAACATCAAAACAGAAAGTTAATACTCACGACTAAAACATATCTCAGATTCAAGAAGATAAGAGAGCCTATAAAACTATTATTGAATTCCAATTATGAAAATGAAAGTTTTATAAAAGGGTAAGTACTTTATGAACCATTCACAGAATTTTCAATACTGAGCTTGATTGATTAAAATTATTTTTGTTAGTGTACACCTCAAATTTAAGTAATTTACTAGCTCTAAAAATAATTGAGGCGCTTGCAAAATTATGTCAACTCCAACTGCTTTGCTTTGTAGTTGCTCAAAGTGGCTGCAAGCGCCTCAATTTTAAAATTAAAAGGTTAAAAATCAAGTACGCACCAAACATATTTGTTCGGAGTCAGTCAAGACATTTAATATCGCATTATCTTACAGCTGTATGCAAATGCAAGCAATTCCACCGTGAATTGCATGCTGGAGCTGGACACCCCAACATTCAAAGTTCTACGTAATAGAAAGATTTATATTCCTCAGTTGACATAATTCCCCACGGAGACAATGCAGACCTCTCTTTACTAAAAGGTAATGGGCATATTCAAGGCTACTCCAGCATTGCGTTAGTTGGAAAAGCTTCAACTGATTTCGCGGTCCTTCACAAACGGAATAGATTTACATAACAATTGCCGGGGACCCTTCCGTCAGGCGTGAATGATATTCATGTCAGGTTCCCCATTTTTTTTTCTGGAGATTATCCCATCATATCTGTTTAATACCTTGGGATGGACTCTTAAAGGACAAAGTGTGCACAACACCGTGAAAACGATTAAAAGCGCGACACGGGCTGAGAAAACAGGTGATTTTAGCTCATTTTGGAGGATGATACTAATAAACGTAATTATCTTCTTTAAAAAATAGGATAAAAAGTACTTACTATGCTAATGCTTATTTTTTAATTGAAAATGCAAACCCTCTCCTCTGAGTGCACATCATTAACGTGAAGAGGAAAGGGCACAACTTGGACGGGGTGGTGCTGCCCTCTATTGATAGAACAAGGCACTACAGCGTCTCAATTTGTCTCTAAAATGATAATTTGAGTAAATTATCTCAACTTTATTTCCTTATTTCAAGATAAAACTTCTTTATTAACTACTATTTTTCTTGAACTTAATAACTAGAACCGGACCAGATTCGGATTTTCAAATTTAGTAATAAATCCAAATTTAAACAATTTACGTAGTACCAATTCGTAAATAGAGGGGAAAGTCAAAGTCATGGAGATAAAAGTAATCGTACAGTATTAGTAGTTTAGTTTTATTGGCTAAATTATATTTGTTGCAAATTACTCGTATAGGTACTGGTATATTATATTTTTAATGAAACTAATTATATTTTTAAATACCTGACTAATTTTTTTTTCGTAGAACGTCTTATTTTTAAATTTTCGGGTTAATGTTCCAAACCTTCTCAATATAATTAATAGGTAGTATACTCCACCCCAGTAGCACCCCCACAAAAAACATAGGGGTTCCCAGCATTCCCGGAGTCGGCGCCCCTGCCCAAGTGATTTTCCAATTTACAACTTAAACAGTACAAAAAATCTTAGCTGAAAAAGAACATATTACAAAAAAAAAAAAACACATTAAGGCAAAAGGAACTAAAAAGGAATGTACTATAATAAAACTATATTCCATACTCAACTACAGTAAAACATTTATTGTTTTGGTTTTGCTCCTCTTCAAGCATGGTTTAAAAAAAAAAATAAGATACATAGATATAAATATTAAAATAGTTCCTTTACAAGAAAAAGTTTACTCCTTACACAAAATAAGTACAAAACGTGTCATATCACAGATTAGCTTCAATACCAGAAAATGCATTCGTTCCTTTTAAATCGTCATCGGTAAGGAAGTTATACTTGGTTTGGATGGATTGATGGACTCTGCTGGGAACACTTAGAAATTCAATATCATCATCTGAAACAAACACATAACATGTACCATTACAGCCAACACACACTAATAAGTCATTCACAAAATACGTCACACAATTTTTAGGGGTTTTAAACCCCTATGTCATAAGTTGCCACTTTTCAGTTACCCCCTCTCTCCCATGGTGATGTCACCATTTTTGAAACTTTAAAGATAAAGTTTAACATTAAATTAGATTTCACTACTACGAACTAGCAGTGGATGAAATGCATCTTTTCTTTCAACGTCGAAAACAATGAAAGAACAGCTTTAAAATGATTGAGAGAACTCATTCCTACTTCTTGTCCCATTGCCTTATTCGCACAGAGCTCCCTCATTCCCTTCAACTAATTTGTAAATTGCTCTTAATGACAATAAGGGCGAGCGCGCACGGGCGACTTTTGTCACGGTGACAAAGACAAAAACAACGTTGCTATGGCTGTTGTTAGGGGCGGGACATAGAATAATCCAATAGCAGCATTCGCACATGACATCACTGGAGGATAAAAACAACGTTGCTAAGGCCGTTGTTAGGTAAAGTCATGTGATTGAAAATGCTCTATTGTTTTCTAATGATATTTTTGATACTAGTAATCCTGGTCGCCGTGACTTTATTTAGTCGCTAGTGCGCGCCCGGCCTAATACTTTACCTAGTAGACTAACTCCAGAATCACTTAGGATGTATTTGACCGAAGCGTTGGGAGCTACAGGAGATTTAGCGATGGTAATCTGTAAAGTAAAAACAACAATATTAAATGGTAAAAACATTGAGAATATTAAAAAAACCGAGACATTTTTTGTCATAACCAATTTCTCCCCCAAAAATGAAAGTTGATAACTAGACATTTCCAGTCCTGTTTTTTTCTTAAAAATAAACCTCTGGGTAAGTATTTGACTACGACTATTCCATTAATTTTTTTTTTTTGCTTTAGCCACTGACCTACAATATAAAAGCTCCATTCCCCAAGATCGACTATAAATAGAACTTCTAAACCTTTAATTTTCCAGTACCACTTGCGAATTTTAAAACGCGGATAACAATGAGAACATCGCTTATCCTGTAGCATTTATCAGATTTTTAAATATTGTCAGTTCAACATTCTACGCTCACAGATTCCCGTTAAGAACCCTAAGTAAACACAACCAAAAAAACTGTTAAACTAAATGCCAACAATATAAAAAAACATCTTAAACACCAGAGACCAACCAAAGGGTCTGTTTTCATTTTTTTACCCGCCGTAACGCTTGGGTGCTCCAGAAACGCGGAAATAGAAGGCTCGCAATTTGTAATGGGCGCTTGCGTGATCGTTCGAAAAATATTAAATAGGGGGGAGGGCGAAAGGATTAACCCCCCTCGCGGAACAAACGCCACCTGCTTCCTGTCTTCGTCGGCTCTGACTGACTTCCTGGTAATGAAAGTACGGAAACAGCCGAAAACGAGGGAGAAGTAACGATTATTGCATCACACGTGTGGTCAAGAATGGGAATTACCTTCTTCTACAGCCAGGAGGTGATTGAGTTTTAGCAAAGTACGATTGATCCTTGTGTAGATGTGGGTATTGCTCAACGTCTATTGATGGAGTTGGGTTTATTTTCGTGGGAATTTCAAGTTTCGCAACGTATGGAGAGATTTCTAAATGAGGCAATCACGGACAGATCAAGTAGGGGTTTTTTGGGGGGGGGGGGCAAATGTTGATTTTAGACTTGTTTTTTCAGGCACTCCCTTTTATTTCGTATTGGATGTGGTTTCTCTCTCTCATCAAAGTTTAAGGAACTTCTGTACTAGAGTCTAGACAATCTGTAAGCAGAGGTTCCCCAAGTTTCTCTTAGCATCGACCCCCTAAATGAATTCTACTTTTCCCATCAACCTGCAACACTACTATGACTACCCATTATACTTAAAGAATGATAACTTCTACAATTCAATCAAATCGACATATTTTGAAGGTCGGTAAAGCTTTAAAAAATCACATCTTCCATTTCTTCTTTCTTAAAAAAATTTAAACGATTCAAGTAAAATCACGCTGACTATTAAACAGAAAGAAGTTTGTACAAAAAAAAAATATTTTTTAAGCCTAAATTTGCTTTAAAATGTTAAATAGAACTCTAAACATTCACCAACTCCTTTGAATCGAGGGGGCAATATCAACTTTTCATCTGGGAATCTCTGAACTAAACCTAGCAGAGCACAATGTTAAGGAAGGACAAGTCCAGGTAATACTTCTGGGGGCACCAGGGTTTATAAATATCTAATGGAAATATCTAGAAAAGGATAAATTTCTAAAACATTATGCAAACTTGAAGAGTTTTACGGCTGGTGTCACTAATAAGATCAAAATAAGTTTCCGGGCAGATGGGCCGTGGTCCAGTTAAAGTTTTTCCAAACGTTTCGTGTCGTGCTCTTGCCGTCTACCGGCATCTCAACTTCTTAAATGTATTGAAGTCTCGGACAGACATATGTCAGATTCCTACCCTAGGGAGATGAAAAACAACAAATGTTTTGTTGCTCACTGCGAGCGGCTTCATCAGTGATGGTGGAATCACTTCGATTGTTTCTTTATTCAAATTTTTACAGCCAACTCAACTCAATGTCTGGGAGAAAAAAATTAAATAACGAAACAACCGAAGTCATTACACCATCTCTGATGATGTCGCTCGCAGTTAACGACGAAACGTTTGTAAAAAAACGTTAACTACTCGTAGACCACGGCCCATCTACCCGGAAACTTATTTTGATCTAATTAGTTTCAAAACATTGAAAGATTTTTTCCAGCCCTGGAACGCATTGAACCATTTCACGGCTTCGAACATCTGATCTGTCAATTATTTTTTTTCCAAGAGTCATTTTGGAAGTGCCCGTGCCACCCAATGGTTCCGCCACTGGATATTTAAGATGTAGTACAATGTATTGTAAAAAGGTCACGCGCGTGCCGCTTTCTCTCACCTGTCGCACGTCTCCGTCGACGAACTGCGCGACCAGTCGCGTGTTGACGCAGTGCGACCACGTGTTGCCCAGCGCCGGAACGACGTGTTCCGCATCCCTCCGAGCAGCTGCCACCGTCGAACAACCTAAAATGAGACCATTCACTAATCACGTCACACAATTTGTAGGATTCTACACCCCTCCCTCAATGTAACATTTCATTCAGTGACTCACTCTCTCTCCCCTTGTGATGCCACACTTTTGAAACATTAAAATTTCACCAAATTGAAGAATTTGAGTAAAATTTCAGTAGTTTGGCTACTTGATAGTAGATACTACTCTTTTTCAATCAAACCAAACGATGGACAGGGGGTGCAAGGAGGGGTAGCTGCCCCCCTGCTAGATCATGACTTATTTCTGTAATTTCTTTTACTTTTCAAAACTAAACATTTTCTCCAAAAGTGTTATTGACGTTGATACAAATTAGCTGAATGCTTTCCAGGTGTCAGTGAAATTAAATCGGAGAAAAAACTAACCTAACTTAAAAAATATTTCCCTTTACTTCAAGTAGACAAAAAAAGATGATTAATCAATCTATTTGTAATTTAATACACCAAATTTGAAAACAAAGGAAAAAAGTTCATTTATTTATAAAATACGAGATATTATAATCTTTCAAATTTTCAAAGAAAATTTGGATACATTTTAGATTTCTGTCAAAAATTTATTTATACCCTACAATTAGCCTGAAAGCTACATTTCATTACTCCAGTCGGTTGCATCTTCATAGCTCTGTGAATTTGAATTTTCGGCATTACTAAATAGAAATAAAGTCCACAAAGCGAAGAAAACCTATAAAAATTTCTATTGAAGAGTGAACTGAACTGGGAATCGGAATAGAGAATTATTTTTCCTCCTTTTCCTTAGCTCACTCTTTTTTGAGCTCACTTTTCCTATTGTCCTGATAGATGGCAGCACTACCAAATAAAAGGGCACCGCCGGTCTTTAAGTGCATAATGGCGGCTTTACACCCCCGAGGTTTGCGATTTGCGGCGAAAACGGGAACCGCAGAAACTACCGCAGCGGCTGCCGCTAATGCCGCCGCGACAGTTTTGGTTCCCGCGCATTTTCGTGCTTTGTTGACATTTTAATTCATCAATCGTCAAGAAGGTAACCCCTTTTGCACTAACTCTTTTTGAAAAATAAAGCTCCGTTTTTTCTATAATCGTGGAGCATTTCAAAACCATAAAAAGAATAGAATCATCTTCAAAACTAGTGGTCGCGGCGGCATTAGCGGCAGCCGCTAGTGTCGTAAATCGATTCTAGCGCCCTCCTTCGAGCGGTCGCTGAGTTTCTGCGGTTCCCGTTTTCGCCGCAAAACGCAAATCGCAAACCTCGGGGGTGTAAAGCCTCCATAAGATGCGAGCAATCAAAAGGAGCCAATACTTTTTTTTTAGATTTTTCAATACTACCTCCAATTACCTCTCAAAATTCATTATGTAAAATCATCACAATGTGTAAAATTAAAATATTTTAAATAACCGAAAAGAAAAAGACTTGACTTATTCTGAAAAAATGATTTTTTTTTTATTGAAATGAAAACCTTTAGAGAGAAAAACCGAAAACATCAGCTCATCAAAGTTATATACCCCAAAGCCTTTCAATATTTTAAAATTAATCACTTTTCCTATGAGCCATATCCAAAACAACTGGGCTTATTAGGAAAAATTTAGTCTTAAATGAAGGCTTAGGGCCCCGTAATGAACCATCAAAAGTTTCATGACCTGGAAAGCTGGACAATATCAATATCAGCAAGTAATAAAATTAGTTACACGCAAAAAAAGACGTTTTTGAATAAACCCTGCATTTACTAAAACTATAAAGGGGCCAATTTTTTTTCGAATTAAAAGTACATACAATTCATAAATTTACGAGTTAAAAAGTTAATGATTATATAATTTAATAGAGTGTTTTCAGGTGACGTCACAACCGGTTATTTTCTTTTAACTGTGTATCTTCTGTAGGGCTTTTAACTGTTGCTAAAGTCGTTGTTTATCTGTTGCTAAGGCGGTTTTTAGGTATGGGATCACGTGATTGCAAATGCTCCAATAGAAGAATTCCACGGCTTGTCATTTTCTGTAACTGTTAACCTCTGTAGGGCAAAAAACTGTAACCCTTCTGTTGCTAAGGTCGTTGTTAGGTCCGAGTCATGTGATTGAAAATGCTCTATTAAAGAAACTGAAAGAACTGAAAAAATATTGCACAATTAAAAATCATAACTTGTATTTCTTACACTTCTAGATTGTAATCATGACAAAATTACTGTCTTGCTCTTGATAGAATTTAATAATTTTTAAAATCAAATAAGGGAATTTCCATCCTTTATTATGTAAAGATTAAAAATACCAACTAAAAAAGAGGACAAAATTTCCAAAAAAGAGGATTGTCCTCCCTAAGGGTAAACGTTCGGTAACCTTAATAATATGGGGTTACTTGATTAAGAGCAGAGTCATATGGTTCAAAATTAAATAGGAAATTTTTAATTGTAAAATGTTTACTTATAAAAAGGAATGAATTATTTACCTGCAAAACCTATATTAGGGACTGTATCTTCATTTTCTGGAATAGCATCTTCTGGGAGAACAGGTTCTAACTCCATTTGTTGACATGTAATTTGGTTAGTGAGAAAAACCTTTAATAAAACACATAAGACAATTTTTGAGGCATTGAAATTTTTAGAAAGTAAAGGCATTTTGAGTTTCTAGCTGTATAAATTGAAAATTTTAACAACAAATTTTACAAGTCACAAAAATGAAAATAAATTTCAAACAGTTACTAGCCCTTTTATTAGTCCCAAAAATGAAAATAAATTTCGAAAATTGTTTGAAAAGTACCATAAAATGGGGCCCTTAAGGAAAACTTTGGCCAAACCATCGGAAATCTACATAAAAGAATGTGATTATAAATTATTCAATGCTAGGGCGAATAGGTGTAATTATTGTTATGACATCCTTAAAGTGGCATCTTGAAATTCCTAAAATACTATCACTAAGGGGCTTCCAACTTAGGTAGTATCAAAATGTTGATTTTTGTTAACTTGACAACTTTTCTTTAGAAAGGGGATAAAGAACATGATTGAAAACAGCTAGGTCATAATTTTCAATCAATTATAAAGTCATCTAACTATTTTCAGTGGAATTATTTGGTTTTTCATCATTGTTTGACAGTTATTGAATTTTTATTGCATATTATTACAACCATCATGTCAAATTAAAGGTTACTTTCTGGGTTATCATCAAATCTTGATAAGATGTTTGAGATATATTTATAAACTAAAATGGTTTTTAATACTACAATAATTATTGTATTTTATAGCAGAAATTAAAACCAAAAAAATCTAAACAGGATTTTGACTGGGAAGTAATTTTTTAAAACTTACCACTATTTTATAAGTTTGAGCAAGCTCTTTCAGAGAAGCAGCTTGTTCTACAAGTGTTTTGTTTCTTTCCAATAAGCTTTGGAAATCTTCTGTTCCAAACTCCTTTCTCATTAATGAAGCAACTGAATCCAAAATTATTAACTTCACTTCATTTCTGATTATTTCTTTTTCTAACTGAGAAGTACTGAAAAAATATTAAGGTTATAATTTTAATTTTCTTTCAGGTTATTGTGTTGAATAACACAAAAAGGTAAAACCTAGAAAACATGTAGGTATATATATAATATACTCAATATTATGTATGTTTGCTATGGGTGAGAGCTAAACAATTAGAGTCTGAAACTGGAATAAACTGGATCAAAACTTTTTTGGAGCCAGCTGAACCCATTTTCGAAGGGAAGTCAAGCAGAAAGTTGACACAAAAGTATATTTCTTAGTAGGGCTGCTTTTGTTGTAATGTAATATATAGCAGATAGAACTGCTGAATATTTAAGTAATAAGTGTAGTTATTCAAACTTCTACCTTCCAGAATTTAGCTGGGTTAGATTCATTTAAATCAAAGTTTTGCAAGTGCCATGAGCGATCCATTGGTGGGGGCTCTTAGGGCATATAGTTGTGTCCTATCAGAAGGGGGGGGGGAATGTAGCACCATCTGACAGGACAAGGTTGATGAGTGTGTTTGGAACGAGAGACCCCCTTTACAGGCATCGATAAAAAGTCATACATACAACCCAAAAGTATACTTCGTGGTTTCAGTTGCATCTATTGGAAGATGGAGAATCAGAAAATTTGAGTGCTGAGTGTCATCACTGCATCTTAAAATGTTACATTCTAATGAATGAGAATGATTAATTTACAGTTAGTAATTATTTTGTATGCCAATTTAACATGCTAATACATTAATAAAAGTTTTGTTTTTTAGTTCCAGTGTGGCAAAGCATAACACACTGTAGCCATTTCTTCAGACATGCCGAAATTGGTACTTACTTCACATTACCAGTGGGCACCTGTGTACCAAAGCCACGGAAGTGAAGTACTGTTGGTTATATTTAGACTTAAATTCAAAATCTTGTTGTGACCCACCAAAAATTGACTCAAGAGCTCAAGACCCACCAGTTACCAGTAGGTGGTAACCCACAGTTTGGGAACTTCTACTTTAGGTTACAAAAAATGTTTTAAAACAGGTTGAGATACAGGTAGATTTTTGAACAATAGTTCCTTAACACAGTTTTTATAGGGCCTCAGAAAAAATTTCCATGTGGATCCATATTTTAGGGGTCTTTAAACTTTCATAATAACAAGGTAGTCTTATAAAATAAAATTTTTAACAGTACCTTTAAAATTTTTTTAAGTTTTTATGTAATAGAACCTTCCTTCCTTCCTCCTCGGCCTCCCTCACAAGGCAGCTCCACCCTCTCCGATCCCTGGCTCTTGTCTTCCAATTTCTCACCCTTAATTTCTTCAAATCTTCCTCAACCTCGTCCAGCCATCTCTTTCTAGGACGTCCGATCTTCCTCTTACCCTCTATTTTTCCTCTGTAGATTTTCTTTGTAGCTCTCTCGTCACTCATTCTCTCCAGATGTCCAAGCCATTGTATTCTTTTAGATTTTATTATGTTGACAATATCTTTTTCTTTATATAGTCCACTTAACTCTAAATTGCTCCTAATTCTCCAAACCTCTCCATCTTTGACTGGTCCATATATTTTCCTTAATATCTTTCTTTCAAATGTAATAAGTTTTTTCTCCTCATTCTGAGTGGTTGTCCAAGTTTCTGCTCCATATGTAACAATAGGTCTGACTATTGTTTTATATAATTTTAGTTTTAACTTTCTTGACAGCAGAGAGGATTTAAACAACTTTATCATTGAAAAATAACATCTGTTTCCAGCTGTCAGTCTAGCCTTTATCTCTGGATTTAATTCATTTTTGTCAGTGATAATTGAACCAAGATATTTAAATTCTGTTAACCTTTCAAAACCAAGTTCAGCAGTTACTGAACCCGCAGTTGGACCATTTCCTCTGTCCATGGCAACATATTTGGTTTTTTCTCTGTTAACTACCAGTCCCACAGTCTTTGCCTCTCTTTCTAAATCTCTATAGCTTTCAATCAGACATTTTTCGGTTCTAGACATCAAGTCCACATCATCTGCGAATGCAAAAATTTGCAAGGATCGGTTTATAATTCTGCCTCCTCGACTAGAATTAATTTTTCTTATAATGTGTTCTAAACAGAAGTTAAAAAGTGTCGTGGATAGCACATCACCTTGTCTTAACCCTGTATCAATTTAGTGCAAAAACACAGATTGATTAATTTAGAAATGCAACTAAAATGTTTAACACTGAACTTTCCAATTGAAATTACAGTCGACTCTGCTTATTGTAATCATGGTTAATGTTATCAATCTGATAATGTAATCAAAATTGACTGGTCCCAGTCACTTCTATTTAACTAACTTAAACCAAAATGCTTTGTTTTATGTGATCAATATATCGCTTAATGTAATCAAAATCTGGTGAAATCCTGTAAAAAGCTCATTTTTTCCCATTTGAAGGACAATTTTATTAAATAATCATACAAAATGAGTCATTAATTGGTTTCATTATACGATAGGGTGCCACTTGTTTTTTTTTGTTATACTGGATAGTGGATTATAATGCCAACAATAGTGGCACCCTGTTGTATAATAGCACCCATTAATTTATTAGTGTTATATGTTCCACTCTCATATTTTTCTTTAAGAATGTAAAAGTTGCAAAATACATACTAAGTAATTGTTTTAAATACTTTAATTAAGACTAGACTACATAGTTATGATTTTAAAGCTAACACTCAAGTTACACTGTTTGAAACTTTTTAGTATCAAATCGCTCTACTCTTGGACAAAAGTGATCACATTAAGCGAAGTTGACTGTAGTAATAAAAATAAATCTAGAAACATGAAAGGTGAATATTAATTTCCAAAACTTATCTACAACAAATAAAAGCAGCATAATAAGATAAACTACACAAAAAATAAAACAAAATCAAATATACAAGAAATGATCTTACATTTCTTTCAGGTCATTCACTGAATGTACTTTATGTACTAATATTCTTTTCAGGACAGAATTTAGTTTCTCATTTTGCTTAAAATACTGAGGAAACCTTTTCTGAGCTATTGTTTTTAACCTAAAAATGTAAAAAAAAAACACCATTAATAAACTAAATATAATAAACAAAAATTTTTTACAGAACTGCCATGTTTTATTGAAGTATATTCATATGCAAATTAGCTTATACCAACTTCACCCATAGTGTTGGGCTAATTGGCATAGCTGAGAACTAATTTTTAGGTTTATTAAACACATATTAAAATTATAAATCCAACGTACACTTTTAGCTCAAAGGTTAACCTATTCACTGCAATAAACAAATTCTCTCTAAGTATTACGGAAAAAGAGTTATACATCAAAAAACAAAAACTATGCCAACTTAACCTGGTCTTCTCTATCTTATTGAAACTTAAAACATTAGAGAAAATGAGCCTATTTTTTTATACAGTTCACAACATAACTCAAGGTAACACTACTTAGAAATGAATGATCCATAGTAGTGGCAGAGCAGAATTGGTGAGATATCGTATAAAGTTAGTCTATTTCTATAGTCAAAAAGTAAAATATATTCGTATATAAAAGTATTTTGGTAGATGACAAAATAACAGCAATTCAAAAAAATCCAAATACACCCCATTTGCCAAAATGATTTTTTTTTTCAAAGAAAGGCAATCAGGTGAGTCTTTTTCTTAGTCCATGTATCAATTGAGATATGTTATGAACTCTACAAATTGAAATTGAAGTTAAAATTAAATTACAGGTTTTTTTAACGAATTGAATTATAGTATGCATTGAAAAATAGTTATCCTTAAATTTGATAATGATTGGATGTATAGTTTGGTAATGGATAGTTTTCAAACAGATTTGAAATACTTAGAAAATTTTAGCGTGGATTCTGGACCAATTTGTACAACAAAATGAGCTTTTTTTGCCTAAAATTTAGTACAACCAAGAAAACTGACTCATGATAATAATTAAAGTAAATAAACTGTTTTTCAATATGAAAAGTAATTTAAAGAAATTTGTAGCACAGAGCAACAAAATACAGACCTGTTTAGTACAAATTCATACACTAAACATAAAAGGAAAAATTTGAGGGGGAAAAAATCTAAATTAAATGTTTAATAAAAAGTTTCAATGTATTTTATTCAATAGTACCTTTTTATGTTTTGTATTAGAAATTAAGATTTAAAACAACTCCAATAATATATTTTTTTAAACTTTTGAATATATATTTTACAGATACATAATCAAATTGGTGATAAAATATTGTTTCAAAAACTACCTTTTTGCAGAAAAAGCTGATTCTGTGTCAATATAAATTACTTGTCCATCTAAACAACCAACTGGAGAGGGTAGAGCTGCTAAAATACTTAACATAAAACAAAACTGAGTTTTTCCAACTCCTGGAGGGCCAGCAATCTATAAAAAAGTAAAGTAAAAATTTTTTATTTAGGGGTTGTTAAATATTGATACTTAATTTTCCAAAATATTATTAGTATACATACTTCAGTTATACTGCCCAGAGGTAAGCCTCCTTGAAGTAACAAATCCAATGTGTGTAATGACAAGGATAAAAATCCATTTGTTTTAGTTGACTCCTGATGCATGAAAATTTCATAAGCCTGAAAAGACCCTCTTAAGTAAATCATTACATGGACAGAACTTGGGAAAACAGAAATACAATGATATCACAGTAAAAAAAAACGTTTAAAAAAACAAGAATAACAGTTAAAATTGAAGTTAAATCTGATATTTTTTAATTTTGCAAAATATTTGTTTGAGAAAGTCAATTATGTGAGAATACAGGGATGATTAATTTCTTGAATTGAGGTGCCAACTGATTCTAATGTAAAGCTGTTTGAAGTTCATTGTTGCAGAAAGCACCTCAATTAATTGATCTGATAACCATGGGCGGATTTAAGGGGGTGCATGGGGGTGCGTCGCACCCCCAACTTTTTGAGAAAATTCGATTTTTATAGGGAAAATCATGTTTTCAAAGCCATCAGGGACAGTTTGCACCCCCAAGTTTTCCACTACGCACCCCCAGGGTTCCCCACCTAAATCCGCCCATGCTGATAACAGATAAGTTCAGATGATCAAGTCAAAAATTTTAACTACACAGACTTCTTTTTAATTAACTTTCCCATTCAGAATAACTTGGAAGAATTTTTTCCACCTTGAAGAAATTCGAAAGTTATTCAAATAATCTAAAGTCAATTAGAATGTAATTTTGAATTCCAAAATTCTTCAAGCTGCACTGAATATGTATGTTCTCCTAGATAGTTTTTTTTAATCAAAGGGGTTTCAGTTACATTAAAATATTTTCTCATTTGTTCGAGTTATAAAAATAAAACTAAATGACAATGAAAGTCAAGCATTTTCCATTTTATGTTGGTGACTATAAATATTGTATATTTTCAACATCAATATTGTGCCTAACATGGCAAATTTAGAAGCAATCAATTCAATTCTATTTGAATACAACAACAAACAAATTAGGTGGTTAAAAACTGAGTCATTGACATTTGAGGCAACTTCAATGAAATAAGAAAGGAAATTAAATTAATTCAGCCTTATTTACAAAGATTAGAAGATACGATTTAATTGTACGAAGCACAAAGGATATGCAATTTCAGACCTAACAATTTGAATCAAGAGATAATAAGCAGATCTTACATATACTATCCATCTCTCAATCTGAAGGGCATTATCAAATCTCATAGACTGTGTCGCTGAATTTGATGGTTAACGGGATAATACACAAGAACCAAATGATTTTAATAATGCATACATGCTTTGTGATTATTTTTATGTGTGCTCTTTTCTTGTGTTTATCGGATTTTTGGCACATCCATTCAATCAATACTATATAAAGTAAGTTTAAATGCTTTGTAATCAAAACAGAAGAGTACCAAACACACAATATGATTTCCTATACTTCTTGAGAAGAAACACTACACAATTCATACTACACTAAACATTTCAGATGGAATTATCACTATTATCAGTCTATTACCATTAGTAATAAAGATACCTAATAAATTATGAATAAAAACTTTACTTACAGTTTTTGGTACTGTTAGGCACTTCTTGCATATTTCATACAATAGGTTTTCCAGCTTTTTAGGGGTTAACCCCAATAATGATTGCAATTCAGGCTTTGTCAAAGACAAGACATCCTAGTAAAAATGTGTTATGATTTCGTTATCAGTCACATTAAAAATTGTCAAGCTATTTTGACTGCCAAATATTCAAATACTGCCAATTTTTATTGTAATCATAAATAATTAATTATATAATATTACTGAAATGTTTTAATTGCTTTTGTTTGCAATCATTGGTAATAAGTCTAATCTTTAACTAGCGCTAGGCAATTTTTAATGGGATAGATTATGAAAAAGTACAAAATATTTTAACTCAAACATAAAGATAGAACTGCTAATTTTAAAACTGTTGGATGTGAGTGGAAGTTAGAAATGTTCCAGCATGTAAAGGGATTAAATCTGCATTGAAAATAATGTTTTAATTACTCTCTAATTATCTCCAAGTTATATTTTTACAACCTATTTTGTCTTGACCAAAATTTTCAAGATGGATTTGTCTCTAGATGGGAAGACTTTTACCCATCCATGTTCAGAACAAACATTGGTTTATGTTTAGCCGAAAGCAAACATATTTTAACAGAAGAAAGAAAAAAATGTTTCAATTTCATTATGCCTCATTAAAATAGAACAAAATAATTGAATCTCTAATATTGCTAAATTTCTATTGTTGTCATTGATAAAACTACATTTTAATCTGTTTGTTGACAATTTTGGGTGACATTTCTTATCTTAGACATCCAAAATAGCTTGGTGATACTAAATGGAACAGATAATAGAATATAGACAGATAATGGAACTTAAATAATGTTGCACATAATTTAAAAACCAAAATTTAGTTTACTTTAGTTAAAAATAATAAGGAAACAATATTACTAACTATTCAATTAACAAAAAGAGAAAGTAATATACCTAGAACTAAATAGGAAAGAAAAAAAGTTTTACTACAGATAAGATTAAAAATAAACTTTCTGACCATGTGAATCATTAAAAGAACGTTTTTTCTTAGCATGTGGAAAGACACATTAAGATAGAACCTAGAACCAATTTTATGCTAAATATGTTGAATTATAAATCAAAATCAGTAAATTTATGATGGTACAAGCATGGGTAGATGAAATTACTTTTTAGGAACAGCTTTTTAAGAGTCCTCCAGCTACCATATTTAGGTCAAATGATGACCACTGAGCTTTGTAATTAACCAACTTAAAATAACTATACAATGAGCTATATAATAACGATTTTCATACTGTTAAAGTATATAAAATTTGCACTCCAGGTTTATATATAGCTGGCCTGGAAGACTCTTTCTAAAGCTGTTCCATTTTTTATTCATACCTTACAAGATATTAGATTTTGCTTTTCTAAAATATCTATAACATTTTGTGGTAAATGTAAGCGTTTTATTTTGTATGATCCCATTAGAGTTGAATTTAGTCAGTTTTATTAAAAATACCCATAGGGAAATAAAGAATTTATCCGTTCAAATGTTCTTTCAAAATTTCCCTGCAAGATTCTCTCCCGCTAAAAATACAAACTTTCGGGATTATTTGTTTACTATTTACTACTCCACAATGTGGGAATAAGTTGAGTTGAACAACTCCTGAACACATCTGCGTTTGGTGGATTTCTTTTCCGGTTGACCTATGAACACAGTGGCGTATATAAGGGGGGGGCCGAGGGGACCCTGGCCCCCCCCGAAATTCGAACTAGGCGTACCAAAACAAATTAAAACCCTGTATTTTAGGGTCAAATTTCAAAAAATTTTCTGGGGGAGGATCCCCAAGCCCCCCTTTTGTACTTGGAATTTTATTATTAACAATTTTATTACATAATAAGTTCATCAAAATCAAAATCCTACCAAAATATATAGGGTCACTTGGGGTAAGTGGGACCCCTTTTTGAAACAGTACATTTTTGAAGGTTCATAAAATTTTTTTGAAGAGGTTCAATTTGAACTTGATGACATATTCTATTTAAGACACTATTAATTAACAAAAATTTATAATTAGGTTCTAAAATAATGTTCTACATTTTTCTTAACTGGTTTTTTTGTAAAAAATGAGACGGGGGTCCCACTTACCCCATAGGAAGGGGTAAGTGGGTCACCCCCTTTTTATTTTGATTGAAAGCAAGTAAAACTTAAGAGGGAGTAAGTGGGTCTTACTTGATAAAGTATAGAAGTTTTAGGTACAAAATATTTTATTGTAACTTAATCCATGTACGAGATATCTACTCACATTTAAATTAATAGGGTTGGTTGGGGTAAGTGGGACCCCTTTTTGGAACACTACAATTACAGAATGTTTTCTTAAGGTTCGAATGGTTCGGGAGACTTATAAAGAAACCCTCGAAACTATTCCCCCACCCCACTGTGTGTTTTAATTAATTTCTCGGCAACGTGAATAAAAAAAAAACCCAACTTAATAGTTTTCTTTACTTACCACAGCTTATATTAAAACGCAAAATTAATATAAAATTTCAATAAATTACTTATAAATGTTTCAATAAACATTAAAATGGTGAGTCTAGGGTGTCCCACTTACCCCATAATGAGGGGACCCACTTACCCCTACTTTGCTTAAATTACGGGGTAAGTGGGACTCCCCTCTTAAAAATTTTTAAATAAGAGATTTTGTGAAAATTCAAATTGCAGTATGTATTTTAAGTCAAACCTGGCACAACAGTTGAAAAAACATTAAAATATAGTGAAAACTTTCCTGGAAACACTACTTGGAAAAATGCATCTTGAACTCTCCAAAAAAAAAAAAATTATGGAAATTTTTTTACAATAGTTCTATAATCTTAAAAAGAAATGACACAAAACTCTAATATATGCAAAACCCATCAGTGTGACAAAATGTAACATGATCAATGTGAATAAGTGTGAAATGTCCTTTACATAGTTTAGTTTGAGGGGGGTGACCCACTTACCCCAAGTGACCCTATGTCCAAAATTCGGACTAAGTGTACCAAAACAAATTAAAACCCTTTTTTTAGGGGTAAAGTTCTAAAAATTTTATGGGGAAGGACCCCCAGATCCCCTTTTGTACTTGGAACTCTATTTTAATAACTTTTCAAACATTAAGTTCATAAAAATGTACATCAAAAATTCGGACTTGGTGTACCAAAACTAGTTAAAAACCTGGTTTTTTTAGTCAAACTTCCAAAAATTTTCTGGGGGAGGACCCCCAGACCCCCCTTTGGTACTTGTATTTTTATTACTAACACTTTTCCTATATTGAGTTTTTAGGACCTAAATTATCACCTAAAAAGGTACATTGGACCTATTAAATATGTGGGGGAGGGGCTGGGGACTAATTTTGGGCCCCTCCCGAAATAAATTCCTATATACGCCACTGAATGAACAGCATTGTTTCTCTAGCTCATCAATAATTTTATGTAGTTCAGTTAATTTCAATTTAATTTTTTCCAGTCCAGCAAGTACTAATAAATACTAATTTTCACCAAAATAAAATAAATCAACTTTCTGAAAAAAGAAACTTTTTGAAAAACATCGCCTCTCTGGAAGAAGAATGACACAACTGCAAATGCTGAAATTTTTAAAAATGGGGACTCAGAAAGACTTCTAGATTGGTTTCCAAGGTAATATTAATAAATTCTGACTCAATTGTTTTACTTGGTGACCAATCTAGAAGGCTTGCCACTATAAGCTCCTGCATAGTAAAAAGTCTTCCATTTGTAGTTGTGTCGTTCTTACTCCAGAGTCAATATTTAAAAAAAATTATAAACTATAAAATTTAATAATTCCAAAACTAAGAACTAAACCTTCACAGAACGTCAGTTAATTTTCAGAAAAACAAAACATACCAATTTTCTGAAAAAAAAAAAAAAAAAAAACTTAAGTCTAAAAAATTCATAATTTTTTCAATTGCTATTAATAGTTTTCACCAAGAAGACTTATATGCAAAGCAAAAAAGGCTTAAAATTTAACATTAATAAATACAAAACTTGCATCCACATCAATTAAATTTTCATATTAATGTGTTCCTCAAACATTTTACTATAAATGTATACTTTATAAATATTCATCTTATATAGAAGCAAGAAATTTTACTAAAAAACATCCCGAGCAAACACAATTCAGGGATGTGATGAAAACTTAATAGCTAAAGAAACTTGGTTATAAAACTATTTTTACTACATGACTAAATTGAGCTAAGGATGTTGGTTTTAATGAATCTGACCTTTACTGACTAACCTATAAGAAAAGTGGCAAGACAAGTATCTCTAGTGCCTTATACAGTAAAACCTCCTTTTTCCAGATCAACGTAATCAGTGATGTGTTATGTGAAACCATCAACCACATTTAGATAATAAATATTCCACTGTAATCTAGGAAAAATGTTATACTTTTACAATATTGTATTTTTTAATAAAAATTTTCTAATCTTGAAATATTGCTTTTTGCAGAGAATAACCCATTTACAGTTTGTTATTGATAACCACAATGAAATTTTTGCAATATAATATTTGGCATTCAAATCAGCTAGGCTACTTTTATTAACAGGATAGATAGTGGAATTGTATCTTGTTACAAATTAATTAAAATCAAATAATAAAAAATTATAAGCATACTTTGAGAAAATTAGCATTTGACAAAATATCCTGGCTCCAATAGGAAAACTTGATTTTCACAAAGCCTTTTCATCAAAAAAACTTTTGTTTTTCAAATACATGACATACTTAGTAGGTAGATGGTATTCAAATTCTAATTATTCATGTTATCGATAATGGAGTTTTACAATTAATGTTCGAAGTGCAGTTAAGCTTATACATGTTATGAATGTTTTCTGTTATTTTTTCTCTCTTTCTGAATTGTTACTGCTTTTGACCAATTCAAGAACAAGTTTGGTTAAGGGCAGAGGGAGGGTTGCAACCTCCCTAAACTACCCAAAACTTATTAATATGCTATTTAATTTTGAAATTCAAATTCTTACTTTCTATTCCAGTACTTGTTTTAATGATTTCCCCCTCAATTTTTAAAGTTGTCAGGTGAAATTATGCTATTTTTTTTTGTCTCTTTCCGATGTAAAAATCAGACCTGCATCATTGCCTGCCCTGAATCTTTTGCCTTCTTTCAAGTCTTTTAATTTAAATTAGAAACTAATCTTGCGCACACATTTACAATTTTTAAATAATTGTGATTTCTATATAGACAAACTGTGTACACTTTTCCACAGTATAACTTCTTACAACCTTAGGCTATTTATAAACATTTTTTTGACATATTGTAGCTTATACAATGAAAAATCTGGTATTTTTACGTGTCAATAAAGATTATTTTGCATCTTAAGACTGGACTACTGAAAAAGGTTTGCTTTATTTTGAGAGAAAGCCTGTACGTTTATAAGCTGCCCCCATATTTAGGCAAAAGAATATTTCCAAAAATTACCTGCTTATATTTGGAAATATACAGTGGTTTAAAATTTTAGGACTTTGTATATAAGAAAAAAATCTTATTTTTTTTTTTCATCTCAGATGTTCAAGCACCTTTATGACAATCATACAATATTGATCTCTAAAATACTATATTTCAAACCAGTTTTTTTTTTTTAATTTGAAAAAAAAAAAAAAAAAAAAAAAAAAAAAAAGAGAGAGAGTCGAAAAAGAGCTGTCTTTCCATATGGGCAGCCTTGTTACTTCTAATTATTTTAATATGAATTTTTCAAATTGGGCTGTAACAGCTTCTCTTCAAAATTTTATTGCTACTATGTAATTTTATGTAGTAAATACATTACTTCTAGCCTTCAACATATTCAATTAATTTATTGTGGCTGCATTACATTCATAAGGATTCTAATGCAATTCAACATTTCTAACAGGTAAATAAAGTATAACAGTAATTCTTTATTTCTTCTCAGCAGCTTGGGCTGGTAAGGGTATCTCTTGCACAGCAGCTGCCGCAGCAGAATAAGCAGGGAACTGCTCCCAAGGCCCAACCAAATCGAACTTCCTGAATTCTTGAGCCAATTCCAATGGCTCTACCACAACTCGCTTAACTTCATCATCATACCTGACTTCAACATAACCACTCAATGGGAAGTCTTTACGGAAAGGGTGCCCTTCGAATCCATAGTCAGTGAGGATTCTCCTCAAATCAGGGTGGTTGGCAAAGTACACTCCAAACATATCCCAAATCTCTCTTTCATACCAATCGGCAGCCTTATACACTTCATAAGCGGAATCAAGAGGCGAGAGCTCATCGGTGTAGGTTTTCACTCGAATTCTGGCATTGTACCTTACACTCAAGAGATTATACACAACCTCGAATCTGAACTCTCTAGCGGGTACATCCATGCATGCTATATCAACAAGAGACTCGAACTGAGCAAGATGATGATCTTTGAGGAAAGATAAAACAGGTATGATTCCTTCTGGAGACACCAAGACTTCTAATTCATCTCCATGAGCTATTTGTACTTTCTGTACGAATTTAGGCAAACACTCAGCAACAAACAGTCCATATTCACTTAGCTGGGCCGTTTTCATTTCATTAGTGGGCCGGATAGTTGGTTTTACATCTTGTTGACTTCCTTCGGCAGTAGATAATATTCTGGGTGTTGTCGAAAACAATTTAGTGTTTTTTAAGAGAAGAGACGATCTAAAAACTCTTGCTGGTCGTATTAAACGAGCAACTGAAGAAAACATTGTCGTATTTAATAGTTAAAATAACAATGTATTCTCTAAAAGTTTACCCTTCAATGTCTGTTTACGTTTAGTTTGTGTACAATATGAATGACTGCCACCCCACAACATTGAAGAAAAAGTCCTTATCCTGATAAAACGATTAAAACTGGATACAAACACTAGATAACTTTGACAAATGGAAAATTTATTTTGTTTCATTACAATTGATTTTTAATAAAATTTATTATTTGATAAAAATGCTTAATTTTGAAAGAGAAACTACTTAAAGTATTTAAAAGAAACCTTTCATATGGCAACAACCCTCATATGTTTACAAAATCTAGTGTCATGTGCAAGGGGATGTCAAGTCATAACTATATTTAAAAATGAATAGCTAATTTAGTGAATTTAAATAAAAATGTCAGACTTTTTGTTTAGAGAAATTTGTAACCATGTTTATTTAGGGCAATGGGAATTGGCCAGAGCATGTGCCTTTGCTTTATTAAAGCATAAAGATGTTAGTGAAAATGATAAACAATCTTTAGTGATTACTTTGCAAAGTGTCGCTAAAAATCCCAAAATTGTGAGGTAAATAATCTAATTGCTTTACATCTTTTTATATTTAAGAAATTTTACAATTGTTTCATTCTAGATCAACTTATACGAACAATATTTTAGTAACTTTTTGTGTTTTTAATACTTTTAATAAATGTTAAACTGCTTACGAAACAAATGAAGATCCATTAAGAAAATTTGGTTCAATTCCGTTAGAGTCCCCGCTAAATATCGCCCGGTTCTTTTAGACAACAAAAAGTAGAAATATTCATAAATAAGTTCAAACTCCTGAATTAAAATGTTTTAGATCAATAACTATTCAGTTTACTAATAAAAGTCAGAAAAATTTGTTGATATTTGGATATATTTAGCGATTTGGATATTGGCGATATTTAGCGGGGACTCTAACGGAATTGTACCGAAAATTTAACCACATTACCCTTCAAAACCTAAGACCAAATCCCCCATTACGAAACATTCTTTTGCAGACTTGGATAAAGTTGCCTGAACATAATTTCCCCTTCTCTCAGACTTCCTTCCTATATTACAGTTGAATATTAAAAAATTTAGGACTGACTTCCCCAAAACCAGGTTTAGATACTTTTCTGGTCTGTCTTACATGTTAGTAAATGTTCATTCTAATAAATTTCAGATCAGCCTGGCCATCTGTATCATGTCCTAGTCTACTGGGGTTTTTATCATGTCAACTGCTTTTAGACATTGGATGTACAGTAAGTGTCAATGTTGTTTCTTTATGTGATTTTATGACCCTACAGTTATGTTACATTAAACTGTAAGACAGTTATTATGAGATAATTTGATATTATTTATTTGCTACATTTCAGATGCAAGTCAAGTCCTTAAAAAGAAAATCTGATTTCAATATTTTGGTAGAAACCTTTTTAAGTAATTCTCACCTGGCACTTGAAGTAAGTAATTTGTATGTAATTTCTAGATATTTTACTTTCTGAGTATGATTTTAAGAGCTATGTCTAATAAGCATTTTTAATTAAATTGGTGCTACTAATGTTATATCTCATAACCATCCTATTTCTCCAAAAACATTTCTTTATTTAATTTTAATTCTTCTACAATTTTAAGATATTTTGGGAATAATTGGTAAGATTTGAAATTTTTGGTCACAAACATGCATGAACAAACAAGCAAGACCTCATAACCATTCAAAATTTATATGGTCTTGAAAAGTAAATGAGTTGAGAGAGATTCCTAATATTTTCCTAAAAATATTCCGATACAGTTTTTTTTTCTCCTAAAAAGTTAATTTTTTTTTAGTAACTCTTAAAAGCCAATGATTTACAGAATTTAAGTAAACAAAATCGAAATATAACATATCAAAATATACATTTGATCTTATTCAATTAATTTTAACTTTGAATTTGAAAACAAATTGATACATTACCATAACTTTAAAATTTTTCTTTCAGGAGTTATCCTCTATTCATTCACGTCTTTTAGAAATTCAAAGTGGATCATCAACTCTCAAAAATGCAGATTACAGGTTGAAAATCTCGCCCAAAACAGTATCTGCTATAAAATCTGCTTTTGCAGAAAATGCAGGTGCTCTCTCAAAACTATTGGAGATGCTTTTCAAACCGAGTGTTAGTAATTTTGAATCTAATATAAATTCAGTTACAGTTGAAATCCATTATCAAAATTTACTGAACACTCTCAAATCTATTAAATCCAAATCTGTGAAGAGTGATAATTCACAACATTTGCGGGACCTTCGATCCAAAGTTTACCTCTTGCTGAGCATTCTCCCTGAATCTTTTACAAATCCTGAAAAGAAGAAATATATGGAAGAAATATTTTTATTTATCCTACAACTTTGTAAGTCTAAGAACCTCGATGTTACAAAAGTGCATCAAGCTCTATTTTGTCGGTCGTCTCCTGTACTTTTAAAGAACTTTTTTACCTTTCAAAAGGAGGAAACGTTGAAATGTAGTGATATTGAAACTAAAGTAGTTTACCCAAAGTGCTTTGCACCAGATGGTACATTTTCTCATCAAGAGGCCCTTTTAAGCTGTCTAGAGAGCTCATCTCATTTTGTGAAAGATATAATGGTAAGTTAAACTATGTTTAATTTTTAAAACAACTATGTTTTTTGGTGATGAAAATTTTAAAAATGGTCCCTCTTTTATTTCTTTACAAAATACACATAGTTTGAACATGCTGAACAGTTACAGTGTAGTATTCTTAAATGGCTTTCTGTATTGGGATATATCATATGTACTTTTATTGTCTGTTTTCTTAAAATTAACTACTTCTAATTTTTTTGATAAAATATATGGTTTGATTTGAGAGTTTGAAGATTTACTCTGGTCTTACTTTGTTGCAGGAATTTTGTATCGATAGCATCCTTGATGGCAAATTCATTGCCTGTGAAAATATAATACAAGATGGTTTGTTTGTGAGATTAAAGCCATTAATTTTACTGTCATCTTGGAGTATTTGCAAAGATGATGCATCAGCTATGAATGTTATTGAGATGATAAAAACATGGAATGAGGTATGATTCTTTTATGAGAATTCTTCCTTCTTGTTTAATTTTTCTTTCCAACTTAAAATCTATGGATAAGGTTAAAATTTTTGCTCTTTCATATTGTGTATTATAAATGAGCACTAAATTCTGTTATTTTTCGGCTTTCTAGAAAAGTTAATTTCATTCATTTTCTTTTCCTCTATGCAATTATTTCATGTATTGTAGGTTTGATATATTTTGATGTGTGGTATTTAAAAATCTCAGTGTACTTATAGTTAATTTTCAGGGAGTAGTTAGCTGTTCTGTCCCAAAAGAGGAGTAGAGTACATACTAAAATTTGTGATTTTTACACCTAATGAATAATAAAATTTATAAAATTGAATTGGGTCCTGGGAACAATAGTTTTTAAATTTAAATGAATTTCTTGCATTATCAGCATTTTTGATGCTTGATTTATAATCAAAATGAAAAGTTTAAATTATTATGGCTCTTTTAAGATGAGTATTTTAGGAAGTTCTGTAAAAAATCTGGATTGTTTAATTGTAATGAATATTAGATAGTTTATCTGATTGATAGATTTTTGCACTTGGGAGAAGACCCAAAATTATTCCTAAGCCCCCCCTATGCATACTTAACACAGATTCAATGCAGTTTTTAATATATTTTTAGGTAAGATTTTCATCTTGATGAACTTAATATTTAAAAAAAAATGTGAATATAGTTCTAAGCACAAAAGGGGGATATGGAGGTCTCTCCCTTTTCCCCCCTTATACAAATACGTCCCTGACTCAGCCCTTGTCCCTTAACTTAGTAATTTTGATCCATAAAGCAACCTTTGATACGAACCAAACCCAGATTTTTTTTTATCTTTTGCTATTTCAGTTTTTGAGTTTTGCCTCTTCTGACCCTGAGAAATCAACCCACCGATAGTTGGAAAGTTAGGATTTGACCCACAGGTCTAGACTTGGCGAGAAGAATGCTTTAGTTTTCCTGGCTCAAAAAACAAATGAAACTCACGTCCAACTACTAAGAGCAAAATTAGCCTGGGCAGAATTTGACTGATGTCAGTGTTATTAGAGCCAAACTTGAACTGAGAACTCAGTTTTAAAGAATAAAGAAAAATTAAATAATTGGTAAAAATGTCAAGTATTTTTTCAAACAGCAGTTATAATGAGGACTCAGATTTACGGAACAGAAGAAGGGGAAAGTTCCATTTTAAAAACAGAATTTGTGTACATGTCAATTTCATCTCCAAAGGTTACACACTTTTTTTTCAATATTTAGGATATTCCTGACAGTGCTCTCTCAGAAGCATGTAATAAATTTAAATTACATATAGCTTTGATGGAACTTTGTATAGAGTTTTATAGGTGAGTACCTTTAATTTCAACTTAGTGATATGCTTAAACACAGGGGGTGATTTCTAGAAAGTGAGGTGATGGAACGGTAACCTAGTGTGGGGGAAGGACTATTTCAAAATTTTGGGCTTTAAAAAACTTTAACTTGACCTCTTAATTCTGAAGCTTTTTTATTTTTCCAACATAATGTAATAATGAGAAAGTATTTTTTATGTAAAAACTAAACTAAATTTTAACTATTTCTTGGAAAATGTATAAAATTAAGTAATTAGTATCTCAAAATTCTCAAAAACAGAATCAATCCATGAACTCATAATGGGGGTGTTTCTTCAAATAATTGAATTCTCAAATTATTTTTTAGTTATAGACCAGCAGCACTGGTGCCAATTGTCTGAATTGTATTTCTCTCTTTCTCATTATTGGACATTTCCTTTGAAAACTTGAAAAAAAACTTTGCGGAAAAGATTATTCATGTTTTCTTGTGTTCAGAAATTTTTAATTAAATAAATATTCTTTTAAGTACTGAAATTTTTTAAGAAGATTAGCATTACACTGTTGTATCATGTTCTGCCTGAGATTTGTTTATATTTACTTGTTGATTGATTTTAAAACACTTTTTATGTCTTTTTTTCAGAAGCATTAATCCTAATGCAAATCCAGATGAAATCAGCAGTAAAAAGAGAAATATTTTATTTCTCCTACAAACACAATCTCCTTTAAGGGTTCTTCATACTATTTTTGGATTAAAAAACATTCCACCAAGAAGAGTTATAGAGATGCTACATCTTATTCAAGGTACTATTTATGGAATTAAAATATTGTTTTTGGCATTGCTAATTTTCATCTAACTGTTCAATATACCTTTGAATCTTGTTTTATTCCTCCCTTAAATTCCATTTTATAGTTGATTTCAGTTTTCTTTTATTGAGTTTTTCCATTTGGCTAGTGTTAAACTGTATATGCCAACTCTCCCAATTTATTCAAAAAATTCTGTCCCTTGTCTGTAACTTTCTAATGTATTTAATATAAATCTCATAAATTTTATCAAAAGACAGCAGAAACAAAAAATTAGTAGCTATCTATAGGCATAAAATATCTAATTATTTTAAAAAATTGGTGTTAGACAAACTTAATGCTGAGATATGCCAATATTTGTATTGCTAAGTCCCAAAGCATTTTTTATTTTATTCTTTTTTTTGTTTTTAGTATAGATATTATACTTATTTTTAAAAATTCCTATTTAACTGATTGGTTGGGACATCTATTTATGCAGAAGTCTTCATAGTTTTCTGTCTCCAATGTTGGAAGCTATGAATAAACTAAAAATGTAATCTTCAAAAGTTCCATGAAGTTATTATGTCATCTTGGCCAGTGAAGCTTAATGAATGTAGATTTTTATGTTTGTATTATACTTTAAGAGCCATATATCATCAAAACACTAGAAAATTTCTTGATATTTACATTAAGTTTTTGTGTTTAGGTCAATCGTCTTATCCTCTCGATGTCAATGTCCACCTCACGGATCAAGCTATTTACTCAGGATATCTATCTTTGGTGCTAGTTATGGAAGCAATTCATCTCAGTTGTGAATTGAAAGATGTTTGTTTGACAAAAAAGATTGAAATCACTGATGCCTTTTTACAAAAGTTTACCACCAATGAAATGGATGAACTGGAAGACATTGAAACTCCCGAGAATAAAGATGCTTGGTCTGAACTCATTGACAATCTTGGTCCTCAAAGAGCTTACTTGAAGGTTGTTTCTAGCAGGATAAAGAAAGCTGAGGAAGAAGTAAAGACAATACTGCCCTTGGCTTTTCGGGTGGAAATTTTGGAAAATATTTTCTCTCTGCTCTTTACCATGTCCAGTGTTCTTCCCGACTCAAATGACCTGGCTGCTGAATCTGACCAAGGTTGTGAGGGAGATGCTAATGCTTCTTTGGCTAAAAAAGAATCATTTTCATCTCTTGCTGAGTATACTCCCTCATCAGATAATGAAAAGACCTTTCCAAATAATTTTGTAATAAGCACTGTCAAGCTCAAAGATTGTGATGAGGGAGAATCTAGATATTTAAATCAATTTAGTTCTAAAAGTACTGAGAGTAACAGTTCATGTGGGATGCAGCCATATTCCTTTCTTTGCAATGAGTTAATAACAAAGGAAATTTTATCCCTTTTATCTCGTATTGTAATCAAAGCAAAACTTGATGTCTATGAAACTTTAGGACTGACTGAGAGAGGATTGAAAAATAAAGTAAGTTATACTAATTTTCTTAATTGAAATACTTTATTTTAAAAATATTTTTAACATGTTTCTTTTTTTTCCAATGGTAGAGTACAGAAGCTATTGAAACGGATGATTCATTTAAGTCTGACTCAAAGTTGTCAATTTGTAATGCTGAAGTAGTTGAACGTACATCTCGCTTACTGCAACACATCAATGAGGCTACTTGGCGGTATGAAGTTGTTACTTCTGGTATATTTCAAGGATCAAACTTCATTTCTCCTTTAGAAAGTAGAAAATATCTTTATTTAGTACAATCTCAAGGCAGTGCTTCTTCATCAGGTAAGATTTTATTTTATATGCATGGGTATTAAAAAATTTAAAGTGTTATTTTTTAGAGCAAGCTAAGAGTTCTTGGTTTACGTATTTTGTTATAAAATATCTGAAAAGAACTGGATAAAGAGATATTTAAAAAGTACTTATTCTTTTTCACAGATACTGATAAAGAAGGCAAAAAGCGTAGAAAGAAAAGGAAGTTAAAAAGAAAGCTTCATAGTCAAAAGAAAGAACTAATAGCTGAGTCTAGTATAATTCAGTGTATGTTATCATCTCCAGAAGCTCTTTTGCGTTATTCCTTATGGAACAAAAATTTGACTCAAGCGGGGGATGTTATTCAGGTAAGTTTTCAGTTTAGTTATTAAATTTTAGTTAGAGAAATTTTATAAATCAAATTCTTACTGAATTATTACCATTTATAGCTTTTCAAGTTAAACTCATCCAGTGAAGCTAAGGAAGTTATTCTTATACAAGAACTTAAAAGAATATCACAGAAGCTTTCAGATAGTGAAAAATTGAAGCTGAAATCTTCAACCTCTAGTCTTACCCCTGATGGAAAAACTTTGCTTTCAATTATTGAGGATGCAGCCACTACGGGAGTGAATTCCTCTGAAATCTGCTTGGCCATTCATGCAGAATTGAGCAGTTTAAAAGTGCCAGATCTTGTAGACATCAGTGGTGGAATTTGCCATCCTGAGCTTATACAGGGTTCCGACAACATATACTCAGTTTTCTTGACTGATTTAGGATGTACATCTGGAGCATCTCTAGATTTAACAACTACTTTACTGGATATGGCTTCCAAGAGTTGGAATAACTCAACAAAAACTGACCAGGACTTGGATGCTAAAATTTTCTCTAAAAAGAAACTTCCTTCCATTAGAGGAATACAAAAAACTCTGACTATAACAAATTCTGTTCTTAGAGAGTTCATTACACTCATTGAAAAAGACAACATGCACAATGATTTCAGAGAACTGTTTTGGCCCAAATGTCAAGGGAAAGGTTCCTTCACCAAGATACTCTGCAGCTATATAGGAAGTTTGGATGGGCAAAGATTCACTGAGGAACTGAAAAACTGGCAGCAAACAGCAAACTTGCTGAAAGAGTTTACCATCCTAATGAAGGAAGATGAGACAAATGAACAAAATGGCACCTCCATAAAAGACACTGCTCGAGAAAACAAGATCCATATGACCTACAAGAATTTGTCGAAAGTAGTTAGAGGTTTAAGGGATTGGTCTTCTGAAACAATTCGCCCTGTGCAGAAGAACTACGACAATTATCTTAGCAAACTTTTTAATCATTTGCATCAAGTTACGTCAGCTGTAATGGATTGCCAGAAGCACGGTGTTGTTTCAGGTGAGTTTTTCAGATTGTGTTTTCTTTGCTTTTAATTTAAAGATAGCCATTAAATAATATAAATTTTTTTAATTCCAGATACTGCCCGAACAAGAACTCATACATCTGACTTTTCAATCCTTAAAGAAAGCCCAGTTGATCTTCTGAAAAATGTTATTTTGCAAAGTGGAGTTCCGCCAGATAAGTATGAACATAAAAAAAATATTTAAAGTTTAAAAAAAAGTAAACTGAATTTATCTTGAAAATTCTGCAATTACAAGGAACAACCATCTTTGGATGTTACCCAAAAGGTCCAAAATGAGTTAGAAAACCACTTTTGAGGGTCAAATTTTAAAATTGAAAATATTATTCATATTCCTACTTAAGGTTTTGATGTGAGTTCTTTTCCAGGTTTCCAATTCCTTTTACATTTGATTTATTTTATGTTTTAGGATGGAAAAATTCGCTATTCGTATGAAAGTCAATCTTGTTCATGTTCTTGCCCAAGCGTGCCTGCCTTATGTCCCACTATTGGATCAATCTGTACCATGTACAAAACTGATTGGATCTTATCAAATGAATATTAATGGTAATTGCTTGATTTTATTTTTGCACTTTTTTATAAACTTGTTACTTTAAATAAACTATTTTTTTTTTGTTTGAATAGAAAAAATTTGGAAATTATTAGATATGCCTAATGTATACAAAATAATTTTTATAGGACATTCAATGTTAATTCTCAATAATCAAAAAGATGAATGGATGTCTCCTCGGCACCCAGACCTTGTTGCCAGAGAACTGATGAAGGAAATGGTTGAAATGATAAATGGTAATAATTTAAAGGATCCCACATTGTTTTTATTTATTAGAAATAGAAAAAATGTAATGTAAGAGTAGACTTTTTGCCTGGGATGTACTAAAGGAATTTATTAAACATTTTAAGGCACACTGTAATCAAACTCCATAATAATAAATGTAATGAGACCACTACCTTTTATTTCCTAGATCTAAGTCCTAGTTAACCACCTTTTAAAAAATTCTACTGTATTATGGTGCAGATTTTTCTAACTTTCTAAATTCATCAGCATTTTAAGATCTGGTTGAATAACAGAAGGTAAAAAAAAAAATGCATTTATTTGTTTAGTGTAAGTGTAAATCTAAAAAGGAATTTAGATAAGAAAATACCAGTTTCAGAAATTATTCAGTGTTATATATTTGGAATTTTCATGTAATGGGCAGGTTTTGTTCCTCGTATTAAATTTTGTAGTAATCAATTTAGGTCTCATATCTGAGTTTGGCCATAAGAGTGTGGTTTTATTGAAACAAATTTCAGTGCAGTTATACTAACATCCATTTATTTTCATAGATACTGCATTGGCTCACAATACCGTAGGAGTGAACTCTTTAGAAGCATTGGTTACATTGAGTGAGCACTCTCAGCTATCCAGCTGGATGGATGATTGTTCTGAAATTGCATTTGTTGACTTGGATCTTCTAAATACTAGACAGGAAAAACTGGCTTTCTTTATTAATGTTTCTAATGTAGCTTGGCTTCATGGTATTCTGTTAGAGGTTAAATTATGGAAATCTCTGGTAAGTATTTGTTAAGAAAAATATGTTTTGAAAAGTAAATTTAATTGAGTAAATTTTCTGAAAATTATCAAACATTACTAATTTTGTATAAAAATCCAACTAAAAAAGTAGTCAAAATGCATGTGTTAATTCTAAAATGTAGTATATAATGAATAAAAGATAATAAGTTTTTAGTAATTTATAATGAACAAGTTGTTAAAGAAACTCATGGCACTAAAACCAACTATCTTCTTTAGTACAAATTTCTCTCTCAAAATTGGAGGTGGTTCATTCTAATTTTACTACATAAAAATGAATTACATGTAGGATCAAGAAAATGAAGCAGTATCAAACTTCAGTGAATCCAATAACTTCATTCTAAGTGGAAAAGCTCATGTGCAGTTACTTTCACCAGAGCTGTTGGAAAGACTTGCAATGCAAAAAGTAGTTGGATATTCCATTGGTCAACTAGGTCCTGTGAGGTACTTATTTCTTAAATAAATATTTAATTGAACTATTTACATTTTATATTGGAACTGGATATGCTGTTTTGTGTAAAGTAAATTTGTATTTGTGTACTTAAAAATTTGTATCTTTTTCATAGTTTATTTGATTTACGCTACCAATTGCTCCATGCTCAGTTGCCTGTTCCAAAACATTTAGAAAAGCCACCATTTGATAAATTATTAGGTTTGTTTCTTTATCAGTTTTATTCAATTTACACCTTAGTTATATAATTTTGCATAAACCCTTATATTAAATTATATTAACACATTTTTAAATTTAATTAGATAATATTAAAATAAGTTAATTTTTGTTAATATATTTAAATCATTGTCAAGCCATGTTAGTAAAGTTTGCTGTGTAGTTTTTTTATTGAATATCTGTTAAATTCAAGTACTCTGTTTTCAGGTGATCCTAGACCTGAATGGGAAAAGTATACTCCTCCTTTAGAGCCAAAATTATTGTTTGTGTTAATTGAAGGTCTACAATACTCTCCTAAATTACAAGTAAGTCAAATGTTATGAAATATTTTGTGTAATTACAAAATTTAGTAATTTATTTAGATAAATCAAATACTATTTGAATTTTGCAATATTTGCCCTATTTAAGTATCTCAAATTTATTTGTTTAGAAAAAATCTACAAAAGATAAAGATACATGTGTTAAATAATAAGATCTAGTGTTAACTTCAAAAGATAAACTGTAACCTCATATTTCTTTTAGTGTTTATGTGGGGTGAACTAGCATGTAATAATTTAGTATAGTATTAACATTGTAAATGTTTTGTGTTAATAGAGCATTTTCAATCACATGACTCGGACCTAACAACGGCCTTAGCAACGTTGTTATTCGTCCAAGTGACGTCATGTGCGAATGCTTCTATTGGATGCTTCTATTTCCCGCCCATAACAACAGCCCTAGCAACGTTGTTTATTCGTCCAAGTGACGTCATGTGCGAATGCTCTATTACTACACATAAAAATTTTGTTGTATTTTACCTTTTATGTATGTGTGACTTGTGGTATTGTTTCTGAAATCAATATAAAGTTCTTATTTTTAATTTTATTTTAAGACTGTAAATAGTGAAATCATTGATGATGAGCTTGAAGAAGCCATGAAAGATTATTTCGATTTTGGTATTAAAATAGATCTTCAAAAGAATAAGGTAAGTTTTTTTATGATTTTTGCTTTTTAGATGGTTTTTATTAAATAAATTTTTAAAGTAAAGTTCACCTTTAAATAGTTGAACTTTTTAATTAAATATTTTTATTATTAACTAATTCTAGTACCAAATGACTGAAAGTTGTGTCTTAAATTTTAGGTGTCTCTTCCTAGCTTGTTAGAATGGTATTCTGACGACTTCTCCAAAGATGATGAACAAGATTTAGAAAGAGCTCCGTATGAAGGACTGGTCAATCTAATATCTACTCTTGTTAGATCTGGTTTGGCTGAACAATTCAAAGACTTATTTAATAGGGATTCTGTTCACAATTTCAGTGAAAATATTGGTAAATTTTATGTTTGATAAAGGTTTTCAAGTAAATATTAGTTGGTGTTTATGGTATTTTTATGGTTATTTTGTTTATGGTAATAACAGGGATAAAAAAGCAATTAATTCTTCTAACTAACTAAGGCATTTAATAAAGTTTAATAGATTAGCAACCATAAATAGTAATCTAAAATAGAAATACAAAATTAATAAATAAATAATTTCATTTTAAGTAACAGTCTTTTATTCAAGACTAATTAGAAACATAATGGAACACATGAGAAACATAAGTGTTAAGTTTTTCAGTTTTTTCATACTTTAAACATTTTAATGTCAAACAGTTTTGGAGCAAATACTGTACGAGAAACTATAAAAAATATTTATATTATGCCTTAATATTTCAGATACTTCTGGGAAAACGTTGCTACCATTTGTTCTTGAATTTACCTCTCCATCGGCTTTGTGCGGAATCATTCTACAATACTCTGACCCTAGTGCCTTGCATCCTCTCAGCTACCCTTCCAAAGTTTCCACCACTGTCGAAACTCATTCATCCATATTGACTTACTTGAAAGACAAGTGCCTCATACTCAATGACCTCTACGAAATATTTAGGAGTGATCACAGAACTGAGAACTTCTCCAAAGAAAATTTGTGTTTGGATGATCCTGCCATGAATTTGTTTTCATTTCCAGGAAACCATTCTAATGTTCCTTTAACTCGTCTTTTAGCCTTTTACAAGAACATGCTACAGCATAGAGACAATGAAGAGGCCTGGTTTTCTTCTGCGTTAAGTCCTTCACCTGACCGAATGTTTATTAGCCACCAACTTGAAGCTTGTTTTGCAAAGAGTGAGTGGCATAAGGGATTAGTTTATGTGGATACATATTTGGAACATTTTGAAAATGACCAGACGTATGTCCTACTGAGGCAGCTTATTTTAGAACATCTTGTTTCTCTTAATTTGCCTTTGCAGATGGATTCTTTCTGCTATGCCCTGGGCATCAAAAACCCAGTGGGTAGAGCAAAGACTATTCTGCGGAATCTGTTTAACTGGTCTGACAGCTGTGCAATACAAGCCTTAAAGTATTGTTTGTCTGATAATGAACTTAAGAAATATCCAGATGTGTATCAATCAGTCAATCACAAGTTGAAAAAAGTTCTTCTGTACAAAAAGGTAAGAGTTGCAATTTGCAGTTTTTGGATTGACTGGGTACATCTTTGTTATTTCCCTGCTTTATAATTGTGGATTTCCAATAACTTCTTATTTTTAATTTAACATCCTCTTAATTTTGTATCAACCATAAACACTACAAAAAAATTGTATAACAAATAGATAATGGAGTTTTTATATTAATTCATCTAAGCCAGGAAGGTTTATTTAAATCAATTAAAAGATTGTCTTTTGTTAAGATTTATAATGCTTTATTCATATTGAAATAGCATAATTTACTTTGTGTGATTGGCAGTTCAATAATGAAATATAAAACTCATTCTTGAAACTATTTTATTCATGCTATTTAACCCCTTCCCTCCGCAGCATGGCTGGTGTGCTGAGCGTTTGCGTTCTATTTCTTGTTCACGTGTGTGAGAGCCATGCTGGGGCTATTCAATAGTAATGATTTAAAAATTTTTTTTTGCCTGGAACAGTTTTTATATCTAAGTTTACTCACTAGAAGACAGCCCTAAACTTTTTTTTTTGGATTTTTGATAGTTTAGGATATTTTTACTAGATATCAGCTCAATTAACATGTTTTGTTTCAAGCTTGATAAAGTCCAAAAAAAAAAAAATGAAGTCATAATGTGGTCCTTACACTTATTTTTGTACAATTTTCTCGGATAAAAAAAAATAGGCACTTTTATTTATGAGCATTTTCTTGAAATTTATTTGAGAGTTAAAGGGGTTAATTAACTGTAACCTGATGCTATCAAATTTAGTATTTTCAGTTTTTATTAATATTTCTAAAATCTAAAAAGGTATGTATGTTTAAGTTATATATATAATATTACTTCTTTTTATTAGTTCTAAATATTATAGCATTTTATGTAAATTTACTATAGCTTTTTTCTCTTTATGAAAGTAACTTATCATATCATAAGAAAAAATATGCTTTGTGAAATGTTATAACACTCAGTGTACCTTCCTTAATTGGAAAACGTTTTCTATAACAAGTAACTTCTGCTGTTTCAACAATTTAAATTAGTTTAGATCCTTTGTATGTAAAAAAGATTGATTAAAAATTGGCTTAATACAATTTAATTCTAAAGTTTTCATATTTATATAAAATGAAACTATGTTCATTACTGTTAATTGTTTTTAGGATCTATTTCGGTAAGTTATATCATGTATTCGATTGCATTGTGTAGAGAAGTTAATTAAAAACTAAATATTATACATTAAAGATGCAATGCTCCTCAAAATTTTGAGAGAAAACTATAATATATATTGGTTGCATATCTTCTTAATGACATTTTTGAATAGCATTATTTTAATTATGTTTCATTTTCATAAAATATTAACATTTTTTCTTTTTAGATTTTTGATGCCTCAGAAATGTTTGGAGATTCTGAAGTAAAAGATTGTGTTTTTGTTTTTAATAACTGGCAAGAAATTGCTGACTGTTCCATATGGGACCAGTCCAGAATATTGGATTTCTTGAAATCCTGCGAAAAATATGACTTGGCTGTTCAGTGGTGTGATCTTCATAAGATAAATAAAGAACAAAAATTGGTATGTGATTATGAAGTAAAATATATCCATAACAGTCATAATTTTAGGCAAATTTTGATGACTGCATTCTATAAATATTTTCGAAAACAACTAACTGATAATATGACATTTGACAGTCTTTCTTAAACTAAAAACCACAAAGTTCATAATTCCTTAAAAAAGGGTTTCCAGTGGTGGAGATTTTGTTCAATACTAAAAAGCTTTCATGTAAAATTGATTAGAGTTAGTAACTATCTAAATATAACCACTGTTTGAGTGTTGTGGGTGGAAAATCGGCCCTGCTTTGATTTAAAGTTGGTTTTCAAAATTATGGCACAACTTAAAAATAAGTTTTAAAATGAATGGATTATTAAAACTTTTCCTTTGTAAAGCTTTCTTTCTTAACTTTATCTTTATTTTTAAAAATACATGACTAAGTTCTTGCTTATAATTGAGAGAATTCTTTTGCAGCTTGGATGGTCCATGAATATTATTTGGCATTTGACCCAAGATCCTTTGCATGAAAAGGAAGTTCATGATGTATGTATGTTTTATTTGAAATACACCAGAGTATATTACTTTATTAATAACTATCAGGTTATTAATATTTTTTACTTATGACTTCAAACCAATGACTTAAAAATGATGTGGTTATAGTTTGATAAATGAAAGAAGTTTTTACAATTTCATTGTTGTTTTATTTAGATTATTGACTCCTTTGATGATTTATCTGAGTGCATTAAACTTTGTGACATGGTTCTGCCTGACCTTCCTAATGTGAAGTCTAAGTTGTGCTTGGTTCAGCATTTGGTTAGCAAAACCACTTCCCATGATAAACATTACTATTACTACAATATGACTCTAGGCTTAAAAGTAAGTATTAGGTTTTCACTCTTTTAGACTTTCAGTGTTATCAATTTGTTTCTCCAACATGAATACTGTATTTCATTTGAATTTTGTAAAGGTATTTTCTATCCATATTTGGATCTGATTTAAAAAAAAATTCCTTCAATTTTAGATGCTGAGTGCTCTTGGTTCTTCAATTAAAGAGAGCTATATCGATATAGTATCACAACCATATCTTATTCTCGAGCAAATGCTTATGAATGTAGAGGTAAGAGTTGTGTTTTAAGTTTATTTTAAATAAGATAAGTGAACCTTGCTACTGAGCATGTTTTCTTGAATATTTTATTTTATTTAGCTGAGAGATGCTGAAAGAGCTCTGAGTGCAATATATGAAGACCTGAAATCACAAACAGATATAGCTCCCGTCATGAGCCTCTCTTCAGTTAATCAGTTAGTGGAGGACTATGCATCAAAAGCATTAGAACTTCATTTCCTAGATTCTTTGCTAGGTATGTGTCTAGAAAAAAAACTTTCCATCCTCTTTTCGCTCATAATGTTTCAAGTGTATCTTGATCATGTTTAGAGCTGTTTTGAGACTTTTATTTATATTCTTTCTATTTGAGTCTCTCAACATTGTTTCTTGGGGTTCATATACTGTAAATGTGTTTTGTGGCATCTTCAGGGAGGGTTTTTGATTCTTTTTTTTATTGCATGTAAGTTACCTTCTTACCTATGTGCTTCCTGCCTTTGCTAATGTTCAATGAGAAATCCCCTACTGAGATAATGGCCAGGTTGACAACTATAAAGGGATGGTTGAAAGGGAGAGTGACAGTTCCCGTCACTATCCAGAGGGTTGAAACATAGTTTTTCAAATGCCCATAACCTTTGAGTCTCTTTAGTGTACAGTTTTATGGTTCTCATAGGTACCTATATTATATCTTAAGCATTGAAAATGTGAAATTCTCTATTTAGATTTTCAAATGATGATATTTCTACCAGTTGGTTACATATCAAGTGCATGAAAACACAACTTGTTATTTATTGTGTGTCATAAAACAACACCTTTAAATTAAATTTTAATCTTTGTATCATCCTCATGTTTCTTTTATCTAACCAACCATCTTCAGATGATTCATCTTCAAGTACAATTGTGGTGAGCACTGAAGAAGTTCTGGCCTGTGAAGAGCCATTCATAATGCCTCCTAGAGTTCCTACCAAAGATGAGTGGGTTCCTGATACCAAAATTCATTGCTGTCAAGTGTGCAGAGAAGAAAGATTCAATATGGTAAGCTCTATCATGTTATTTATTATTGAACAGTATGTGGTTGGTTTTCTGGCTTGTGTTTAGAGTTAATGCTGCCATGGACTATTATTTCCTTGCCATCCTTTTCTACTTTTTTTTTACTTCCTGCATTATTTTTTAACATTGAGTATTATTATACCAAAAGGTAAACATTAAATAACTGAAAAATGTATGAAAATTACTAAACTGAAATATCTGTGACACTTTAATCACAAATTTTATGTTTATGGTCTAAATTATTTTAAAAACAAGAATGTCAATGTCCTTCGAAAGCTAATTCTGGTTATTTGGGGCAGTATTCCTTGTTCCATTTCAAAAAGAATTTTATATGATGACCGCCCTTTTCAGTTCTCAAGGAGGCATCACTGCCGTCGATGTGGCCGTGTGGTTTGTGCCAACTGTTCTCAGCATGCTTTGATTGTCGAAGGTTATGGAAGCGTAAAAGTTCGAGTTTGTGATGATTGCTACAATTTGTAAGTTGCTCTTTGAATACTGACTACTAATATAAAAAAAAATTCTGGCAATTGAACTTTTTTTTTTTACAAAATTGTCATTGTTTTATATTTGTTCCCTGTTTGATCAATTTACTTACTGAAAAGTATTTCATTAATTTTAGAATGACTGGAAGTGTTTCCTTGAGTACTGCTTCCTTTGAAAAAAGATACCGATTGCTGTCTTCAAGTAATATGCTTAATGTTTTGATGATTCAATATTTTACATTGTTATTAAAACAGATCCCTGCAAAAAACACTTTATACATAGTGTGCTAATTTCTAAAGAATATTCTAAAAATACAAATCATTAAGAATATTTGATAAGTTAAAAATCATTAAGAAATGTGGTATTTTTTTCTTTTATAAATATGTTCCCACAGTTAAAAAGTAAACAATTAAAATGTAATGTGTATTATTAAATACTAATTGACTTTGCTAAAATCTCATCTTTATTTAGTTCCAAGATAATGTGAAGTAAATCTATATGAATAAACATTAATAGTAAATATTTTATATAGTGAGATCCTCCAGTCCCCGTAATTCTCCATTTCAAGGGGAAAATTTGATGTTCAGAAGACGAACAAGTAGTATTCATAGCACTCAACAGGCCTTTAGATGGGTTCTTTCTTGTGACAGTGAACAAAATTCTAATGTTCGCAATGAGTTTTCTTATGAAAAGGTAGGCTAAAAGTTTTCTTAAACTTCATTTGAAATAATTTTATGATACATGAATCACTCATTGAGATCTTTTATTTTTAGACTCCAAGCATTACTCTTTGTTATTCCATTTTAAAACTCCATAATGATGACAAAAAGTGTGCTCTGTTTTTGATGAATATGTGTGATCGTCTTCTCGGGAAAATAAAAGTGAAACGTTCTGGGAAAGGAGCTTCAGATATTGATTACAGTATGGTTATAAGGTGATGTTCTCTATTATTTTCTATACTGTTATAATATGGTTTAAACCAACAATTGACAAACTACTGAGCAGATATTTGCTTTTATAAATTTCTCTCCTAAAAGGTTTCCTGTTACAAGGTACTTTATGACTAAGAGAATAGGGGGACTTCTGCTCTGTGATTGCTAGCAATTATAATTTTATCAAAACAGGGATATTTCATTTTGTTTCGCTTTTTCAAAATTTAAATAATAATGGGGAACAATGTTATTTTCAAATCTTTTATAAATAATTTTTTTTCAATAAAAAACTGATCCAAGTTCCTCAATTTAAGCATTCAGTTTGTTTAAAACTACTAGACTAAGGTTATTTATCTTTAACTAAAAAATGTTTGTATTCAATTTTCTATAGCATGATGAAATCTCTGATTCTAAATGCAAAAGTAAAGAGTCATCAAATGGAAGATAGTGAAGGAGAAAGACTTGCCGATTTATACTTCCGACATTTAGATGTAATAGAGTTACTAGTGAGTTCTAACTGCCGCCATCTGATACCAAAGGGTCTTACCAATCCTGACACTGTTAGGTATGACACTATTTTTGAAATATTTTAAATGGGAATTTCTAATTATCAATTATTGCAAAATGATTAAATTTTGTTATAGACTTTTCATGAAGTAATGATTTTATCTGGTTAATTTAAACTAAGAATGATTGGTGTTTAATTGTATTTTTTTGGAAGGGGAATCAAGGAATTATTGTATTTTAATTCTGTTTAAAAAAAATCTATGTTGAACTTAAACTTATTACTTTAGGAAACTGAGAGATACATTATGGCAAGAAGAGAGGATGAACTTAGCTTTGGAAATATCCACTAAATATTCATTGGAAAAGAATGGAATCTGGTCTAGTTGGGGAGTGTTTTGCCTTATGGGTGGAGATTGGCCTACTGCCAGGACGAAGTTTCATCAGTGCATGAAGGTTTGCTCAAATTAAGCTTTTTTTAAGTAATGACAATCCCTGGATATACATATCAAATGCTTTGTTACATTGAACTTTTTCACAGGCTGCAACTAATATCTTATTTTTACGCTTATAGTGAATGACTGAGAAATGAAATGCTTATGAGGAACTGAAAGTTTTTAACAAATTGGTTTTAGCGAACCTCCAGTTACAATGAATTTTCTGTGGTGTTTCGATGGGTCACTATTAATGGAGTTCAAGTGTACTAAATTCTTATGAATAGTGAAATATAGCAGTGAAAAATATTTTTATTACACAGTTAGCCAAACCCTGCTATTATAATAAATCCTAATTATAAATTCTTGGTAATAATAAGTCTTTTCCTGACCTCTTATTTAATTTCCATTTTTTACTGTAAGAAATTTCCTATAAGCTTATAGGAAATTTCTGTAAAATTTAGGTTTGGTTTTAATCAATTACAATTTTCCATACTCCAATGGTTTTCCTTATTTTCCAATGAAATTAAGTTACAATATCCAAAATGTTAAGAATCTTGTTACTATAAATTTACAATTCAAACTATATAATATGCTAATAAGGTATTTCTTGGTACTTAAGTAGTTTATTTTTCCTACTACCAAAGGTTGTATCTGATAAATCTGACACTCCTCAAGATAACAGACTACTAGAAAAAATTTTGAAAATTCTGGAAGAATTTAAATATCCTAGTTCAGAAAAGGTAACTTTCCTTTATTTTTCAATACCTATTTTTGAAATCTGATTTTCTTTCATCATCTTTTAAAACATATTTTAGGCTGCTGCTATATCAAGGTCCTTGTCTTCTCTTCGACTTATTCAACAAGGCTTAACTCAGGTAATACAGGATTTAAAAAAAAAAAATGATTAAGTAAGTTTACCCTTAAGTCATTTGTAGGATAGAGGGTGATGAGTTTTCAGATTCTGGTGATTGTTGCCAATAATTCACTTTTTTAACTACTTTGTAGGATCCATAAATTAGGTATGCATTTAGGTAATTCAATAAACTTTTTTGTGTCTATTCCTATTAACCCTAAGTAAGGAGCTAGTTTGACTTGATATATCTAATGTAATAATAGTTATCTTAAGTATTTCAAATATTAATTTTGTAAGGGAAAATTGTTTTTTTTTTTAAATCAATTTTGAAGTATGTATTAGCATCCTTCTGAAATGCTAAGATTCCCAAAAGTTGATCTATCTGTTACTAGAATTATTTTTCAAATGCTTTATACTTTGTATTATTTCTAGAGTTTAAAATAGTGTTAATGATTTATTTTTAGTTTGAATCTGAAGTGTCTCCTTTAAATGAGTTGGTTAAAAGGGAGTGCCTGTATTACCTGAACCTTTATGGAACCCATAATATTACAGTGGAATTCTTTCAAAGACATGGTTTAATAAATGATGCTTTGAACTACATTAAAAATAAGGTAAATTTTGTTTTATGATTTTGACTGAAATTTATGAGTGAATACTGTTAAATGATCCATTGTTAATTAAAAATTATAAAATTATGGTGTTGTGGAAATGGTAATGGTACTATGATATGGAAATAAATCCTGGAAATACTCAAAATATTTTCCAAGTCATTCAAAAAAATTTCTTTATTATAATGTTTTATGTTAATTCTCTTAAGCTTACTGGGTAATAAGAGTCCTTTCTTCTAAAATAGTAAGTACCCTCTAGTAGTTGTGAGAGTATCTTCTAAAACATATCACTACTTTCAAACAAAATTATTTTTATTCTACTTTGATAAAATGTTATTGAGCAGGTTATGTTTTATACCAACCTCAAGCATATGTACTAGATTTAGTAATGAATGTTGTTTTACATTTTTAGAACTGTGATCCAAGTATATTTATTGAAGCATTGTTTATACCTTGCCTAAAGAATGCATTACTTGCTCCTTTGAAACGTTGCATCTACTCTTCTGATCCAAATTTACTTGTATGGTCTTCCTATCTTTTTGCCACTTGTCGACACTTGGATCGGCTCAAGTATTACAATGTTCTGTATGAAATTCAAGTCTTTATGGAGGTAAATTTGTAATTGTGATAATTTATTTGAAAATTTTAATGCTGTTATTTTGAATATAATTTTCTTTTAATATTTACAATTATAGTTGAAGCTTTGCTATATCAATTGTTATTTACTGAATTAAATTATTTACAATTATTTAAAGGAGTAATCATTCCCTCAAATAATTTTCAGTATAAAATTAATTGCATACTATTAACTCTTAATTTACAGAATAGAATGACCTAAATTAAGTTCTTTAAATTTGAATTTTTCAGGATTATGCTCGAGCTGCTATGAGTGCTATCAAGTTTTACATTGCTCCAGCTCCAAATTATAAAACCTTGTTTGAGCGTGAAAGACATTTGTTCAATGCAAAGAAACATTTTGAAACATTTCTTGCTAAAAGCAAAGATCCCTCTGATTCTTGGAGGAAGAGAAAAAATATACTTGTGAAGAACCGAAATGAATTGGAAAGGTTTAGTAACATAAATGTGTTCATTAGTTTTTATGCAATTATTATTTACAATGCAAGTTTTTAGAGAACATCAATTCAGGGGTTCTCAAACTTTTTAGTTTAGCACTCCTTTTTGTAACATTTAAGAAGGTTTCTGAATTTTTTATGGAAAAAATACAGGAATATACTTATTTTTAGGTCTTTATTAATGATATTTTGGTTCTTACTAGTAAGAGCAGTTAAATAAAGTGATAAGCTATAAAAATGTGCTGAAATTACATGCTTGAACATAAAAAAGGTAAAGAACCAAGAAACTAGATTATGTTTAGTTTTCTTGTTCAGATTCTTTTTCCCTCTTCTTATTTAGAAGACATTGAAAATGTCTGAAATATTATAATCATACAGTTCAAGTTTTTGTCTCTTGGACACAAAATATTGCATAACTTCCCTTGTGCAACCTGTTTCACAAGTTCGAAAAAGTAATTCACTGTGTTTTTAGAGATTGCTTTTTTCTTAATATTGGCATACTTATTTGCATTATAACTTTTCTACATATTCTGTTCCATAAGATTGTTTTGATTTAGGTTTCTTTTTTCTAGTATGGTCAAACTGATTTCTCTGCAAGAACAAGTATCAAGTTTTTTGAAAGTGTGTGAATCTCAAATTAAAGCTGGACTTTTCTATGAAATGGAGGCTATGAAAAATGTGAATTCTGATTGTCCTCCTTCCCTTCTTGGTAGATCTCATGAAAAGAATGAATTAATCTGCATGGTAAATTTTCTAAACACTACACATGTAAAATGAGTAAATTCAGAGGTTTTCAAATTCTTTAGCTGCATAACACATTTTAAGTGTATTACATGACAGGAATAAGATTTGTTCATTTTTCCCTTTAGGTACTTTTATACCTGATTAAATTACTTATTTAAAAATCCATCATTTTTCCTAGTGTATTTGTTATTAAATTCTTTTTAATCCTCTTTTATGCATCTTAGCAGGAATATTTACTTAATGTTACTTGAACTGCCATTTGCTTATTTTTGAACCGGGGGTTATAAATCAATACACCCTCTTGACAGGACAAGTCCAGAGAGTCACAGAATACAGGATTAACAAGAATAAAGACATATCATCATCACTATTTGTTTAAAAAGAGACAAATTGTACATTAATTTCATAATTTAACTGTTACCTCATGTGTGGAGCTAGCCTGCTTAATAATTTTTATGAAACTTTTGATTATAAAATCACTAAATTTATTGCTTAAAGTGATATGTAATAAGTATTATAAGTTTCATGCAATTTTTACTAGTAAAAAATTACAACTATTTCAGATTTTATTTTTTAAACTATACTTTGGAGAGGATCAAAAAAATAAAAACTAAACTCATTGGCACAACTGCCCTAGTGGGCTGAGGCCTAGGATGACCATCTTTGTTTTCATGACCGTGGGGGCCTTTAGTATTTGTCCTGGTTAGGTGGTCAGCCTAACGCAAGGGTGAAGAAAATACTCAACCTAAAAAAGGGGGATGTAGATGTCTTAAAAGTCTTGTTTAAACTGATATACATCTATTTAATGCACCTTTTGACACAGTATCTTAGTATTACTAAGGTGCTTCTGTACCTTACAATTTCTCAGATAATCAAACTCTTTCACAAAGAAGGGCCTTCATCTGCTACCATGTCCAATTATGAATTCATAAATCACAAATCATTTTATTCACAAATTTATAAAGCATTTAAAATTTGTACTGATGAGAAAAGAAAAAATAACGAGCAAAATACAAATGAAAAAAAAAACCACTTAGACATATTAGTCTCCAAGGGGTCAATTGAGAATTATAAGAATTAATTTTCACCATTAATTAAAATGCAGTTAACTTATAAGCTGCCATATATGTCTTTAAATGTTTTAAATAATAATTTTAATTTTTTACCACAAATTTAGAATTTTATTGTAAATGCTATTGTATTTGTAAATAACAGAAAAAATAATTTTTCAGCTTCTCATTAATGCTCTTCATGTTGATGATGGCTATGATCTTATCATCAAAATCATTAACGTAAGTATTTAAGTACATTTTGTAAAAACCTCTGTTTAAAATATATTTAGTAGATTAATTTGATTGTTTTATGGCTCCTATTAGAATTTTTTTTTTAATATTAAATAAATGTTAATCATCTTCAAATCTATGATCACTTTTACCGTAACTGTTTATAATGTATTAAGTAATTTTAAACCATAAATGGTAGTGTCCATAGTTGATATTAATTTAGTTTTTTTATTATTATTTACTGAATACTGGCATTGGTTTACAATGATATTATGGTATGCTTTTCTCGATTTATTAGACTGCGAAACTGTTATGGTACTTATGAGATTGTTCAATATTTAGGGTGTCCACTCTTAAAGTGTACTGATAGCCGACTCCTAAACTGTTCATTATAGATGCATACTTTCAAAGACAAAAATGTTCGAAATGAAGTAAACCATCCTATTTCATTTTCTTTTTTGGTTGATAAAAATTTTACAAAAAAAATACAAAATTTAAATTTTTACATGGTTCTCTGGTCCTATCAATCATATTGAGTAAAAGAATATTAATTAATTTTAATGTTGAACAAAGAAAAGTTACGCACTCCATTGACAAGAATTAACTGAGTAATACCACTGATTTTAGTTGATTTTGGAGCAAAAATCTCTATTCCAAATTTAAAATAGAACTTTTTGCTCTAAGGGCCACCGCACAGTAAAACTGAAAAATCTTGTTGAAAATACCTCCCATGAAGCCACGCGTTCCCATCTCAGCCTTCCCAATGCAAAGAGAGGGGGTCGACCAGGGGTCGAGAGGTCAAGAGCGTCTTAGTTTACACGACTGTCCAGGAGGATAATTAACGTTCTCAACCCCCTCTCTTGTATTGCGAAGGCTGCGAGGGGAAGCGTGCCGGGCACCTGTTTTGGATCGAGTTTCACACTGAAAGATTTTTCAGTTTTACTGTGCGGTGGCCCTAATTAATAAAAATCAATTGACAAGAGTAATATCATTTTGAATTTCGTTGACTTTTCATTGAACTTTTTTGTTTAACATAAAAATTAATGAATATTCTTTTACTCAATATGATTAATAGGAAGGACCAGGAGACCATATAAAATTTTTCATATAATATTTTTATGTAAAAATTTTTTTAACCAAAATAATCATCAAACATGATGGTTGGAAGTATACATCTGTGGCGAGCTTACTCACCACTGTAAGAGTCAGATAATTCAAATGGGTTATAAATACCGACTGAAGCGATTATAACTCCGGAGTATACTTTTGAGTCGTATGACCTTCGGATCGGTATCTCCTAGTGGCTCGCACTTGCCACATTGGTGACCCGGTATACGAACACGCACCTTCACCACCTCCACTTACGGTCACCAGCTCCAAACCACCCTCTTCGCTGTGGTTGGGTGCGCAGCGCTTCGCCATCACTCTCGGCTTCGCAACTTCACGCCTCGGGAGACTCAAACATGGGCCATAGGCTCCGCACTCCCGGCGTCTCACCTAGCCACGAGATCTCGGTTTCACGAATCCAGCCCAGCTGCATTCTGGAGGGGGAGTACTGTGGCGAGCTTACTCACCACTATAAGAGTCAGATAATTCAAATGGGTTATAAATACCGACTGAAGCGATTATAACTCCGGAGTATACTTTTGAGTCGTATGACCTTCGGATCGGTATCTCCTAGTGGCTCGCACTTGCCACATTGGTGACCCGGTATACGAACACGCACCTTCACCACCTCCACTTACGGTCACCAGCTCCAAACCACCCTCTTCGCTGTGGTTGGGTGCGCAGCGCTTTGCCATCACTCTCGGCTTCGCAACTTCACGCCTCGGGAGACTCAAACATGGGCCATAGGCTCCGCACTCCCGGCGTCTCACCTAGCCACGAGATCTCGGTTTCACGAATCCAGCCCAGCTGCATTCTGGAGGGGGAGTACTGTGGCGAGCTTACTCACCACTATAAGAGTCAGATAATTCAAATGGGTTATAAATACCGACTGAAGCGATTATAACTCCGGAGTATACTTTTGAGTCGTATGACCTTCGGATCGGTATCTCCCAGTGGCTGGCACTTGCCACACATCTATAACAAATGGTTTAGGAGTTAGCTATTGGGCCACTTTAAAAGTGAACATCCTGTATATATTTATACAAAACATACATAATTTTAATTTATTTGTACTGTACTCAATTTAATTGTGATTAAAATAATTTATGCAATTTTAATTATATATTTTTTCCCTTCTAGTATGATAATTTAGATGGAACATCCATTTTAAGTAAAGTTGGCAAAGAATTAGTAAGATTACGGCAAATGCAGCAAATTCCTCACTTTCTTGCTACTGTCAAATGTATGTTTTCAAATGTTGTCAAGGTGGATGATGTTATTTTGGAAAGTGTTTCTGCTGTTAACAATCAGGTAAATTGGTTTAAGACCAAAATTGAGTATGTTAGTTATAAACTGCCTTCCTTTTTTCCAGAAAATATTTTCAAAACCAAAGAACTGTTATATTATCTTGTTAAGAGCAATATCTTAAGGCAGTGTGGTCCAACCCGTGGCACGCGGGCCACAAGTGGCACTCGAAGAAATATTCGTGGCACTCGGCCTCATAATTAAATTTGTATTCTAACTATGTAGCACAGTGTGGTCCAACCCGAGGCCCGTGGGCCGCATGCGGCCCTCGAAGAGATTTTTCATGGCACTCTACCACAAAATTAAAAGCTTATTCAAACTTCATTGAATATAATCCACATATCACTTTTTATTACAGAAATCAGCTAAAAATCTGCTTTTTCAGGTCTTATTTTCAAAAAATTTTCAGGGGAGAACCCCTGAACCCCCTTAGGAGTTTTCTTAACTTAAAATTTAAAAGGGCATTAAAACCACATAAGTAAGAAAATCCAGTTGGGGCAATAGTTTATAAATTTATATTTTATCTTCATATACCGTTTCAACAACTAATTAGTTTCTTTCAAAAGGTATATAGGTGAAAGGAGTTATAAAATCAGTAGATGCTGTGAGTTGTAATTAAAGTTTAATCTAAGTATTACTTCATAAATGTTCAGTAAAGGGCGACAGTTGTCTTGTATGTTTATCTATGTGTTTACAACTCAGTTTTGAAATTTTTTCTAACCTCTTGAGGAAAAAACCACCCAACCTTTTCTAACCCTTTTTTACCAGTAAACTTAAAAAACACTTCTTGTTCTTTCATTTTCAATACATTGTGAATGGCCTAATTTCAAAGAAAGGCTTTTCTCTTTACTTTGGATTAATTATTCTTTTAACAACATATTTTCAATTTAATAAAGAAAAAAATTTTTTTTATTAAACTAAATTTAATAAATATGAACATCAAGGAAAATAGTTTTTAAAATATCGCACCAACTATATCACCTTGCATACATAAGAACAGTTTTAATGACCCAGCCAATATTTTTGCATTGCATTGCCTATTTAAAGTGAGAAAATCCTTAAATGAAACTCATCTAATCATAGTCGAAATAAATGTTCCAGGGTTGAAATAAGCTTGACTTGCCTGTGTAATATAAACTAGAGATGCATAGTTTTCGATTTTTATTGTCTGTGGCACTCCACTCCCTATAAAAAGTTAAGTTTGCCCTCGGGTAACTAAAGGTTGGACCACCCTGTCTTAAGGTTTTGTCTTCTAAAAAATTTCATAGATTAATTCTTATAATTTGTAACTTTTCTAGGGTGGAGATGTTGAAGAAATTATAAGAATGCTCATTAGTGATTCTAATAAGGTGACCATTTTTTCATTGTTGCTAATGTAATTTAAAACAAAATCATAATTATTCCACAACTTTATCTACTTATAACATTAATTATAACCTTTGAAAACCAACTCTAAATTACCATTGATCCTGTTTTAAAACAAGCTTTTTCATTTAGATCAATGCATATTTGATGTGTGGAAAGTTGAAGTCAGCCTATTTGTTGGCCATAAAGCAGAACAGTGCTCTAGATGTCAGGCGTGTCATGGTTGCTGCAGAACAATGTGGACAGGAATCTATTCAACGAATTTGTAAAAAGTGGTTGGATAACAATGCCCTGAAACTCAAACCAAAAGATCCAGTATCTTTTCAGTGATGTTTTTTTTTTTATCAGTATGTGTATTTTTGTGTGAAATATGTTCTTATTTTACATCAGAATGTGCCTTAATGAATGTAAAAGTCAAATAACTTTTTAAATATGTGATAATTTTATGTAACACGTTTTCTACGTGTGTGTGACCTGTATACTGTGTGTTTCGTGATTGAGAGTAAATGTTCTTTAGAAACTGTAAAGTTTGAAAATTGCAAATAGTTTTGAGATCTGATGTTATCTGTTTTGATTGTTTTAAATAGTTTATAAATCAAATTTGTAAGTATTTTGTGCAATAGATTTATGTTTTGTTTTTTAATAAAATTTATTTTAATTAATGTTTTATTTTTTAAACCTTGATTGAAATTTTTAAATTTTTTACATTAAAAAGTAATTTTCTTAGCACTTTTAAATTTGATGGTGTACCTTCTAGAACTGCTGCAAGAATTTTTTTTTTATAATGGTAGATGTTACTGCGTATTGTTTGAACAGGAAATACAATGGAGAATTGCAGCATCTCTTAAAATTCAAAGTTTTCAATTTTAACTTATTGAAAATTCTCTCCTGAATCCGAAAATACGCTTGTCTTTTACGAGAAAAATTTTGTAAGTTAATTATAAGATATTTCATTACAGAAAAGCTGACGTTAAAAGTGCCTCTCGGAAATGAGGGAAACACAGTTTCCATGGAAACACGAGGTTGTCAAAACAAAACAAAAACTAGAGCTCAATGTATTTCAAAGCGGAATGATTGTAAACAAGGCACGCATGACGTCACAAGCTGTTTCAGCTCAGACCGAAACGAAGCTCTTTTTAATTAAAAATAACTTAAAAATTAGCGCTTTGAAAGGTATATTAATGGTTTTGTGGGGGTTTTAAGCGATTCTGAACACATTAAGATTTTCAAAAAAATTGACTCCAATTGTCCATTCCTCTTCTGTGTAATGGAGTACATCGAAGAAACTCATGGGATTCCTGGTCAAAGCAACATGTTGTTCCAGTTGAATTTGTCTGTATCTGCATTTCCCTATACCCAGCTTCCAAAAGGGCCCCTGTTTTAAATGGTCATGTTAAAAAAAAACTTGAGTTTAGGTATAACAATAAATTGGTACTTTGGAACAACAAAAAATTGGTAAACAGGGTTCCCACGGTCCTTGAATTTTTTCTGCTAAAATTAGGTCCTTGAAAAACGGCGCAGGTCATTGGAAAATTGCAAAAGGTACTTGAATTTAGAATCCACTCCAGCCGCTTTTTGCTGAACGGCAATGGGCAATGTTTGAAACGCTCCGATCTTCTATGGGCGCGTTCGTAAATCCACACTCGTGCGCACGAGTGCGTTTGCGATGCTAACTGTGCGTTCGTTTATTAAACTGGTTTTTTCCGTGCAGATAACTACCCGTTCGGAAATTCGGTCCCGTTCGAACTCGTTCGAACGAGACCGCACGGAGAAAATTCTTCGTTAGGTCCAGTTATTTTGCGTCTCGCTCGAGGTTGTGTTTCACTCTCCAAAAAATGTCCGAATATGTTCGTATATGTAGCATGTGCTCAGTGGTTTTAGACGATTCCGTGGATCATGTTTGTAATTTCCTCAACCTGTCCCAAAGTAAGTAGCAAGACTTATAGTAATATTTTAATTACTTAGTTGTTTTCAATTGTGATTAATTGTCGGTATGTAAAGTAATTTGATTCCAAATGAAAGACTAGTAAGATGTTTTTTGGAGATATAAGTGTATTATTTAACCTTTAATACATCTCTAAATTTCAAGAACTTTCCTTCACTATCCAAATTGAGTTGTGATATTTTTTTAAAGTTGTTTGTAAAAGCTTCCTACAAATCTTTTATAAACCTGTATCAGATCAAAGCTGTATAGAAAATTGGTCATCCTCTTAAATAGTTCCTGTTACTAAGATTAAATTGAATGTATGGTGTTCAAAAATCTTGGCTATATTTAGTGGAAACATTAAAAGAATTGAACCTATTTTTTCTAAAGGCCCTTAAACTCCTGAAAAACATCTATCCAGGATAAAAGGAAGTTTATTAAAACTTGGTGAATGTAATTAATTTTCTTCTCAAATTAATGAAATTCTGCAAGAAACTCGAGCCATTATTGCACTTCTTTGTTCAATAATTCATTAGTCATTCTTGAGACTTGTTAATATGTATAATATTAATTATTTTTCGGTACAATTCCGTTAGAGTCCCCACTAAATATCGCCAATATCCAAATCACTAAATGTATCCAAATATCAACAAATTTTTATGACTTTTATAAATAAACTGAATAGTTATTGATCTAATTAAACATTTTAATTCAGAAGTTTGAAATTATTTATAAATAATTCTTTCTCTTTGTTGTCTAATAGAACCGGGTGATATTTAGCGGGGACTCTAACGGAATTGAACCTATTTTTCATATTACCTCCTTATTTTTTGTAATTTACTCTGGGAAAAACTATCTTGGAGAACATAAACCCCTTGGCTTAATATAACGTAGTATGTATGTAATTGGGAATTTTGCTAGATTTTCTTGCTCCTTGCTTTTGAGCGACGAGTTCCTCTTTTGTAAGTACTTACTATTTTATTTTTTCCAGCTGGTAATCAAGTCCCACGGTCAAGTCCTACCACACCCTCATTTACGTGGCATGAAAGACCAACAAAACTACTAATAGCCATGTATGGCGAAAAAAAAGCTGACCTGAATAGTCCCCACATTAAAAAAAAAATGGTGTGGGGAGAAATTGCTGAAGTTTTGAAGGAAAAAGGGTACTCTGTATCTGGGGTCCAAGTGGAAAATAAAATTAAGGCTCTAGTAAACGCTTATAAAAAAGCAAAGGACAACAATAAACAGTCTGGCAACGCCAGAAAGTCCAGCCCTTACTATGAGGAGCTGGACGAAATCTTGGCAGGCAGCCCTGACATTCAACCTGTGTCAGGGGCATCGTCCCTGTCGGGTTACTGGGTTCGGGCCCCCTCGGAAAATGCAGCACCTGAGGGAGCTTCGGATGAGCCTTCCACCCCGGAATCCGGGTCAAGCCAAAGGAGGGGAAGGAAACGCCGCCTTCCTGAAGAGGAACCTCTATGGTTCAAGGAATACAGAGAGAAGACCGAGGAATACCGAGAGAGGACCCAGGCCCAGAGACAAAAGAACCACGAAGAACGCTTGGTAGTGCAAAGGGAGTTCATGAATGTGCTTAAGGAAATGTCCCAAAATATAAACCAAAATAAATGAGTTTGATTTCTTAATTGTTTCTTGTGTTCTGAAAAACTAAAAAACAATTCAGTATTATTTTAGAATGAATGATTATAGGTATTTAGTTTCTGGATTAGGGATGTAAGTTTGGAAATATTTACTGTCTTGTGTAAATGAGTCAAGTACAGTAATTTGAATTTTTTTTTACAAATGTAAGGTACTGTATCTTGTTGGAAAATGTATGTTTCCTTCCTTAGTTTTAATTATATGGTTGATACATTATAGATTTAAGTGGCATGTTTAGGTACTTGTTGGATGGTAATCTAGAGTTCTAAATAATGCGTAAAAAAAGCCACTAATTAATTTTACTTAAAAAAACTGATATAGCTGGAGGATAATTCAAAAATTTTTTTAGACAGCAAGTTATGAATGTCTTGTTTTGAATTGTTTCAAATGTATGATGAAATTATCAATTCCTTAACAATGAAAAAATATAAATATTGTTACTTAGTCATTTTAATTAGACTTTTAAAGTTAAATTTTAAAAAGGTTCTTGAGTTCATACTTTTTAGATGCTTATACTGCACTTAAATTGATTTTTAAATTGTATAACTAAGCAGGAATAAAAATAAGACAAAAAAGTAATTGTTATGACACTGCATTGTTAAAGTATCGATAGATAAATGAATATGGAGTAAAAGCAGGAATAGAAATAAGACAAAAAAATAATTGTTATGACACTGAGTTGTTAATGTATCGGTAGATAAATGAATATGGAGTAAACATTTCATTTTACGGATAAATAAAAAGTTATTGAAGCATATTTTATTTGACCTAGTTTTTTAGCACCATAAAGAATTAGAACAAGAAAAATCAACTTTAATTCTAATTAATTGAAAAATAATATGAATGGTCATCGATTTTGCACCATAAAGCAGGGGTCTGTCTAGGATTTTTTTTTCTAGGTACCTATTTTGTGAAAATTTAAGTGCAAAACCAATGACAAATAAATAATTTACTATTAAGAGAACTTTCTTTTAAAAATGTATTTTGTGAAGATACCTTTTTTCCCAAAACTGAATTTGTGAAAGTACCTATTTATCAAATGTTGAATTTATGAAGGTACCGCAAAACGGTAGTAAAATTAACCTGGACAGACCACTGCCATAAAAGGGCTATTTCCTGCAAGGTTTTTATTAGAGATGTGAGTCGAGAATATTCTCCAGGGGCGAGAATTTTGAGAATAATCGAGAATATTTTATTTTTTTAATGATAAATGTAAAAATGTTTGATGATATGAAATGGTCATGTAGTGTTAGTGGTAGAAATCTGCAAATAATAATAAATTCAATGAAAATTATTATTTAAAAGTCATCCTACAGTTCAGAGAATATTCTCTGAACTGTAATAATTTCATTATTTCGCAAGATTTTTTTTAAAAAAGCAAATTTATTTAATACAAAATAAAATATTTTTTTTAAATATTAAAAGTTTTACTGGAAGAAAATACTCATACAATTAAAAGAAGGAATCTAAATTCTTTTCAAAGGTAATAGTACCAATATAGTTGTCAAACTGAAGGACCTTTAAAACCTGACATTTAGCTGAAATTTTGATAGAACTTTGTAAAATTAGGAAAATTTATAGTGAGAATATTCTCAAACAACTCTAAATTACTGAATATTATCAGATGCAGTTTAATTTACTTTCTACTTAAAAATTATTTATGAATGGTTTGTCTTAAACTTTTTGTTAGCATAATTTTAATTCAGATTCATTAATATTTTCCTTTACGAGAAAATTCTCAAAGTTACAATTAAATTTATATCTTACTTATCTTGTGTTCCTAAAATAATTAAATCTTCAAATTTTCATTCTCTATATGTGTACTTTTAAGTTTTAAGTGCATCTCATCATTTTATCTTCTTAAAATATTCTTTCTCATTAAGATTCCACAAATTAATTTCCAGAAAAGCATTTTTTATAAACTCGTAATTTATTTCAAAAACGATATTTAACAGTAGGAAAATTTTAAGTTAATAGAATAATCAAAACTTGCATAACTAATTTTTTAACATAACAATTATTTTCATAATCTGGTAAAAATATTTCCCTTTTCCTACCTGTCTTTTTGCTTACACAATCTTGAAACAATGGTGTAATTTAATTAATACATGTACATTGTTAAGTAAGTATTGGGTACTTCTCCATTAGCCTGGCGTAAATGCTGCCAATTGTGAACCTAATGAATGACAGTGGTAAGAAATTTGGCAGAATTCTACATTATTTGGCGATTTTTCGCTTGCGTCCAGCTAACGGAAAAATACCCAATACTATATTTAAATAATTCCTTAGGCTGGAAGCAGAGCATAAACCCACAGAAAATAATATAGGAAAGATGGTTTAAGAAAAAATAAAAGTTTTATAAAATAGTTCAGAAGGAAACTTTTTTTCTGTAATTAGTCGAATTCTAGCTGATATTGTGCCCTATATTTTACCATACACATTTGGAATAAAAATTAAGGTAACATTACACAATAGTAATAATTTTTTAGGCATTTATTAATACATCAGAAGATAACAGTTATTCTGTCATTTTATGGCAAAATTCCACATATGTAGTCTCTCTTATTAAGAGCAGTTGTGTTGACAGAATCGGAATTGTCGTCGTCATCATCGTCGTCATCATCAACATGGCTTTCTTCAACAAAGTCCCCCTCTTGCACACAAACATTGTGCAGTACGCATGCAGCAAGAACATAAATGGAAAGCTTATCTACCCTCCCCACATCAAAAAATTTCAAACGTCGATACCTTCCTTTCAACTGGCCAAAAGCCCTCTCGATACAAACTCGCGTTTTCGACAACTTCATATTGTAGTTAACTTGGCGAGGGGCCAAATGGCCATTGTCTTTGAAAGGTACCAACAAATTGATGTGAAGAGGGTAGCCATTATCCCCTATCAGGTGGGTGTTGTTCGGGAAGTAGTCCCTATTACCGAACATCACATTTTCAACTTCAGAGCATCTAAGCACTCGTGCATCATGCACCGATCCTGGGTAAGAGACAAACACATGAGTGAATGCTAAGCTTGGTTGGCAAATGGCTTGGAGAACAATTGAGTAGTCGTTTTTCCGGTTATAATACCGCTCAGGTTCAGTGGACGGAGCCTTTATTTGAATGTGGCTCCCATCTATGGCTCCAACCACATCTGGAAACCCAGACATAGCTTCAAATGCACCCTTTACCTCAGTGATATTTGGCCAGCTAATGAATTTAGGTGCCATTTCTCCAAGTGTATCGCACATCTTATTGAGGAGGCTGTGCAGTGTGGACTTAGACAGATCAAATCTATCAGCAACTGACCTAAAATCAAAAAGACAAATTGTGGTACTTTGAAAAAAAAAACATTAAACATGTTTATTGCATTCTTACCTTACCTTTTAACTATTATTAACTTTAACATTTTAACCCTTTATTGCCCAGTTATTCTGTCTCTTTGAATATGAGACGGAGGGAAACAACCTGCCCTAAATGGTTTTAACCATTTTACCAGTCTAATGTTTTTAATAGTAATTGATAATAATTTATACTAAGTAATTTAGCAATTAGTAGAACTTGCACACTTGTAAAGGAACAAAATTATAGGAAGAGCATTACTTGACTACTGATGGGCTTGATAAATAACTCAATGTTTTTCTTCAAATGAAAGAAATAGCATCAGTATTTTTCAGTTTTGATTAGAATTTATAATTAGTAGAATACTTGACAATTAATACTCACCGAAATGACTCTTGATTGCCTAAAAGCCACAACACACTCAAGAGGTGTTTATCTAAATTTGTGGCTGGTCTACCAGGGCCACCAGCCCTTTTCTTTGATAGTTCATGGATAGATATATGATTCCTTAACACTTCAAAAGTTCTTCTGTTTACTCGGAAATGACTTTTGAAATCTCTATCCGTGTACCGTGGAACCACCTGTTCTACATAATTTTTAATACATACTCTAGGTCTAGGTACAGTTTCTTGATTGTCATCGAATAACAGGTCAATACAGATTTCTTCTTCTGATTCGTCTTCTGACGATTCATAGAAAAAAACCGATTCCAGAAACGGCAAACATTTAGCTAAATTATCCATGTTCATTACTTAACTCTGACAAATTTCGAATAACAACGCGACCAAACCAAACACCAAACGCGACTCAACACTCAACATGTGTAAAAAATGAGAAGTTGAGAAGTAGCGAAAAAAAAAGCGCAAGTGCACAGAAAATAGTTCTAGTCGTTCGTTTAATCACACTTTAACTCATGAAACTGGGATCACGTGACCCGAACACTTTTTCGTTTGAACTTAAACTCGTGAGGTTTTACGAACGCACCCTATGATAGTGATGCCTTCTACAGCGGTTCTGGAAAGGGATATTTCGAATTCGGAAAGGGATATTGGAATTTCGGGAGGGGATATGGGGTAAATTTATTCCTTTATTAAGGTAAAAAAAGGTGAATTTCGGGGGTGGGGATACATCCCCAAATCCCCCTTTGGCTACGTCCCAGGCCACAGGCAAGAGTCTGGTTCTCGTCAAGCCAATCCTCATCAATCATCTCATTGGTCAAACGAATTAATTTGATGACGCGCTTTCTTATTTTCGATAACTTAAACCATATCTATGACTTAAACCAATCATTGTACAGGTGAGGATTGGCTTGACGAGAACCACAGAAATAGACGACATTAGTGATTACGTCACTTGCTTGTTTGGAAACGTTGATTCCATCCGTGATTGGTTCCTTACGGATCCGTACGGATTTACTTCCAATCACGGAACCAATCACAGATAGAATCAACGTTTCCAAACAAGCAAGTGACGTCACACTAATGTCGTCTATTTGTATGGCGAAGTGTAAAATATTACCACTGGGATATCGCAGTATTATTTAGTGAAGTGTTGTTGGCAACAATCATAAGCAAGCTCCAAAATCTTCAAACCAACCAATCAAACAAAAGCAAAGCACGTTGTCTTGTTATGTTTACGAGTTTACGTTTGTTTTTTATTAGTGGTAGTTGTCACGTTGTCAGGTTAGTTGTTTTGGATTTGCGGGATGCACTCTATGTGCTAAAAGTACTCGACCTTTTTGTGTTTAATTTAAAAGAATAATTTTAGTAGTACCCTACTAAGTACTAGAATTTTAAAATGACTACCGTTTCATTTTGTAGCGAGAATTCTAATTTAAATCTCCCCTATGAAGCTCCATTCCAGCCTACGCTGAGCACTAAAATTCCTCTTTTTGGAAAGCCTATTGAAATCGGCCATTTTTCTATAAATGCCGATAGAAAAATTTATTTTGACAAACGCAATCTAAAATACCTAATTTGTCCCTTGAAAACAAAACATCTGAACTTGGATCTTAGTCACAATTACGCCCGTGACATTCAACACCAGTATGTCACAATAGAGAAAATGTACCAAATTCTCTACTGGTTGAAATACAACCAGCAAGGAAATTTACGTTACTCTGATTTATTTGTTGAAAAGTAAGTTTTATGTCTTAAATTAATTAGTATAGACTAAAAAAGACTTATCATGTACAATCATCTAGAGCAGTGGTTCCTAACCTTTATAATACTGCTACCCCTGTAACCTGTTAGGAAATAAAATTTTACCCCAATTTTAAAATGTTATAAAAACACTCAATGCAAGCAAATTCTAATGTTTATTAATTACAAAGTTGTCATTGCCCAGCAGTTAGTCAGAAAACTGGATACATTGTGGCTACATAAAAACACAACAATATTACGATATTTTAACTATGAATTAAAAATAATAATCAGTGTGAGGGTTGAAATTGAATTGTTTACAAGTTTTTTTATGTTAGGTTTAGTGTCACTTAAAGCACATCTCATGTCATGTTCCACATTGAGACGGTTTCTGTCCTTTGTTTTCAATGAAACTAAAGTTGAAAAACCACTCTCGCATCTGTAAGTGGTGGCAAAAGGTACTATCATTTTTAAAGCTCTGTTAGCTGTAACAGGATAATAACATAATAATAGCTAACACAATAGTTAATAACATAATAATTAATAACAGCTCTCAGTTCTGACTGGTTTATACATGTCGAGTATTTGTTTCGAGCGCGGCGATTCCGCATGCGTGATGCGCCGTGACTCAGGACAAATCGCCTTCGGTTAACAAATTGTTCTCTGTTACCCCTGAAGAATAGCGTGTTTACCCCCCGGGGGTAATTACCCCCAGGTTCGGAACCCCTGATCTAGAGGATGTTAGTGCTTTAGTACTGTTTAAAAGTTAAATTAATAGTTAGTTCATTTTATTGTTATTTGATTCTTACCCCTTTTTATCTATGTAATTTGTTGTGAATTTTATGCTAAGACATTTTCCCACTCAACTTAGTCCTTGGGCATGGGCAGATTTAGGTTTAATACTCTGGGGGGCAAGTTGTCCCTAATGGGTTTGGAACTATGATTTTCCATGATGATTGATGACAAAAACGGAATTTTCTTGAAAAGTTGGGGGGCATTGTCCACATAAATCTGCCCATTTCCTCAGGTGGTATAAAAGGTAAAATCCTAGACGTGGGTTTAGATTAATGCCACTTGGTGCTGGCATGTAGTCAAGTACTAAGGAGTTCACTTTAGAAGGTTTTATTCTAAATGGTCAGGAATTTATATATAAAGCTTACTTTTTATTCCTATTTTACATGTGATTTCTGCAATTTGCTTTTTTTGACTGATTTTTGAGTTGTAAAGCATTTATAGTTTGTTAGGAACACTGAGAAATACTTTCTTTAAAGTTAATTAAACTGTTTCTCATAAATTCTAGGCCGGCTGTGGATTTTGTCACTGTTCGAGGAGCATTAGTGAAAGTCATGTGCACCCCTTATGGGGATAGCAGGTACAACAAGTGGGAAATATGTGCATCAAAACTAAATGGAGTAATTTATTTTACTGCGATAGATTCAAATGAAGATATGGAAAAAAATTTAGATCCTAAGATGAAGGTGTTCCAAGCTTGGGGTTATAAGTTTGAGCAATATATGACATCTGGTATGTATAGAAAATTTTTCCAAAATCCATTCTTGAAAAACTATCTTTGACTAAAACTGTTTTTACAAAGGTGGACACAAATTAGAGCCGTAAGCGAACAGCCGCGAACATGCTCTGCGCACGCACACGTAACTGCGGCTGTTCGCTTACGGTGCTCGGCTCTAATTTGTGTCCACCTCAAGGCTCTTTACTCTTTGTAACTAAAATCATAGTACTATTTCAAAACAATATGTTCTTGCAAAGCCTTATAACTACTATCTATTATTAATCAGCTTTTTTTTTAAAGAACTAGTTATCAACAAGGTTATTATGGGTTACATACTCAGATTATGTGACCTATATAGAGATTAAATATCTATATTTAAGGTATATTATAAAGATATGTATAATAGAAATCTTCTAACTATCCATGACTTAGAATTAAAGACATATACGTTTTCCAAGTTGCTCTGTACTAGTTTATAGTTTTAGTTTATGACTGCATATTTTTGTTTTAGATGAAAATAATGGTAGTCCTGATATGCATAATGAAACTCACCAGCTAGAAGAATTTGATGTTGTGTTGAAGAATGTTCTGAACAAGCACAAATTACTATACAAAGCTGAAATGGATGCTACTATACCACATCGTCGTTCTTCCCTTGGAGTTGGGGACACATCATGTTACACTGAACTGAAAACATTTAAAATCCTGAGAACAATAGAAAATGAAAAATTTTTTTTAAGGTTGTATTTCATTCCATTTAATTTGAATGTGATTAATATTTATAACAGTGTTACAGAAAACATATACTACATATAAAGTAGAAGTAAAGTGTAGCTTAGAACTACATATAAAGTAATTGGGCCTTTTAGAAGTTTATTACTTGTTTTGACCAGCATATTTACCATTTTACAAATATATACATTATTATTATAGATGCTTGAATAAATTTTAAAAACCTGAATAATAGGTATTTTTAATGTTTTAAAGGGAGTTTCTATTAATTTTTCCCAATCCAGCATGAATTTATGAAAACATTACTATTTATAATGATGTTTAGTTGTGGAGGTCTCTTGCTTAGTTTTTAATAACATAAACATTTTAGGTATCGGGCTGTAAATTGGTGGGCTCAATCATATATAGCTGGAATTCCTGATATCATTTGTGGTAATCGCACTGACAATGGATTTGTGAAGTCTATAACCTTTTATGGAGTGGGCAAGATTGCAGAAAAAGCATCGGTAAGAATTATTTAATTTTTCTTTGTTGTAATGGACTCTAACCGTCTGACGTCACACGGAACCAACACGTGACCTACTGAGCTTGCAATTGGTTACCACAGATACTACACTAGTAGATCTAGATCCACAGATACTACACTAGGTAGTGTAGTATCTGTGGTAACCAATTGCAAGCTCAGTAGGTCACGTGTTTGTTCCGTTTGAAGTCTCGAATCAGATAGGCAGTTAGAGTCCATTTAAAACACAATTTATATTTTGAATTTTGCATAACTAGTAACCTCTAAAATTTTATACAATTAAACTTTTGCAAAAACAGCTTCATATAATGAACAGCTTTTGAATCCATTGAGTTTTTACCCTATTGACCCTAATATTAAAATACCTCTTGTGTGCTGATGACAACCAGTTTTCCTCTCCTCAGAGTTTACAAAACGAAAGCTTTCGGTTTCGACACTGGAGCTTTTTTTTCTGTCAAATCACTTAAATTAATTTCTTATTATAAGACTACTCCTACTGTACAGTTCTATTAAAATTCTCCTCAAGCTCATATATTTTTTAGGTTGTAAACATTATGTGACTGATTAATTTCTTCTTGTTTTAGGACTTTTGGTCAAAAGATGCATGCCTGAATTTTTGTGACAAATTTCTAACTTTTTTGAAGAAAATTGTTGTTGAGGATGATATAAAGTGAGTATTTTTATTTTGTTTGGAAAAACTCATAAGAGAAAGTTTTCATGAATTGGTAATCATTCATGAGCTTGCTTTTTTTGCTGCATTTTGTCAGGAATCTTTTAATGTGTATGTATTTTGGTGGAAGATGAAATCTATATTTTTAATACCTAAAATGTGCATTCTTCAATGAAAGTTTGTAATTTATCATTTATGTCCAATATTTCTTGATATTAAAAATATCTCATGTGAAATTAAACTTATTAATTATATAATTGATAGTTTTTACCAATAAAGACTGAAATACATCCTGCTAACTATGAAACTATGTAAAGTTTTAGAGGAATACTTTAGTTGGAAGAGTTATAGTTACCAACTCAAGAAGTTATGGTTCAGCTTTGTAAGCGTATCAAGTTAATTAAAATTATAGTATTTTGATAAATCTTATTCTTATCTTATTGATGATCTTATTTTTAGGGTCTTAAAGTAAAAAAAAATAATGAATTGGATTGAATTTTAAAGTTAATTAAATTAAAAATTGTTTTTCTTCTTTCATTTAAACTCCACCTTTCTCACATATCTAGTTCCTCTAAAATATACCTTTTATAAATAGGGTAAGAAATTAAAATATGTGCTAAAATTAAATTTGAAATGTTTTTTTTTTCAGGATTGTGTATAAATTCCAGTACAATGGTGATGGTAAGATCATGTGCACAAAACTTGTAAATCCTGAAAAAAGATTTGCTGTGATTCCAGATTGGTATGTAAGGAGTTAATTAGAGGATCATAGTGTAGAATACCTCTGAAGACTTGCACATTTAAGTACATATCAAGATGCACAACTAGAATCTTGGTGGAAATTTTTTTATATTATCCAGAAATTAGTCAAACAGTGGATTAACTATTTGAAGGTGAATAGACTGCTTCCTTGAAGTATCATATACCATTGTCGATACTTTGATAAACGAAAGTCCAAACATTGTCCATTAAATCACAAGCATTTTTTTACAAATATTTTATACAATATTTGTATGAGTGAGGATGTTTTATTAGGCATTACACCTATAATGACTTTTTTACTTACATTTTTTTTTACATAAAATGTATTTTTAGAGCTGTGCAATTTTGTTTCACAGTGCAATATCTATGAAGGATTTTTCATTTTGACTTTTTATGTAAATACTAACTTGAACTAATATCAAAGTTATGATTTTGAGTTCTTAATACCATCAATAACATTATTTAATTCAACCTGTTTTGTTAGAAAGCTTAGTATTTTTTGATAATAATATTTTGATTCACAGACTTATAGTTTTTATTGATAATGTATTTCTGAGACTTTTTGTACTGAATTTTCCATTTACAGCAATGTTTAACTAGAATGTTTGTTTGAATGTAAGATCCTAATTTTAATTTATATAACACATAACTTTTTGATATCTTGAAACAAGATAATTTCTCATTATCCCTTGAATTATCCCTATTGCTAAACCTGAGAACTTAACACTGAATAGAATTTAATAAATACTTGTAAATAATTATTACTAAAATCAGAATACATTTTAAATTTTATCCCTTGGTGCTTAAATTTTTAAGTACTTTTAATTGTTATTGTTTATTATTTGAAGTTTAAAGTATTTATTTAATTTCCTGTCATTGAAAAGGATGAAATTATTAAAATAATATTTTTTTCAATTTAAACATACAAACATAATTTTAAAATATTTACACTATGTTTTTACTAAAAATTTATAAGAAAATTTACAATCTTGTCTATGCCTTTAAATTATGTTTTATACATATAAGTGCAAATATATTCGTAACTAGGTCATTGAAATATTGGAAGATAATTGTTGATAAAATTATTTTAAAATTGAATTCAATCTTATCAATTTAAAATATAAAAAAATCCTCTTATGAGCTTAAATACAACATAAAATCTTAAACAATATGTAGTGTTAATTGTATTCCAGATGTACCTTTTGTTAATATTGACTTCTAAAAAGTTTATTTTAATTGAAACAAATTTAACTAACATCAAGTTTAGTAGATAATTGTTGAATGTATATTTCTTATGTACTAAAAATTGAATCAATTTATTCCTATTTATATATTAAGCTTTTTATATGTGTTCTAATGAAACTCAACTGTAGCCTAAGACATATAAAGGTGGGGAAGCTGCTCTCCCTCTACATGCATTTCAGTTTCAGAAAGCATTTTCAGCATTTATTAGGATTTTCCCCTAACTACACTACATAAATTCCCGATTATCTAACCATCAGTCTGTGATCCTCGCTGAATCATGCATCAGCATTATCAATCAATTTTACTCTAAAACATGAATTAATTAATTGTTTTAATCTTTTTAAAATACATAGGTTGATTAAGTAAAATTATTTTTTAGCGCTTTAGACTCGGCTTAATAAATGAAATGTTTAATTTTCATCTGATTATACATCCAACTGAACCTTTTTAACATTCTCCTCTGCTACTACTAGTCCCAAAAGTAATGGTTAATCATGGTAAGGCTTACCATATTTTGTTAGGACTGAGGACATACTTTTGAATTTAATGTGAGCCTTATCAAGGCTTTAGTGTACACTTATTTCTGACATTACTGACATTTCATTGTAGTAACTTAACATTTTAATTCCTGATTGGAAAACTACTACAACCCCCTTTTTAAACATTTCATATTTACATCTTTTTTTCCTATGCTCCCCCTATGAATTTCAACACAAAGGGTATAGCAGATGTATTTGGAGGGATTTCTTTTTAGACTTTATAAAAAAATATTTAGTAAAATTTTACACCTGTTTAGTTATTTAGCTTCTTTAAACAAAATTCTGGTCAGGAATTTCAAATAAAAGGCTACTTTACTTCTCTAAAAAAATTATTTAGTTTACACTACAGATTAAAATTTTAAAACAAATTTAAAAAACTAAATAGCTAAAAGGTTTTTATGACTGTTTGAATTAGTAATGAAGATCTCGGGAGTAAAAAGTGATAACCCTCACAATTGTAATTTAGACATAATTTTTTTTTATATTTTCATTACGTATAGTTTCTATTACAACCTTAAAATTGGAAACTTTATGCCTAAACTTATATTGTATTCAGTACCTCAGCAGAAGAAAGCTTTCCCTTTGGATATATTTATTTTACAATAGAAAAGTTAAACTGTAAATAATAATTTTTCCTACCCCTGAGATCTCTATTAGAAAGAACTTCATTATTTGATATTTCTTTGCATTAAACAAATTGGTTCAATTACTTGTGATGCATAAAATGTTTTATTGTTTCTTGAGCAATTGGGTGTTATCAAAATCATGTTACATCAACCATAATCTGAACATCAACATCTAGGTTCAGTAATGATATGCATTGATTGATCTTTTACTTGTGATATTTCCTGACAGAATAGTCATTACATCAGGATATAAAATGAGTGTGTTTTCTCTTACCATAAAACTACTTGAAAGTGTGGTATATTTTTAACTTGTATTCCTATGTGCACTTATACATTCCTAAGAATACAAGATTTTAGTGTGATAAAATTGATGGAAATATTTCCATCATTTGTGTTGCAATTGACATTAGAGTGAGCTATTTTTTGAACAAAAATTTTTTAATAGAGTAGGGTTTATTTGTTTTTATGACATTCCTGTTTTTATTATGATCATACCATACTGTATATTTTCCATCATCATTTGATAGTCTATAAATGTATAGAATTATGCAGAAAATTGTTTATATTTTTAAGAAACCAGTATGTATTTCTCAATAAATATGTATGAAAACGTATTTTGCTATCATTTGTCTTAAACAACTAATATTTCTGGTGAGGAATTTCTTAATGTGTTTCTTCTCAAGTGTCTAATAAGCTCAAAGGGTTTCCAACTTGATGATTTTTTTTTTGTGCTGCCCACAAAGTCTTTGATAAAGTAACTTCCAAGTGGCGGGTTTAGGTTGGGGTCATATCATACAAGATTTACTTTCCTTGGGCAATTCAAGATACTTTATTTCAATCTTTGTTTTGGTCAAGGTTCCAAGTTTGGGCTATGGTTCCCAAGAACCCTTTAAAAGTAGCTTAAACACACTCTAAAATTAAAAGTTGCTTTTCTTTTAAATTTGTAAATTGACTATCTTGTCCTCAAAGTGAAGATTTTGAGATTTAAATTAAATTTTAAGAACTAAAAGCAGTTTATTCTTTAAGAGAAAAACTTGACCAAAACTACGATTTACAAAGGCATTAGTAACAAATTCAAATGAAGTGTATCTTGAAGTGTTCAAAGAACAGAAAAATTAATCCTTCCTTTAAAAAAACCCTCTAATTATGTTGTTAAATCTGCTCAACATTTGAAAATGAAATTTTGGGTACTGCTTGGGGTAATTTTGGGTACTGGAAAGTAAGCACTCGAGATTGAGATGGTTTTAAACAATTTAGTTCTCACTGTTGCAGATAAAATGAAAATTTTTTGAGTGGCTGAACCCATTTTCCCCTCCTTAAACTGATCAGCACATAAAAAAACTATGAATAGCATTGAAATGGTACTTTTAAGATAGAATCTTCCCTCTCTCGAAAATCATTCATAAAGAACATCTTTATGGGCTGAAAAGAACAAAACATAGGGGGAGTGAGAGGAAAAACGCCTTTTTTTTAAATCATAGGTTTTTAACACAGCCATGATAACTATTAGGGAATAGGGTGCAAGAGATTGTGGGTACTTTAAAAACCTGTAATTTAATAAAAAAAAACTTTTTTCACTCCATCTTTGCTGTTTTTGGTCCTTAAAGATGCTCTTTTCAAATGATTTTTAAGGGAAGATTCTATCTTAAAATGTGTGTTGCCTTTCAAAAATTTCGAATATTTTTCATTTCAACCATAACTGTGAGAGCTCTGTTCCACTGTTTTCTCAAATAAGAAGTTCATGACACAAGCGGCAGTTTTAAGAATGAAAAGCAAATTAAATTCTAGTGGCTATAGAAAAGAAATGTTTAATTTGGAATAGATTCCAATCCGTTTCCCTCACTCCATATCAACTGATTGCTTCGACTAATTAATCGGTCTTATCAGGATTGCCCCCGTCTTCCTCATGCGGCACTTTTCCATCTTTGTCTTTTCCACCTGTTGCTAGTTCATGTTCTTCAACTGTTTCATCTACGCTGGACGTGTCACTTGCTGTTGCCCAATTTTCGTCCCCGCTGAGCTCAGTTTCGTCTTGGACACCACCGTCTTCAACCTTCTCTTTTTCGTCTTTGTGTTCACCACCAGTATCAGGTTCTCGTTCTTTAACTGCTTTTTCAATATGGGGCATGTCGCTTGCGGACATCAAAGTTTCGTCCTCGCTGAGCCCAGATTTGTCCTGGACACCACCGTCTTCAACCTTCTCTTTTTCGTCTTTGTGCTCACCACCAGTATCATGCTCTCGTTCTTCAACTGCTGCTTTTTCAATATGGGGCATGTCGCTTGCGGACATACAGGTTTCGTCCCCGCTGAGCCCAGATTTGTCCTGGACATCTTCAACCTTCTCTTTTTTGTCTCGGTCTTTACCACCTGGAGCCTTAAGGGTTGCTTCATTCTGGACACCGCTGCTGCTCAGATCATTCTCTGCATCATCGTAGACAGTGGTCTGGGTCAAACTGGATCCTTCATCGGTACTAACGGCGAGATGCTCGCTTTGGTTTTGCTCGAGGTGTTGTGGATTTTGTTCTGGGAAAAAAAAATGAAAATCTCAGATATTTTGTTAAGTAAAATGTATAAGCTAATGGTAAAGGATTGTTTCCATTTTTGTGTTGGGTTGTGTTCAGGCGCGGATCCAGCAGAGCTGCAAGGGGAGGGCACTTTATGAGGACCACACATCTATCGTTAGACTCAAATAGACAAAATTTTACTATTTTTTCTATAAAGATCTCTCCCAGATACCTTAATGAATTTTATTTTTACACCCTCTGTTTGCTAAACAGTATAAACAAAACAATGTTTCTGAACCTATGATCGTGATCGGAACCTTGGAATTGTCTTTTGAGAGTGCAATTTTTTTTTCAGACCGTGACAGGGGGTCCTCCCCCAGATAACTATTCGGACTTTGACCCTTAATAACTTACTTTTGATCATCACAAGTGCTTGGTGAACGAAAAAGTTTGAACAATCTGAGGAAACTGACCCCTGAGCTAAAAAAAGGGGCCAAGAAGGGAAAAGGAAAAGAAAAAAAAGGGTAAAAAGAAGAAAATAGTACATTTTTTAAATTACTAAAAATGTTTGCTCTTTCAGAATCTTCTTTCTTTTTTTTACCGCCTTCTTCCTCTTTCCCCCTTTCTTTACCCCAAGGAGGGGTTGTGATTCGGCGAGAACCCTGTATGTACCTAAGGTGACGGAATGCCTGGGAGAGAACACCCGAATTTATTTCTAAGCTCCCCACGCATATAGTATAATAGGTAAAATGTAGCTTTTAATACATTTTTAGGTAGGAATTTCATCATGACCAGTGGTGTCCATTGGACACAGTCTTTCAAGTGCTCGAGGGGCTTTTAGGCAAGATTAGGATCTTATTAGTATATCTAGTATTTAATTTTTCAATATAAATCTTTGTTATTAAATGAAAATAAACGTTTTGATGGGCTGACCTGGTGTTCTCTTCCCTGGATGGCCCTCTATTCGTGCTCTGATCCGGTCCTCGCGGTCCTTCTCGGCTGCGTGTTCCAACTCCATTCCTTTCTTCAGCCATTCGATTTCCGCGTCCACCTTCCGTTCGAAAAGGTCTTGTCTCTAAAAAACGATTAACAGATAAAGCTAAAATGGTTATTCCACGATTATAAGTTTTTCTATTAATCATGTCATGTGCAGGCTGAAAATTCACAACTTTTTTTCAAGTATAGGGTACATTGAAAGCATTTTTTTTCAGTTTTAATGGGATGTTAAAAATGTTATCGTATGTATTTGGAGAGAGAAAACGCTAGATTCATAATAAAGATAAAGTGATTTGGAATTTTCGAAAACTTCACTTTTAGTTAAAAATGTTCTTGTGCGCCTTTCTTATTACATTGGTTTGTTTAACAAAAATATTAAAGCATAGTGCTACTTAATAAATGTAGTTTAAAAAGACTAGCGAGTGGTTATAATTTGGATGGGATTATTTATAGATACCAAAAGCATAATAAAGCGCACAAAAGTACGTTTTTTTAATATCGAGATTGTTTCAAATTAAAGCTGTGCAACATAACAACTACAGCAAATTTGCTTAGTAAGTTGAATTTGTTACAAACTAAAGTAGAAGCAATCCTTAAAAAAATTACAAAGAATTTAGAAAAAGAATGCTTAAAGAGCATTTTAATTAAAAATTAAGCAGTTTTAAAAATCTTAATTATTTTAAAATTAAACTTTGCTTGTTTTTTTTAGATTTATCGCTCAATAACGCATGTTTTCATTTAAAATGTTTAACTTTCCATTATAAAATTCCTGAAATTTTTTGCATTAATTTTAAAGTACATAAAAGGTCCATTGTTTTTTTTTTAATTTTAAAAAAGATATCGTTACATAAAAAGTTATTTTGTTTTTTGCTTAAATTTCTTGTGTTTTATCTGAAAATATTTACTCTACTTAATCTGATTAATTTACGATAAATGTATTTCGATGGTTATTGAAAAAATAACTTACTTTCAAAACTCTTTCAATTCTTTCTTTTTCTTGGCGCTGGCATACAGTTTTCACACGGCGTATGTCATTTGCATCCATAGCAAGAAGTACATCTTTTTTCCAATCATCACTCTGAAAAATTATTTAATGCATCACAATTTAGAACCAAATTTTGTATTAGAATTAATTTAAACGATATTGTGCCATAAAACCCCCAAATAAAAAAAAATAAACGAAAAATATCACGTGTAAGGAATTTATTGTTCAGGTCTTATTTTTACCTGTTGTTTAACTCTGGAGGAGACTTTAGCAATTTTAACTTTAACTGTTACAATACTAGCAAACTTTTGACTTTAAAATTTATTTTCAATTTTAGGATCGGCAGTCGGCACTAAAAAGGCGCAAAACTCAAATAAAAACCACTTTCAAAAATTGTTTTTTTTTCTTTGCAGGTCTGTGTTTAAAAAGTCTATAATTACATAAGTTTTTTTTTTTATCTTGAATAGGGTCTATAACACTCTATTGGTTAAAGCCCTGTTAGAACCAGAGAACACCGGTCTTAGCAAGAATATCATGAATCCTGTCTATTTTGCTGTTCAAACATTTTGGCTTCATCTCTGTTTTACGATATTTGCATTTGTTGCGGCTCACCCCACCCGTCATTTGCCCAAATGCTCTTAAAGCCAGTCCGGCCCTGATCACCTGAAGTAAAAAAAAAAAAAATACATTTTCTTACCCCGTATTTGTAGTGCAAATGTTTCTCAAAAATTTCATCGCGGCGTGGTTTCGTGGCTTGAGCGTTTGCGGAAGTCTTCAGTTGCAAATTTATGGTGGCATTTAGAACTCTAAAATCACGTTCTCTTTGAGATTCCATAGACCTAATAAAAAGACAGGTTAATTTGAAATACTTTATCAAAGAAATGTAAGGAAATTAACTTCAAAGAAAAATAAGGGGTTATATCTGGAACTTGTTCCATTAATTACGTGAGGTATTTAATCAAATATTCGATAGGGATAATGTTGTTTGACTTCCTTCACGTTTTCTTGTTCACGTTGACTTCCTTTGACGTTCACGTGAGATTTGCCCCTTCACTTTAATTTTTTTTTAGATTTTCACGCGTTTTACTTCATGCTACTAAATAACTAAACATTAGTACTGAAAGTTCAGAAAAACATAAGATTTTCATAAATTTCTTTTTGAGTGACCATTGTCACGGACAAATATTCTTAAGTTAGGGTCTGAACAACATAACTAAATACTTCTCTATTTTTACGAAAATTATCTGAAAAATATATTACCCTACGTTGGTATTGGCGACAACGTTTTTGATGTAAGATCTGACGGCCATCTGGCATTTCCCGTTTCTTTTCTCCTCATCTTCCAAAATCTTTTTCTGCTTTATCTGCCTCTCTAGCTCTAGCCTCTCCTCTTCATACTGAAAGGGGCAAAAATTATGGGTTCTAAGGATCAGAAACTACAAGAGTTTACTAGTCTACACACACTTTCACTGATCCTCAAGGAGTAATGGCTGCAAAACGTTTCAATGTAGAATTTTTTAAGTAAAAAAAGTGAGTATTTAATTGATGGAGCGTTTAAATTCAATAGCCTGAATAAAACTGTTCTAAAACTAACGAAATCTAGTCAATAAAAAAGAAACTGACCAATGAAGACCAATTCACGTCTATGGTCTCCAAGTAGAAAGAGTCGAGTTAAGATTTCCTAACATTACTTTGGCGACCAATATATGTATAGAGAATGGGGAGGGGGGTATAGGAGCATCTAGGTTATGCAACCTTCAATCTCCATCCTGCTGTATTACTTTATTTGTGTAAATCTTTAAGTTAAATCTTAAGTTTTTAAAAAAAGTGTATAAGTCAAGCCAGTCAAACTCCTCTATCGTAAAAAAAAATCTTCCATTTGTAGTTACGACGTCGTTCTTCCTCTGGATAGGCGATATGTCAAAAAATTATATGGTCAAATATTTGGTCTGGCTTATATAACTATGGAAATGGTCTATCTGTTTACTACAAAAGCTATCAAATGAACTCACCATATCCCTGTACTTTTGCTGTGTCTTCTCTGCCAAGATCCTCCTCTGGTACACCCTGTAGTCGTTGACTTTCTTGAGGGTGGTGATGACCTTCCCGGAGTCGGACAGGAACCCTCTCTGCCGCAGGTTGTCGAGCTCCCACTCCTTGTAGAGGTGTTGCTTCATGTTGGGATCGAAGAGTTCGTGGTAAGTCTTCACGGGCGGGTTTCTGATGTACATGTCGGATTGGTCGAACCTTTTTCCTGGTGGTGGCTCGAACAGCTAAAGAAACGAAAGACTAGTGTTCGGACAAAAAAAAATTAAATTTGGTATGAAGTTCTGATACTTTTGAATTGCGGTCGTGTATGCTTCATCACATGTTTCCAATTTGCAAGAACCGTTTAATGTAGCTGTAGCTTTCGTGATAATATGGCCAGAGCACTCTTACAGCCATCAGCTTCGGTGTCAACCAGCAGCTTAAAGCGAGAAAAATTAGCTTTTCGCTGATTTTGATTGATGAGGTATCCTTCTTTGACCAAGGGATCAAACACCGACGCTGCTGGCTGTGAATATGGGTGTTAACGCCAGTGCTGACGTCTGGGGAGGCAGTAGTCAGTGTCAAATCCAGAACATGAGTAAGGGGCAAGGTTAGTAGAGAGAGAAGGTTGGCTCATCCGTGACGTCACTGCATAGACAGGGGGTGCTCTGCCAATGGCAATGCTCGTACAGCTGTGAATCACAGCTGCCATTGGCAGAGCACCCCCCTGTCCAGTGGCGGATCTAGAACATGAGCAAGGGGGGGGCTAACTTAATCTGATTGAGGATGATAATGAAGTAACAAGCCGTGCTTTTTGCAATATTCATTAATGTCTTAAATATTGAGGGCAGTGTTGATTGTAAATGACTAGTATTGTTAAATATAACTAATTAATTAGTAATTAAATTAGTTAATCATTAAATATATCAAAATAATAAGGGTGTGTCAACCGGGAGGGTTTTTTTACGATGATTTGAGTCAAATATTTTTTTCCAAGAATATAGATCAAATGTGAATTTTCGTGCACTTAATTTCAATGTTTAGTGAATAATACATCCATCCCGAGGCATAAGGGGGGTTTGGGGGAACCTCCCCCAAGAAAATTTTTGAAAATTTGACCCTAAAAAGTTGTGTTTTTACTCATTTTTGGTCATTTGGGACTCTGAGTGTCACACGAAAAAGATGATTTTTTGTACTCGTTTTCAAAGGAAAAAAACCCCTAAGATATCAGAATTTCATGGGGGTGGTTTGAACCCCCTAACCCCGTCTCTATTTTAACAGAGTAAATTTTTTGTAAGAGATAGCACATTAGACCCTTTTAAAAGGTGAATCTTATAAAAACCAGGGAGTTAAAGATCTTGCAGAGGGGCTAAAGCTCATAACCTTTAAGATGTGAAACAAATCTATAAAAATGTAAGGGGCTAAGTATTTTGGAGGTTATGCTTTGTAAGGCTTAGAAAGCTCATTGGAATCTACAAGTTCTGAATCTTGGAGGGGGCTAATGCTTTTAGGCTAAAGCTCATTAAATTGCGAACTAAACACTATAAAACATCGCAAGGAGGCTAATTCTTTATGGGGGCTAAAACTCATTGGCCCCTTTAAATTGTGAATTGAATCTACACAAACTCAGGGCTAAAAGCCTTGTAGTAGGAGCTAAAGATCATGGAAGGATTCATAAGGGTTAAAGCTCATTAAATAGTGAACCAAATATATTTAAAAACGCAAGATGGCTAAAAGCTTTGTAGAGGCTATTAAAGAGCATGGAGGGGGCTAATGTTTCATAGGGCTAAAGCTCATAAATTTGTGTAACAGCAAGGAGGCTAATGCTTTTAGGGGCTAAGCTCATTGGATTGGATAGACCCTTTAAATTACGAATCAAACCTTCAAACATGCAGGGGGCTAATAATTTGTAAGGGCTAAAACCTCTAGAAATCCTTAAATAGTGAATGGAGTTTATAAAAATGCAGGGGGCTAAAGATCTTGGAAGGGGCTTAATGCTTTGTAGACCCTTTGAATTGTAAAAAAAGGCTACAAAAAACTGAAAAAAGTTTAAAATTTTGAAAATTTAAACAAAATTTTCTAAAAACTTAATTTTTTTTCGAAAAAGTTCAATTTTATGTAGTGTAAACTTAAGTCCCAAGGGGGGGGCTATAGCCCCCATAGCCCCCCCCATAGATCCGCCACTGCCCCTGTCCATGTAGTGACGTCACGGATGAGCCAACCTTCTCTCTTTACTAACCTTGAGTAAGGGGGGATAACCGACTATGGTTGAGAATATTTAAGTAAAGTAACAACCCATACTCCAACAACAATACCAAATCTCACAATTTGTTCCTATTATATCCAGTCAAGGCGCTGTTTGTTTTGTGACAGATGCGACTCACGGGGAGATACCGATATGAAAGTCTTTCAATTCAAAAGTATACACCGGAATCATATGAGTTTCTGTCTATCTATTTATGCCCTATTTCATTTATTTATCTGACTATTTGAGTGCGCTCCCCACAAGTGCAATATACCGCTTCCTAGAAGCCTATCAATCCAGAGAAGCTGATCGAGCAACCCTCGTCAGCTCTAACTATAAGTTCCCTTTAAAAGCTAAAAGTACTTTCAAGCACACGTATATGAAACCACTCACCTGAGCTGCCAATTTAGTCATGGTAACGTGACCCCCGAATCCATCGGCGGGGATCTTCGTTTGCAAGGGGAAGAAGCCCCAAGTGGGCAGACCATGTTCCGGCACAGTCCCGTCCGGCCGGGGCTGAGGGTCCTTCACGTCCAAGAAGTCCTTTTTGGGGAGGGCCAGGAAGTCGAGCCGCTCGGACACTTGGGGGACAATCTTGCGACCTTTCCCCTTTGGAGCGGAAGATTTCCCTGACTTGGAGCTTGCGTTGTGGTCCAATGAAGAATTGTATTCTGGTGGGGATGGGTGAGTGTCTGAGGCCTACAAGAAGTGAAAAATTTTGTAAATGGGTTGTCAAATTTACTATACTATCATATATTTATATTTTTGAATGATAAATTACACAGGCCTGCGATGAAAAAATACAAGGGAATTGATAGCTTAACTTTGTGTACTTTTTGGTGCTGATTTTGAAAAATATAAGGAACATTCTCTATCACGTCACGCGTTTTAAAAAAATTCAATTTTTTAATTTTTATGAGCATTTAACACAAATAAATTTTCGGCGTTGAATTTCTTCCCTTCCTGTCTGTCTGTCATTCTACAGTAGTTAAATATGCAGAATAAACCTTTGTAACACCTCCCCGTCGCAATCTCATATCAATAAGTCCTGCGAAGTCATGTAGTGTCGTTACAGTCTATACAGTGACAAGTATCAGACTGTAAGAACTTCATCACCGAACAATTTTAACAGTGATATAAATATCGTGATATAAAGCTTCATGTTTAGGACGTTGTGAAAATTTGCCAAGGACTTTTGTTACCACATAAGCGGCAAATATAGTGTTAAAAATCCCATCCTGAGCATTAAAGACTATATACAAGACGACAATCGAAAATATCGATATTGATTTTAGAAAAAGTCATGACGTGATGGAAAAATGGAGGTAATTTTTAAAATCAGCATACAAAAAAACAACAACAACGAAAACTTTTTTAGTATCTATCTATATATAACTAAAACTGTTTGTGGCTATGTATGTATGTGTAAGATCTCCTCCCACAATACGCCGCAGGCGTACACAAAACTCGGTATATAGACGTATCTCGAGGCGGGAACGACGACCATCAACTTTTCCAAGTTCGAAAATCGAATACTTACGAGTAATTAACGATTTTATGGTCAAAAACGCTTATTTCTCCATTTCTCTACCAGAGTAGATCTGCTTGACTCACTATTGTAATAAATGAGATTAAAACCTCAAAACTGCATCTCCTCACAAACTACGCCTCAGGCGTGGACAAAACTCAGTATATAGACGTATCTAGAGACGTGGATTATAAATTCAAAGTTTTCCAAGTTCGAAAATCGAATATTAACCTGTAAATAACATTTTTATGGCTAAAAATGCTTATTTTTATACTAGAGTAGATCTGCTTGATTCACTATTGTTAATGCTTATTTTTCTACTAGAGTAGATCTGCTTGACTCACTATTGTTAATGAGATGAAAACCTTAAAATTAAATATTTTACTAGGGAAAACTATAAATGTGCATCATAGGAACTGGATGGGTTTGGGTAAATATAAACAGTTGGAACCGGGATAAAAAGGCGCCGGGACACCAACATGAAAAAAGACACCGGGAACGCCGGGATATTAAAAATTGCTGGGAACACCGGGATAAGAAAAACTACCGGGATAAGAAAAACTACCGGGAACATCGGGATGATTGGTAATAGAGCATTTTCAATCACGTGTCTCCGATCACGTGATCAAGCTGGCTTGGAGGATAGACAACTTTTCTTTAACATTAGGTTCCCATAGAGAATACGCGCTGCATTTAGTTTTTATAAAAAAAAGTTCATTTAAAAAGATTCTTTAGGCTCGGTTAAAGACCGGAACGAAAGAATAATAGTTATTGAAGGTAAGTGCATAAGTTTTTGTGTTTTAGTGGTAAGCTAAATTTAGAAAAAAGACTTATTACGAGGTGACATGTTTTTGTTTACATTTGTTAGAACAATATGCGAGTCCGATACATCTGTAAAATACTTATAATATGCTTCTGAAACTAAATATTGAACAATTAATAAATAACTAAGAATTTTAAAATATGTAAGTAGCATTGCGAATGGTACTTGCAATTAGAACACTGGCAGAAATGGTTTCAGCAATTAGAACACTGCTAAATATAAAATGTAGTATTATTGAATGACTTATAATATGCAGAGATGCCATTTTAGAGTAAATAAAGGTTACTTTAAAGTAAACTTTGGAGAAAAACATAAAACATCCTTATTTTTCAAAATTCACATCGAAAGTAAACAAATAAACAATGTGCATCCTATAGTTTTCCATCATACTGTCTGTCATCCAAGCCTCTGACGTCACAAGCCTGTGACGTCATGTGCGAATGCTCTATTGAGGTTACAGAAAAATTAGACATGTAATTTGAGAAAACTTTAAAAAAATTAATTGATACACTACACCCGTGCAAGGCCGGGCATATCAGCTAGTATATAACTAAAACCTTTTGTGGCTGTGTATGTGGGTGGGTGGATGTAACATCTCCTCCCAAAAAACGCCGCAGGCGTACACAAAACTCGGTATATAGACGTATCTCGAGGCGGGTCAGACGACCATCAACTTTTCCAAGTTCGAAAATCGAATATTTACGAGTAATTAACGATTTTATGGTCAAAAACGCTTATTTCTCCATTTCTCTACCAGAGTAGATCCGCTTGACTCACTATTGTAGTAAATGAGATTAAAACCTCAAAATTACATCTCCTCTCAAACTAAGCCGCAGGCATGGACAAAACTCGGTATATAGACGTATCTAGGGTCGTGGATTATAAATTCAAAGTTTTCCAAGTTCGAAAATCGAATATTAACCTGTAATTAACATTTTTATGGCTAAAAATGCTTATTTTTCTACTAGAGTAGATCTGCTTAACTCACTATTGTTAAAGAGATGAAAACCTTAAAATTAAATGTTTTACTAGGGGAAACTATAAATGTGCAACATAGGAACTGGATGGGTTTGGGTAAATATAAACAGTTGGAACCGGGATGAAAAAGGCGCCGGAAACACCAACATGAAAAAAGACACCGGAAACGCCGGGATATTATAAATTACCGGGACGCCGGGATATTAAAAATTACCGGGAACACCGGGATATGAAAAATTACCGGGAACACCGGGGTATGAGAATCTACCGGGAACATCGGGATGATTGGTAATTGAGGTTACAGAAAAATTAGACATGTATAACTTGAGAAAACTTTAAAAAAATAAATTGATACACTACACCCGTGCAAGGCCGGGCATATCAGCTAGTTTTTTATAAAGTTCAAATTCGCAAGCCTGTATTTATTGGTCGAAACGCTTCTGTTTTATGTTTTAATTTTCTAACAGTTTTCAGATTAAAATTAAATCAAAAACAGCTAGTCCCCGGTTTAACTTGCCTTTGACCGACTTTATCCTACTAGACACGCACTTATATACAGTTAGTTATACCGTTAAATTTTAAATTTTACTTATTCATACGTACTTAGTTTGCCCTTTTCTAAATTTAAAATCATAATAAGTAACTTACTAGTAGCTTACTACACTTATACAAGTAGCTTACCTGTGGAGTGTGATTTGCAGTATCGCCATTGCTTCCATTTTCATCCGTTATGCTTTCGGCTATTTCCGATGGTGTTGTAAAGCCTTCAGAGGACATTTTTTAATGGGGTGTGCAATATATTCTTTGATTTAAGCTTTAGTACCACTATTGTTTATATTGATTTTTGAGAAAAAAAAAGGAACGGAATAATTCTTAACTCAAGACAAATTTCAACAAGGAATATTTAAGGTGCAACAATAGGCTAGTTAGTTTGTTGAAGAGATCTTAAAACCAAATAAGCTAAGAATAGTGTTTAAACCTTTTATTTGTTGAGAAAGGTACAGTCATGGAAAAAAGAAAAGTTACAGTGGACATCATGGGAGAACGGGTGGGCTTTGGAGGATACTTTTTAAACGCAAATATTCATAATATAAAAGGCATTTCCAAAAATTATAACTGATAATTTTTTCTAAGAGGTCATCTTCATTGTTCAAAATATTCCTTTTTACATTGCAGCCCGAAATTTTTCATTTTATGTTCGAGACACATCCAAAATCCCAAAGACACTAAAGTGACTTCTTCCTAGGACATCATATTAAGAAGCTATGCATCTTAGAAGTTCGAAAAATTAACATTAGAAATTGGGGAAAAAAACCTAGGGTTCCGTCTGTATTTTTTTTTTAAAATAAGCATTTTGTTTCACTTTCTATGTTAAATTTTCAAATTTTTACGGCTTATAGCTTCTTAATATGATGTCCTAAAAAACGTCACTTGATGTGTATGGATTTTTGGGTGCGCTCCTTCAGAATATAGAATGAACATTGCGGGCTGCTATATAGGGGAAAAGGAACATTTTGCATTGCGTTATACATATGAAAATCACCTCTTAAAGAAAAATGTATGAATTATAATAATTCTTCTGAATACGTGAAATCATGAAAATATTGATGTTATAAATATTGGCGTCAGGGGAACCACAATCTCTCCGCTCTGATATTGGCCTTTCTGATACCTAGATATTCCATAAAAATTACAATGTTCCCAAATAATTACAGAAAACAGGATTCCAAGGCCATAAATGGGTCAAAGTCCAAAGTTTTAGTACTGCTTTACATGGCCTTAATAAAGGATTTTAGTATAAAAAATCATGACTAAACATAATACTTAAAGAATTTATTTTAATTTAATTAAAATGAGTTTAGGATTTATGTCTTACTCCTATGATTGAACTTAACAAAATTGTTTACAGAAACACTGAATAGGTATATTTAAATAATTCGAAACTTTATCTAATAATGCTTTACATAAAGAAAGAATACTCTCAGGACACTTGTGCGAAATTACTTCAAATATAATTTAAAGTTCCTTCTTTTCAATTGCTTTTATTATAACGTGTAAAAATTAGTATTTAAATAATCACGTATATCGTTCCAATTTTTAACAAAATCCTGAAATTTAATTCCTGAATCCGTAATACAGTGGTTCTTTTTTATTCACATTGACCTAGCTATCGATTTCATCACATTTACCTTTACGAAATTAAATAGTTAAGAAAATCTTTTGAGGAAACTTGCCAAGTGTTGACTGTTATCGTTATTCTACTTGAAACTTGTTCGTTAAAGGGGATCATTGAACTTGTTGATGTTTTCCTGATTTCTGAAGCTTTTTCAAAAACATTTTGCAAAGTAGGCGAGTTAAGAATCTCTTTTTTCCCCTCAATTGATGTCATTTAAAGAATATAGTAACTGAACTTGATAAGCAAATATTCCAAATAATGGACTTATGCAAATTTTGGTTTCAACGTTTGATAAAATGACATAATTAAAAATTACTATTGGTAAAGAGTTATTAATTAAATAAAAGTTTAATTAAATTATTTTCCATTGAAGGGAAAGCGGGGCTATTCGATACAACAAAATTCAAACCCATTTTTGGGTAGAAAAAATGACTTATTCAGATAATTTGTTTTCTAAAAATATCTAAGAATGACTCAATTTTATGAAACCAATTAAAAAAATATAAGTTCAATGAATATTAAAAAATGACGACTTTTCTAAAAAAAATCAATTTTGTATCAATGTGCCTCAACGGTGCGGTGGGGCAGTTGGATACATTGCTTGGGGCACATTGATACAGTGATTATTTTGCTCAAAAATAGTAATTAATAACAAAAATGTTCATTCAAGGGTAAAAAAATCAAAGAATTTAACAAATGGAAATAAGATGCAATTTTCATAGAAATAATTGCTTCTGAATTAGTTGAATAAAATTCAAAGGTATCTTTGTCGAAAATCATCCATAAGTTGAAAAATACGACACTATTTAACTGGTTAGTTTTTAGGCATTCATAGTATTATGTTGTCACTGGTTTTAACTAATATTTTTGAAAATACAGTTCTTTGTTACCTGTATAAGTGCTAAGAACTTCTCAGATGTTTCAGAGTCCCTGATTTGATCGTTTGTCATGTCTTTTTTTTTTCCTTTTTTACAAAATTTAGAAAAACACATAACTATAATGCAAACAGTTTCCAATCTCAAACACAAATATACTTCACTGTAGATCTAACTTAATTTAACATATAAAAAAAAACAGATGAGAGATATTCTTCTCACAACGCAAAGTATGAGAACTTTTATATGCTGTATCAATGTGCCCCACGAGTGTATATCAAAGTATCCCACATCAAAGAGTATCAATTTGCCCCAATGGTTATTTTTAAACAAAAAGCTTTATTATAAACAGGCAAAGGTTATTTAAAATTTAAATAGGTATATCCCCTATTGGTAACAAGAATGAATTTGCTTTTGGAAATTACAGATCTCTGTATTCAAAGTCAGGGAGATTTTACATTTTACCTCGTAATTTTTTATGAAAAAAATTTAGTTTAAGGGTTTCAGATGTAAAGGCAACTTTTAGAAAAAAATTGACCTAAATAACCTTAATAGTTTTTGAGTTATTGGAAGTGTATCAATGTGCCCCTTGCATCAAATCTTCTGTTTTACCTTATTACTTTTCTGAATTTGAGTAGTCTACTATCTACACCCCCTAGCATTTTCGCCCATGATTTTTGAATCACCCTATAGATTCCTTTTTAACTGGATCTCTACTCCACGGACCGTAATTTACTTAGGGGCAAACGTACGTAATTACGCAAAGTAATTAATTTACGCTCACTAGGGTTCCTAGTTCCGAAAATGTATGAATTGAACTAAATGAAATATAACCATCTTACGCTTCTTTGGCTAACTGTTTGCGGAGAAAGTTCATTTTCATTAGGTGTAAGTCTGAAATACAAACCGAGTAATATCTGGATCTTGCGACTCTATCATGCGTGGTTTCATCACGGAAAATTGGCCCAGTTTCATCAATTCAACAACTTTACTAAAAGGAATGAAAGGCAATGGATGGAGTAGTGTAAGTAGGCGATTTTTCCACACTGCCAGGATTACCCACTCCTTTGCAATATAAGACGGTCTCTCGGCCTCTACTTTCGATTGTACTCCACTGTTCTAAATGACGTCACAAGAATACGTGAGCTGCGTCACTTACTGTCCGCACCTGGGGTTCGGTGAGCTGGGGCCTCTGGTATTTCCCCTAACTTTGGCAAGCCGGGACTGGTTCTTTTTTAATGAAATAACTTTGTTATTATTTTTGTCTTAGATCCACACGCATCCTTATCGGCTCTCTGTCACAAAGTGGGTTGTAGTTTTAGTTTTACTCGTCGTGTGTGAACTAGCGGCATCTTTTTTGTGATCCCAGGTGTTCACCCGGTGTTACAGAATTCTATCAAGTTCGCGGGATAGAGTTTATCAGTGCAGTTTACTCGCTCTTCGGCTAAATCTTCAGGGTTTCTTAACTTGAAGAATATTTGATATCGACAGGTTTTTAAAGAATAGATGGAGTATAATTTATTATACAACTCCTAGGAGTATTTTGACTCAATATTGATTGGATACGCAATTAATCAAGTCAATAAAGAAGTCATATAGGTGAGTTTTCTTACCTCTAAAATTGTTTACTCTGATTCTCTTAACCAGTGGTTCCCAATTTGAACACCCTGGGTGCCATGATGTTTTATAGGGGCGCGGGCACCACGAACTGTTATAAATTTTTACTCTTCTATTTTTGGGCCACTATTCCATTATAATGCAGAACATTGCATAACACCCTTTTCAAGCTTTGATTTATAGGAAGAGAACCCCCTGAAAAACATATCCTTTGTCTATAGATAATATATTTATGTAATTTAGCATTGTCTATTCGGACAATTGACAAAAAGAAAAACTTCCCATGTTTCATTGACTTTAGTTGTAAGGTATCGAATGATATTATCTCGGTGTATCTCTCTTAGAAAGTTTTAATTTTCTCGCATTTTACACTCATAAATTTAATCAGAATGTTATTAATTATTTAATTGTCATATAGAGAATACTTCAGTTCTCGATTTCAAAACAATAAAATTTTATAGTTTGGAATTGATTGAATATGGTTTTTACTAAAAGTGGAATTTCACCTTACTACTTTTTGCTTTACTAAAAAAAACCAAGTATGTAGAAGGAATTTGATAAAATGAGCTATACATGAGATTTTTATTCGAATTTCGAGAATTAAATATAATTTCTTTGTATAGGTCGTCCAGGGAAATATCATCTAAAAAAAGTCTGCAACTTTTTAAAAAATTTTTTAAAAAGGACTGTTCTAATTAATTTTATAAAAATAATTTTAAAAAGCAAAGATTGAAGTAATAAATTTAAAATTATTTTATGGAATAGCCTGAAGTATGTTTAGTATGGTGTAGGGATTACTTTAAAATTTTATTTTAGACTTGTATTCAGACGCAGGTCTTCTTTTGTTGTTCATCAGAGGCAAATTAAAAAAAAAGTTATGCATTCTACGAAAAGTAAATATACATACTGAAGTGAGTTTTTTTTTAAAGAATTAAATCAACAAAAATAAAATTTATTCCTATGGATGAAAAAACGCATTTAAAGAAACATTTTTAAATCTTGCAACATTTAAAATAATAATTGGGCAATATGTATTTCTAGATCACGGTGTTGCTTTCAAGAAGTCTTTGAGACACAACTTGAAAACTTACCCCAAAAATGTGAGTAAATTAACTTAGTAAAGAAATATGATTTATATCCTTAGTAGGGTTTCAATTTATATAGTGAATTAAATAAAATAAAATATGATCTCCAATTAACAAGCCATCTTTTTTCACTAATGGTAAAATCTGATCCCACTGTTATTGTATTTATCTTTGTGGTTTCTCTGAAGTCTATATTTTTTATTTCTCGTCTTTCATCTATATAAAGAAAAAAAAAACATTTCAAAGAATTATTCCAATGGAATAGAATTAATTCAGACGGACTCGAAGTAATAATGATAGCCTTTTTCCCGAGTAAAACTTTCCTGCTAGCAATTCAAGTTTGTTTTTGACAATTTCTTCCTTTGTCTAGATATATTACTTTTATGTATTTTAGCATTGTCTATTTGGTCTAATGCTAGAAAAAAAAACGTTTATCGCATGTTTTGTTGACTCCAGTTGTTGTGTATCAAATCATTTTTTGTCCCAACATTCTCTAAAAAGTGTCGGTTTCTTGCATGTAACTCTCATGTGTTATACATCAGAATGTAGTGTTTAATTAAAAATTAAATTATCATGTAGATTGTAGTTTAAAAAATAAAATTTAATAATACGTAGTTGACAGACTGTGGTTTTACTAAAAGTTGAATTTCACCTTTTTAAGATATTCAACTCATTTTAATTTCATTGTTATTTTTGAAAAAAAAAAACCCACCAAGGTGACTTTTTGGTGGTTGCTTTTTTAGATTTGCAAATATCGTATGTTTATTACGACTTCCTTAAAATCTAATTCAGTATCCCATTCCGACCGACCTATTGTATAGCGTAAAAAGAGCATTTTTATTGTTATTGACGTCAATCATCTGTTTTCCTTCTGTGGCGCCATAGAACCAAAATTAACATCCCTGGGTATTCCCACAAAAAAAACTGAGACCAACCGAGAGCTATTAGATTTTAAAATACCTCCCCTTAATTCTAAATTGGAATATCACGCCACACAATTACTGAGAGTTCAATGCTACGCATCCAGTGATGTAAACCCAAGTAATGTGATGAAGGATATGTGAATCCAGTGTATTATTACAATACATTATTTTCAAGTCCTCTCGTCTCACCTTCCCCAAATTGGTACAAAGCGGTTTCCTTACGTCTGTCATAACAACATCTCCCCTTTCTTATAGCGTGTTTGGATCCAATAATTCAGTTTTCCTTCTCGGGGATTTCTCACTTTGTTTCCGTATTTAAAGGAAAGAGATGCTATCCTAACTGCCTTTTGTCTTGTCTCTGAAGATGGTCACGTGGTGCGACTAAAAAACATAGTCGTTAATGAAGGACTAAATTTTCTTCGTTGATGGTATGTTTCGGTTATTTCGGTTGATTCAGTGGTTCAGATAGCAGAGGCTTTAAACGATAAGGTGAGATTTTAGTAACTATTTTTTAAAGAGTAACTCGTTTTTTTAAGACAATTAAGTTTAAACATTTTAACACTAGGGAGAACTTTTAAAGCATTAAAACTGCCAAAAAAAAGAAGGAATTTAAAAAACCTTTAAGGTAAATAATTATCCAGGTATTCAAGATGAAACTAAATGGAGTTAGAAACTCAAATTGTTTCAATTCAATTGTTTTATTGGGTTTTTTTCCCTATACTCAAAATTTTTGAAATGTCTTAAAAATTATAGTTGGTCTTTTAATTTTTTAACTTTATATGTAGCTTAAATTTAAATTTACTCTAACTTAGTTAAATAGTATCTGATTTATTTTTAATGAGTTAAGTATAAAAAATAGTTTCGTTTATAAACATACGGTATTACTTTAATCAAAGATGTTATGCTTGTTTTATCTATTGTATTTCTCACTTTTGTAGAACAACAATTTACAATAAAAATGATGAAAGCGTTCTATATTATTTCTAAACTACATATATTGAAAATTGTTGTAGACTGATTTAGAAAACATAGTAATGTTATTAAAAAAGAATTTCCTGAAAAAGAATTCCACATTTAAGAGTTTCAAAATTTTATTTTGAATAACATACATTTGAATTTAATTTTTGACAGACTAAAAATATTTTTTAAAATTTATTTACTATTCAGGAAAATTAAATGAACTCTCTCTCCCAAACTTTAAAATTATGACTTTACCATCAAAAATAGACCATTCCCTTTTTTCTGTCAAATCATCTATTTCCTCTCTTGCGTATTACTTCACTTACCCGAGTTGTTACGATCTTCTACACATTTCTACTCCAAAAATTACCCATCGATACATAAAAGCGTTATATAATCCACCCAGACAGTTTAGCATGTAATTATTCCGCATGTGTGACCACAACTTTCTTTACTTTGCACGGAACACGACTTCGGTTTTATTTTTTTTCATCTAGTGAACTGGCGTGACTTCGTTTCTCGTTGACCCCGAGCCTGGGGTGACCTACATCGTTTGATTAATTCTAAATTCGTATATCAGTCTGTTGGTTAGATTATTATTATTATTGCCTTTCTTTGCTGTCACTTCTTGCGGATGGCGCTTGAAGACCACTGTTTGATGTGAATTCCTAGAATAATTGAAATAGTTCTTCTCAAATCAGCTCGAAGTTCTGGTCTTGGATGTTGACTCAAATTTGGTTGTAATTTTCTCCGAAACTGCAAAAAATGAAACGTTAAAAGATGTATGATTATTACATGAATAAAATCTTAACCTTTTTTAATGGAAGGGGAAAAGAAAAAAATGACAGTGAGGGTACAACTAATCCCGTTTTGTTCCATGTTCCTCTATCATACAGTGCACTTTATTTTCTTAAATCATGAGATGAGGACCCACAATAGAAGAAAATATAGAAATTAAAGATGTTTCAATTGGCTTTTAGCGTTTAAAAGCGAATAGATTCCTTTCAATGATCTATTCTTATTTCTTACAAAAGCAATTAGATAACAGTAATTTTATGAAAATGTAATAGTTAATAGAATAAGTATTAGTCTTTCCATATTTTTAAAGAAAATCACATAATAACCTTTTCTATAAACTCATACATACCTCATATATTCATTCCTCATACATTCGTATATCTCCTACATTCATATTCGATACATTCGACACAAGACAAAATATTTAAAAAAATTATTTCTTATAAATGATTGATTTGTAGAGAATACATTCTCTCATAACTTATTTTCTGGTCTAATTTATGTAAAATATTTATTCATATTCTGCGAGTGAAAAGTTTAAATTATATTGCCTGTCATTCAGGGGCGAGATATACATCCCGAAATATACGCCCTTGGTTACGTCCATAAGCACTAATATAATCTCGTGGTCACTCATAAATTTCCCCTTGTAACAAGCACTATTTTGACAAATTTTAAGGGTTTCTCGTGTTTCTCGGTTTGTCTTTTTCACCATATTGTTCCGAGATTCAAATCGTATGGCGGACTAAATTACCAAAAAAAGTCCTCAGACATTAATATACTCGTATTACGAAAGTAATGGGCATCTAAGCTTGATTTTGTATTATCAATGTATAATTATTTGTAAGGGTGTGCGATCGGAGGCGCCAGGAGCACACTGGAGGCAAAACGGCAGCTCTAGACCTCCTGTGTCAAATCTATCGTTTCTTCTACGTGTTTTAAGTTTCTGAATACGGCCCTAAATTAGAAAAATTATTCAGTTTTCAAGTATCCTAAAGTCAACTCTAGTATCATAAATGATCTTTCCTTTTCTTTTCAGAATTCTCCACATCAAAACCTCTCCAACCATGCACCATCTCTCCACCCTCCTTCTCCTCTCCATCCTCACCGCCACCACCCTCTCCACCAACCACCACCTCCACCACCGCAAACCACCCCACAACCACCGCCAGCACCTCAACGACCTCTCATCAGCCACCTCCGATGACGACACCTCCGACATCGACGAGCGACTGGCTTTGCTGCACAGCGAACGCGTGGCCCAAGCCGCGACCTGCTCCGAACCCAGACTGCAGGTGGTCCACGTGAGCGACCACTACCCAGGGCGCTACTACCTGCCTCACTGCACCCTGCTGCACCGCTGCGGCAAGCACGCGGGGTGCTGCGGCACCGACCGCCTGCGCTGCGTCGCCGAGGCCAAGGAGAGAGTGACGCTCAACTTCTACAGCGTCAGGATCATGGGCAACGGTCAGCCGGCCGAGAAGAGGATCGAGAAGCTAGCCTTCACCAACCACACCAAGTGTGGCTGCGTGCCGGTGGAGAGAGTCGCCAAGCACGACCTGTGAGGACCGACACCCTTTAAAAGGAGCGTTTCCACTTGTCCGCGGATCGCGGCGGCGATGCGGTAAGACCAATGGACGAGAGATGAAAGTGATGTCAGTTGTCCAATTGGTCTTCCTGCATTGCCGAACCCATAGAGGAGATGTAATAGTGGAGTGAGCAGTACCATCATAGAGCATTCGCACATGACGTCATGACCCTTTTAACTGTTAACTAACTGCTGGTGGACACACACCTGTTGCTAGGGATGTTGCTAGGTGTGGGGGCACTTGTTGCTAAGGCGGTTGCTAGGTGCGGGGTCACGCCATCAATTTAACTGCCATCACTTGACGGAAGTCTTTCTGGAAATTATCATAGCCACTGACTCTTTAGGGTTTTACCATTGCCCACTTCACCACGATCTCTCCTCTATGGCCGAACCGTGACAAACATTTCCAACCTTCACTGCATTGAAATTCAGGATTCAGTTGAATCCGCTTATAGCGAGCTCGGTTATAACGAGACCCTGGTTTTAGAGAGTGGATAAAAATAATTTGGTTGGGGTACAATGTTAATAAACGGTACAAACCCTTTTATTGCGAGCGATATAACGAGCCTTAATTTTTGCAAGCAAAATAGCTTTAATTATGTTTGTTATTTTGCTATCAGGCTCTTGAATGATGGTAAGTTAAAAACATGTAAATAAAACAGTGAATTTTCATAACCAAATTACAAGGAGAACACAGAATTAGTAGTAAAGAGTGGGGAGGGGTATAACCACTCGATATCTTGATCATTATAAATGGTTTCATTTCAACTGTAACACTTACCAATGACTTTCGCTTCCTAACTACTACTATACACATTGGACTGGACTGTAAGCTCAGGGCAAAACAACTCATAAATGTTACGTTACGTTACACATTTCCATGTATACTTTAAATGATCTGTTCATATGTCCTTATTTGATAAAAAATTTGAAAACTGTAATTGTGTCATGTACTACAGTACAGATCCATTGGATGTTAGCTTGATCTATTGTGATAAAATGTTCTTTCATAAATGAAGGAGTGAGTGAACGAAGGAGGTATATGTAAATAACAAAAAACTTGTTTCCAGATATTTGGTCTTAAAGTTTTTTTGCTGGTACTTTTATGTCAATTTATTTTCGTAACTATAAAGTAAATAAAACAGCTACTATAGTGATTACATTTTTTCCTTGAAGTAAAAAAAGTAAAAATATGTACATTCCTCTTTTTATGAACTTATAATTTACACACAACCCTAATTATTATTAACCTGTTTTCAGCATTTTTTTTTGCGAAAATGTTACATTCCTCCTACTTTTTATCACCCCTTCAAATATAAACTGTTAGAGAAGACTGGTTTTGAAGAAGACTGACAATAGTAGTACTTACCTTGAGGTCCCAACTCTTATTTTCACTAATGATTTTAATTGGATTTTTTTTAGAAATTTCGTGGTGTAATAAAGAAAAATTGTTTTCTTATTGGCTGTACTTTATTTCCAGTTATTTAATATAGTATTTTTCAAAGTACCTGATCCGTTTCACATAAATATAGTTTTTCCCCCTCAAGTTTATAACGATTTTATGATAAACATTCTTAAATAGTTAAGAATTCATGTTCATTCTAAAATTCATGTCCATGACAGGTACAGAAGCTCTAGGACTATAGCGTGACATAAACTTAAAAGAGTAAATGAAATTCAATAATTTCACTTGAAAACTAAAGTTTCAAAATTGCAGTTTTAAGAAGTTATCAAGATTGTTACTCATGACTGTTTGAAATTAACTTTTCATTTAAACTTTAACTTTGAAAATTTAAAAATAAATCTTTTAATTTATCTTATGACCTGCGTTTTTATCATAATGAAATATACTACTTTATTTATGAAATACATGTGTTGATAGAAAATGAACTTCAGTTGCGATTAAGGTAGTAAGATTAGTTCATGTTCAAGCTACTTTTAAAAGTATTATTATAACCTAACTTACTATGTTCTAATTTTTTATTGAATTAATAAACCCTTTTAGATGTTTGTTAAAAAATAAAAAATAAATTCCTTTGCCACATTTTCAAAATCTTTTTTTGAATATTTGTCTTATAACCTTTTCCACGCATTACCTAATGCATATGATTAATCCTGAGATTATGCATAATCACCAGTGATTTTGCATAATCCGGGGATTTTAACACAGTTACTGTAACAGATATAATATGTATCATTTCACATTTTTCAAGATAATACAAGTATAATATTTATTTCAGTTTTTAAACAATTCTAGCGTATTTCTTTTAAAAATTGATATTTAATATACCTACTTCTTAAAACCATTTAAATTTCTCTGCATTCGACTGTTATGCTGTTTTCTTAACATATGGTAATTAACAATTGTGTTAAGAATTTTGTCAGATAAACAGAGATATCTTTTATAATTAAAAATATGAAAGATAGCATGATGAGTTAAATGCAACAAACTTTTTTATTAACACTTAAAATAACACCTTGGTTCAACATTTTGTCTTTAGACAAAAATGTACAAGGCATGAAAAAATGACAAAAGGATTTGATTCTTCGAAACCAAGTTGAGACTGGGTACTGTGGCTGAGAATCCTAAACTATGTTCAACAAATGATCAGGAGAAACGGAAACCTGAAAAAGATAAGTATATTAAATATTTATTTAGTAACAAAATAAAATAATTGATCCCGACAGTTATTAGGAAATTTAAGGTTATAAGAATACTTTCGATGATTAAAAATCTTAATGAAATTCATCATTTATTATCGATCAATGGAAGTAAGCAAAAATAGCAGATACCACACATGGAGAAACTTTTTTTTTGGGGAGGATATGAAAAGAGATTTGTTTCTTCGCAATTTTTTGGTAGCCAAATATGTTTTTTTAATTAATAAAACTTTCTTAAAAATTTTCTTTTCATGATCATCATTTATAGAGTAGGTAAGCAGGGTTTGTGTGTAATAACTTAAGCAATATCAATATTTTATAAATAATGACACATAACCCCTTAAATTTAGGAAAACAAATATTGATGGAGTATTTCTATTAGATTGTGGTCCTTTTAAAAATGTACTTGTTAAAAAATTAAATTTTTAAAAAAGAAATTTCATGTCACAAAAATAAACACAGTTGTAAATATGTTAATATTTATTTTACTTTAATTGTGCTTTGCGTTCGACACCAAGTAGGGTATTTTTTTTTCGTATTGGTTCTTTTTATTCCCTTTATTATATGGCAATTTGACAAATTCAAAATCTTGTCACGACCCACCAAAAACTTTTCATTTAAAATTTTCTTCATTTAAAAAAAAAGCAAAGCTTCATATTAACACGGAAAAACTTGTGAATTTGTGAACTTTTTCTATTTTGAGGGCCAAAAAAATTGCCTTCATGACATATTTTTTGAATTTTTGTATGTTTACTTTTCCCTATTTACCTATATAGTTGAAAGCTAGTTGTACTTACATGGAGGCTTTTAGTACCATCCGTACTGGTATTGGTAGTGACCTGGATAGGAAACGGCTGCAACAGGAATAGGAGCTCGGAGGGCTACAGGATGATGCCAGTTGTAACCGTAGAATCCTGGCCAAGCAAAGTGTTCAACGGGTTTCTTTTCATCTTCCTTTTTGGCAACAGCTGTCTCTTCTTGTGCAGAGACGGCGGAGACGAACAGCAAAACTGCCAAGGTGACTGCGAACTGAATACAAAAGAAACAAGTTACCACTATTTAAGAAAATTATGTAATGATAAGAATTTAAATTACCTAAAATTTGTAATTGGAAACGACATAGACCATAAGTTTTCCAATTTAAAATTTTTTTTAAACGTCACTTAAGGTTTATCCTTAACTTAAAGAAAAACTAAAGTTATTAAAATTATTATTAATAACGATTAATATTGGAACGATGTAATATTTTCGCTTTCAATACATAAATTACATCAAGTAAAAATCCTTTCAAAACTCTTTGGTTTCCTATAGCTATACAATGCTATCAAAATCAATTTTCTTTTATAATCCTGATATTTGATGATACAATTTTGATACCTTCAACTGCTAGTAATTTTTTTTTGTTCTGTGACAATTAGCCTCTAGATTTCTGTAAAATGTAATTCACTGCGAGCATGCATTTGTTGCAGGAAAAAAAACCACAATTATACATTTATATCCAGTCTACATTTTTATGAGACTGAAAATTAATGTGAAAGAGTGATAAAGAAAGTTAAATAAAAATTATCTTATAAAATTAAATAAATCAACTTAAACATACTAAAAAACCCTCTACAAGAATATTTTGGTTAAAAATTTTGTATTATTAAGGAAGTTCAAAAAAGCAATTGCACCCCCGCCTGTATTTACAATTCTAAAACAACTTTCCAAGTAATCCAAAATTTTAGGATAAAAGTAATTTACTTATTTTAAAAGCTAGATTTCATTAGTACACCTAAAAAATAGATAAAATATCAAAAAGAGGATTACTTATTAATTAATTAAATAGTTATTAATGTTATTATTTTTTCTTCGTAATAAAATTATTTTTAAGCACTTGAATTTATTAAAATTATTCCTTTTTAATGCAATACATTCCTAAGTAGTGATTAGCTTTAAATAAATCTTATTTTTTATTCTAGCTACTCAGCTCAGAAGTTTCTTAAAAGATATTACTAGTGTCCATAACAGCAACACATCTTGAATCCTACTTTTGAACAATATTTAATTTGTAATTAAACTATTGATAAGACTCGAAATTATTCTAACCCCTGAGTTCCACTAAGTAGTAGATGATGAAAACTAGTAGAAGTAGATGATAAGTTTATAAGGTGGGGAAACAAATGAGATTAAATAAGTGAATGGCGAGACAAAGTGGGTAAACAAATAAGAGCAAATTAGTCAATAAATTCAAAGAAATTATAAATTTATATAGAAAATGTACTACAAATAATTGGTAGGATTTTTACAACATGTTCATATTTTAAAGCCTTTAGAATATGATAGCCATGTAGAAATGTTTTTACACTTTAACAAATAATTGCTAAAAATTATTTTTGTAATGAATATGCTCATTATACAAAAAAATCATATTGACTTTTTACTAACGAATTCTGTCTCTTTCTACCATCATAGATAATAAAAAATAATTTTGGAAAAGTTGATAATGTAAGAGCTATTATTACTTATATTCATACTATTTATTTTATTATTACTTATTATCATTACTTATACTATAATTATATTTATAAGTAATGAATATCACTTATATTCATTGCTTGTTAATTTATTATCATTACTTATATAAAAGATTATCCTACAAAGACTTTGAGTTTCGTACCCTGTTAAGTAGGATTAACAGCTAGAGTATTACGATTTATAAAAACCGAACTTTGATAGAAGCAAATTAGACGAAAACTTACGAATGTCTTCATCGTAACTAGCTTCACGAATAGTGCTCACACTTCAATGCGATAAAAGTAAGGAATAAACGTCCAGGACGAGTCCACGCAATTTTTATACCAGATTTTATCAAACAAACGGGGTGGGACGACACTTTGTTTCAAGGGCAATATTTCTAAGCACCAGAGACTAAAAGATTCCAATAAAAATTAGTAGGAGGAGAGGAAGAGGCGAAAAATAATTCGATCACAAGGAAGATGATTCCGTTGGTTTTCGGACGTCAAGGACGTTTCTTTTTGTTCCATCCGTTTTTGCATATGAATCGAAACATCCCATTGGAGAGTTCGGAAAAAATATCGAGACCCCCCCAGTTTTCCCATTGGAGAGAAGTGAGCTGATTGAAAACTGTCTGGGATGTTTTTAAGACAAAGGAAAGTAGATCGTGCGATGTATGAAAATTAGATCTTTCCGAAGTTATCACAACATTAGATAGACTTCTTTATTACCATGAGAGAAGTCGTGAAAATGAAGTCTTGTAGAATTTCAAGGAGAATATAGTCATTTATTGAATAGTAAAATAGTATAGTAGTCCTTCATTGAGGGCAGTTTATTCCTTTATTCTCAAGTACAGTTCTTTGTCAAACAATATAGAATCAATCTCTTCAAGTTGCTCAGGGAATCAAATTTTCAATTTTTCATGGAGAAATTAGTATTTCCGAACTGGTCTGCCTGAAGTCATCATTTTCTTGGGATGTCTGCTGTGTTAACAAGGCCCTGAAGGAGGGAATAGGGATTTGAGAATTGTAAATTCTAGGGCAGTATAACACTTTATTAAACAATAGAAAGGAATCCATTTAAAAGTGACACTCTAAACTTTTTATTCCATCCACCGAAAGTTATTCCTCTCTGACAAAAGTATTCCAAATAGAACTTCTTAACAAATTATCCTTTTTATATCTTTTCAAACTTTTAAATAAAGTTGCTGGCTCGAAGAGCTTCAAATACTTATCCTGACGTTAACATGAAATTCCTTTCTATCTTAATTTTCCCTTAAAATTATCATTTTACATTGAAAACGTTGTATAATAACTGGTTTGTCGAGAACATAGTTTATTTCCTTGATTAAACTTATTAATCTTATGATTTAACAATTGAATAAACAGAGAACATTAAAATCTTGTACGTGCGATCCAATCTTGAGATAACCATAAAATGTCACCAAATGAAATAACTACGCCTCCCTCGACAATTCAGTTGGTCATACATCAAAAGACATAATCCCATCTACTGTCACCGGAACCAGTTGTCAAAATCTAAGAATTAAGAACTGTGTGAAACTTGTTTCAAAATCAAATTTCCTCCGAATCGGGGAAAGTCGATGACTCCGAACAGTTTGTTAACCCTTCTCCAATATAATTAGGAAAGTAAATCGCGCTAAGTAGATCACAAACGGTGAAACTGAAGGCGTATTCCATCTGTCCATTTTTTCTCTTCAGTAGTTATACAACTTTTCGAACAGTGGGTAAGTTCATGGAATAGGAAAAAAAAGCCTCTGGTGTAGGTGGGGTTCTCGCTAATATTGATAGTTTTTGTTCATTTCATTTTCACCAGCTAGTTCCTCTCGCAGAAAAGGTTACATAACATGCGTGTGAATAGTGCTGAGATTGGTTGGTCTGATGAAAAACGATGAGAATGAAATTTGGTTGAATAGAGTTTTGGGTGGTTTCGATGAGTGAATGAGAGATTTACATCCATTTAAATTTTAAAAGAAGGCGTGTTTAATGATTTTAGATATGAGTCACATGATATTTATCATACGTAGATATAGCGTGATAACAGACCGTAAATCAGACCTTGTAGATAGATGAAAAATGAGTTAAGATTGAACTACATAAACTGTATAGTCGAACGTAACTGAAAAGTAATAACTGGAAAGTTACCTATTGGACAAATGTGTCTTTTACTGTCACTCATTGATGTCAAATCCCATTGATTTTTCAATATTTAACAAATTTAACTTGGGGAAACCAGAATTGTGGAAAGTATCTACTTAAGATTGTGTTCTTTTCAAAAACGCACTAGTGTGAAAAAACTGAAATGTTATCGGGAAAGAAATTTTTAAATAGAAGAAGCCATATCAATATCTTCACAGTGGTTGACAGGGTATAATAAATTATAATATTCTAAAAGCAAAAATTTAGACCCTAAAAACTGTAAATATCCGCAATAAAATTTCCAATTATTCCCCGGTTCCTATGTATTTTAAAGATTGAATGAAAAAAAAAGTAGCTTTTTGAATTTTTTATATTAAGATAGTGTTAACTATGCAGTAAAATTATATTTTTTACATATATGTCTGAATAAATTGTGTTCTATCTCAGAGAATTCCTTTGATTGATTTAAGGTTTAATACATTAAATTTTCGGAATTAAGAGTTTAAACTAGAAATATAATAAAGATAATTTTATTTTGATAAGTGTTTTAGTACTTAAAACTAGTCGAAAAGTAGTGACTTTTCACTAATTGGACTTTATTTCAAATACTCAAATTCACCAAAATACTAAACAAAACTGAATAAAAAGACATTTAACTTGTGGAAAAACAAGAGCAATATTTCAAATCAAAACGAATACATAGTAACTAATAGTAGGTACCTATTAATTGGTGTTTGAAATACAATACAATTGTAGTTAATTTAGAAAAATGACTCTGAAGTGAAGACCTTGACTTTAAAAGGTAATAGACGATTAGATTCATACATTATTGCCATTGCAGTAACAACTCTGTTCTTGATTATCTTATAATTACATGCTGATTACCATAGCATGCAATGTGGATTGCCATAAACTGCAGAGGTCAAGTAAACAGATTACAGACAAAAAAAAACTAATTGGGCCACTATAACTTTATAAAGGGTTAGAAAAACTCGGTAATTTAGTGTTTTATTTTGAAATAAAAACATAAAAAGCTAAATAAAAGGAACGAGGTATATAGTACTTTGATTTTTCAAACAATGTGATTATCAACATAAAATTCCTGATATTTGAATTAAAGTTTTGTGACAAATTGCTTTTCCCGTTGATAAAGATAATGAAATAACGTTTATTCTTAAGTTTTCAATCCTTTCTATGGAAGAATTTTCATTCAAGAAACAAAAGTTTCTTTCCTTTTCTTGTTACTCGTGTGATTTGTTTGACCTATAGTTTTTTTTCCTTTGATTGGACGTTCATTCACGTAATGAAGAAATATTCTGGAATGAAATATCGAATGACACTGCTGTGAACTTTATTGGAAACTCGGTTAGGTCATCGAGGACACTTAAACTCCACCCTGACGGTGACTTGTGAAAGTACGGTAGAGCACGGTAGGCAAGAAAACAGTAGGTACTTTCTTTTGACAGTTACAGAAATTAGAATTCAGTATAGCTGCTTGGAGAAATTAATTGCCGAATTTCTTAATGGCGTATTTAATATTTTCCCGGAAAGATTTATCTCAAGCATTCTTCTGTGACATATTTAATGAAAGGAAACTCAAGACTTTAGTTAGACAATAGCAAAGCTTTAACCCTCTGTTCTTTAAAAAAAAAATACAATTTTGCGGATAATTTGCCATAATTTAATAAGGTGTCTGTAATGTTCAAAAAATACTCCGTACATTTTTTAACGAATGAATTACATCTTTTAACTAAGTTGTTGAACCTTAAATTTGGAATTAAAATATGCAAAGATTCAAAACTTAAAAAACACGTCTTTTTTTTTAAATTTAATTTCCAATTTAAAAACTATCATATTTAATTCATATAGTTCTGTGTAGTTCAAGTGTTTATCTAACGACATTTGTATTAAAGGAGTATAACACAGTGAAGAAGATTTTTCTGGTTCCGATACGTTTCTCCACAAAATTATCAAAATTATGATTACTTGATAAAACTTAATATCCTTTCTACCTGCCCCTGCGCCTTTGGCATCACTCAGGTGGTCCTATTAGTATTACTTGATAAAAAACCGAGATCATTTACTTTTTGGCACATGTCGAAAATTTTTATATCTTGTGATAAAGACAGAACAAAGTTATAGTAGTGATCTTAAATTTGGTCACTTAATTTATCTTTTAATATTTCGATAAAAAAGTGTCATTTTTAAATGGCTATTTAGTACTTAAATCATAGATCCTGTATTATATGATCTACCCAACTACAAGCGTCAAATACCAGACCTAACTTTCAAAAAAAAATTAAACACCATCTCATCTATTCCAATATTAACTCATCACATCAATTCATTCAACCTTGAATCCCTAATTATACCCCAGGCCCTTAGTTATCTTCAGACGACCAAGCAAACAAAGAGAAGAAGATAGAGAGAAAGTGGGATGGAACCGGGGGACCCACCATCCCAAAAAGAACACTGCGCAATCTCCTCGGAATTTCCACCACGTCTTCTCCATTTCGAACCTCTCCCAGGTGTGGACAACCCCACCCAGTTCTCAGGGCCATCGAAAGATGGCTTCTGGAAAAGCATCCTCTGCAGGATGTCTTCAGGGATAAACGGCCTTGACTCAGATTTCAGAGAGAAATCACGCGGCAGGTATCGGAGGCGACGGGAGGGAAATTCAGGGGCATGTTTGGTTTTTTTTTCGATACTTTTTTGAGGAATTTCTGGTTTTGTTTTGAGATTTGGTGCTTTTCTTTATGGTTTGGTATGCGAGACTAGTTTAAAGAAGATGCTTATTTATCCCCAAAATTCTTTAATGCCCTACCAAATCATCTAAAGGCAGAAAAATCACCAATTAAATTTAAAAAACTATTAAAAATATTTACATTCACAATAGTTAGCATAGAACAATATTTACAATAATTAATATGCTCATATTATTTCATCATTATTTGAAGCTCACCCTACGGCATTCCACCTTCAATATCTGAAAATAACATTATGTTTATTCTTGTAGTATTTAAAAATCATCTGTGTATGTTTTTCTTTTATATTGTGTTTTTCTTTTCTTTTTTTAATGTAATTTTTTTTATCTCTTTCAACTTTTCACCTGAATGGGTAAATGGCCCCTTGGTGACTAATATGTCAATTTTTTTTTCATTTGTTGTACTTTGCTCGTTTTTTTCAGCTGGTAAAAATATTAGATATGCTTTGTGAATTGTGAATAAATTGATTGAAAATTGAATAGTATAAAGTTTTATTTGGATTTTTTTACATTGAACTACAGAAGACTTTTCTTAACCGGATCTCATTTAAATTTATCTCCACCTTAACCCTTTTGGTAAAAAAAGCCATTAAAATTGCAGAAAAATTCTTTTAAAAAATTACTGTGCAAATATTTTGTAATAAATTGATGCATTTAATAAAGGCGTTTATTACCTTTGATATATAAGAACTTTTTTGACAATCTGACATATTTATGTATTTTAATAATTATACATTTTTGTTTGAACAGAAATTTAGTTTAACTGGTTTATATGCCATGGCCATCTATAGACACATAAGACCAGAGAAGCTCAGAATCTTGAGTGACGTTCTGCCTATTATTTCACGTCATCATCGCTTTTTGGACAACAGCGGCAACTCCAGGGAGTGTGCAAGATTTCAGACTGGAGTTGCGCTGTTCTCCAAAAAGCAATGAGTAAAAAAGGCGAAATAGTAGGCAGAACGTCACTCAAGATTTCGAGCTTCTCTGGCCTAATTTGTCTAGACGGCCATGTTTATGCTCAATACCATTTGAGCCAGTTTTAGAGGGAGAACAAAATAAATACTAATTCTTGATTTTTTCTAGAAAATAGTAGTGAAAGAACCATACTTAAAGGGCATACCACTTCAATATTAACGCATCTTCGCATTAACCGGCCTTAATTTAAGTGCTATTAAGTCAAAAAGGCAAAATTATATAAAATATTAAATAATAACATAAAATGTTATCCACTGATGATTTCTTCGTACTTATGCAACATAATGAAGTAAAAATAGAACAAACCCTCAAGCAAAATAGAGCAGGAAAAGTATCTCAGCTTGATTTCTAATTTTCTGCCATCTAATTGATTTTCGCAATAATCAGAGCATATCGGAGGGATACCCAACCCAATGCATCGAATTTTAAATCTCTACACTGTATCTCTTCCTGTTTCATTCAATCTTCATCACAAATAAAAAAAAAACTCATTTAAATTCATTCAGGTCACTCAAATCTTACGGTTCTTCTGCTTCCCTGAGTCTATTTACTCTGCCTACAACTACACACTCCTTCCCTGCTGTTCTTAAAACACTTCTTATGAGTGATTACATCAAGATTTCGGAGGATTTGAAGGATTATTGACCTTGGTAATGAAAGTTTTGATTGAGTAGTTTCAGCGACAATTTGTAGATGCCTTTTTGAAAGCAATAATTGTTTTGGTTTTTAAAACACACTAACAAATCCTTTTTGATGTAAAAATTGAGAACTTATTTTTAGGGAGCAGAATAAAATTAAATGATTGTTACAGAAAACTATCAAATAAAGTTTAAAAGGGGGTGATCCCATTATAATCGGTATAATAGGGTTATAAGCGAGTTTTGTTAAGAATTTGTAACCTACATTACTTTTTTCACTTCCGCAACTCATGTAGAAGTGAAATGTGTATCACAAAAGTTCACTATTTTCTATTATACACGAAAATTGCAAATAACTGCAATATTTTTATTTTTTGCTAATAATTTAGTGCACATCAAACTCGATTTAAAATTTACAACCATTAACTTATTGACTTATAGATTTTACTACCTTTTGTGCAATGAAGCTACGTATTACTTTCTAGCTAAATAAATTTTTAGGCAATGTGGAAAATGCAATTCTGCATTGGTTTTTGATTGTAAATTATAAAGTATTTACAGTTGAGTTTAATATAATTTTTATAGTTTCAATATACATTATTTTTATTTCCTTAATATTTTTAGAATATCTATTATTTTTTTTATCATAAATACAATTTTCACTGCTTTTACACTACCTAGAACGTTTTGAAGCAATTCAAGGTTAACACTTTTAAGTACCATAAAAAATAAAAGTGAAGGAGATTCAATCAAATAACCTTACCGCAGTCCCATTAACTTACAATTCCCCTCTCTTTAACAATTATGCGATTTTGTTCACCTATTGTCACCATTCACTTACAGTTGGGATTTCCAATAGTTAAAGAGACGGTTTTTCCACTAATCTTCTTGGGTGACAACCGGATTTCGCCAGAACATGACAATACATGAGGAGTTTTCAACAACAAAAACAGAAACTACAAGGAATTTTACGTTATTATGAATTTATTTCATTATTTAAGAAATAGAATGCAAGAGGGGAAATTATTTCGATAACCACAGAAAATAATAAGGAACTCTAGATAAATACTTAAATAATATTTTAATAATTCCTATATTGATAATAAAAATATATTAATAATAAATAATAACTTATCTAACTGCCTTTATTAAAAAATAATTTCCTTGAGTATGAGTAAACCATATGTTAGTGTAAATTCAAATTTTTAATTTAGCTTACATTGAAAATTAATAATGACTATCGTTTCAAACTTTCCTACATAACTTCCAAAAAAGTTAGACAGCTAAGAATGGGTTAGAAATAAATATGAGTATTATGGTATGATTCATAATGTGTAATACCTGATACTTAAAAAGTTATCTCAATGGGGGTGGTTTCTTTGAAAATAAAACAATAGGTCATCAAATTTGGGCCAATGAGAAAAGAAAGTTAAGTACTTACAATAAACAGTTTTCTTTTCTCTATTAAACTCTATTCAAATCTAATCCTTAAGGTTTTCGGTCAAGTCAAGGGTCAAGGATTTAAACTTGAAACCTGTCGCGTATTGGAATCATAAAATAATCCTTGTTTTTATTTAAATGACCTTTTGCGTTAAAGTGTGAGAACTCCTTGGAAATTATTTGACTACGTTTTCTCAAGTTTTCGGGACGATTTCTTTCAAGGTGAAAAATTGACTCCCACCACATTTTCTATTGTGAAAAAGAACATTAGAGAAACTTAAAATTTGATGCTAAATGGAAAGTTTTCTCTTCAATGACAGGCAGTAAGATTATGCTTACTTTGTAATTCATTATGGGCGTACCTTGAATTTTGAGAGGTCGAGTGGTAATAGTGCTATATTTGATACTCAGATGATTACGTTAAAGGTTTTGAAATAGTTACTTAACTATTTTGAACAGTCTGAGAATAAAAGTGAAATGATTTAAAGAAAGCTTTTAAGCCTTAGCAACTAATAGAGAAGAAAAAGCTATTCAGCGATTTAAAAAGAGAGATAAAATCATGAAGTGAATGAGTTGTTAGAAAATATTTTGAAATACGGTTGCATTTGGTGCAAATTTAATCCTATTTTTACCCACCCATAGCTTGAAGTTTTGATAGTTCTTGTTGTGTTAGTCATCAATCATCTGATCCTATTAAAAAGAATTAAAATGGATAAAGAATATTGACCAATTTTTTAAAAAATGATTTCATAAAAAAGAATAGAAGAAAGAAACAGATAAATCAATTACTAAGAAAAATAACATATAAATTGTAATCAAATTGTGTATAGGCTTTCTCTTTTTAAAATAATATATTCATATTTATAAACTATTATTGGTTAAAATAATTCTGCACAAATAAAACCAGTGCTGCAGTGAAATATTAATTTCAAAGAAGGATTTTAAAAAGTACCCTTATAGATTAATTACCCTAACTCCAATTAATACCTGATTATTAAATCTTTTTAGTGTTTTTAAACAAACTTTCCATTCATCAGATAATTCCAGTAAACAAAGCAACGTGAACTTTAACTATAACTTTCTAAACATACAAACTTTTGTTAAAAATTATTTTGTACACATAAAACATTTTATGTGATATAAATAAAATTCCTGAAGTTATAAAAATAAAACAAATAGTTATATAAAAAAGAAAATGAAGGTTTTTTTATATGAATGACGCAATTAAATCAATGAATAATAGTTACTTCTAAAGGTTAACAACTTTGTTTCTGATCACCATCCCAACAAAAACCTGTTACAAACGGAAACACTTAAATTTTTCTACTCATAAAACAAAGTTAGATTCATCAAAATTACGTAATTATTATGCACAAATTTGTTTTGCATATTTTTATATGGGGGAACGGAATTATATTAGAAGTGTAACAATTAGAAACACCTTGTTTGTGAATAAAAATTCAAAATAAATAACATCGTCCTTCGTATTCTCTTGAGGAGAGAATACTTCCTTCAAGGTATCCTTTCATCGAAGGGATCTATAATTGTAATTTTCGTTTTATTCAAATTAAACATCTGAGGCGTGGCAAGGACAGATGCATCCCTCCCTATAAAAGAAATCATCATGGATCTGTCAGGCATCTTTCAGTTGATTCGAAGCTGCCTGATACTTCAACATGAACAAGTTGGTGAGTCTATCCTACATTTTGCTAAAATCATGTTTTATTGAGACCTATATATTGTGAATTGATTTAGTCTTACATTTTAATTCCTGAATTTTCATGTGAGAAAGTATTGTGATCATTGTGCAGAATATTTTATCATGACCACACTATATTTAACTTAATTTTTATTTAAAATGAAGTTATTATTTGTGTTTTAATGAATTCAGTTATTGTTATGTCTCACATCGTTGTTCAGTTTATGTTTAGGTGGTAGATAAATGCAATTCAAATTCACATCTAGATCATTCGTTTAAAAACCCTCAAAATACAAAACACGTCAGTCAAAAGACGCTAAAATCCATACTCGTCCAATTGGATGAATATATTAATGAAAATTAAGCAATATTATTCAGCTTTTAGGTTAAGTAGATATTATTACTATTTCCTTTCAACAAAAGTAAAATATATTTTAATTGAATGAGAAAAAATTACTTTTAAGAAACATTTGTGCAAAACAAGTTAAATTTGTGTTTATTGTTTAAAAAAGAATAAAAGAAAAATCATAAGATGTTTATCTTTGTATCGAAGCTTTCTTATGTAGTTTAAACAGTAGGAAAAGTGAAATAAAATTCATGAGAATAAAGTGTTTCAAATAGAAAAGTAAAATTTTTAGAAATGTCGAAAAACACCATTTAGTTCAAAATCATATTTGGAATCATATCTAGCAGAAGCTGAATGGATATTTCTTATACACACATCAATACTAACTGTGCATTTTTAATTTGCAAAGAGATAAGCTGTTGAACGTCTATTATTTCCCTCGAACATTTATCACAGGTTTTATTTTATTATTGATTTATCCTACAGGTTTTCCTCGCCGTTCTCCTGGCCGTCATCTGCGTTGCCAGCGCACAGTACCTCCTCCACCCAGGACTGGCTGGAGCCAAGGACTTAGCTGGCAACTACTATGATTACCACACCGGACAAATCTCCAGCTCCACCACCGGAAAAGTCTACAACACCGTCCCCCTACCTTACGTTGCCGCCGGACACCTCGGACACTACCTCTGGTAAACACCCCTGACTGGACTCCTTTTCTGCCGATCTCCATTAAGCAATTCGGTAAGGACACACAATAATATGTCTTCTAATATGTCATAAATGATATTGCGGTTCGGTGGCATTTTGGTATGGATTGGTGGAGACATGCATTTAAAAGACAATTTATCTAGATTTGATGGGGATAGAACGTGTTACGAATAAATTCTTTTTCATGGTATATCGACAGAGATGTAAGGAAAAATAACCACACACCTCGTTAGTTGAGTTCTTCTAGAAGTTGGAATTTTTTTTTCGTTTTCAGCTAGAAAGATATTGAGGAGATTATCTTCATATTTTTTCAAATCTGGAATTAAAGCAATTTCCAATTTCAGATTGTACCATCATTAAACATTATTGATTAAGTGTTAATGTTTCTTTTGCAATTATTTGCCTTAGTTTATATTAGGAGAAACAACAATATTTTCATCCAACATTTAGATCCACTGTAATAAAATTTGTACAGACTGCAGACATATTTCTCTTTATAAGCAAACGCATAGCTTACAATAATTTCAATTAAATTGTAAAAGAGAGGGGAACTCATCTGAACTTTGGTTTTAAAACTATAACTTCTTAGCTTATAAGAAAACATTTCAAAACATTTTGTACAGTTTTAGAGCTTTAGAGGCAATCAAATCTTAAAATAAACCGTTAGAGCATAGCATAAATTTTGAAGGTTTTATTGGCCTTAATTACTAAATAAATTTCGATTTACTCTTAGAATTTTAGCTTTTTATAATTAAAATTTTACATTTAATTATGATTCTGCCTAAGTTAAAAGAAAATTTGTCTTTTTGTTTCGTATATTCATTTTATTACTTTGTTTCACATAAACAAAAGTATTAATCAGGTAAAATCACAGAAGGTTTTCGGGTTTTGATTGCTGTGCCATTTAATTGTTTTAAATTTCGCACTTGAAGATTTTAACAGGACTTTACATTACTACATAATATTTAAAATTAGTAAATGTATTGAAATATCTTGTTTTAAATGGTTTTGAAAGTATGTAACAATAAATTAGGAAATAAATAAGCTTTAGGAAATAAAAATAAGATTTTTAAGATTTCCCTAATTACACGTGCTTTAAAATCTACTCGAAAAGATTGCCATGATAAAAATTTAAGGAGGAAAACTATTTCTGCAAGAAGTCTTTTCAAATTCTTCAGAAACCATGACGGGTATACAAATATTGCAAAAGAGTAGAAAAATGCTTTTTTCGTATAACTGAATAGTGGGGTAGAAAAAATCATTTTACAATGGGAAATGGTCCCGGAAATCTTCATTAAGTTAACCTAAAACCGTGAAGTTTTAAGTAACGAGAAACGAGAACTGTTTTCGGAAGAATAAAGTTTAAATTATGACAATAGGAATAAATAATGCATAGGAAGTAATTAGGAATGTAATAATAAATTAGGTTACATTTTCATATTTAATTTCTTTTGGAGAAATAGCTGTTAATTTTAGGAAATTAAAATTATCCAAATAAAAAATAATAGGATAAGCATAAAATATGAATACGCAACGCAAATGTTGATATCAGAGTAAAATTTTAACATTCTGAACCTTATTTTTTACGTCTAAAAGTAAACTATATAATATTTATTAATTATAATATATGATTATAATTATAATAATTAATATAAAATTAAATATTTTCTCTATAATATATTTATTTATTTATTTCCTAAAACTAATATGGTTTTCTTCTAGGTAAAAGAATGTTGAAAAATTGTTTCCATCTTCAAAGAAAATTCAAACGACAATAATTCAAACATACTATTACATTTGTAATTTAATTATGTTAAATAAAGTTTTATCCGTAAAATGTGTTAATTCTTAGAATGTTTTGTGAATTTCAGTTGGTGTAGTGGTATAACAATGCCTGTGAATTTGTGAGTCTTTTCTCCAAAATGAGTAATCGTATTTTATTTTATTCCAAATTTAGATTCGGAAAATTTTAAACTAAATTCTTTATGCTCATTAATTAATATCAATATTAATTAATCAATTTATACTTAAAAATCCCGTTTTGAAACACATTTTTAAAGTTATTTACTTACAAAATGGAAATGACTTTTAAATGAAACACTTAATAAGAAACCAAATTAATACGGTAAACATGAGATTAAATAAGAAATATGTAATAGTGAGTGTGCATTTAAAAAAAATATATATAGAATAGGATGCCTGCAAAACATTTTATAATGTTGGTCATTTGGTAAATTTTTAAATTTAAATTGAATAACACATAATCTACATTTAAACAGTTTAAGGAGCAATTGTTCACGCAACAAGAGAGTAATACCATGCACTTTTAAAGATTAAGAAATTAATGTTAACTAATTTATGATTCTGGCTAAAAAAGAAAAAAAATAATCCTATTAATTATGCTGGAAGAGGAATAAAATGCAATTTCCAAAAGTTGACATATTAATAAGTTTAATGTAGCATAAAACGTTTACTTGTTCTAAAGTTTTTAACCATATTACTAAAGCATAAAATTCTGGATAATGCATCACTTAATTATTCAAAATACATCACATGTAAACTAAAAAATTAACTTTACTACATCCGTAAACTTTATTAATCCTCATCAACACAACTTAAAAGCAGTTTAATGCCAGAATTATCCATGAAATAATACATTTAACATAATAATCCTTTAGTTTCCAGAGGATTATGAACGCAATACATTTAAGCTATGAAGCAATTTGAAGCAATGATTGCAAATTTCATAAACATTTATATAGTTAACTTTTCTAAATTTTTTACTTTACGTTATTTGTTAACATAAAACTACCTAAAGAACTTGCTAAGGATATGAAATTTGACACTGACCTAAACAACCCAATTGTATTAAATATACAAATTGAAAAAAAAAAAAAAAAACAAAAACAAAACAGAATTATGCTAACGCATTAATTAACAGACCCTTCGTGATTCCAGTAGGCGAAGGTCTAATAAAATGAAAATATTTAAAAATTGAGGGGTTTTTTTTGGGAAATTCTAAAAGCGTACTCGGGATCCTCAAACGAATCCAAACATTTTGATACCAAAAATGTCTTATTTGAATCAGAAATTGCATTTAATATTTTAATGATCGTATGTTTTAAATAAAGGGTTAGGATCCACATTACATAAAATATTCCAATGCTTATATCCATAAATTTCGTAAATAATTTTTGGTCTGATTAATTTCTTGAAAATCTTAGATGATACTCATTTTGCATCGAAGTTGACTTTATATCAGTCCCATAGGTACTATAGCCTCTAAAAACCGTGAAATTAATGTAAATATTGATAAATAACGATTACACTTAAATTTAGTTTTAAAAATGTAATAAATTTATGTTTCTTTAAGTCATTAAGATTTGGCATTCGAAAGTTTCAATAGAATTCGAAAATGCACAGTGCTCACTAAAATTCAAATTTATTAACAAAAATCAAATGCAAAAATACACAAGAGAACAGAAAAGGAAAATAAAATAAATAAAATATTGCTTGCAATAAAATGTCTGTGTAGTGCTTTTACACGAAATATTTCAACTCATATGCAACCCCTGAAGAAAAGCTTCATTCTTAAAAAGGAAAGAAACATCTACTCAACCAATCTAGCTCTTAAAGAAAGTGTCTACCTGCTCGAGACTGATCATTATCTAAAAGGAAACAATTTTCCTTGGAGCAATGAAGCGCGATCGGAAAATGTTCTCGCAATCCTCACTTGTTCAACACCCAGCTTAATTTGTTATCCATATCCCCCCAAGATTAGTAACGGACACAGTTAATAGGACTCAATGACCCCTTAGTTGTCTCTTTATCACTGTACCCAACCACACTTTGGAATTTCATCGTGGGTGTTGGTTTCACTCGCTTGAGTGAGGTTGAGAAAACTTTTACACATGATCGAAAAAAGCGTAGCTATCTTAAGATCTTTGTATTACTTTAAGATCTTTGTATTGCTTTGTAGAGGATTTTAAGTTGCAACTTCTTTAACGCCTATTGGTTTGAGGATTTATTTTTGAAATTGGATAGGTGTTTCATTTTAGATAGTTTAGATATGCAATAGTGAAATACAGGGTTTACTCAAATTGTGTGTATTGTGTTGGAAGACGGACAAAAAAAATTATTGAGTGATGTAGAAGATTGATGGGAGATATTTAACATTTAAAAAAATTAAATACGTAGATTTTTGGAAATTCATCTTTTTGTGTATAAGTGTTAAGCAATTAAAAAGGTATATTTATTATTTGGAAGGAGAGCCGGAAAATGCGAAGTATGATTTTATCTCAATTTGATATACTAGCTGCTTGTTATTACAAGCGAAAATTAGACATTTTCACATAAAAAATTATTAAAACAAATTAGCTTATCCCCTACTCTCTTAAAATTTGGACAAAGATTCGAAGTTTGATCTCGTTTTGTTGTAAGAGTAAGACCATCTTAAATGTGGCGGAAATTTTCTTTAAATGGATATGAAAACGAAAATAATAGGGGTGACATCGCCATCATCCTCCATTGGTGACACCCGGGCTAGCTACGTCTTTGAAAATCACACTTTCCATCATTCTAAGAAACAGGAGTCTTCCAAGAAGGCAAGGTGGGTTAAACCCATCCACAAAACAATATGATTCCACATGCTTAACATGACACTTCGACATGTCATCATTTTAAATCGAATGAAAATAACTAAAATTTCGGGTCTTGCTTCAGCAGTACGTAGTACATCAAAAAATGAACCCTAACCACAGGTCGTGTCTACTTGCAAAAGAAACAAAGTAAGTTTTCTCCTCCCCAGAAACCAGTATCCAGTATTGCTCTCTGTTATGCACATTAGCCTCCCTTTCTAATTCCCCTTTTCCACCAAGTTGGGCGGAAAAATCTGCTGAATGGAATCACGTGTTCTCGTGTGCCCATTCGGTGTGGCAAACGGAGCGTTCTATATAAACTTTTAATGAAATCGGCTTCAGGTTTGTTCCTTGTGAGACATCGTACTTTCTACTTCGTGGACAACATGCTTCGACTTCTGGTAGGAAATGATTTCCAGTTGTTTCGGAAGTGATCTGAGTGTGTTGTATTTCTTCCTCTCCTCCATGGATTACTTTTGATTTGTATTTATGGTGAGATGTACCTTTGCCATTATAACCCCAGTAGCCCTCGATATTTAACGATATTGCTCTGATATCAGCCGATATAATATCGTCGGTGGTTTAATACCGCAACAATATCAGGCAGTATATTGGTTAATATCATTGGCTACAAGAGAAGCTACATAGCTAGAAGTATCATGGGTGCCTATTTTTATTTGCCCTAAAATATCTAATGTTTAATTTAGAATTTATGTATATTTTTCATTATGGGTTTCAGTTATTTCATATTTACTTATCTTTTCACTGGTTAAGAAGCTCATTGCAGAAAATGCTTTCATTTAGCAAACCGGCTCTATTTTAAAAATGTAAACACAGTTTTGAAATATAAAGTATGATTTCAAATTATTAAATAGAGTTATGTAATGAAATCAATGCTTTGCCCCAAAAGTTTTCAGTGTTGAGGTTTAGCTTGAATTAGGTTTTAGTTTAACTCATATTTACCTATCTAAACTGATTTAGAAGCTTATTGCATTAAAAACATTATCCGGCAAAATGTCTCTATTTTAAAAATGTAAAATAGTTTTGAAATATCAAGAATGATTTTGAATTATCAAACATTAAATTTCACACAATTGACAAAGAAAATCTTTTTAAAATAGTCACTAAATCAATCTATCTTCAGCAAAGCAAGTTTTTAGTGTCAAAAACTCAAAGATGCAAAGAAAGTGGCGGTATTTGTAAAACATAAATTAACTGTAGGCTTTCTTATTTTTATTCTTCTGCTACCAGGGTCAAAGAAATATTTCTAAGATATTATATATATTATTGGTAAAGCAAACCAAAATTAAGAAGCTATACAAGTATAAAGTAGCTTATTGTTAGAGTTAACTACATAATTGTATGAGAAGCGAGTTATATTGAGAAATATGGGGACAATGAAGACCTTGGAAAAGACTCTTGATCACTTTTTATCGCTTACTAATTTATTTATGGTGCTTGGTTCAATCAATTAAATCTTGTTTTTATTCCTGCATAAATGCTCCAGTGGGTAAATATGGGAAGATTCATTGATTTACTGGCAAAAGCTAAGATTTCTCGGTATAGTGTGCGGTATGAGCGATATATCGAACTAACAAGTGCAATGCATAAATTTAAACGCTTTTTTTAATGAGATGTTGACAAATTTTAAGATCTATACCGAAGAAATTAATGGTATCTGTGCAAAAAATTTTGATCAGAATTGTTACTTTTACTATATTTTTATGTTTGTTAATATAAAAAGTTTACAAAAGCAGAAAAAAAAACAGCATTTGCTTAGCCAAAGAGAAAACTGTAATATCCCTTTCAGAGGTGAAAAGAGAATAAATAATGCACACTAATGTAAGATAAATTACAAAATTAAAAAGTTAATAATGCAATGTACAAATAGAAATACATAAACTTACAAAATATACAAATTATATAGGCTGAAGCTGGATAACGTAAATTCGTAAAAAAACGTACAGGTTCAATGAAAAGAAAAATATAGGTCCAGGTCCTCGATATTAATACGTCAACTATACTTCTTTTGTAAACGGTATAAATAATAAATCTACCAACATTATTTTTAAAAATATTAATTTTTATTAAAAAGAGCTTGTTTGTGGTATATAATCTTTAAAAGATGACAGGGTTGCAATTAACAGAGCTAATGAAAAATACAATCTAGCCTTTTTTGTGCAAGACATTTTGTGAGATTTTTTTATTTGCAGTCCTTTAAATATGATATTTTTTATGCTGTTCCTCAAAAAATATCTATAAAATTTATACTACCCAATTAGAACTTTTCAAACTAAAACTATTACTAATTTGAAAAGAAAATATCACATAATTGGTAAAATATATTTTTATGCCGAACTTACAGCTTTTAAAATTTTATGCCAAAAAGTTTTGCAATATATTTTATAACTTCATATTATAGAGGCTACTTTCAAGATATTTTTCTATTTTTGCACAATCTTATTCACTTAATCTTTATATCCCCACAAAAAAGAGAGATTTGTTGGTATCTGTTTACTTTTAAAAGCCATTTACTATGGTAAAACTTATACTTTCGCTGTCCTTAACGTAAAATATATTGGTTGGTATAACTATTGGAACATAAGTAACGATCAATCAGTACTTCCGTTCAAAATAGGTAAAATTAACTAAACTAGTTTTGAAAATTTTACTAACGTAAAAAATAATAACCATAAAATAATAAAATTAATAACTATAAATAAAAGAACTTTCTTTAAAATGGAAAATTTGTTTCGGAACATGAATAGTGGGATATTTCTCAGAGCTGTTCAGTAAACACAGGACTTGAATATATCTGTTTGCTACTTCAGTTCCTTAAAGAAGAAGGAAAAAAAGAAGTTACGATAAAAAGAAGCTCATTTTAAAAGAAGTTACACTAAAAATTTGCTTTCACCGCGTACTGCTTAGTTAGATGAAAATATTGATTAATCTAGGGAAAACATCTGAAGAGTTTCCGGTTCCGGTCCTCTCTCTATCTTTAATCCCTTTGTACTAATCTTTTAATATTTTTATTAATATCTCTAATTTCTTCAAACATATAATATTTTAAACATCACATTACATATTTTAATACATTATAGACTCTAAGAGCTCTCCTACAAGCAAATAAACCAAAAATAACTATTTCGTAAAGTTAGATATTTTTTAGTCTTCTTGTGAAAATTCATAGTAATGCGAAAAGAAAATATCTTTCTCTTACAATGAAATCTGAACTTAGAAGTTATAGATTTCAGAAACAAACATTTTTCAACAAGTTTTGAAATTGGTTTCAAGATGCAAATTTGGTTCAATGTCAACTATATTCTATTTTAAAAAAGAAGAATTTTTATCCTACAATCTACAAGAATCCACTAGTTCTTGTTTTATAGTTTCACTAACCTAAAATTAGAAGAACTTATTTACATGAACGTCTTCTCTTTGCTAGTCACTAATGCTCATTTTCTGGACCCTATCTTTTCCATACTGTCCAACAGTAAATTTACATTTAAATTACCCTTATGGGACCACTCTCAAATTATATCATACAATTTTCAAGGGTTTTTCTCTCTCTCCCCCTAGGTTACAAGATGTCAAATTTCAATGATCCTTTTACTTTCGAAATTTAACATTCATAAAGTATTTTTTTTAGTTTCTTTATTAGAATTAAAATGTTTTATTACTACCAAATGAAACTAACAGTGGAAAAGGCTTCTTTTTTAGCACTTAACACGAGAGAAAAACAGTTTGTCGCAATTAAATGTTTCAACTTCCCCTCCTTCTCTAATTGTATGAAGTAATATGTTAATGACCCCGATGAAGAGTACTATAAAATAAAATGCTCGTCAGAAATAGATATTATAAGGCATATAGTGAGCTCTCACACTCTGTAAGAAATCCTCACCACATCATGATAAATTTCGTTTCAGATCTGCGTGAGTCTGGTGATGGCCTGTTGCCTGGCCCAGGAAGATTTCCACCTGAAAATCGCAGAGAAACTCGCCATCCCCCACCACATCCGACACGCTTTCGATTATCCCGCCATCAATTTCAACGCCATGCTCGCCAACCGAAGGGCGCCCCAGGCCCCCGCTGCCCAAGCCCCAGCCGCCGCCCCTCAACAGGCCTTCAACAGAGAACCCCTCAGGCCCGCAGCCCCTGTGAGACAGCCCAGTGGATTTTCTTCCCAGCCCAGTGGCTTTCCTTCCCAGTCCAGTGGATTTTCTTCCCAGCCCAGCGGTTTCTCTGCTCCTTCCAGGGGTTTCTCTGCCCAGCCTAGTCCTGCTGGTCCGCGACAGACCAGGTTTTTCAACCTGTACACGCCGAACAGCAGGCCTTTCGGATTCGAGAGGAGAGATTCGTAAGGACATTTGCTTGTAAGAGTGGGTGAGTTACTTTTGAACATTTTTTATTAATTGCTTACAACCTCAATTAGAGGGTTTTGGCATAGCCATCTATAACAAGCAGGCGGGAACAACCACAGAGAAATATCCTAACAGAGGGTCCACGAGGCTATTTTCAAATGCGTTACTGATGTGAGGGCGCCACACTAGAGTCTGGAACGTGTATGCCAGCCGCTTAAATCTCTCGCCAAATTAGAACTCAGCGCGTGTGCAAAAAGGTGTTTTCGATATTTGATCTCCCATAGGCAGCCGGCGATCGATTCAGACTGGATCCAGACGCTAGTGAGTTTAGTGCGATCCCAGCGCCACAATTCTCCCAACCTGTAACACGATGTCATGATTTTCGATTTCCATTATGGCCTATGGCCATGGACTCTCTGTTCTAGTGCTCTGTGGGAACAACTAAAAGGATGACTCATTCTCAGAGTCTTTTTGGTCCGTGAGCTACCGTGTGATTGGTGTGAGGAGCGGGGGAAAAAAGAACTGTGCGCTTTTTCGATTTTCGCCACCTGTGAGAATGACTCATCGAGGTGAAGTGTCCTGGCCTTCTTGTTCTAGATGGCTATGGTTTTGGCTGGTGGTTTGTCTTACTCTTTTATACCATTTGGGCAATTTCCCTATTCCTAGACATCCATTTTCCTTCTCCATGTAAAGATCTAAAACAATAATATTACTCAACCAGAGTTAAAAGGATCATCTCTGGGACTCGGCAGGGTTTTTCTGTTACATCTATCATACATACGCAGAGATAGACGTTTTAATGCCAAATATAATAATAGAAGTTGCCAGAAAAAGGATAGCTGAGGGATCATAAATCTCTGCATTATAGTGACTTTATTAAATTTTAATAGAATTTAAAGGAGTATTTATGCATGCATCCATTCTCTTTACATCATAATCCTATAATAAAAAGTGTTACATAAACGGAAGGAGTACTATTTCATTTCTCGTAAAAATCGATTTATTTCGAATGCTAAATGATTAAATTTTACAAAATTACAGTTACCATAAATATAACTTCGGTATATTATTCAAGAAGGTTGGTTTGCTACTTTTGGTAGCATTTCAAATCTTTGGCCTCCATAAAAGCTTGGCATATTTTAAACGGTTTAGAAAGAGCAACACAGAAAAATTGATGCACAGTAAAATTTGGATTGAAACTAATTACTTTTTCTTTTAGGACTATTGTGTAAAAGATGTAGAAGTCTGATTACTCAGTGAATTGAAGTTCCAAGAAGTCTACCTTTTTCATTTCATGGGTAGCTGAATGTTTAAGGGTCACATGAGAAACTGTTCTTTGTATCATACCAACTTATTTATTCATATTTTATGTTTGATCAAATGTAACAGATATTATGGAGAGTATTTGTTATGAGATTAATATATTAAACATAAAAATGGTCCATCAAATCATTTTGTGTAAATGTTTAGGTGAAGTTAGATATGCAAAAAAATATATGTAGGTTTGGAATTCTTCTGGTAATAACTTTTGGATCGAATATTACAGAATTAAATTTTTTTATAATGGAACAAATTTTATGATTTAGTAAATAATACTACCTAATACAAGTAACCTTGTACCTCTATAGTCAAAATTAATAAAAAAAATATGCAGTCAATTATAAATTAAGTATTGTGTGTGAATAATTTTATTTTTATACATTAAGGGTATATACCATGATTGCAGGAAAAATTCACGCTCTGATTTAATTTTAAATTTGACAAGTATCTCTCTTTGAATATTAGACTAACGAAATGTACTAAATACACGCACAAACGAGTTTATGTAATGAAATTGTGTAACAAATAAATATATTCATTCAAATATGTCTTCTCTATTTTTATTACACTGAATGAAAGTTAGTAATGATTAGCAAGTTTTATGAATGGATTGAGAGAAATGAAGGGGTTCAAGAAGGAAACCCATGGACTACTTATGTAGTACTTGAAAATTCTCCGACGTTCAAGGGAGTATTCGTCAAGTATTCTCTTCGAGTGTTAAAAGGGTTCCAATTTCAAATGCCCAACAAATAATCTTAAAACACTACCTTATAGGATAAAATTTCAGACAATTTTATAAGGAACTTCCCTCTAACTCCCTTTTTAAGTATTACCTTGAAAACTTTTAGTACATTAAGTTCACGAAGGTATAGAGACTTTGGACACAAAAGCATCAGGTCTTTAATAGCTACATTGTTTTCTACCAGGGTTGGCAAATTTTATTACTTCACTTTAAGTTAGAAGTTTCTCTGAAATTTCCCTACCTATTTAAATACATAGAAGCTCAACAGGATTAAACATGAAATAAAAGTTTCATCAAGTGGTTTTTGTAAATGAATTTCAGAAAACAAGTTTTGTAGTCCCCGTGGAGCCGTTCCTCATCTTTACCGTGATTGATTGAAGTTCTAAAGAAAAAATGAAAAGCATAAAAAATTTCTTTCGTTGTGTGTGTTGTTGTTTTCGTGTCCATGATGTGCAAAATGGAATAACATTAGATCGCACCGAGGCAGTCGAAGACAGCCTCGGCGACCTCTACAGCTTTGTCTGAAAAAATCAAATCTTCTGGGTCTTCGAGGCTGATCTTGAAAAGTCTTGCCTGAATTGCTGGGCTAGGACTGCCGAAGATATGCTTATATTGAGGAGACAGTTGGGCATTGACAGTCAGGACAGTTTGGGCATTGATTTGAGTAACTTCTTTGTCCGTCAGTTGAGATTTTCATTCCCTATAAGTCTGGTTATTTTATCGATACTATAGAGCATTTTCAATCACATGACACGGACCTAACAACGGCCTTAGTAACGTTGTTTATTCGTCCAAGTGACGTCACGTGCGAATGCTCTATAGAGCATTTTCAATCACATGACTCGGACCTAACAACGGCCTTAGCAACAGAAGATGTTACAGTTTTTTGCCCTACAGAGGTTAACAGTTACAGAAAATGACTAGCCGTGGAATTCTTCTATTGGAGCATTTGCAATCATGTGATCCCATTTCAAAAAAACGTCTTAGCAACAGATAAACAACGGCCTTAGCAACAGTTAAAAGCCCTACAGTAGGTACACAGTTAAAAGAAAATAACCGGTTGTGACGTCACCTGAAAACACTCTATTGTACAATTGCAATTTCGAGCTGGGATAGAGTAATAAAATTATTTTTGATAAGTCTTCAACTGGCAACTGCATTGTTCGACCTATGACAAGATAGATAAGGATAGAGCATTTTCAATCACATGACTCGGAACTAACAACGGCCTTAGCAACGTTGTTTTTGTCCTCCAGTGACATCATATGCGAATGCTTCTATTGGGTGTTTCTAGAGCATTCTCACATGACGTCACTTGGAGGACAAAAACAACGTTGCTAAGGCTGTTGTTAGGTCCGAGTCATGTGATTGAAAATGCTCTATTTGAGTAGCGAGGGCGACACTGTATCATCAAAAGAAGCCACAGAGTTGATCTGTTTATTAGGTTATAAATGTTTAGTTATTTAATACAATGGCAACACTGTTGATTGTTTGTAAATAATTCCTTCGCGAGATCCGAGAAAGGCATGGCTTCGGCTTGGGTAGAAAAACGAATGTTTGAAAAGTAGATTTAAATTATTTTAATAAAAATTTGTTATTTGATTCCTTCGTTTTGTAAAAAAGTTTGAAAATGCTTTCTATTTTCCGTGCTCAACGTAAAAATGTTTTCAAACTCAGAGAGTTATATAAGTGTTCTGCAAATTCAGAACTTCGCGGTCAAAAAGATTTTCTTCACCTTAAATATTTAATTTCTTCTGGAAGAAAATATCATCAGGATAAAAAATATAATCGCTTGAAAGAGTCAGGATTTGCCAGTCGCTACTATCCTCTTTCTCCTCTAGAACAAGCCGAAGCTAAATTGAAAGAAAATCTACATACAGCTTCTCCTCGATCAGTAAAAGAATGGAATGATCTAAAAAATGAGTTGATGGACGAATTTGATATTGTAACAGAGTTAAACTTTAGTAGTATTGTTATGAATTGTCTGCTTCATGGGAATAATTACAAGGAAGCACATCTTTTCATGGATTACTTAGAAAAATCAAATATGGCTATCAATCACCTAACCTATTTAAAATATATGGCTCTCTGTGGTAGGAATGTATATGATTGTGATCAAAGTATCACTTTAGAGATTTTTAAGAAAGTAAAACATATTATCGAAGCGGCTCCTGTGCTTGATAAAACTCGAGCAGAACATGTCATTCTAGGGATTTGTGGTACAAATCAATGGTATTTAGCTTTGGACTATGTTAAAAAATATAATGAGAAGCCTACACAGGAGATGAAGAACAGTATAGCTGCAGCTGCTATTAGAAACGAAAGGGAAGATATTGCTTGGGAAGTTATGTCACGTTGGTTCAAAACAGATGAAGTGCCTAGTCAAAGGACCTTCAAAGCATTTCTTTTGCATTCATTAAAGTTGGTATCGACTGATTTACAACGTTCTGAAAAGTTCATAATTCGGTTTTTTGAGTATATTCAAAGCAAATATTGTGTTCTGGATCAAGATTGTGTTCAGTTGGTTGAAAAATACTTTAAAAGGTGAGAAAATTCATGAAGGAATTTATCTTTGTTCAGTTTATTCTAGGACATATTTTTTGAATTCTATTGATTTATTTTTTTGGAAAATTATATACCTGACTTTGCATAGAAAATGGTAGTCATTGCCCCAAGGGGTTGAACTTCTGCGTGTTAGTCTGCGGAAGGTGTTTCATTTCCCTTCTACCACTTAAGGGAGCCTTCTCCTATCTGCCACCTAGGGACACACTATAGGGGTTACAGGCTCCCTCACTACCACTTAAAACTAAAGGACCTAACATGTTTAATGAATATATATTAGTTCATCATACAGTAACGGACCTCTTATCCGTAAAGCTCGGGACCGGCATCATCTCGGATTTCCGAATTTTACGGATTTTTGAACATTTTCCCGAAAACCGGGGTAAAACCGGTTTTTCAGCCTCAAAACACCGCATTAACAGAATTGCGTGTGTATCGTTACGAAAATACGCAGATCTGCGGAGCCACGCAAGAATGAAAAGAAAAACGATCTCCCAATCTCGCGTGCGCGGCTCCGGCATCATCCCCCTCCCTCCCGAACATTTCCCCTTAATAGCCGAGGAGAAAAAAAAACAATCCTCCCGATCGTCTGCTGCCTCGTAGTTAACTCATTCACATAGCTTAAAATTAAATTTTAATCGTATTGCAACGGGAACAAAACGAAACTGAAACTAATACGCTCTCTCGAAAATCAGCTCTACTGCATGAAAACGATGCATTCGGCACCGGCTTTCCCTCTTTCAATCGCAATATTCCTAGAACACAACCCGTAGAAAAATGCATCCAATTGGTCCCTTTCAAATTGCTCTCCTCTCACTCCCACTGATATGAAACAATACTCTGTCCGCATTACGAGAATCGGTCTCGGCGCTCCTTCTGCTCTACAAAGGGCGGGAGTGGATCGCAGAAACCGGAGGGGGAGTGGACACGGAGGACATGCTGAATCCCTTCGGATTCAGATCTTTAAAAAAGAAAACTGATTTCGGAAAACCTTACGGATTTTCGCGGATTCGGAACTTCAAAAAAAAAAACTGATTTCGGAAAACCTTACGGATTTTTGAACATTACGGATTTTCGGGACACGGATAAGAGGTCCGTTACTGTACTTTTTGTTTCTTATTCTTATTAGGTTAGGTGTTAAGCTGTCAACCATTTCACCAACACCACAAATGATGCCTTAGAGCAGAAAAACTACAAATTTCTGTATAATCTCTAATAAACTGATATTTTTGGGGAAAATCTTTGATGTTAGGGAAATGATTGACAGCGTTATACATAGTACCTCCTTGCTTAAAGCACAACATGAAATCATCATTCAATTTCCCTAACTGTTCAGGAGAGGAGAAAACTTGCTCTCTTCAACATGTTGCCTTTCGATGAAGCAATTACGGGGATTGCAGGGATGGGAGTAGGTTTTTTTTGCAAAACTTTGTTTCAGATGATCTGGTGTTATGGAAGATCAGGATGAAAGGGGACAGTTTTTACAAAAATATTTTTAAAAAATTAAGCTTAGCTAGCACAAATTTGAAATTTTCAGGGTAACATTTGAAACATTTTAATACACTGAAAAATATAAACTAGATGATAATTACTTATTAAGACTTAATGTTTCTAAGCCAATTACAGTAACAAGTAAAATGTCCCATCCTTACCCTGATGCCAGGGTAGAATTGGACAGTTTTTTCAAAATTAAAGTTCATAATTAATTTTCAAACATATGGTGAAAATGACTAAGACAGAAATTTATTCACATTCTTATTATTTATTGTAAAACCCCCCTGATTTATCTTAAATAATAAAAGTTGATGTGTGTTTATGAGTATTATGTACCTAGTTTTTAAGAAAGCTGGTTAACGAATCAAACACCTTTGGGAATATTATTTGTATGGATCTTTCAATTTGAATAACAGGGTAGTTCCAAGGGGGTATATTAGAATGAAAATTTATCTACCAAATGTTTTATTTTATTTTAAAATAAAATTTTATTCTGAACTGAATATATATTATATAGTTTGAAAATAGGGAAATACTAATATAACTTAGTTTTTGAGCAAAATATTATATTAATAGGCAAGCCAGCACTCAGTGAATAACTTAAGTACTATAGCTACTTTTACTTTCTTGATTAGGAAGAATTCAAACCCCCTTTCCTTTTTGTTTAAAAAAATTACTTAATCTAGCACCTTTATGTTTCTCTTTTTTTAAGTGTTAGTAAATGGATATCCAATCCTCAGTGATTAAGGTCTTCATAATCAATTATTAGTACATTCTAGTTTATATTAGTTTATTTATCTCATACATTAATTTACTTTCAGTGATTATTACTGTAATTACTTTCTCAAAGGAAGTAGTCACTTTAAAAAGTTATTAAGTGAAACTTAAACCTTATCTATGAAGATAAAGAACCTTTAGAGGAGCTCTTTTAGAGTTTTTGAGGATTATAAGAGATACATGTATTAACTTTAATTGTTATATTCCTGTAAAATAGTAAATTGATAGGATATTTATTACTGATGTAAATCCTATCCTATTAATCTTTTATCAATCCATTTAATTCACTGACAAATAAAATTGGTTTCATTTTTAAAACTGATATTTTGATTTTCTTTCTTACAGCCATTCTCCAGATTGGTATATCTCTTATTCAAAAGTGGATAGGTAATTGTTTTGCTGTATATTTTTATGTGTATTGTAATTTTCTCATAATTTCAATTTATATGAATTTCAAAACTATAAATATCTTTTTATCCTGTTCTACTGATAAAATATGCAAGATGTTGGTGAAAATTTGAGAACAACTTAAAAATTTACTAGACTAGGGGAGTAAAAAACAGTTTACTTTTGCTGCGGGTTGGTATTGCTTGGTCCCGGATTATTTTTTTATAAAAGATAAAGTTTAAACATTATGGTGTTTAAAATTTTTAAAAGAATATCTGACTTAATAATCTATTACTCTTTATGACAAATTCAATACATTTTTGGCAAAACAGTATTTGAAGTTTTCTGATACATAATACTTTATTATATTTTTTACTTATTAAATAAAAAGTTAAAAGAGACTAATATGCAAAAAAAAAGAATTTGTTAAACTTTATGTTATGGATAATTTTAAAATACAGTTGAAAGACAACAAGTCATGATTTTTAGTTGCACTTTAGTGTGAATTGTCTTGGCAAACTTATGTACATACTTCAAGATGTTCATTTAATATGTCATAAGAGTAATACAAATTAACATTTATTAACTTTATAAAAATGAAATTTCTCGAAATTAAACATTGGAATTATAATTTTTCATTACTATATATAATTATATAGTGATGTATAATATACTCATTGCTATATAACTTATTTCTTAAAAATCTTATAGATTTTAAGGAGTTAAAATTCTGGAAAATAAATTTGATTAGCATATTTTTACATCAATAAACTATAGAAAATTCTTCATTTTGGACCTATGTTTTAGTGATGTGTTAGTTAATTGGTTTTCAACCTTTTTTTATGCTTCACAGGAAGGGTGAATGTGATTCTTGCAACAGGCGGTTAAAATTGACAGATCTGACTGAAAAAGAGTTTAACTGGTTAAAAAACTCATTTCTTGAAAGATCTGTAAAGAAATCTGACGTCTTCATAAATACAACCAAGAACGAACTTGATAATTTTTTACAGTTCATCAATGATAACAAGCCATTTCATATAATTTTGGATGGACTGAATATTGCCCATACCACAAATACAAAAAACGGATTTCTTTTGGCAAGACAGGTAAGTAAAGAATTGGTAAATTCAGAAAAAAAGATGTAATTTACCACGGCTTACTAGATACTATACAGGATAGCCGAGTGCGGAAATCATTAAAAATCTAGATGGCATTACTTGACAAACTGGCAAAGCATATCCACAGTGTTGAAGGCGGCGGTGGGTGATATTGGTAGGACTTGTGGCGATCCAAGCAGGAAAAGTTGTCAAATGGTTTTCATTGTTGAAAACTCGGCTAGCCTGTATAGTATCTAGTAAGCCGTGAAATTACAAAACTACAATAATTTGTGATACAGTCGACTCCGCTTAATGTGATCATGGTTAATGTTATCAATAGATAATGTTATTGAAATTGACCGGTCCCAATCACTCCTATTTCATTTAATGTAACATGTAACGTTTTATGTTATCAGCCTTTCGGTTAATGTTATCAAAATTTCTTCATATTTCCTTAAAAATCTTCCATTTTCGAGTTACTTTTTGAAGATCAATTTTTACAGCAAACATCTGCTTTTGCATGTGGTGTTTTTTTTTATGAAAGTCAGTAAGAGTCAGTTGTACCGTTGCCCCTTTATGGTTCTTTCCTTTAATTGTAAGACAAAGGAAGTATTTGATACTCAGTATACATTTAAACAGAAGGGTTAGGGGGGGGGGACTCGAATCTATGCTTATGATTGGTGAAGGGATATCACAGCTGCAAATGCATCTGGCAGATGTTTGGCTTTTGATTTGTCCCTTTGTTTATTGGAATTCAGATTAATTTGAGTAGTTTAATGGAGGGAATGGATGTCTAGGAGTAATAGAGGAAATTTCAGATTGAAAGTGAAAGAGCATTTGGACATAATCCATCAATCTGATAAGTCAAACGAAAAATATTCAAAGTTTGTAAATATTTTTATTTTTTAACTGCACTACTCTTTTATTTTTCCTAAAAAATTAAGTTGTTTAGTACATACTGTAAAATTTTGTAACAATTTTTATTTTAAAGCAAACACTTGTTACATTTTTTGCTACTTGTTATTAGGAAACCGTTTATAAGTATCAATCAGATATTGTTATCAGTTTTATCACGGCCAAATGCAATCACATTAAGCGGAGTCAACTGTATTTCTTTTCCAATAGTTTTAGCTATCTTTTAGTTTCATTGCGTTATAAATGGCAAACAAAGGTAAAACAGCAGTTTGGCAGTCTATATATGCTGCAGAAACTGAGTTCAACTGTATAATGCTTAATAGATAGCTTTGTTACTGACTTTAAAAAAAATATTTTTAAAAAGTTATTTTGTCATTATGGTATAAGATGCAAGCAAATTCAATTAATGAATAAAATATTCTGCCTTATTCTTGTTTTATTTTGCTAAACAAGTATTTAAGACTTTGTTTCATACTTTATTGATCTACAACTGAGGCACTTGCTTTGTTACTACAAGTACCTCAATTATTGGACTAAGATGATTAAATATACAAATCTTCCATAGGCAGAGCCTCACTATTAATGTTTCTCTACATACCTATATAATTCATAGATTGGATTTATTTCTAGCAATTCTTCATTTATAGTTGAAATACTTACTAATTGCTGTTTCTTTTATAGTTGTACAGAGTTATAAAGCATCTTTGGGATCCATCTAGAAAAATTCTGATTTTAGGAAAAAAACACATGCTTGTATGGCATAGGATAATGATGGGTAAAATATCAAAAAAAGCAGTCCTCTTCCTTACTAGCAACTAGTAAGTTTTATTTCAAAAAGAGATAGTTCTTAATTTTATTTTTTCCTCTTCTAATTTACCAGTGGTGCTCGTATTTGTAATCAAATTCACAATAAGAACATGTGTTATAATCTTTATCTCTTATATTGGGGGAAAATTCTAACCACATTAACATCTGGGTTTTTTCTCTTTGTCATGTTAGACTTCTCTGGTGATATTGCTTCTAAACCCCCACTTTTCCATGTGATTCCAAATCATCTTTGGGTTTCCTATTCCTACTACTCCTAAATGTCTACTATGAATTTGGAATCACCCTGAATACTAATCAAATTATTTCTTTGTCAATCAAGTCTTTAAGATTACCGAGTTTAAAATGATGTGTTAAATTTCATAATGTTTAATTTTTCAGTTCCCAAGATGATCCTTTTATGATTTATGCTGCCCTAGAAAGTGGACCGAATGCATACATTTTATCCCTTGACTTAATGAGGGATCATGCATCTCGGTTAGATGACTCTAAGTTAATAAGTGTGTTTAAAAGATGGCAGCAGAGCCACCAGATATTACTAAATGTGGATGAAAACAATGAACTTAAATTTGTGGTAAGTTTCACTTTGAATACTATGCCATGAAATGTGTCTTCTTTTTATTGCATTTTTTATTTATTTTTGAATGAAGTTATTTAGATAGAAAGGAAAAGTAAACATCATACCTTTTCACATTTACATAATTTAACTCTAGTCTCTAATTCAGAGGTTCTCAAACTGTGGGTCGCGACCCACTAGTGGGTCGCCGATTAGTTTTTGGTGGGTCACAACAAGTATTTGAATTCAAGAATTTCCTTACGAAATAATGTTGTAATTGAAATTTATCCCAGATTACCAAAAAAAAACTTTAAACCCTGTTTTAAGAGTCAAATTTCAAAAATTTTAACCCTCTTCTAACTCTGGAATTCATCGTTGCTTACACAATAAAACAGTTGGATATGCTTAGGTTCAAATATTTCTTTTTAAATACCTAAAAAGATAACATAATCTCTAATGTAATTTATTATTGTAACAAAATAGTAGATGGCCAAACCTCACACGCACAAAGCTAAAATCATGTAGGGGGGATGGGAAAATTAACTGAAGATGAGGTGGGTCGCGTTAGAGTTTATTTATAAAAAGTGGGTGCTGTTCTAACCCCTGCTCTAATTTATTTAGAGAATAAATATTTTATTTTTCTTTATCTATCATTCCAGACTGCTTTTTTGGCAATAGTATTTCTCAGAATTTGCATGTTAATTTATTTTGTCCTTATTAAAATATTAACCTGTAAAAGACAAATTACTTTAAATGATGAAACAAATTATTTTCAATACAAAGTAGCTGAAATTTTGCTGAAAGGAGGGCTTATCGATTCGTAAAATTTAGTTTCATATTCATGTAGAAAAAATTACTGAAGAGGACTTAAGGGGCCCACAGACGAGCAACTTGGTCTTCAACCGGGTTGTCAATTTGCGATGTTTGCAACCAAGTTGGCCGTCAGTAGGGAAGTTGATGGTTGAAATTCAGGTTGATGATCTGATCGTCAACTTGATGGGCGGAGCTTAATCGGAACATGTTATTAGGAAAATAAAAGAAACTAAGCATTAAAAATTAAAAAAAATATAATTCTAGCACGAGAGAATAATTAAATAAAATATAATTTTGCATTTAAAGTACCAAAATAAATTAATTTGTTACAATCTGATTAATTTTTTCTTCATTGTTTACATTCTGGTTGACGACCAGGTTGGCCGTCTGTGGGAAAAGCATCAACCTGGTTGACAACCGGGTTGACGACCAAGTTGCTCGTCTGTGGGCCCCTTTACAAGATATTTATTTAAGCTTTATTGATGTGGCCTGTAATTATGTGTATCAAGCTTCTATAAAAATAGAAATTTGAATCAGCTTTAGTCACTATTCTTTACAATTAGCCTAACAGTGGCATTGCCAGGAAAATATTTCGGAGGGGAATATGGGGTAAATCCTTAAGCCCTTTTCTATAGTTAAAAAAGGAAAATTTCTGTATTGTGGGGGATATATCCCCAAATCCCACCTGCTAGCTATGCCCTGGTGCCTCACCAAAAGGTTTTAAAGTAATGCTTATAAATGCATTATTGGTTAAGACTTAAATAACCTTAAAAGTGTTATATATATATTTTAGAGGTGTATTAAAATATGCGTCAGGTATTGAACAGATATCATACTTTCCCAAGTAATGAACGTAACTGTTCTGCTATTTCTTTAAATAATACATGACTGACTCAATCCCCTTGATTGTTCAAGGCATAATATTTAAAAAAAAACACAATCTTACAGAGTGTCTATCTGGGTGATATTACAATTTCTAACTGCTCTCTTGTAAACTTATCGATTTTGAAGGGTTTCCATGGGTCAGACAAATCCTAGGAAACCTGGAATGATCAGGGAATTATAATTTGGCCAAAAGTGCCAGAAAGAAATAAGGGAAAATTGAATTTTTTAAAACTAAAACTCTCAAGCAAAAATATTTTTTAAAATCTGAAAAATGAAATTGTTTTGTGCAAGCATCTCATATTTAATTAAAAAAAAGGGGGAAAAATATTTTTAAAAAATGTTTGTAATGATTACGATTTCATCAAAAATTGACATGTTAGTCTTTTAACCTGTTATTTTCATGAAATTTAACAGGATAAGTCGGAAAACTATTTTTAAAAAGAATGGGAACCCTGATGACTAATTTAGCTCTTTGTTCATACATTATGACTAAAATTCTATTACAATTTTTTTAGGAACCTCTTAAATATAGTATTACCATTCAAGGAAACATGAAAGAAGGTTGGCATATTCCTTATGATGATAAAATGATTCTTGATACCTATGAAGAGTTGAATAATTGGCTGTGTATAACAAAGAAACCTAGATAGTATGTAAATAAAGATGTTTTTAGAAACTTATTTTCTTTATTTTTTCACTTTCTTAATTTTCTACTTAACAACTTACATACATCCACATTTTTAAATTTAAAATAACTGTGAAATATATTTGATTTTAAGATTTTTTAAAATATTGATATCTTACTTTCTGTTACTAACAGTACTTGACTTTTACTAATAGTTACTGTCATAAGAGAAATAATATTTTTGGTTGGAAATGGGTGAGTGGTAAAAGGAAATCCCTAACAGGGGAAGTTCCTGTGGGTTTTTATAGTAAGAAAAATATCTTTCTCCCAGAAAAATGATGAAGAATAAGGAACCTACAATTTTCTATGTGAAATAAAAAAATGCCCAATCATTCAATGAAAAAATATTTCCTCCAAGTTTTTTTTATTTGTGATAATTAATTTTAAACTGCTGCAGTTTAGGATGGAGCAACTTCAACAACGTTGTTATGGGGGCAGGTTCGGAAATATTCTTCACAATATTTTACAAAAACCTTTCTAATTTGAATTGAGCTATTTATGAATCATGTATAACCACTATTTACGAGAGGAAATGTTGCTGAATGTAGTTGGCCAAGCTTGGCTTTTAACAGTTTTTTTTGTTTGCTTGGCTTTGGCAAGAGCGTGAAAATCTAAAACATACAAACAAAGCAAATTGCCTCCAGAAGTGCCATTTGAGTTAGTTTGAGTGGCACATGGATGATCACATTCACTACAATGGTAGCAGTTAATAAAAGTTCTCTCTTTGTACGTTAACTCTGTAGTGTTGTATTCAAAACACTACACTATCTAGCAATGAGGCAAATTTAATATGTTCTCTAAATTCCATCACTTCTAACTTTCAGGTATTTAAAAAAAAACTATTTTAGTAACCTTTACTCTATAGCAGGGGTTCCCAATAGGGGGGTCCGCGGGCTGTGTCCAAGGGGTCCGCGAAATTAAGTATTTTTTTATTTTCCTTAATTTGAAGTAATCATTATCCTACTCAGCAGTTCATTCGTTAATTTTGTTAGTTAATTGTCACATGTGTTTCATGAAAAACATATATAGGAATAGACTTGACTTGGGATTGATTTTAGAGTTAAGGTTTCAACTATGGAACCTAACATTTTAGAAATAATGAGCACGAAGGAAAGATCCCACTTATCTCACTAAAATTGTACAGTTATAAATTATATTGATTTATTTGTATTTTTCATTTAACTTGTATTGTATAAAATTTCCTTTGTACTCATATATAAATATTTTCCACATCATTCTTCACCATTATACTTACACCATAAAATACTTCATAATTTAACTCAAATTATAATGAGTGTAATATTCATGTAATGATTTGAATACATTAGTAATTTGTACCTAGTAGATTCTATATAATCTACATTTAAAAAAAAATAAGCCTTTAAGTTCAAGGGGTCCTCGTCAGTAAATTAATTGTAAAGGGGGTCCTTGGCAAAATTTTATTGGGAACCCCTGCTCTATAGAATAAATAAGTGTAGAAAATAATTTAAGTTACCTTTTATACCATACCAGTTCAAAGTTAGAAAAACGGGACAGATTCCATAATCGAGGTTTTCGCCAAATTTGGCGAAATTGGATCTCGCCAAGCTATTAATAACACTACATCTAAATCCCTGGTTATCGCCCAAATTTGGCGACATTTGGCGAAAACCTCGATTACGGAATATTACCCAGAAAAACATTTAAAATCAATTTAAGTTGACTCATTAATTAAAAGTTATTTCAGCATTGTATTTCCAAATTTGAAATTGTTTTTACCTATTTTATTCAGTGGCTGTTTTACTGCATTGATATATTCATTAAACATTAAACTACCTGAATGACTCAACTTCATTTATATACTTTTGAATTTTATTTGTCCTACTCTTTCCTTTTTAAATTTAATGCTGTGAACTAAACAGGAATATAATTTGATTGTTAATTTAAGTGGCAATTTTTTCAGCTGAAATTTCATTAGTTTGAAAAAAAGAAAATAAGTCCAATTTTTTCAACTGTACAACATTTTTAAATATGCAGCTTAGATTTTTTGAGGATTTTCTGTATTCTTAATAGGGTTCTGAATTTTCAATAAATATTTGGTGGTTATACAGTGAAAATTCCATCACGAATACAGTTTTTTTCCCTGATTTTCTCAAATTTTGGTTTGTGAACTTATTCCCATTTCCGAACGGACAAAGTTACTGATAACAAGATTATATTTTTTCTAATTTTTCATTCAGAAATTTGTAACTGTAAATAAATAATTGAATTTTAAAATACTCAAATAATTTAAACAGTTTTTACTCTTGCTTTAAATAAAAAAAAGAGGATTGTTAAAGTTTAAATGGAATATTTTCCTAAGGTTTTTTTTTCAATTAAAATTAATAATGTCTATTAACACATTCAAAAATATTTACACCTATTACAAGCATAAAATTGTTCATTAAGTGCATTTTTCATGCTTATTAATAATTATTGATAAAATTTGAATGGCAAATAAGAGTAAAAAACATTTCTTGTGTGCAAACATTTTTATCTACTTTTCAAGGTCTTACGAAAAAAAACCTCAAACTCTTTCACTTTTCAAAAAGTTTTGCTTGAATTGAAAGACTTGAGTCTTTTGTCAAACTTTAGTTACGGTCTGTTATGTAATCTGACACATTGTAGCAAAGTAGCTAATGCTCATTAATTTTTGACCTTCATATTCTTCAAAGAAATATCATCATTCAGCTTACTTTAAAACAGATATAATCTTCATATACAAATAATCAGATAAAAATGAAGGTTAGATTAATAAAAGATTACATCTCACACAGAATGTGCTCTAAAAGGAATGGATTTTGCAATCCTATGTATGGTAAATCCGATTTGACATTTTTTAATGGTGTCTGATGTATTATGTGCCTCTTCTATAAAAAGAAGGATTAATTTCAGTTGATATATTTTCTATTATGACAGCCAGAATAGCTTTCCAGCTACTATATTGTTCATACATTTTTCTGCATTTCCTTTTGATTGTTATAGCTCAAAACAGTTATTTCTCTGTAATATGGTCTTATACAATTTGTAAATGTGCTTGTAACTTAGCTGTTTGGCTTTTTTCCCACACACCTTTTTTGCATCACATACTTTGAAATTACCTGTTTTTCCTTACAGTTGTTGCCACTCTATTATATCTTATCTCTTGATTTCATTGTTGAAATCTGCTTCCATTCATCGTATTTCAAAATCAGTCTGAAAGAACTATAATTCCTACAGCAAAAACAATTTTTTATACTCAGTGGAAATTCAACCAATTTCGTTTGCATTAAAGAATGTAATGTTGGTAAATGAATGTTGTAATGCTCAGAAGAAAGAATGTGTGATCATAAGTTTTGTGATAGCTATTCTATTCCACTAATTCTTTAAGAATGATTGTGTTATGTGTTCTAATATTGTGTTTTATGCTTGTCAATAGACAGCAACAGTTTCCAAACTTTTTGAATTATTATTGAGGAGAGAAAGACAATTTTTCCTCTATGGAGAAAAATTAGTCTCAGAAATTTTCTAAACAAAAATTTGTCACAGAGCAATTTTTAAATAAAAATTAGGTTTAGCATTTATATGGCAAGAAATTTAGCTAACCAAATATTTCCACACTTGCTCCTTAGAACACATTTTGTGATTTTAAAATATAGGGCAATGATATCCAACTTCTCACAATGAGTTTTTCACCCCGTTTTTAATCCTGCACAACCATGAGTTTTTGATTTGGTTGCTGCCTCACAATTTATCAAGAAAAGCCATAAATCACTGTGCACAGGTTCAGCACAGCATCAGAATTTTCCTTCTTAAGAAGAGTATACTAATAAGCAAGTTTCTCATGCACTGATAAAATGACCCAGTAGTCCTGTAAACCAATTTTTTATTTGATAAAATTATCTAGATTCCCAATTATACAGTTGAACTAGGATTAGCCTAAAATATTTTTGTACTCTACATTTTACCATAATGGTGTTCATTGAACACCATTTAATTCATAATTAATTGAACACCATTATGGTTGAACACCATCAATTAATTAACACCATTGAACACCATTATGGTAAAATGTAGAGTACAAAAATATTTTTGGCTAATCCTCCCCCAAAACATAAGTCTAAACTGATTTGTAAATATGTTAGTTTAGTTAGGAGTGGACCGATGAAAAGGTTCATTAAAACCCCGAGTTTTCTATCCATGTTGTGAGGCGAACTGAACAAAACTGCTGTCTTGGATACTTGTGAGTGACATTTTATGTATAACCCTTTAAATTTTTTAACATTGTCAATTTTTAAAATTTTATGAATTAAAATAGTATTAAATTCTGTCCAAAAGTTTCATTCATTCCAACATATATGGATCTGTTTGGATACCCTGATTTAAACTTTTAAAGATTTCATTAACTTCAAATTTTAATTTAGATTAGACAAGTTGGTTCATTTTCTCATATTTTTGGACAAGATTAAATCAATGTGCAGAAACGATGTAAAGGTATGAAACAATTTTATTGCAGAAAATATGAAATCATATAAATAACGAAATGTGATGGTCATAAAGTTGGTGAATATCAAAGCTGAGAAAAATGCTTTTCTGCCCATATTTGTTCCTATACGTTTCTAATTAAAACTTGTCAACCCCTTCTATAGGTAGGAGATTTTTATGTTTTTGACCATTGTTTTTTTATCGATACAAATTCGGCTCAGGTATAAAAACTTGTCAGGCTATTTAAAAAGATAATATTCTAGAGAAATTACTGTGATTAAACACATACTTTTTTTTGCTATGAACAAATGGACAGATCTCCCTTGATCGTGCTTTGTATTTATCAGAGAAAAACCTCGACAGTCTAGTTAGATCGATAGCTTAAGAAATTATGATAGCAATAAAACTCCTTATTTCCTCTACTTTAACTCAAAGTGTTATTCGTTTTTTCAAGAGTAATAAAACGTGATGTGAAAGGAAAATTGAAATCCAGAAATGCGATAAATGGTAAGCTCCCAACGCTGTGTAAAATACCTATTTCTAATATTTCACATGATTAGGACCGAGACCTTATATACAGTATCTGGCAGACAACTCAAAGGTGTAACTGAAGCGACCAGTGACTTCAGTTATCAATAGAGTCATTCCTTTTACCTCAACCACCAATACCCAACGGCTTCAAACGTCACTGGCAAATTATCTTGCACTGACTTAAATCTTTTAAATGTGGAATTTTAAATTTGTCTCTAGCAGTGACGTTTTAAAGACGTAATATTTCGGACGTTTAGATCTAGGTGGTCGTGAATCTATAATCGCACTCTGTTGCTACCTGGATATTACGGGATCCGTTCATTTGCCCGACACTCAACTGCCCGACGTTCATTTGCCCGACAATTCTCCCTTCCTTCCCGTTGTATCGCATTTGTGATGATATGATGTCGGACAAGCGAGCCTGTCGGTCGGGCAACTGATTGTCGGGATTTTGAACCCGGATATTACAAATATCTATGCTAGACTGTCGAGAGCGAAAATTTATGAATGCATTCCCCATGATAAAAGTCGGATGTTGGACCAACATAAAATAAATTACCGATGCAACCATTTAACGATGCAATCCCTTGATCTTTGGTACCACAGCTTGTTTTCCCCCGTTATGTATGCTCTGAACCACTCACTACTCAGCATTAGCTTCTTCCTGTTGATAATGTCCCTTGTTCTCTTCCACCTGATCGTGCAGGTACCTCGCGTGGTAGAACCGGGAAGGGGGCATCATCATCTGCTGCTGCTGGTGGTGTAGTCCATGCTGGGAGTGCGACTGAGGGGACATCATGGGGGGCATCATTGGGGCGTGAGGGTCGTTGAACCGTGCCGGGGGGAACAGGCTGGCCGGGTAGGGCCCGAAGGAAGGCATGCCGGGGAAAGCGGACATCATGTCGGCGTAGGGGTTGTTGCTGGAGAAGGGGTGCTGTTGCTGTGGGTGGTGGGAGGGTGAACCCCCGAAGGGAGGGGGGTTTGGGGCGGCCGCGAGGACCTGGTTGGCGGCTCGGACCTCGTCGCAGTCGTCGCCTTGCTTGCAGCTGTAGCCGTAGCCATGTCCGTACTTGTCTTTGCGGTAGCCTGGGCCGAAGCGGGGAGTTTGGGGGGAGGGGTACCTGAAAGCAGAGTTGATTGTTTTAAAAAGTATGGATTTGTAATGAAAATGATGGTTCTGAGACGTAAGTCTATTAAAAAAAAGGACTATTTTTCACAATGGGCTTCAGAATTGGGGGATGGATCCGTGCATTTGCACTCCACAATTCCTTTAGGATTCTAGCTTACCGAGAAAATTTAGTTCGAATGATATTGGCATATAGGTGAAGACAGTTTCCCATTAAATCGTAGGATTACAGGAGAAAGGCGCTAAATCACTTCTGGCCCAACTATACTCTGTACGATGTTATGCCAAATTTGGCGATATCCCCTATCGTTTTCCTTTGCGTCACGCAATATCACCAACACCCTATGGTCGGTTTCCAGCTTGGAGAGATTTTGGGAACTCACTCGTTTGTTGGCATCGTTCTACCTCTTGCAAAAGATTCTCCAAAAGTGACTTAGTGCCTTTTTCCTGTAAGCTGACTGAATAGTGAATATGCTGCAGTCTTGAGATATCAGTGGTAATAATTTCATGCGCATTTGGTAGATTTTCCCAGAGAAAGAAGTTGCAGATAAAATAAAGACATAAAATAAGATAATAAAGCTTATCCCCCCAACCTTTTGAAAGTTTGAAAAAACATTTAATTTTGGTCCTTTTTTCGCAATAAATTAGGTTTCAGAACTTCATTGGGGGGTAAACTCCATACCGAAATATCACTAAGGCTCAGTATTTATGTAAGAAGCTTGAAGATTAATAACATAAATTCCTCACCTAGGATAGGCATTCCTGCTGTCATAATACGGGTAGTTGGGATCGAAGCGGTGCACATTCAAATACCCGAAGTGCCTGGACATGAAATCCTGTTCCGACGCTGCCGGTAAGTTGTTCTTGTCTCCTATGTCTTCGAAATTCCTGTTTTGGTCTGTCTGGACCGAGTTACCTTGGGGCTGCTGCGATCCGGGGCTGATGTTGTTGTCAACACCTCCTGGCTGGCTGGTGGAGACTGAGGGGGCAGCCCCTGGCAAGGGGGCTCCGAACAGGGCATGGTGCCAGGAGCGACCAGTTCGGTCGCCTATGGAGTGTTGGTCCAGATGCTTTGAGTCTGGGTCTGTTGCTGATGTGAAGGTGAAGAGGATGACTAGTAGCCATGCCTAGGAGAGATAGGATTGGTGGTTAGTATTGTATTGGAGATGTAATGTTAACTGGAATGGAGAATTATGGAAATTCTTCTATCACGAATGTGATTTAAAAAGTAGGTACTTCACGATCTTAATTGATTATTATTGATTGAAGATATTCCTTGGCAATTGTCACAAACTGGAGTAGTTACGTGCATATGAAAACTAGATGACAAAAATATAAATATCATTCTTGCATTCCAAAGAACTTACTTTCAGACGTTGCTGCATGTTGTTAATTAAACATAAATCTATTGAGCAATATTGTACCATACGATTCTAATCCAAAAACACTAGGTTCATTGTATAGCGTAGGCGTAGCTTAATGTTAACACCCCTTCCCCAATCAAAATGCAGTAAATATTTTGAAAACATTAGTTTTTATTCGAACAGTACTTCAACCATTATAAATTGGGGGGTAAACTCAGATCAGCAGATCCATGACAATATATCTTTTTTTGGCGTCTCTTTTAAGGAAATTTTGGTAACCTCATGCATGTTAATCATATGCCATTATAGTCCAGTCAAATTGTGCTCAAATAAGGTCATTTTGGGAAAAACTTGGGGTAGAAGATATTTTTCGATTTCTGTATGTATTTAGGGGTGCTGAATCCGAATCTGAGGTTTGCCAACAAAATTTCGTGACGGAACATTGTGAAAATTCGAAAAAATGGCAAAAATTCGCCCCTTTTTTTCGTTTTCTGCCCCTAGAACATTACCTTTGCGCTTCTGAGCTAAACAGTCAGTACAAAAAATAAAGAACACTAACCAAGCTACAAAAACGTCAATTGAAACTTTTCTCCCAGACGCGTAGTTTCGCCGATAGAGCGCTTTGAAAAAGGGGCTATTTTCGTTCGATTGGTAGGAATTCCAAAAAATGCCACTAATATCGCCAAAAAGCCGCATTTTTTGGAACATAATACTATAAAAACTGCTTTAATAATATTCTTCTTCAAATCAACCATCTAAAAACTCCAATGATGATTAACTAAATGCATTTTCGTTCCGAGATTTCTCTGGGTCATTCCATTTCAAGTGGTCCAGCACTGGTTGCTCGACCATTTTTAAAAAATCTGAAATTTTTTGTACATCAACCCTAACCTAAAAGAAGATCAAAACAACCATTATTTTTAATTTAACCTATTTTGCTTGTCCGCAGCAGCCATGCAAATTTCGACATTTTAGCGGTTTTTGCTAATTTAAGCGTTTACGGGATTGGAAATATCTCCCCTTTAAAATCTCCAAATCAAATGGGGTTTGAAGCAAAATTGTTTAGAATAAAACGGTCTAAAAGACTATAGCAAGTATATTTTTCTAAAATAAACCCTTAGGGGTGAAATCTTAGTTTAAAGTTGAAATTTTTTTAAAAATATCTGCCCACTTTAAGAAGATTTTTTTATAGGAAGGAAACATGTCAAGGCGCCAATATTTTTTTTATTAATAGTCCAAATACATTTTAGGTCATATGCAAAGATTTGGATCTGAGACTCGATTTGTCTTTATTTAAAAAAATCTCAAAGTCAAAGATTTGTCAAAATTTGCAGTTTTGAGGGTTAAATATCTCTGGTGGGGGACCAGTTAAAAATTTTAAAATGGTTCATTCTAGAGTACTATATATTAGTGTTAAGCTCAAAAAGTTTTTAGGAGGAGATTTGACTCTAAGCCGAGGTACGATTTTTACAAGGTGCCCCCAAATGTCGCAAAATTTGGAAGTTAAGGATTTCTACAAAATTTGTCTGTTTTCAAGAGGACTATTTTATAGGAAGGAAACCTTTCAACACAACACATATTTTTATACAAATAGTCCAAATGTAATTCAAGTTACACGCAAAATTTGAAACCTGACACTTGGTTTTTCTTTGCTTAAAAAAATCCCAAAATCAACGATTTGTCAAGAATTGCACTTTTTTAGAGTGATATCTCTCTGGTGGAGCACGAGATAAAAATTTGAAACTTTGTCATCTTAGAGTATATTATGGTAGTGTTATGCCCTAAAAGTTTCAAGATGGAGGATATCTTAATCCGGGTATCTTTTCTCTTTTTTTAAATGCTCTATTTTGATTTCATTAAGTCCTTTGGTAATAACCTTTTTATGAATTTTTAGTGGATCCGAACAAGTATTGCCAAAGAGATTATGTTATTTTAACAAATACTTTTTCGCATGATATTTGCATGTATTTTTTACAGATTTATTGATCCTTAGAACAATCAAATGTTGATGATCTTCACTTAGTTCACTTACCAGATTAACCTCAAGAGTTACTGGGCCATAAACAGACTTTTCTCTGATAATTTCTTTGATAATTTTCTTTGATAAGTTGACCCACATCACAATCCCTTTTTTAACATGAACTTGCGACTAATAAAAAAACATACGTACAACAACAAAACACCTTGGTGAATCGAAATATTCTTTCGATCTTGGTGCAGGTTTGCAGTATGCAATAAAACAATTCTCATGGCGGGTTTCTTCTTCCCTCTCTGTCTCTCAGGTTGTAAAGATTGTCAATGGCTGAATGCTAAAGTTAAGTAGTTAATATAATTACTTATATCAAGCCCTACTTTAACATATGTTTTGGTAAAGAATAGAGATAAATATTTTAATTCATAAAGTTCATTGCTAAGCTTTTCTATATTGCTGTATTTTATGTAATTAAAATTAAAAAGTAATGAAACATTAATAAAATTTACAAAATAATTGTAAAGTGAAAAAAATCACTTCAACAAAAAATAGTTTAATATCATCCTTGCCATTTCTATGCTTGTAGCCAAATAATCCTCCATCTTGAAACTTTTAGGGCATAACACTACCATAATATACTCTAAGATGACAAAGTTTCAAATTTTTATCTCGTGCTCCACCAGAGAGATATCACTCTAAAAAAGTGCAATTCTTGACAAATCGTTGATTTTGGGATTTTTTTAAGCAAAGAAAAACCAAGTGTCAGGTTTCAAATTTTGCGTGTAACTTGAATTACATTTGGACTATTTGTATAAAAATATGTGTTGTGTTGAAAGGTTTCCTTCCTATGAAAAAGTCCACTTGAAAACAGACAAATTTTGTAGAAATCCTTAACTTCCAAATTTTGCGACATTTGGGGGCACCTTGTAAAAATCATACCTCGGCTTGTAGCCAAATCTCCTCCTAAAAACTTTTTGAGCTTAACACTAATATATAGTACTCTAGAATGAACCATTTTTAAAATTTTTAACTGGTCCCCCACCAGAGATATTTAACCCTCAAAACTGCAAATTTTGACAAATCTTTGACTTTGAGATTTTTTTAAATAAAGACAAATCGAGTCTCAGATCCAAATCTTTGCATATGACCTAAAATGTATTTGGACTATTAATAAAAAAAATATTGGCGCCTTGACATGTTTCCTTCCTATAAAAAAATCTTCTTAAAGTGGGCAGATATTTTTAAAGAAATTTCAACTTTAAACTAAGATTTCACCCCTAAGGGTTTATTTTAGAAAAACATACTTGCTCTAGTCTTTTAGACCGTTTTATTCTAAACAATTTTGCTTCAAAACCCATTTGATTTGGAGATTTTAAAGGGGAGATGTTTCCAATCCCGTAAACGCTTAAATTAGCAAAAACCGCTAAAATGTCGAAATTTGCATGGCTGCTGCGGACAAGCAAAATAGGTTAAATTAAAAATAATGGTTGTTTTGATCTTCTTTTAGGTTAGGGTTGATGTACAAAAAATTTCAGATTTTTTAAAAATGGTCGAGCAACCAATTTTACTTTTTTTGGACCACTTGAAATGGAATGACAACGAAAGTTCCATAGCAGATTATAGTATTTCGATAACTATGTTGCTTCTTCGAGATTACATACAAAAGTGCTCTTTTGACTGTTTTATAGGTTTTTGGGGGTGCTGAATCCGAATCTGACGTTTGCCAACAAAATTTCGTGACGGAACATTGTGAAAATTCGAAAAAATGGCAAAAATTCGCCCTTTTTTTTCGTTTTCTGCCCCTAGAACGTAACCTTTGCACTTCTGAGAAAAACAGGCAATACAAAAATAAGGAACACAAACTAAGCAACAAAAAGGGCAATTGAAACTTTTCTCTCAGATGAAGGGTTTAGACGCTAGAGAACACTTATTATTGGGACGTTTTTGTTCGATTGGCGGGAAAATCCAAAAAATGTCACTCGTATCACCGAAAAGTGGCCTGTTTTGAAACAGGATACTATTAGAACTACTTTAATAATATGCTAAGTACATGCAATTAATCTTCTTCTTACACCAATGATAATTAATTAAATACACGATTAATTAATGTTGATCTATTTTGCGCTAATTTCAATAAATCCAGAAAAAAGTTTTATCTGATGAAACGTTTTAGAAAAACATCTGCTTAAAAGTGAAAATTTATGTCCAAGTGATAAAATTACTTACATCCATGCACTTTTCTTACCTTCCAGGGTCCTATAAACAATTTAGAATGTTTTTTTACTTAAAACAACTAAAGGTACACTTTAATATGCTGTAGTAAGTAGTGTTGTGTTATAACTCAATTAGTGTTATACTAATCAATTTCTCCTAGAAATGTTGGCTTCATATAATCTGTACTTACGTTACATAAATTGGTGCGTGAAGTACAATTAGTTATTCCAAAAGTTACATAACATTTAATTTATGTACCTATTTTCATTATTTACATTACATCCAGCCTTTGGATAAAGTCCTTAACAATGAGCATATTGTAAAAATATCCATATCTTGATGTGCCCACTATCGAACTATTAGGTTTCTGTCGTTTAGCTCAACATTAATTAATCGTGCATTTAATTAATTATCATTGGTGTAAGAAGAAGATTAATTGCATGTACTTAGCATATTATTAAAGTAGTTCTAATAGTATCCTGTTTCAAAACAGGCCACTTTTCGGTGATACGAGTGACATTTTTTGGATTTTCCCGCCAATCGAACAAAAACGTCCCAATAATAAGTGTTCTCTAGCGTCTAAACCCTTCATCTGAGAGAAAAGTTTCAATTGCCCTTTTTGTTGCTTAGTTTGTGTTCCTTATTTTTGTATTGCCTGTTTTTCTCAGAAGTGCAAAGGTTACGTTCTAGGGGCAGAAAACGAAAAAAAGGGGTGAATTTTTGCCATTTTTTCGAATTTTCACAATGTTCCGTCACGAAATTTTGTTGGCAAACGTCAGATTCGGATTCAGCACCCCCAAAAACCTATAAAACAGTCAAAAGAGCACTTTTGTATGTAATCTCGAAGAAGCAACATAGTTATCGAAATACTATAATCTGCTATGGAACTTTCGTTCGTAAGAGAAATCTCGGAACGAAAATGCATTTAGTTAATCATCATTGGAGTTTTTAGATGGTTGATTTGAAGAAGAATATTATTAAAGCAGTTTTTATAGTATTATGTTCCAAAAAATGCGGCTTTTTGGCGATATTAGTGGCATTTTTTGGAATTCCTACCAATCGAACGAAAATAGCCCCTTTTTCAAAGCGCTCTATCGGCGAAACTACGCGTCTGGGAGAAAAGTTTCAATTGACGTTTTTGTAGCTTGGTTAGTGTTCTTTATTTTTTGTACTGACTGTTTAGCTCAGAAGCGCAAAGGTAATGTTCTAGGGGCAGAAAACGAAAAAAAGGGGCGAATTTTTGCCATTTTTTCGAATTTTCACAATGTTCCGTCACGAAATTTTGTTGGCAAACCTCAGATTCGGATTCAGCACCCCAAAATACATACAGATAGCGAAAAATATCTTCTACCCCAAGTTTTTCCCAAAATAAATACAATTTGACTGGACTAATTATCTGTTGCTAACTTAACACGTATCTGCTTAATAATGCTGACTAACGTTAAAAACCAAATTATTTGAAAACATCAGCCTTTTTCATGATTTATGAAAAGGTAAAGGTGTTTAAGTTAACCCATTGTTTTACACTCAAATGAGTCACATACCAACCCTACTCGCATACTGGCGCGAAATGAACTTTAAAAAAATTGAACTTGGTAGTGAAATGTGTAATAATATGACATTGAGTCACATTGAAAATATCCTGAGTTAGTAGACCAAATCGAGTTCTTCCCTGGCATAAAGATTTGCAAGTGTTTATGTTTTTCAATCTTTTCACTTCTTTGACAGGTTTTAGCACATCGTCTCAAGGTGTCTGAGTTTCACCGAACCTTGAATAGCATACATATGATTTCCTTCCCATCCCTAACATCAAAGTTATGTTTTGTACTCAAAGGGTGAAATGGGTGTGTCTACTAAACCCAATGGAAAATTTATGCATCTTTCATAGGCACAAAAACGACGACTTGTTTATGAAATAGTTATAATCACAACGAAACCTTAATTTATGGAGTCTATTCTTTGAAATTCTTTTAGAATTTTCGCAGATTAATTTTTTTTTGCAATAAGGTTATTCATCAGTTACATCATGTTTTGAATTATTAATAACATGAATTAAAGTTCTTCAAAGGGTGATCCTAGTAAATTCATGAAAAAAAATTCGAAGGGTGTAGACTACGCAAAGTCAACTCAGAATTACACAGGAAAGTGGGACCGCAAAAGCACTCCTGTGGTGCTAGAGAGTGAACAAAAGTTGTCAGGAGCAATGCTATAATATAATGATGCTATAATAATGCTGCAATATATTGCTGACAAAGGAAAAGGGAGTATAAAAATAAAATTTCAGTGCCAATTACACGTTTATTTTAACTTATTTATAAAAACTGAGTTAAACTTTTATTTCTAAAAGCTAGGTCATCTTAGAAAGGCTACAACTATACCAAGGTTTTTTTATGTTGCATTTTGAAGAGGACCTCTTCAGATAAAAATCTTTCTTTCGTTCTGAAAACTTTTGTCCGCCTTCTAGCGCCTCAGAAGTACGTTTGCAGCCCCACTTTCCTGTGTGATTTTGAATTGTTCTCAGATAGTCTACACCCCATCAACATTTACACCATGTAATTAAGATCGTCCTGTATTTTATTAGAAAAATGCATAAATAAAATTTTTTTAAGGATTTTGGGGGTAAGTTTGATGCATTCATATTCATAATTTAATAATCTACCTAGACTTGCTAATTTCAAAGGTAAAGAGCGGAAGGCAAAAAATGTATAAAAACTGCTACGGCTCATATTATTTTTCCTAGGTGGTGTTAATTAAAGAATTTCCAATTACATGTTTTAAATACTATAAATACGTTTGAGAAATACTTGAATGAAAAATAGAAATGCCTTTTTGGTAATGCATAACAGCGTACATTCTGTACACCTTTTGTCTTTCATATTCATGGCTAATTTAACAGAGTATACGAGCTATAAACATGACCGGAACATATTTTTTCATTGTCAAGGTTCTATTTATGCTTATTTCCGATTCAATTAGCCATCCAAAAGGAAAACTCCCTAATGAAAGAATTAGTGAGAGGTAAATGGCATCGAACAAAGCAAACGATAATAAAACGGTGCCATTCTACTCGTAACAAACAGTGGAAGTGAAACTTCACACTGTTCGGATACACTTTTTTAGAACACTTCCTACGAAATCGAATAGAAGAGCCGACGCCGTGAACTTTATTTGTGATTTTGCTCGTTTTTGAACTTATAGAATGTTGAAAAGACGGCACCGCGAATTTTTTTCCGGCTCTTTCGAATGCTCTGAGTCGTGACGCGTGCCAACGGAAAATGAACTCAATGGGAGGGCACGGACATTTGTTAGGGACTATGGACACAATTTTGCGGGTCTTTTACTTCCTGGTATAACGCAAATTAGTCGATTCGTCGGAATCATATGTTGTAATGGAACATCAGTGTTTCGTTATACCCTACTTCCATATTTTTATGGAGAAAAACTAATTTTGGTTATCAAACATGTATTAATATCAAGGGTGACATGGTCCTAAATTTTTTAAAATTTGTTTTCGTTTGAATTTTTGGGTATTAATCCTGTATAAAACTACTTGAGGCCACCAAAATTTGATTATGTAGGTAATTTAAAATATTTAATTTAGCAGTTCATACGATTATGCATTGGAAACCAAAGCATAATTTAACGCGAGCTTATGTAACTTACAGGAATTCTTTGAAGTCAGGCCAGCACAACTTTACAGTGTTGCTGGTCAAAATATAGTCCGACCACCACGAGAAAAACTTACGACGTTGTGCAATATTGTGGCTATTGTTATGGAAAAGGGTATTCCCCTCAAATTTTGGGGTGATGGTAATTCCTAAACGCTGAAAAAACGTTTTGTGTCAAATCTGTGTGGCTATCATTTAGCTTTGTACTTCTTTTCAAAGTTTTCTGGTGGTGGTCAGACTATAGACCTAGATTCTCATAACATACCGCGTGCTAGAAATACCCTAGTGTTTTCCATCGTCATTGAGAGAAATAATAAATAATTGAAAAATAAAGAAATAGAATCCCATATGTTTTATGTTCAAAACGAACTGCAAGTGTGTGCAGTACAAATTCTAGGAAGCTTCTACGTATAGATTTTTCTAAAACTTTTCTAAGCTCCCTTTTCATTTTCACTGCCAGAAACAGTTCGAAATTTTTCCAAAAAGTGAACTCTTCTGCATATCCTTAAAGATATTCCCCCCTAAACACAATTTAACTAATTTTTCAAACCATTATAGTTATTAAGCCACTATAAGAGGGATGTGAAGCGGTTATTGTCTAGACCTGTTTAAATGAATAAAGGAATATAATTTAACAAATTTAGACATAGGTTTTAGTCCCCGTATCACCATCATGAAAAAAAGCTGTTTTTTGTTATACACAATGCATCATGCGCTGTCATGTAATATTCATTAATTTCTAGTTTTTTTAGGTAATTAGTAGTATATATTTAATTGAACTTAAAAAATGTGGCAGATGCAAGCCACGGCCGAACCGAAAGTCCTACTCCTACAGCTCAAAAGTATACTCCGAAATAATATTTATATCACTCGTTATTTTTGCTCTTACTGAATGGTGAGTAAGTTTGCCAAAGTTGTTTCTGAAATGGTACACCCGGACTCATCAAATTTTGAAACTATGGTGGAAAACTTTATGGTAAAAACTATATGGAAAACCTTTATAGGGTTGTAATTCATTCAGCGTTAAAATGTTTTCTAAATTTAGACTACCTTCAATTTTCTTGATTATATATAAGTTAACAGATGAATTACAATTTTTTTTGCATGGAATCTTATTCCAAGATATTATTAAAACAATCTTGTTCTAGTTAATTTAAAAATACAACCTATTCTTCAGGTTCATTTATTTCAATTTTGATAATTACACAACTTTCATCGCGATAATTATAAATCCATGGTGTTTATTTTTCAATCAATTAAATTGGACTAAAGGTTGTATTAACTTTTGAAAAAGGTCATCAGATAAGACTTATTATACTTATTACTTTAGTACTTATTTAATATTTGAATAACATGTACTGAACGTATTTTGGTCAGGTTTTTAAATAAATTTTTGAACAGACATTATTTCATAGCAGATATGAAAGCTCTTGTAGCGGATTATATTGAGGGTCAAACGTTAACACATCTTAAATCCTATCATGAAAAAGGAACCGGAAACACCGTCTAGTAACTATATAAGTCAAGGCAAGGTATATATGTTATGAAGGGGGTAAGAAAAATTTGAATGTTAACTACATTTTGCTGAAGTTAAACACTATCAAGCGAAACCCCTGTTTTAGTGAACCCTACGGGATCTCAAAAAAAGTTCCGAAAGTTTACTATTTTGTCAAAATTGCTAATTATTTTTGAGAATTTTTAAGAGTATTTCATATTTGGTTGTATAGAAATCAATAAACTAATGACCTACACTAGATATGTAGTTAAAGTTATATTAAGTATCATAAATATCATTCCGATAAACGAAAATTCTTTAAGATACTAATGATGATTGATGGCTGTTTCAAATCATTTTATCATTTTTATCCTTGATGATACTATACTAATGGTATCTTCATAAAGAATTAGTTACTTGTAAATATGTATTTTAAATAAATACTGTTGAATACCAAATAACATACATAAAAAATAGTAGAATATGTGTATATGTTACGAGCAAAATGATAAATCGGGCATTATTAATAATTCCCAAAGTAAGGCGGGTGATGTGATAAATTCAATGGCATTTATCAATGAATATCACTTTGCCCGAAATACGCGGACATTATTAAAAATACCCGGATTTATCACATTGCCCGAAAATATACAAATTTTCAACATACAAAATTACAGTTTAAATTACTTGTTGACTAGAACTAGAAAATATTATTCTACAGCGCTAAAGGGAATTACGTAAGAAACGGATAATTTCAGAATTTAAAATATGAATTTTTCTAATTTATAGTCGGCCTGTCGAGTTGTACTATTTTTTTTTGTAAACGGGCTCTGCCCATTACAATAAAGTTTCTTGTCTTGTCCTTGTACTATTTTTTCGTTTACATACATTCATTTAACCCTCCAGCTAAAAATTTGGATAACCCTGTTCTAAGAATGAAAATAAATGTAGTATTTAAGGTTTTAAAAGTTTCACTTAAAAATTGAATATAAGTAATTTGGTATAACTTTTAAAAGTATCAGTTTCTTCGCAGTATTTATGTTTCATTTCATGTTAAGGGGAAGAACAAAAAATAATTTAAAAACTTTTATTTAAATTACAAAAAGTGTGTTCATAAAAATATTTCTTAGTAACTATGTATATTTGTATATGGGATTTTTTGAGTTACACAAATCATCATTAAATACCAATTTTCAAAAGATATATTATAATCCAGAGAACATAAAAAAGGAAATTTTTCAATTCAAAGGAATTCAATAGTTATTTTGTTCTTCAAAATTAATTATAAATATTTCAAATGAAATTTAATTCAAAACATAAAAACTTACAAAAAGGGGAAAAAATTGTGAACTTTTAAGTAACACGATTAAATGTAAAGACGAGTATCTGAATTGAGAAATTATTTAAAACTGCACAATTATTGGGGAAATGTAAAACATGTTATTTATAGTTTATTTACATTGCAGTTTATAGAGGTATCAATATCGTCGTGGAGAGAAAGAAGTTTTAATTTTTAGCGTATCTATTTTTTTTTTGCAAAAGGTCTACAAGAGTTAGGTTTGAGGTTACAGGAGAAAAACTTTTTAATTAGTGATTCGTATAACACATTTCTGGTATCAAAATGTCCGGATTCTTTCGAGGATATGCAGTAAGCTGTTGTATTTTTTTTAAAGTTCTCAATTTTAAAATATTTCCATTTTTTTATATTACGGATAAGGTCGCAGTTACAAAGCAAGTACTGTCAAACAACTTATTATGCAGCCAATCACAACAACCAATTGAGGCCATATTTTATGATGAAACAATTTTTTTCACTTTTTAAAAAAGTATATTTTCTAAATTAAATATCTTTAAAAGACTAATAAAAGTGTTCTAAAAACTTACAGATACCTATTCTATTTCATATTAAAATTTCACACATTTTGTCTGAAACTTATAATTTTTAGTCTGATAATCGAAATTAATCGTTAACATTGAATGTCATGTAGGTTTGGTCTCTTATTATTTTCACTGGCTTAAAAGGCATTGTTTAACAAGTCTGGGTTTACAAAAATAAATATGAATGATAAATACTAGGAATACTAACGAGTTACTAGGCAATACACTATTGAATTTAAAAGATTCATTGGTGTACGGTTTTTTTCAGAATGTTGATTAATAATAGTTATTAATATACGTGCTAGATATTCTTTAAGGAAAACATTTTTGGTAAATTATTGATACGTTAGAGTTAATTTTAAGATAGTGTTATTCATGGAGATGACCTGTGGCGTATGTTTGGAAAGTTGGTTGACGTTTCTTCTGCTCATTTTGTTACTAATATGTTTTATAAAGTGAGTTAAGTACAGGAGCTGGGTTTTGGTAGGATTGTATAATAATCCAAAAGGTCCTGCTTAAGCTTTTTACGAGGGTTGAGTGATAGCATTCAGAGAGCGGTAGCTCCCTAGTTAAATAAAATGAAAAATATCAAATTTCCAACAAAGAGAAAGGAAAACGGAAAATTTTAATCCATTTAAAAAGTGCAAAGTATTGTGTTATTTTCTTTTTATAAACCTTGATTTTCTAAATTTGATGTAACAGATATAAAATTAATAGTAAGCGGTTCGGAGCGGAATGCATAGAGATGGTCGGATAATCCGAGGAGTCGGTTAATTGAAGGTCGAGTAATCGAAGTTGCTTTGTGATAAATATTTATTCCCTTGGTATCCACAGGTCTCCTTCAGACTACTAAGGATAAATACTTTTTATATATGGATTGGGAGGCAAGGTATCCAGTATTTAATACCCTTAACATGGTAAATTATGATTGTAAAATAATAAGTGTGATATGCTATAAATATCGATAGTATATCAACAGAACTCAAAAATTCTCTAAATAAGCTTAATTATCTTGCCTATTAAGTTTAATTAAATTATTCTTTCTTTATAGTATAATTTTCTGCCTAGAATATAATTTCTGATAGAATATCAAACACTGGGTCTATTTTAGAAAATTTTAGTAATTTAAAAATTTTTTTTACGAAAATATTTTTACTTTTTTGAACAAATAAGGTTGAATAAAATCCAAGGAAGGTACTCCAACCGGCTCATTTAGCAAAGTTGGAGAGTGAAGTATTTAATTGTAATTTTGTGAAAATACACAGAACTTATGTTATCAACAACTAGGTATACTTATCCATTCTTTAAATATTTTATACCCGTAGAGTAAAAAAAATCTAAGGTATACCTTCAAGTAATGGATACGTACCGATAAGTAAAAGGATGAAAAAAAAAAGATTCCTATAACATTTGATTCTAAAATATGGGTTTAACTTATCGTAAATCAGGACATCTTCTTAACAGCTTATTAAGAAATGTCTCGAACAAAAACATTAAATTTTTGAACTTCAAGCATCAGTACTTTAAAATTTAACTCTAACTAGTCACTGAGTTTTTATGTTGTAGTTAGTGTATTGTACCACCACATAACTTAAGGGCTTATGATATTTTTTGGGTCTTTAAAATAAAAACTTACTTAATAAAACTACTTTAAAATTTAACTCTTAACTAGTCACTGAATATTTATGTTGTAGTTAGTGTATTGTACCACCACATAACTTAAGGGCTTATGATATTTTTTGGGTCAAACCTAAGGAAAGGCCAAAATTCAAACTTCAAAACAACAGAACGGGAAAAAAGAATAGGTTTCGGTTCAAGTTCTTAAATAGTACAAGCAGGTATTATCGAAGGGAAGTGGAAAGCAATTTTTAAGGTGTTTCAAAAAGATCGATATTTCATGTCGCAATATTTTAAAAACTGCTCAGTTTTCAAAGTCTTAATTTTTATCTAAACCCATCTACGTTTTTGATTAATTTCAAAAATATGTATCCCCCAAAAATATGGTATTGTGCTGTAGTTGCATTACACTGAAGCTGTACTCACCGCATACAGTTGGTCCACTATATTCTTCATCATTGCAAAGGTATATCCCAAAAGTCTAGCGGATGTTATCCCTCGAACCACAGTCACAAACAGAGATGTCGTGAATGCGTCCCTGTCGTTTAAATAGCCACACCGAGTGGACTGGAGTTCGAGCGTGACCTTTGTAGCGCGTGATGCACTGGCGTTTGTCTTTTTGCTTCGGAATTTCTTCTTTTTCGAACATGCCCCCTGACATTGCTTATCCTTGAGAGTTGTTCCCTTTCACCAATTTTTTATACCAGATATGCTTTTGTAAAGTATAGTTTATATAATTAGAAATATAGTACCGACGTACAGTCCTAGTGGTCAGAGTATCTTATTTTGTAGGCCCCCGAGGTGTGAATCCCCATTCAGGTATGGATGATTATTACCGTCCTTGTAGAGATGGTGACTCCCTGTGTAAAAAGGGGTTGTGCAAGCGAATGTGTTTGTGGCGCGGGTAACGCTACTCGACTCCATAGTTTCGGTCCAAGGTTGCTCGCTGGGAAACGCAAAATAGAGAGTACTCTCGAGTCTTCAAGTATCCATTAGTAAAAAAGATCAAACCAGTGGTTCTCAAACTGTAACTGGGTGTCGTGAGGTCTTTATAAGAGCCCAGCAAATATTATCATCGAATTGTCATCAACTTTTCAAATGCCCTCTAAATTTTCATGATATTTCATTTTTTAATGGCAAATAAATGATGTTTTTAATGTAATCAAGGACAGCCATAAAAAGTATCTAGCTTACCTCCCCCAGGATCCTCTTCCTAAATCCTCCCATGGTTATAATTATTTTACTTATAAAATATATTGTGATCTGTTGAAATACACAGTATTATTTATCAGTAAACTTACGGTTTAGAAAAAAAATTTTACTTTTGAAAGTATTTTTAAGGGCCGTAGAAAAATAATCTTTGAGGAAAATATTCATAAGTTGTTTCTATTTGTAGTTTTTAAATTTGTATGTTTAGATCTGGAATAACACATGAAGAGGTTATCAGCAATTAGTTAGTTAATCATTATAATTTTAATGAAATCTTAAATTTTAGCAATTTATTTTAATTCTTAAGTTTTAAATCAGTTCTAGTTACTACAAATTATTAATGTTTTCTTTGTATATATTATTTTTAGAAGTCATATATAAGAAGGGAATTTCTTTTTCGTTTTCAGTTTTAATTCAACACTTATTTTTAATAAGGAGGCTAATCTGTGATATTGGTTGTCACTTTAACAAATATACCTTAAAAATTTTTCCGAATAAATGTATTAGAATTTAAAATCAAAAAGAGGTTACCAGGACTATGTGTGTAAAAATATACAGTAGTTTCTACCGTGTTATACAAAGTACTATAATCGCAATTTACCAATTCGGTATAGGAAAGATTAACTACTTAAATGTTTTCACTCTTCTTAAATTTTATTTTGTTCCTTCGGGATCGAGCAGAGTGGCGCAGTGGAAGCGTGCTGGGCCCATAACCCAGAGGTCCGTGGATCGAAACCACGATCTGCTAGAAGTATTTTTTTATAACTATTTCTGATTATTAAAATGGTTTTATAGTTTTATAAAATGTTCATTTTTATCTCCCTCCACTTTCTTAGCATTTCCTTTCTTGAATTTTATACTTGCGTTCCATTGGAATTAATTTCTGTTTAGGAGAAGTTTATTCGCTTGCATGGGCTTAGCCAAGGGGGTGCAGGGAGGGGCAGCTGCCCCCCTCTAAATTCTCAGTTTGTTAAATTTTTTTTGAAAAACCTTATTAAAGCAATAGTACATAATTTTCCTTGAAAATTGTGTGGCTTACAAGAAGCGGTTCTGTTCGGGCCAAAGAGTCTCAAAATGAGCTAAAAGACCACTTAGAGGGGCGAAGTTTAAAAAATTTTTTGGGGGAGGAGCACCAGACCCCCCCCATTTTTAAGCTCACATTCATTACCCATATTTTTACGTTAGGTGTGCAAAAGTTCAAATCCTTTCTATAAGTATTCAAAAATTTAACGTGTAAAAGTACTCGCCATGGGGTATGGGGGGACCTGGGAAATAAGAACAAAGGTAAGTATCCTTGCCCCCCCCCCTAACATGAAACCTGGTTACGCCCATGTTCGCGTGTATGTAAAGCTCAATTTAGTACTTTTTAATTAACGTAATTTGAGCTAAACAGTAAACACTTCACCTATTAAAATGTTTAGTGGACTATAGTTCATTTATGATTTTAGAATGTGTTTAAGTCTGAATTTCCGGTAGTTGTTTTACTATAAAAAAGAATCACGGAACTGGTATTTGAGAATTACCAGTTATGCACGCTATCAGTTTTTAAGTTCATTTATTGAAGAATTTATCTTGCTCAAAAGTTTCAAGTTTTCGTTAAAAAAAATTCTTTACCTATTACTCCCGGAAGTAAAGTGAAGAAGAATAAATTCGAACCGACCAATGAAGCATGAGATTTTGTTCGACCTTAAAAATGCAAATGGATGAACTCAGAGTACAATGGAATATATAGAAGCAAAAATGAACCACATGCTCAATCATTTTTTTATACTTAAAATTATGTACTTAAAAAACAAATCAAGTTCCTATTTATAATTAGACGTACTACATAGCCAAAAGGCAAATATTACGGTCACTATACCTACTTTGCCTCTTGTCATCATAGGCCAATATTATGATTGTGAGGGTCATTCTCGAAAAAGGTTGCAAAGGATGTCTCTTGAGTTCAATTTCATTCATGCTTTTTTGTTATTACAATAATTTCTTTTACATAAAGAGAAAATGCACTACTTTGGTTATTTAATTCTATACTTATTTACAAAAACGGAAAGTACAGTATAGCCTCGATACCTCGAAATCGAAGGGATAAGAAAATAACTTCGAGTTTTCAAAATGACGAGGTTACTCCAAATATAAAGTTTATTTGTACTCAAGGGAGAAAATATTTTTTCGAGATATAAAAATTTTCAAGGTATCGAAGTTTGAAATAAAGAGGATGTGCTGTATTTTAAAATTTGGCAAATGTAATAATGCTTTACACACACGCACAATGTAACACAAATTCATAAGAAAAAGGATGCCAATCGTATTAAAAAATAGTATTTTGCTATTTAACGTGTATTTTATAAAACTTAAGTTTATTAAGTATTTACTCTAAAATTAAGGAAAGTTTATTTATTCAGTGGCCAGTATTGGACAAATACCTCAAATTTCGCAACACTTCGTAATTTTTCTCTTAAACAAAACCCGGAGAGGAGGATGCGATTCTACTCTCTCAAATGTTTTCGAAACGCAGTCCTTCCGCATTGTGAATGATTCCAGAAATTGTCCCGCAGAACACGACAACCCCCGCTTGTTCCAAGATCACTTCGCCCCATTAATCCCGCTGCAAACAAGGATGGGAAGCGGAAACAACGATTCAATGTCGTCTTTCACTGGAAAACGGTCAGAACGAGGATTCGGATGACAAGAGATTCATTTCTCCATCTGGTGCGCAGTTCTCATACCTAATGTAGTTCAATGCTGTTTAGTTATTACATGGCTTTAAAAAGTAAAAGTCAAAAAGAGTGGATGTTTTCACTATATCAGCTTTCGTTGTGGTGAACTGAGTACGATAGAGTTGGATTCAGGTACTCAGTCAGTGCCATTTTCAAAGAGGGTTCTAGGGTTTAACCGCCCCGAATTTTTTCAATGGCTATATACTTTTCCCATTAAACATTTTCCAGCGTACGAGAAACGGTGATCTTCGGAAGTCAACAAAAGGATCACAATCCCGAATTTAGCCGCAGAAGACTTAAAATTTCATATTGATCAATTGATATTGACATTAGTTCATATTGATAACCCAATTATGAACTAAAATTAAAATAAAAAAACCTTTATATTGCGAACTCATTTCTACACTTTACCCGGCTTGATTGGCGTCAGACAGCGATGGAAAGAACTTTTTCTAAAAGAAAATATTGTAACAAATTCTGGAGCCAATTCCAATTGCAACTGATGATTAGTTTTCAAGTATTAAAAGTATGATTGATGTATTTTTTAAATATTTTTGGTATAAATTATTTATGTTGAAATTTAAATTAAATTGGATACATAAAAGGTAGGTAATTATGTAACTTTATTTTGTAATAATATATCGTTACCACCACGCCAAAAACACGAATCTGCTATTCTTATACATAGCAGATTCGTGTTTTTGGCGTGGTGGTAACTATATTATACCATTAAAATATACTTTGTAAAAGAAAAAAAGATTAAAAATACTATACTTAATACTATACCATTTTTAGATGATTTTAGATTTTACGCAAACACATTTAAAAAATATTGAGTACCCCTTACGGGTTAGTTAAAATTAGCCTTGACTGTGATAAAGATTTTGACAAAAAGAAATAAAATACATATACATAGAAATGCAAAATTATTTTGTTTTGGGATATTAATAATCTAATTAGAAGGAAAGAAAGAAATGAACTTAAGTTTGAATATAAATTAGATTACTATTTTTAAGTACGATCCTACATAAAAATATAAACGTAGTTTTTCTCACTCTGTTATGAAGAATGAAATAACAAAGGACTGTTTTAGTTTTCAAATTACTCCAATTTACAACGGAAATTTCTCAACATAACTTTTTCAGCGGTGTGTGCTTTTACCTTTTTGCTCCAAGTAATTAAGTAACGCATCAGTGTGTACAAATGCGTCACCAAATCATAACTTTTAATGATTTAAAGGTTTACCCTAACCACGTTCGTGCTCTCATTGTGGTTCAAAATGAAAAGGTTTGTCCCCCTGTAAAAAGCGGCATTGTAATAGCATGAACTCTGAAGCAACATAATCTTAGAAACTATGTAGCTATAGAAAACTTGGAATGTAAGTACTTATTTGTTAACAAGTTATTCCACTTCGTGTTGTTTAATCGAAAATGTCACCGTTAGTTTGTCTTAGAGATTTATAAAAAAGCTGGGATTTTAAGTCCGGATTCCCAATCATTAACAAAACAGTTTTGCCATACTTTAAAATAAAGTTATTTTCAGAAATTTATCTACCCAGTTGAATTTGAATATTGCAATCGGACAACTAGCGCTGAGAAAAAAAGTGATTCTACGAGTGAATATGTTGTTTTTGTATCTTAGATTTTAACCCCGTTGTTGTTAAGGCATTTGATAAAACATCGAATGTTTTGATGAAATTTTCAAGTATGTAGTTAAAATAATTATGTTATTCTACCTCCATGAATAGGTTAAGATATACTGCAATTTTATATTTAATTACAAATACTCTGCAAATGCTCACAACACGTTTAAAAACACTTTTTGCGCCCTCAAATTATACCAACACTTTAGTAGTGTTGTTGGCTAGAAACTTTTAACATTTTTTCTGTTGTGATAGTGTTAGGAATATGTTTGAAAAAATGTTCCTATCCAGAAATGTGTTCTAAAAAATGGTGCTGTAAAGTGTTGCTGCTAAAAAATAAAGAGGCAGAAAATGTGTTTTTATAGTGTTTCGATCTAAATTTAAGACAACATTCAGATTTTAAACATTATATATTTTAAGAATAGAAGCCCAGTGGTGAAGTAGTAGTGCACCCCGCTGCCACACCACAGACTCTAGTTCTGTTCCCGGTTTGGGCAAAACATACCTCCGGGGTCGATAAAATGAGGACCAAGTGAACTTGGGGAAACAAGGGACTTTGCCTTAGTAGAGCTTAGATGATTGTAATTTTCAGTCACACGTTATGTAACAGTTCTGCTTATGGCCTTACCCAGTGAGGCTGGTTACCCTTGCAAATTCAACCGAAGTGTGGTATTTTAGCATTCAAAACTGTTCGCTTCCTACCTATGCTTTCTACCGCATAAGAGCATTGAACTGGAAGTTATAAAAGTGACAGCTATATAAATTCTGAAAGGGTATGAATTCCTGAATGCTGAAAAACTCACACACAAAGAATTATTATACTTTTCTCTTCCATGGATCTTTGCGCGGTTAACTTCCCTTTTTGACACCCAGTTTCAAGACCGTTTCACTATTAGAGGGATTTATGAAGTCGTAAGTGTCAAACAATTCAAAAAGATATTTATGGGTTCTTAACTCACGTTGTACTTTATAATGTTTTGAAAATAAGGCAGATATTGAATTACAGTTAAAAACTGGTATTTCTCTATATTGAAACCTTCGGGAGATATGAACTAATGAAAATTTCTCTTATAAAGAAAAGTTATAAAACAAGTAATAAGTTCTTAACATTTTGCATCAAAATCAAGTATATAAGCATTTTTTAGACATCAATGTCATCTTTAGATTGAAAAACTAGTAGGTATATTGTGATAGAAATAAAGATATTTTGTGTGATGGGAAAACGTTTTCTTATGTATTTAAGGGACCATTCACAAATTACATCACTTGTTATAAAACTATATTTCAACGTCAAATAAACTTTAAATTATGCAAGATACATTATTTTACCATATTTTTGTAAATAAATGAAGACCTTTCTAAAAAAACTTAAAGGTAATTAAAAAAATTACAATTGTAGAAACAAAAGTAATAAATACATCTAAATATTTTTTAAGAATAGGTACAAATGGAAGAATTGAACTTTATTTAAAATAAGACATGTGCACGTGCAGCGTACAACTTTACCTATCATTGAACTCTCAGAGTAAATATGTAAGGCCACTGAACCCAGAATGTTCCGAGCCCCTTGTTTTCACCCCTCATTGAAAACCGACCTCACAATAAACCAAAGCTTTGCGCCTTTAGAGAAGTTCTTAGAAGAATCAAGGAAAAGATAAGCCCAGAAGTTTTTCATTGTGCCTGTGCTTCTTTGTCTATTTTGCATATTTTTTATTTTTATATTACTTAATTTTTTACATTCTAATTTATTAAGTTACATTTCTATTCTAATATTACTTCCTTTCTATTTATAAAGTTTCATAAAACATGCGTTTTGTGATAACTTCGTGAAAGGTGAAAAATTGTGCCAACTTCAAATAAGTATTAATATTGCTTAAAAAATCCTTCCATGAAAAAAAGAATAGTCTGTAGAAAACAATTGTTTTCTACTGGCTTTTGTATATAGCGTTTCACTGTTTTTGTTTGAACGTTTTGTTGCTGAAAAAAATTATAGTTCAATATATGTTTTTTTTCTTTTATTGAAATTTCAACAACATATTTTCCAAGGTTCACTTCAAATTATTACCTTCTTTATCCTTTAAAATTTTAAAACATAGGTTCCCGAACGTTTTGGGACCATAGCCCCCTTTTCAAGAAGAAAATTTTCTACCTCCCCTTACAAATTTTTGCTCCTAATTTGCTTGTGGTGTGGTGATGATTATGAGGTGAGGAATCAAACGGTTAAAATATAAACAAATTTATTTGGACAAAACTAAAGTTGGGTTGCGCTACATGCTTACATTTCATAGAATTTTTATACCAACGTTTTGTTATGAAAATACTTTAATTTATAGAGCATTCGCACATGACGTCACTTGGAGGACAAAATCAACGTTGCTAAGGCTGTTGTTATTGGCGGGACATAGAAGTATCCAATAGCAGCATTCGCACATGATGTCACTGGAGGAATAAAACAACGTTGCTAGCTAAGGCCGTTGTTAGGCAGAGTCATGTGATTGAAAATACTCTATAACCAAATGTAGTAAAACTTTGTAAAGCTAGTGTATTGACAATATTCAAAAGTTTAGTTTTCTATATGCACCTTAAAATTTAATTTGAAATAATTCAGATAATAATTCGACTCTACCTTTTGATAAAATTTGATTCATAAGTAATTCTTTACCTAAATTTGAATATATAGTATTGAAACCTCGTGGGTGATACCCAGGCCGTATATCCCCTTTGCTACCACCAAAGGATATTTGTTATTCCTATCTGAAAATTCCTGTTTTAATCTTAAAAATTACTTAAATTATTGATCTATGAAACCATATGTAAAGGGAGGTCTGGAGGTCCTCCACCAGGAAATTTTTTTACGGGGAATGTTTTTTATGCATTTAAATGACATTAAATACTTAATTACATTAAATACTTAAATGACAGTACTGCCCACTTAGATAACCACTGCTTTAAAAGGTAAAAGTTTTTGTTTAGCTTTTAAACAATCTATCAATAGGTAGGATTAGATTCAGCTTTGATTTAGATTTTCAACTGTGGCAACTCTTAAAATACGTTCATGCGAAAATTGCCAAAAAAGAAGACCGATTTGGTGTAGTGGTATAAAATGATATGATATGCATATCATGTTTATGGTAATCGGATTAACCTTTCTACTCAAGTGCAACTTTCCAAGATCACCCAACAATACACGCTCTGAATCTGAACTCTATACTGTTCGGTAAGTCTGGAACCTCTTTTTTTTTGTCGAAAGTACCTCATTGACCAACATATGAGACCATCCCTCTTGCCCAAAACCGATTCGCCCTCACGAGATGGCCAGTTTTTTTTGGAATGTGACATCCAGCCCAGAAAAATTCTCGGCTTCGGAACACGCGATGGCAACTGTGTCACTGTCAAACACCACAAAATTGAAATAAAAAAAATGCCCTCTTCCAACGTTCAATTGGCACCCATAAACTTACGGCGTTCTCTTTATGCGATTGTTCCACTTTGCCGGGCATCGATGACACCATCGGAGTCCGCTCCAATCGGAACAGCATAAAAGACCCGCTTTACAAAAAGTAATAATAACGCCGAAATCTTCCTTTTTATGTTCGGAAAACGAAGAGAGATGTGCATGTGATTTAGGTCCTGAATGTTTCCTACTTATTGGACGGGTCGAAATAATAATCAGGAAGCTATGTTTCCGCCTGAATCGTTCAGGAGAATGGGAGTTCCGAGTCCGTTCCGTTTTTTTTTCCACTGTCGCGTTTGTTAAATGGAATTCATTACGAACAGTTACTAGTTTATTGTTGTAAAAGTATATTCTACTTGTGTGGTCAGTGATGTGTGATTAAAAGTTAGTTAAATATGTTATCAGTTACACCATATTCTTTCGTTAACCCTTTATATACAAAGCCGTGAAAAAATCATGTTGGGAACTTTTTATATTTTTGCAAAGTGTGCTACTCAGACGAGGTTTTCTGAGTGGTCTGAGTGAGCATTATAAATCGGTATCCCATTTTCGTTTCCCCTTTGATTTGGAAAATCTTAAGATCAATTCTATTGTTACGAAATAATCCCATTTAATAGTCAATATTGTTTTCAGTAGTAAAGTTTTCTACTGCGTTCCACCAAAATCGGCGTGTTTATAAGATTATAAGTTTAAAAAATGTAGACTACTTTATGTTACTAAACTCCTTTGGCCCTTTTTTATATAGAAAATATCGGTACAAATTATTGTTTCAAAGTTTCATTTCCTTTAGAAAAGAGATTATATAGAGTGTTTTCAGGTGACGTCACGACCAGCTAATTTCTTTTAACTGTTAACCTCCTTTGTAGGGCTTTTAACTGTTGCTAAGGCGGTTGCTAGGTAACGAGGTATATGTTGCTAAGGCGGTTTTTAAGTATAGGGTCACGTGATTGCAAATACTCCAATAGAAGAATTACGAGGCCAGTCATTTTCTGTAACTGTTAACCTCTGTACGGCAAAAAACTGTAACATTTCTGTTGCTAAGGCCGTTGTTAGGTCCGAGCCATGTGATTGAAAATGCTCTATAGTTACCACCAATGTCAAAACAGACAATATATTTCCTAGTTTCTAGGAAAACGCATTCAAAGTTTGGCAAATAGGCATTTCTATACTGATACGTGCAGCGATTACGAATTTCTTTAGTTTTTTCAACAATTTAGCTATTGGAAATTACGATTGGTGGCTCTGGCATGGTATGCAGTGCATCAGCAACACCCAGAGGTACCCCAAAATAGTACTTAAAAGTAAAAACGAAAAAGAAGATAAGCGTTTTTGAGCTTGGTGGTACTGGTAACGGTATCATCACACTTTCTAAAAATGAAAATTATTAAATCATTATTTTGCAATAAGAATTATCAATATTAAATCAACACCCTCTATATACAAAGCCTGACAACTACGTCACTATGACGTCAAAGGTGGCGGAAAATTGCTAAATTTCCCATGTTAAGTCTATGGAGCATAAAAACTTACTTTCTTAACTCTTCGCGTTATGTATGCCTTCAAGGCTGATAATTCTGTTCTGGAAACTCAAAATCTTTCGTTTAGAATCAAAATTTTGTCCCTTTTGTACAGTTTTTTTGTATTTTCATTCAGTTTTTTAGCCTTAGGACTAACATGGCTTTTAGTTCAGTTTGCAAATAATGAATGCATGTCATGTAGGTTTTTCTCACAATATTAAGTTTATCTAGAAAATTAAAAAAAAATTCACTAATAAAATAAAAAGTAAAATGTATTAAAAATTAAAACAAATCATTGAATTTTCGAATTCTTACAAAACAGTAAACAATTTATTTAATTACACTAAATTCTTTAATTTATTATAAGATTAAACTGATGAGAATCAAGCATTATATTTATTGTTGCGGGAAATGCACTAGTAGCACTAAGTTCTAGTTAATACTTCTGATTTGTATTTTTACATTTCTCTCAGATGGCATCATGTTTTTGTTTGTTGTTCCATCATGTTTGTTGTTTGATACTTTATGCTTATTTTAGATTTCTACTTATTAAACTGTGGTTTAAATAGCGATAGCCATTAAAAATTAATATCACGGCGTTTGTTTTTACATCGCTACATTAATGTTAATAACAAAAACACGAATATTCCTTGTTCAGTGTTACATATAAATCATGGCGTCGTTTTGCTTGTGACGTCAAAGGTGGCGGAAAGTGTGACGTCACCCGTCCGAGTTGTGAGGCCATTATATAGAGGGTCTTGATTAAATACTACATTAATTAAAATATAGACGTTGGATACAGTATTTTGAGTAGTTTCAAATTTAATTATTTAAATTACATCAATATCATTTACATAACACTAAATTTTAAATTCAACGCTTGTAGGATTGTTTCCATTTTTATAATAGAGGTTGGTAATATTTAAAAAGAGTTGTTTTCTGCATAAAAAGATTTGTGGTTATTGGATATTCCTTAATATTTGTCTGGTTTTTACTACGTACTTATTTTCTAATCTCTTTTAAAAGTAATTTTAAACTAAGTTTTCTATAATTTTAGAAATATAATAGTAGAGCATTTTCAATCACATGACTCTGCCTAACAATGGCCTTAGCAACGTTGTTTTATTCTTCCAGTGACATCATGTGCGAATGCTGCTATGGACTCTAACCGTCTGACGTCACACGGAACCAACACGTGACCTACTGAGCTTGCGATTGGTTACCACAGATACTACACTAGTAGATCTACTAGTGTAGTATCTGTGGTAACCAATGGACTCTAACCGCCTATCTGGTTCGAGACTTCACGGAACCAACACGTGACCTAAAACTGAGCTTGCAATTGGTTACCACAGATACTACACTAGTAGATTTACTAGTGTAGTATCTGTGGTAACCAATCGCAAGCTCAGTAGGTCACGTGTTGGTTCCGTGTGACGTCAGACGGTTAGAGTCCATTGCAAGCTCAGTTTTAGGTCACGTGTTGGTTCCGTGAAGTCTCGAACCAGATAGGCGGTTAGAGTCCATTGGATACTTCTATGTCCCGCCCCTAACAACAGCCTTAGCAACGTTGATTTTGTCCTCCAAGTGACGTCATGTGCGAATGCTCTATGGTTTTTGCTTGTAATTTTTCTCATATTTACTAAGAAACATTGATTAATTTATACTCTAAATCGGTTATTTAACTTTTTTAAGAAAAGCTATCTTTTAATAGGAGGATGTCTAAAAATAAGTGTCCACCGCCTTTAACTTTCGAACGCCTATAGGTATAGTAAAAAAGTGGTGTCTAGGTGTAGTACAACAGTGACTGCCCTATAGAGCATTTTCAATCACATGACTCGGACCTTAGCAACGTTGTTGCCTGTCCTCCACGCCTATCCACGTCTCAAGTGTGACGTCATGTGCGAATGCTTCTATTGGAGAATTTGCGATCACAAGACTCCGCCCCTAACAACCTCTGTAGCAACGGGTGAACAACAGCCTTAGCAACGTTGTTGCCTGTCCTCCACGCCTATCCACGTCGTCAAGTGCGAATGTTCTATTCCATGAGGCCGCTTTCAACGCCCCCTAACGGAATGGTCAGAAGTTAGCGTTCCAATCTCGAAAACTATTTAAGGTATGTCAAAAAAATCAAGCACAAAATTGTAGAGTACCAAAGATTTATTATAGACACCTTATGCACAAAATACCAAGAATAAAACTCTTTAAACGCACGTTTTTTTCAATTGTGATTTTGAACACTCAACCCACTTGATTCCACTCATGGTTTGAAAAGTTAAAACAACAAAATATTTTTGTCTTTTGAGAGACAGACACCTTCCCCTATAAACATTACCCATAACATACACACCAACAATGTGGGTTATTTCAAGTAAAAATGCATAGTCTGGGGGGGGGGTTACCCCAAGAAAGATTTTTCAAATTTGCCTCTGAAAAAGTAGTGTTTCAGCTCCATTTTGAAACGCTTTGAATTACATCCAAAGAAAACAACTCCTTGTAAACCACAGAATTTTCTAGGAAAGTTATAAATGGAGCATTTTCAATCACATGACTCGGATCTAACAACGGCCTTAGCAACAGAAATGTTACAGTTTCTTGCCCTACAGAGGTTAATAGTTACAGAAAATCACTGGCCGTGGAATTCTTCCATTGGAGCATTTGCAATCACGTGACCCCCTACTTGAAAACCGCCTTAGCAACAGATAAACAACGGCCTTAGAAACAGTTAAAAGCCCTACAGAACTTACACAGTTAACAGAAGATAACCGGTTGTGACGTCACCTGAAAACACTCTATAGCTGTCAAAATTTTCTGGGGGTCCTCCCTGAGAAAAATATTTGAAACTAACCCCTTTAATGACAGATTTACAGCCAGGGCCGACGAGAGCCAAGTCGGGCCCCGGGTACAAGGTTGAGAAGCGGGCCCCCAATGACATATTCTCATTTCGAGGTATGGGGCGAAATTTTCTGAAGTTACCTCCACCCATGCATTCAAAGGCTAATGTAATTCTTAGAATATTTCTAGGCAAGATCTGAATTTCACTCAACTTAAAAATATCGTTTTCTTGATAGTACGATGAGTAACAAGTAATAAAGGGGGTCTGGGGGTCTTCCCCCAGAAAATTTTTGAAAATATGCCCCTAGAAAACTGGAAATTTACTCATTTTTGGACTTTTATGTGAACAAATTAATTTCCAAAATGATATCCGTCTTAGTACTCAATATGAAAAGCTTTGGGTACCGGGCCCCCTACCGGCCCGGGCCCTGGGGAATCGTACCCCCTCGCCCCTCCCCTCTCATCAGGCCTGTTTACAGCATCGCGTCAAAAGCGGTTTGCCGCAAAAGCGACAATTTTTTTTTTTCAAAAGAACCAATAGAAAGCCTCGAGAACAATCGCTTTCTTCTTTTGACGCGGTGGTGTAAATCCCCCCAAAAACTATCTATTTTGAAACCTCTTTGGAGAACACCCAAAGTAATATACCCAAAGGGAACCGCTTCTTGTAAGCGGCAGAATTTATTTTGGAGGGGTGTGGGGTTTCCCTCCCAGAATTTTTTCTGAAATTTTACTCTTTAAAGTAGTGTTTACTCCTTCTGACGACCTTTGGCCTTTGGGGTTATACCCGAAAATGAGCTCCATGTAAATTCTGTAATTTACAAGGGAAAAACAGTCCAAAACTTGATATAAAAGTTTCGGGAGAGGGTTAAAACCAACCCTACTCCCTCTTGGATACGGCAGTACACACGAATATACTTTGCTAATGACGTAAGACCTTAGTTGCATGGCTTTGATATAGAGGGCCATAATGTGATACGCTAGGACGCTAGGTGATCGTTTTGCCTTCTTCTGTTTTATATGGGCGTGTGGGGGTTTTTCCTCTTTGTCACTGTGACTGTGCGGAGTAGCATATTTATTTTACAAACACGGAAATAAATAAAATATAGGTAGGCACCTTGGCTGGCACCCATCCTCTTCAAGCAAATTTAAACCTATACTTATTTTCAAAGTGAGTATATATCTTTAGAAATTAAATGTTTCGCAAGTTTTTGTATGTGAGGATTATCGTTTTGCCCATTCCCAACGAGATTGTATTTGAACGGAATGTGCTTATCAGATGACGTAATTCATATTGATTTTTTATTAATTTTTTAATGAATTGTGAAATATATTCTGATGGATATAAACTTTTGGTGCTATTTTACAACTGGGTACCACTATTGTTGGCCCATTATAATCCACTATCCAGTATAACAAACAATAAAAAAGAAGTGGCACCCGGTTGTATAATGAAACCAAGTTTTTCTATTCTGTTTTACCATCTGCTATGTGTACCCAATTGACACATATCTTATAACATAAAACTAAGATGTTTATATATAAAACACTAAAATCAAGTTTTCTACAGAAGTCACTTTTGGAGAATCTTTTGAAAGTGGTAGTACGATGTCAACAAACATGCATATATCTAAATTCTCGCCAAGCTGAAAACCAGTGTGAAATCAGTGTGTTTGGGAAAATTGCATGGCGTGATGGAAAGCTATTGGAGGTCGCCAAACTTGGCGTAACCTCGTATAGAGTAGTTGAGCCAGAAGTGACTTAGTGCCTTTCTCTTGCAAGCTGATGATGTATATATAGTAAATACTGTTTTGGTCATTTTATTATTTGTTAAAATTATAAAAGCAATTTAAAGAACCAACTCATTATAACCTAAGTGGTTCAATTCCATTAACAGTCCCACTAAATGCAACCAGGCTCTTTTAGACATCTAAAAGTAGCTAAATAATTTCAAATTTATGGATTAAAATATTTATTTAGATCAATACTATTCAGTTTATCAATAAAAATAATAAAAATTTGTTGATATTTGGAGTTCTAAAGAGCTTGGCGATATTAAGCAGGACCGTTAATGGAGTTGAACCACCAATTATTATTGTGTGACAGTAAAAATTGTAAAATACTACATATGATTGTATACTACCTACATATGTATCTACTACATATGAATGTATAAGAGGGGCTATGCAGTATCAATAAATATGCTCAGATTTCAGCAAAGTTTTGATTTCTCTTAAGCTAATTGGTTAAAACAGCTCTCTATCAATTCAAAATGTACCTTGGCAGATCTTTAACAAAATTATTTAATCATTTACATAATTTTATAAATAACAAGACTAGATTTTTGATGTTTGTATTCATAATTGTTAAATTAAAAAACATATTTTTGGTACTTCCGTATTATCCAGTTAATTATCCCACTGAAAATGATTGTGCTTAGCCAAAGCCCATTAACTGTGCTGCTGAAACTGACAGTCAACAGGATAATACGTTTTTTCCTTTTCCCAGAAAAATGTTTTCTGGAAGATTTTCCTTTGTGTGTGTGTCTTATCTATATTCACTGTTTATTGGTAGGTACATAGTTTATGTAATCATCTTCTTCTTCTTCTAACCCTTTGTGAGCCTTAGCTTGTCGCACAATTCCGTTCCAGGCAGCTTGGGATCTGGCCTTTCTTTTCCAGTTCTGTACTTTTAGAATCTTAATATCTTCCAGGACATCATCCCTCCATCTTTTTCTTGGGCAACCTCTTGGTCTTGTTCCAATGGGTGTCCAATTTAGCATTCTTTTTATTCCTCTATCATCATCCATTCTTTCTATGTGTCCCTGCCATGATAGGCGTTGAGATTTTATAAATCTAATTACATTTTTACCTCTAACGATTTTCTCCAATTCAAGATGTGTTCGAATTCTTCATTGACCATTTACCTGAACTGGTCCCATTATCTTTCTTATTATTTTTCGCTCGAAAATAAGTAAATTATTTACATCTTTATTGGTCATGGTCCACGTCTCACTTCCATAATGTTACAACAGGTCTGATAATCGTTTTATACTGTCTCATTTTATTTAATCATGGTTCTTAAAAATACAATGTATGGGTTTGCTCTTAACCAGCCTCCATTTAACTGCATCTCTTATTGAACTGACTAATTTTATTTAAGTTTAGTACATTATAATCTCAATGGATCAAAGTTGAAAGGACAGGTAAATAATTATGATATGAAGAGGTTTCAACATTAATAACTAGAAAAGCCCCCAAAAGTTAGAAAATTACATATACCCATAAGAAGGCCTGATATAGTAAAACGTCAGTACTTTGCGTAGTATTACCCTGTCAACCATTCAGTAAACATTAGATTCAGCGTCACAGTTGTCAGACTAATACTTAAGTACCAAAATATCTAAATTAAGCTCTTGATTTTATTTTTAAAACACTTAACATTTTAATTTTTTTTGTGTTTCAGAATAATTAGTTAATATGTTTCAGAATAATTTTTGTGATTTGAGAAATAGCAAAATCCTCAAAATTCTCTACAATTTCAGATTTGCAGTGGCTGATTAGGGAAAATATCTGCTGATAGGTCAGATTCTTGATAGTATAGAGCACAACAAACATTTGTGTGCCCTATACCTTTTTGAAAGTCATGTACCCATTCTTCAAGCAGTGTTTTATTTATTGTCAGATAATAAATAAAACATTGCAATGTTAACAAACAGGCTACCCCTTTTTATAATTACGGCCTATGTGGATTTTAGTCTGATTAAAAATTGGAGCAGTAGCCTTAGTTTTTATCGAAAATATCTCAAAATATTTTTAGCTTTCTTTCATTATGTTCTTTTCCATGTAAAATTTTCAATAGAAATCTGTGACATTATGGCTGCAAGATTTTTTAAAAATATTTTGTATGATTTGAAATGAAAGGAACCTTAAACATCACATCCAATACTTCACTACCAAAATGTATATTTATTTTCTAGGTCAGCACAATGGCAGAAGAACAAAAAGAAGTCCCTACCAATTCGGAAGAAGCAGATCTGAGTAAATTGCTTGACAGTTGCCTAGACGACTTCAACAAGCCTATCCCCAAACCAGTGCCTGAAACTACCAAACCTACTGAGAGTCCCAAACCCAGTGCCTCCTGGAGCGATGAATTCAAGCAGATCATGGGAAATGCTATGGGTGATGACTCTGAAATAAACGAAATTCAAAAACTGATGGAAAGCATTGTGAAAGATGGTCCACCTGTGGATGATGACACTTTTGCCCAGTCCTTTGCGGAAACCATCAAGGAACTGACTGAACAAGCGCAGAATATTCCCGAGACGTCACCAGACGATCTCTCCAATCTGCTCGGAGGATTAGGATTGGGTGCTGGTAACCCTGACCCTAACAGTTTGCCAGACTTGATGCCGATAGTGCAGAATGTAATGCAGAAACTAATGTCCAAAGAGCTGCTCTATCCCTCCCTCAAGGAGATTGTCGAGAAGTACCCTGGTTGGTTGAGCGAGAACGGTGCCAACCTCAAACCAGAGGAGCTTGAGAATTACAAACAGCAGCATGAGCTGATGAAGCAGATCTGTGTAGTTTTTGAGGAGAACACAGATTCTTCTCAAGAAGCAGAAAGGAAGCAGTTTGAACAGGTTGTGGCACTTATGCAGAAAGTTCAAAGCTTTGGTAATCCTCCAAAAGATTTAGTCGCAAATGTTGCACCTGGGACATTGGATGATTTGACCAATATGCAAATGCCTGGCATGCCAGATCAGTGTTCTATAATGTAAATATTAGTAATCAATATTTTTATGTTGTTATAAAATATTTGTTATTAACTTGTATGTTAAAGATTACTAATCCTATTGATTTCCAGTTATCCTTATGGTGGATGTTTTTACAAAAAAAATTAAGTTGTTTTCTTGGCTTCTTGTAATTTTGCCATTAAAGTATGTATTTTTATAAACTATTTTTTAATCCCAAAAACAACACTTTATTTCAAAATTGTTAAGGGGGTACTCCTCTGAAGTGATTTTTCTGGTTCAGTTAAAACAAATTTTTATATGTGAATGCTAAAAGCAATTGTGCTTGATGATTTTTTGGTACTTTCGTACTAATCCATCCATAGTATCCCATTGACAGTTCCACTCAATCTGAAGAGTATTATAAAATCTTATAGAGGTGTGTTGCTGAATGGTCAACGGGATAATATATATGCAAGATCAGATTTTTTAGCTCAATCGTTCAAAAAAGAAGGAATGATTTTCTGTGTAAAAATTTTAAATGTAAAAAAAAATAAAATGGAATAACTGTTAAAAAGTAGATTTAAAGTAGTTTATTTACACTAAGAAAAGTATACAATTATTTTGCAATTAATCTCCTTTTTTAATCCATGTAATTAGAATAGACGTGGACTGGAATGGAATAGGACTACAAGTCTTAAAACTTAGTGACAATGAGTAAAATTTAAACAACAGTCTTATTTTTACACACTAGTTAAGGCAGGGTGGTGCGAAATTTTTAATATTTTTTTTATCTTTATTTATTTATAACGAACAAATACAACAAATGTTTAGTCACCTGGGATCACACTCCATTCATCAACTTGAAATTGACCAGGAAAATTTTTCATTTTATTTGTTTGTTGTAAAACTTGTTTTTAATTATAAATTATTCATTTTCACAAAATACTGTTTTACGAATTTTTATCATGATTTTAAAGATCTGCTTTAACTTTCTTCTGCTACAAGTTACACTGATCTATGAACTCCCATAAGGATCTTTAAGATCTACTATAATAGTATATCTGATGTAAGTTTTATTAATTGGTTCAAGTACCACAAAGAGAAAACATATAGGTTAATGGAAAATACATTTCTTTAGGTAGAGTTTTTCAATATTTTAAGAGTATTAATTTTCACAAACTGATATTTTTTTTTATTAATCTGGTTTTTACAAATCAGGGATGATATTTTTCGGACTTTAGGAGGATTTTCACACTTTTTTGAAATTATGATAATTTTAGACTTTTTACTTTAAAAAAAAAATCACCTTATGAACTGAAATTTTTCACTGGGAATTTCATTTTTCTAAATTCAAGTTGGATGATCTTGACTTATGAGGCTCTTATACAGTAAATTTTCATATTTAGCCGATTTAACTAATTATTAGTTTTTCCGATTTATTCTTAATTTAAGAGATCAAATGTCGTTCATGCAGTTTTCAGAGTTTTTTTTTTTGACAATCTTATCCCTGATAAATTTAAGGTCCTATTTTTGCCTTATCAAATAAATCATTTTGCACCTAGCGAACATATTTTTTCATGTTAAAATATGTACACATTTGTAAATATAATTGGGTAATATTTGAAGCTATAATATTTAGATTTAAAGATAATGAAATTAACTTTGTTTTAGGGAATGGGTTAAAATATGTTCCGAAGTAGAACTACTATATCAAGTACTTTAATAACTATTCTACAAGATTTCAAAGTAAGGTTTTCATATTTATATTTTTTTCATCAGTTTACAAGAGAAATATAATATCTTAAAAGGATATTTTATCAACAAAAATGTGCTAAAATATTTTTAAAGCTCTTGTTAAACATCATGAGAAATGATTACTGTAATGTAAGTATGCTTATGTTTTTAGTAATAGGATAGTCAAATCCATCCTCCTGTTTCTCATTTAAATTTTTACCAAAACATTCTGATTTGACGCGATAAATTTATTGCGCCAAAATTATGTTTAATAATTTTTCTGTGGGTGAAAAATGTAAAAATTTGATGAAAACTATGGTAAGGCAAATGGAAAGTTGGAAATTCATGTAACTTTTTCAATAATTACCGATTCAAATTACACAAGAGTATAATACTAGGTGATACTAAATAATCACTGAAAAAGTTATGCCTCATCAGAACCTCGTATATCTGACCTTCAATTTACCATCTCATCAGATCATCCAACCAACCGTCTGTGTTCATTTCTGAACCGCAAACCAATGTTAGCTTTTAATTCTTTCACAACTAGAAATATAAACGAAACATTTAACACCTTTTAAATAAATTTTTGGTGTTTGAAATGTTTTATCTATTATTAGAATTGCCATTTTTTACCCAGGGGTGCAGTAAATGTTTTTACACCCAACATTTCCCCCACAATCCAAATGAAAAATTTCCCAAAATTTCATTCTTCTGTTATAGGTTTACATAAATTCTGTATTATCATAGAAAACATTTTGTAATATGCATGTCGTATTATGTCATGTTGCATCATCCTAGATGATTTTATTAATAACAACCAATCTTATACCCTTAAAACATTTTAATATTTTTTTTATTTTTTCATGGAATACTATTTAAGAAACACTCTCTTAAAATATCTCTTTTAACAAATACTTATTATAACTATTAAAAAAAAGCATGGATAATTCGAAGGCATGCAATTTCCCATGTATTTCAAGCCTATGAGTGTGAGCCCTTAGTTCTTTAAGTAAATCAATTCTCATTTCTATCCAAACATTTGCAGTTTTCTCGAATGGAATTGTAGTTTGTTTTTCTGCATACAAAGGATTACGTAGGAAAAACTGGTTCTACAGAACTTGTCGACTGGGTCAAGCATGTTTTCACTGCCTTAAGGATCTTATGAAGGCAAAACGGGTTTTACAGGTCATAACTGTTTTATGTTTTCACTGCTCTATGGCAAAATGGAGGGAAAACTGATATTACAGTACGTATTTTGGTTCTCATTCTTATTCTATGTTTTTATTGCAGTAAGGTATCTGTGTTAGGAAAACAGGTCTTACAATAATGCTGAATGAATCTTATTAACTGAATTAAAACAAAGGGAAGTACAGAGCTGACAGTGTTTAATATTTTAAAAGTATCATTATTTTTAATAAATGTTGAATTTTATATTTTTTTACCCTTATAATTTTGATTAAACTTCAGTTAAAAGTATTTGATGCATGAATTCTTTAAATTAATATCGGGAGGTGTTTGTATTCTTATTTGTATTTTCTCTATTTGTATCTCTTCTGATTCACAATTTTCGTAAGTCAAGTCAACCCTAAATTTCTTGTCTTGAAAAAAAGACTCTTCGCCATCTTCTAGGCTTCTTTTGACTCCAGACCCTTCAGCTTCCATTTTCAGAATTCCATTTTTTATTCAAATTCAGAAATAAAGGCTTTTATGGCAGCTTCTTGCGCCGTTTTAAACAAAAACTGTTGAAAACGATGAGGTATATCTCCAATCTTTGGATGCGAGCAGATTGAAAAAGGACAAAAATCTCATAAGTTAAGCCTTCTTTCGAACTCACAAACGCCGCGAGTGGATGTTCCTTATGTCATTTACTATCTATTATTGACTGGAAAACTTTTATTTTATCGTAGTTTTCAAGACACTCCGCTTAGAAGTTAGCTATATTTATAAGAAACCATCAAAGGAGAAAAAAAAACGGTGTTAACTCTCAACAAAAACTAGTAGAACTACAAATATTTCGCAAATTTTCTTCCTTTGTTTTAACACTGCATAAAGCATACAATACAAAGGTAGTTGGAGATAAGATCTTATAAAATTTAAATGAATTCACTAGGGATATTTTATTTTTGAAGAACGCTTTATTTAATCTAATCTATATCTATAAAAGCGAAATACCACTGACTGACTGGTAAGTGACAAACACTCAACACGGAATCTCCGAAACTACTGGACCCAGAGGCTTGAAATTTGACAGAGACGTTCCTCTCAGCTATGCGACGCGCACTAAGAAACGATTTTAAAATCCAACGACTCCTTCCCTGTTTTTCGGCGCTTTTTCTACTCCGTTTTTCCCATTGAAATAGCATTATGCATTGTTGAAATGCGTAAATCGCAGTAGGTTTATTTCTTTCTTGAGGTTTCGTCTGGCCTCATGTGATAAAATATAATTTCAAAAATTTCATAATTTATAACAAATTAAGACGAAAAACACAGTGTAAATTTCTTTTAAAAATTATAACAATTTTCAGGAAACATATAAATTCAAATAATTAATTTTGAAACAACATTTTCCTTTATTTGTAATTTTAATTTTTTTCTAAAATAAATATATTTATGGAAAGGCTAAAATAAATAGTTTCCATGGAAACAGAGCTGAAATTATTTCATTGTTTCATGGGGCATGGTTTACTAGACTTATACATTCACTAAATTTTTATTGTTAAGTACTAGAAAACCGTTTTTACTAAGAAGTTGGGCTATCATGATAAAAAGAAAATGAGATTTATCAAGCATTTTATTATTTTGATAAAAATGTTTTTATTTTTGGAGATGTAGGATCATACAAATAAAAAATGGATTCTTAATAATTTTTGAATATAGATTAAATTAGGTATAGTTAAATATTTTGCTTTAGCGGCGGGAGTTGTTAACTGAATTACACATCGGGATTATTTTTTGATTAAATTAATATCATTTTTAGAAAACGATAGAAATTTCATAAAATACGGTTTGTAACATCCTGTAGGAAATTATTCCCAAGGGGCTCAAAGAGGGTTGTGATTTTTACTTCCTAAGTTTTTTAAAGTGATTTATAAAAAGGTATATAAAAGATTTATAAAAGTGATTGTTCTTTTACAGCCGTAGTTAAATGCGGGAGGGGTGAGATAGGGTATATTTTCACAGTAAGGAACCGGGATGAAAAAGACGACGGGGGTGACGGGATGATAAGTGACTGCTAATCCAGAAAAAGAAAAGACATATAACTTGATAAACCTGATGATTTCAATTTGATTGTTCTTTACAGCGAAGGTAACAGCCTAATTTAAATGCGGGACGGGATGAGTTAGGGTGTATTTTCACAGTTAGGAACTGGGATGAAAAAGACGACGGGGACGACGGGATGATAAGTGACTGCTAATCCAGAAAAAGAAAAGACATAACTTGAAAAACCTTTAAAAATACTTATGAATTAACTCAACCCGTGCAAGGCCGGGTAAGTCAGCTAGTATTTACTAAAGGGGCCCACAGACGAGCAACTTGGTCGTCAACCCGGTTGTCAACCAGGTTGATGCTTTTCCCACAGACGGCCAACCTGGTCGTCAACCAGAATGTAAACAATGAAGAAAAAATTAATCAGATTGTAACAAATTAATTTATTTTGGTACTTTAAATGCAAAATTATATTTTATTTAATTATTCTCTCATGCTAGAATTATATTATTTTAATTTTTAATGCTTAGTTTCTTTTATTTTCCTAATAACATGTTCCGATTAAGCTCCGCCCATCAAGTTGACGATCAGATCATCAACCTGAAATTCAATCATCAACTTCCCCACAGACGGCCAACTTGGTTGCAAACTTCGCAAATTGACAACCCGGTTGACGACCAAGTTGCTCGTCTGTGGGCCCCTTAAAACAGCTAATTTAGTACTACTCCTCTAAAATTAGCAGTTTTGAACTCCCCAAGATTAGAAATACCATCAAAATTAATTAGCTATTGCACTAATGACAACAATTACACAATTTGTCGATATTTAAATATAATGGCAGCTGTTAAAGGGATGAATAAGCAATTGTAAAGTTAATTCTTCAGGTGGTAGTTCTTAATGTTAAAATTTATGTAATGAAAGCCAACCTGTTGACTACTAGGTCATAAAACTACGTGATCTGCACTACTTTTTTTACGATGCAGAGCATTCGTCAATGGGTTGAACTTCAGTTAAAATTAAGCTTCTCTTTTAATTACAAACTTACTTGGAAATTATCTAAATTCCAAAAACACTCTTAATAAAGCCCTAAATAATCTATTTTTATAATTGATAAATCATAAACCATTTCGTAGCAGTTTTATCACAGGTATTCGTTGCGAGTGCAATTGATGCAATATTGAGTGCAATGATGCTAAAACTTGGAAATGTATAGATGTAACCCCAATGTAAAACTAAACATAAGAAAAATATTTCCAAAAACAGCAACTAAGTACTCTCCTACACCAAATATCTAGAAATATACACCTTCGTTAATTGAATGATATAGCATTCATTGCAGAAGGTAGATAAATATTTAAATAGTCCTTCGAAGAGAATTACGTTTAAGAATCCTCTTTTGTTTGCAATTTCGAATTGTCTTTGGTTTGACTACCCTAAGGCCCAGTTTACACTATAAACGGTTAGCTTACCAGCCAATGTTTCCAAAAAGCTCTAAAATTTTTATTAGCCAATAAATTTCATACTATTATAGATATTTTATCAATCATGATTTCTTTCTCTATTTGGAATTCATATGGATTTATTTTTTAGTATTTTGGTACTAGAGATTTTGGAACACCAATTGGTATCGTGTAAATAGTGATGAAGTTTGTAAGATGAATTTAGAATCTTCTTTTTTCAATTCCAAAGGTCAAATCCTTAGGCTTGAAAATCAGCATCACATATTTGCCATAGTATTAGCTGTAATTTGTATTGCTACTTGTAAAACCTGTAAACCTTTTTTTTTTTTGAAAATGTAGATTAGGCCAGCTTTAGAAATTGAGAAAAAAAAAACACTGGTCCTGCGGACCAGTGCTTTGCCAATCTTACTGGTCCGCAACAAAAATCACTGGTCCGACAAATTAAAAAGGACCGGTTTAAATTTTATTATTAAATAACTATTGCATTGAATGTGTGTACCAAATAGTAATGTTAAAAATTAATACATATTCAAATTCAATAATATTTTTTCTCTTTCGCCGGGAGCTCCCATATCGCCACATTTCGGGTTCTGTCAAAAATGTGTACTTGCTTCACCAAATGCAATCATCAAACTCACTTTTTTTACCGTTAGAACTGGAGGGTGTGATATTTTTTCGCCAGAAACACACTTGTCCGGCGGACTAGTGAATTTCTGATTCGTTTTTTAGTTGTCCCGGACCAGCAAAACACCCCAATTTCGAACGCTGGATTAGGCTGATATATAAATGTCTATATATATATATCATAAAATTATTTAGCAAAATTTCCCTATGAAATTATAATAAAGATGGCGAGTAAGGGGTATGATAAATTGTGACACTTTGGAACAAATGGCTAGGTACAAAAGGGAGATAAAAAGTGATTTCATTAATAAACGTTTTCTTAGTTCCTTTTATTTATTTTAATGTAGTCGTTAATATTTCTTTAGTGGTTGACGTATCATGTACTCCAATAAATAGCCTTAGCCACCTGTACGAAAAGTTCAAATGGATGAATTTCCCTAAATGTATAAAAGTAGTATTTAAATTGCTAAATTTTCAATGTTTTTGATATAACTATAATTTTATTGGTTGATTTGCCAATTTGTGGTATTTTTAATCTTTGACTTCATAATAGCTTGGGGATATTTAACGGAACAGATATTGGAATTGAACCTACTTTTCTTGTACTAAGAACACATATTTTTCTCGAGGATAGAGTTGCCCCTTAATTTGTGGCAAATCGATTTCTAAAAAATTTAGTTCAAAATTACCCGATAATCTAACTAAAAAGAGAAATCCTGTGCATATTTTATATAGTACTTTTCCGTCAACAGTTCCGTAAAGTTAGAAATAGTATATTGGCAAAATATCGAACTTTAACCGATTTAACATATTGTCATTTTGGTGACAATAACTTTTTTCTGCATTTAAATCTTAAGCATCCAAATATTTTGGTGATGTTTTACGGTATGCATAAAAGAATAGTATACCTTATATGAAATCAGGGGATCATTACATGGCTGCGAAGAATTAACTAGATTTATTATTTTTGAGGAATACAAAATATACTAGAAGCTGGCAAAAATTGCTACAATATTGTATCGACCAAAAATGTTTAATTAGAAAATCTGCTGGCTCTTGCTGAAATATATAATCATTAATCTTGAAAGAATAGGTAAAAACAATAATAGATCATTCCAAAGGTTTCTGTGATTCTTTGTTTGTAAGTGCTTCTTTCCCGTGTAAAGAAACCGATCCCGTACCTGCCGACTACTTCTTTTTGAGAACTTTACTCACCAGACTTTTTATTTTCTTAGAGGGCTTCGAATTTTTTCGTTTAGGATTAGAAACTTTAGAACTTTTGCTGGCTTGTGACTTCTTAGGTTTTGAAGGAGTTTCTTTCTCAGCCTTTGATTTTGCAGTAGATTTAGCAGCGAGTTTTGGCTGTTTCTTTGGTTTAGAATTTAATAGTGAGTTTCTTTTCTGGTTTTCACTTGTATTGGGAAGCTTTACACCGCTCATTGGATCTGATTGGGTATATTGCCTTAATCCCCTCTGAAAATCTGCAACGGCCTTTTCTCCTCTTATCATGGCATGACGTCGTAATTCTTCGGCTAAAATGTCTTCAGCGACTATCTTAAGTTCATTATCGTCCATCACTCTAGTTCTGTGTCTAAAGCACCAGTCTCCAGCATCTGACGCGAAAAGGTTCAAGAATTCCATTAGCAAATGCTCCAGATACTCCGACGTTTCTTGGTCCAAACTAATAGGTTCGAAAAATTCCTTTTCCAGAAAAAGTTCGAGGCCACTTCTGAATGACTCTCCTTTTATAGGAGGTTCTCTTTCTGAACTGTCTATTTTAAACGGTAACAAACCATTCATGAAGAGCGTCACGCTTTTGATCCCTTCGCTGATAGCTGATTGATGAAGGTTTGGTCCTGAGCACTCAGCTAAAATATCCTTGATATACTTCGGTTCTATCTCCGTGTTAGGATATTTTTCAGATAGTTGGAAAGCCATGGTCTTCGAAAAAAAATACAAGCAAGAACTTAAAAATCCAAGAGCATCCTTTTCGATCTTTAGAGGAGAATGAGTGAGGTCGTGAAGTTTTAAAATACCTGCTGCGAACACGGTTGTAGGAGGATCTACGTAATTTTCAAAACCTTCCACTTTTTCTCTTTTGGCAGGCCGGTTTTTAACCGTCTTTGATTTTTTAGACGTTTTTAATGCTTTTGACGGGATTTGTTTTTTGGGTACTTTTGATTTGACATTCTTCTTAGTCTTTTTTGGAAGGACTGACTTTCTGGGCTTTTTAGAACCAGTTGACACACTCGCTTTTCGCTTTTTGGCTGCAGTTGCTTTGACAGATATCTGTGAATCACTGGTACTTTTAATCTCCTTTACCTTGGCTGACTTTTTGACTTCCTTCTCAACATCTTTAATGTCATCGTATTCTTTAGAGCCCATTTCAAACAAAGCCAACTGCCTGTGAGCTTCAGCTAAAGCTAGTTTTTTCAGGCTCTTTGGGAGTTTCTTTTCCACAGCGTTTTGAGCAGCATTTAAGAGCGGCATATTTTTATAAGCCAACATTTCCTTGATGAATTCATTGTTGAATCCCTTCAATAACTTGGAAATGACCGATATTGCTGACGGTTCCACATCAACCTTCGGAAAATAGTTTTTGATGAAATCTCGTAAGGCGATTTCAAACTCTACCGACATGTTTTTTTTCTGAATATTTTTTATGGAACAGAATATGTAAATTTTGATAACATTTATTGATGGACTAAAATCATTTGTAATTTTGTTATTTTATGTGCGAGACACTGTTTTTTCTCTAATAATGACTGGCATTACCGAACCTGGTTAACTTTTTAAATAATTGATGTCATTACTCACTAGATTTAATGAATGGACTCTAACCGTCTGACGTCACACGGAACCAACACGTGACCTACTGAGCTTGCGATTGGTTACCACAGATACTACACTAGTAGATCTACTAGTGTAGTATCTGTGGTAACCAATCGCAAGCTCAGTTGTAGGTCACGTGTTGGTTCCGTGAAGTCTCGAACCAGATAGGCGGTTAGAGTCCATAGAGCATTTTCAATCACATGACTCTGCCTAACAACGGCCTTAGCAACGTTGTTTTATTCCTCCAGTGACATCATGTGCGAATGCTGCTATTGGATACTTCTATGTCCCGCCCCTAACAACAGCCTTAGCAACGTTGATTTTGTCCTCCAAGTGACGTCATGTGCGAATGCTCTATTGGAAAGAATTTAAAAAAAAAATTAGTTAAAAGGTTTTTACATGTTATGCTGTTTTCAATGTTAAAATTTTAAAGCTTTAAAATTGCTAAATTTCTTTAAAAAATTAAAATGTCTTTCTCTTTTCAAAATAAAGTATGATAATTAAAATTTAGCAATGTTAAAAAATTAAATTCAATCAAATTTATAATTACTTCATTTTCCTGAAAACGGTGGGACAGTAGTAAGACACTTTTAATCACCGTTTTAATGTTTATTGAAAAATTTTTAAGTAATTTATTGAAATTTTATATCAAATTTGCGTTTTAATTTAAGTTATGGTGAATAATGTAAAAGATTAAGTTTTTTATATTCACTCTATCTGATATGCCCGGCCTTGCACGGGTGGAGACGGAGATTTTTTCTTTGAAACTATTTATGTATTTCCTACCTTATTTTGATGAGTGAAAGGTGTCGAATCAAGCATTAAATTCTGAACGGTTTTTGAATATACCACATGATTCCCATAAAAACAACAAAATATTAGAAAAATATTCCTCCAAAAATCACTTAAAAATGCTCAATTAAAGCCCTTAATTAATAACATCTTCAGGATTTAGTTATATATTTGGAAAAATTAATAAATAAAACATATTATTGCAATGAGGGATTTGCACGTTTTTTTGTTTTAATTTTATTATGATAGAGGATGAAAATCCATGAAAAATGACGTAAAAATTATTGAAATCGGAAAACTATTCCGCAAGATATTAATTTTTAAAATTTCGTTTCCTGTATTGGCGGGAAAAACAGTAATTTCCTTATGGCTGCTGTGTGACGTCACAGCGCTTGGACCCACTTGGTTTCGCCATGTTATTGTATGCTTAGCTTGCTTCATTCTGCTATTCTTCATAAAGTTTTAACTAAAAAACCATGATACTTTAAAGACACATACAAATATTTTTAATAAAAAGATTGGCGTTTTGTTTTTCAAAAAATATTAATTGGTTTTGGAATTATTAGGATTCAAAGTTTTAATTTTTTCTTTTTCTGTCCGTTCACTAGAGAAACAGACGAGTTTTATGCGTGTTTTGGTTTTATGATAAGTCTGATTTCTTTTATTTTCAACAATTCACTAGTTTCGACGGCGCTGTGACGTCAAATCCCGTTTTTTGATCACATGACTTTACTAGTGTTTTGGCAAATATAAAATTGAATTTTAAGTTATTTAAAACATATTTTTGAACTTTAAAATCTGATATTTGATAGTTTTAAACTATAACGTATCAAAAAAGTGTAAAATTAAGCAAATCCCTCACCTATGCAAATCCCTCATTGAATAAAAAAAGCCAATGTTTGCCCTTGAAAGGGTTTTGAATATTAACAATAGAGCATTTTCAATCACATGACTCGGATCTTAGCAACGTTGTTCTTGTCCTCCACGTCGTCACGTGGGACATCATGTGCGAATGCTTCTATTGGATGCTTCTATAGAGCATTTTCAATCACATGACTCGGCCTAACAACGGCCTTAGCAACGTTGTTTTTGCCCGCCAGTGACATCATGTGCGAATGCTTCTATTGGATGCTTCTAGTTCCCGCCCCTAACAACAGCCTTAGCAACGTTGTTTTTGTCCTCCAAGTGACGTCATGTGCGAATGCTCTATTTCCCGTACCTAACAACAGCCTTAGCAACGTTGTTTTTATACTCCACGAAGTGTGACGTCATGTGCGAATGCTCTATAGTTTTTGGTTTGTTGACCAACTTTCTTAAAATCTACAATAGAGCATTCGCACTTGACGTCACACTTGACGACGTGGAGGACAGGTAACAACGTTGCTAAGGCTGTTGTTCACCCGTTGCTACAGAGGTTGTTAGGGGATCATCTTTATTATGTTTCTATGGATAGTTTCTATGGAAACTATTTTAACAACAATGCTGTTCCATGAAACTTTTTATTTAAAAATTAAACTATCAAATAAAAATATTTTAAACTATACTTACCAGTTTTAAATTTTAAATTTTGTTGAAATATATTTTTAGATTATTAACATGATTTTTAAACAGACATATATAGTTTTTCTTTTAAAAACTTGTTACTATTTTGCATTATGTTATTTTTGTAACAATGGGGTAAGCAGATCTCTTTTTGAGCAGAAATAAAGCTATTTCAGCAAAATGACCATAGGAACGCTCAAAAGAAAGAGGGTCAAGGGGTCGTTCTAGAACTTTGAAACATAGCCTAAATTTCAAATGGGATATTTTTACGTATGTACACCAAGTTTGGTGCAGATTGGAAGGAAACTGTAGATTTGTATGAGACAAACAGACAGACAGGATTTGACTTTTATTATATTAGATTGCTGAGAAATTAATTAAAAACACTATTGAAACACCATGGGGTGGGGGGAATAGTTTAGAGGGTTTCTTTATAAGCCTCCTGATCTATTCGAACCTAAAGGAAAGGGGTAGCGCTGAGTTTATAAAAAAGGAAAGAACTGACCTTTAAAAAACTGAGTTTGTTGAAAAAATATGGAGTTTTTTGGGGGAATAACTTTTTAGTGTCACAAAATGAAATAGGAGAAATACACCATTTTATTTGTTTTGTCATGATTTTCAAGTGTTATATTTGAAAATATAGAGTTTTGTAAAACTTTCAGCTTGTAACTTTTTTAGCCTAATTTTTAAATGAGCATTTTAATGAGAGGGGCTATTGTTACTGAAGTCGAAGTGTAGCAAGGAGTTATGGGGATCAACCACACGGGGTTCCAGTATCAAAAAAATGAGGTAAAACAATATTTTTTAGGGAAGTTTACAAAAATGTACTGGAAGGAGGAAGACCCCACTTTTACGTAAAACTCAGTATTTACTACGGAGGTAGGACTAAAAATTTTATATAGCCTCTGAAATGTTTCAAAATGTACTAAAAAATACTAGTACCTTCACACCAAGTAAATTACCTTCGTCCCTCCCTCTCCAGAAAAGTTCCATATTAAAAACCCTCCCCCCAAAAAATATATCACGGATACGAAAGGAGCCTGATTACTTTACACCCGGCCATCAGACTTGTGCTTTCGATTGCGGCCCACGAGTACTTGTAAGTTAGAACCCCTGATACTGATATATCATCAGCTGCTCCCCTCACCTCCTTAAAAGAGAAGCTTTTATCCCCCTCTCTCTACCCCCTTCCTTGGGTATAAATTTCTCGGTGGACTTAAAAGTTCATTTCCATAAAAGCGAGGTAGAGTTTTTTGTGCCAAATCCCCTCTTCCAGTGTTTGTCAGACCCCCACATTTTTAAAAAAATAATTTCATGCTCACCGCTTAAACAATGGACTCTAACCGTCTGACGTCACACGGAACCAACACGTGACCTACTGAGCTTGCGGTTGGTTACCACAGATACTACACTAGTAGATCTACTAGTGTAGTATCTGTGGTAACCAATCGCAAGCTCAGTTGTAGGTCACGTGTTGGTTCCGTGAAGTCTCGAACCAGATAGGCGGTTAGAGTCCATTGGGTAAAATATCTTAAGTCGAGAAACTTCCCATGTTAACGAAACCTGGTGTCGGCGTGTCATAGCCGTTGAGGGTCTACCGAGGCTTGAAAGCTGCCGGGGCAGGAGCGGCTCACGCTGCTGGTACCCGGTAACCGACATTTTCCAGCAGAGTATTAACGAAACGGTACATCATCGGATCGAAATAACACTAAGATAGTGTGTTAAGGATTTCTCTCCTTCCTTCTGGGATAACATCTAGTGAAGGATTTTTTTTCTATTAAAATAACGTTTTAAAAGCTGAGTTTCCAGATCAATATTTCATCGAATCGTTTCAAGAGGTTCAGGACAAGATTGTTACAGAAATGAGGACTCATCCACATTTTTTTAAAAAGAATTTTATGCTCACCGCTTAAACAATTGGGTAAAATATCTTAAGTCGAGCATCTTTCCATCTCATCTAACAATACCTGTGCTTCTCAGTCACCACTTATAAAATAAGAAAAGAATATGTATGTATATGGAAACCCTCGGGGTCGGGTTTGGGATTGTTCATTAATAATTGATCATTACTCAGCAAAACAGTCAAAAGTAACAAATTACAATTTCCGTCGAAGAGAGAAAGGATAGAGACTTGGATAAAACAAATCTAGTCACCACTTTAAAAATTAGGTGAAAAAAAAAGACATCCCTCTCTCAGGGGGGAATCGAAGATTCCGAAGGGGGGGCGGGAAACTAACCACAACCGAATCATGTGACATTTGAAAGTTTATTCAGTTTCCGTCGAAGACAGAAAGAATGGAGGCTTGAATTATACTAAAAAAACATTAAAGTCTTAGGAAAAATAGTAATATTTTCAATAAATCTGTCTGTTACGGTTACAGTTAACTTAAAAAAAGAGAAACGATAAAACCCCCTTTGAATAAACAGGAAAATTTATAAATGCCAATCAGCATTTATTTCCGAGTGCTATACCCGTGAGAGGCTCAGATTCGATCTGAGGGCCTTTGGGATGGAACACTGGTGATTAAACCCACCAAGCCATCCGTTCCTGCAACCACTCGAGTTCTCTAATTAATTTAAAGTTGATACTTAACCATCTAAAAAGAATAAAAGTACCGAGGATCGAACCCGCAAACTTAAGGACTAGATGACAGTGCATTAACCAACCATGCCATATATCCCTGTAACCGCTGTGGTTTAGTCTTTAATTTAAAGTTAATATACAAATTCAGAAATGGAAAAAATACTAGTAGATGACGGGGTTCGATCCACGGACCTTCCGAACCGAAGCCCTACGCTCTTGCACCCAAGCCATCAGGTCATCTGCTATTGTGAATTTAAAGAAATACCCAAGACTAAATTTCAATAGATTCCTTTTGACATCCAGGACTATTTTTTTCAGTATTCAGAAATTTTGGCGAAATTTCACCACCGATTTTTTTTTTCAAAACTCACCACTTAAACAAATATTTCATTTTTTTTATACTTCCCAGAGTATATTCCACAGGCAAACACTCATCAAGGGTGCCCCGTATGTAATGACAAGAGATTAGTTTCAAGGGGGATTTTTTAGCAGTCGGCTCTGATTGGTTGTTTGAAATTTCACTAGGAAAATATGTTTTTTAATAAAATAATAACCGGGGACAGAACCAAGGAACTACCGCATGGTAAGCAAGCACCCTACCACTGCTCCAGTGAAGATTCAGTAACTTATTATAACATCTCCCTTATTGGGTTAAGTTTTGACGCAGGCCTTCAGACTTTTACATTTATAAACTATACAGTCTTTATTCTGTGTTCGATGGAAACTAAATTAAGAATTGTCGGAGGAAAGTTTATTTGCTTTATTGATTCGCTAATTAAGTTAAAGATACTAGTGTTTGCGATATGTTTTCACACACCAAAGGAATAGACTCAATAAACAGTATATAAACCCATTTTTATTAATTCACAGTTAATCTGAGAATAGGATTAAATGAAATGATGAAGTTCAAACTATACAAAAGCATTTGAATGAAAAAGTTGTGGGTGTTTCAGAAATCTTTCTTTTTTAGCAACTAAGCAAATCGTCACATTCCCAAGACAAAACGTTGAGAAATCAAACAGTTGCGATAATTACACAAGATATACAATGATAATAATTTAGAGACTGATATCCTTTTCAGACCAAGATGTCGTACATTGCTTATGATGCACGTGTGCAAATAGGTATAACACAAGTCCAATAACAAAATAATTTTGAGTGCTAATTCTAACATGGTGTGGGTGGAATACACTGCACTAAAGACACTATACAAAGATGATAGTTTACAAGAATGAGTGAAAACGAATAAAAACAATGTTTATCAATGCAGTCCTTTAAAAAATAATTACTCGTTTGAAATCTATGAAGAGTGGCTTACAATAAAATAACCTACAAAAATATTACCTTCTTTTAGAGTAAGAACCAGTGTATCACGCAGCAAGTGGTGACAAAAGGAAATTATTAATTCCAGCTTATAACCATTCAGGTTGAATTCGCAAATAGAAGCTGTTGTTTGGCCAGCTTCAATAATTTTTTTTTTTGTAAAAGAAACTGATTATAAAAGCCATCATATTTTTTCAAATTTTAACTGAGACCGATGAAAATAAAATTGGGGACCATTTATGCAAAATTTATGTCTCAGAGTATAAAAAATAATTCTATAAAACGTCCGTTTATTAAAGTCTGATTAGCTAGTTATACTAGTTTGGTGTCCTGTTATTTTTACCATGTTAAGCAAGGGGAACAGGGTTAAGATTTCGAAGTGGAGGCTTTTCCCACAAATGCAAGAAGAAATTCATTCAAGAATTCAAATTTCATTTTTTTTCTATTGGTCCTTCCCATTTTGTTAGGTTGCTAAATCTCTTATCCTTTGATACCTTTAAACCTCAATACCATTTATGCAATAAAGTTTTTGCTATATGGTCTGGCTCAATATTGATTGAAAAAAAATACGGGCTTAGTCTAGTCTCAAAATGTTAGTAAAGAAAATAATGTTGAAATAAAACTTGTTTAGGGAAAATGAGGCAAGGGAAATTTATACAAAACATTTTTAAAGTAAATATAGTTACAACCCCCCCCCAGGTAATTGCAAGAGAAAAACCTCTAAATCTGAATCTTAACCATTAATCACATTGGATGCTCTCAAATTAAATTTCTTACAAGGCACCTTGCTAAATCCTCTGAGGATTGCCTTCCTTTTTATTTGGTTCTAGCTATTTCTGCTAAAATATAAATATATATTTTCCTTCCAAACTAATAAGGTCTATGAGCAACAAATAATAATTTGAAATCTATCATCAAAATGTAACAATTTTATAAAAGCTCCCATCTGCAACAGTAAGCTTACGAAAGAGAATCATGGTTTTACTTCTGTGAAGAGCTAGCGCATAAACATTAAAACTGAAAATAAGTGGTACAATCTATTATAAAAATATCCTCCAGAAATATACTGCATCATGCATGGCTATGAAGTGCACTGTTAAAAGCTAAGCTAAATGTTTTGGCAATATTGGTATTTATTTTTTTGGACCATAAGTCATATCACTTGCTGGACTTTTAAAGTTTCTATTATTTCTGTAATCAGACAGTTCAACATTCATCGTGTCATTTGCTACATTAACACTAGCAGGCAGCATCCAAGTCCGAGTTCAGCTTGCTACAGCTACAATCATGTAAGAAAAATTAACATTAAACAAATAGCATGCAGTAAAAACAGCAGTTATTGTATCTTAGTAGAAAGTTATCCTATCATAGAAGCTTTTTTAAATACTTTTTTCATTTAGGTACAAAAACTAGCAATGCAACTATTTTGGAGAAAATAAAAGGTAAGGAATTCAGCACCACCTTTTTAGAAGATGCCCAGCTTAGATGAAATATATAAAAGAGCAACTTACAATCATTGCCATCAGCACAATCTTTCAGTTTTAAAGAAATATTTACAAGGGAGATAAAAGGTACGAGTTAGGGAAGACTAAAATGACAATTGAACTTTTCACAAGTCAACTAAGAAGGGACAAATTTATCCAACATTCAATAAAGAGTTTCTAAAGAACAATGTTTAACATTATTATTCCATAATTTAACTGGACTGGGAGACTTTAAAATAAAATATTGGAGTCATATTTGGTGGAATTATATAAGTACCATAACTGTTGCCACCCACACATGAAAATACTTGACTTTGCTTTACTTTGAAGGTTAACAAACATTAAACTGCACTTACTCATATCTATATGTACATATATTATAAGTAGATATTAGTAAACATTTTAAGGTTTAAAATAATTTTATGAGCCAACATGAGTGATCAAACATGTTTAAAAGAATATTCATACCAATCCAATAGTTTCCTAAACCCAAACTGTAATAAGAACGATTTAGAATAAAATATAATTTAAAAATGAATTTTTTAACAGTAAAATCAATAACTATTTGTTCTGTTCAAGCATTAATTTAATGGTACAAATGGTTGTGAAATTTTAAAATTACCGATAACAAAATGCCAATACTTTCAACATAAAATTTGAAAAGTATTATTACAGTTAACCTTTTGAGCAAATTACAGTACAATTTTAGGAAACTACTTTTTATCAATATCAGGAGGTTTAGGAACATTTAAATTCATTTGTTATTCTTTAACCAGTGCTTAGATATTAGGAACACAGGGTAAAGAAAACATGAAATATAATTACAGAAACATATATGGCTTAATAATGTTTAATAGTTACATTAAAATCTAAAAAACAATCCACTCTGAAGTACATATGAATATACTCTAATTTTTATGTATATATACACAACTATATACATATATTTTTCAATTGTATGTATTTCTCTCATAGACTGACGTAATCAGGATATATAAATTCTATCAAGGATTGTTAACTCTCAACAAAAAACATTTAGACTGATTTGGTATCTCATTCCAGAAATTTAACACAGATAATTTTATTTTTCTAACACCGATGATCACAGACGTAATGAAAACTCAAAATATATATTAAATCAATTAATTTTTAGAATAAAAGTATGAATATAAATAAGAAAATAAATACTTTTTGCACCCAAGATTTATGGATGCTACACATCTTAAAGCAATGAAAAGTGAAAAATGTGTTGCAAAGGCATTCAATATATGTGTCCCAACTATTTGTTATTTTATATAAACATTTTAGAGTTTGTTTTACATTTTAAAAGATTGCTATAAAACAATGCTCCAATAGTTAACATACCATGCTTGGTTTCAGGTTTACAACTGATGCTTGATAATTATAAAATCATAGTTAAAAAACTGTACAACAGTGTAAGGATAAATTATAAATTAAACAAACGTTCGTTTAAAAATTAATTAAGAGGTCAAATTAGATTAATTTTAAATTTAGGCACTTTCTACACTATTAAAATAAAATAGGTATGTTAACAAACTGTTACAATGAAATGTTTTTCATGTCTAATGAATGAATAAAATTTTAGTATTAATAAATTATTATAACAATGCTCCATTGAAATTATTATAATATGCACTAAAATTAAAATGATAATGAAATTTCTTTTCAAGATATAAATTATACTATCAGACTAGCTTCACAAACATATACACATCACAAACCAAAAATCAATTGACAGCAATTTGTGCTTAAAGAAATGCTTTGAGTAACAAAAACTTGAAATACTTAAATTTACAAAAGGGGAGAATTAAGTTAGAATATATGTGAGATGAAAATTTAACTCCTTATATGATTAGAAAGTAATTTTGACAAAATTTTAGTTTTGCTAGTTTCAATGTTACCAAGTAGGGATTAAAACAATAAAGGAATTAAAAAATAGACAAAATTTGTTGATAATTGTTTTTAGGAAAAGAACTAAAACTAGATATGCTAAAAACAAATTCAGGATTTAAGTACAGTTGAGTTACTTTAGTTTTTTTAACAGGTGGTATAAGGTTGGATAGCAATTAATAATTTTTATTGTTTAACATCTACTTTTTATAACAATTAGCCAAAACTGCACCAAGGATCACATATTCAAGGCACAAGACAATTCAGCTGATTTTAAGATTCTTTCAGGAAAATTACAAACTTTAACCCCTACAGCCGATGAGATAATTCCACAAAATAGTATTTTGTTCTAAGCTAAACCATCAAGTAATTTTTGTACACTTTCACATGCATAATTAATAATCAATATTGGATTTAACCGGGCATAATCACAAATATCTGACTATCATTAATACCATATCACAAGTTCTTTACATAATTTCTATACCTTCAATAAATTAATTTTCTTTTTTACATTTTTGCCACAATCTCGACAAACTTTGATGGAATGTATCATGTTCTTCCCTTGGGCAAATTTGCAATCCAAACATCCTTTCACTTCGAATGCTTTCCAAAAACTTTGAAACTCAAAATATTACTTTACTCAAATAATTAGCCAAAGAAATAATTCTACATCATACAAAAATAGGTTAATTTTTTTAACAATCTATACAAGAAAAATTTAAAACATCTTTTATATTTATATCATGTATATTTTAAAATATCAGTTAATACTCTACATAATTACTACACAGTTAAAATAATTTTTTATCTGCTAAAAATCTTTTTACAAAATGACAAATACAAACTAGATCACATATTTGCCGATGCAAGTCTTTTTATAACTCCAGCTTGATATAGAACACAGGCCGAATTATGCGAAAACAAATTATACACACAAGTATGCATTCCTTGTTTTGAAACACGCCAACCTCGTGATGATCAGCTATGCAAATACACCTCTATAATTAATATATGTGTATATATATTCATTTTATTTATAGTTTTTACAGTGACACACATGCATAAAAACACAAACATGCTGTACAAAGTTAGGCAAGTTCAACACAGAAAATAGCCTGTAACCAGCACTGTTCTAAGTGGTTGCAAAACTGTGCAGTTGCTAGTAGTACAATGACATTTGTACGCACACCCCACGGTGCATTCTAGTAGGTTTTGTTTTATGTACATTAATTTAATCGGTTAGTTAAAGCACACATTTCTTCGAAGGATGACTTTCCCACCTCCTGGCACCATGCGAGTCCTGTACAGCAGGTGTTGAGAAAATACAGAGCACACTGGTCAGTCACATGCTCCATTCCTGAGAAAATTGACCACTTCAGGTCCGTGAGTCGTTGCATTCGGTACAAAAGAATAGAAACAAGAGGGCTCCGAAAATAATCTTGGCCAGTTTTAGTCGGTTGTTGTTTATACTTTGGAGGCGAAACTAAAACAGGCAAAACCGTTTCCAACTCAAATAGTCTTAGGCAACACGGGGAGGGATTAAAGTTCATGGAGGCTCAGATAGCAACTGTTGGAGAAGTGACTTTTTTGGTTCAGCTGGTCTGGGTTCTTCTAGTTGGAACTAAAAGAAGACAATAGTAGTAAAAGTTAGTTGGATCACATATAACATCAAACAAATAAAACATCAAGACTTAAGTAAGGTGTTTCTTTCCTATGGAGTATTTTTTAAAGTTTTGACATTGCTGCTTACAGTTAAAACTAGCAAGACAAAATGAATAACCACTAGTTCACCATTTGAACTGAAGCAGCAATACAAAGTTTAAAAATACCAACCAACCCAACCCATAAACTGCAATTTTAGAAAAGGAATTAAAAAAAGGCCTTTAAAAATAATAGGGACAGAAAATAGCTCAATAAGAATTTTTGCTAATTAATTCAATCAGCTATACACCAATGGATCAGAATTAATTGGGATTTAAAGCTTGTATTTAAATATTGTTGAAGTAACCTACAGTAATGTCTAAGAGACTTCCCGGCATCACCACCTTCACAAACTCTGAGACTGTTTATGAACCTGTGTATGTTCTGTGAGTATTAGAACCTGGCAATGGTGTTTTGTTGTTTTAAAACGATACAGAACCTTGAGATGATGTGGTGGATATTTGTTTTTTCGTAAGTGTAATCGTGCTATGTGTTCTTTATGTTGTTAATAAACTAATGTGAGAAAAAAGACTTTCTTGGATCTCAAATTGTGACACTACTTAAATCTTCACATAAGTAAAAAGATGGGTGAAAAGTTTTAAAACATGATAACTTACCCTTGGACTACTCCTTTGAGATTGGGAGTCATTGCTGTTTGAAGGACCCACTGGATTTAGTAGCGATGATTGATATAAGGCTGGTGATGATGGCTGGCCATCTGTGGGAGAAAAAAATAACCAGACTTTAATTTAAGGAATAACACTTATCTTAACATGCAGTTATTAGCACAAAAAATGTGATTTGCATTCAAATTAAAAAGTTTACAGATATGATTTAATGTTTGATAACTATGTGCGTTGAAAAGAAACAAAAAAAAATTAAATTACCACTGCCTAGGTCCAGAGAGAACCCAAGTGCCTCAAAATCAGCTTGACTAAGCGACTGACTTGAAGACTGTGGCCCAGAGGATTGTGGAAGTTGATTTAACTGCTGGTGAACCTACAAAACACAACACATATTTAAGACAAATATAGTTGAGAGATAGGATCTGATTTGGTAAAAAAAATATTGACACAATGCATTGTTTCAAAAAAATGATTATAACAATTACAAATTTGAGGGTAATTCAAAAATTTTTTAAAAAGGATTCATATATTTGTATTGATTCAAATTTAGATCAGTATTCAATTTATGCAATGTATATAATGGAATGTTTTAAAGTATGATAAGTCTGACCAAAATACTAAAACTTTTTATAAATTAATACATTGAGTTATTTTATGTTTTATAGTGAGCTATTTTAAATGTCTCATAGTGAGTTATTTTTGTTTTATTTTGTGCTTTTTATATGTCTTTATTGTGCTATCTGATGCTTTATTGTGAGCGCGTGTGTTTTATTGTTATTTGTATTTCTTTATTTGTATTCTGTATTGTTTTTTTTGTTTGCACTTGTAATTTGTGCACTAAGTCATACACGACAACAACATAAATTAATACAAACTGTAAGTTCTAAACATAAAATAATTTTAGGAAATCCGATTGAAAAAGCAGGGAAAAAAGAAAAAATTATGCTTCACACTTCACATTATTACCTGGTGTTGCTGAGTTCTAGCACCAACTTTAGCCCTAAGTTCTTGTCTGACATATTCAGAACGGATAGCTCCACCACCATTTCCTCGCGTCCTGCTGTTGGTTAAAAAAATCATTATAGAAATATGCACCTAAATTTAACTCAAAATTCTGATTGTTTGAACACTTGAGAACACACACCTGTCCATCATACTAGCTGGGTACACCTGCTGGTCGTATGAGAAGTTGTCCAGGTTGTAGCTGGACGACGTCGACACAGGCATGGTGGAGTTGTAGTTGGAAAGGGTGGGTGGATTGTAGTTCCCGGGAGAAGGCTGCGGGGAGAGCAAGGGATCACCTCCGGTGAAACCAGCAGGCAAGCCTCGAGGGGAACTGCCTCGATCTGAAAACACAATGCCCATGTTGAGGAACAGAGTTTTACAATAGAGGTTTGCATGTTATTGCTATGAATTTTCAACTTAAGCAGAAACTTAACTCAATCCTATGATAAACTGCCTCAAAGAATGTTGCAAAACTCAAATATGCTATACTTAGTTACTTCATATTTTAATGAAATGAAACTGAAATTTAAAACTGTTATGGAAATATTGATAGCTTAACAAATAAAGTAGCACAAGATTAAAAAAAAATTAATTTGGATTTGGATGACATTGCTGATGCCTAGCCTACATTCCTATTCTGGAAACTCTATCTTATACTTTCCCTATCTTTCTAATAAATAAGCTTACTATACTTTTTGGGGTTCAAGCAAGGACATAGTTATGAAATTACTTACTAATATGCTTAGTGAACCATTAAACTTTATTTATTCAATTGCATTTTTCACTATACATGACTTTCAAGAACTGTTTTGTTTTCAACATAACATAAAAATTAAAGAAACTTCTGTATTGTTTACAGTTGATACTGAAAGCCTATCCCTTTCTGCAGACTTACGGCCATATCCACCACTAACTTAACCTAAGGTTAACCTGGAATCCAAACCTCTCATTGGTAGTTGAAGAAGGAAAACAAGTTTTAACCCAATCAGAGTTGTAAAAAAAGCTTGATTCCAGGTCAAGTTTGTGGTGAATATAGCCGTTAATATTACTCATACATTAACTTAACTACAGAAGTTGTTCCAGTCAAAAACCTCACCAACAATAAATTGTAGGTCTAAAATTTTTTAAAATCTTTTTAACAAGTCATAAAACCAACCCCTTAATTCCAACCCCTTTGCAACCCCAGACACTAAAACATCACATCAATAAATTAAGTTTACCATACATCCAGGATTAAGACTGAACGTACGGTAAACCAACTCAACCGTAGATAAGGGCGCTACTCACTTGGAATGGACACGGCCCTCTGAAGCCTCTGTTGCGGCTGCTGTGAAGGAGGAGCCTGTTGGTAGAGGTTGACCCCAGGGGAAGGAGGGTGGAACGGGGAGTCTGGGGGGTTGGAGAAGTTGGAGCCCCGCGACCCGGGGCTGGGCATCGAGTGCAACATCTGCCGCGGCTGCTGTTGTTGGGCCGAGAAGCGGGCTTGCTGGTTCGCAAAGTTTGCTTGTTGTTGTTGTTGCTGCTGCTGTTGCTGAGGGAATGCAAGATGGTTAGAGCCATATGATTACACATTGGAGCTTGTTAGAATGAAAGTTGTGTAAGTCACTTCAAGTTCGTTTTGAGTAATGGAACTGCCTCTGTGTTGTTCTTATTGAGTAAGTGTTTTTTGAAGAGCTCTTACAGGCCAATTACTGTATTCTTGACTACATGAAAACTACCATGGTAAAAAGGAGGGCCAAGAAAAAAAAAACAACCCATCCCAGGCAGCACAACTATATTATTTTACATCAATTTATATCAACTTATGACTTAACTCATTGGTTGATATCGTAGGGATATATATTGATATAGTGTGCCACCTGGGATGCATGCTTAAGCTCAATATTTTGAGCCACTTTCTCATTCACAATTTTCAGCCACTTTTATTCTGCCTAACTTATTGATTTTAGCAATTTTTTTTCCATAAAACAATTTCTTTACAGCTATAAAAATAAGAAAAAAATTCAAAATTCTTATCTACCCAAGATTTAAAAGGGTTGGGATTCTTTCTTAGAAGGAAGACTCTTTCTTTAAATAGAATTTACATCTGGTTAAGAATGTCCCAAAAAGGTTATTAAGGAAAACCTTGATTTAAAGTGACCAACATGTGGTAGTTATAACAAAAAGATGTTGTAACAAATAACTAACTAGTATTATTATGATACAATAAATAACCAGCACTTTTATTTCCAGTCTTTGAAACCAAGGGGTTGTTAAAAAGAGGTTTTTCAGTATTTTATAAAATGTCTCCCTTGTCTACTTAACAAATTCCTCAAATAATTAAGGAATTGAAAATCCTTACACCAAAAAGACCCCATCGTCCACTCACCTGCGAGAGTTGTGCATTCAGCATAGGGTTTTGCTGCTGCAGATTGGGCTGGTTCTGGGAGGCCCGCTGCACCCAGTTGCCCGCCTGGGGCTGGATGTGAGGGGAGAGTCGGGCCTGGGCAGGACCGTAGTTGTTGGGGTAGCCCGGCTGAGACATGGGGGAGAAGGGGGGTTGCTGCCGCTGCCCGGGGGACAGCTGCGAGGGGCTGGCTGGGGGAGCCACAGAGTTGGACATTTGCTGGACATTGGAGTACCTCGGGGAGAGCTGGGGTTCTGGCATGCTGGCAGACCTCTGAAAAAATAGAGAAAGAATTAGGTAAGTGTGTGTGGTATAAGCTTTTTACAACAGTATTGACTCTAAGGAAGAACTCTTTGGGTTATGATTTTAAATTAATGTGACCATGGGGTAATTTCAGGAAATGAGGCTTAAGATTAATCAGGCATGCCCCCTTTCCTTTGAAAAAAAATTACATAGAGGAGGGTGGTGAATACAATGTCAAGATTTAATCTATTCCATAAGAAGAGATCTTATTCAAAAGTAAAAAGAAAATGTAAGGCACTGTTAGAATTTGATAATAGAGGGCATAGATATGTCCTAACCAGTGGCGGATCCAGAGACTTGGTTTGGGGGGGGTGATTTTACCTACATGCGCATTCGACATTACAATCAATTTTCACTTTTACATTCAATTCGTAAGAGGAAGACACATAAAATATATTTGGTGGAAAGTTCCACTTTCTACTGATTTAATTGTAAACCATTAAATGCATGATTAAAATAATTAATTTTCCCTTTTTAAAATGGAACTTCTACTTAAATGCATAAAGTATACACTAATATATAACAAGACAGACCAAAATAAAGAAAAATTAGAGAAACAGAAAAGTCACTAAAAGTAAAATTACCGCAAAGCCACGAATGCCTTTTTGCTGTTTATAATTATTTCTTTTAGCTTTTTCACAATTTAAAATTTAGTAAACCGGATTAAATCATTAGAACCTTGAAATGATAAGTAATAATGACATTGAAAGCTGCCCTGTTAAGTTCTCAAAATAATAATAAAAACTTAATAAATGTACATACAAAATATTAAATCTATTACTAAATGATAAAAACAATTTTCTTTTGTATATGTATTCCGAATTTAGCAACCAAGAAGAAAATTTAAAATAGCAATTTTTCTTAATAATTGATACAGTGATATACTTGAGTTTAAAAAATTATAAAACATCGAAACATAGTTTAAAAAAAAGAAAAGTTGCAGAAAATGGCAAAACTACCTCAGCTTTATCTTCAAAAAAATCATTTCTTGGCTTTTTCTTAAAAAAACGAAAGCTGAGTTCCACTGTTCGTTTCTGAGCACGACCATGTTCACTATTTCCGGAATCCATTTTTTGAGATAGTAAAACGCCAAATTTTAATAAAACAGCAAATTTACTAGTACAGCTTGGCATATGTACGACATGCTCCGCCCACAAGTTTTGACTATCCCACTGCCAACAAATAGCTGTTATCCCCTCCCAATATAGGATTGCCAATCGCTCTGAAAAAGTTTTGATTGGCCCTTAAATAGATGTTGAAAAACAGTGAGATTAGAAAATATACAAACAAGCCGCCCGCTCTGGTTTTTGTGTGCAATTATACCAGTAATCAGCCTCGATATGGTTCAATTCACCCCGATACAGATTTCTAACACCGGCTGAAATTTCCGGTGACCAAAGAGTACCGAACCCCACTCTGTCAACCCTTTTATCAGGGCTCGGGAAGGGAGCCCTCTGAAAAGCTGAAAAGTGATCCATGCATTGAAGTTATCATTTAACGAGTTGCTACTATTGCCGAAAAGGGGCACTGCGTGAAACCGGAAAAAATACTCGCTCAGATGGTGACAGCGGTTTCTCAGTAGAGATTATTTACAAGTCAAGTTTATCGCTATGTTATCGGAGATGTGATTTTCTGCCGGAAATTCGGCGAGGTCACTTTGTTGGGGGGGGGTGATCACCCCAATCACCCCCCCCGTGGATCCGCCACTGGTCCTAACAGTAAACTTAGTTGAGGAAAATAAAAAAATAGGATCTGCCAGATATTTGCAAAGTTTAAGTGGCCTGTACTGTACACAATTTTCATTAACCTCTATTAGCTAAGGGATTGTAAACAATAACTGTAGTTTGCCAATGAAGTTCAGGTACTTATAGAAAAAGACCACATTTTAGTATTGTCATACCAAGGGATAAGAAGAATCAGGCTTTCAACACAGAACAGCAATTAGTATAATCAACACAGAGTCCAGAAACACAAATTAATTTGGAAAACCATACCTGAAGTGTAACATTGGGAGCAACAGTGTTGTTGATCAAGTCGTTCATGTTGTCTCCAAAGGGGCTATTTGCAGATGACTGGAGAGAGGCAACATTGTCTGGCATTTGTTGCCTTGAGTTCAGTGAGTTTAAAGACAGTTGCTGTTTCTGCTGCATCAGAAGTTTCTTTTGGTTCATCTGCTGTTGAAGAAACAGCTTCTGCCTATGTTGCTCAAGGAGTTGCCGTCTCGACTGAGGAAAAAGGAAATACATCCATGATTACGAATGCTTTCAGCTTTATAGAGCAGTTTGGATGATTCATAAGTGATGGAATTTCAAAATCATTACAAATGAAAATCCAAATTTTTAAAATAGATTTAGTAATTACGTAAATGTTCAAACTTGGAAAACACTTCAAATGATAGAAAAATTTTGAAAATTTATTGCTATTTAAAGTAGCTTATTTTATCAAAATGAGTTCAACAATCCAAAATTTTTTTTTTTGAAAAATAATTTGAAAGTTAATAGAAAAGTATGATAAACTACTTCTATTAGATCTTTAACACACATTAGGGGGATTCATATATACCCCATTTTCAAGAGGTAAGGGTATTTGATAAATGTTGACAAGGGGAGATGGAGTTAAAACCTTTGGGACATCCTACTTTTAAAATTGTTTTTATTGATTTAACAATGCTAAATGAGGCACCTCTCACTCTGATAGCATTGATTTAACGATATTAAAAGAAAAAAATATTCTCAGGTAAGAAAAATAAGGCACCATTTGAAATATATGTTTGAGTTTAAATCATTTAATTTAAATATGATTTTTAGAAGGGTCTGTGGGCAGTTGGGCTGTGAAAGCTTTTAAATTATGACGCAGTTCCAATCACCTTGTTAAATTCTCCTTTATTTTGAATTTCTCCTGATTACTTTTAGTAAATACTTTTCGATTTTTGATTAAATTTGGGTTTAGTTTCAAAAGTGTGACATCCCAATGGGAGATCAATCACATGTGACATAAGGGGAAGAAAGGGTATAAAATTGTGTGGTGTGTTGGCTCCCTATCTTAAAAAACACTCACTTGTGCATCATTCATATTGTTCATTCCTCCATATTGCGGTAGAGCCTGCCTCTGGTTGTTCATTTGTGGCACCTGCCCACCAAGTCCCATGCTATTCTGCACTCCATGCATACCGGGAGCCCTCGCTCTTTGAGGGTTCGTCATCGTGTAGGCTGGTGGTGCCGTCTGGTACGCTTGGTTCATGCCAGGGTAGTTGGAGGACGCCATTCCGGCCGGTGCCTGTTGGAACCTCGGCGAGTTCCTCTGGGCGTTTGGCGGCTCGTAGCTCATGAGTTGCTTCTGGATGCTCTGGATGGCGAGTTTTTCGGCCATCGGCATGTTGTCCTGCTGCTGTGCAGAAGGGGGGCGGGGACTAGCGGAGGGGGCGGGAGCGGTTGCCTCGGGGAGGTCTTCGAGGAGTTTGTAGAGGGCATAGTCTTCCGTGCCCATGTTCAGGTCTTGCTCCATGCTCCACACCTGGGAAATGTGACACAATGAGAATATTGAAAGAGAATTGCAACAGAGAAATAAGAGGAAAAATTTAAATAAAAATAATATGAGGGTTAAAAACTTAATAACAAAATGAATGAATGGTGAAGAGTTCATTAATTTTAACAGCAGTAACTGGGTTTGTTTCGTTGCAATCATCAAAAAGTAAACTGAAGAGTAATCTGGTATGAAAAATTCTGAATTAACCACAAATAAGATATAATCTAGAAACGCAGAAACAAAGATTGTCTTTTAGAGCAAAATTAGGTTTCTAATGCTATAGAAAACATTTATAGCAACTTTCAAAAAGAAAATATTATGAAACATTTGAAGATGCTTCAATCAAAGTGTTAAAAAAATACCTATATCACTTTCCACCAATTAATAACAAAATGTTACCAGTGTTTCAAAATTATCCACTTAATCCTACAGACTACTTTACTCGTACATTAATGCTATAGTATGCTGCATGTTGTCAAATTATTTATTATAGTAAATGTATAATCAATAACCATCGCATTTGCATAACATCATGACAGCTTCTACACAGCCCTCTTACCTGATCTAAGATATCCGACAGCAAAGGATCACTCGCGCTGACAACATTGCTGGGATCTCTGCTCGCCTCGGCCAGTCCGTCTATCAGCACGTTGGCTGCATTCTGCACTGCGCTATGCGAGCCACTCATCAGGTTAGCGTATCCGTCCATTCCCAGGTTCCCTCCAGGAAACCCGCCCACTGGGCCAAAGTTGTTGTTCGGCTGCGCAAGGGTCATATGACCCCTCGCGTCTGCAGTGACCACCTCCTGCTGTAGAGATGTGGACAGCAGGGACCGTGCCCCCATGTTGGGGAAGCCGTAAACATGGTTGGCATTGGTGGGGGCGGAGCCAGGAGCACCGGTGTAAGGGGTGTGGACAAGCTTCTTCTCTAGGTTCTTTGGCAGCCGCTCCTGAGGTAGCTGAGACACGATGGCATTGGCGAGGCTGGTGGGCACTGAAGGGGCTGTGCGAGGGGTCTGGGCCAGCATTGAAGCTAGCATAGGGTTCTGCCCAGCTAGGTGTGCCTGGATATCATAGGAGAGCTCAGGTAAGAAATCATTTCAGATAATAAAACGTCAAAAGTAGTTAAAGAACAAAACATACATGCTGTTGGTTTTGGGTAGGAGCTGGTCTTTTTGCCACTGACTCGTCCATTGGGGTATCTGGAGATTTCCGTTTTATCGAGTTCTCCATGACTTGGTTTGGCATTCTAGAATTTACTCCAGGCTTGGGTGCACCGATATTGTTCATCTCAGCCGCTACCTGTGCAGATGCAATAAAATAGTCAGAAAATGCTTTGAAAAATCTCACATTACTTGATAAATGCTTAGTTGAGTTTTTTTTTTTAAATCACACTGTAATAAATAAACATTACAATTACATGTGTATTAATTAAATAAAACTTTTGAAATTACAACACATGTAAATCTATATAGCCTAAATATACCCTCAATACCTTAAAGTGAAAGAGGTGCCAACATTCTTTTGAGATGCTGAATTTTCATGATATAGTGAGGGTAAAACTATAAGTGGAAGTATCTAGGTATGTTTTTTTAATGTTTACGGTTTTCTGAGAATATGTAAAATGTTTTTGAGAATATGTGCTGTATGTACTTTAATATAAATATTTTAACTAAAATAAAAAAAAAGAATCGTGAAAAAAGCCATTAGGCTAAAAGCAAGAGCATTTTATCAAAAGCAAATATGCTTTAAAAATATCATACATATATTCCATTACTAATCTTAAAAAATAACTTAAAGTAGATAACAATAAATGAAAAATAGTAAAAAAACTATTATATTGAATGTTTATAGTTTATTAGTTAGTTTGAATGCTCTGCGCAGTACTTAACTGTTCACAAATAAATTTTAAAACTAAGCATAAAAAAGTAAAACAGGTTTTGTGATAAGTGATTCCTAAAATGTGTATGATCTGATAACCATATCAACTAAAAATAACTTTGATAACCTGGGTACAGGGATTACTTTTATAATAGAAAAATGATTCAGAAAGGAAAAGCTTGGAAAATAAATCATGCAATAATATGTTAGGGTGAAACAACAAGAGTACATTGAGAGGAAATCATATAATATATGTAAATATAATATTTTTATAAGGTGTGATCTAAATCAAGTAAGTTATATTTTTTGTTATAAATTTCCAAAAAAAAAACATGTTTGGTATGATACAGTTTTTACATTGGATGACTGACTGCCTGACAAAATAATCATGAAAAAAGTATTACATATATCATCCATTTTGTAGGCATAGAAGGCAAATCCATGGTTCCAAATAAGAGTTCTGTGATACATGGATTTTAGAGGTTGATAATGGACTTATGGTTTGATCAATGAACTAAGTAAAAAAATGTACTCTACAGACAGTTTCATGGGCTTTGGGACCAGAGTTCTACTGGATATTGCCAAATTCATTTTGAGAAAATTTGAATTTAGTAATTTTCTTTGTCTGACTATGATTTGTTGAGGGGATTTACTTAGTTCTATAAGCATGTTGTTACTTGCAGAAAGCTTAAGACATTTTGTAATATGTAATAATAATAAAGTAGCTTTAAATCATACAACTAATCTTATTTCTATATATCTGCTGTAATTCTATATATTTGAAATGGAACTTCCTCAAGAAAATTCCTCAAAATAAATTCTAAGTTCAAATGGAAATGATTCCAGTCTAATTTGTACCATCTCTGATCTTTCAGCTTTTTCAATTTAAAGTGGGTACGTCGTCGTAAGTAACTGCACTGAATCACATTTTCTAAGACTTGGTCTAAAAAGGACTTTTACCAGGGGAAGGCCATAAAACTATGGTGTGATGTCACATGACTTGCAGACTTTTAATACAAGCATGAAACTAATTGTTTACAAACAATGTCTTAATTAGGCTTAAAGTCACATAAATGTAAAGAAAAAATAAAGCTTAAAATGAAAAAAAAAATGTTGATTATAAATTCCTCAAATACTTTTATCAGCCCAGTTTCCAAAGTACATTTTTGCACTGCAAGAGATTTTTCAATAGCTATTACATATGCAGATCACACCACAGAAATGGTGTGAAACCAGAGTTGTATGGCCTTCAAGTAGTGTTCGGCACTAGTTAACTAGAACTAGTTGCAACTAGTAGTTTAACTACTTTTAGTGTAAAGTAGTTCAACTATTAGTTTAACTACTTTTTAAACTAACTACTAGTTAAAACTACTTTCAAATTTTCAACTACTTCAAAATTTTTTTTATTTAAAATTTAAAGAGATATTTAAAATTTTTATCAAAGGTAGAGTACTCAAATACCATAACCAGAAATAAAGACCATTTTTGCACAAAGTATAAACTTTTTTTGTGATATAGATTAGAAAGATGTATTAGAATTTTGCCAAAAAGTAGGTTATGAAATTAAATAGACTAGTTAACTAGTATGGGAAATATTTAACTACTAGTTGCAACTAGTCCCAGGAAAAAATAGTTAACTACTAGTTACAACTACAATTTCCCAGACTAGTTAGTAGTTAACTATTTTTTGCCCACTAGTTGCCGAACACTACCTTCAAGTACTATTGGTTAAAAGTATCAGTTGGATTTATTACTTATTATCTTAGGAGGAACATATTTTATTTAGGACCTCCACAGCAAAAAGGCAATTGTTGCCAAGAACTGGAGACTGGCTGAATAGCTGCTGCTTACAGAGCAGTCATCATGGAGGACCTACATCAAATCAGTCCCATATCTTTTAATAATAAACTTGTTCGGAGATTGAATGTTTAAGGTGGATATATAAAGCAAATGAGAAAAAAAAACATGCAGAGAAGAGTGCAAAATGAGGTCCAAAAGTAAAATCAGGAAGAAAACAGTTTTCTGAAAATTTATTTTGTGCCCCCTAAATCAATTTAAAGTAATAAACAGAATATCACCCACTTTTCCTTCTGTCTTCAGAAGTTGTTGAATTAGTAGGTCTTGATTTTTCTTAAAGCTTTTATCCTCATCATTGTTAAGAAGCTATTAAAATGAAATATTCTAAACATCAACAAATTCTAAGACTGCAACAATTTGCATTTTTTACATATTTTATATTTATAAATGATAAAAAAATAAAGGACTAAATTGTGAAAACATTTCCAAATATTAAGCATAATATTAAATAAAAACCTACATTTTAAGATCCTTTGGTTTGTGAGACTTGGGAACACATTCATGACTGTTCAAACTCCATAGAGAAAGGTTAAGTAATAACATTAGTATCGGAACAGACTATCTACAAGTTTTCTCAACTAAAGTATAGGTAAGAGTTTAATGTCACAAAACTCCATTGGGGCATACTGCCAACTATAATATAATAAATCCTTGATGCTTGATAAATTTAATATGGGTGTTGATAAAGAACCAATTTTTATTATAGTGTTTAAAGTAAATACTACTATAACTTTCTTTTCATAGCTTAAATATCTTGCATTTTTGGTAATGGGTTCTACCAATGCAGTGGGGTAAATGCATGATTTAAAGGGTTAAATTTAGTTCTTGGTTGAAAGCATCACCAATGATTTGCTACTTTGAAGATTGCCTAGATTAATAGTAGTATGGAGAAATTGTTTAGTTTCTTAGTTTAGAGATGGGCCTATTTTAGATTTTATTATGAAAAATCCTTTTATAGTTACTTATCATTTATATACTTTAAAGAATAACTTGAATTAATACCTATATCCAAGATTCAATGTTTTAAGATAGCTAAGTTGCTTTAACAAATAATTCAGAGTAATTCAAATAATAGATCAAAGTACCCCAACTTGACACTAAAACCCAACTATTTTTAACAGGGTAATGGATAGGTGGAGTGTTTTGCCTGAAACGATTGCTAACTCAATTGGGGCAAATCTTTAAGAAGAAAATTTACAGATACTGGGAATTTGGTAGTTTAGGTTAAATGGACCAACCTTGCTGGGCTTTAAGCCTGTAGTTGGTTGTCATTATTTGTATTCATAAGATTATTAATTATATTAGTAAGAAATGAAAGTTAAATGTATTTTAAATATGGTAGGAGAAGCTCATATTGAAAGAGTGAAGAGTATGTTTCCAATACCTCAGAACCATAGAACCCAAAAAATATTTATAGCATTTACTCTTTTTAAACATAATTTTAGTTAGAAGGAAAGTAATATAAAATCAGGTGGATATTTTAAATGTACTTATCTTGTACAAACATTGCTGCAGGATCCATGACTAAATAAAGTATTTTTCTGTTTGCAAAGCACAAGTTCATGCAGTATTTTAATAAATCAGCTGAAAGTTAACTGTTTTGAATGGGAAAATCCTACATCAGTAAAACCTAAACATGTGTTTTTTTGACATTTAAGACAGAACATGCAACAAATCTAGCCTTTTACAAGCAGTGTTTCCCAATCTTTATCAGTCTATGCCCCACCAAAGCCTTACTAAATTATCCATGCCCCCCATGTCCTTTATTTTTTTCGAAAATCCTTCTTGAAAAGTAAACAAAATCTGGTGTTCCATGCCCCACCTGGGGGCAATTCAGAGAAAAATTTTCAAATTGGGCCCCACATTGGGAAACACTGTTTTACAGGCAATGGCTTTGCAAACAGAAAAGTACCCAACAGAGATTTCAAAGACTCTACCAACCTTTCTCAGCATATTATTGTTATTCAAAGTTCGTTTCTGCAGGCTGTCATTCGCACACATGTCCGTGACCATGGGCACATTGCAGTTCGAATCACACTGTAGGTTTTTAGAGTTCTCGTCACTCATGTCCTCGTCCTCCTGGTTCAGGAGCTCCCGGAGAATGATGTTCTCGTTGTGCTGCTGGGAGCCACCGCTGGGCTCGGCACCGCCGTTGAACCCGTTTTCGGCGGAGAGCTCCTCCATCTTCTCCTGGTTCTTGGAAGAGTCCGCCTCCTCCACCCCATGTGTCAGCAGGTTCCGAAGCTTCTGAGTCTCGGTGCCGAGCAGTCCGCCCATGGGGCTCGGCAGCCCCGCCAGCTGCTCGTTGTTGTTGTTGCTCGCCGAGTCTTTAGCCACAATGTTTGGTGAGGAAGTCCGACTGACGGTCTGCGACGACACGGGGCTGAAGGGGAAGCTGTTGGAGAATGGGGTGGCCCGTCCCGGCTGCTGGGCGGGACTGTTCGTCGTGCCACCACTGGGGGATTGCACGGCGGGAGATCCTCGCCCAGACAACAAGTCGGGGCTGAAGGCGGAAGAGGGTCCCCTCTGTGGGGTCCCAGAGGATCCCATGCCATTGTCCATGTCCTGACCCAGTCTCGCATTGTCCAGGTCCCCTCCGTCCGTCCCACTCATGTCCCAGCTGGACGAGGGCAGGAACTCCAGTCCAATGTCATTGAGGTTGAATTCCTGGGGACTGAGGGAGGAAAAGGAGTAGGAAGAGTTCCCGTTCATGGTGGAGCCCAGAGATGGGACCATGGAGCCGCTGGCAGGAGAAGGGTTGCTACGCTGAGGGATGACCACGTTGTTTTCCAAACAGTGGTCACTGTCCCTGAAAAATGCAAAATGTTATTGAGTCAATTTCCTTTCAATTGAAACTAGAGATTCATAGAATGGTCAAAAAAAGAATGTTAATTCATTATGGCATCATTTTAAACTGACAGTAGCCATCAACAAATAGTTAGCATTAATATTTGCTAATTTAAATATTCTGAGTAACTAAATGGTTTAGCATTGCATCTTTGAATTGTCTTAATTTAGCATTAAAGTTGTCAAAAGTTAGCTTTGAAGTGTTAGTTGTTTAACTTTTTACCCCTAACAATGGCTGTTAATTAAATTTCAGAAAGACTTTAAATATTATGCATCAAGTTCTACCTACTCACTGGAATATCATTCAAAAAGAGAAGATACATAAAAATATACCTGGAGTCCTAACACCAGCCAAATAAAACAGAAAAAGTAGAGTAAACTAATTTTAAGTTTGGGAATTAAAAATTAGGATTAGTTTCTGAAAAAAACCATATAATTCTAGTCGAGTGAAAAATGGGTTTTGAGTACAGTGATTATGCTCTTTAACTTGAACTACTAAGTTATTGGAATTAAAAATCATAATAAAGGAGTGAATAAAGAAATGTAACCATATTTATGTCAGGAATGTTTCTAAAAACATGGAAGTTAATTTGATTATCGTGTACCTTATATTTTTAACATTGATTTCACTAGATAAAATTTATTAAAATAGCTATTTTTAAGAGCATACATACCTCAAGATTGTATGGCTAGCCATAATCATTTCTTGTTCACTGGCCATAAGGTTGTAATTCACACGCTTGCTTTTGGTTTGAACGTACACAAATTTCTCGTGAGCTAATCTGAATCGATAAATGCCACTGGTGTTGCTGCCTTGCTGGAGGGCTAAAAAGGGAAAAATATCATAAAATGGAGTTTTAAAACAGAAACTACAAAAGTTTAAGCAGTTTCTACAAATATTAATCCAATCCAATATTGTATAAAAAAATTATGGCACCTGCTGCAACAAAGAACTAACTCCAATATAAAGCTATTAAAGTTAGCATGTTGCTGCAAACATTTCAATTTCTGTTTCATAATTTTTAGCAATTGATTTTCAACTGTATTCAAATCTAGACAATTTTTAAAATACATACTGTCTTTCAAATGTTGAGTTAGCTTTTGAAAGTCATCAGGATGACACATTTCTTGAATGCTGCATCCCACGATGTCTTTGTTTAAATATTGACTATATACTGGTGAAATTCCACTGAAATTTCAAAAGAGAAAATTTTAGTTCAAGAATATAGTAAATGTGTTTTAGAAAAATATGTGGTGTAACTTGTATTAAATTTCTTTTACCATCCAGTAAAATAGTTGAATTTACTTAATGAGGACAATTTTGAGAAAGTGGATAGATGCTTTCATATACAGCAAAGACAAGCAAAGATTAATTAATATTACAATCTAAATATAATCCCCAGAAATAACACCAAGTCAAAAAAGAGAACAACTAACCTTGTTTCAACTGAATGAATCTTTCCCCTAAAGTCAAGACGGGTAAGGAATTGCTCCACTCCAGGAACATTAGTTTTTTCATTGGGAGGTACCCGCCTAGCGACACACACTAGGCGATTTTGAACTTCTGAAAAATATAATAGTGTTAAAAGTTAAAACTAAAAAGAACTGTCGGCATAAATTTGAGAATTCTTACTTCTCCAGAATAATATAAAATGAGTCTATGATACATATCTGTTCCTTTTATCAGAAAGATCCAATAAAAATTTTACCTGTTTGAATATCGTCGTTTTCTGACTTTTCGGTATGAGGCAAGAGTACCGCTGAGATCTGCATGTTTTCGTATTGAGATATCCTGGTTTGCTTTTCTTCCATAGTTTCGTCCTGATCTTCAGGAGGTTTGATCAGGAAGCGGCAATGGAAAGAGCTGCTTTTACTGACCGATTCACGTGGTTCCGACCACCCAAAGCCATTACCTGGAAATAAAAGACAAAAGCTGTTACCTAGAAATAAGAGAAAGCTCAAATAAAAAGTTCAAATGAAGCATTAGAAATCAGTTTGAATGTGACGAAAAATATGCAATCAAAGTTTTTATGGATCTTACCTATAGACATAGGCAACAAGTTACTGCTAAACCTTGCGTGATCTCCTACGTGGATGATATTATAAATACTTTTGTCAATTAAATTTTCCTGAAAGTAAACCATTTAAACAATGAATTTCATTTACAAAAATAAGAACAGTGATATAGATTATTAAGCAGTTATAAAAATGAAATAAAACATTCCTAATTTTATACTTACAGGATTATACTTTAAAAAGGAATCAACATTGTGGGATACAAATTCTATTTTACCATCAGTATTTACCACAAACAAGAAGCCATCTAAAGCCTAAAATGAAAATATACATTATTATAAGTGTTATTCAAAATGACAAATACAAGGATAAACAAAATTTGAGTCATTTCACTAATACTGAAAATAAGTATACATACATGGAGTAAAAATGGAGCTATGAGATCATTGCCATGATAAGTGGGATTACTTGATGAAACCTCACTTTTTTGCAGGTCATCACCTGAACCACAATCTTCAGCTATAATTTAATAAACACATTTTATAACTATACATTAATTATTAATACACAATTAAATTATTAATAAAACCAATTTTAGTGTTTTTTTATACTAGCAACTGACAGTTTTCACTAAAAAAAAAGGAATTTATCCGTCAATAGTTAGAAATTTTCCTTTTTTGCCCATAGAAATAGCAAAATTTAACTCATATCCCCTTAAAATTTCAATATCACCCTTCAAATTTTTATTCTGGCAATGCCACTGAATCTAAGCATCAATAATGGGTAATAAGGACATTAAAAGTCAATAAAATGAGGAATGGAAGATAATATTTTTTAAAAAGATATCATTAGATTATTTGAAAAAGCAATGAGACAATTTTAGCCACTAAACTACACATTACTGGTAATTATTTACATAGATTGTTGTTTTTTAGTGATAAACAAAAAACCTAAAGATTACCTAATTTAATTTGACGGATTTGGTTGACTGTTTCCAATATGGCACACTTGTCAGGGTTGGCAGAGAGGGAACACATGTCAGAGGCACTAGCAGTAATATAGTCTGCTAGTTCATCTAGGTAGTCAGGTGTAGACTCCCTACGACGTTTTTCATTAAGGCACTTATTGCTGTTAAATGGAAACATGTTGTAAGCAACAAATAGTCTCAAAGAAAATATATTGTTTTCTAGAGGCTTGTTTACAACAATCTGGTTAACTGTGGACAAGTAAAAATATTATCAGGCATCAACACTACTAAATACTTGAAGACCCCATCACTGGAATTTAATAAAATGTTTCAATTTTTAAAAATTTTCATTTTTAATGATCTAAGAATACTTTTAGTCTAGTTTTTCTTTTGGTTAGTCTTTAGGTTTTTAGAGTGTTGAAAGTTGTTGCATCGGATATAGTGGATGGTCATTTTTACTACATACCTAAACCCCACTTTTATGACTATATCTGTTGGGGTTCAAAAATTAAGGGTGTGGCCACTTATCTTGGGCCACCCTGTACAGACCTACAGCTCTCTCAATATACTAACCAGAAAGTTTTTTATCTTAGTTATAAAACTCTGAATTACTAGTACCCCAGTACTTTTATATACGAAAAAAAACTTCTTTTGGTATTGATATTATACATATATTTTAGCTCTAATTATCTGTATATTCCAAACTTAAAACAGAATCTTCAACAGATAAAAATGTTTTCTTGGCCTAAGACCAGAAAACCCTGGCAAACCCCTCACAAACAGCAAACAATTTTTGTCTCTCATGACAGAAAAACGTGACGTCATTATAAAAGGTAATCCTAAATTTTATCTTTAGACATTAGGACCTAATCACCAAAGGTGATTTTAAGGGGTATATTATTAAATACACACACTAGATTTTTTTAAGTATTAGAGCAGTAGGTTTTTGATGAAGTCAAGCATAAATTTCAGACAAGGATCTAGATAACCAAAATTATAACCTTTTTTTACTAATTAACTTAGTCCCATAAGGTTGTGGGAGATAGGATTTAAATTTAAAAGAACATTGCATTATGACTAATTAAAACTTTACCATAAATCAATTTATAAAGCCCAGAAAGATTTATATTAATAATTAATATAAATAATAATTAATATAAAATTAATAATAATTGCATTCTTTAATTATACAAAGACATGATTTAACCTTCAATGAATTTACTTTAAACTTGAATATGACTTTGAAATTTCAGGGAAATAAATTTCACAACTAATAATAGGCCATAGTAAAAAATAAGAGTCATCCAGGCTTTTAACTAGAATAGAGAATAAATTCAAAATGCATTTTATTTACTTACAGTTGAAACTGCAATTTGAGATCAGCCTCTTCGAACCTTTCCAAATTGACATTAGGGGAAATATTCATCTCAGGTTGCAACACATATGTATAACTTCACTGGCTGGGCCTAGAAAGAATAAAATTTCTATTATTTACAAGAAACTGTGAATAAAGTTTAGTATTTTGAATGTTAGAAATTACTTATAGAAGTTGATAATTAGGAAGGGGATACTTTACTACAGAAATATTTCCTAATAAGTTATTACTTATTATCGAGTAAGTTAGTAAAAGATTGTTGCACTTGACACCCCTTATTTTAGAGAGTAGCATGGGTATCCTTGCCAGCAGTGATTGAGGGAGTCAAACTACCAGGAGATTTTGTGGTTCCCTGAGAAAGTTAACAATTGATTGGTTTCAGAATTTGGTACCTTCTATATCATCCCATCAACTGTGCCACTGTAATCGAAAATTGCAAAAGCCCATTAATTTTTCCACTGAAATTGATGGTCAAGGGATAATACATAAGAACCCAGAAATTTTTTAAATATTATATTTAAGATTTGGTACTTCTGTATTATCCCATTGACCATGCCACTGAAAGAGCAAATCTATAAGCCAAAGCCTATAACAGTGCCACTGAAACTGACGGTCTACAGTAAAAACCAAATATTTTACTTATTGAGAGGCTGGGTAGTTGGGACATGGGGACATATCAGTCCCAGAAGGTTAAACATGCAGCAAATGAAATGACAGAATAATTTTATTATCGGTCCTGTTAAAAAATGCCATAATATTTTGTACCACAACAAATATTGAAAGGATATTTTAATAGTTGCAATGCTATTTTAAGAAATATTTTTGCTACTTGGTAACCAAAACAGCTTGATGTTTTTCAACATGAACTGAATTGCACCCAAATGACTGGTAAAAGTATGTTATATACTACAGCATTTTCAAAAAATTCCCTAATACTACTACACAAAGCTTTGATCTTGGTGGCCCTTTCCAAAAGTCAAACCTGGATCCCCCCATTTGTAATCTAAAGAAATGAGAGATACTATAAGGCAATGTTCAGAGAAGTAGAATATTACTATTTCAGAGGCTATCTTAAAGTTACTTCCTTAAACTATAGGTATTTATTACAAAAAAAAAGTTAAAAAGCATGGATACACTGATTAGTGCTTTTTTATGTGAAAATTGAATATCATAGTTGTAATAATTAAGTTATAAAAAGTGTGAAATTTTGTTACAACTTATAAAATAATAAATTATTCATAACATAATTAAATTAATGGTAATTTGAGAAAAAACAATGAAATTTGGATATGTTTAAGGACTCTTCCTAAAATAATTTCAGCTTAAAAATGGACCTCCACCATATTTTTCCTTCTGCCTAAAGAACCCAGTTTAAGGCTATATTTAATTGCAGTTAAAATTTGACCATTTGAAGCCCTTTTATTCTTACCGTTTTTATTTAATGGAAAGTTTTCAAAATAACCCCAACTATGCATTTTAGAATTGATGTATAAATTCGAATTTTAAGTGTTTATTCCGTTGACTCATTTTCACAAAATCTCGTGAAATTGAAAGTTGTTGGAGGTGTTTGCTTGCTTGACGTCTCGTGACCCTTGCAAAATTTTTGTAAATAAACAAAACAACGTTGCCAGATTACTCTAAATTAATTTTTAGTTATAACTAGTTTTCATAATTAACATGCAGACTAATTTTTTATAAATATACTTAAAACTATAATTTGAAACTTAAGCGAAGAAATACGGTACGGAAGAAATGTAAAAATCAACAAACTAAAAAATATAGTTAAACGAATACCGAAACTAAAACTCCCAAAACTTTCTGCGCAGCAGAACACAGTTATCAAATTTAACTAGTTGCAAACAGATTCACAAGTATTTGAGCAACTTTGGTAATGCAGTGATGTCACTGTAAACACAAACATTGCATAATTATTCCACCACTGGCAGCAATTAACACAATTTCGCATGCGCGACCTCTTTACCAATGCAAGAGTTCTCCATTCCGCAACGAAAAGACACATTGAAACGTCTGCTACACGCCTCTTCCACTTTTATAAAACTCAATTTCTTGTATTTTATGGAATTTGGAATCATTCTCGTCGCAGAGATTGACCCGAGAAATGTCTACGTCACGCATGGGGGACGAGCCATTGGCGCGAGATCTACATGTACGCAGACGATTATACCTCTACACGCCGAAAGCTCTCCGCACATTATTTTATAATTTAATCCAATCGCACATGCAGCGGCCGGTTGGTGGTCGTCTGCAGGGCTCACCTGGTCGCAGTACGTACCCAGGTTAGGCCCAGCTCTCCACGAAAACACCATCTCACAGCTCCGTATCCGAGTGGTAACCCGTCGGCTGACGGAGCACAAATACACTGCCAGCAGCAGTCAGCACCGTCGTGGCGCGGCGCGGAGGAAAAACAAACAACAAAAACAGTCCGACATCCGGGCAAGGGCAGTCCTGCATTTCCTGTTGTGTGGCGATCGCCGATCAGGCAATTTTGTTCTATAGGGGGCGATCCTGCCGATAAATTTGGGTCGGGGCTCGCTTAGGCGCCCCCAAGGAGAGGTTTTTCGGAGAGGGGAGCTACGGCGGCTGCGCAGAAGCGGCCGGAGCGCTCTGCTTGCGGTAGCGGGGATCACGTGGGTTTTTACAGGTGCTGTGCTCTGGGCTCGCGGAGTGCGGTAGAGGGGTGAGTGCAGGGGCGGGTCCAGGGGGGGGGCCCTGGGGGCCATGGCCCCCCCCGAGAAACCCTAACAAATAGCTTAAAAAACACTTTCTTAATGTTAAAATTCAAAAAATTTTCTGGGGGAGAACCCCCAAACCCCCCTTTAATATTTTGACATCCATAGGCGCCAACTTTTATAAAATATTGGGGGGGAGGGCCAGTACAAGACATTAAAAAACATAAAATTAAAAGAAACAACCATTAAGTTTACGTGCCTAATTACCTAATTTTGTATCAGATGTATAGATTAAATTTCGTTACATGTCCCTTTAAATATCGCCAAGGTGTAATATTTTGAGGTGTTTTTGAAAGTTTTGTGTAATTATTGCGAGCTCGAAATAAGATGGGGGTCTGGGGGATCTCTCCCAGAAAAATTTTAGAAATTTCTCTGTTAAAAGTAGCATTTCAGCTTAATTCGAAAGTTTGGGGTCTCTCCCCAAGAAAATTTTTAAAATTTGACCCTTAAAAGAAATTTTTAACACATTCTGAGTCTGAGACCTTTTGTGGATTACCCTCTCCCCAAATAACCGCTCTTGAAGGGGATTCAAAACCAGAAAATATCCAAACATCACAAAATATTGGGGGGGGGGGCTTAGCCCCCCTTCAGCTAACATTGGATGGGGCTCAAGCCCTCTCAAACCGGTAATACTATAGTTTAAATACGCGTATTTGCAAAAATTTTCAGGAGAGGACCCCCGGCCCTTTTCAAAATTGGGCATCTATTTATAATTTCATCCTTGAAAATTCTGTGGTTTACATGAGTTTCATTCTGTGGTTTTAAAATGAGCTGAAACTTTATTTTTAGAGGCAAATTTTCAAAAATTTTCTTGGGGGCACCCCCCAGACCCCCTATTAATTTCTCATGGTTACTTATTTGCTGTTTTCTCCTTGAACTTGTTTCTCTCCTCTCATTATAGGAGTGTAAGAAGTTACCCTCTTTAGGTGTTATCCAATGGATACCAAATGAACAAAAATGAGTAGAAAAACTTCTATTTGAAGCCAAATTTCACAAAAATTTCTGGGGGAGGACCCCCAGACCCCCCCACATTTGCTTTCGAGCTAGCATTATCTGAAGACACCTTTATAACTTAAACAAAGTTTCGCATTTTATTTATGTTATACTCGGAAAATTGGGAGCCAAACACCTCGTGAACACAAGTATTATTATGGCCTTACAAAAATGTTTCACCCCCCCCCCACTTTCTAAAACAATGGCACGGGCCCTGGATATCCTCTAAGTTGCTATAAACCCCTAAAAAGCTGCTTAAAAGCAAGCACTCTTCAAAAAATTTTCTGAGGCACTGAAAATTTCGAATGAAATACCCTCCGACTTTGACATGGCCCCCCCCCGAAAATCTGGTCTGGAACCGCCCTTGGGTGAGTGGCCGCAGCCGATGAGGATGACACTTTCCCGATGCGCACTTTTTCGAGACAGAAATGTGCTGCTTCGTTGCCGCCTCTGTCGAGATTGAAACTTTGTTCTGCTGGGTGCAAACGATTTGGGTCCAGAAAAGCTCCACTCAAAATAAGCCCATTATTTATTATATATCCGAAATTTGAGTTTTCCCGAATATGTTTGGGAAATAAAAGTTCAAACTCTAAACTTTGCAAAATTTGTATAAATGTTTAAGATTAAAATGAGGTTTTACCACACAAAAATATTTTTTAAAGAGGTTAAAATTGATAAATTTTAATTTTAGCCATAGAAAAGGAACTTTTACTACCAGACATGGAAATACATTTTCCATCAATTTTCTAGTACGAGAAAGATATTTTAATAATTATCGAATGGGAAAAGGAACCTATCTTCTAAATAGAAAAGTATCGTTAGTTAAAATGAAAAATAACACGAATATATATAAAAAAGCATTTTTAAACGAATTTTTTTTCGTTGTTGTTGGAATAAGTTGGATATTCACTTAATTTGACACACTCCACCTATATTTTTCCTGATACTTCGAAATTCCTCCCTTTTAATTACGTCACAGAAAATTATCGCAATATAACAATTCCACCTTACACATTCTAGCGATAAATTGATAGCGATTATAACTTGACACTCTCGCTGTGCGAAAATATGTTATATACGGATCTTGATTTGAGTTTTTACAGTTTCAGACCGAAACTAAAAATTAAATCTTTGTTCCACTGGGAGATTATCAAAACTTTAGAATAGGATTCTGAGAAAGGGGGATAAGATCCCATAAAACTTGCTTCCTCATAATTCTTATAATTTAAAACATTTTTAAATTTTTATTGGGTACTTTTCTATAGTAATTAAAAAGTAATTTTAATTTTTTTAACTACCACGATTTTTTTAAATGAAATAACATCCCCCCAGCAAACCAATTGGAGCAATCATAGAATGCTATATGGGAAATGTCAGTAAATATGCGCCTTTAACTAAATTATTTACTTTTATGAATAATAGACCTCCCCTCCCTCACAACTCCCATCTTGTCCGGATTCATTAAGTTCACACATCAGATTTCCATCAGGCGGCACGAAAAGTCATCTTTCGCTACTCATGTAGCTGTCAGATTTCTGATAGTTTCGTTTTTGCTACTCGGAGGGGTTATTCACAAATTGCTCTTCATTGGCCGCCTACAGGGATCGTTCCCAAAGTGCGAATTCGACCCGGAAGAGCAAATAAGGGGATATATTTCAAGGGGGAGATCGTTTGGGCACAGTCAAACGCGGTTTCACCTTAACGAATACCTCACGATGAGGTTTAGTTATTTTAGCCACCAAAATCCCATTACTAAATTTTTTTTTGTCATTTTCTGCGTATGCAAAGAGAGGAATTTTGATAAAGAAATGATGAATGAAATCATGCAAACCGTCATCCCGAGAAATAATAAAACAAAAAAAACTTGGTGATGGAGGGGAATTCAATTAATTTACTTCTATTTAGGTTTTATAATTTTTTTTATATAGAAGAAATAAGAGATAACAACTCTAGGAAGGTTTCGTAAAATTTTGATAGAATATTTAAGAAATGGAATATTTTTTGGAACTTATTCCAGACATTTTTTCATTAAAAATTACGAGAAAATAAAAATAGCATGTATTTGAGTAACTATGTTTTTTTTTTTTTTTTGGACAAGTGTCAGAAATTTGGGTGTTGATGCAGTTTGTGGCCAACCAATTTTCAGTTAGTTGAATTTTGGTTAAATGGCGACATTGAGATTGATCAACGATTACAGTCTCTATCAAGCAATCAACCAATTATCAGCTAACACCTTATCAACTTACTAAAAAGTGGTAGGGTGCTCCAACACCAAAGTTGGATATTTCCATTATCTTTTTCATTTTTGGTGAGAAATTAGTATAAATCTTTTGGAAAATAATGATAGACCTTCGATTAATATATAACTTAAACATACACGAATTATGTCAAAGTCGGAAATTTTTTGAGTTTTGTATCAGTGGCATAGCCAGAAAAAATTTCAGGGGGGGGTATTGGAATTTCGGGAGGGGATATGGGGTAAATTTGTTCCTTTTCTATGGTCAACAAAGGTAAATTTCTGACTTTTGGGGGGATACATCCCCAAATCCCCCCACTCTGGCTGCGCTCTTGTATTTATATCCTCCCAAAATACCCCCTTGGCTACGGCACTGGTTCTATAACTTCTGACTAAATAAATCTTGACTCACTAGCTGAAAATAATTTTTATTTAATCTAACAAACTTTATAAGAAACCAAAAAGATAATGACACTCTGGACTCTCTTGAATCTAATGCAATCGCCCCTAAGTCGCAAGCACACAATTTCTATAGGAAGAAAAACAGACAAACAAAAGCTGCAAGAATGCGGAGACAGGAAGAAAAGCATCTCGAAAAGGAAAAAAAAAGGAGCCACGACAAAACAACCACAACGCGGCTACAAAAAAAAAGAAAACACACCGACGAAAAACCGAACAAAAAACTGACCACGTCGTCGTCATCACACAAGAACTCGCCTCACAGAACGAGTTTTTAAAAAACCATTTTTTATTCGATACCCCAAACGAGGAACTACTAAACCTGTCTGCGAGAGGTGGCAACGCAAAGGGAGGGGGGGGGGGGCAAGAGCCAAAGAGGAAAAAGAAAACAGTTAGGAAATAACGAGAGAGATTATAAGTGATGAAGGGAGAGGTTTTTTTTTATTATTATTATTACTTCTCTTTCAAACTTGGCAACGCCGCGGAGGGTGCTCTGCTGGAAAGGGGAACCAAAGGGGTGTGTATAAAAAAAAAACCAGTTGAATATTAATCGCCATGTGGGAACTGGGGGGTCATGGGCAAGTTGCAGGAAGGTAGGGGAATGTTACCGCAGATGTAGGTTACCAGGTAAAAAGACGGGTTCTCGGTAGAGACACGTGAATAGGGAAGTCTTAATAATTCACTCCTTTGCTCACTATCGATTTCACATGGGCGGTGGTGATTGGTGAGTTTCGGGGGTATAAGGAGACAAATTGTGGATGAGTTAGCTTTAGGGGAAAATGTCTGGTGTATGTATGTGTCTGAGGAGAGAATTTAGGATATCCATTTGTGTTATATTGATATTAGGGATAATATCTATAAAATTTCCAAAATCAAGAAGGATGGTGTTTTTATGACATCGGGTGTCAGGGAACTGCTAGGGAAAGAAGGATTTTTTTCAACGCAAATATTTTCACGACTCCTTTAGCTTGATTAATATTATACGTTAAACAAGAAAGTATGTTTGATTGATTGGTTAAAAGCATTGAAACTCTGTTTCATAATTTTGAGGTGTTAAAAGTAATTGCGTCTGGGTTAAAAGAGCAAACTCAAGATAATGCAAAATTTGTTTGAAATTGTAGGTATCTGGCATAATATTTAACTCAATAATATATTCAAATATAGTATATCAAGAATTCTCGGGAGAGAACATTAAAATTACTATTTTACCAATATTAAATTCTTCTATCAATATCCAAAAACTATAAGCATACAGTGTTAATCTAGTTTAACTTTTAGATAAAACCCGAAGTTTCTGCAAGAACGTATTACAGGTTTGACAGGTAATTCAATGATTGAAAAATCGGTGTCGAACTTCTAGAAATACCTTCTTTAATGTAGGTTAAATCTATAAAATTCGGAAAAAAAAACAACACTAAAAACCTTAAGGCTGAGCCTTAGGTCCCGGTATAATTGCCATTGAGAAAAAGATGGCAGTGAAAAAATCCCTATCATGTTTAACTCGGAAATACACAGTACCAGGATATTGGATCAATTACTCTAAATGGAATTTTCTTCAGAAAAATAATTTCAGTTTTAATAAGTTGTCTCTTAATAGCGCAGTATTTATACGCTAAAGCACATTATGATTATCACTGTTAAAATTTAAACTGACTAAATGTGGAGAGAGTTGCTATAAAAGCATTTAATATCAAAGAAAGGTTGAAAATTTACATAGAGGTAGAAACATTAAAACAGGAGTTCTAATGATATTGTCCGCCTTAAACAGTAGTTTACAAAAGAAATAGCAAGCATTGAACTTCATATCTGTTTTGTTGTATTCTGTATTTTTGAGCTGAGATAAAAAAAACTCTTTTCCTAAAAGAGTTTCGAAGATGGAATTTTCATGGAATAAAATGCAAACCAAATATCAAGTACTATTAACAAATAATGATATCAAACCTCAGAGTATCAGAAAAAGATATTGAGAGCATTCAAATTTGCAAATAAAATTACTACTTGTAAATTTTGCAAAAATCTGCAAATAATCCTTAGTGCATCTAAGAAAATCCCAAGAATTTCACTTCCAAACCTTACAACCAGCACTTGAAAGCAGTCAGCCAGGACAAGAGAACCTTATTACCCCCTGAAGTCCCTCACAGGGGTTGTAAGGAGGGTCACAATTTCTCACCAGCTGTCACGATTCACTTGAATGGTGCATAATACGAACATAATTATCACAGTTCAGCCTACGTGATAAAACAATGGTAGCCGATTCAATGTTCTAAGACTAGATCATTCAAGCGGCTATAGAATAAAAAAGTAATTCAGAGGGGGAGACTAATATTTGTGGTATGATTGAAATATTATTAGAACAGGAAACCCTAGACTAGAGGGCCCGACGATTGTAAGACAAACGTGTTTAATATTTTAATGCTTTTTATTTTCCAAGTGTAAGATAAAGATAACACAAACAGAAGAAAAAAAAACAGGTTGTCCATGTTGGTGGAAAATAAAATGTTACTTAAAATATATAGAAGAAAAATTATAATGCATTTTTTATCTTACATCCAAATTTCATCTCTTATAAGGAAGGTTTGACGAAAATATTTATTCTTAAGTGTTTCCAAATTTTCTCAAGGATTTGTTACATAGATTATTTTTTATTTATTAAACATAATTAAAGGACGTTCAGGTATTATTAAAAGTTTCTATTTGAAAAACAGTTATCCCTATTACATTTAATAGTTTTAAAAAATATATTTTAAAATAAAAATATTTTTTTTACATAGATAGTGTGTGAAATTCATCTTTATGTTTTTTTTTAAATATAAGTGATTAAATATAAAAGGCTTAGTATAGTAATTGTCTGAATAAAGTATAATTTCATTTCAACATTTTCCTCCCTCACACCTATCCGACCAGCCGGATATTTTCCCTGCATTTATCTGGCCACACGGTGAAAAAGTTTCGAGACCTCTAGTGCGACTTTTCATGTTCTTAATAATTCCATCTCCAACACCGTGATGTTTTTAGCCATGTTCCATTTAAGCCGTCTGTAATTACCAACAATCACGTAGCTAAACAATCCCGAATGAATTTTCATGAACCTTCCTCACGCCAAACCGTCTTAATTCTCTGACATACAGCCACGCCAGTCGGCAGGTGTTTCCATACGCCACAGAAACCCAAAACCCAACGAAAAACGTGTTAATGAAGCTGTGGCGACTTCTCCAAATCATGTAATTGCGGCAAAAACCACTCGAAAAAACTCACTGATGCTATGCATGATGATGTATAGGTAAAAAAGGAGAATCCTTTTTTGAAGAAGAACGCATCACAGAGGGGGCAACCATCGGTGATTCAGCTGTTGCCGTTTCCGTCAGCTAAACTCGACAGCTGTTTTGGGGAAGGGTGGCTGGCTGGCTTGGTAGCTTTCCCATGCGCGAGCTCGAAGAATCGGTTGCCGTTCTCTTTTATTATATTTGGGCAGCCGGAAGTTTGAGGTGGTTTCTTTATTATGCGACGTCTTGTGGGCCCTTTCTTTCGAGCTCTCCCATCGTGCGATGATACATAAAAAAAGCAGATTAGGAAAAAGGGAATCGGATGGTGTGTAGTGCACGCGAAAACGCATGGGGTTGAGGAAATTGGGTGAGATCAGGCGAAGCCTTTTTCTAGCATGATTTACGTCCTTCATTAGGGTCCATTAGATAGCCATCTACTCGTTTTTGGATTGCTTTTTTATGCAAGAAGGGAAATGCAAAACACAGAGTGTGATGGGCCATCAAGGGGGGTTCTAGGATGTTGTGACGGTCATCAGTTGTTTCCAAGAGCAAGGAAAGAAATGGGGAATTAGGAATAATTTTGGGATATTTCGGGAGTTATTTTAAGTTTAAATTCCCCAAGAGCTAGAAAAAAAGGTGAGAGAAATTATAAAAATATTATTCTTATTAAATAAAAATTAAATTCTTCCATAACCATCTCCATACTGCATGTAGCTACACTGTATGAATAATTAATTAGTAAATATACTAATGGTCATGAAATAAAACATTCTATGGAAAAAAAGCACTGACCTAATAGAAACTAAACTAATTTCCATTCTTATAAGAGGAATTTAAAGCTGTCTTTAATTTATCTTCGTAAAAAGTTCTGTAAACACATATAATATCTACTAATATTAAAATTAAATTCCATTCCAATCCACCCGAAAGCCAGTCAAAACAGGAGCATTAAAAAATTGCATCTAACGCTGCTTTCCATTTTGTTTTGGAAGATGATACATTCAAATTATGATGTTTGGTGAAGTTACAAAAAATCCAAATCAGTATCTATAGAATGACAAAACTCAGTATTTGGATCAGAAGTGATTTCTAAATTACGCCCAATTTTTTTATAACTATATAAATCAATTATGAATTTCCGATGGAATTTGAAACCAGATTCAAAATGTGAAGTACGTAAAAGCAGTAAAGTAGGGGCTGAAACAGAGCAAAAAGATAACCCATCCTCTATCCGCTGTAAAAGAAATGGGGAATTGGGTTATTAGCATACTAAAATTTTACCATGTGGTGGGTAATACAGATCTGAGTTAGAAAGATAACCAGGGTATTTCACAGACTTATTTTTTTACAGTCCAAAATTTGTAAGCATTATACAATCTTGAAAATTTTATAAGTTTTCCTATGCTAAAACACAGTTGAACCCAGCTAATAAAGTAAACTTTCTACTACTACAACTACGGAATTTTTCATGGCTACCAATCAAACAACTAACATTAGTTATAATAAATTTTCGGATGTAATGAAAAATTTATTCGGTCACAAGAGGTTATTTGAAATGTCATTAAAGCAAAGTTAGAAAAATGTTTAGAGAAATTTTCCATTTTCAAAATGATAGAGACTCTACGATAAGTCCAAAATACAACTAAATATCCTAATATCCGTTCTCTTTTCTATAATAATAAAAGAGCTTTACCACTCACTCACTCACTCACTCACTCACTCAGCAACGCACAGCAAAATCTACCGGGGCTAAAGACTCGAAACTTGGTAGGGTCGAAGACCTTATGGTGTATACGCGCACTAAGAAGGGATTTTTCAAAATATCTTTTTTCTGACCCACAGGGGGGTTTGAAGCGTTTTCGACGTTTTTGAGCCCAGCGGCGTCCCAAATGACCCCAGATCTTTGTTATTTCGCAGGAAGGTACCTAGCAACAATTTCTAGAAAGGCATTTTTCAGATTTTGAATATTCGAATTTTAAGGGGTCTGAATATTCCAAAAACCCGTTTTTGCTGAGCATAAACCAAGTTTTATATTTTCGAAGAAAACAATACCGAGAAATCGATATTACGAATTGAACTGTTGGTAATACCTTCTTGAGAGAATTTCAAAGAAAGTAATTTCTGGATTTTTCGATATTCGATTTTGGAGGGGGTGCACGGGGGTTTGAATATTCACTCCCGTTTTTAGTTTTTGGATCCTAGCACCCACATTATTAAGGTGATTGTAATGAAATTTTAGCATGTTGGTCCGCACACAACCAGGAAGGTTTGAAAAAAAGAATTTTTAAAATCAAAGCATTCCAAGGAGCCTTTTTTGCCCCCTTTCTAAATCCTTATGCGCATCCTTCAATTTTAAATTGATAACGGTTATTGCTCCTTTCAGGTGACGCAATACCTCTATTGTTAGAAATATTTATCTAAAAATGTTTTGTAACAGGTGAATTTTTTAAAGCTCTGATGCAGAAATAATTTTTGACGATTAAATAATTTTTTTTATGATAACCTAAAACCGTTCCACTGAAAAATTTCATTCTTTTTTCTATTTAATCAAATTTAAGTATTTCCAGCAAAATTCAAATCAAACAGAGGCATTTTCAGTAGTTGGTATCGCTTCAAATGATGTTTACTTTTATTTCATGTTTGAAATTTCTTTCAATGAATGAGTTGGTGATAAATCAGCAAAGGGGGGTTCAGGGGGTCTCCCCCTAATTTAAAAAAAATTATCATTATTAAAAAATGGTTATAAATACTAATTTATTCTAAACCGGTTTTTTTAAAGATTTTGTTTAAAATCTTAAAAAAGTATGTATATTTAATTGTTTTGTATTTTATAAAAATTTAGCGGGATGAGGGGGAAATAAGTTTCATCTATAGAAATTGCTGTTCAATAATATACCTTTATTGTGAAGCGAAGGCGGAGAAATTTGCCTCAATTATACATTTATAGTTTATACCAATTGCAGAAATCGATGGAGGGAGCAAAGGACATTAAAGAGAAAAAAAAGGGTTCAGAAGGACCCCTGACTTTTTTCCTATTCTGAAAAATTACTCTTTAAAAACGGGGATGGGGATTTCACACATTAAATCTAAACAGGTGAGTTTTTTGAAGTTTTTTTTTACATCTTAAAGAAGTAGTATGCCATCAAAAAAGAATCCTAGCGGGAAAGCAGTTGACTCTATAGTATCTAAATAACTCCTCGGAAATTGAAGTAAAGAAAATAATTCTTATTCATTTTAACACACAGTTTGGTAAGCCTTTTTCCCCCGAGCAAAGGCGGGTATATCAGCTAGTATAAAATAAAATAGGACACACGAGACTGAACTTTTAAATTAGTCTAATAAATAAATAACAGGCTTTGAAAATAATTTTTTTAAAGTTTAAGACGTGTAATCAGAATCTCAAAAAGGAATAAACCCACTTATCAAATTAATTTTCATCAGATTCAGGCCGAGTTGCAGACCCTATAATCTTTTTTCTCCCATTAATTTCCAGTTCAAAATCAAAGTTCATCATCTACTATCTTGTTTCACGTCTTGAAATTTGCGCAATGACTTTGATAATTCTTGCACAAATATCGCCTAATAACGAGTAATTCCTTATCATTTTTTTTACCCTAAATATAAATTCCTTTCGTTGGGTTTAATGCACTATTTGAGTTTCTTAGAAAGAAGCAGGTCTACAACGTAAATTAATTACATAAATTGATCTTCTAATGCTACCTTTAAACTGCCAACATCGATTCAATACTAATGTAATGAATTGCTAATTAAATTCAACGAATAATCAGAAAAATACCATGATAAGAAATCCTTAAATATCCATTTACAACAGTCTAATAATTTCAAATTCAAACTGGACTAATCCTAACGTTTTACATTATTTCCATTGTAGTACTTTAAAAATCCATCAGGATAACTTTCCACCATATATCTGAAGAAATATATAAATAAAACCTTAAACCTGCAATACCTTTCCATTTAAAAATATTTTCCAAGCATAACTTTTAAGCACAACACACAATAACCAAAGATTTACAAGTATTTTTCCAAAGTTTAAACAATTAATTCGACCTAAAACGGTTAAATTTAGTTAAGTCTTTGAAGAAAACAAGAAGTTCCATGCACAATAAGAGAAGAACACTAGAAAAAAACCCAAATAGATCCATCAGATAATTTGGAAGTGACTTTAAAATTTCCTCAGCTTATTCCGAAAGTATTTTAATTGACAAACGAAAACACGTTTGTGCAAAATTTTAAAATCTGTTAACTTATTAACAAGAACACTAAATAAGAGAAGAACCAACCGTAGAGACCCAACCCTTCTAATAGCCAGTCCTAAAACAAATCATGGGGAGCATGCCATATGCCATAAACTCCGGAGAAAAACTTCTTCAGAGAATTAAAATTTACAGAAAGTCGTAATTTGTATGAGTGGCGGAGAATATCTGCCTCCCGGAATGGATATCGTAAGTCATCCTCGGCGTTAACCACAAGCCGATGATTTGCAATTCCCATTAGGATAGTTCAGGAGGCGGGACGGGGCTCAGTTTAAGATGATTTTAAATGGGCACAGATGATGATATCGTAGGCGGATCATTTACAAGTAGCCGTTTATTAATTCTTGGTTTGAGCTCGACTAACAATTCATGCGAATAAGAGAGAGCTCAACAGCAGATGCAGTTCCAAACGGTTGTGATTTATACCTTTTCTAGCAGGGGAGAGGGGTTGTTGTGTTTGCGAATTGAGGGGGTTGAATTCAACAACAGAGGAAGTGTGGTACACCTGTGCTGTGGGCCGCTACACTTCCGCGTGGTCTTTTCGGTGAGGTAGAGTGGGTTCCATATGTTTACTCTTCGTCTCGATGTGAGGTTTCTTTTTTTTTTTTACCAGAAATCTATGCTAGACAGAATGAAGATCTTGCCAGAAAACGAACACTCGTTTTTACGAACAGTGCTGGTTCCGAACTTAGTCCAATATAGGAACGATGATAAATTCAATTAATATTTTATTTGCGAACTAATATTTTTAAAAATATCTCTTTGGAGATTAACTCCGTTTTAATGTAAAAGAGTTCTTCTTATAACTCATTTTATGTACTACTAAATTTTGCCTCTATCTCTGAAGTGCTAAAAATGCAGGTAATACTTCATTTCGTATCTTCTTGAAATATTGCTTAATTTATTAAAAGACGTAATTTTGATAAAATAAGACACAAAATATGTTCACAATTATTCATTATCTGATTGTTTTTTATTTTACAAACGTTTAAATTTACGAACTGTTTTGAGTTGCAGGTGACGTAAAACAAGAATAAAAGAAAATATAGATTGTAAGAGACACGGGCAATTACATCAAGATCAGGAGATATTCACAATTTATTGGTTAAAAGACTATTTAGACTTTTTTGAAAATTACTTTCTTTGGTGGACTAAAGTATTTCAGAAGCTCTCCTTTTTTGGCGTTCACAAAGATATTAGATGAATAGATTGATAAATAAAAATAAAAAATAACAATAAATTGATAACTTAAAACTTCAGAAAAGAAAAAAATCGTGACTTGAACACACAGAATAAAACTTTTCATTTTATCATGGGATACAATGTTGTCGATCAAATATGTAATACCAACAATGATTCCATCGAATATACAGAAAGAGATAATATTGCTCTTTAAGGGGATTTAAGTTCTTCTTGTAAACAACCTCAGTATAATGGTTAAAGAGTCATTCCAATATATCTGTTACTATCAGGAATTTATCAGATAAGAGCAGAATAGTAGAAAATACAGAATAGAAATCATAACACTGACACTATTCGATGGGCGAAACGGAATGGCGTTCTCTATGAACTTTTCCATTCGCTCGCCGGGACTGAGCTGGGTCAATCACCCTCCAGCCCGGGGTCACTCGACTGAGGTGGCAGAGATGGAAATGGAACAATTTAAGAGAGAAGTTTTACTTCTGATTCTCCATCAAGTTCTTGAAAGTAATGGATTTCTTTTTTTGTGCTGAGTAGACGGAGAAATTGTCGAACAAGCTACTTAGATAGATTGGTAGTGTTAGAGATATTGTTAACTCGAAAATGGCACCAAAAACAGTAGATGGGAGAAAAATATATTTTAAAGATTGAATTCTTGGTAAGGAGATTCGTTGATATAACAATAACATAAACGTGCCGTACTGGCTGGATATGAGAATTAAATATGTAGTATTCATACACATAAAAATATCTCACTTTTCGTTTGCTAACGAAGAAAGAGAAAAATCGTATTTTTTTAGTTGTTCCAGTTTTCTCAAAAGCAATATATATTTTTCGAAATTATGGTCGAAGATTAAAATGAAGGTGAAAGAAAAAATAAAATAAATTAAGATACATTTTATTCGTGTTTTAATTTATTTCATTGCGGAAAAACAACCAACAGGTAAACAAACACAAGGTATGGTGTATACTATGTCATGGTTGATTACATATATGCCACAGCTTTTTCTTATGTTCCTAAATAAATTATGTAGCTAAAAGATTAAAGATTCTGAGATGTAAGGATCGATGAAGAGAAACTAAAAATTTAATTTTAATAAAATGTTGCAAATGTAGACTTTCAGTGCGTTTATCAAAGTTAATGAGAGAAGCACTAAAAATTTTCTTTTCATATGAGGAAATTAAATTTTTTCAGTGCTCAAAAAAAAATAAAGCAAGACTATTAAAATGTATAAAACAACAAACTTTCAAAACCGAATAAGACATAAAAAATTTCGTATTGAATAAGTTTTTGTATTTATGCAATAGATGTATACATTAGACTTCCATTTAACTGACCACCTTTTAATCGAATCTCCGCTTCACCAGGCTGAAGTCTAATAAAAATTCAAAGTAAAAAAAAATGCAAAATTATTGCTCAAAATGAATTTCAGAAAATTTCCCCATACATGATATTTCTTTCTTAAATTGATGCATTTAATAAATATGTTTCTTTCAACTATAAAAAAAGAGTACACTCGCACATAACATATATACCCTAAATTCCCCTTAACCGGCTTAATCCCGGTTCAACAAGAGGCGATTTAAAGAGAGTCTCATCAGTAGAAATAAACAAAATCCACTTGAAAACTGCATAGAACTACATATTTCGAAACCTTCATATATGCATTTTGCAGGAGAAAAAAAAGGATACCATAAAGTAAATCCAACGTAGTTTATTTCCACATAGAAAAGTTTAAAGACATACAATTGTTTATGGGATCAATGGAACCCCGAAACAATTTATACTTACTCTTCTATGTGCAAATAGTCCATGTTGGATTTACGTTTTGGTGTTTTGCGTCATTTAACAACTTTAAAAAAAATTGCAAGCATCTAATAGTATGGTGAGACTTACAGGAAAGTTCAAATCCTTTTCCGATCTTCACCGAGGAAGCCAGCAAAAGCGCAACCCTTCAGCAGAAGCAAAATCTCAAGCAATTCCTCTCGCACACAGACAGAAAGACCTGGGATTCCATGCACTGGCAAGGATCAAGACTTCCATCCACAACACAACAGAAGACGTGGGAAACGACCCGATGATGTGAAAGAGCCTCGGCTTTTGGAGAGAACCCACAATTAAAGGCACATTTTCAACCCAAAGCTAAGTTAGGCTCTCTCTCACTCTGGTTGTTTCGACACAAGCAGGTTTTCGGGATAGCCGAGAGAAATCTGCTATCGGCAAGAACGGAACGGGTTGGAAGAGAATTTTTTTATGTCCCGTTACACGTGGGGAGAGATTTCGGTATTTTTTAAGGGCGATGTTGAGTGCTTAAGATAAAAAATGTTTTAATGGCTGTTTTAACCCAGTTGCATTTGGAAATTGACACTTATCGTGGAGGATATAGACATGGGGAGTAATTTTTTTTCTTCGAGAAAGTGCTGTGATTGGGGCTGTAATTCTGCAAAAAGTATGTGTCTGACATCCGGGTGCTTCGTTATGAAGGAAAAAATTAATTGAATTAAATGGATTAGAAGTAGCAACTTGAGAAACCATAAAAGTTCCATTAACAGTCAATGTAATGAATTTTCAAGCTATTTAACTTATATCTGAAAATTTTACTTTTAAAATTATTAAATAAGTATTTTATATAACGGGATGTTGAACGGGATGTTGTTCAATATTTTACAGAGATAAGGAAGAGGGAGGTTAAATTTTGTTTTATATGATGCTCCCTTTCCATCCGAAACCGTCTTTAGTAGATAATGATGAAGATGTTTTTGTAAGCAGCCATTTTAAAAGACACAGCATTCGAATCTTAAATAAAGGAATAGTAAAATATCAATTCAATATTTATTATTTTCAATATTTATTATTTCTGTTATTTTCAATTAACTTGGGACAAAAAGACAGGGCACCTGTTGATGTTATTAAGTTTGTAAAGAAGAAGCGCAATGAAGGTGACACGAGCAATTGAAGTTCAGAAACAGGAAATTCCAGTAGACAATAACAATAAGTTGCATTCGATATTGAAGAATATTTCAAAAGAACATCAGAATAAAAATTAGCTTTTTTCAACATAACTTGGATACTTCAAAAATCCCAAGATATTTTATCAAATAAGAGAACAACTATAAAAAACCCGTTTAGTAGGTAGTATCCATAAAATACAGTGTTTCTCCTCATCGATATAGCAATACATTTGGAAAAGATGCTTGCATAGAGTAGAAAACAATTGCATTATTGCATCAAATGGAATGGAAAGAATATGCAGATACAAAAGGCCTACTTCTAGAATTTCTATAAAATGTCGGTTAAACAGCAATTTCTATCAAAAATTCCACTTGAAAATTTCAGGTTAAAAGTATAAATCCTTATATGTAAGCTAATTTATATCAAAATTAGAGAAAAGCGTAATTAAAAGATTAAAATATTAATCAACATTGCATTTGGAGAAATAAAGAGTAATTTACACCTTTAGTATGTACCTATAAGTTGGTGGTAAATAAGACATACAAATTTACTATCTTTAGACAAACTCTATCATGAAAATACATGATGTCCTCAATACAAAAGTAAATAAAAGCAGAGAAAAACATCTGGAAAAAGATTTTGAGCATCTTTAATAAAAAGGTTTAAAACCGTCACAAACTTTTAATTACTCCTTACCAAGTTCATTAATACAAATACGGAAAAATAGTGTATAATGTGCATGCTCAATTTTAAGAAGAAAATAACTTCACAACAAACTCAAATGGACAGATTTAAAGCAATAAAAAATCTAAAAAAAAAATATCTACGCAGCAGGATAAAACCCAAGGATACAAGTTAACAGTTAAGAAACTCCAAAGCGGTTAGCACACAACAGTAGTTACCCAATCTCCCATTCGGACCTGCAAAACTTCTGAAAATCGCCACATCCGGCTGAAGGTACTGCTACAACATCACACCAAACACCGCGACATGCGACAGAAATTACCAAATTCTCAACCCTCGCGACACTTCATAAATAACAGCCCGCACGTGGGTCGGCAATGACCCAGAGCCAAGGGGTGCAGAAAACGGTACAAGACGTGTGTATGACAGAACGGAAAAAAAATTATTCCGTCGGACTTGACACCGATACAACCAAGTCCGGTTCCAGCTTTATTAACATATCCAAAGGAGCGAGAGGTTGTAATGAGAGTGGCTTGACAGAGCTAGCTCTGACTGACATATCATCCCCTTCGATTATTACTGTTATTATTATTATTATTGTGGACGGGCGAGCATGGGATGGAAGAAACCTTGATGGAAGGACCGCACCCTTTGGATGGATAGAAGAGGATCTCATAGCAGGTGTCTGAGCGGAGAAACATGGTTGAGGAGGGTTAAGTTTCTTTTTTGTGTACGTACACTACGGAAAAGATACCATTCGTAAATTACGTTTCACTATTTTTAGTTTCTCCTCCCTGTCACAATCGTATGCTATTATTATTTTGTGAATTGGGTATAAGAGATTTTTGTTTCCAATCAAGCAAATTTTAAAGGGATGCAATTTTAAGGTCAATATTGTATTACACTCTCCACTAATTTTAATCCCTAATATATGTATATGTTACGGGCAATGTGATAAATCCGGGCATTATTAATAATATCCGCGTAGGGCAAATAAATATTCATTGATAAATGCCATTGAATTTATCACATTGCTCGCCTCAACTTCGGGCATTAATTATAATGCCCGGTTTATCACTTTGCCTGTAACATACACATTACATTAATATCAGGTAACACAAGTTTTAGTTTTACATCTCTTCCCCCAATCAAAATTTTATGCTATTATTTTGAGAACTGGGAATAAAACATTTTTATTCCCAATCAAGCAGATTTTACAGGTATGTGATTTTTCTTTCGATCTTATGAGACAATGGAAATATTGATATTCACATAAATTGGAAAGAGACACCACCTTACAACTCAGTGCTCAACATTAGTTGTAAGAAGTGTTCTCTCACGAATTGAAGATGAATTGGGACAAAGAACCACAATAGGTAAAGCAAATTACGAATTTTTTGGGATAAACACTATTATCAACCAAATTAAATTTAGGCGGATCTATGAGATATGTGATTTTTCCTAAGAATATCCTTACAGAAAAGAGTAGACACTATTCATGGAAGAAGTGTTAAAGAAAAATATCAGATTAGAAGTAACATTGGCAGAAAACTCATAAACAGATCCACTACAGTTGATTAACACCAAAAATTAAAAAGTAATAACAATTTATCAGAATATAATTATGAGCAAATCACAAAGCAAAATTGGCCAGACGGACTGTGAAAGGCTGCAGTAAAGCAAGATTCGAAATTGTATGAGCTGAGATAAATTCAAAGAGAAACATTAGTTATACTTCAAATAGGGTTATCTACATTTATAATTAACAGTTAATAAAAAAACAAACGGAAAAACTAAGCTGATATTGAAAGAGACAAGGTACATGAATTATGGTGATTAAAAATCAAATTTTAAAATCCGAAAGCAGCAGAGAAACAACCAGTTTTAAAAAATAAATTAATGGTTAGATAAACTAGTAGTTAAAAACGTCTCTTGAAAGGTGAAGGTCAGAAAGGATAAACTAGTTTTCGAATAAATTAACCTTGCGAGTAAGTATTCAGCTGAATAAAAGGAGACCGATTTAAAGCAATGTATCAAAATAAAATTTCGGTTTGAAAAAATAGTTCTGAAACAAAGTTAAGATACGAGTATATTAGTTAAAAATATATGATTTTCAATAACAGTAAAATGATGGGATTTCATTAATTTAAGGTTTCCAAAAGGGTATGGCTTCAAAGTAATCAATGAGGTTGTAATATTTAATAGGGGGTGTATTTAACTGGGCATTCAATTTTTCATTTTTATTTTAACATATTTTCGTTAAAGCCAAGATTTTCTTTTTTATTGAAGGTTGATTTGTGAGTCAATAAACTTACGTTTCAGTAAATTTTTGAGGCTCTAGCTTTTAAATTCTCGATTTTATAGCCCATAATTTTTTTGTGTACTCTTACCCTCCTTTCCCCTAACCAAATACACAGGTATTGAAAACATGAAAATACAACTACCAGTATTTTTTTACAGTTCCATATTAAATACCCAAAACATATACAAAATCCAAGTATATTCTAAACCAAGGTATTGGTTCGTATCTTGAAATAAATCGAATTCAACCATCAATAAATTTTGAGGTAATAAAGAGTTGAATAAAGTAACGATTCTTTATCCTTTTCGGTCTGTTCAGGATGGATGTGGGGCTTCTTCCCATTAAGAAGGGTTTCCACTTATCCGGTGTGTTGCGTTACGGCAATCGAGGGAGACGAATTAAGCAAATCACAGAACAGCTCAAAATGACATCATTTTTTTGTCTCTCTATGATTTGTTTTTTAGCCTTGTTAGATTGGTATTAGTGGAAACAATGATCTGGAGATGAATACCATAAGTTAGAAAAGATAGAAACCCTGAATATACTCTACACCTAATAATTCTATACAGTTCAAAGTATTTAATGCTTTTGAATAAGATACATAAAAGTATGGATTTCGCCCATTAAAATCAGGGATGGAAATCATTTTTTGCTCTTGTTATTTTCCATCTTCCCAGAAAAAGCTAAAATTATTTTTTAAAAAAATAACACTTCTTCTCCTCATTACTTTTTTGTTTGGGGCAGTACTACTGATGAGATACACTCTTACATACCCTTACACATACACTAACCCTAAAATTACACCAATCTAAATAATTTATAACCAGTGAAACCATTCAAAACGCTATCACCACATGACTTCTTCCACAACTTCATTTTCAAAAAATTGAAGGGGGCCGACACGACACAAAATTCACCTCGCTCCTCACCCATCATCAACATTCCACGCATAGAAAATAATAAGCACTATACAAAAGGAATGTCTTCCCACCGAACTGACCCACTTTCGCAGCGTTCGTATGAAAGGAAGGGTTTCCTCGTCATTTCGTGTTCTTCCAAATCAGCCCCAGCGTGAATTCACTTCACTTTGGGCATATAAAAAACGTGCATCATCAGTTGTACCCGGATGCAGCTCGTCAGGTTGACAGATTCAAAGCACTTCCTTGCCTCGTATTCTGAGGATGCCCAACATGGAAGATAGAGTTTGAATAATATAAAGGCAACTGCTCACATGACTTAATTCAATGGGCAGACACGTGAACTTGAGTGAGGTGGTATATACTATGGATTGATTGATTGATTGATTATCGAGGTTTGAAAGGTGACGAATTGTTGGATTAGAAATAAGGTGAGGACAAGAGAGGATTTTAATCAGAGAAAAATTTTCTTAGCACTGTTGTTAAGTTGGAAAACATTGTTTCCCTTTTCGAACGATTTTAAGTACCAGAGAGTAGACTAAGTTATTAGAATTACCATTAATGTCACTTAGCTTTCTTTCTTTAGTAGCACTTTACTTGGGAAGGTGAATGTGAGGGAGAATGATCAAAAGGCAAAATGAGATGGAGAATGGAGAAGTGAAAAAGAGAGAAATAAAATGAGAGTAGGAGGGATTGTGAAAGAAGAAGAAGAGAAAGAAATCCGAACACAGCCAACACTCTTTTTTTGCGAACTCGACGAAAACTTTTAAATAGTTGGTTGTAAAACACCAAAAAGTATTGTAAACTCTACAAATTTGAACAAATAAGTGACTTCTTAAGAAATTGAGATATAATTAAAAATTATGTATACCTACAAGAAAATTAAATAATACACCATACAATTTTAATATCCCAACGATAAATGAAAGATAAAACACTTTAATAACTGGTTTTAATGGCCAATTAGAAGCCTTATACCAACCTGCGGTTACTCGTTGCATGGTTTATTACATACGATTTTTTTTAAACAAAAAGGCTTTTATGATTTGTGTTACGTGTCATATGCAGCCGGGAGAAGTGTGAAAATGAGTTGGTAAAACAGATATGGTTTTAAAAATTTTAGTTCGTAAATTGGAATTGCCTATGTGTAAAACTATGCTTGGATCCAAATTACAGTTCTAAATTCTGAGAGAGTAGACAGCATTATTTTCTGGTTAAATCGCCGGATCGGTAATCTTTAATAAATCTATTTCCTTCTGGGCATTCAGAAATTGGTTCAATTAAAATGGCCATTGAAAATTTTTGGAAAATTGGCTTATTTTCAAGCCGGACAAAAGGAAAAGTTTTTTTAATGCAATTCAAGTTACATAAAGCCGAAGTAAAATTGTAATGAGTAAATGAAATTTCCTCTTGAACCTGCAACCTGCGGTTTAATTTAAGGAACCATGCTGCAATGATCATAATGCAATGGCATGTTAAACAATTTGAGATAGTTGAGTTTAAGTGAACTTGAAGAAACCGTTTTGATATTCAATGTAATACGAGTTTGTTGAGCAATACGGGAAATACTTTTTATTAAAATGAATGAAATTATATGAAATATCTTAAAAGACTAATACCTACATATTATATTATAAAACTTGAAGCATAAAAATTAGTAATTCACAAGTGTTTTAAAAATAAATCTACGTGTATATTACACACACCTGCTCGAACTTAAAATAAGATAAGGATACCGATGTCTTTTAAAATGACTTGTCAATTTAAAATTTTGAATTTAGTAGCCAACAATATCATATCATATCTTTACAGTGACTTGTCTATTTAAAATTTGGAATTTAATAGCCATCAATATCATATCAAAGTGATTGACTGTTACAGAATACTTATTTTGCAATCATGAATAATACATTTAAAAATAATTATGGGATTCATTATTATAATCGAGTAATATATGGCGTGTTCATTTTAAATATAAAGGGGGGGGGGTTGGGTTAAGTTTAGAAAGAGATAAAGAGTCAAACACAATTTCAAACAGATAATAGATGCTTATATTACAGTTCATACATTGCAAGATAACTTTTTAATTCTCAGTTTTGAGAAGAAAGAAAGGCCGAAAAACGTAAAATTAATTTTTTGGCCATGCATATGAGCATCTTTAAGTTTCACTCTACACATGAGAAGTAAAATAATATCCACCCATTACAGGGGGGGGGGGGTTATAGTCCTTTGAATTGAGCACTAAAGAATAATTTTTGCAGTTTTTTTTTACTATTTTAACTATATCTATTACTTTATTAAGCTATATGTTTTTCAATTATTATTCTGTATTTTGAAAGGAATTCTTATAAGTTCTATGCTTATCAAATAAAAATTTCTTCCATTTTAGCTTTTCTTTTAAATTTTCTGCAAGCTCGGTTATTTTTTTTGGAGTTCTGTCCTTCCTAAACCCCACTATTTAATTTTGTGTTTCAAAGATGAAAGTAATCAACAAAACAACTTAATAAAGCGAAAAAAAATTCTAACTAAAATTGACAGCCTCACAATACCCTCAAGTGAACATCTTGCCAATAGCAACACAGATTTCAATAGTTGACACACGATTTAATTCAATTAACATCCCATGCCTTTTCCAAGCACAATGGGTTGTCACAGGTTGAAACGATGAACTCTCAACGTTTATATATAAAAGAAACCGGCCTCCCATAGACTCCCCATGAAAGGAGCCGCTAACCAATAGAAGCGGACACAACGAAGGCCATGGCAGATAGTTAACAATTAATGAGTCTATTACTCACAAATGGACATGTCCACCCATATCCGGAGACCGCCCCAAATGCCACCGCAAAAAAAAAAAAAGAATCCGAAATAATTGACATTCAGAGAAAGGGGTGTAGAGATTAGGGCGATGCGATCTCTCAACAATGATGTACGATTTCGACGACTTTACAATGCGTTTTTTACGATTGCGAATGGGCGATTGTGTCCCGTAGGAAACTGTTTTCTTGTTGCGCGGACAATGGGCGAAATTCAGGAGGGAAAACCAACAAACAGATAGGAGGGGAGATCCTTTCTCTTTCACGTCTCTGAAAGAATCAGGTTCAATATATATTTCGAAAAGGATTAAGTGTTTTAAAATGATAAGTATAGGGTGAGGGAGAGACACAATGAATGCTATACTTCAGAATGATAATTTGGGTTTCATCATCAGAGTTAGATTTTGTAAACTTGTAGAGACTCTTATAATCGGGAAAGGGAGTATGACTTTGAAAGATAAGAGTAAGATTTTGTAAACTTGTAGAGACTCTTAGGGCACGGTCAGCCAGAAAACCTATGGTATCTCTTCAAAAAATATGCCCTATCTCCCCATTCATGACCCCTCCAACAATAGCGAAGGAGTCCGAAGTCACTCCCCCCAGTCAATTAGCAGACACCCGATAGTGACTTCTCGCTCCTCCCCGAGGGCTGTCTTTTGTTGGAGGGACCATTGAAGGGGTTGATTGCGGTTTTCCTATTGTCCGATAACCAGATACTGCAGATTTTTTGAACAGATACCATACTGATTTTTTGGCTGACCGCAGCCTTATAATCGGGAAAGGGAGTATGACTTTCAAAGATAAGAGTAAGATTTTGTAAACTTGTAGATACTCTTATAATCGGGAAAGGGAGTATGACTTTCCAAGATCAGAGTTAGATTTTGTAAACTTGTAGAGATTTTTATAATCGGGAAAGGATGTATGGCTTTCAAAGATGATTACACGTTTACAAATATATACTTAAATAATTTGCAGAAAAAATAATTTTAAAGTCAACGATATAAACGAAACGTATTATACCGAATCATGAGTTTGCTCCCACTAATTTTCATTCCCTAAGTCTATAGTTTCTATTTCAAACTACGCGTGTTTCTATTATCCTTCTAAACTTTAAATTATTTTCCCTATTTTTCAGCTATCCTGCATCAGCTTTGTGCTTTTGGTATTATTTTATTTAAACTATATGCTGTAAATTTAAGTTCTTGATTCACTATTTCAGGGTGGAATATTGAGGTAGCAATTAATAATAATACTAAAATATAGCTTTTAAGGTAAAATTTTTATACAATATGCGAAATGCGAATATACGCAAATAAAATTAATAAAAAACCTAATGCTTAATTAAGACAATTAATGATTTAGTTGTCTTTCAAAAAATAAACTTATTTTTAAGTTGAAATTCAAATTTAAAATTGTTCACCTGTATTATTAATTATTTAGATTGCTTAAAGTGTAGCCGTTTAACATCTTTTTATCATAAAAAGAAAGAAATGATTAGACTTTTCATCCAATAAAAGTGGGCGGAAATAATTAAATTAAAGGAAATTAGATAAAGCTCTATGATAAAATCCAACAATTCTCTTAAACGAATCGTTTCCAAAACCTTTTCTAACCAAACGCATGAAAAAAAAATCCCACCTGGCAAACGTTTTTCATTTCCCTCCTTATTTGCGCAAGGAAATGCAGAATTAGCATAAAACCAATTTTCCCAGACTGGCTTTTAAATATGTATTTATACAACGTAGCGGAACCATGCAGATTGGCATTAAAGCCCCAAAGAACAATGCATTCAGGGAATGGGTGTGGCTTAAGCAGTACACAGATTACCCTCTAAAACGCTTCATAGCAACAAAAATCGTTCTACACACTTAGTTGGATAGAGAATGTCTGGAAAAAGAATTAATAAGCGTGAATTTTTTTTTTAATCCTGAGGTTGGGACGCAGAGAATGTGGATTATCGTTAGCATAATAATACACCTGAAAATGAAAATTGGTTTAATTTTTGTTTCGGTCAAAGTCAGTTCTCTCCTGGAAATTATTCATAAATTAAAATTGGGAAAAATTAACAGGGTTCATCTTCGGTGGCTATCGTCAGAAAATATGCTTGAATAATAAACAAGACTAAACTATTATTAACTTCAAGCTACAGCTAGTGTAGATTTTATAACAGGTATTGACTAGTTTTTATAACGAAACCTTTCTATAATAATAGCAGTTTATAATTTTCATGATATTTGAAGTTTTTTTTGGTTGTACCTAATAGAGTAATAATAAACTAACGATTATATTTAAGTATTCACTATACCAATTGTTATGTAAATTTTTGAATCGGCTCACCATTTTAGTTAATTCTTGATACAAAATTAGTAGGATGTATCAAAAAGATTTATACAGAAATATTATTCGCTATTTACACAAGCACATAATCCTACACATATCACTGTCTCTCTTGAGAATATCAATACATTTTCAAAGGAATTGACCTTAAAATTTTTTACGATACATATGAAATTCTAGAATTGAATTTTAAATTAAAATAAATTAAAGAAAGAAGAAAGAAAACGGTTATTATAAAGATGAACTAATGTTTTGAAATAAAAAAATACATCTTACTAAAAATTAAAAAAGAGCAAAATTTAATGAATTTTTATTGTTAGCTCAAAGAGTTTTACCAACTGTGAACAAAAGAAATAACTAAATCACGTTTTAAATAAAGAAAATGAGAGTTCACAGAAGCCTCTGATAAGTTAAGAAGTAGTAAGTTATATTTAAACTACACAGCTAACAACGTTAACTTAGTTACGTGTAGTTAAAGCTGGAATTTAACTTATTACATCGTTAGCCTCAATGCCGATGAAACTTTTCAACATTTAAAGGAATTTAAAAAAAGTGTACTATGTAGTTAGCCAAACTGAATAAGAACATGTGTCGACAATTTACAAATTTAAGAACTATTTATCACTAGGACTACAACAGTTAATCACAGGCAAGTGTAAAATCGTTGAAGAAGAGCCAACTACACCTTTTAAGTAGTCTTTAACGGTAGTATATTTTAATGTTTGTAAAAATTAGGCAACCTGCCACAATCGTAACACTTTCATAAAATGATTAACTCCAGCATTTCACGCAACGGAGGAATGAACTGTGAGTTATGAATCAATATGAGTGCCTGAGCATTCGGATTTTTTTCCATAGAAAAAAAAGGCCCGACGGGGCCTTTAAGGCGATGAGGTCTTTTATCCACAGCCGGCAAGTTATGAAGCAGCAAACAATGAGTGATAAAAGTCATCGCTATCTATGCCAACAGTACGACTGCCTGATTTTCATATCGCACTAGATATCGTTGAACGCTGGCTTGGGGTTTGATGACACTAGTGCCGTTTACATGAGCCAATTACCCGGGTAAAAGGCGGCTCTTACTCCTCTTTTCTACCCGGCATTCCCTACGAAGGGAAAAAGATAGGAAAAAGCCGGGTAGGATTCAATCCTAGTCAATTGCCGGGTAGTACCCTCCTTTCCCAAGATGCATTTCGTGTCCCATCCCACACTACCTTGCGTGTTGTGTAGTCCGCCATTTAATTGTTTGTGTGTGCTCTGTTGATTGTTTTGATATAATTTGTAATGGACATCAATAATGTAGAAAGTAGCAAATGCAGTTTGAAATGTGAAGATAAAACGTTAAGTTTAATAAACATCCATTTATTTTTTAAGACAAGCACAACTTACAAACATGATGAAAAACGGAAATCAAAACAATAAACATTGATGGAATTGAAACAATGTTGCCAACACAATTTTGTATAATTGTATAAGTGTTACTAGTAAATAAACAAAATATTCAACAAATAATACAAGATTGCTTTCATACATCTTCGCAGGTCTTCGGTAAGCAAATCTGCTATCATCCGTTGATTTTTTGCATATATCGCCAACGCTCTTTTAAAATTCATTTTGATGCTCTCTTTCAAAAACAAAAATGAGATATTTGTTAACAAACTTGGAAACCATGGAAACAGGCAGATCACTTTTCTTACCACGTGACCGAGAAAAAGCCGGGTAAGATCATGTCTCATGTAAACGCCTTCAAATTTCGTTACCCGGGTAGAGTTGGAAATTCCCTTCAACCCACTTTTTACCCGGGTAGCTACCCGGGTAGCATTTTTCCCATGTAAACGGCACTACTATGCATTAATTTCAGGATTCAAGAGAGAGTCAGAGTACTATATAAAAAGAAAATCCATTGATCCTTAGAGCTTGAAGAGATGCATTTAGTAGCGCGTAGATCAACGATGATTTCTTTAAAATAAACAAGCGGTTCATATATTTATATCATGTTACGAGAAAATATTAAATGAAATACAGGTAATTTATTCAGTAAGAAAATGTTAAGCTGCTTTTAATGTCAAAGATGATTTAACTAATTGTAGTCAAATTATATTTTTATCACTACGACTAATATTAAAACTGGTTGGTTTGCTATTTTGAGAGATAGTTCTAACACTCTTTGTCCAAAATACACACATAGTTCTTAGTAAATGTCCCAATGTTGCTTATACTGCCTTGGTTAAATTTCATAAATACGAAAATCAAGTGTCAGAAGGATACGCTTTCAAATATCTTCCTTTACGGGAGTTCCCAATAAGTTTTTATTTCTTTCTAAAAAATCTCTAGAAGAATCTAAAGAAATAAATTATTTCTTTCTATGGAACGTAAGCTCTAGTGAGTGAATAATTCAGACCAGTACCTCAAAGAAGATAGACATTATGCACCAGCGCTGAATATTTATGTTTTGCAGAGCAAAGAATAATTATTCGATGACATAGATCAGTATCACGTAATTTTATTCCCATATTCTCGGAATAAGGGTTTGGTATGTTGGCAATAATGTTCTTGATGGTTATTAAACTACATATGAGTGAATACTAGATGAGAGTCCTTGAATTATGCATGTATTCCTTTTAAAATATGGCAAAATATAAAAGCAATGAAGAATATGGAGCAAATAAAGAGTCTGCATATTTAAGAAATATTTCACACTTTTTTTTTTTTTAACAAAAAAGGAATTATTTTGTTGATACCATTTGAAAAAAAGCTTGATTTTAGATACTTTATGAAAGCTTAATGTATGCTTTTTTCAACTAATGAAAAAAATATGCATCACAAAATTGGTATTTCAAACTTTTGCGTTAAATTTGCTAATTTCATGGGCCTCACTTTCTCAGGAGCCGCACCCCATTTGCCTTAAATCCTATCCGCTTTGCGGATGGAGCTTGGATATTCCAAGTGGCATACGACAACAACAACAACAACAAAATATCTAAATAATTGAATAAATTAATCTAATCAAATAATTGAGTCAACAATCTACTTGGTGATGATGCTTTACCTAATTATCTACATTTTTATTATAGGTAGGTTTAACTGAATTTTTTTTTATTTATATTTCTTAAACTTTTATCGATATCATCAAATTATTTCAGAAGGATTTATTTGAAGTGAAAGAATAAAAGTTAGTGAAAAAATGAGTTTCTAACAGCTCTGGTGGAAATAAGGTTGACCCATTCCTCTGCAAAAATGCATTAATATAATAATTAGGCTATAATATAATATAATATTTTTTTATGAAAAGGATAAAGGATGATTGATGTGGTTCAGCAACGGTACGGTTTTATGAAATGAGATAGTTAAAAAATAAGTTTCAAAAAACTTTTAAAGAGCATACTGCGAGGATCTGATAAATAAACACACGAAGACTTTTATCTACATGTTGACAAATAAATGGAACAAGAAGAGATAGCGGTTGAAAAAAAATCAAAGTGTTGCGATAAAAGAAAACAAATCTATTCAAATCACCACACCAATATCTTAGAAACACACAATATATTGGCAATAGCATTGAAACTAAGTACTTTACAACTTTGAAAAGATAAATCTTCGTTAGGAAACTAACGTTGAGGAGACACATTTAAGAAACGTGTCTTTTTTACCCTATCCAGACGGCCGCCATTTTTTTTTTATCTTCGGCAATTTCTTTTACTGGCAAGTAACATAAAAGCAATCCGAAACCCTATTTTGAAGAACAGTAAAACGCATAAAACTGGTGCCACGTTGGGGAAGATTTTATGTCGTTTGAAAGAAAGAGGGGAAAGGGACGAAAATTTATCCACGAACGTTTCTGATCCACTGCTTTTTATTTGCATTCCAGAGAAGTGAGAGAAATGAAGTCATTTAAACAAACAAAGAGATTGGGTTTCTTTTAAAATGGGTATAAAGTGGATCATTTATTTAGTGGATAAAATAGAAAGTTCATTTAAGTAAAAATTTTCGGAACTAAATTAACACTATTTCCATTTTGAGAAAACGAACGTATAAACACACACGAGAACGTATACATTGAGATACAACAAAAGAATAATGATTAAGATTTTTTTTAATGTTGTTTGAACATATCTTGAAAAATTAAAGATATCAGAAGAAAACATGTTTCAAAAAAATCTATTACAATGATTTTATAAACGTATTTTAATATTTAAAAAGAGATAGAGAGAAATAAAATTATAGAGATAGAAGAGGTTAAAAGCATTATTTAAATATAGTATACTAATCCTTTATAATACCGTAACAAAAAAAAACCCCTACACGTTAAATCATGTAGGTCAATAGTTTTCAATTTATTTTACAGACTTATAGTAGGTACTTGTATAACTGTACGTTTTTGAGGAAAAATGTCAAATTAACAGTTCAGAATTAAGAAAAATTGAATTTAAAAGTCACGTACTTAAAGAAATAAGCAAACAAATAACCAAACCTAAATCAATGATCTTTTTGCCTGTTTCTGTATCTGTTTTAGTTTGTTCAAAGGTTTTTATACAGAAGATTTTAAAACTACACCATTGAAAGAATGCTAATATATCGATGTTGAAAAACAATGTACTATGTTAATATAAGAGGTACGTAACTCTCTCTAAAAAAGAGGAGCAAAATGACTAGAAAATGTTTCCCCCATTTGAACACCAAATAAATGCCATAAAAACATTCTACAAAAAAAAAAACTTCGACCATCATGAATTGCTTTCTCCGAAAATCACCAGCTCCTGGAGCAAAACGTATTTTTCCGATGTAGTCATATATTCCCTAGAGTAACACTATTCCAAAAGTAGAAACTTAATGACTATGAAATCCGATACATTTCCAATAACTTCTCCAAAATTCAAAGAGGGATGTTAAAAATAAACTTTTAGGTACTTCTAGAATTTCAGACAAATATTTACGCTTTTCTTCAGAGATGTTTACCAAAAAATCAAAAAGAATAGATATGATTACCGTAAAAACCCAAGAATACACTGTTTTTACTCGAAAATATTTAACGACAAACTATATACCTGTATCCATATTAGAATGATTAAAAAATCGAATTTATGTTAAACAAAATGTGTATGCGTCAAATACGTTGAAATGGATCTATATTTAGGATGTGCATCTGGAGACACAAAGTTCTTGTGATTTAGATAGTGCTTTATCACATTAAGAGATTCTCAGATAAATAAAAGCATCATACCGGATTCGGGGAACACATTTAAAAAATACGCTTTAAAAGCTTGCATAAATTGTGTGACGTAAGCTGAAAGTGTAACCGAATCTCAGAGTAGATAGATCTGGGTAGTAAATAGAAAGTTTTAGTTGTAGAACTGCTATTTAAAATAAGTAGTAAACATTAATCAAAAACTTAAATGTTATTTCAGGGTTGGCCAATACATATCACTTAATATATATCGTGATACATATCCTGGTATTTATAGGTTGATAGATAGCATGATATTTTACAACAAAATCAACATTTTAAAAACTAAATAAACATTCCTCAAAATTCCTTCTTGAATACTTTTTGAAATGTTAATTAAGTTATGAAAAACATAATTTAATACCAATAAAATTGTAAAATCATGAAGGTACTTTATGAAATCTGATTGGATCTTGGCAACATAAAAAATTTAGCCTAAAAAGTAATGAATTTTTAAAGCAGTTTTGATTTTTCTTTGACACATTGCATTCAGCAATGCTTATAACTTTTTATTTTCAAATCTAATTACTTCGATCCTATTAATACCAAAATATTTTTATTAATTTTTTAATAATTACTACAATTATAATTGTAGTAATTATTAAAAAATTAATAAAAATATTTAGTTTAAAAATTAAAGATAATTTAAATTAACTATTGATATCACTTAAATAATGAATGAATAAATTGTTCTTGAATTTATTTTCTTTGAAAAACTGAAATGAAATTTAATACATACATAAAGTTCTTGACGCATTGATACTTTCTCATAATTATTAGCAAATATGTTCTGTATGAATAAGATTTAATTAAAAATGCTCCATAGTAGTAATACTTGGATTTAGATTAGTATTCAAAATAGTATTTTTTAGAATAAAACGGGAATGTATCGGATAAATATCAAAAACTTGATGTGTAACCGATACCTATAAAAATATCTGATATTTTGATACATATATAAATATCATGATATTTACCCAACTCCGTGTTGCGACATAGAGTTTTGTATACTTTGTAACTTAAAATATATACGACCAAGCAAATTTAGTTATACGAGCAACTTAATTTTAGATGTAATTAAATTTTTACGACACGATTACATTTATCAATATATAGAATGTAAAAGTAAGAAAAAACTTTTGAAGAATTTTTCTTACGAAGGGAAGTTAGATAAAAAACTTTAATGATTACATATATTTTTATAATATCTTAAGCTTAATAATATCTTAAGCTTAAGATGACTTTTTAAGCGAAATTTCTATTCAAACAGCTTTACAGAAACATAAAATTACATTTATTTTATGTTTGATTATAAACACTGATTTAGAATAAAAATCAATAATTGGGGAATATTTGATATTACCACCAGTTTGAGTGATTTTTTATGTTTATTACTCTACACAGAAGTTTTTATTCAAAAACAAAAATAAGGAAAACATTATAAAAGTATATACTATAATTGCGAAATGGCTATCAGTAATACTATAATTGATGTAACTAAGATACATTTAAGTTTTGAAGAATTACAAATAAATGCAATTAACAATGGAAAAATAATATGTAAGTGTATTTCACACGAAAATTGCGTGTTGGGGCAAGTCGAGAGGTATATAATCGAGTTCAGAAGTTGTGAAAGGCGCGGAAATAACCCGGTTTATCATCGAATGGCCACCAACTTGCAATAGTTCGCACCGGACCAAGAATCGGCAATTGAATCTACTCTTCGCGTGCTTCGCGTTCCGAATGCATAAATAAGCGCATTCCGAACCCCACAAAGGATTCCAAACGAATTTCCGCCATTCTATCCCCTCAGCTTTATTCCATTTTCCGAAGAGGCATTTAGCAACCAACAAGTGACTATTGACTCACCTCGCTCTATACCTGTTCACTGCGGTGCAACGATTTGGAAAGCGCCGAAGCTTTTATTCCCTGTTGCCTATCTCCACGGAGGTTCCCTTTCAAAAGACAAGAGTCGCCATTTTTTTTTCGTTACTTTTCTTCATCGTCTTCAACGAGAACATCGATGGAAGATTGTTAGAAATAGTTGCCTTCACTTGCGAAACTAAATATTTGGCTTTCACAGTCCTACATGGGAATTCAACCGGAATGATATATTTCCGAAAATAATTTTATTTTTATTGAAGTACCATTCTTAGTAACTAAAATTCTGAGAGTCAGCAAAAGCCGGTCAGTCAGTAGAACAAACATATTTTGAACAAATTTCCTATTGAATTAAATATCTACATTTTAAGCTCAAGTTTATTTACATAGCTTAAATTAGTTTCTATAGATTTTTGAATTCATATAGCTATTCTGCGGTATAACTTCAAAAATCATACTTTAACTCACTTGTTCAAACCAGCTTTCTTCTAAAATGATAGACCTTTCACACAACATTGTTACAAATAGCCGAAAAAAACCCATTAACTTTAGAAGTAGTTACAAATATCATAAATATTTTAAGCTTTATAAAAATAAATTCTGACCTACCTAAAGTATATATAATTTAAGCATTCACTAAAAACCAGAAGTTGGTTCGAAAATATCACAGTTTGTTTTTTTGTCATTGATTGATTTGTCATCAAACAAATTCGAAATTTAATTAGGTGCTGCATTATATAATAAATTCAATCACTTTACATCGGCTTACCGGCATAATTTAGTTCCCCAAAAGAGTACAATTTTAAATTAATAAAATAATTTCAAGATAAAATCTTTCCGGATGAATCGCACCTAGAGAGCCCTCGGACTATCTATCTAAGATGATGCTTTTCCTGATGGGACTACGAATCTAGGTGAGACGTTGGAAAACACGTCATGGTCATTCTTTTCTAGAGGATAATTATTCTGGGGGGATACGGTGGAACATTATTGCTCGGATGCATCCATGCGTTACGCGGATTTGCTCATGTTGAGTAATGTCCATTTCAAAACCAACTATGTAGAAGAATGTTATCAGTTTTTACGACTAAATCGAGGTGCTGTCGTCGAAATGGCTTTCCTTTCGCTTTACAGGAATCGCGATTGATAGCAACAGAATACCACAACATGGCGCAACAAATGAATCACTCTTCATCATCAGTGGTGAGCTTACTTATAATGTCCGCTTATTGTCGTAAAAAATTTAATAGAGAATGCTCTATCTTTAGGTTTGATATGCTAACTAACCCAAAAAAGATAAAAAATATTATGTGTTTTTTTTTTAAAAATTACGAAAAGTTAAGTAAGAAAAGATTTCATTTGTAGGTTTTTAGAAGCAACACATTTTTAACATAAAAATGATTAATATATTCAGTTTTTCTGAAATTTATTAAAGATGACTAAATTTAATTAAAGTTGGATCAATGTTTGTATAACTGCTTGTCATACAAATTATATTAAAAAATATGAAGTAATTTTATTCTAGGTATATGAATATAAAAAATCGAAAAAGTGAATATTGAAAAGGTGAACTTCAAAAGTGGATGCAAAACTAAAAAAAAAAAATAATAAATTCATCCATTTATTTGAAGTGCATTATTAGTAGTTAAAATATAAATTAATAAAAACATGCTAACAAAAATTACTCCGAAGATTGGCAAATTTCTTAGGGTTCTAGCTCGCAAGGAAACAATACTAATATAAGTTCAATACAGAAAGTTACACTCCCCTACAGAACCACTTCCAAATTCCAAACTTCAGGCAAAACTGAAGCGAAATCAGGTAAAATGGGAAAGGCGAAACTCCACCAAAGAAATAAGTACGTATAAAAGAATGATTGACGATAATTCTGATGATGATGACAGAGGATAAGTACGTCATACAACTGCGATAAAATAGCAATAGAGAGAGCAGCAGAGAAAAAATAGGTCAGCATCAACAACTACATTGTTAATCAACCAGCATCCCCCATGTGTAATCAGTTATGCCCATTCAATGGGGCATTCGCACCCCTAGAGTTGCCTCCTTTTCCCCCTGATCGAGATAACGACTTCGGTTGCCAGGTGGGAGACAGCCGGCTTCTCCCGTCGTCGTGGGGAAAATATGGATTCTATGGTCGATTTTCGAGAGGCGATAAAGATGAGATAGAGTCAAAATAAGAATAAAGCAGTATTCGAAAAATTTATAGCAAAATGATGGCTAGCTTTAGAACACATAGATAAATAGAAATAGTGGATTGAAAAATGTAATACAGTTAGTCAAACGATGGGGACGCCACCTCGATGTAACTGGGTTTTTAAAAGTCTACTTTTTTTCATGCAGGTTTTCAATTTAATTTAACAACCTAATGATTTAAGAATAATAATTAAGTCTTAAGTTAATAAGTGTAATAACTAGTCTTAAAAAACGTGTAACTTTTATGTAGGTACTCTTGTCTAATAATATGTAATGAATACTAAGGATATGAAAAGGACAACAGAAAGTAATCCCTTAGAATAATATTATATCCGAATAGAATGATCACACGTCAAAAAACAACTATTCAACATTGTTGGGACTCGGGAATAATGGCTAAGGATATCTGAAAGAATCCGTATATGATGGTAGTTGGGCTTCACCGCACACTTACCACACACGTAGGAAAGCAACATTTCCGGTTTCGATCTAGACAGGCAATTTTGTAGTTATATGAAGTCTTTCTGTATTGAGGTGAAATTTATTTACAATATCTTTGTGTGTGTTGAAGTAAAACTTTTATGTGGAAAGATTAATAGAAAGGAACTCTAACATAATACTTTAATTAAATATATAATTTGGTTATACTAAGGACTATCTCTATAAAAATGTCTTATAGGGATAAAAGCTTGAACATTCCTATTCACTTCATTCAGCTATAAAAAAACCCCACCTGAATTTCAATGAATTAGTTTGGTGAGAAACGTCTCAATGCGTAGAAACCCAAAACCTCACGCATACTATAAAAACATAACATTTTAAAATACTAATTAATCGTGAATAACGTTACATAATTCCCGAACAATTAAATTATGCTTGCGAAGAGCAGTTAAAGCAAATAATTAATATACAAGGTCTGACATTTATTTTAACTTAATAAACTCATAAAGCTCTTGCATCTAATTATAATGTAGCAGAGCACAAGACATATTGTTTCCCAAGTAACAAAGAAACGAATCTGGAATACCAAAGCTAAATTAACAATTTCACCGGAACCCTTAATTATCTCAAATGAAACACGATCCTTTGTGTTTGAATACTAAGTGATCAGCACTTCTTAATTGTAAAAATCGAATACAAAGTATTCACTGGAGATAAGCACTGGAAACACTGGCACTAACACTGGAAAGAGCACTGGATACTTTTCTATTTCGTCCCCCCTCCCAAATAAATCAATATCTAAAAGATGATGAAATCAACTCGGGAAGATAATCAAATAATAAAAAATGAAACATTAAATCATTCATGATTTTTAAAAAATCTGTCTTTTTATAGATTTCAAGTCTTTTAATCAATTTTTGCATTCGATTCTTTGATGTAAAGAAATCGATTTTCTGGGGACGAAATGGAATACCTTAAAAAAATATTACACGAACTTTCAGGCCACATAAAAATAATTAAGTTTCCACGAAATGACCGCGAAATTAGCTACTTGCATCGCAACCAACCACCAATTTATTACATTACAGCAGCAAATAACAATAACACGGGCATAATGTTTATTAATCACAAGGCCATTATTACTGTTGTGAGGGGGGGGGGTGGAAGACAGGCGGAAGACATTCTTTATTGGAATATTTTTCGGTTGTCACCCACAGCGTCAGGGTAAAAGGAACAAAGGAAGAGATGGACGTTCGTCGGCAGAGACAATGGGTAGAAAGGGCGCCTTGTCACAATAGAGCTTCGGGGAGTTGAGGTTGGAAAAATTTGCTTCTTGAAAAATGCAGACAAGAATCGGGAATAGAGCGGAGTGTTTCTGCGAGATGGGCAGATAGCTGAGCATCTGATAACATTTAAAAGGAAACCTTATGAAGACAAAGATTAAATACCGTCGAACACATGAGGCAGAGAATGTTCGTGCAGATCGGTGGCTTATCCAATACGGAAGATCGAGATAAATACATCGAGTAGGAGGGATAAAAACCGAGGATTTAGTCGAAAGAGTTCATTCTCAGCAGGGTTTTTTTTTAATTTCGTTAAAAAAGGGAAAATTGGAAATTCATATTAAATCTACTTGTTTCATTGATATTTTTAGTGAGCCGTCCAGTGAATTAATTTCACCAAATTTTTCAAAAGAAAAACTACATAAATATGGATAAGTTTATTCTAAAATTGAGTAATATTGAAGAATACTTTATTTTATAATCATCATATTAGAAAATTTTTAAACTAACTTTCCCAGTAAAAAGACGGTACTAATACCCATTTCGAATTGAAAGCTGTTTTCAAACTGAAATATATATGTTACGGGCAAAGTGATAAATCCGGGAATTATTAATAATTCCCGATTAATCACTTTGCCCGTAACATATACACTTTTGTAAAAAAAACTTCTAAACAAAAACTTATTTAGAAAAAAAATTCAGTTTCTTTCATACCAGTTATTATTCAACTAATTCGTGTTACACAATTACTGCTGTTGTTCTCGTGTCCACAGGATAGCAGCAAAAAAAATAATAATTCAGAAATAGAAAGAAATTAAAGAAACACAATTATAGAATTATAGTTCTTCTCAATTGACTTAAGGCTCTACCCACAAGAAATTATGTTTCACAACTTATAACTTCATTAAGAAGAAGAGTTATTTATTACACCTTCCATTTCAATGCGCATTAAAGGTAATGAATATTTAGCTTAAATACCGTATTAACATATAGACTACTGATGTATAATTCGTCCTCGACACACCCTTATTTTGAGACTGGATCAAGTTTAAGGACTTAGTTCATTTAGAAATAGCAATGAGTGAAAGCGAAGTCAATTAGTTTTAATATACATAATTAATTTAACACTTATTCAAAAAGGATGCATTAAATTCAAAATTCAGCTAAATAATCACATATTATTTAAAATCATGACAGTATCATGGACTTAAATATGGTAAGAATGTTGTATTTTAAATGAATGAAGTACCTACAGACAACTTGCATTTCTAAATTTGTTATTATACACTATAATTGTAAATGATATGCTAAACACTCACCTAGAAATATTTTCGACTCTATAAATAAATCAATAATGGTACAGAAAAATAAGATTTCATCCCAAATAAGAAGAATACATCGAACGCTGACGTGACCAAATATTTGTAAAATATACTCATCTTGCTTCAAAATGAGTTTCACACAAATACATTAACGTTTTATTGATTAGCATATCCTGTATGTAAATGATAATGCATTAAAAATTCATATATTTATCTTTTCTTGAGTTTATATCAACTAAACAATTTTTTTTTTAAATTAGAATACTAATAACTTTATAAATTCTTCTCCCCATCATTTATTTCATTATTAGTTTATTTTCTTCGAGAGATTCTGAACTCTCAAATCCAAGTCCTGCATCATTAAAAAGCTATAGGAATCATCATTAACTGAACAAGATTCACACAACTTAAAAGAGGAGTAGCAAACAAAAGACACAATGAAAACCCAATAATCCCATCCGAAAACACCGATCATAACCAAGAACGGAACAAACATGGAACGGCCAGAAAGAAAAGTCATTAACACTTTGTTTTTCCTCTTTACATAACAACAATAATTCCCAGCGTTCTCTTGACGAGTTGCTGAGTGCATTTTGACTGTTATTGGCCGCCATCACCGATCCCCTTGTTGCCACAGCCCTCCATCAAATATCGCCACAAGACGATGGTTTGCTTTTTCATGCAGTTTCTTGCGGAGCGTGTCCGTTTTGGGCCCCTGCTAAGCCTTTAATTCTTCCGAATCTCGCTCGGCCATTTTGACGCGCTGTGGGGATCCTATTTTGAACGCAAGATAAAAGCCTGTTCTTTTTTTTATTATTTAGAACGAATTTTTTTTAGTTCTCATCGAGCAATCTCGGGCTATTGTTGAGGGTTTATTTTTTATTTCGCTGGGTGGAAGGAAGCTTTTTCGCTCTTCTTTTTTCTGGCTTCCCAAACTAAGTAATGGAGAGCGATATTAGGGTAGAAAGAAAGCGAAGATTAGAGGGAAGACAAAATGAACGGAGGGTTATCATTGTATTAAGTAATAAAAGCCAGTTGGAGGAGCCGGGTAAGGGACGTAAAAGCGGTGTTTTAGTTTTTGGTCGCTCAGCTTGGGTTCTAAGATTGCTCCCTTGTCGGGTTTCCTTTCTATCTCCCCAGTACCGCTTTTGGCGTTCCAGAACAAAATGGCTCACTCTGTCAATCCTGTAAATTTTAGAATTAACAAGTCGTAAAAGGGAATGCAATAAGTAAAATGTGAGGTATAAATTAATCAAACAGAGCAGATCATAGTCAAATTATTTGTAGTCATGTTTAAAGAAGTACCAGTAAAAATATCGGTTATCTGAATATCGAAAAAGAAGGCTAACAATACATTTCTACAAAACTCAGAGAAAAAAAATAGTAAATTTTCTTTTTTTGAAAGTCCATACAATCTTGTACAGGTATTTTTAATTTGTTACCTATCCATGTCAAAGTTAATATAACACGTAAGGATTACGTTTTGTGAAGTCAATGACGTTACCATAACTATTATTACGACACACGATAGATCTATCGAACTGAATCACGCAAGAGAACATTTATTTGGATGTTTTTAGGACTAAATCGTCTCAGCTATAAAAAAAAATCTATACACACTAAAAACCTACTAAACGGAATACCTTTACAAGTGAAACATAAAAGCTACATAATTTTAATGCCCAAAGACTGATGGAACATGGAAAATCGTTCTGACTCGATTCATGCATCATTTGGAGACGATTTCTTACACTTTGGAAATGATGACAACAAATGGTACAGCGTATTGTACAACCATCAATATTGAACTTCAAAAATAAATGTTATAAAAGTAAAAAAAAAATAATTATTCCAAAGAGATTCCGATCGAACTATGGGGACGTCCATTTACTACTACGTAACACTGGAATTGGGGGAAAGGAGGGGTCCGGCAAAATCTCACGAAATCTTACTAAAGGGAAGGGGTAAATAAAAACCTCCCGTCAACTTTTAATTCAGGGAATATACATTTCTTCTTTAATCATCTTTAAAGTAAAAGGAAAGAATATACACAAATCTGTCGTTTTTATTTGGAATAAGTAAGTTTACTTTAATTAATAACTTATAGATATAAAACTACCGAAAACAGAAACAAATTTTAATTATCAATTTATAGAAGACGTCAGTGGATACTATTAATGTCGAGCTATTTAGTGGAAAGAAGAAAAATACATGGACATATGAAAGAAATTTAGTTATTTAAAGTTGTGGCGTAAATGTCACAAGAGGGGAAAGGGATCACATCACATCTAACTAAATCTCGGTAAAAAGGGAGAAAACGCAATTATTGTTCGTTCCCCATCATAGTTCTAATGGTCCACGGATAAAACACATTTAGAGTGTTCGATGCAGAGAGTCGAAGCATTATGATGCTGAAACTACATTAGTTAGAAAATACAAGTACAGAACACTGCTATTTACATTTACTTGAAAATGCAATTGATGTGTTCAACGCACGCGATAACATTGAATATCAAATGGTATCATTACATAGTTCCTTCTTCAAACTGCATGAAATTTTTCTGAAATTTGTATGTCATTAAACATAGTGTAAAAATATACAAGCATCAAATTTGATTGTTAAGAATTTTCTGGAATCATTAAGTTTATCAAACCCTGAAAATCCTTATTTCATTTCAAACATACCATAATTTCACACAATGTTTCCCCACACAACACGATAGTCACCAGGAAAAAGCAACATCAAAGAAATAACCCCCCCCCAAATTTTGAAGAAAAAATGAACGACAGAAACAAAAACTCATATAAGTTAACCAAAAACACAGATCTCGTAATTATAAAAAAATATTAAGAAAAATGTTCAACTAATAATTTTAATAATTAAGAAGAATTGATAATTTGATATGAAGATTAAATTGCAGTCATATTAATTCCACAGTTTTTAATTCACTGTTTTTTTTTTCCTGCCGCATTCGGTGTTGTACAGAAAAAACAACAATACAGAGGATGGGACAAAAGTTGCGTAAAAATTGTTTAAAATGAAATAGGAATTTATATTGTTATCTATAGAATAATTCAAGAAAATATATTATTATTAACAATTTATTTGGCAACCAATAAGTATCTGGCATGTTTGTATTCTATCCAGAACTTATTCCATCACAGTTTTTTTTGAGCTCGAACCACCCCACGAAAAAAACAACCACCGACCGACCTTTCAGGTAGACCGGCTCACCCCAACACTTCCGGAGATTCCCTCAACGGTTCGCTTGGCCAGAGGAGCATCCAGCGGTACGGCACGAACCAGAACCGGTCTTCAAAGAGGGAAAAACAACCCGAGAAGAAGAGGAAGAGAAGACTTCCATCCAAAGTGAGTATATTTGCGTGAGCCACACACAGGTGGTTGTTGAAAGTGAGCAATTAGATGCTGCACGTACTCTGGAGGTGAACGATTGACATATTTGGACTCTTTGGCGTGTCCGGTTGCCAAGGAGGATGTCACTGCATATGAGGAGGGAACATGCATAAATTGCTTCATTGATGTCAAACCAATGAGACTTTGCAGAAGGCGGGAAGTTTTGTTTGATGACGAAGCTCTTTAAGTTAGTGGGTTATTTTTAAAAGGGGACTTTTCCAAAGATTGGTTTCATTTGAGACCGAGAGTAGACGCAGGTTTTTTTTGTAAAGAGTAGGAAAGAGCAAAGTCGACAGTTTGAGGGATTGATTACTTATCAAATGATATCTGATATAAAAGAGCAGAAGCAGGTTCTTTGGGGGAAAAAGTGAGGGTAGAAACTAATACTGAAAGAAACAACTTGGTGGTACTTTTTCAAATGGTGAAACCAACTACTAAAGAGAGAAATCAACCTAATTTGGTTAAAACACTTAAACAAGGCGTTTCCAACGCATCATGCAAATTTAATTTTGTAACTAATAGTAATAGATACTTTTATTTAAAAACGAAGCAAATGCAAAAAAAAAAATAAATTAAAAACTGCAAAGATAATTTCATTATTTTCAGCACATCGCTATTTTTATAAATAAAAAAACCCTTCGGTATACTAACACTTCTAAGAAGTACTAACACTAATCAGTCGTTCAGAGAATATCAAACAAATAGAAAACCAAAATCAATCGAATCGAGTCTTCAACATTTTTTTATCAATCGAATTGAGTTCCCTATGATATGAACATCCAATTTTCGAGAAGGAGTATAAGTACTACGTCAAGAGAAATGTCAAGCTCTTAAAAGTAGCGGTAATTTTATTTATTTTAATCTTCCATACCCCTTGCTACAGAAGAACAAGTTACTAAAATGGGTAGTAGAGAAGTAGACATGGGCTTTTAATCGGATCTAAAGCATATGGCCGTGACAAACAAACTCGTCTAGACACCAAGTTCTTTGAACAGATCACGATAAATATACCTTCCAATTTGAACAGAGCGTTTTCATCGTATAAAACCTCATAGCAAAATCAGGGGTAAATAGAGTACAATCCAAAAAAATTAGCCATGGGTTTTGTAAAACGTCAATACCCAATAAGAGTTGAAAGTATCGAAAAATATCAGAATACTTTCTCGAAAATCCGGATAGCCTCGGGTGTTCTTAAGCTCCGGATTTAGGAAATTTCCGGATAAAAGCACTTCCTCAACAACCTCAATAGACATTTGACACATGTTTTATTCACTAAAGAAACATAAAAAGACATCTAAACTTGAAATAAAAATGAAAAGTACAACTAATTAAATGCTAAACCTAAAAGTAGTTTAAAGCAAGTTTTTTTTCAGCTTTTTTAAAAATATGGAATCGAGTAATTGTTTCGAAAGATTGAATACTTTTTATAATAAAATTTTACTTTTCGCATTTAGAAGACATTTACATATTTTGTACTACCTATTCTTTTCCCGAGCAAAATAAAAATCTAAAATACAAAAGTTCTCCAAAATACTCAAGCTCAATCAACAACCCTGTAACTAGGCGAAATAATCAAATAATAGCTTTCAAATGCATCCCAATGTAAATTGAACATAAATTAAAATACTTAATATATTGCATATTTATTACCACTAGGTAAGTAAAGATCATGCCCACAAAAAGCTGTGGAAAGATACTTTTCATACACCTTAGTCTAAGACAAGATTAAAAACGAAGGGTAGCTGTGCAAATAAAATAATCTATATTTGAGAAGTACAAGCAGAAAACAATCTTTCTTCTGCCAGCTAATTCAATATGACTCATATTACATATATTTAAGTTATAACTTCATGAAATGCCTACAATAAGAGTTTTGCGGAGAGGACTAAGAAATATAAAGATGCTTTGAACTCTCATGAGAAATAAATATAAATAAGATTGCACGGAGATATCCAATTGAGTAAGTAGCTTGGCAAAGGATTTCTGATAAATTTGTGAAAACTTTCTAACAATAATATTATTAGATACGATTAGACTGTGCAAAATTTTTACTATTTTAAAATAAATTTTTGTTTTATCAGTTGGAAATTGTTTTAAAGAGTATACTTTAGAGATAAAAAAAAAACTAAGCATTTATTTAAAAATTAAAATTACTTTTTAAAAATGCATAAATAATAGTTAATAATAGTTAATAGTTTCAAAAAATAATGACTATTTAGTACCTACTCCAATAAATTTGGTAGTTGACCCTATAAGTCTGCTGTTCTTACTTAAATATCTTGGGACATACGATTTATACGATAAAAATACTGTTACTATCAAGTTAATTTTTTTTATTCCATGAGGAAATCTTTTTATAGAACTCAATTAAATAAAAACATTTCCTTATTTTGTTGAAAATAATTAATCACATTTTAAAAAATGTCTCACAAAAAGAAAAAAAAAAGCTTTACATCGACAAAACATTGACATTTACAAAAAAAATCATTATAATAAAAAAATATACCTTATAAAACATTGTTAGCCACATATGTTTAAATTTACGGGGAAAAAGTTGCATTTTCTTGCAAAGATAAAAAATACTGGATTTAAAAAAAAATTACGGAGCATTCATCATTACAGTATTCCGAAATTCGGAAGACCAAATGACACCATTGAAAACGAAGTGTTGTTTATTATTTTTAGACTTATTAATTGAATATTAAGTTTAAAGGTTTCTTTTCGGAAAAAACAAATAACAATTACGAAATTTTCTCACAAAACATAAGAAAGAAATTATCATCATTACATTCCCAAATTCACGTAGGAACAAAAGGAAGGCCGCCATTGAAATCGCCAAAAAACACTTGAAAAACGAAGCTTTTCGAACGTTAATTCCACTGCGCAGTAGACGATCGGAAAGGGTCAACAGCCTCCTCCTCCTCCTCCGAATGTGAAAAAAGGAACGAAAAATTTGCATCTCCGACGCGGGAATGGAAACACGCCGTTACCGGTTTCGGAAGGAAAAGAAGGAATAATTAGAGGAGATGTGAGGGAGGAGTCATTTTTTCGCAGTTGTTGTTGTAGCTAACCCTGACCCTATAAAAAAGCATTTTTTCCTCTTATATAGCACTGAACACCAGTCATGCGGATTGGAAGCACTTGGCCTACATATCAGGACACGTGAAAATGAGAAGGGAGTAGGCCGGGGAATGCCGAGACGTAGAGGCCAAAGGAGTTGCCCTTTTATGAAAAAGAAAATGGCAAGAACATTGTAATGCCATTAGGTGAGTAGTTTCTTTTCTTGGGAAGGAGAAAACACCTGTATGTTGTGTTCTATGAGGTCATTTTTTTGATAAAAGGCAGTACAGACTCAAGATTAAAATACAGTCAAACCGAGCATGATGGGAACGAAATTTCAGTGTTTAGCAACCTTGAGCACCAGAGGTTATCTAACTCAAAAAGACCATCAAAGGAAATAATTTTGCATCAAGAAGAACTCGGTAAATGTGAGAAATCAAATTGACTCTTTTCCATCACTTCAGGAACTTTTTGAGTGCGTCAAATAAATTTTAAATTATTCAAATATGAAGATTTTGAAAGTGTCCTTTTCTTTTGGCACACATATTTTGTTTGAAAAGCCATTCCTCTATAGGAGAAGGGATCAAACATTTCTTCTTTTTTTTTTGCTGCAAAAGAATTTTTCCTTGAAATATCATACTCTAAATGGGATGCGTATCACGTCAGTTTCAATGAGAAGCAGTGGAAAAGCAGCCGTTATCAATATTCCACGCACCAACGATGTTATGTTGCCCAAGAAGCTTCACAGGAGGTAGGTCGCCACCGCACCCGAGGGGAGCGAACACGGCGAAAGGACTTTCGGATTCCAAACCATGCCTTTGAATGTCAGCCAGGTGTGACGCAAAACCGGCTGTTTACCTGGGATACATATATTCGAAATAACACGAAATATCATTGTGAATGTGACTACTATTAAGTTTTACAGCTTTAAAAAAATTAATCATTAGCTATTTTTTTCATGTAAAATAGAAATTAAAAAAAATAATCGTAAACTGCTATTCCAAACTCAGTTAACTTAAGGTAATTTCATTAAAAATAGGGTAAAATCAGGGACTCAAAGTGCTAGAGAAGGCCAAATAAGATATAAAGGAAATATAAAGGATGTAGTAAGAATAAATCCATGGGTTGTAGTTATAGTGTATGAAAAAAACCCCTCAGTTTTTATTAGTTAAATTCGGCAATTACTTTCATTTCAACATCATAATGTTCCCTATAAGCGCTTTTAAGGACCGAACTGACCACGCAGAGCATCTCAAATCGAAAATAGTTTGCGATAAAGGGATCATTACAACTACGTATTACTCCAGAAAAAAAGCCGCTTATTAACAACAGCTTGTGGACTAGCTTTTCCCTCTGAGTTAACTCACACTTTTCCCGTTTTGCAGCACGTTTTTAAAAATTTCACAAACTTGTTAAATGTGACCATATTTATGGAGCTTAAGTGCTGCACTTAACGACCCATTTTGCCGGCCCTCCCCTGATAATTACGTTCAAAATTAAGGCACCGGGAGTGAGTTTTCGGGTAGATAATGAACTTCAGTGAGGAGCCAGACAGGAAAAAAGATTAATTAAAACCACCTCACTTGATAAATTGTTCTCGGATAAGTGAGTGTCAGAGACGCCTGAAAGATCGGGAATCATTTTTCAACGCGCAAATTTTTATTCGGATTCGGTGAGTGAAAATGCAAAGGAAGCCAATAGAGCATTCGCACATGACGTCACTTGGAGGACAAAAACAACGTTGCTAAGGCTGTTGTTAGGGGCGGGAACTTGTTGTTGTGTTGTTGTTGTTACTTATTCTCCCTGATCTAGATAGAAATGATAGACTAGACCAGGTCCAAAAGATTCCACACCCTCAAAAAGTCCATGACCTGGACTGGATTCTCTTTTAAATCAGCCTTATCCAGCCCCAAGCAAGCAAGAAGATGACTAGGGGAGGCCGGGGCTGAGCTGCATTTACTACATGTCAAAAAAGTCTTATGCCCCTGGTCATAGGCGAGAGGGGCGGGAACTAGAAGCATCCAATAGAAGCATTCGCACATGATGTCAATGGCGGGCAAAAACAACGTTGCTAAGGCAGTTGTTAAGCCGAGTCATGTGATTGAAAATGCTCTTTGACTAAAGCATTTAATTTAAGGTGGTAAAACTGATTCGCTTACGTATTAGGTATCGAGCATGGGCGGATTTAGGTAGTAGACCCTGGGGGGGCAGACTGGAAACCTTAGGAGGGGGAAAAGCTGCCCCTGTTGGCTTTGGAAACATGAATTTCCCGCATAAAAAAGGAACTTTCTCAAAAAGTTGGATGGGCATTGCCCCCCATGCCCTTAAATCTGCCCATGGTATCGATTAGTTTTAAATCAAATGCTCTAGTCTAGTTTCAGTTATTTTTATGCATCGAATAAATTATAAGGTAGCAAAAATTCGCCCCATTAGAAAAATATTCGATACCTACAAATTGGGACACGAATTAAGAAATTAATAGTACACCTTTTTCTTACAGTTCAGTACTGAATTTTCTAAATAAAACAACAGAATCAATTTTTTAAAGTTTAAATTGGAGTGATTAGTCACTAAAAATTGAGGAACTCTATAAGGCAACTCGTCTGTCGTCATACACCCATGAAATCATCATCATCATCTTTAACTAAACGAATCCCCATTTATTTAAATAAGAATTCCAATCTGAATATCAATCAAGTTCGAAAACCTGCCGAGGTGGAATTTAAATAACGACGGCGTCACTGTACAAACAACGTCACCACATGTTGTCCTTTCATTCTCCCCGTGAGAGAGACAAGAGAGGGAGATAATACCAATATTGCGCAAGGTGTCTCCTACCGCCAACAAAAACAGCAGAGAGCCGTGTGAATCACATCACTACAATGGCAGATTTTTCGCCGTAAGTGTCATTGTACTCCGGCGAGTTCCCAGTACGCATATACTGCTTGCTTTTGGTTCTGCGATGTATCGGTAAAGCATTTAGCGAAATAAACGCGGCCACCAATTTCCGGATGGTCCAAACAGTGGGCTTCCGGTAATGAAAATCAAGCACTCGAGCTCCTTTTACGGGTTGTTGGACGGTTGGGCAAGAATGGATCGAGCAAACACAGCAGAATGTGTGGTGCCGAGAATCAGGGATGGAGTAAGGTTGTTAAACGGTGGAAGAACGTAGGAGCACGTTTGATTTGAGGTTTAATTTCTTTGAAGAGAATTTATTCCCTCAAAGAAATCTGATTTTGAAACTTTTATACAGATGTTTACCCATGAAATTATCTTTAGCACAGCTGTGATGAACTTGTTGGTTTTGAAGAAAGAGTTGATGAATTTCAAGAAATTTGAAACTCACCTCTTTTTGCAAAGCGTTTCTCGTACATTGTATTTATTTTCTCTGGTAAAAAATGAGTAGTTTTTGTATCCTTAGAAAATGAAACAAAAGTGAATGTAACTGAAAAGGTAGAAAGTAATATCAGCCCGAAACAAGAAGACAAAAAAGTTCCTCAGGTTTTTCCCCTTCATTGGTAGGTTTTATGCGTCCTTTTGTTCAACACAAGAAATATTTTTATACAAATAATACCACATAAAACTTTTTATGAATAAAAATAAAATTATTTGTTCAGAACTAAATTATGAATGACCGCCTTCTGCTAAGATAAATTAAAAAAACACAAACCCTAAAGTTGGATCTATAATAAAATCTATTCAACTTAAATTAGCTTGATGCTATACCTAATATTTAAGGCTTCCTTTTGTAATTAGTTATAAGTGGGTAAAAATCACGTTCTCTATTGTTTGAAACCTTTAATAAAACCCCCTCCTTTTCCTGAAAACGATAATGTTTAATTTTTTAGGACATCCCAAAATATTTAGGTATTAGGTTTTCTCCCCTCCCACTCAATCTTTTGTTGATGGGGGGGGGAAACCAATGATGTAAAATATATTTGAGGTAATAAGATAAGAAATTCCATGTTGAATGGAACCAACAAATTATCCACTTATTACAATACAAATCCCCCCAGCACTTGTCGAAGCACAGCAACCCACATGCAAGCCCTCCAGCTGCCGTAAGATTCCATCCGGCAAAATACCCCACAATCACGATTCTCCGAGAAAAAATATAAAACACAAACAGCGACATAATCTGCACATTTTAAGGGAGAAGGAAACCTCCACGGACAAAGTAACACCAGAAGAGATAGATTTTACGAGGACCAGTGCTTTCACGAGGCATGGCGCATATAACTCATTTATTTAGGAAAGCTATAGACAGACGTGACAATGGGGATATTGGAGGGACGTCACTTTACGACGCATTTCTCCACTTTTATTTGCTCCCGTCCCAAGTCATGTGACAGAGACACGGCCAATAAAAAAGGCCGAAAAATTCTCCGGTTTTTCTCAGGCTTGGGTGCTTGACCGAGCTCCTCTGCAATAAAAAGCATTGTTTGCTTAGGAAAAAAGGCATTAAAACACGTACTCGAGGAAACTACGTCCTCTTATCTCCTTTATGTATATTTATTTATACGACCCGACGTAATTTTCGAAGGAATTCGCATTTCTTGTTAAAAATCCTATTACATACCGGATTCTTGGATGGTTAAGAACCGGATGAGAATCGATTTTGTTAGGGGGATAGATAATACGAACGATAACGATCGATTAGATTTCGATTGAGGAATCAATTCTTATCTTATAGGTTGATTCTAGGAATCGATTTTTTTAGGGGAGAATCGAATGGGCAGCCAGAACCATCGAGGAGAAATAGAAGTGGAGTGAGTATTCCCATTGAATTGACCCCGAAAAAGAATACCAGCCATAAGCAAGGCTTTTGGCAATTAATTGGCTCGTTATCGCTTGCTTAGCAATTTCAAAACTATTACAGGCATGCGCTAAAGCTCGGCGACAAAACGCGACGCCAAGAATGTACGCATTAGCAACACTGCACAGCATAGGAGTTTGGCAGTGAAACCAAATTCCAGTAAGACCACCTTCACGTGACAGCAGTCACGTGTTTGCCGTCATCACATGACGGTGGTCTTTGCTGGTCTTTCTGAAAATAAATTTAGGGTTACCATTGCTCACTCCACCACTATCTCGCCTCTATGGGCAAGAACCACTAAAACAATAAATTGTAACTTGTATTGCTCTAATTGTAACAGCAATGATTGAAATAAGACGTTAACAAATGTTTGAAATTCTCTTCCTTATTTCGTTAACGTAAATACGTGAAAGCTCCCAGCAAAAAACCAAGTACGAAAATTATTACTCACGCGCGCTTTATATTCGAGTTTTTTTTTATTTGTAATCAGCGGTAATTGTTATGTTCCGTTTTTTGCCGTATCAACCATTTGATTCTTATCTACTCTTTATATTCGAGCACGCTAGAAGTGGGTTTGACTACATCAAATAGTACTTTTAATTATTTTGCACAGTTATTCCAACTTTTTAACGAGACATCTAGATATCTATAGAATAATAGTATAGATATCTAGATGTATATATTATGTAAAAGAGATTTTGGGCCTCACTAGTTGGGCTTGAAATTAAGATAAAGTTTCTAAGCGAATTAAAAGGTGAAGCTAAAAGGCGATTGTTTAGAGATGTAGGTAATAGTAGGTTGCGACATTGTGTAAGAATCACGTGCTAGATAAATTCTGGAAGATCAAAAAAGATGGAAAGGAACGATTGCTTCGAGGATAGCGTTCACAAAAGAATCGCAAGAAGATCGAGTCTAGACGCGATGCATCTTTTCGAGGAAAGAAGAACCATGTTTTTCATACTGGTGTTTCAATTCCCAGTTTTTCCTTTGTTGAATTCGGTGATTTTATAACATTTATCACGTATCAAACAACCCAAGGGGGAAAAATAATAAGAGAACATAATTAAATTCTTATTAAGAGCTATAAAAACGAGTGGTATTAATCGCATAAATTTCCATGCCAATTACAGAACTTCTCCGATGCTTTTTATATTCTTTAATAAACATTAAAAAGGAAACCATACAGAAGAAGTTTTCTCGTCTCTTTAAAGCAATGAACTTCCAGCAATCCCCCAGCGAAAAAAGGGTCCCATCTCTACCTATAGCAACCAAGAATCAAGACTACAATTAATCATCAATCAAGAAAGGGCGAAAAAAAAAAGATTTTGAGACGAATGAAAAGCAATTTTTTCTCTCTTCACCAAGAGAGGAAATTAAACATCTCTCACACACAAAAGAAGTCAATACAATTAGATACACCGAAAGAAAAAACAAGGAAATAATTAATCACTAAGCCTCGATTCTAAGTGAGATTTATCCGGGCATCAAAGGGAATGTGAGGGTCCTTTAATGAGATTCGAGAACTCGGGAGACTAGAAGAATATTTAGGCGAGCTATTAAAAAGATATTAAAATTCTTTAGTTTATCGCAGTAGGACGAATAGTATGCAATGGAATTTGCTAAACGTCCCGTAGAATTAATTTTCGCAGTTTTTTCCCCGAGATTAAAAACTGTTTTAGGTAGTTATCTGCGATTTAACTATAAATAAAGGGTAAAAAGTTAATGAAGAACTAGTCTATAGAAAAAGTTAGGTGGTAAAAAGGACTTGAGTTAAATAATAAGAAAAAACTTCGGTTTAAGATTTCTTCATTAATATTTTTTGCATCTACAAAACTTAAAAAAAGTATTTTAAAAAGTTTTCTCTCTATATTAAAAAAAAGTAACAGTGACCGCCGCCGCGGCCGCCGCCGCCGCTGCCGCCGCTGCCGCTGCTTTTGAAAATTTTATTTTTGAACACTTTGAACTCTCACTACGCAAAAACTATTCCACGGAAATTTGTGAAATTTTAAACATTTCTATTCAAGTGTATGATGATCGTTTTCGTTCTAAAAGCTAATAGATGAGATAATTAGTTCTAGAGTTATTTAATGTCAAAGTCGAAAATTATTTTTTTCTGCTGCGAGTTCGCCCCCAGCAAAATCTATTAGCAGCAGAAATATGATTTTTTGCAGACACATACTCTTAGATGTGCAGTTTTGCACCACGTCGCCCTTTTTTCGAATTTCGAATTAGTTTTGGAGTAATTAAGTTTTAAAGTTTCGAAAAATTTGAAGATTTTTCTGTTTTTTCGTTATAAAAGAAAAACTAATCACAGTAGAACTATGATATTTTAAAGACACATAGAAATAATTTTTATAAAAATATTGGTTTTTTGTTTTTTCAAAAATTCTAATTAGTTTTAGAATTATTAAGATTCAAAGTTTCAATTTTTTCTTCTCTTTCTCGCCGTTCACTAGAGAAACAGACGAGTTTTATGCGTGTTTTATTGATGAGTCTGATTTCTTTTATTTTCAACAATGCTTTTTTCTACAAAGTGGTTGATGGTTATTAGTAGACTTGCTGAATATTTTTTTAACATTTCATTTAAATTATTCGGAGAAAAGGCTTCTGCTGGATTGTTGAGATGAACAAGCGAGCTCTGCTCGCTAAGATCGCGAAGCGATCTGAGAAGAACTGCGAAGCAGTTCAGAGGGTTGGTGAGCGATAGCTCACTATGTGTGATTTCTTTTATTTTCAATTTAAGTTAGGAAAGTAATATTTCAGCAATAGTTTGTTCGGGATGATTTGGATTAAATTATTTATCAGCAAGAGTGAGTGATAAGTAGTTTCGGTTGTAAAGGAGCATTAATTAAGCCGACCAGCGGGGTGATTGGTAAGATGGAACAAGCGAGCTTTGCTCGCTGAGATCGCGAAGCGATCTAAAAAGAACTGCGAAGTAGTTCCGGGGGTTGGTGAGCGATAGCGAGCAGGGGGCAGGCCCCCTAGTACTTAAAAAAAATAAAAAAAAAAAATTAGAGAGAGAACATGCAAGGACCATCAATCGACATTCAGGAATGTGTAAAAAATTCTAAACTGATTTCTCAAAAACAAAATTGTTATAGTCATGTAATTTTAAAATTATTTGTTTAAAAATGAAAAATAAATTACGAATCGTAAAAAAACATCGTTAAGAAATCTAATTTACCACATAAAGTATTTAAATCTAATTTCAAATGCATAATCACAATAAAAAGTTTTAATTTTAATTTCTTTGGTGAGATGAGGGACAAAAAATATCAGTTTATAAACTGTTGCTGTACACAAGGCTTAAAAAAAGATTCGTATGTTCCCAAGAAAACCTTTTTCTGGCTTTTGCTCAAGAACAAGATTTTTACGCAAGCGTTACTTTCATGTCAGCTGTAATGAAACAACTGCTACACAGCAGAAAGAAACTGGTGTTTCAGAAAACCATCTACTATTTTATTGATCTACAACTGGGGATGGTCAATCATAAAATTTATGTTTAAAAATGATTACAGATTGAGAAAAATAAAAAGGGAATGAAGCCCTAAACGAGTTTTTTCACAAGAATCGATCAAAACAATAAATTCATTCTAACGGCGCAACGATTTTCAGATATTAAAACAAGTTAAAAGCTCTCTTTATTTTTTATTCTAAAAAAAGGAACTGGAAGTATTAAAAAAACACAATTTGTTTCCATGTAATTTTATACTTATTAAATATCAATCATTAAATATCATTTTTTTTCAATTTACTAAGCATCTGAGTAAAACGTTTATTCGAAAAAATGTGGAAAAACAGCAATAATTAAAAGTTGATACTGTACTTATCAAAATACGTCAAACTCATCTTGAATTGGACTTAAAATAGTTATTAGTTATGCTTCAAGTTATTTACTAGCTAATTAAAAATACTTTTTAAAATTTAAATCTTAAATGCTTGAAACAAAAATTATCCAATTGTCATGAAAAAAAAGCCTCCAGAAAAAAATGTATGTAAAATAATTTACTACTTTTTAACACAATTTGTTACTTAAGGGATCGCTATTTGAGAAATGCTGAAAAAGTGCAGAAGAGGGAAAACGAAAACCACAAAAACAAACTCCTTCCTCCTAATTCAACTTCAGTATGAAAACTCGGAAAGAGTTAAATAACTGGAGAGTTTAGATAACAGTGACATAATCTATAAGAGAATAGAAAGAGTATTTTATTAATTTGGGCATTTCTATTGGTTCCACAAGCCAAGAAAAATCTCAGACATTCCATTCGTCATAAAAGAAAGTAGCCCACAGAAAATATTACCGTCAATACCCTCCATATTCGTCTCTAGTGGAACAATGTTATCGGCTGATGTAAGCAAACACACGCAAAGGGTCTCGCGACAAGAAGTACGAACGTTTCCGATAAGGGCCGAGTACAAGTACACAAAACTGATGCGTTTTCGAAAATAAAGACACGACTTACGAATTACGCTGCACTGACCACAGAAATTCCAATCATCTTCTGCTATGTCTGTAAATCGGTATTCGTTTTCGACTAATCCACCTGTACCGTCTGAGAGGTCAATGCTTCAATTTCAATACCAGAAATATTCCGAGTATATTTCGCAATGTTGAGTTAGGTTGTATCTGGTGGACTTTCGAAATGTTTTTCTCCTAATTTATCTCTTTCCAGCGCTTAGTAACGATTCATTTTTAATTAGGCTTCTATTAGTAAAGGCATTTGATAATAGTAGAATCTGCCAAAAACAAACTAGATAGAGAAAAATTGGTGAAATAAATATAGCAGCTACAGTTATCGTATTTGAAGGTGAAATTTATTGTAGTTTTAATTTGTATTTTAAAAAAAGAATTTTAACTACACGTGCATCTATCTTTGTTATAACTTGTTGTCGTTGATCATATTATTTATAAACGTTACTTAATACTTAAACAAATTTGAAGGGAAATAAATAATTGAGTTTGGTACCAAAAATTTCATCAGTCTTTTTATGAAATAGAACTAAAGTAAGAAGAAAGTGTCTAAAAGACTTAACAAAGTTACAAACAATTTCAATCAGGAATTCTTAACAGACTTTACACTTTAAATATAAACAAGAGACATTATATTTCCACTAAACATACACAAGTAAAACAAATATTGAAATAAAATTTAAAAATGTAATACATAATTATCTTGAAAACTCAACAGTAGAAATAACTATTATTTGCGTATTTTCTTACTTAATGGCAATGGTTCTAACAATAGAAAACCTAGAGTTTAATCTCAATAAACCTTCTTAGAGAATTTTTTTAAGTAAAGGCTCGTTGTGTCATTATTTGTGGAAATTATGCGGGATGAGTAAAATAACTAGGGCTGATATTTTCAGGCATTTTTAACAAGCAGTTGTAGTGGTCAGAAGTTAATTATCTTCCACAGGGCTTTGTCCTCACACAGTAGCGATTGCGCAATTTTTAAAATTATGACTCAATTTAGCTAAAAAGACAATAGAAAGAAATGAATATTTCATAAGTTAGTCAAAACTAGTTAATCTTAAAATGAAAATTTTTAATACCGAGGTCTGCATGAAATTCATGGGAATGGACATTTTAGAGATTTAAGAAAAGAACGGTAAGTATTAGTGTGAAATAATTTTCAAAACTGGATAAAGCTTTTTGAAAAAAAAAAAAATTACTCGAAGAATAAGCTAAAAAGCGCAAAAATAACTTAAACAAATTAAGTAAATGTTTTAGTTATGCTTAAGTATTGAACATACAAAAAACAGTAATACATATATAGTTTCTTTTCATCTTTTATATTTTTATGATTTATTTTGTAGTTAAAATCACGTTCAAAGCAGAAATCTTTACTGCAGTGGAACTTTCAAACTTAGTTTCAAACCTGAATTTAAAGGAGTAAGTTTCATAACTGTTGCAAAGGGCAAATATAAAATACTAGAATTTTACTGTTATTTTGCTACCATAATTACTGTTCAGAAGATATTAGAATACATTTTTCTTCCCCAGATTAATTAATAGTTAAAATAGTATATAATGCCTTATATTTAAACTAAAACCAGAGTAAGGTGGAGAGAAAAACATCCAACCCACCAACTTTACGAAAAAAAAATGACTCACCCGGCAAACCTGATCCAATCGCTCCCAAACTCGCCGGCGTATGCAGAATTGTGAAATAAGAGAGATTCGCAACGAAAAAAATAATCTCACCGACTTACTTTAAAAAAAAATAATAAAATAAAAAAGAACAAAGAAGCACGGCACATTATTATACCAGTTCCTCGGACCGTCTCGTCTGGACCGAGAAGTTTCTTGCCCCCTCCCTCAGAAAAAGAAGATGCGGGGATGAAGTGAAGCGAAGACAGCGGTGATGGCGAACGGGAAGATTTATGGCTCAGTCACACTTAAATTTTGCGTTATTTTCACTTTGTTAAGATGAAGACGCCCAGATACAAAGCGTCGGTTTCATAGGGTTTGGGGGGGTTATAGATACAAAGCGTCGGTTTCATACGGTTTGAGGGGTTATAGGATCTGTCAATGAATGTCCAAGAAAGTGCTGAGTCCTCCAAATAGTTTTAATAATTATTAAAAAATAATTGATTTCAAATGTGCAAATAATACTTTAGTGAAAGAATTAGCAATCCCCCCCCCAAAAAAAAAATGTGTTAAACACCTTTATTGGACCCTAATTTGTTTCAAGTTTTTAAATGAGGGAAGAAATCTTTTTCCCTATTGTAGGTATTAAATGGAAAATTATTGAATGTCAGGTAGGTTCTCCCTAAACATCACACATCAGTAAATTTTAGTTACTGTATTAGTAGGTATATGAAGAGATAACATTGACACATCCCTCTTAGGTTTGACATTTTGATCTTCAAAACGCGATATTTATTTACCAAGAGCATATATTTAGACATGAAGTAAAGGAATTTTTAGTTTTGTCAAGTTTAAAGGGCAAAATTTATATTAGTCAAAAGTTTGAAAAAGTTAGTTTGTTGAAAAGTTAGTTTGAAATCCATCAAAGTGTGATAATCTAAAACCATACGCCCTGCTATTAAACTATCTTAATTTAAAAGATAAAGTAAAAAGATAGTCCGTCTTTTTACACAAGTAGTTGTTAATATAATGTGTGTGTGTGTGTGTTTGACTAATAAATATCTTAAGAAATATTAACATAAATCGAATCTCTGAAAAACCCGAACCCTTATAATCTCTTTATACAAATGCATGTTATCAAATTTGCTTAACCTATAATTTTATCTTAATTTACACAAAAGAATAAATATTAAATTTAATCTCAGAAAAACTTAAACCCATATTATCTCTTTATACAAATATATGTTATCAAATTTGCTCAATATGTAATTTTACTTAAATTACACAACAGCATTTTACATTTTTAGTATCAAAGAGTAGTTATATAAATAAAACTTTAGAAATGATATTTGGAGGATTGAAAGTTTTAGGTTACTTTTCTTTTTACTTTTAGTAGTAAGGTTTAAATATATGCCCTGAAAAAAAAGCTTTAAAATTTCTATAATAAAAAATATATAAATTTTTATTTTATAAATACTCTTTTATTAATTTTTATAACATATTTTACTACCATTCATAGTTCAGTATTGTTAGGTACTGGATTTTCGCAGACGCTATTAGCAGAATTAAAATTTCCATGAGAGTGGAAATTGTATTACAGGATATAATAGGGGGAAGATTATAAAATATTATATGGTATCAAATTAACACATTGCAGATTAACTTTTTTCGGGTTTTATATGTATAGTTGTTATGTAACTTCTTTTTTTTTTAGTGTAAAGAGTTTTTATAAAACTTTTCAAAATTCAAGTTCAACTTAAGGGAGAAACTGTACCACTTTAGATGTAACTCCCAATAAGTAGAGTTATTTTTTTTTAAGCTTTCACACACACAGCAAAGATTGCGGCACAGAATTTACGATTTAGTGCTGATAAAAAAAAAGACAAAACAGGCAGAAACCAAATCTCAACTTTACCTCCAGCAGCAGAACAACCAAAGAATATTAATTTCCTCAGATGACTAGGAAAGGCGTGCACAACAAATAAATAAATCTGTAATAATCCGCACACACCAAAAAAAAGTATCACCAGTCGTCACACAACAGTGTTCGACTTCGAAGTTAATCCACAATAAATAAATCCGTCAGTCGCACACACACAAATGTAAACACATTAATCCAAACGATTTTTTAGTCTTTTTTCTTCACGTATCGCACTCGCGATTCGGCGGCGGTCGGTTTCTTTTCATGCTGTCAGTCCAGTCTCGGCTGTAGTTGGCATTTAAATTAATTTCTTATTTTTATGTACCGGTACACTGAGATGTCCTTGCGCACGGGTTACTCACCCGGTCGGGCGACCTTCGTCGAATGTCTGCCGAGCGAAGTTAGCGCCGAGCGGACAGCTGCTGGCGGAAGAGCGCGACGTTACGTCATCGCTCGCAGCGCCATCTGGTGGCGGGAAGGAGGCTTGGGTTTCAGTTTGGTTGTGCAGCGGGAAGTTCCGGTTTTCTGCGGGACTGTTGTTGGCGTCGCCTTTTTGGAACTTAGCGGGACTTTTCGGTGTTGTACCGTTACAGAGAGTTTGATTAGATCTCGTTTTAGGTATTTTGGGACTCTATTTTTACTTCTGAACCAGAAAATGAGAATGTTGTGTTTGAATAAAAGTTAATTTCACCTAAAATAGTGATTGATGTTTTATTTTGTATTTAATTAAGATTAAGAATAAACTTCTTCTTTAGTTTTTTCAATAAGCCATATTTTTATACCGAAAGTACAAGAACGGAAAAGAAAAATTAAGAAATTATACATTAACATCATAAATTTTTTTAAAACTGCTTCCAATAAACATAAATGTAATAAAATGGAAAAAGGAATTTTTGAAAATTCAAATATTACAAGTAAATAATCTACTCAATTATCATTAAACAAATTAAAATAAAAACTTAATTTTTACATGGATATTAATTTTTAATTTGATAAAAAAAAAACATAGATCCATACTGATTTCAACACACTCCAACATCAAATCGTATTACCACAACACATCCTCACATCTTTCTGGGACGCTTTTCAACCCCACAGCCCTCCAAAAACCAAACCCAAACTAAACTCCGCTTCCCCGCATTACACCACAATCCCTGTAAAAGCATTTTCCCCTACCACTTCCGCAGTACTGCGCTCTGGGTTTGTGCAGGCAGCCAGACAGTTTCGGAATCGCGCGCGACTCCCCCCCCCCTGGGGTTGGATCGAACAATAGCCTCGCCACCCTCCCCCCAGAGCGTTCACTTCCTCTGCAGATGCACCCTCAAAAAACGTCCGTTTTTGTTCCAACGCTTTTCATTTACGCCCCCTTTTGGTCTTCCTACCCCCCATAACAAGCGGCACACTGAACTAAATAGAATGAGAGGGGGTTTATGTCCTCGGATGGTTATACTTCTGATGCATGGTAGAGGGATCGGGACAGTTAGGTATGATTGAGGGTAAACATTCGTTTTTCGGTCAAAGTTTCCTTTGTCAACGAAGGAAATAAATTATCTTTATTTAATGTTAAGGTTCCAAGATGTGAAAAGTAGAGTAAGTGGTTTCCAAAACCGAAATGTTGTTTAAAGTTGTAAAATGTTGTTTTTTATGGTTAGGTAAAATAATAATGAGAAAAAAGACGTCTGGTAAACAGAACTATCACCTCCCCGGAGTTAAAAATAAAATATTACATTGTTAACAAATTTGTAAGATAATTTTCGTCGTTTTGAATAAAATCTCTAAGACTCCGCTAAGTATTTAAAAGTTTCTCTAATATTAATTTTTGAAAGTTTATAGTTTAGTAGAATGTTTATTTTGTTGATTGAATGCGTTCAACAAATTAAAAAAAAATATCTTTAGTTAAATCGTATGTTTTTTTTCAATCAGAAACATACATAATTAATAAGAAAATGAATTTAAAAAATGAAATTAACTATATTAATTGTATAGTTACTACACCTAAGATTTCAAAATTATGTTTGAAAACTGTAAATGGATATTTTTATGTTGGAATAAACGGTTATAAAATTCAATGTACTAATGCAACATTTTGTTAGTTATAAGAAATGCAAGTAAAAACTTTAGAACATTGAATTGTTCTGAATTATTGTTGAATTGATACACTGATTTGAAATGGATATGTTTTCACCCTTTTTACTATAAGTCGCCAGAACATTTCGCATAGAGAGTTATAAGTTCATGTTGCAAATTTTGAATACATATGTGTAAAAATTATTACCTTTTTGAAGAAGATAGATGTCACAACTTTTCAAATTCTATTAAATTAAACCTGAAAAAGAAGAAGAAGATTAAAAAAATTGTGAGCTTTGAAACACATTTCACATAAACTCTATTTCAAATACTTCTTCCAATATAAAAGCTTATTCAATTAGTAAAAGTTTATTCAAAAGTATATTCATTGAAAAAATATACGTATTCTACATATTACAAGAAAAAAGCTTGTCATGTAATTTTAAAATCAAATAGTAAAGTTATCTATTAAAACGCTTATTATGAACCAAATAATGTTAAGAATAGCTAATGATATCAAAGCATACGACAGTAACTAACACAATTAAAGATTTCTTAGAAATCTTTTAGAAAAGATGGCATCTTTAAAATACAATGAGCTTCCATGTAAAAACTAGTTTCAAGAACAAAGCAAAATCATAAATATTTTACTAATCAGATACTTTGGAGGAAACTCATGTTTATTCTATTCTGAAAGTAAGATTAGTTAGAACTGATAGTAGTTTTAAAAGAGAAGAAATAAATACTTTTAGTTTTTTGTGTGGAAAATTGTTGATAAGAAAATGTGTTAGTTAATTGGATGTTACTTTAAACCAATTCAAAAAGTAAAATTTTCATAACTATGAAAATGAAATATCAGTCTTCTTTATCAATAACCTGTATTCCTTAACTCAAATTAATAGTTAAAGTAAAAATATAATTAGAAATAAATATACCGCATAAAAATCTTTCTGACACCCCCTGACGTGAGTTCAATTATACCTTTGACACCTTAATCATACATTATGGGTTTTTCTTCGTATGCACATAGGTTTGTCCTTTATTTCCACCAAATTTAGGTTTATCAGTCTATGTGTTGAGTAAAAATGTTTTGTTGTACAAGTCACATGCTTTATTGAATCTTATTTTCCATATTAATGCATTTTGCTCTTAAAACTAAGTTTTTGTTTACACAAAATATGTATAACAATTTTCTTATCTCCATAGAAGCTTTTTAACAATAAATAAACCTTTTCCTCAAAAAGATGAAAACAAACAGCTTATTCTTAAAAATTTCACAACACATTTGAAACGAAAACAAAGGAAACAGTTTTTACTTCAATCCTTAAAATAAACTTTACTTTTCACAGCCAAAGATTTGTGTCGTAAAACAAAGGGTTAAATTTATAAAAGTTTTTTTAATATGAAGAGAATATAAATAATGGCACTTAGAACTAAGCTTCCACAATTTACAATAAAAGTGGGAAACGAGGTTTGATACGAATATTCTATATGCATTACTCTTATTTATAAAAGTTACATAATTTAATTGACCTATAATTTAACACTTTAGTTAAGTTTTGTTTTTAATGTATGTTTTAAATGGGAAACATTTGTATCATCTTGATGAGAAGAAAAAAAATCAAGAGCAGTATATCTTATAAATGTAACCAGATAAGTTTAATATGGGTTCACTAAAAATATGTACTATTAAAACAGTAATTATCCAAAAAGGAAGTAAGGAGCATAGTTTATTTAATCGATGTTATTTAGTCTTGTTTTATTGTCCCTACACTATCTAAAATATTTTCTTCATTACTTTCATCTATAAAACTCTGTTTACTATGGAATAGTTACATTTTTAAAGTTATCAAATCACTTTTCTTCAATTTTGCGACAAAAAGTTTTTGTATTCTATATGGTTAAAATCTTTTAAAACATCTTCATTTACGAAAAAATAGACAGCACTCATGTATTTTAATGTATTTTGCACCTTTATATAACATAAGTAAAATTACATAACGCGCAAAATTTATATGGCTCCGATGGAGATCCTCAGTACAGACGAGTGTCTTTTCATAATGCACTCTTGGATCAGCATGACTTTTTTTAGGCAAAATAGGTGAACGATAAGCTCGAGGTATGCAGAATTCCTGAGTAGGACGAAATCTTGTCACCAGCTATAGTCTGTGTAAATAAAATCGGCGGTTTCACGTCATGCTTTACCATGGCAACGCAGAAGAAATACATGGAGAAAAAACTCAAGGTCAACCGCCGATTCTATTTACACAGACTATAGACGACGCAGTTCGCAAAATTTCTTAATGGAATATTCTTAGTAGAATCTTAATAGTATTAATAGAATAGAATAATATTTTTATTCGACATGTAAGTTTGCCAACACCTGAAGACCGGGCAAAGGCAATAGAGATGATAATTATTTAAATGTGGATAAGAGAAAACAATTAGGAGAACAGTTGTTTCATCATTTTTTCCTATAAATTACACACTTCTTAAAATTAGCACGGTTTTCTCCAGATGGCTTGATATTAATTGTATTTATTCATTTCACTATAATTTATGTTAATATAATGATAGATTCAATGACCAGTAAATACTAATTCGGGTTTGAAATGCCTCAATGCCTAAGTAAATGAGCATAATTATCCAATTATGCTTCCATTTATTAATTAAAATAAAATAATAGTATAGGATGGTAGCCTTTTTAAAGTTTTTACTTTTTAAGTTAAAGTTTATGCTAAACATTTAAAATTAAAACTATCGACAACTTCATTTACAAGACGATTAAAAATGGGTATTACCACAAATAAAAATTAACACATTTTTAAAATTTTGAAAGTGTTAACGACACTTTTTAAAAACATTACCATTCATTGTAAGTTCTATTCGTATTTTTTCTGTGGAGTTAAGAACTGTGGCCTCTTAAAATACGTTTCCCCCACTCCACCCACAAAACTTCCTTATTTGAGATAGTAAAATCATTCCCAAACGCATTTTAGTGATAAATTGAGATTGTAAATGTGTAAATTCATATCTTGTTTTTAAACTAAATCCGAACCGATTCCACCCAGACGTTTCACATTCGAATTCCGTTACAGTCCTTACATCCACGAGGAATGCTTATAAAAAAAAACCCATTCACTCTCACTCACTCAGTCATGAACCACGTTTTCTCTCTCGACACAGATTTCGGTCGTAAAAACAAAGGTTGTTTAATTTATATTCAAGGAAATGTGTTTAACAAAGAGAGCATTCGGAGAGATATGTAGGAGTACATCCGCCAAGAAGGCGTGGACACTCGGGAGACATTTCCAGAGGAACCCCGAGGTGCGCAGCCTACACGCTGGGGAGAGTCCACACCTGCGGGCGCAGACGATGTACGATTCTTCTATGTAAATTTTGGCAACAGTTCGCGTGTGTCTGAAGGATTTTATGTCAACCGTGTTTCAATCACTTTACTTTAGATTTACATGTTCGTTTAAGTATCCCAGAAACAGATGGATGTGATAAGGAAAGTTTTGGTTTTCAATTAGCCTTTTCCAGCAAGGTGGTTGGTTTAGCCTGTGATATTTTAGTATTCAATCCACACAACTTAGGAAAAATGAAAGGATTTAATTCATTTATAAAGTTGAGAGGATTAGTATAAAATTTAGGTCTGATGTTTTTTTTTTACAAATTGAAGATATTTTGTAAATAAAAATGTAACCATCAGGATGAGGGCAAACAGTTTAACTTTATATACAATAATATTTAATTTTCGATTTTAATATTAGACGAAGTAAAAAAATTCAAGCGATCCAGCATTCTTTTGATTAAAGTTCAAGCTAAGAAGGTATTTAGGAGATTTGGAAAATGCACTTCCTGGGAGTTAAGTTCCTGTCTAGACTGTCTTTTACATTTTTATGGAGTGAACCTTTCAATTAGAAACTTTTCTACCAGTTTATTTACACATCAGAATATAAAGTGCGATATTAGGCTTATAGTTAACACTGTTATAGAAGTTTTTACCAAGTGGTAAAAGTCAGCGTATATTACACGAATAGGCGGTATGAGTTTCGTGCTACTATTTACATACTGACATGTTATGCAAAGTATGAAAGGTTTTAAACTCAACGCATCAAAGGATGCCTTTATTTATTTTTATCACATCATTTTAACTCTAAAATATTTTTATTACATTGTATTAAAATTAAGCAAAATATTTTTTGTCTTAAAAAAATCTTGTTACTCACGACTTCTAGTTTTATCTGATAAATAGTATTAAAAAATTCTGAATGAATAACCAAATAAATGATAAATAAAATATATTTTTAGTGAGAATCGTATTCATAGAACTTTAGTTTTCAACATGACACTTGTCTTAACATTTTAAAATTATGCAAAATAAATTGCCATTATTATCATGCTGGACACTACATCATCTTACATCTTGGTAAATAGTCTGTATGCAACTAATTTTCCTACAACAACCGGTGTATAATTTTACAAGTTTAAAAAGCATAGATTTGATACAATATGATTATGCTTGATTCTTGCACCATAAAACAATAATCAAACCAAACCTAAAGTATAGAAATAGCAAATTCCACTTTCTATCTTTGCAATCAGTCCATTTCTCAAAAACACAACAAGAATATAGTCTTCAAACGTAAATGGTTATAATGATGGAATCATTAACTCCTACTTTCTGTCGATGAAAAATTCTTTAAAAACTTCCCACTAAACCTAATATTTTTTTTCTGAATATATCCTACCCTCACATATACACGACACATAAATACCACCCAAATCTACACGACAATCTGCGTGTCCCTTCCAACGTAACACCTTACGTTATCTGTAGACGAGAGCCGGGTCACGTATTTTCCCTTAATAGGAATATCTATGCGTCATTTCCAAAAGTGAAAGGTGTCAACGATACCGATATTCCTGAAGAGAAAAAAAAAGTCCCTCGGGGGCATTCTGTCTTTTAATAACATCCCTTTCAGAGTAATATCGCTCTATTTGCATGGTTACATAGTAGCAACTACAAGACGGCCCTGAAACTCGACAATTGAATGACTGAGATACCTCTAGAGAATCATCGATCAAAGACATGACACCACGAGGAGGTATTTTATTTCGTTATTAACACAATTCTCGGTGGAATGGATCGAATGTTGTTAGTTAATTCGAGGAGATGGAGGCTTGGAATGGATGAAGGAGACCGTTGTGAATGTTAATTTGGTGTCACGAGATTGATATAGTTGGTGAGCTGATTTCAATAAAAAGGTAAAATTAAACTAATTGGTCCATTTAAAATACTTTGAGTAACCATTAAGGTAAATGTAACAATTTGATCTTGTTTATCCTATTAGAAATTCTAAACATTTAAGGAAACTATTATTTAGAGCTTTTCTTTATTTGTGATTGGTTGGGGGGATGGAGATAGCAATGGATGAAAAGATTGTGTTTTGATGTACATTAGTTTCTTTTATTTAAAGAAAGTTAGATTAACTTAAAGTTTTATTCATAAGAGTTATTGAAATAATTAAATTAGGTTTGCTTAATCGCACGATGTATTACTCAAGATGACATTATAAAGAACGTTAGTAAATTGCTTATAATTTATCAGCTCACACACCGTGCTCTGACTCCTAGAGATATGCGGTAGAGAGAGAGAGAGAGATATTCTAAATCCATTCTTCAAAACTATTTTCACCAGCTACGACTATTTTCCGACTTGAAATGCCAACATCGTCGCCCATTATCAAGACTATAAAACGATCCAAAGTCAACACGTTCAACCAACAAACACACATACACTAGGAAAACAACAACAGCTTATCGAATGTGTTCATTAGCGGCTATATTTCCCCTTCTCACTGCAACCATCTCGTCCAGACATGCCACCGAGATTGCCAGATAGAGCAAAAGACGACTTCAGAACATGAAGTTAGAAAGCCACGGCTCAGATGTCCCTTCAAAATAGTGTCTCCTTCAGAGCGAAGTTAGATCTCACGAAGATCCGGTGGCAATTATTATTGGACGGACACGGACTGGTTGGAGAAGAAAGAGACATGGAGAAGCGAGGATGGACATTTGTTTGTGACGCTAGTGTTATGCTGATCGCGATGACTGGTGACATTGGGACTCTCTTGTTGGCTTAATTATATTGACACAATTCACCACGCGGAAAGATTGGTTGTGTGATTAAAGATGTTAATTCTGCTTTGAAGTTTTTATGAAGTTGTGCTTTTCAAAATGGATACAAATGCTATTATCTCTGAAATAAGATTAATAAAGTTTGAAAACATTATTTGAAAGGTTGAACGTATATGAATTTTGTTTTGATTTCTTCAACTATTAAAATATATTTTATCGTACAGGAGAAAGTCACTAAGTTGGCTCAAATACTCTGCGCGTGGTTACGCCAAATTTGGCGATATCCGATGTAGTTTTCGTTCGCACCATGCAATTTTACCAACACACTGGTCGCTTTTCAGCTTGGCGAGATTTTAGGAATTCGCTCGTTCGTGGGTGTGGTTCTAATCTACGGCCTTCAAAAGATTATCCAAAAGTGACTTAGTGCCTTTCTCCTGTAAACTGACGATATAGAGATCTAATAACTGGCATACAATTAAAATTAAATCAGTTTAGAACAAACTATAGCTTCGCTTAACTTTTGCTGAACATATTCCTCTAAAGATGGAGAGTAGATAAATAATAAGTACCCGTTCACAAAATTTAAACAATCCCGGATATTTATTAGAATGTAAGGGATCCTAGGATGAATTCAAATTTTATTGTATCGAATAAAGGTGTTTCTTTTTAAATGTTTCGTCATAAATTCTCCATTTTCAGGGTTTTGACACATGTATAATTCCGAAAGAACTTGTTCATGAATCTTACATGAACGAAGTCATGAAATATAAATTTATTTATATTCTAAACAAACTTCGAGAAACGTCAACAGCGACATTACATTCACTTGGTAAAAACTCTCCAGCATTAATCCAAATCAAAATACAACCCCAAACAGCTCTAAGCTCCCAAACAGCAGCGATCGCTGACAGTCATAGACGATGGACGTCTAAAAAATATCTTCCAACGATGATTTTTCCCGGTGTAATCCAGTTCTTTTGGACGCCGGCCAAGAAACGGGTTTTCGAGCGAAAGAAAAAGGAAATGATAATGTAGAAAGGGTTTTATTTCTCCCTTCACTCATCCTTCTCTACCAACTCTCATCTCTCTGGTAGCAGCGGCGTTTAATCACGACGGCGGGATCACAGTCGGCAGCAGGACCCGCGCTCTTCAACTCTCCGCTCGACGTCAACTCCCGAATCCGGGGCAGTGTGCCATTGCCAAAACGTGTCTCCGAAAAGACGAATAAAAAAAAAATTGCGTCATTTAACTAGTTCGCTTTCTGGCTTTTTTTTTCTCTCTGATGGCAATGTCGTAGTCAGAACTCCGAAACTAAGCGTTGTGAGAATCAGAAACGGACGTTCGTGTCCGTTTTTTCTTCATTCTCTCCTCTCCAAGACGGAGAGATAGGAAGGAAAAAATTTACAACTGAGAGAGAGAGAGAGAGAGCTAAATTGGGAGATGCGATAAGAAGGATTTTTTTTGAGTGGACTTCGTGTTCAACAACTGCTGCTTTTTCGGCTAGTCCAATGAAATACTCGTTTGGGTTTTTTGAGTAGTTTTAGTTACGAGGATGAGTCTCGATTTTTTTCTTTCGGTATTTATTCGATAGAAACACAATACAAATGGTTTATTCAAACATTAGTGGAACATTAGAGCAGTAATTACAGCATATCGTTCGAGATACATTAAGTCCGAAAGTTTTCTTTAAATTACTAATAGATTTATACTGTTTTCTTCATCTAGTAAAGTAATTAAGAATTTTTGACCGTACTTAACGAAATGTAAGGAAAATCTTGAGACGAATGTTCTAAGATTATTGGACTGGAATAAAATTTTAAATTTTGCAACCTAACTTTAATACTTCACCCTTAGCAAAACATTACATTTACCTAATCTGTAAATTTTCTAAATGAAGGGTAATTCATTAATAGAAGCTTTGCATTAAAACACAATAATATAAAACAGTTTGAGACAAAAACTGTGTTGGAGACAAAAAAAGACCTAGTAAGAAAAGGAAAATTAAATACTTAAAAAAAAAGATATTTTAATCTACAAGATAAGAAGAAAAGAAAGTTTAGTAAAGAGAAGTGAATGAATGTAATAGGAAGCTTGGAAAAATAAAGAGAGAAGTGGGAGAAATAGGGTAGTAAGGATAAGCCCCCAAAAGGGTCAGGAGACGCTAAGAAGTGCAAGGATGAGTTCAGTAGAGGATAGTAGAAACAGGGAGATAACAGATGAGAACACAGACTATAACATAGCAATATGAGGTAAAGCCAATAGGGAGAACTTTAATAGGGAGAATTTTAAAAAGCAAGGAAATTAAGAGAAGAATTAGGAATAGGAGATTGTGCAATAGGGAGAACTTTAAAAAGCAAGGAAAAGAACAGGGGTAACAAGAACGACCTTAATGAGCCCTATTCAACCCTTAAGAACCCTACCTTCCTACCACCAAAGGAACGTTTTCAGGTGACGGACACACCCCAAAAAGGAATACCCCTTATCATCTACCAGCATTCCTCTGAGTCGCCCTCAAACAATCCCACCCAAACGAACCCAAGAAGAAAAGCCAATGGCGCAAGATACATTTCCTTTCCTATGCAATCGCCGTCCACCATCTCTAGACGGAAGAAAGAACCAGCAGCAGATGCGTGGCAAGCCCTGGTGGACATTGTTATTATGAATGAATGGGCCGATAGAAATCTGTCGGTGTCTTTCTCTGTTGCGACAAGGCTTTTTAATAGTAGTTGATCTCGGCTTGCGCAAGAGGGAGGAGGTGGTGTATATCGGGAGGTATTGAACTCCGTGGGGGTATTCTGAGGGAGAGGTGAATGGATGCGTTTAACGGCATGCGACGGCACGACACAATGCCTTTGTTGGACGGATGAATGGATCTGGCCAACGGGAGTTAATGTGGCGATTACCGGTAAACTTGATCCTCAGGAGATAGTATAGGATGCTTGTGATCGAAGGGTCAAGGCATGGCAAGCTAGCATGCACAGAATGAGATGATTTGGAAGTGGAGAGAACCTTATGTATATGGAAAGATCAAACTTTATTATAGGTACTCAGTAATATTGGCACAATCCGCTCTTTTTTAAGTGATTTCTCTTAGTTTCCTTATTGCTCTTTTTCCTTGCATCCCCCAGAAGCAAAACGCTGTTTACAGTGAAGTTGTAACAGTTATCATTAAATAGTAATTAGTAGCAACATATATTTTCGGAAAATAATAGGTTTTCCACCCCACTTTTACTGCAATTTAAGTCGTTTTCTGGGTATAAGTTTTTTTAATCATCCTGTACAGCTTTGAAACACAAGATGGTTCCAATATACACCCGTGAGATGTATTGAGAAAGTTTGTAAATATTTCTTCCAAACCCCAATTTATATAATTAGCATTATCATTAGTATGTTTCTAATTTAAATTGTGATTAAATTTATAACTGGTACATATACACAGTTTTGAAAAAATTAAGGTGCTTAACATGACATTAATTTTCACTTTATAAGTAGATATAATTATTGATTTAAACGTGATACTATTTTACCTTCTAAAAATAAGAAAAAATTAGCTAATAGAAATGCAATTTTTTGAAAAGGAAATTAAATAAATTAAAGAACATACTTGAAAAAAATATGAAAAATATATTTTAAATATAATGTTATATAATAAGCGTAAGTATCAAGTTATAAAAATAAATAAAAAAGTTACACTCTAGAAGATACTACCAGCAAATTACATCAACCGTGACGTAAATATTCAATCCTCATAACTGTGGCATTCCCTCACAGGCCAACCATACCTTCTTACGGAAATCCCTGAAGCTCAGAAGAGCCACCAAAACAAGCTGGCATCCCATGAAAAAAAATCGAAAATCCTTTACAGCCCAAGTGTAACTTTAAAGTAGGCCGCGAGAGCCTTTGCCAAGAACAAACCAAGAGCAATCTGGGCGCAAGAGGAGAAACGGCCAGAGTGGCAAATAAAGAACGTGTTTACCCTCACTTTTGCAGAGAAACTCAAGTCTGGAATTGCCGCAAGAATCGTAAAGTTCGACGATAAAATCTTGTGTAACCGATACTGAGAATAAACAACATGTAAAATGGAGAGCTCGCATCCATCCAATTGAAGAGATAGTAGGGCAGTCGGAGAGCAAGAACTCGAATATCGTAAAAAGTTAATCTATACCAACTCTTAAACTCACTTCGAGACAAATAGAACACGGATTTCTGAATTAATGTCTTAAATTCTGATAAATTCCTGTTATGTGGTTTGAAAACGAAACGAAAGCTCAAAATTTCTCTCCGAGGTGAGAGGAAGGTATAATGAAGAATTCGTTAAAACGCTTACAAACATAAAGGAATATGAAATTTTAAGGAAAATGAGTGAACTTCTGTTAGAAAAATTTAAAGCTCATTAAATTTCCATTACATTAAAAACCCTAACGAAAATTAAAAATATCTTAAAGTATCTATATGACTCGTACAATGGGGTAGCCAAAGAGGGTTTTCCAATGAAAATATTTACCTTTTGGGACCATTGAAAAATGACTAAAATTACCCCCAAAATCTCTTATGCTCTCTCTGAAATATGTCTCTGTAAAGAACCACTGTTTCGTATATTTATTTTACCCCAGACAAACGTAAGAAAAGTGTTTTTTCTGAGTTGTTGACTCACATAAAAGCTGAAAATTAACATGCATTAGGGTAGTAATCCTTGTTGCTAGGTTGGTTAAATAAAAGGTTTGCAAGTAAAAATAGATATAGAACTTTAAATAGAAACGTTTTAGTAAGAAGTGATTTCATTGTATTTTATACTTGTTATGAATAGTTCACAATAGTTTTACATTTAAGTAAAAACAAAAGGAATTCTTATCAAATACGAAACGTAGTGTTATCGTGAAAAACTCTTCGTTTGATACCAATTACCAAAGCAGTGCAAACAATAGTTAAAAGCAGTTAATTTTAAATGAACTTTTAATAAAATGTAGAACATTTTGCCATTTTTAAAAGATATGTATTGTCAGAAAAATACTGTTAACGAGTTAAATAAATTTATATTAACGAATCCAAGTAATTTTGCATAGTTTTAATATTATAGGACACTTTTTAAAGTTATGTGCACGAGTCAAAATATGACAGCTCTTTCTACTTAAATGTGCTTATCACGTTATCTCTCATAAATACAATTTGCATCTGATAGCTATTGTGTTCATGGAAGTTAAAATAGTTATTTTTTAAATGAAATTCCTCTGGAATCTCTAACTAAAAGATTTTTGAATTAATTGCTAAAACAAATATATGTTTAACAAAATAAAACCATTTACCAAGAGTTATTATACATATTCATACGCACTCTCTTGCACATTTCGGATATATCATATTCGAGCTTTTCTCTGTTGATGTCACATAAATGTATTTTTTTCTCTATTTAATATAATATATACTTAACAATTTTTTTGTAAGGTAGAGTCTCGATCCGAGCTAATGAATAGAATCAATGTAGCTACCAAATTAACCTCTCAGGCTATCAGCTGTAATGTAATTTATAGTAAAATGGAGTAAAATGCATGTTAAGTACGTATATTTTTTATTCAAACAAACATGTAGTGAAATTTAAAAACTGCTATATTTTCCTTTATTTAATTTTATGATTTTGATAATTCGAGTTTTGATAGTTAGATCCGTTCCACCTCAAACAATATTGCTTTCTATATATTTTGTTAATAAATTATTCCTGTTTTATTGTATTGAATAAATTTAGTTGGCTGTAAATTTATTAAAAAAAATAGATTCAATGTCATTTAAAGGAAGAAGAAAAAAATCAATACGAAACTATTGTTTCCCAAGAGGTCCCGGCCTTAGAGGTAGGTCCCAGCCCTTCTAGGTGAGACAAAAATATATGTACTACGATACAGATAAATACAATAAAAACCGACGAAAGAAAACAAAGACAGTATACAGTCGACTCCGATTAATGTCATCACGGTTAGTTAATGTTATCAATCGGATGTTATTAAAATTGACCGGTCAAGATCGCTCCTACTTAATTTAATGTAAAATACGACGTTTTATGTTATCAATATTTCGCTTAATGTTATCAAAATTTGGTGAAATCCCCTAAAATCCTCCTTTTTCCCCCGTTTGAAGGTCAATTTAAATACATAATCATATAAAATGAGTCATTAATTTATTAGTGTTACATGTTCCACTCTCATATTTTGCTTCAGGAATGCCTATAATTTGCAAAATACATACTAGGTAATTGTTTTAAATACTTCAATTTGGACTTCATAGTTGTGATTTTGATGCAACATACGAGTTACACTGTTTGAAACTTTTTAGTGTCAAATCGCTTATTGTTATCATTCTACTCTTGGACAAAGGTGATCACATTAAGCGGAGTCGACTGTAGTAAGTAAAAGTAAAATATTACGATGTGCCATTATTCACATCATCCTCCTTCTAAATAGCGATGGACAGGGAAGGAATGTAACGATTTATCGGCAGAGTAAGGGAAGGAGGAGGCCAGTAAACCCAGAGAGAGTACCTAGACATCATAAACAACGGGCAGACAGCCAAAAAACGTGGTCGCGTGTTTCGCAACGAAGCGGTTCTTTTGAGAAGCGAAAACCTGTTCGATTCATTCGAATGCGTCGAACACCCCTGCTGCATCCCTTCTTCCACCACGAAGAAAGAGCTGCCGCCATTCGAAGACAATTTTTATAATTGCTTTTGCTGCCTTCGGTAGTAGCTTCAGTGACTGTTGTTTTATTTAGACGGAGTTTTAAAATAGACAGATTTCCCCCAAGAAACATCACCTCAATAGAACGTGTAATTTTTTACCAATATACTTTGATGATTAAAAGAAATTATCGACAGCTATTATTTTTTTTTTTTTTTGAAAATCCAAAATTATTCAAATGTAAGAAAATTAGTACAACATATTAAATTATTGAATAATTCTAATTATATGCATTTTAAGACAAATTGCTGAATCAAACAATAACCAATTTAAGAATTCCCCCCAAAAAATAATAGTTGCAAATAGAAGAATATATTCTCTCTAACTATTCCAGACTCGAGTTTTAATTTCTACCATTTACATTAGATATATTTAAGAACCACGTCCAGGCTAACCTTTAGATAAAATTGGTTAAATTAAATTTTAAAATCAAAATAAAGAAGGGCTCAAGCAAAAACTGTAAAGTTTCCAATATAAAAGTAACCAAAACTCCAAGCAAAAGCAACCATCTAGAAAAAATTCCTAGCAAAAGTAACAATATCTAATCAAAAAGTAAACTCCTAATAAAGGTAAACGACTTCTAACAAAAGTAACCCCCAAGTAAAGGACTCCACTAAAAGCAACTCAACCAGAATAATTAAAGGACTCCAGTAAGAGTAACCAACTCCAGAATAAATAAACGACTCCAGTAAAAATAACCAATTCCAATCAAAAAGTAAACTCCTAATATAGGTAAGCTATATCTAACAAATGTAACCCCCAAGTAAATAACCACTAAAAGCAACTTAACCATAATAAGTAAAGGACTCCAGTAAAAGTAACCAACTCCAGAATAAATAAACGAAAAGTAACCAACTCCAAGCAAAAGTAACCAACTCTTGCAAAGGGGCAACCAATTCTGTCAAACGAAGGCGCTCCCTCTAATAAGGGTAATTGAGAAAGGGGTGAGAGAAAGTAAAATAAGAAGGGCCGAATCGCCCACACCGCTCTTCAAGCCCAGCCTCCCAAAATCGATATTATAAAGGACAACGCCCCAGTGGCAACGTCACCGCTACACGTGCACTCCAGGATCAACACACTCGGAGGAGACAAGATTGCTTTCCAACAAGATCTATCTGATTGGAATAACCTTTGGAAATTTAATCGACTGGTAAAAATCGCGGGATCTAATCGTATGAATTCAGACTTGGGAAAATAATACTGATGAGTTTACTTTGGGATATCGGGTTACGTCATCTCTTCTTTTGATTTCGTGGGAAAAGAAATGAGGGAATTTTTACTGTAAAAGACACTATATAATAATTGAGACTGGAGATTAGGGGCTATGCATTCATGGAAAGGTTAGAGGATATCTATCAATTACGTCATATTTTAAAATGGAGTAGAAAAGGCTGGATGTGTATATATTTAGTAAATTGTTTATGTTCCCCAATATATACTTTTTACCTTAATAATTTCTTTTTCCTTACCTTTTCAAATATTACCAATGGAACATATTAAAAAAAAGGATATTTAAGGTGTTGATAGATTTAAATAGTCCATTTGGCATTTATGTGTTATAAATAATAAGAATTGTTATGAAACCAGTGCATCCCCGCCACTTCAAATCCATCCTTTAAGAAAGTTATTAAACCATTATTTTAGTTTGTAATAAGTGTCAACTGAAAAATATTATGTGGGACACACAATATATAGAGAGTAATCTGTATAATGTAAGCTCAGATTATTCAAGTGTTTAGATATTTGCGTTTTCATATTTATAATATCTCCCTTGATTATTCTTTCCTTGATTTCTTTTCTTATGAGTTCTTTAGTTCCTTAGGAGGAGAAAAATTAAAAGAGACAGAGGTAGAAAAAGAATGAGAGGGATATAGATAAGATAATTGAAACAGAGGAGAGGGAAAAATTAACTCCCCCGGAACGATGGTGCATTCTAAGACACTGAAGTATTAAATACTCTTTTGGTCTATCTCAGGGAGTCTCCAATGTATGACCCACAAGCATTTACAATGAGGAACTTCAGTCAGTCATACCCCAAATTTTGAATATATGTATAGTACTTCAGCCAAAGTTAAAAACAACAACACATGAAAACATTTTCCCTCATTCTTTAATTTTTTTCTTAATTAACAAATTAATGATGAAACTTAATAAATTTAAAAAAGTGACATTATTTAGTTTTGAAACGATAATTTTCGCTTTATTCATGATTACAGTAGGTTATTAATATTTTCACAAGGTTTTGCCCCCAAGTGTCGATGAAGTACTTCAGTAAGACCCTCGAGACTTGGCCAGCAGTAAATGTGGCCCTTATAAGCTCAAAACTCTGTAGGTACCTGGCCTAACTAAGAAAATCAAATAAATATCTCTACCACCCACAAAAAAAAAAACCCAAACGGACACCCCACCATCACTTCCAGAGGTCCCCACACGGGGCTGCGCATCCACACAATAGAGCAGCGGCACCTTCCGATGTAAATAACCGCATTATCCGCGCCCTCTGAACACCGCCGTCCGTTCCACAGTTGGCGGTGACAGCATCTCTATGGTGACGGCGATGAAAGGCTGCCGATGAACAAGGGGAGGTGTGAGGCGATATAAATATAGCTCGTTAGGGAGAGAGGTGTGTGCGTTTGAGGTCTCTTTAATGTCGGGCTGGTAATGGGGTTATTGCGAAATTAGTTTAACTTATGAAGAGGTAGAGAAATTACGAGGAGAATCCTTTTAAGCCTAGACCGCCCGATATTTCCGTTAATTATTATGGAAAATTTGGGGCGGTCCGGACTGAAAAGGTTAACTTGAGGCACCGTTTTCAATGTGAAGGTAAAATTTTATTGATTGAATGGAATTTTATTAGTAACTACAGTTGGCAAGCCGAAGGGTGCTTGATTCAGATTCTAGAATTTTGTCAGATTGTATAACATGAACTAGTGTGATAGTTTACCTTTCAAGTATGAACATTTTCAAGAAAGTAATGAGTTTGATTCATCGTTTTCACCAAAGTTTTGGGACTTGGACAAAATTAACTATAAATTAATGTACTGCTCTTAAATGGCGTAGACTAACACTTACAGTTTACTAAACATTTCTCAAATTCGCTAAAAAAAAGTCGTTATTTAGGAAAATTATTTATTTTTAGATGTGTTATGTGTAGAAACATTTATCATATGAAAATAACTTATTTTATTCCTAAACGGTGAAACACTTAAATTTAAAGGGTATTACCCTTTTAAATGTCATTTTGATTCGAATAACAAATTTATTATGTTTAAAAGATTATTTTAATACCTAATTTAACAGTTATAAAAATATTTATTTGAAAGAAAGTTTTTAATGATGTAATGAAATAAAACAAAATACAAAATCTTAACAATTTTGGTATGCCACATAAAAAATAAAGATATGCATGACTAAGTAAGAAAAAACTTTTCATAGCGATTTTTTATAACGACTAAAACAAAAAATATGCATAAATTGCTGAATTATTCAGATATAAATTCTGGGTATAAAGATAAAATATTATTCCATCCATATAAAAAACAAGGTTTTTCATTCAATTTCCCACATAATTCAGAAAAGATCTAGTTTTCCCTTTTTAAGAACTTAGCCAAACAAAGATGAATGCGGGATCTAGCGATACAAAAGCAAAGCCAATATTTGATTTGGACGTGAAAGAAAACATAATCTATCTCTTCTACCTCAAATAAATTTCTTAAAAACGACAAAAACATTTCTTGGCTATTGCACTAGCTGAAAAGAAAGAAAAGGAAACCTTCACTCACCATACAAATTTTTAAACTGGGGAGGGGGGTTAAAGACGAGAAAGAAAATGTTCAAACCTGAAAGCCATTTCCCGCCAATTACATCCCAAAACGTTTCTGAACGCATAAAAGGAATAGTTAAGAAAAGACAAGCTGGGAGCACACGAAAGAAAAATAACTAGAAAACACGCTCTGTCTCCTTTTTTCCCAGATTATGTTCGATATGTCACAGCATATAAAAACGGCGAAACAAAAAGAAGGGATGAAAAATGGCGTCCAATATCCCGTCCCTTTTGGGGGGACAGAAATCTGCTGTCCCATAGAGATTACTGTGTGCTGGGATTCACCAGTTCCGTTAATAGGGAGCAATAACAATGGTATTCCCGTCCAACCAGGTGTATCGGCAGCTCTCAGGCCTCATTGGGTATTCTGCGGCCAGCGGATCATCCCGAATGCTCGGTATTATCTGAGCCTTTCAACCGTAGGGACCAGCTCGTTTCCCTTTCCTTTGGATTCAGATGGAGAGATTTTTTTATGCTTTTTGGTCGGTGGTTTACAAAGGGATTTTTGGGAAGTCGAAAATTCGGTTATTAGATTCAAAATGTTACTTTTCAGGTAATGTTTCAAATGTTCTTCAGATAAAAAGCCTCTTTTGGATACTGTGGGGTAAAACGATTTTACCCACTTCAATTCAGATTGAAGCATGCTCAAATTAGTCAGAAGGTTTGTTTCTAGTTTGAAACAGTCGAAAGGAGACATTTATAAGAAGAATTATTTTAAAAGAATTTCGAGTTCTAATAATATTAATTAAACGTTGCCAACTTACAAAACATTAATAAAGAGTAAAAATTTAACATTTAAGTAAATAAATCTACAAGAGTATCTACAAGTTTGCCGAGGCAAATTGGTCTGGCCGGTCCACCACAACATCAATGATTATTTTGAAGATACCAAATAATGGAAAAGCTTGAAGGTTAACACTCTTAACACTAGTCTACAAAAAAAATTCTTGGTACCGGGAATGTTATAAAGCTGATTTTGTATTGACCTGCTGATTCAGAAAATAGTGTGGTGCATCCATTTTTACACAGCAGCTTTAGTTTTTGAGAAAATCTACAATGACGATTTAAAGACTTTTGCTATACGTTTTATACAATATGGTACAGTATTGAAAGATCCTTTTGTATTTAAAAATCGAATTACTAGGAAAACAGTTACTAATTTTTCTCAAGATTACAGAGGTAGACTTAAATTCGCATAATTTTAATATCCTCCGCATTAACACAGAAAATTATCTTCGAATTACGTTAAATAATTTCAGGACACTGAAAATGTTTTTTTTTTACAAAGATTAATCAAATTCCTCATTTGAAAATTCCCATCTTGCCCCCATTGCCCATTACGTCACTTCACCAACTGTTCGGTGTAACAGTTATGCAGGTACCCGATTTATGTCTCGTATTTGGACTTAATCCAGTGGGAATGACGTCTCTGTTTCTGTCGGCAGAGAAAAATCCGACCGAATCTGGCAACAAGCCACATAGAAAAAAAAGAATGGGGTTTTAGGAGAGAACAAGTTGAATGTGAAACAAGACAGCTGAATCAGCTGATCGCAACGAGATATTGTTTTATCGTTATTATACGACAGTAAACGGCGGGAACCTGTGTTTATTTTCACATTCTATTTGCTCTTGTTTTTGGTATACTTTTTTGCGCTCCGCTTCATTTGTTTAGTATAAATCAAATTCGTTCGTGGAAACCTCGGTCGTTATGAATCCACAACCAGTTCCTTTAATCAGTGACGGAAAATCAAAAGTAATTGGTGGGGAATATCTTTTTTAAAATTCGAAAATATCGTTATTTGGATTTCGGTAATGAGAATATGGCAAGGGGAAAAGCGTTCTGTTTGTGCGGCAACTGCTTCGCCACCGGTCTTCTGAGCGGAAGGGATGTAATAACGGCTTTTTCGGCCATTACAAGTGGTTATTTTCGATGCATAAGTAATTATTAACCCTGAACTCCACAATTTTTGAGTGTTCTAGTTGGTTAAATTGCGTCTACCATTTAAAATAAACACGATATTTCTGTTTTTGAAATACCAGACCACAGAAGCAGGAAAACAGAGCACTGCTGCGTTTAAGGAAATATTTACTTACTTAGATTTAATTTATTTTTCAGAGAAAAATAAAAGTGAAGTTTTTGGAAATTCTTTTGTGAAATTTTACAAGAGTAATTAAGGTGAAACTTGTTTGTAAGTTAGTATCGTAAAAAGATAGTATTTATATTTAAAAATAGCTGTTTACAAGAGGATAATATACTACCCAAAAATAATATATTTGTTTATATCACAAGCATCATTCTTTTAGGTGCTTGAAATTATTTTGTTCTGTGATTTAGCTCCTGCATTCCAATTTGCTTCTTAATTTGTGGTTTTGGATGATTCAGTAAGGGGTCACACACCTAGACCGGTCAACATAGGATAAGAAGGTAACTTATTGATGTATAAATCAAAGTAAGGATACCATGAACTTCTATTGAATTAAAATTAAAATTTTAAAGTTACAAGAAAGTTATTATCTCTGAATATGTCAACTGTTCACCAGCAATCATAACATTTAAACAAAACGTACCCAAGAAATAGGGAAAAACGAAATACTATCTTGCAATAGAAATCATTCTTATAAAAGAACTGTCTAAAAGAAATGAACAGTGAGAGTGTGTTCTATCTAGTCGTCATTTAAGGCGTATCAAGCAAGACGTAACTCAATGTTTGGCCCTTTTAAATAATGCATCAGTCTATACAAAATTTGACGCTTGATCGCCTTAAATAAATAGTTTTGTGCGAAAAACCACTTGCATTGTTGCTATAACCAGTTTTTATCGTTCCATCCATAAAAGTGCTTGCAAAGAGAGCTAGCAATTTCCTTTCGTGAATACTCAGGAAAATTGAGTTATTTCATGGTGCACCTTAAGATACGGTTTATCCGGATATCCACAGGTGGTTCATCAGGTTTAACGTCCACCCTTTCATCTCAAGGTTCCCTTTTTCCCAAGCGAAGAAGAAAAAAATCAACATCGCATACCGCACAAAGCTCGAACCGCCTTAACCCACTTCCTCATATTACATTCTAATGGGGGCCCTTTTTTCTGGTCATCGCATTCCACACCTCAAAAAAAAAAAGGTCCCACAACAACCCTTTCTCCTGATGAGAACATCCAGTCACCTCCTGGTCACCCCAAAGAGACCACTAGCCGTCCCTGACCCGAAGAAGACGCTCCAGTCAGTGGAGTAGTGTGTTTCCACGCACAGGGTCTTGCCTTTCCCAGGGGTCCCCTTCTTCTTCTCCTTCTCAGCAGATGGTCCCCTCCACCATATGGAGAGAGAAGGAATGACGTCACACCAGCAGGAGGCCGACATCGGGGGTCGTGACGTAAGGATTGATGCAAAAGTGAATGGGTGAAAGAGAATCTTGGTTTGGTCAGGAAGAGCAAAGCAAGATGGTAGAGGGTTCATAGTCCCTGGATGGTTGAAAGTGGATCAGATCTTGGTGGTTGTTGAAAATGAGAGTGTCGTTTGTACGACCTATAAATTGTTAAAGGTGGGGGGAATCATCTGGCACGCGACTGACTTGATGTTAATAGAAAAGGATGCAGTCTCAAGATGGTTGGCACGGGGCCGCGTGATCGCTAAGGTAAACAAACCTTAAATCCCCGGATTTCGCTTTCTTTGGAATATGGGCAGATGATGGCCTCGTTAGTTTCAAATATATTGGGATTTGAGAGTAACCTAGATGGGATGGACCGGATTTTGTTAAGCTACAATGGGATATTGTGTATAAGTTTTAGCTTTAGGATGCAGATGATATACGCTTGCTGACTGGTCTAATTTTTTTTTTTGTCGTCGGTAAAAATAATTTTTTTCCACGAATTTTGATCAAATTAAATATTTAATTCATCGTTGTAAATGAGTAATATAGTAAATAAATGAGAAATACGGTGTAACTGATAAATTAATATATTTTCTTAGATTAAGAAATATTGAATAAGGAAATATACAATACTTTTAGCCACTTTTGGGGGAATGTTTTACTTTTAATAAAAAGAAATCACGTATAGTTCCATTTGATTTCACTTGCCTTTAGCGAACTTTTAAATTTTTATCATGAAAATTATTATCAATTTATTAGGTAACACATTTTATTTACAGGTAATTCTGGAAACAAAACTCAAACCTTTTAAATTTAATGTCACCTGTGAAACTTATTTCTTAGTTTTAAGTTAATATAGCACAACTAAGTTAATACACATCGAAAAACAAATTTATCGCGTTTAAAATGTTTTCCTCTCCCAAAATTTATACAAATTTTTATAAACACGATCATCTTATAAAAGTTCATATCCACATATTTTTCACAACACTTAAAGCCACGAAATAAACTAAAACAATGTAACTGGAATATAAGTATGATCTTTTCCTTTATTTTTCACCGACTTACAAATATGAATGTTTTATTTATTAAAGAAAGATGTTGTATATTGATATGACTAGGAGTTTGAAGGAGTAGAGGGATTTCTAACTTTCTTTCGGGGGTTGTAAAAAGATGAGTAACCCCTTGTGACGGACAGAAACCTCAATCATTGCAAACCAGCATTCAAGAAAAAAATCCTGTCAGGATCACAAATGATGAGTAGCATTCTCCCTTAAAAATGAATCATCCTGAAAAGTCTTGATAAAAAAAATTTTTTAAAATCAATCCATCATTATAGTAACCACGGAAAAGAACAAAAGCACAAACATAAAAATTGATGATCAGTTAAAATTTAAAGCGACAAATTACAGTCACTACTTTACAATCATCATTTGTGTTCGACCCCCTGCATCCGTGAGATGGAGGTTTCTGGCTCTGGACGCCATTCGTCTTGGCAAGGGAGAGGAGAGAAAGGATTTCGGAACAGTTGGGACGAGTTTTTTGTGGAGGGAGAGCACGTTACTGGGCCACAAAAGAATGAGATAGTTAGAATGAAAATAGCGTAAGTCATCCCAGCTTAGTTTTGAGTGATTGGCGTTTTTTTTGTAACGGCGGCTGAGCTGTTTCTCATTTCGGGTTGCTCTTACTAGACAATTGTTGAACTTTCAACTGAAGGAACTACACACTAATCAGGGTGACTACAAAATGAATCCGAACCATGCCTAAATGAAGTTAATACTTTGACTTATGTCCCTTTCATTCAAACTATATCTCAAATGGAGCCCACACCTCTCACTGTCCCTACTCTATCCCACGGCTGAAAGGGATTCGGTGACCAAAAGACACGCTAATTGTTACATAATGGTCTGGTGTTGGTATGCCGTTTCGCAGCGGATGTCCCTCAGATGTTAAGCGATGAAAAAACGTCGCGGATACTATTTCTTTTGAACGTATACTGTTACTATAGAAGTAGACGTTAAATGTCTTGAGAAAACCTGAGACAATGGACTTATTTCTCGAGAGATTACTACCAATTTAACCCTTCATTCATTCTGGAAATTGACCAACATTTAATATTAGTGTGATTAATAGGTCATAAATAAAACAGGGTCTGTAGCAAGGCATTTTCCCCGTTACCACCTCTTTTATTCCCATCTGAGAGAGGATCTAAAATTCTGGACTGGACATTGGAAAACCATTAGAGTTTATATCATAGATTTAGAACAAGTTCTATAATGAATATTTATCCCTTTCAGTCCGAAAATTTCTATAGGATTCAATGGTAATCTCGGGCGTTTTAGGATATAAAGGGTCAAAGGCGGAAACACAATACATGATAAAATAACTCCTATCTTGAGGGGCCGTATTTGTGCAGCCCAGCCCATTTGGCCGTGCAGCCCAGACTTGTGGCTGGTGTTCCATTTGCAGAGAATGGGATTATTTTAGGAACGACCCCGGTTGTAAATTACACTGACTTCCCAAACTGGACATCCCTCGAACCATACACATTATGCCTGAATTCCTCAGTGTGTCCTCTCAGTATTCCTCTCAATGTGTGTCAACTTTAATATCAACTCACACGCCCAAATTCTACCTGTGAAGAGAAAATTGAGAATGCACTTTTTACCCGTACAAGTCCAAAATTTGAATTTTTTCACGTCCTTGGCATGTATAATGAGGGGCTTTGAGAAATTGTGTACCTCAATATTGTTCATTGTGTATCACAAAACACATAACATATAATTAACAGATAAATATAAGTGTGCACGTGCAGTACACACCTGTTCAATATATGGATTCTTTGAACTGGGATAGTACTATAGATAGAATATCACAAAGTAATTAATAGCAAAATAAACGGTTTGGCTTTCAACAATCTCTCACCACTTCCGGCATTCAACAATTTCTTCCCCCACCAATTAACGACAAAAAGCGCCCCCCAGACGGTCAAAAACAAACGAAACCCTATCCACCACCTTCAAACAGCACGGGGGCCACCCAAGTAACATCAGGAGCACCCACAGGGATTAAGTACACACCTGTACCTCCCAAACAAGCCAAAAAGCTTCCTCTCTCTTCTGCAAATAGACGGTTCCATCTGACGATGCTCTAGCAGCACTGGCACTGTGAGCTACTGGCGCAGTTCCCGAGATCCGACCATGTACCTTTTTTCTCTCTCGCGACGCGAGGGCCAAACTTTCCCAGGCTTCCCACCCTGCGCAAAAACTGAGGCCCTTACTTGGCTTTCTCTCTGTCGTCACACCTGTCGGATCGGTAGGGTTACCCGGGGGATGGTAAACAATCGGAGGTGGGACGACTCGGGGTGTCGGAAGGATTGGGAGATGGGTGACGTCGATGGTTCCCGGGGATGATCTTGTGAGTGTTAACCCGTTTTTTTTAAAGAGTTCTGTGGCTAAAGAAGAGAGTTGCAGATTTGAGATTGTGGAATGGTGCCGAAAGAATTTATTTATATAATTTTTAGAAATATAAATATAATATTTAGAAATATATAATGTAATATAAAGTATCCAAAATAAATCTATATTTTCAAAGTCAAATTCAGTTATCTTTTGATAGCTTTTAGATGTTATTCCATTAAAAATATTCTTAGATTCGTAGGTGTTAAGGAAATGTGTAGCTTTTAATCAATTTGCTGAAGACTTCTTTTAGTATAGAGAAATTTAGATTGAATGCAAAATTTTCATTAAACCAGTCAATATAGGTGTGGAAAACGAATGAAAAAATGTGATTGGACAAACAATAAAGAAATTCAACCCCCTTTTTCTCTAATGAATAATCCTAAAATAATTAGATTCATAGTAGAATTTTTAAACAATCGATCCAAAAATCCAACGGAGTTATCTTTTTAGATGATATAAAGAAAATTAAGGAACACGCCTGAACTGTAGGTCCTACCATTTTATTCAAAATTAATAAGAATAAAAGTGTATCTCGTACCAGATACTGATAAATTACAAAATAACAAGCTGTATGAAACTTCTCATACGACGAGTATGAGTAACTATGACGGATGAGTACCACCAAAAAAAAATCGTTCACTAACAGTGATTTATCACTCTAACCCCCAATCGTGCACAAACGCACCAACTACATCTAATCGAATGTGAAAGCCCTCCAGATTCAAACGAGGGCCTTTCTCCCCCTCAATATTCCGCTTGGAACACTCACATGTGCGGCTGCGACAATAGTTCGAAACGGAATCCCTCAACAAGAGAAAACGAACATCCAGACGATATTTCGCCGTTTGGCTTCCGTTGGCGCATGCGGCCGCACATCGTTCCTTTTCATCATCATCATCCCCACCCCCCGTTCGAACTTTTTTTATGTTCGATCATTCGACGTTTTTTTGAGCAGCGACCCCTCGAGTTCTATTATCAGGGCTTCCGCTCTTGAGAAAAAAGGGCTTCGGAAAACGAACGCTCCAGCTGGAAGGAAGTTGCTGGAGAGATCGGTTTTCGGCATTTTCGGGGGAAAAACGTTCGAAATTAAGCTTCTGTTCGAATGGGACCGAAAAAAAAACCCGCGTGAGTGATGGGGTGGAGATATGCCGGTTGGACCCCTTTTTCGCTAATGATTTCTGTGAGTCAGGGGCGGTATAGGAATGGAGAAAAATACAATGTTGGAGAACCAATGAAATGGAGAGAAAGAAATTTTAGAATTTGAAGCATATTGGTCAAGGATATAGGTAATGATTTTTTGAATATTTTAAAGGCTTTTTAAAGCTTAGTAGTATATCAAACAAGTTTTCCAATATATTATTCTAAATATAGTTCGATAAAAAAGTTAGTTAAAACAATTAGAAATGTAAGCCATTTGGACTACGATTTATTTCTTTTTACAAAAGAAAAACGTTTGGATAGTTTATATTTTTATAGAAAGAAGAATGATTGTGTAGTACTTTTATGGTTTTTACTCAAAAAATTGATAAACGTGCCGTAATTTAAGAAATTTTACGACTTGCTTAGTTCTTTAGGTTTATTACAAGATGTGACAATTTTTTTTTTAACCTGTGCCTGCTTTAAAGTTTTATAGAACTTTAAAACTAGAACTTATAAATATCATATACCTACATAAACGAATAAATACATTTTATTCGATATTTTTATATTGGGCTTTTATACAATGCAGAGCTTATTTGGATGATGATACCGAAAATAAGGTTTTCAGAATTACGATACAAGAGATGTTAGGCTTTAAATGTATTCCAATAAAAAATACACAGCTTTAAAAAATGAAAACTGTTTTGATAGTTAAAAATGGGTATTCTGAAATGATGGAAAACCATAGCTTTTACATCTGTGACAATCTTGTAGTTAACAAATTTTACTTATGGAATTCAATACCTTAAATGAAATAAAAAAATTTAAACACTTCAAGGAAATAATTAAAAATAAATATTTAATTTAAAGTTTTACAAAAATATCTCATGATTGAAATAATGATAAAAATATTTTTTACTTAAACCTATAAACTCAAGTTATAAAGCAAACAAATTAAAATTACAGTAAATTTCAGTGTTTATTTAATATTTAGTTATCTCCGACTCCAGGTAGGGGGCGCTAAGTATCGGACTGAGTAGGATGGGGGTCTGAAGTTTCTCCCCTCAGGAGGGGAGGGGGACTTTAAAAGAGGAGAAAAAAAAGTGGTAAGCATCTGTCACAAAAGAATTGTGAATCAGAGTGACTGCTGCTACTTACTAATTCATCAATTCCTCACAGTTACAAAGGAGAATATTTCATAATAAAAGTACCCAAATCAATTTTTTCATTGTATTTTTTATGCATTCATCAAAAGTTGTAGAAAGTTAATGACTTTGTATAAATTTCTTGTTACATTAAAAATATAAAGTAATAAAAACTTGTACACAATTCCCAATACATTATATATAGAAACGATACCCTCCATCAAAGTAATTACTTATATTATTTAAAGTAAATACATGACACAGGCACTCTTTCTCTCTTCTTTTTCGAACCCCCCTGGAAATATTTGAAAAGTGGAAATCAGAAAAAATAAAAACAATAAACTCCTTTCCGGTTATATTTTTACTCTCAATGAGTATTGTAGATGGACCTACATGATTTTAGAGCCAGACTAAGTAGTTCATCTTATCAGCATTTTAAAAGCCCCAAACAGATGAACTAGTTTAGAAGCATAGTTATTTTTAAATATAACCCTGACCCAAAGACATTTTGAAAGGATACATTTTATCTTATTGTGGACTAAAGCCCTTATGGATCAGAGAAACACACCTAACACAAAATCAAAGCAAGTCCAGAGAATGAAAGAACTAGTCCAACAATGAACAAGTTTCAACTTTTGTGGGGTTTGATAAATGTATCGGCTGTATAATTAACTCTCATGAAATGATATTTGCATGTTTCTAACTTAATACCTATACAGGTGGTAACGGATTTGTATTTATTCAAAAGCTACCAAAATAAAAAAAGGGGGTAAACTAACTAAACATATCAACACCATATCCAGTTTCACGACTTTTTTTCCCGAACAAAAAGGTGCTAAACGGGGGAACATCCCCTGGGAACCACACGGGGATTAAGTAACATGTTAACTTTCCATCACATTTCCCCCCAAAACCCCCAGGAAAAAAATCTCATCCCTTTCAACAAACCCCACCGTCGCAAAACTCAAAAAATTCCTCCACCTGAGACTTTCTCGATCCGATCGGATCTCTCGAGTTTCTCCGACAGAATAGGGGGCACCCAGGGGTCCGAACGGAAGAAAGGGGGAGGAGGGGTTTCGAACGAACGAGCGATCGACAACCCTTGATCGATTGGTCTTATTGCTGCTGTTCGTTCATCCATCGTTCTTAACAAGATCATCTCAGAGTTAATCTGTACTGCGATTTTCTGCTAGACTCGACAGCAACGTTTCCTGCGACGTCACTAACAAACAAAGTAGTTCCCAGCGCGGTGTCTGAATTTTGAGTGAAATGAAGAACATCAATTTAAAAATATGATTATTTTGTTCAATCCATATATAGGGTCTTTTTATTACGATTTGAGTACCGAAACTCCTCCTAGCAACCCATCAGGCTTCCTGTTTACGCAGTTTCTGCTTCCGCGTAATGACGTCATTTCTAGAGTATTTTGTCCTAAGTATCAAAGGTATGGAAGAGTGAATCCTGAATCAGCATGAGAGGGTGAAGAAATGTAAAATAACTTCTAAATTAAGACGTTCACAAGCAGAGCCTTAACTAGACTTTTGTATCGGGGGAGTTGACTCAACATTATTTCTGAGGTACCTCCTTTTAGATGACTTACACTTTTAATTTTAATTTTGGTGCACTAAATTTCTAATTGTGTAAACAATTGTAACAATTGTGTTAGTAAAATTGTGCGGTCTGGATGTTTTGATTTATTTTGAGACCCTTTAGATTGCATCCAAAGAGAACCACTCCTTGTAATTCACATAATTTTCAAGAAATAAAAGACAGTAAGAAAATTGATATCAAAATTTCTAGAGGGGGGATTAGAACCCCTGAAACCTCCTCATTGAATACGGCTCTGAGCACAAGACAGAAACTTAAATTGGAAAAATATTGTTATTGCACGGGAAATCCATTCAATGTGTTTTCTTACACATTTCATCTGCTCCAAAATACTTAAATTATAAAAAGCTTCTAACAAAAAAAAAGATTTGAGATTATTGAAATAAAACAACTTGTACAAACTTAATATAACTCACTTGGTTTAGAACTTAAAATTTTCATTATCCAAAACTCGGCTAGCCTGTATAGTATCTAATAAGCCGTGATCAAACCATATACGACTAACAGCGACCGTTAAAATTCCTGCACAACTTCGAGAATAAAGTCGGAGGTCTCCATTACATTATGAGTATAGAGGCGGAGAACGCGACAAAATGTAATAACACTATACACAAAGAGATTCATTAGGAACCATTTAACGAACCTTTGCTGAAATTTCCTCACGGTAAAACGTCTCCTTTGCAAAACGAAAAAAAAAAAAGAACGCGAAGCACATCTGCGCTGCTGCTGCATACAAAGTAAAGGAGAGATCAAAGCGAAAGGGAATTCGAAAATTTTCCAAGGGACCGAGACAAAAAGGGACAGGGGATCGATTTAATTAGGGGAATCATTTAACGAGAATGTGGAAGGTGTTTTAATCATTCCAGACACTAATAGCACCCCCAGCGCCTTACTAGAAACAAAGCAATTAGGCGCCATGTTAAGCAGGGAAGCTTCTTCACAGGGAGATGAATGGAAAGAAGCAATTAAGACCGAGAAATTAATGATCTTCCTCGTGTTAGGGAGACTTTTTCTCAATCCACTTGTTAGGGAAACGTTGGTAATCGAAGAACAGAAAAAAAACCTCTACTCAGGTACTAATTAAAATGATTCGGAATATGAGTTAATCACTTTTTTGCTGGGACGTAATTATTCTTTTTAAATGACACTCATGAAGTTCTTTTAATTGATAGATTAGTAGTTATGGGGGTAATCGATACTTTTGAGTATGTATCGGATATTGAATCGAATACATTTAGTTAATCTAAGGATGATTTAATTTCACTTCGAAACTACCATGTGTCTAAACGTTTGACTATAAATTCGTAGGTATTGAAATCGATACCTACAAATAACCCACCACTACTTATTAAAGACTAAAATTTTGATGCCTTTTAGCGCATTAAATACTAGTAGTTTTATAGAAAGGCTGTATTTACATAGCTTCCAACATTAAAAAATGAAAGTTCGGGAGAGAATAGTGTAAAGAAACATTTAAAAGTAAGAGGATTTTTTTTATTAAAAAATATACTGAAAATAAGTTTATTGTAAGGAATAAAATAGGAATATTTGAGTCGAAAATTCTGCTAGAGTTTTATTTCCCTCCATCTTTTCTAGGTAACTTTAATGTTATCATTTTTAGATTTTCCGTTTTATCTATGTTTTTTTTATCTCTGAATTGTTCCAGCTAACTACAGAAAAACTTCTGGGATTTTACTTTTTTTGTGCGGAATTCGGGGTATTAATTTTCAATTTCAGAAAATTGCCTCGGAAGTGTCATATAGTCTTATGAGTTTGTTTAGACAACTTTCTGATATCTATTCGATTATTCGATTCCATACAGAAATCGATAGTATAGTATCGATTCCCAAGTAACGATTTTGCTCTGATTGAGGCCGCAGTGTTGGTGTGGTCGTTCGTGGTGAGACTATTCGTTATTGATTCCCGCTGCAAAGGTTAATCAACAGAATCGAATGAATGCTGGTAATTAATTTCGAAAAGAGGAAAAACGACGTATTTCGAGGGCCATTCATTTTCCGGGAATCATTAATTTGGACTGTGCTTGAATAATTCAAAAGCATGTGCTCCTGGTTTCTGAATAAAAGTCTCATTAAAGCATTTGTCTCTAATTACCGAGCTTTGGGTAGCGTGTGTTTCTGTCTGCAGAAAAAAAGGAGCAATTAATCGCTTTTTTTTGGTAAGGGAGGAAGTAGTAGGGAGATCCATTGAACGGTTGTGGTGGAGATGGTCCAAGTTTAGTTTCTTGCGCTATTGCTGGAGACACTGTATCGAACAGAAAGGAAAAGTTTGAGTAATCGTCGGATTAATTTGATAAATATGAGTGGTGTTGAAACGGGAGGAATTACAAATATGCAAAAAATATTGTGCGTATTTTTCCTCGTTCATCATTACGTTTAGTCTTCTTTTTTGAAACCACTTATCGTGTTTAAAAGGATAAGGTTTTCCAACTTTTAAAACTGAAAAAAAAAATTGATAAGATGTGTTCAAAATAATGTTGCATAGCATGGGTAAATAATACTGAAAGTAAAGAAAAAACCTAATAATATATAATATTATATTAGAAAATACTATAACGGGTTTATTTTTTGTACGGAACCAAGATGAACGAAAATGAAGTCATCATAAATTATTCTAAGTAAAGAAACGTTTCAACTTTAAAGATTATACAACTGATCTGCAGGGCATTGTATTGTATTCATGTGCATGCCATTTGGATATATCTAAAGCGCTGAATAGTTAATTCGCAATACCATGCAAAAACGTGAGGTTAATGCGATTTATTGATATAACTCCCAACCCAGCTTTAGGCAACGGAAGATTAAAAAAAACCCCTTCACTCACTACCTGAATTTTTTTTTTCACAAACCTATAGCCATTTATCTGAAAGCATCATGTGCTAATCTCTGTCGTCAGGTTTGTCAGTATATGGATTAAGCCCTCTCAGGAAAACCTTCACGTTCAAACAGATTAAGAGAGAGAAAAAAAACACAGCTAAACCCTTCAAGAATGTCCGATATCACCACGCGCAGAGTAAATATTATAGATTCGATTGCCCCTCGGCGAATGGGATTAATCGAGGGATTACGGCGGGAAGTTCGAGTGTGTGATGTGAAATTCTCTGGTCGGAAATTGTCGTTTTTCCACTCCATCGGAGCTGTTGCATGCGTGAAGTTCTGATTCATTGGTGAGAATATACTTGTACGTTTTTTTGGAAAGAATGGAACTTTTCTCACGACTTTATCAAACAGTGGAGTCTTGTGAAGGAATGAAAATTGATTTTGACTTAGGCGGATATACCTGTTTTAAAAATACTAATACTGTAGATTCCGCTTAGTTGATTGGAAAACGATGGTATACAGGGGAATTTTCATACCGGTTAAACGGCTGTTCAATTAAATCAAAGTCCCCATCTACTCGACAAGTAAAGTAATTTTCATGTTATGTTTTAACACAGTGTTTACTTAAATAAAAAGAAACGTGAATGCGTAATAATAAAATAATTCATTAATAAAAAGAATGTATGTCTATGTATGTTGATTCCATGTGTGTTTTTTCTGCACTAGTTAATAGGAGTGCATTTACAGATGGATGAATACCAGAAATATTCCTCAAGAAAATAAATGAATAAAAAAAAATATAATTTTAAGGACAATATATGTCAACATAGGACACAGTCAAAGTAATAGCACTCTTTGAATCCTCCCTAAAATACCTTCTCCAATACATCACTCCAAATTTTCATTTTCTGGGTATAGCACCACTTTTTTCACAAATTAATTGAACGGGTGAGTGGAAGAAGGAGCTATATATAACAACAAGCTTGTCGCAAAATATTTGGCTTCAATTTTTTTGTTTGTATCTTTTGGGGGTCAAATAAATTTTTCATAACCCTGATATCTTGGTAAATAATGATCCTAGACTAGAGAGATGGTGTCTGAACTAAAACGTACTCTTATTTATCCACTTCGACAATAACTAACTTTTCTTGAAAATGACACATACCTCTAACTCCACTCGCCCCTTCAACTATCTTTCGAAAAACCTTAAAAAAAAGTCAAACCTACTCAAAGAAACCCGAAGCTACTTGGATATTCTCGACAAAAATTACATTCCCATGAGCTTCTACTCCCCCTATCACCAACAAGGCTGCTATCACCATCACTCACGGCCCCTCCACTCCATTCCAGCAAGCCAACTTCCACCAAGGCGCACTTCTCACTCCAAGACAGCCCGTAATCCAGTGGCTTTTTTGGCGGGGCAACGCTTCATTAATTAGAGGGGGTGCGGGAGGGGGATTATTCCATTGGACACGCGCTGTCACCCCTAATGGAGTGACGCAAGCCATCGCGTCGGCATTCCGTGCCCGATGGTGCGTAGGACAATGGGTATTAGTAGAGAAATGGGCGGGGCCTAGCGTTGGGCTGGAAGGGTGGTGTGGCGAAGTTTTTTTACAGAGGCTTTTCTTGAAGTTAGGTGTTTGGGATGGATAGGGTTTTGTCTGGGTCAAGGGTTTAGAGCTGTAGTTAATGTTAATTAAATAGTAATGGGAGTTTTTTTTTTTGCGTCATGACGTTTTCCCGACTAATAAAAGACAAAGTAAGAGACACTAAACTGCTTTTATTAATATGTCAATTAAAAAAAATGATATTTATCTTTCATCTGAGACTGACTGGATATGGAGGGCAACAGAGGGGACAAAGGGAGTTATTATAAAAACGCGTTTAATGAGTTTCTCTATAAGGGCAACCACGATAGCTTGATATCATTCTGTGCGTATTTTGAGATGGAAAGAAGAGCGATCTCAACATGAAAATTCTCTAAGGGGTATAATGAGTAAGAAAATATATCTCAACATGAAAATTCTCTAAGGGGTATAATGAGTAAGAAAATATATTTTTTGGACCTAATATTAAAGTTTGCACTTAGTTTCATTGTACTTAAATCACTGATGAAGTGACTTTTTGAAGTTTCTAGTATTCTTATGATAAGTCATTGTTTAACGAAGAGGTTCGGGTACAAGTAATGAAAGTTTTTGTGAGTATTAAAATCTTCTTAAAGAAGATATAATATCCGAAAAAAATGTTTACAAAATGAATGGGATTCTATTAAATTTGATATTAGTTACACATGAGTTATTTATCCGTTGGGTAATTTGTACATCTTTATCTAAAACCCATTCTCCAGATCAAAGTCACCAAGTATATTTTCTAGAATAGGCTTACCCGAATAAATAGAAATGAAAGAAAATCTAATTAGCAAATATCAAGTTCAAATTAGGATAGAAAAGGCTATACAAAAATAAAACTAAATAAATGAAGATTCATTTGAGTCTAGTGTAATAATAAGTTTAGATCCTTGAATCTAATCAATCCATGAAATAAAAGTAAAGAATCAGAAACTGTTAATTTATATTTGAAGAATTGAAATATAGTTTTACTTTTTAATCGAAAAAGTGGGTAATTGTCAATTAGTCGGGGGAGTATTTATAAAAACGTTTTGTATAAACATAAATAACTTACCTTAATTCAGAAGCATGAGTTGAAAATTAATCCAGATTTTGTTTTCATTACAGAGATTCTATTAATTAACACAGATTCCTGAAATAGATAACTTTGTTAAATTTGTTTATAACATAATTATAACTTTCTCGGGACATGAAATTAAATTATTTTTAAATACATGCCCTGAAAAACTAATTCAAGATTCTTAATTGGAAATTTATACCTATGACATTTATATTATAAATCTTACTCATGAAATAAAATGTTATGATGCTTAATGTAAAATGAATGTTTACAAACTAATTTATGAGAAATGGTTCTGTCATTCCTCCTCTTTAGATATGAATTCAAATAAACTAATTATTTTCAAAAATCCAATGACATTACGATAATAATAAGCGCTTCGTGATATAGGGTATAAATATTAAGATATTTATGACATTATATAATAGTAACTATTTTTCTAACTTACTATACAATTTACAAGAAACTAGGATATCAAACTTGTAAGAGAGATAGCATGAATCATGTTTTTATTTAGGTTAACTTAGTGGTCCTCTAATATTAAAATAAGTAAAAAATTTGCTTTTTTAGATTCATAAAAGTATCATTTAAAGAAAATTAGAATAAAAATGACATATCTAATAATATGCATAATGTATATAAATTTTAATGTTTGTATTAAAATAAATTATACATTGAAATTTGAGTTTTTAAATGTCTTTCATTTTGTTATTTAAGTAGCGTCAGAAGGAGAATCATCACATGTAACGCTTTATCATTCGAATGAAAACACAAGATTTTTTACACACGCTCCTGATGACGTTTCTTGATAAGAATCTATCCGCATCATTCGAAAACAAGTTCAATAACTCCCAAGAAGAACCTATCAATAAACCTTATTAAAGTTATCATCTTTTATGATTTGTCATTTTGTGATGATAATTTGTTTGAAAATTCTTGTTGTTTTCCTCACTCCTAGCAGTTTCTTGATTCTTAAAAATCAAAGTGAATGCATTGTCATAACCCCTTCAGCTTTTCAAGGGAAAAATTCAACGCACCTTTTAAAAGTATAGATAAGTATAGAATTAATACCCTTAAACTCAATCTCTTCATAAAACAAAGAATTTCGGTAAACCATAGTAGAAGCCCGTTAAACGATAATATTACTAATAGAGAATCACAAATAAATACATATGAACAAAATTTTCAATTAAAAAATATATTTCACTATGTGAAGGACATTTTTTTTTCATAATTTAATTCGATGTTTTAGTATGAAAAGTAGTGATTTTAAAAGTAACGGGCTACTTAAAGTTTATTTTCAAGAAAACCAGGGATGAAAGCAACTGATTAATTATTAAGTAATAATTCAACCTGTCGTTTTATCACAATAATGATTCTCTTTCTGAAGCATTTAGGAGTTTTTATGCCTTAAGCTATTTTGCCATTTTTTTTTGTAATATTCTGATTCAATGTGTTTTTGTGGGGGTTTTGTATGTTTTTTTTATGTTGTATCGTAACTGTGTTTGTCTGTATATGTTTTTAATTTGTGTTGTAATTTTCAAAATATATTTACCTTTATTATATTTCTATTTTATTTTAACTATTCCTGCATGTAATTTTTTTTTTACCCCAGTTTACAAATATACACTAAGGACTGAAAGTTTTAAAAAAAATATTAATGAAATTAAATTACCTTCTTAAACATAAATAATTTCTAAAACAGATTAAATAATAAGTAATACACATTATTTTTTTATTTTTTATCAAACCTTAAACATGAAATATCTCAAAACAATTGAAAGTGGACTTGCACCACTTTCCCAATCAACGGCACACGTATTTCCCTCCAAAATATAACTCCTTCCTTCCCTATCAACACAGACATAATTATCATCATCCGGAAACACATCACCCCTGCAACATCGCATTCCGAAACTTCAGACAGATTCAACAACACACCGTAGTTCAAACCCTTGCCGCGGGTGGCAGGAGCGTCACCCAAAGAGACTGACTCGTCTGCAACATAGCGTCAATTAAACGGGCTCTCGGGACAGATGGAGTGTTTGTTTTGGCATCCATCTCGTCTGGACCAATAAATGAATCCTGGATATTGGCTCTGAGGACAGATATGGATCCAGGCTGTTTGAGAGCGGTTATGGGGCAGTAAAAGACTGACGGCATGATTGAGGATATATTCACTGTGTTCCATTGAAATTAAGTGACAGTTGAGAGAGGACTGGGATAGGGATGACGCTTAAATCTCTTGAGGACGCTTTTAAGATGAATGTGGGTTTTTTTTAAGGGAACTTCGTGTGCTGAGAGGCAAAGTTTCCTGGAGAAGTTTTTTATAATAGAAATAAATGAAAACATGACTAATTTATTTTGCATTTTTGAACTAAAAATGTAATAAAAAAAGCTTGCAGAATGAAGTCGGAAAAAGTAACTTTCATGGCAGTTTAAAGAAATAATAAAAGAATATTTTTGATTGGACAATCTTACAAATGGAGTACATATATCAGTTATTTTTATTTTCATTAAAATGTAAAGAATAATTTAATTATGGAAACACTTAAACACCGTAAAAGTCAAACAAATCAATGTTATTTTTGGGATTTAATATAAATGTTACTGCGAAAAATTTATTTGAACATACGAACACTAGTTTTAGTTTTAACCAATGAATACCAGAACATTTAGTTTTAACAATGAATACTTTATGAGAATGATACAATTTAGTAAAAAAGATAATTCTTACAGAATTTATAATACCTTTTTTAAAAAATAAATGTTTTTATCAAAGAGCAAGTAAATTCCATTGTTGTTGTAATCGTATCCCCTTTAGAAATTTAATTTCGTCCTAATAAATTATCAAAATCTGTAAACACTAGTGTAAATCAATACTTACCAAAAAAAGGATAGAATAACAGATAGCTTATGAAAATAACACAATTTAGTAGATGAGTAGAGGGAAGTCGATATGAGCGTGTCAGAAAAGTCATAATCCTTGTCAAGGAGAAAATTAATTCCGTTCTAATAAATTATCAAATGTTCAAGACGACAACAGTCACAGTTTCAAACTAACAATGTATGTAGTTTCGAATACAATTGCGCGGCTATGTCACTAAATAATCACGTTAGTGTCTGTAACAACTGTTGCGGAAATGGTCACTAGCCTGGCTGTCAGATGATGTCGTTCCATTTATCTTTGAATAGGTTTACATACACGTTTTAGTTCAACTATACGTCTCAAGATCTTTAAAATTTTATGGACTACATTCAAGTTATTATGTGATGCCTGATATGGATGAAGGCGGTATAAATAAAGACGTAAATGTATATGAATAAAGGTATAGGAAAATAACATTTAGCAAGAACTTAATAACAAATTTACAAACAAAATAAATTAACAACAATTTACAAGGGATGCTTAATATGGAAAAAAAAAACTTTACAACTTTGGATCAGACTAGATAGGTTTGTACTGCAATCCCTCAAACAACTTTTTGTCCTCAAACTAAAAATACTTTAGTTTGTGTTGTTGACTGAAACACTTTATAATTTATAGTGTTGTAATAGTGTTCTGAATATGCTTTAAAAGCGTTGCTATCCAAACAATGTTTTCTAATAATAGGGCTGTAAAGTGTTGCTTAAAATTTACAGACGGAAAATGCGTTCTTTAATATTTCGATCGAAATTTAAGAAAACTTAAAGATTTCAGGATATCAATAATTGTTTTGAAACATAAGCAGAACACTAACACACCTTAATAAAGTATACTAACTCACTACACAAACTAATGTGTTGTGAGCGTTTGTAGTCTATTCAAGGTGTGATAGCAACTATAAAGCTTTTAAAATGAGTCTTTATACGAAATTCAGCGGATGACCTGAAAATCAAGGACATTAAATGCTTGATTATGTCTTGAATTTTATCACTGAACCACCACACCCACATATCTGTTAAAAGAGGCACAAAGGAAAATGTAACAAACTCCAAAGAATGCTGAAGTTATGTTTCGAAACTATTGTATTCCAACAGGTTTGATGAAAATCTAAAATGCAACTTCCTCTTTTCTAACAATTTGTCTTTAGGTTCCAATTCTACAAAGATGATGACATGTTTACAGGAAAATTAATGGCCATGACATAAAGAAGTTTCAGTTGATGAAGATAAAAAAGTACAGATCAATTTGCTATAAAATTATGAAGTAAAAAGTCCTGACTGACGTTTAACCCGAAAAATACGTGTATCTTCGGATATCCATTAGATGTATTATCCGAAATAAGCCATCAATAGAATTAGATATCAGGTAAAATACATTCAAAAGTATATATAACTATAAATTAAAATAATTTCCCAAAAATACGTTAAGCTCTAAAAGGTTAAGAGAGATAGTTTTTTTTTTATAGTTTATGCTCGAGGCATTTATAAAAATAAGTCGTCTTTTAAATACCTGACAAAAGAGCCTGAAGAAAATTCTAGCTGTTCTATTCTCTATTTTATTCCATTTTTATACAAGCAATATCTTTATTTTCGAATAGCATTACGATGGGTAGAGAATGTTTCTGGCATTTATTGTACTTCAGATAAAAGTAGCAATGCGTTAGATACTTTATTTTATTTATTATAACAAGCAATTTTAAAGGGTATCTGAAGATAAATATATGTTACATAATTTTCAGTTCAGCATGTTATGTTGAGTTTAAATTATGATAGTCGATATTTTTAACTAATTAGCAAATACTTGCAATTTTAAAGGTGACATTTTGTTACAACTTTAATTTTAAAGCACAATGGTAGTTAAAAGGCTTAAATAGTAGTGGTAATCATTAAAGGAAAAGTTAATTAATACATTGTGCTGTTGCTTTGATTTTTTAAAATTAATGTTTTAATTACAAAGCAGAAAAAAAATATATAGGATTTTGCTTATTAGAGAGTCATGGTAAAAGTATATAATTTTATTCACCGAGTAATTAATATTTTCTTTTTACCTATTTCTAAGTTTTAAATAATTAAAACTTTCAATATTTTGCATGGAATATTTTGTATAATTGGTTAAAGTTTTAAACTATGAATATTATGAAAGGAAAAAGTTGTTTCATATCAGTGTGAAAAAATTTTGAAATGAAACTAGTACCTACCAGAAGAATAACACAGTTAGAAAATGTTCAAATTCAGTTTTTAAGTAAAATATTATTTTTGATGCATGTTCGGGATTGCGAAATGCAAATTTCCTGATTTAATCCTGCGCGTGCGTCGATCTACCACTCTGCGGGATTCAGATCGTAGGAATATAAAGGAAATCCCAATGTGTCACTGTCAAGGGAAGACCGGGTAGATTCCCGATGTTAGAATGTGTAAACGAGACTCGCTGTGTGCGATTATTTATTTGCTGTGTGCATTGTTTTTATGATTTGATGTTAATAAACGAAAGAGTTTTTAACCAAAGTCTTATTTCTGAGAGTCTACCCAACAATTTTTATGCAGATACTTTCACATTTTTTTATAGAATGTTGATACAATGTTAAAATAGACCCTTGTTACACTGCTAGTCTTGATTAAACAGTATGAAAATGATTAAACAAACTGCAGAGTAACGAAAATAAAGTAAGATTTGAAATATAAAGTTAGAAGCCAAGAGGTTACAAATGACAAAGCAGAATAACTGTCTTGTATGCGATGCGTTTTCTTTACCCATGTGTATTCTTGATAAGAATTTTCCCATCCCCTTATCTTCGAAAGATCGGGGTACGAAATATCAAATCCCAAAAGTTTGTAAATAAATTTCCAGATAATTTTACCCTTCATTGTTGTTAACTTGCCACACATCATTATTTGTGCAAATTGGATTTCAGCATACTCTACTCATGTATTAAATTCGTGTTTAATTTTAATTTAAAAAAAGGGTAACGTCACAGAGAGGGAAGGTATGTCACTTAGTGGCATAAAGGAGCGAACGTCCGCTGAAAATTGTGTGACGTAATTTTGCGAATGCCCCCTTAGTATTTCGTTATTTTCCTTCCAAAGCCATTTACGTTTGTTACACTGCTCAAATTAAAATCATTGAACATCTCTACCCACTATTTACACTTAACGGAATCACACAATTAGATTGTAAACTCGTTACAAAAGCGAAGAAATTCCCCATCATAGGTCAAAGAACCCAATCAAGATATTACTCCTGCTCCATTGCTTGCTTCCACCGAAACGATGGTCGCCGATGTCGTAAATCAAACAACATCTCGACAATCTATCATCGTCACAATATCCACATTTCATGCCCTATATAGAGATAGTACGAGATGATCACACGCAGTTTCTTTATCCATACTTGCACTATTCATTGAAAGAGAAACATTATTTACAAACAACAAACTGCAGTTCGCGGAGAACCCATGCGACGCTGTATTGTAGTATGTCTTTAAATAATAATACGGAAACACAAGGCTGAGAGCCGTCCGCGGGAGGTAGGGAATTTTTTCCATTGAAAAAGAACGCTGCGGAGGGGTTCAATTGAAAAGACGGCCGACAAAAGAGAAATTTGATTTAGCGGCACAATGGTCCGGAGGCTGAATTACAGTTTTTTTTTCTTATGCTAGGTTTATTGTTCTTTTTCGGGATGTATAGGGAATGGATAGAGTCGGAATAAGGGTTTTTTCGCCTTAATTTCATTTCGGTGGATGAGAGAGTGGGTTCGTCGCTTCATTGATTTGTTTTTCTATGTTGGAGGTAATTCAGTGGCTGAGAAGGCGGGTTAGCTTTGATATATGTGCAACATACATATATTTGCCAGTTGTATAATTCTTTTTTTCAGTACAGATTTCTAACACAGCTTATGGATACTAACCTAATGCTTTATTATGCTAGCTTTTGTACCAATTTTAGGGCCTTATTGTATAAATTATTGTTTAGTTAAACCGGTTTTTTTTTGTTACATGTAGATATCTTTTTTAATATTTTGTACCAAAACATTGATACGTCTGGGAAGTGAATATTTAGTGCTGTACACTGCTACAGCTAACGCAAAAGAGAGAAAAAGTAGTATTACGGAACGTTATCAGCTTTTCGTATAAGCGAACGGCTGGTATTAGAAATGTTATTTTAAAAACATTTTTTATTGTAAGTACACTTAACTTCACTTAATTCAAACTAATAATTATATTTTATTTGGAGTTAGTATTACTTTTTGTACCACATCTGTAAGTAATTGCAAACTAAACTAAATAGGAAATAGAAAGGACACATCTTGAAAATAACTTTTTGAATTAATTTTTTATATTATAGTTACTCTAAATAAAAAAAATTGTCTAGTTTGAAGTTATAAATGACTAAATAATATGAGTCTTTTAGCTATCTACATGATTTAAAATTTCTATAAAAATTTTGAACTATTCATATTAAGGTTTCAACCAGATATTTTTACCCCCCCCCAAAAAAAAAATACGAATGATTAAACAAGGAAGATATTGAGACAAAAACTCTTTTGAAGATGTCTAAATTAAACTACTTATTAATGCAAAATGACACAAACGAAAGTACTCCTAGAAAGGAGATAATATCAACCGATTGTGGAAAACTAAGCTCAAGAAATTTAACTATCTTATCGACACATTAGCGACCAATTAAAGACTAATTACGAACCTAAACGCGTTCAAGCACATGTTTATCGTATCATCAAAGCAAAAAAAAAAGAAATTCTTTCAAAGTACAGCGTTTAATACTTTATATAAATGCAACTTACTTCTTTGAAACACCTATTACGGATCCTCCCCTTTTCAAGACACTAATTAAGATATCATCTTACAGGTAAGGCTGGTGAGGTAAGTTGTAAGGGGAAATCCAAAAATTACGCTCTAAGTTTGTAATTTAATATGATTGAGTGGTATTCTCTTAAAAAGTAATGAGTTTTATTTTTGTGGAATAAAATAATAACAAACAATTTAGAAAAATTAAAAAAAATGTACTCTAATTTAGAACAGTTTTTAGAATTGAATTGAAATTTAGAATATAGGTACCTAATATCAGGGTTGCAATAGGTTGATTACTAATGTTCGGCACTAGTTAACTAGAACTAGTTGCAACTAGTAGTTAACTACTTATCAACTAGTAGTTAACTAGTAGTTTAATTACTTTTGGTTTAAACTAGTTCAACTATTAGTTGAACTACTTTTTTAATAACTACTAGTTGAAACTACTTTCAAAATTTCAACTACTTTCAAAAAAAATCTTATTAAAATTTTTATCAAAATATAGAAAAAATTGTACTGTAACAAATTTCATTAAGATGGTAGAGTACTCAAAATACCATAACCAGAATTAAAGGCCCTTTTTAAGCGTTTTTTGTGATATAGATAAGAAAGATGTATTAGAATTTGGGCAAAAAATAGGTTATATTATAGGTAAAAATAGGTTTAAATAGACTAGTTAACTAGTAGTTAACTACTTTGGGAAACAGTTAACTACTAGTTGTAACTAGTCCCAGGAAAAAATAGTTAACTACTAGTTGCAACTACAATTTCCCAGACTAGTTAGTAGTTGGTAGTTAACTATTTTTTGACCACTAGTTGCCGAACATTATTGATTACATTTACAGAATGCCTTTTCTCTGTTTTTGAAGTTTTTCAATCAGTGAACTATTTGAGATATCATGGTTGGATATTTATGATTTTATGAAACAAACATCAAGTTAAATAATATTGAAAAAGAAGTCTTAGAACGTCGTTCTCTCTAGTTTCTAGTTCACTTCAGTTGGGGTTCGTTTTTAAATATTACGTAAGCACCTAACGGGGGGAGTGGGGGTTTGCTCTTTGCTTATTTTTCATGATAAGGGGTAGGGGGTATGAATGATGCTTACGTATAAGATGTTACAAACACTGCTTTTTCGAAAATCTCCAGTTTCTTGCACAAGTAAATTTCAAAATTCAACCAAAAATAAATTATGTTTTAAAATTTTTATTTTGCAAAAAAAAAAAGAACAAAGGGGGGACAGTTTTCTTACGTAATTATAAGAGGAGGGTTGCAGTTTGCTTATCTTTACTGACAAAGGGGGAGGGGTCAAAAAATGACCAAACATATGCTGACTTAATATTTGAACTGCCCCTTGTAAGGTTTCCAGTGTTATATTTTAGGTTTGTATTACTTTCCGATTATATATGTTTAGGTTATATTAGTTTATTAATAAAACTCACCAAAATTCTTTAAAAACTTCAAATTAATATAAGTTTTATACTTAAAACGAGTAAAATTTAAGAAACCACTGAAGTTTTACTATCTGTAGCTAGAAGAAATGGTGTAAAGATACATGTAACGAATTTCACACTCGTCCCCCTAAGGCAGCAAGATGAGATTGATTACTAGATGGAATCGATCATTTTCACGTTAACAGATACTTTGAAAAGATCGAACATGAGGAAGATGGATCGTCTTAGCGTTACAATTAAAACATTTAGGGTCGAGAGAGTCAAGAAGGTAATGTAGATTGAGAAGTTGGAAGTGCCATTTAACCAGGTAAGTTTTATTGACAGCTGGGATGTCAAAATGCGTGATTTTGTTCTCCAGGGCTATTGAAAAAGAAGAAGGAAATTAAATGCGGAGTGACATCTGGAAAACTTGTAATTGGATTCGGGTTACTAAGTAATTGGTATTTAATTAGTTGTATGTTTTCTTGTGTGCAGTGTATTAGTTAAAATTGTTATGGTTTTAGTATTGGTTGTTAACAGTAAGAAGTTACTCAAGTTTTTTAAAAGCAACACCAAAGCTATTTCGCTTCTTTATTAAAAACTTTAGAAGTTAAGGTTATAAAGCCTTTATTTCCAAAATAATAACCTGATTAATGTGCAGAAATTTTTCTTAACTAATAAAGTAACAAACGTAATAAATTGAATTACCTTAACAAAATGGTGAAAAAGGAGCATTTCAACACACCGTATATTGAATGAATTCATATGTTCTATCCATCCCGAGCATAACAGATATACATAAGCTTGTTATTATATAAAATTTAAGAAATTTCATTTACTTAAAGTTTTAGTGAAAAATCATGTGATATTTTAGTATTTCTATGAGGAATATATGATTTTTCACCGACACTTTATAATAATTAGGAAAAGTGCTTTGATATCACCACCCTTGTGCATTTTATGCCAGAAAACGCCTCAAAACAAATACACTTATTCTCACTATTGAATTAGTTAGTTTGTATGGAAGAGTTTGATTGAGGAACTTAAATTAAACATGTTTTATTTTGGTGAGAAAGATTTCAAATAACTATGATAAACAAAATGGTGGCTGTAGCATACTTAAAAATACACTAATCGGTTACAATTTAGCATCATCCCTCTCCCTGATATTTTCTAATTTAATTCCTCGCCAAGGCCGCTATAATGCGAAAGTAATATCCAACCTGTTCACCCAACACGAATGCTACGAATAATTTAATTAGCAAAGCGGAAACACAGTAGCCTACAAAGAGCCTCATTATACGGAAGACGCTCAAACAAGGAAAAAAAACCCAACCATTCATGGAATTTAACCCAGAAAAGAGCCCTCACCAGTCCATCAGACAATCAATCCCCCTTTTTATAAAGAGCGGATTCCAAACATTTCATTAACTGCCAACACGTTTAAAGACAACAATGAAAGGTCAACGGGATATTCATCAGTTCGGGGTAATAATTGAAAAAGGTGATTAAAAATGGAGACATCATGGCTCGGAGTTGCACCAAACAAACAAAACAATACCGGCAAAAACAAAGCCCTATTCTACGGGCTCCGTCAATTGTATCAAAGAACCGCAACGGTATCATTACCGACCGTTACCTATCTTGGCAAACGCCCACGGTATCGTTAGGATAAATGGCAAAACCTGTTCGATTCCTATAGTGAAAGGGGTGGAAAAGAATTCGCCGGCATCCTCAGGTTTCCTCCGCTCGCCATTATGATTCACCTTTTTTATGCAAAGCGGATAATACAATTATAGTAAGGGAGGATAATAAAAAAAAGGAACCACAATGCTGAGAGCCACTAACTGGAGTGGATAATGGTGGCACGGAAAGACGAAACAGAGTCAAGGTCAGCCGATTAAAAATGTCTAACAACTGGCTGACTGACTGGGCGAGTGTTGAACAGTAGTTAAGGTTGTATGAAAGCGAATGTGGTTAGTATTTGGTTTGTTTTATTAGTTAGCATGCAAGCATCCTCTAGCAAAACACCTTACTTTTGATTAAACGTATATACCTATAATTTGGCAAAACGTATTGTTAAAAATTTCATAAAATATTTAATTTGGTAAATGAAAAATAAAATGTTTTTAAAATTAAAATACAATTTGTTAAAAATTTATTGTAAAGATAAAAAATCTATAAATTTTTGAATTCGATGCATTGAAATTGTTTCTTAATAATCTTAATGGAAATTTTTTAAGTATTAAAAAAATTCACTTATTATCAATAAAATACTGAATTCAATGTATGAAAATAAACAATTGTGTCTTTTATCTTCGTGTAAGCAATTAATTAGGAGTCAGCAATTCCCAAAACGTTTCATTAGACTTTTTAATTTCTTAAAATATAGCAGCAAATAACTTAAAGTACTATTTATATATTTTAAATTCAATTGACGATATTAAATTAATAGTTAGAAGAGCATTTTTACAGCTTTATAAAATTCTTCGATATATTCAAGCAATGCTTTCAAAATCAATGTTTACCACTTCAATTTCTAAAAGCAGGCATGCATATTTCTGAAACCTTATGAAATGCAAACCTTACCGCTGCCATGGTAAAAAAAGTGCAAATATCTGAAGAGTTCCTTTAACTTCCTTCGGGCGATGACATTTAACATAGGCATACATTTCTCGGGTAAAGGTTTCCTGTAAAGTTTTCTACGTTTATTCCTCTTGGTTAGAATGGAAATTTTTCAAAGGTTAAACATTTGCTATAAGACTCAAGTCAAGGTCAGGAATTAATTAAACTTGGAACTCAAGTTCTATTAAGAAGTACCAGGTAGACCGTAAAGTTATGAGGTAAAAACCTGTATAAAAGTTCAAATACAAGAAGGTTAAAGCTGTTTAAGAGTTGAAAATTATACTCTGGATGAAAATGAAAATTGGAACTCTTAAATGTATATTTCATATGGTAATGTAAATATGGTACTATTTATGATTTTGGAAAAAACATTGATTCAAGGTAGGTAACAAAAATATGTAATTATTATAGATGATAGCAAAATTGTAATAAATAATGGTTCAGCAATTCAAATTTTAATTATCATGAAGTATTTTCATAAAACATTATCTTAAAAGGATCTTGTTCCTTTTTTATTGTAATGGGTTGGGTTGAAGTGAATTTTAAGGAAATACAAAGTTAAATATACATTAACACAGAGGGTTTTATTTTTAACCACATTTTTTTCATTAACTTCTCATATTTTAGAACTTTTAAGTAGGTACTTTGTTTCTGTTTATACAAACTTCCTCTCCTAATTCGTTCGAACATTCTTGTGTATTCTACAACAATGTTGGATTCAAAACTCATCTATTACACTAAACTTTTCCAGTGTCATGTCATAAAAAATGTATGAACTAATCTGAAATTATGTGAGAAACTATATAATTGCATCTGTTAAACTACAATAAAGAAATCCTTATCTGATTGGCAAGAATGTAATTTTTGTCCCTTGTCACATCTAACTTCAGAAACATATCTTCACAGCGATAAACTACAGTTCTAAGCGCAAAGAAGTGGGTATCTCAATTTTTTTTTTTGAAAATTTGAAAGAGGAAAACATATGAGTCATCTGGGGTGTTAAAACCCATTTAGATGACCAAAGAAAAACTATTATATTTAGTTATACTGTTTATAAGCTACATGGTATTATTATTTAGCAAAGAAAGTGAATAGAAATATTAAGAACAAACAGAAAATCTTTATAGCAATAAGTCATACCGTAACTGTTAAAAGAAATTGACAGATTTTTTAGTTACGCTTCTTATGCTTATATGACAGCAATATACCCCCATCAACAACCACCCAAGCAGCTCAAACGTTCAGGATTCGTCCAAGATATGGCCAAATTTCGTATACTTCTCGTAGCAGTTTCGTAACCTAGTAAACATATTTGGTAGGAGCTGTGCTACCAGGAGAATCCCACGGCACACAATTATTTTTTTTCAGAGAAAGTGAGCAATAGCTTGGAAAAGTGCGAGGATCCCTCCAACAGGTGGAAGGAACATCCTCTCCGCTCATCCCGGGAGGTCCCATTTGGGGGTGGAGAAAATTGCGATCGCGCAGAGCGTGACGCCGACTATGGGCAGTAGCGTGCTTCCGCACAGACGATCTTCTGGACTCGTCATAACGCGAGGCATTGTCTGGCACGATGCCGGCTTCTTTTTATTATAATTATTAAGTGTGAGGTATGGGATGAGCGTTGCGTTCGATAGTTTATTAGAAAGGGATCGGTCGTATGCAGAGAGCGAGGTAAAAAGACTAATTTTCCGGAAGTTCTGGTGCGTTCAGGGCCAATTAATAAACTTTTGGGATGGCATAAACCTATGATAACTTTTCCGCTTGGTGAGTTTAAAAAAAACAACTCAAATGAAAATATTTAAAGCAAATGAGAGAAAAACACACTTCTCATTCCTAAAAATTACAGAATAAAGTGAGGAAAATATTATTGTTTAATTTATGTAAATGAGGTAGAACAACTTTTATCCAAGTTAAAAACACAAAATTTTTAAAAAATATCGCTTCTGATTTTCAAGGCGAATCTAAAAAATTAAAAACTAAAGACTAGAAAAAAGTACATTAAAAAGTTAAAATGTATTAGAAAACGTTTCATACTTGGTACTTTTCTCTTATCTGCCCCGTTAAAAAAAACAAGCCGATTTTCACACTAAATATTTAAACATTGCCAAAATTGGAAATAAACTGATTTAAATACATACATTTACTTTGATAACCACAGCAATGCAAATTTGATATATTTGAATAGTTGACGTTCATAACAACTTTGAAATTTTTAACCGGAATAGTGCCGTTATATTAGAACATGTAGGTTTTAATATCTTACCCATCACAAGCAGTCTTTTTTTAAATTATTCTGGGCGAAATTAAACGAATTAAATCAATTCAAATAAGTTCTTTGTAAACTCAGTATTAACAATGAATCAATTCATTCAGGATTAATAGAAATCTAAAATATCGAACTTAATTAATGCAAGGTTAAAATTTTACTGTAATGTCTCTTTGTTGTTTCAGGGATTAGAAGCATTGAATTAAGTTCAAAAGTAAAAGAAAGCCAACACAGCTCAGCACCAGTTCTTTGCAACTGAAAGGTCGTAGGTTAATGGACACTAATGCGTTGATTTTTTTTTTCATTTTATCGCACAAAGGCCTTGATTGCTTAATACTGACTAGGAATAAATGAGATTTTCTCAATACCCAAAGAATTAAATGGATAGAGTCACAAAGTGCGATGGAATAAAAACATTACTTATACAGAAAGGTTGTTTCATTGTGAGGTATCTTAAAAGAGCATTAGAAATTTTCCAAACGCATTTTGTAGATAAAACAGAAATAAATTAAGGGTAGTTCATCAGTATCAAAGAAATTTTAAAGAATTATCATTAAACATTAAAAATATTGTTGATATTAAAAATATTTTACTATATGATTACATTGATTGAAAATAGTAATTATGTGTGCAACTACATATTATTTACGTGCACACAGAAACTTATATTAAAGTTTAAATTAATTACGAAAAAAATTTGAACAAAATCAGTGAATAAAATTCACACAATATGAATTACATTTCAAGAAATGTTTGCTATAACTATTTTATTGTAATTCATAGTTCCCACTCTTTTGTAAGGAAAAAAATCAAGTACTTTTCAAGGACTTTTTAAGGCTCATATTAAATTTTTCAAGGACTAATATCATTGGCACAATGACAAAAACACGAATCTTCTATTCATTAACATGGCAGATTCGCGTTTTTGTCATTGTGCCGACGATATAGAAAGGTGGAAAAGCCATTTACGAGCAACAAAACTTCTCTTTAGTACCCCTACTTCAGAAAACAACTTTTCTCAAAAACCTTTCCATTATGTTACCACTCATATATTTAACATTTTCAAACATATTACAATATTTCACTTGTTTCACAGGTTTTACAATTTAAAAAAATCCCATCCATGTTTAAGCTAACAGGGTATGAACTATTTGAATAAAATATGAACTTTGTTATGTTCAAACTGAAAATTAAAATATTTCAAATAAAATTCAAGGACTCTTAAGGACATTGCACTAAATTCAAGTACTTTAAATTGCCCTTGAAAATAAAAATGAAATTCAAGTACTTTTCAAGGCCCGTGGGAACCCTGTAATTGTATTTGTTTTAGTTATAGTAAGAAATAGACAAAACATACAGTTCAAAATTATCCTATAACAAGTTTCTAAAATAAATTATGCTTTAATAATTTAAAAACAAAAATATTTTTTAAAAATGGAATCCCATATCACCATTCTCGATGAACTTAAAAGAAACAGTATTCAATTTAATTAGTCTTCACACACACGAACGATAAAATTTATCTTCAAAAGATGCAGTTTGAATGACAAGTTGAATTCAGCGAGAATAAATAATGTCACTCACATCCCCGCACAAGACCCATTTTAACCCGCTGTAACTCTTTATTTTTTGACACACCCACACTCTTAATACGGTCTCATATTTCATGATTAAGCCGCATAAAAAAGATACCAGACTGAAATCAATTAGAGAATATACCTTTAAAACTAATTACTGTACTTAATTCTAACCTAGTTTCAGAATTTAGAGCAAGCAACCAGACATCCTCATCACCCGCGGGATTCCATCGGCTTTTCAACAATCGCCATTTTATATACATACAAGCCTCAATTAAGAAACCAACTGTTTCAAACGGTTTTCATTTCCAACTCACGAGTTTTCCAAAGTCTGCAGCAGAGTAATGGAAAACTTAGCGAAATGTAAGCATTTTTAGGAACGAATTCTATACATGCAAATGAAGCGTTTCGTTCTTCATTCTGTTTCCGAAGCCGCTCACGTTTCATTTTGTGAAATGGATGATAAATATCTCCGCAAACACACCTCTTTCATTCAAAAGCATTCTTTCTTTCTTTTCAAATTCGGAGAGTGTCACTTCTTTTTTAGGTTTGTTTCGCATACATAGGAATTGCTGAAAAGACGCCGTATGTTTAATTTGCCTGAGTGGGATTTATATCTAGGATGTTAATCGAAAGCAGAGCAGTCATATCAGTTCCAAGTAAAGTTTTAGAATTTTTAGTGGGGATAAAACTAACATGAAAAGAAAGAAAACACGCACAATGAACTTGGTATCTTTGGTAACGCATATAAAAAGGAAAAATTATTTGAAGGTGTACAAAATATGAATGGTTGAGGACATATATCAAATGAGTATATCAAAATATCTTATCAAATTAGAAATACTACTTTAAAAAAACTTTCAACTTTCTTATTTTTATTTTAGGATTCACTGCATAATAACTTTCATTTTATCAAGCGTTTACAATCAAAGAAAAAATATATATTTATAAATATACAACTTTTTAAGGATTGCATTAAAATTCAATTATTAATAATAAGAATAAACCTAAAATTTTTAAACCACTATTTATGCTATTTAATAATGTTTGTACGTATGCATAATAAGTATTAATAATATAGGTATATAAAAATTGAATGTAATAATATAGGTATATAAAAATTGAATGTAATAATATTATAGTATTTATAGTTTTTTACTTCATTTTAAACAGTAGGGGAGAGTGGGGCACCTTGGGACATGATTCTTAAGCAAAGCTTTATCATAATTTAATGTGTTATTTTTTTATTTTTCAAAATAACATAAGTTTTTATGCTATTATTGGAAGTGTCTCAAGTTGGCCACTAGTGGGGCACCTTGGGACATTAAAAAAGGTTTTTTAAATTTGAAAAGAGATAATTGGTCGGAAAAAATTTTATTAGATGCGCAAAGGACCATATTTAATATATTAGTTTTGTTTGAATAAATATAACGGTATAAATAAATTAGAAAAATAATTTAGTAAAAAGTGTCCCAAGGTGCCCCACTCTCCCCTATTGTTTTGTAAAGAACACCATCATTCAAAATCAGCCTGCGATAAAATTATAAATTTTTATACAGGTTTTATAAAAATACGACGTTATATTTTCAGTTGTCCTCAATGGCCTCTTCACAGTTAAACAAGTATTCCAACGAATAGTAAAAAAGCAATTCGACTGAAATTTCAATATTGCGTAGAATAAAATACTTTTTTTTTTAGAATTTTTAGAAGAGGAAAATTTTGTTATTGGATAATTTAATCAGGTGAAGTTCAAATCCAAATAAGAATGAATATAAAACATTAAAAAAAAACAAGTCTTCAAACAAAATTTAAATAACACGAGCAATCGCATTACTCATTTTAAATTCTCTTAAAAACAAACGAGCTATGCATAGTAATAGTCGTATATTTTGATTTAACAGAATCTAGCATCAATAAAAAACATTTGAATTGAAAATACTGTATCCATTGTTTGTCCTTCCATTAACCGGAGCTTCGTGTTCTCTAAAAATGGACACATCAATGCATGCAATTTGAAATAGAATGCATGTTGACATTCAACCATAAGCTTATTTGCTTCAAACTGGAGAACAGAAGACGTTTATTAACATACCTACCAAAGTAAAAAAAAGCCTTTCAGTGAATTCAACTCTCTAGTTTTCTTTTATCTTCACATAAGTACTTTTTGTCTCCTTTTAAATGCCCTCCAGTGTATTATTTTATTCTCTTGCGTGTGAAAAAAGCGTAGGGCATTCCGAAGAAAGAAATCAAAGGACCAGTACCGATAAATATTTAATTGCAAAGCAATTATACCCAGATAAACATGAAAATGCTCTAACGGGCTTCATTGTTTCTATTGTGGCCCATGTAATTTACTGCAAAACGCTGAGTAATAACGATTCGTAACATGGCCATTATACCTATCTCTCTAGATTTTTTCTAGATAAACGTTTCTACCCAGCATTATTATTTCTCAGAGGGAAGGTCTGTTTTTGGACACTAGTTGGCACGAATAGAGGAGTTATGATTTTTAGTGTAATTTCAATAGTCGATAAAGGTCGGTTAATTTTAGGATTCGGTTTTATGGTATCGACAATCGATGGAAGATTAGCAGGAGAAATGTTTCTGAAATGAGCAGTGGCTATAGTATAATTAGAAGTATAAATACTTTATGATCTGAAGTAAAGTTTAAGTGTAGGTTTGCTTTTTATATTTACTAAATGTTACCGATAAAAACAGTACAGCAGGAGATTCCCTTTAAACTCACCCAAATGGGGCCGAGAATGAAGAGGTTAAGTGGAATTTCGGTTATAGCAGAGAATTGAAAAATAATTTAATATAAAATGAAATTTTATTTTTACATGGCTGAAAGAAGCGTTAATGGATACATCAATTTATGATTTGTAAATTATATGGAAGACTGTTTAAAAATTCAGATTTTCAAGCTGTAAGAATACAACGACTTGTTGCATATTTTGCCATAGTTGAGTTTAGATTCTTTTATTTGGTATTCAAAACACACACATAATAACGAAATTTTCAATTTTTGCATGTTTTTATTTAATTTTACTACATTAAAAGAACGGGTAAACTAAAACCGGTTGAGAAGAGTCTATTATACATTTTGAAATATTGCTATATTGCTATAAATGCATAGTATCTCAACTCAATAAGAATTCAAATATAATTTTTGTAGTTAACAATATTATTGTTTTTAAAAAATAATTTTAATTAATTGAATCCTGAATTGAAATCGATTCACTAATTATAATTTAGAAAACATAAAAATTATTACATTTTAGATTTTATTAATTACTATAATTTTCATTAATTAACAAATTAGTTATGATTCAGAAAACAGAACAAGCGATAAATATTTTTAAAATATAACTTTCATTTATTTTTAAAATTAGATAATGAATTAGGCAATTTATAAAAAAATAGAGAAAATGTAACAACTGAAATATTAAGTAACTGCAAAGAGGAAATGGTGCTATTGAAAGAGGGGGCAAATTTCAAAGCATATCAGTATTAAGAAGATGTGTGAATGCCATTCTATTGTACTTTAAGTGACAAGTATAACAAAAATGTTAAAATTGAAAGATTAATGCAAGAGAATACACTATTAAACTAAATTGATTAATTAAAAAGATAACTTGATTTTCTGAAACAATGAGCTCACTTTATCAATCCTCACTGCCTACTCCTAACTACTGACATTAAAAGGTTATCATGACAAGTCAATGTGTAACAATGCCAAACTTCTAGCAGAATTAAAGAACTTTTTGATGCATCTTTACAAGTATAAAATTAACGTTCTTATTTCTTTCATAATTTTAATTCTAGAAAAAATTGAAGTGAAGAATTTAGCTAAATAAATATTTAACGTTTTCTGCATTTTAAAAGAAGTTTATAATACGATATAAGTTTGGTAAATTTTACTGCTTTTGAAATTTTATTACAAAAACGAAAAGTTATTACCACCAAGCAACCTTTGCAAATTAAAATCGTTCCTTGAGGGTGTACTGAGAAAAACATTAAATGTTAAATTACAAAATGTTTGTTGTAATTTATACGAAGAATAAAGTCACAGCACGGTTTGAGACAATTTAACAATAGAAATATTTTTTGGAGTAAACATATAATTTTAAATTTTTCATTAAATGAAGTATCTCTTTTAAAATATATATTTAAAGCTAAAAAACCAAATAACAGTCTTTGAAGTTATGAAAAAACTACACGTTGCGGAAATGTGCTATCTACCTAACATGTTAATATTAAATTTGATGAATGTTTACAGAATTAGTTAAAAGTTTTGATAGATCCGAAAGATAATTTCCAAAGCTTCGGTCATAATTGTATTAATTTAATCTCATTTACTATAACGAGGACTACATAAATTTATAGTTAGATCTAAATACTAACATAGTAATATATGTTTACAGAATGATATTTTACTCACATTTAGAAAAAGTAAAATAAATTCATATTAAATTAGTATAATATAATGTCATAAATAAAGCAAATTAGCTTCAGTTGTGAAGTGTTTTAACTTTTATAGAAATGCTCTAAAATTGGATCAATAGAACATTATTTTAGTCAAAGTTACACATATGCCCTTCTCTATTAAGTTAAAACTTATCATTTATCTCTTTTTATTTTATTGTTAAATCTTTTAACTATAATGGTATTTGAAAGTTATTCATAACTTTTCAACTAGTTTAAATAACAATTCACTCTCAGAAAAAAACTTTCACTGCTATGAAAACTATTTATTTACGAATAAAAATCTCAAGACAAACAATACATCACACTTACCAAACTTTTGCAAATATTAAGAACTTCCATTGATTAATCACCAAATGCAGTTTGCTTCAGAACGAAAGATACAATGAATAACGTTTTACCGCAATGATACATTAGCTGTAACTGATGAAGTCTACCGTGCTAGACTGAAAGCGATCAAAACGGCGGTTGCTAGGCAACGATCACAACGCCGCAGAAAATAATTTTGCCAAAAATAATCGCATCTAATCCATAGCAGTTCCGAAGAAGCCTCCCAAGTTCTCAACTCGACTAAGCTGGACGCTTTCGAACGTTTCAAACCAAGACTAATATGTTTTTGCGGGGAAAATAATGATTGGAAGTGATCTTCCCCTGTGTTTTTGTTTTGGAAGGAATCCAAAATATCATCCACATGTGCGTTTTCATTTATTTTGTTTCTGATTTACGAACCTCCCCGAAAGTAGGACATGACGTATGCTGAAGCAATGGTAAACGTCACTTCCGTTCAAAGAACGATAAATGTCAAAGCGATGCAGAAGAAAATAGTCATAATTTTAAACTTTCCATTTTCCAGATGACAATACGTTTCTTTGATATCAAAGAAAGAATTCAAACGCATCAAAGCTTATTCAATAACAGTCTCGAACATATATAATTAAATGTACTATTCACATATAAATGAAATTTTAAATAAACATCATTATTTCAAACTTCAAAAATATTTCGTTAATATACAATAATTTTCGTAAAGTTTCTATAAACCAAAATTAAAATTTACTAGAATAAAAAAAATGGAGCTAGAAAACTTTACTGTGTGTGTAATTCAAATTTGTATAATCTACCTCATTTCTAAAATTACATTTAAAATACAAAAGAGAAAAGTTTATAATTCATTTTCCAAACCAAAATGAAATTTAACCATGAAAAAAAAAAAACAGGAGGGAATTTTCGAAGTTAAAACCTTGTTTTGAATATTATTATCGCAATTTAAAAAAATTTAAACTGAACTTTGAAAAATAAATCCCAGTTTTTTCAATAACAAAGTACAAAAAATATCTCATCAAGACAGTTTTTAATTGCTTCTTTAATTCCATACTGAAATACCTTCTTCTTGTAGAATCATTTTATTCTTTTCATTTTTAAGCTTTAGCTTATTAGGTGTTGATGTACGTCATTTTTAAAAGATTATTGTCATTTTTTGTAATTAAATGACACAAAAAGGGCAGCTAGGTTTTTTACATGTAAAAAAATGATACACTTGCTCAGCAGTAAAAAAGTTGATACTTAAAATACTGCTAGTAATTATAAGCAATTATATTTGACAAAAGTCATACTTAGCTACTTAACTCATATTTTAAATTGCATTTCCAACGAACGAAGTTACACTTAAGATAACACTTATTACCAGAAATGAAAAGGGATTAAACTTCACTACTTTTTCAAATGTCAAAATAAGTACTTAAAAAGGTTTATAAAAACGTGTCTCGCTTGTTTTGCTCGTTAAAAATATGGAGAAGTTATGAGAAAAAAATTCTTCTTAATTTGTCTTCATAATTGCCCTCATTCCGTTAAAAACGTGTCTTCCAAAAACGCAGAGACGAAGAAAGCCGTAATTATTTAGTCATAAAAGCCACTAAGACAAAGTTGGAAACAACAATTCCCACCTAAGCACACAAACGACTTTTCATAATTGTTTCAAGTTTTTGTTCTTCCTGTTTTGGCAACACTTTAAGAAAAGAGGTTCTTCAAAGCGAAGTACAATTAAGTGGAAGAAAAATGGCAAGAGGGGAGAGAGAGAGAAGAAAAAAAAGTAGACAAAAATAAATCTGAAAAACGTCCCAATGAGCATCACGTGTTTGAAATCCTCCCCAAAAATGAAGCGAAAAGAAAAGGGGAGGAAGAAGATGAATGAAAAAATGAAATCAGTGAAACTGAAAAAGGAAATGTTCGGGACATGTTTCGGGGTGTATAGACGCAGATAGTTCTGCACTTCGCGGAACGAAAGAGATAGTTAAATGAATAGTATGACCCAAATTTATCGCATGTCCCGGTGACCTACTGGCCCACTGCTCGTCGCTCGAGAGAGACCTTTACATTGGTACTACTTCTACTGGCAACAGTGAAAAATCGTTTGCATGCTGAGCTAATTTGGAGTGTTTGCGAAGGAATAACACCGGATGCACACACGCGCGCGATTTCGAGAGCCGCCCCGTTATTGGTCAAATGATGTTATGAGTGTGAGGGCGTCCTAGCCTCATTTAGGTATCGTATGCATGTGGAAACGAAGCATAATAACTGAAACGCAATGTCAAGCATTTCGAATCGCGAGGCTTTTTATTAGAATAAAAATCGTTTGACAGTTGGAAGAGAACAAATGAAAGAATATATTAAAATGAAGATTTAAAACCGGTGAGAATAATAACCAAAGAAAGAATAATTTATTCAAAGATTTCTTTTCATACAATGGGAGTTGTACTTCAGCAGTTTTTGTCCAAAATGGATTTGACCCCTGACCTTTTTGAATGGGATATTTAATTGAGAGAATTTGATTCAATTTAAATAAGGGGTCTAGACAAAATAGAAATATGGATAATGGATACATTTTCTAGAGCAGAGCCCTAACTAAATGAAAATCGATAAAAGTATAAAACTTAATAAATGTAATCTCATAAATGGAGGCTGATTGAAAAACGAGCTTACGAAATAAGTATATATTTGAACGGTGCTTGGAAGACAGTGTTAAGCCATGAATTTCATTTATCTAATTTTATCAACATACTGAAGGCCGGTATTTTTTGTTGAATCTAAAAAGCAGATAAATCAATTTTTAGGTTAACGAGTGCTTTATGATAAAAAAACAGTTACATACTGTATTTTAATCACAGCATTTTGAAATTCTCAGAATTAACTTTATAAACAAAGGTCTTTACTTAAAGAATCTAATGCTAAATTATTTTTAATATAAGTTGCAAAAACACCCTTAGAGTTCAAAATAATATTGCCATGATTTAGAATACAAAAAATTGTAATCATCCAATCTACAAAAAATCAATCAGAATAGGCTAAACCGTACTAAATGAAAAAAAATAACCGGCTCTTCAAATTAAAATCGGTCTCTTTTTCGGTAGAAACACGCAAATAAGTCCCTACTCGAAATTACAGTCAATTTACCTACAACCGAAAATTAAATAAAAACTGGAAAACAACACATACACCTCAGTCTTAATAACACGAATAATGAACCAAAAACACTTCCCAGGTGAAAGGGACCCGGCAAAAAAATATCCGACAAGAACTTTCTAATTCCGTCTTTTCCATTTCCATTTAATCCTCCAGCAGGTGCGTTGCCACAAAAAAAAATAACAAAAAACACCAAGACTGGGAAAAAAAAAGAACACCTGAATGAAATCACTCCACCTGTTCAGATGATACGTTGATTGCCAACTAACCCAATATCGTCTGGTCCTTTCGCTTTTGCTACACTACAACTACTACTACTATCGAAGAAGGGGGGGCTCTGCTGGAAGTGTTCTCTCTTCCCTCCTCTTTTATTGTTATTCCGTGGGGGGTAGAAGAGAACCGGTGTGGGAAGATGTGGAAGAAAAAAGGAGAAAAAAGCCCCACAATGGATGTTTACGGCCGTAATGGCGTGGCTGACTGGGACAGATGTTGGGGATGCAGAGGAAAAGAAATGTCTTTTTAGATGAATGTTTGTGAGATCAGGTTCTTGGTTTTAAAAAAATGAAATTTTATATTTTGCGATAACCGGTTGCGGAATTTTCTCTGTGAGGTTTTTTTTTATTGTTTTTTGAATGAGAATATGTTAATTACTTTCACTTAACTTCAAAGGATAATTAATAAATTAATTAATAATTAAGACGGTTTTAACGGATTCAGCACTTTTGTCAGCTTTTGATTCTGAAAGTGTTGTTAAGATTCCATTAATTAATTAGTTCCCTTTTCTGATAATTTCGAAACATTTCAAGTTTTTCGTTTGATTGGATTGTAAGAACTCAAAGAAAACAGAATTGTTTCAGTTTATCTTCTAACAAGCCGAGAAAAAAGCATTGTATTTTCGTTAAAGTTTTGCAATAGTTTATAATAGTAAGGAATTGGATAATAATATGGCGAAAAAACGGCCACATCGCTCAATGAACGAATTCAAGTCTGAGCCTGAAAGCATAAATTTCTACAGTTGGCAACAATTATAACAAGTGTTTAATTGTTTTAAAGCAATTAAAAAATTATTACGTTGATATTTTATCATCAGCTATCATATATTTATAGGTAAGAATGTTTTAATGAGTTTACAATGAGTACGATAAATACATTTTCAGTGGTTAAAGTAGTAAAAATTAAGATAAAAGGAAAATTTAGGATAAGCAGTAAAAGTTAAAATCAAATTGAAAATTTGAAATTCGAAACAAATTTAGATGAAAGAACTCCAGACTGTTAAAAAAAATAATTTAAAACTGATATTAAATAAAATTAATTGGCTAGTACATTATTACTTTAACCGCATTAAATGACTTAACAAAAACGTTTTTTAAAGATTTAAACACCCAAATCTCCCAAATTGTAGGAGAGTCTTCCAGCAATAGTGCCTACTTGTTCAGCTCAATCAAGCCACATTTATGAAACAAGGTAGTTTGGAATTGTACACAAAGTGGCCTCAGGTGTTCTTGTTATTAGTATTCGCAGTTGAGAGTGGCTTGCGACATTTAGTAGTTTTCCTTTACCTACTTGGTGGGGAAGTCCTGTGTTGCAACTAATTAAATGGATGGCTTTGTTTTGATAGCTGCCTCTCCTACTATGACACCTTTAAGCATTAGGAAGAATAGGTAATGGTGGATTACGAGAATTGTCATAAATTATATCAGCTGGGAATCAGTGTCATGTATCAGCTAGCAGGCTGAGCTAACTATGAAAAATAAAAGTATCACAAAATTGTTCCTATGAAGCGGGGATGTCTAATTCTAAAAAAAAAAATAATAATAATAATAATTTAATTGGTGCTCCCCACATCTGGAATAGTAGATGATTAATAATAAATATACTACAAATAAAGCTTCATAATTATAGATTGAATGCACTGCAAACGATCATTATAAAAATAAACACATTTAAGGCACTTTTTTTGTGCTCTTTAACTTTTGTACTTTAACTTTTAACACCTTATTGTACTGTGATAGTGTTATGAATGTGTTCTATCTGGAAATGCTTTCTAAATATAGTATTGTGAAATGTGTTTAGAATATATGTGTTTGTAAATGTGGATCGAAACACTCATTTTATGTCACTGTAATCTGTTAGCAACACTTTTACAACACAATCTTTTTCTCACAGAACACAATCGCAATACAATCAAAACGCTTTTTATTAGAAGTGTTCATTATTGTGTTTAATTAGCGTTGCAAAAATGTTTTACGCATGTGGCTTCTTTTTCATATATTGATAAAAAATAGGAATAAGGCTTAGCAATATAAAAAGTATACCGTTAGTATTTAACACATTTTTATAGAGTCCGAGCGTAGTTCTAAAATCTTTCAGACACAAGCTTACATTTTGGGTTGTTTTTTAAGAAGTTCTTAAATTCCACTCCAAAATAAAACTCTAAAATACCAAAGAGTTACTTGGATTTTCATACATTTCTTCAAGTTAAAATAAAAACCGGAGAAAAATAATTTAAACGCTACTTCATATTTTGTTTGCATTAATGGTAAATACATTAGAAGGAATCGTTAATCGTCCGCTTATAATTTAACAGCCAAGTACTCAGTTAGTAAAGTAGGTACTAGAGAACTAAAGGTTTTATTAATCTATTTCGAAATACTACTCTTTTTTTATACTCATGTTTGAAAATTTAGGGCCATAAAAATCACCTGTAAAAACATATGGTTCACTTCAAGGAATGAAATTGCAGATTTCAATGAAGAAAAACACAAATTTAATAAAAATAGTGTCTTACACAAATTAAAATGTTTGTGTTATTCATCAAGTGTCAGTTGCATTCGTTAGCCGTAGGTGTCATTTACAAATGACACATTAGCACTAACAAGTGGATTGGAGAACCATCTAATTGCGGGGTGTAAATTCACGGTCATTCCGTATCTTCCTCCAGGCTATTTACAAGGACAACTGCTTTCTTAAAGAAAAAAAATATTAGGAAATTTGCTCAAATAGAGAAAAATTCATGATCTATTTTGATATGATTTTTTATTTAATTTTAAATCGTCAATTTTAACAAAATTTTGTAATATTCTTTAAAGAGTCATTGTTTTGTTTCTGTTATTTATTAGTTTTCACAACTAAATCCTTAAATTAACCTAGAAACTATGTCTTTTTAACCCTGAAAAAATATAAAGGGGGGTTATGTTGGACACAAAGTAGTCTATTTTAATACATTAAAATATATTATTACAATTTATTCCATTTAATTAAAATTGGGGGATCTGGTTTTTATTAAATTATCTTACCGTATCTTTCCAGTTTAATAGACTGATTGAACATATTTGTTAAGAATTGGTTTATTTATTTTTAAGGGATATAAAGGGGTGATATGAACATTGAGTTATTTTATTTCCTAATAAAAAACTAAATAAATGCAACAAGATTAATTAAAGTAGAATAGTTCAGTTTAAATTAATATTTTAGCAGCAGAATTAATTAGTTTCAGCCAAGCAGAATAGTTTTCTGTTTAACTGAAACTAGTTAAGGAGTTTTTTGAATTTACTCAGAAACTCAAACGGTTCTAGTTCTCTTTAACCACCCCATTTGGAGGTCCTTAATAGGAGATATTTAAATTTAAATTCATTCTCTTTGTGAGATGGGATTGGTTTTTCAAACATTGGAAATGGTTATACTAACTAAATCTGACTGAGTTTTCATACCATAAATGTGAAAATTAGTTTATATCAACGGTATAGGTACCAGAAGTTTACATTCCATAAATGTGAAAATTACTTTTTACCAACGGTATAGGTACCAGAAGTTTACATCCCATAAATGTGAAAATTACTTTTTACCAACGGTATAGGTACCAGAAGTTTACATCCCATAAATGTGAAAATTACTTTTTACCAACGGTATAGGTACCAGAAGTTTACATCCCATAAATGTGAAAATTACTTTTTACCAACGGTATAGGTACCAGAAGTTTACATCCCATAAATGTGAAAATTACTTTTTACCAACGGTAGGTACTAGAATAGGTAAAATAGCTCAGGTACCAGTTTTCGGTGATATTTACTTCGAAGAAATCCCTCTATCTTTTATAAACAAATATACAATCATCTTTCAAAAAATACACTTCCATTCATGCAGTCCAGAAACCTCAAAAGCTAAATTAGGAACATTTGAAACACCGAGAAAAAACGAAGCACTTCACGCCCATCCAACTTCCATTTCTAAAACCTGGGGCCCATGCTTTTGTTCTCTGGTTAATTGACTACAGGACTCAGTCATGCAGGGAAGCTGGAACCAAGTGGAGGTTCAGGGGCGAAGCAGATAGAGTCTGAGGGGAAATTGGATTTACTGGAGCGAATAATACGCCTATCAGGGAGTGCAGGGCTTTCAGAAGGGTTTCTCAAGGGTAATAAATTAGAGATGTTTCGAAAGATGTTAAGACACAAGTTCGCACATTACATAATTGGCGTTTTGGCCATTTCGCGCGAGGCATGAAAAACGCGTTGGATAGACACGAATATCTAGTTTCGTACACTTTTCAATGCATTTCAAGGTCTCAAAGTATGTGCAGTGAGCACCTGAAACGTGCCCTTTTCGGCTACAGGAGGAATTCCGTCCGCAATCCGGCCCACCACCGATTTTTGTAAGTTAATACAACCAAAACCCTACCGGGTAATATTGTGGCCAATGCAAACAAAGTGTAATTCGTCAAATCAAAATAGTGGTGAAATTACCTAACAAAACTACCTCAAACTTACCTGATATGAGCAATTAAGTATCGCAATGTCCCCTGAAAAACATTCCTTATAAAAACCATATAAATTAATCTCAATGGAGCTTTCTTGTAGCAAAATTATCTTTATGTTTTACAGTATAAATGTAGCAAAACTCTATACAGCTATAACTTATCTGAAAAATGCTTTTAAAGATTTCCTTAAAAACAGGTTTCTTTAAATGGATGGAAATGATGTAATTATTTATGAGTTATTAATATTTATGCCATGTAAGATTTAATACGTATCTACAGCACTTCAAATACTTAGGATACAAGGATATCTTAAACCTTTTCATTATTCCTTTTCAGCAAAATGGTTGCGATATTATAAGACAAATTACAATAATCGAGTTTTGGAGTTCTCGATTCATTATCTTTAAAAAGCAAGAGTTGCAGACGGTAAGCGAAGCGGTCAGGGTTAATCCACAGAGTATAGAGCTTAACAGAGGGTCCATCTCCATAGACGCTAATGGCAACTTTTAAAGCATGGTTTTTCCCATAGAACGTGGCGCCCCTATGCGATAACGGTGGAACTAACCAGAGAACAGGACGACAGTGCAGGACGAACGTTATTGACTCTCTTCAATTCGCATGCAATCTCTCTCTCTGCAACCTCCTCTTTCTCTATTAACCCCGCCCACCTGGCCAGCTATCATCCCTCACCTGTCACTCAAATCGCTAGAAAGGGAAAAAGATTTCTTCTGTTTTCCCAGTTTTCAAACAGCTACGTGTGTCTTTTGAGCATGCGCTGGGGAAAGAGGAAATTTCTAACTTCGGCTTTTGAATTGGAAATCGCCTTTTACAGCGATTGATCTGAATAATTTCTAGACTTAGAAATTGAATTATCTTTGTAATTTTACTTTCACCAATTGAAGTTTTTGTTATCTATTTCTATCGCGAGTTTATCTTTTTTCATTAAACTAAAACAATGAGTTGATTAACTGAGTGATTATGATTTAAGTTTGCATTTTTTAGCATTTTGCAAACAAAATGCTATTTTTTTTTTGGTTATTCAAAAGTAGTAAATGTATTAAACTTATTTCACATTAGATTATGCTATAGTATATTCAAAAACTGAACTGGATTGCAGGTGAGGTAGAATGAATGTATGGTGATTTATAATATAAACAATTCTATTATCCATAAATAAAACAACACCATAAATTATACCCAAATATAATTTTTCTTAGGTGAAAAGATTGGAAGAAACATAGAAAATAATTACTTCATATTAATTTCAACACAGTGAATACAAGTAGTAATAAAAAATAGTTTATTGAACAGATATTTACAGATATTACAAAAAACTAGACAAATTTTATGAATAGCATTTCTGATATCTTAAGAACCAATTAGTTGAAGGGATGTATGCAAAAATATAAGACAAATTGAAATTAAATAAAATGACACAAGTGGGAAAAATCCCAGTTACAATATAACAGAATTTGACTAAGAAAAATGATTAGTAGTGATTTCTAAGTCATTGCAAATAAAGCATTTTTCCTTTTAAAAAATTAACAGGAAATTTCAATGATTTAGACACAGAAGTGCCTTGACTTCCTTCAGGGATTTTGCCAACCTATTCCACAATAGAATTTGAGATAGTAGATAATTTCTATATTTTTAAATGTTTTATCAGATTATTGTTTATTTTAGTATCTGACTTATGTAAAAGCTTTTGCTTTCACAGGCACACAATACTCAACCTAAGCTTAAAACCTCTTACATAAAAAACATAACTTTGAATAACAATAACTCAATAACAATTTTGACACTGCAGGGTAATATAATGCAATCATTCTTGATAGCTTTGAATTCAACCAATGCAGATTCAAAAGCCCCTGAAAATTGATGAATTTATCAGATTTTTTTCAAAATAAGTATTTTAAAGTGATTGCCTGCATTTCCAAACCATGCTTTGTTATAGTTTTTATTAAAACATATTTCAAAATTTCAACCATTACTTAGATTATACTACTTGAGAAAGGTAATTTAAACCTATTCAAATAATTAAAAACTGCAAAAAAGTTTATCATGGCTTCATTTAATATAGTTATCAATAAACTGAAGAATATACATACAATAAGGGAAAAGGATACAGACTTGATTTACAAGTCAACAGTAATTACCAGAGAAGCATAGTTCCAAATTAATTATAAAAACATGACTCAAAAAGCACGAATATAAGATTAAATAACATTTTCACAAATAAAGTAACTCATCAAAACTCAGTGATAAAGTAAATAATCAAAAGGTAAGAATAGCATTGAAACGTACTTGCAATTTATTAGCTATTGGAAAGTTGCTTTATAAAAATAATAAACTGCATACTAATAAAAACTCAAGGAATGAATTCAGGAAACAAAGTAGTACTCGCAAACCATTTATAACATTAAATAACATATAATTGATCTTCAAATATATATGTATTACCAGACGATATTTAGTAAAAAAAATAAAGATTTCATTTACAGTTCTAAATAACTTTCGGATCATTGTAATGGAAATTCACCCATTTTGTTTACTTTTTTTCATTTGATAATTGGCAAATTTTTACTATAGTAATGTCTTAATCCTTTGCTTTTTTTATTTGATAAACAAATATTCTTAACATAATCTTGCTTTTTAAAACATTGATTTGAAAATTATTAAAAAGTCATTACCTACTTACAGTTTATCCTTTCCCAAACGAAAATCATCAAAACTGGAGGAAGTTGTTTACAATTCAACATAAACGTGTTCTAAAAGCAAAAGAAAGACATTTTTAGAAAAGAAGCATTTTTATAATTAATCATAGGATTTAAGTTATTGAATAAAACAATGTTAAATGAGACTTACTTGGAGAATGATGCAAAATAATAATATCTGCTAGAGCAATCACTGATGAGACCGAGACACTACAAATCATCCATGTTTATTTATGGGGAAATTTTACTACCGGCAGGGAAAGTTTAGGGAAAAGTTCCTTGATCTGGGGAAAAATAACAGTGATTGCGAAATTCCCATAAAAAGTTCCATATCCAATCAGAATCACTCGTTCCGACTTGTTCCCTCCCACTTGATATCGATATGATATCGATTGACAACTGGGACCATCAGCGCCACTATGCGATAACGGTGGAACTATTGTCTCCGAAAGAGTAAAATCGCCGCTTGGACCCTCTGTTAGAATCTATACTCTGTGGGTTAATCCTGCATTCTCTCTGAAGAAACGAACTGAAACGCGCTGTGTTTAAGGAACTCTTCTGTGTTGATAACTGAGATGAATGTTGAATGGAAAGGCTTGAAGTGAGTTTGTGCACGTAAAATTTTAAAAGTTGAATGAAGGGAGACTTTAGTTAATAACAAGAGCTTAAATTATGGGGAGGAGAATACATATTTGATTCAATATTAGGTATATGGTATTCAAGATGGTTTTGGTTATTTGAAATTTCTCGCTGAACATTGATATGAAGAAATTGTTTTAGAATGCTTAGTTAATTATTAAAGTTTATTTACACTTCTTTACAGATGTTCAAACACTGTAATATGAAGGTATACATACAATAGGTTTTAATTTTTTATTAAATTGTGTGTACTTTTTTCATAACAATATCCACAAATATTATTTATATTTATTTATTAATTTGATTACTAAAGAAGCCCTAGTAGGTATACTTAAAAACTTAGTAAGATTCAATTTTTTAATCTTTCTCTTAATGCTATGAGACGTTTACTGAATTCTTAGAGGGGCTGCTATGAAGAACGTTAGTTTTTTTTATACCATTCATTATTTACGGTAGTTTGGTATAGTAATTACGTCAAACTCTAATAATATAACCTATAACACAAGCAGTAAAATAACAACAGTTTAATATTTTATTTATCAGACACTAATGGTTGTAGGGTTCAATTCTCAATTTTGAAATATTTCAAATAAGTTTGCAGTTAATAGCAAGCAACTGTCAAACAATTTATTTTCCATCCAATCACGAAGACTAATTGACGCCATATTTTAAACGAAACAAATTCCTTTCAAGTTTTGAAAATATATTTAAAAATATACTTTTAAATTATTTAAATAATCTTAATATTTTTAATTTAAGTTAAAAATATACTTTAAATTAGATATCTTTCAAGGACTGATGAAAGTGTTCTAGAAACTTACAAGTACCTAAATGTTACGGTAAAAGTGATAAATCCGGGGATTATGCATAATCACCAACAATATCGTTAAAAGTGATACATTATTGAATATTTATCACATTTACCGATGACTTTACATAACCCCCAACTTATATCGGGGGGGGGGTTACTTTATGTGTACTTATTGTAGGGTATTTATTTCGTTTGAGCTTCCTGGTGTGACTTCATAGTAAATTTAGCAACACTAGCTCGAAACTCAACCCCATGGTATTAATATATCCTGAAAGAGTTAAGTGTTTCTAAAATCTCATTAATAATCCGAAAATAACAAAATAGGAAACCCAAACCGACAAACAGAACTAATTGGAAATTAAGTACAAGAGTATTTCGAGATTTAACCATCTTCCAATAACTGGTCTTTCAATTTTAAGATAGATTTTGACTCTCTGGCTTCAACGGATATCTGATAATAATTGGATATCATTATTTTCGAAAATGGATTCAAAAAGGAAGAAAGACAATCCAAGAGGATAACTATTGGTTTTTGGTTATTACACAAAAAAGAGTTACAGAAAACTGTAACTCTAATTTCAACTATAGGGTTACACAAACTAATGAATGATAATATTTCCCCGAATAAATCTGATATTGTTTTTGAAGTTTTCTATGAAATCGAAATCTGTTAGGGTTTCCATGGTGATAAGAACAAAAACTGAAGTTTCAAATATACTTTTTGTTTGATAAATATGACAATAGTAATCAATAATGAAGCCAAAATAACAATTGAAAAAAAGTTTTATAGAAACACCTCTCACAAAATTATTAGAAAAATAATTTTATTTTTTAAAAGCTATATTTAATCAACCATAATTTTTCAAGAAATTAGATTTTTGTGCTCAATATGTGGTTTTTTTTTTGCTGTTCTCCCATAAAAATTTCATAACGGGGCTCGATAAATTTACTGTCAAAATGATGAGCTGCAATGTTTAAAAGTTTAAAATCTGTATTTTATCCATTTTACTTGAAGAATCTCAACCGTATTATAATATTTTCAGCATCTGTGTTTACTTCATACGCTTACTTCTCACAACATTTACTTTTTATCATCAAATAATCGAAAATTCCTTTAACGTATTCAGGCTACATTGATTGATAAAATAAAGCTAATACAAATACTAACAACTAAAGCTAATAACAAGAAATAGAGCTAATACAATATGAGTAACAATATCGGTTCTTAAGCATTACATCGTAATGCAAAAGTATTAAACAACTCTTAAAAAAAAAATTGAATATTATTTCGTACATGAATGAATTAATAGATTATTTTGTATGCATCAGCTTTAAAAGTAGTATCATAGTAAAAGTAGGATTAAAACATCAATATTACCATTAGTAGAGTTCAAATCTGCTTCAAGGAATAAAAAGTAATAACTTACCTAAAAAAGAAAAAAAGAAGCTTTAGGTACTTTAAAAACTTTTACACAATTTACTTTTTACAATTTTACTTTTACACAATGCAAAGTAAGTGAATATGCAAAATTATTTTAAAACATGTTTTTTTAATGAAACATATAATATGATAGTTCAAAATTTGTGATTGGAAAAACTCGAGTCGTGACTTTACAATCTATCTTCTTGTTGTATTATATTTTAACATAAACGATGACACATTTTCATTATACTTGTACATCATTGAGATAAAAACAGAATACGCACACACAAAATATGAATGGAGTTGCACATTTTTGAAATATTTTAGATGATAATTTTGTAAATGCAATGGGGTTCAGGGACGTCTTTTGTTTGTAATGTTATCTATTTTTAGAGAAAAAATGAAAGAAATGTTTGTAAGTTTAGGTTTTAAAATATCATAAATTTAAACAATTTCCCAAATAAAAATGATTACAGTTAGGTAAAAAAATATTCTGTCAAATTTTAAAACATACGAATAAGTGCGTAATAATGTATAATTTATAGATTTTCACACCTCTTCATTTTTTACACTACATATCAGTGTAATAATAATTATTTTTCATCGAAACAAAATAAGAGTACGCATTTCATTAATTCAATTTCAAACCAATAAAAAAAGTATATTTTATTTAATTCAAATTTCAAATGTAACATGAGTAAAATAATAGCTAACAATGGAAAATCTTACAATGTTTTCAAAAGTTTACTACTGTGTAATACGAACTAGCAACAACCATTTATATAAAAGAAAAGTTGCGTTTTGTGCCACATGAGTGAAAATTGTGATTTTCTCTTTAAGTGCGTGATTTGATAACCCATTGGTAATATACCCAACCTCTACGTGTGATTAAGCAATACCCTGACACACGTGGTTGAATTCAATGTTGCAAGAAGCGAAACCTCATCAGTAATTCCCTACTATCATGTTTTCTTCTGCAAATGAGAGACACTTAAAAATAATAACAAATATGGTTTTTAATTAATCTCTCCAGGATTTAATATTAATCCCTAATATTTTTCTCCTAATACTGTTTATATGAAACTCAAGTGTGAAAATTTTTTTCCAGTGTTTTCCTATGTGCACTCTATTCAAGTGACGAAACATAGTAAATAGTATTTTTTTCATACTTAGATATAGATAATGGATTATTTATCTCCCTTTAGAGTAATATTATACGATTAGTCTCTTTTATTTAAGCTATATTTTTCCAAATTGGATTTTTAAAACCTACTAAAAATAAGAACTTCTGCCTTCAAACTTAAAAAAAAAGAGAAAAGGACAAATTTTTTAAAGAGGGAGAGATTTGCTATGAATACCTTAATTAGAAAATTCCATACTCTAAAATCAAAAGAAAACAATAAAACATATTTTTATTGATGGTGGTAACAACTTCTTATTAATATTTAAAAAAATTGTCTGAGATTTTTTTACATTTTAACTGTTTTAACACCTTTTATTTTCCAATAAATATAATTCTATAGTTAATTTTGTTCAAAATTTTTTATCATGTAGCCAATTTCAAATTTTGGATACCTCCATACTTTTTTTTAAATTAAGAGATGTAAATTATATAAGTTAAAACTATTTATTTTAACTATTTAACTATTTATACATTATAAGCAACTAAAGTTAAAACTATTAAAACTATTTATACATTATAAGCATTAAATAACCTTTTAAATGTTTGGTAAAGGGTATAAAAAGTGCTTAATCAGTTAAAGGTATTGGTATCATCAAACCTAATAATCAAAGCCCTATCTGATGGCTTTAATATAAAAGAAGCTAAATTGCCTCGCTTTTTACAGTTCACTCCAAGTCAGTTCACTCAAATCTCCAAGTCAAGTTGAACCACTTTTACTGCACACATTTATCACTATATTTTCTAAATCCAAGAATACTTTACTGTGTATAAATCTTATGTAAAAAGAAAACCCCAACAAGCACTAAACCTTCACAACAAGAACTAGCCTTTCTTCCATACGGTTAAGATTCTAACCAAACCGCAGCAACAAGACGTGCTACTTAATAACCATAACCCACACAACGTGCTTTCCTTTCTGGGGGCACCATTGCAACATCTCATTAGCATCGTTCAGAAAAGAAAAGCACCTTCCCGTTTAAGAACAGTTGCTGCTGCGCGGTGCCCATCGCCAAGCACCGTGAAAGCACGTAAGGTGGACCCCGTGGAAAATCGCATTTTCTTCTCCTTACGCTCCGCCGGTGGAGTGTCAAATTTTATACAGCAGCAAGGCTTTGATAACGCGTGATTGCTGAAGGCATTAGGAGTCTCGTAAGGTTATACTAATTGCATCAGCGAGCCAATTTGGAGGCTTAAATGAAAGTTTTAAAAAATTACATGCTACCGGCTCATTTGGCGGTGTGATTTCCTTTTACAATACCTGGCAATTTGGGGGGACAGAGGCTGGTATCAGTTGCATGGTTGGCTTGTGCTATGAGCTATTAGGAAGTGGATTGCTGTGGGAGTTGCGTTATGGGTTTGGTGGACGAGAACTGGTACCGGCAACTAGTTTAAAACCGATTTGGGATAAACAAGACCCTTTGTAAATTATATAAAAAGTCGTACGACTCAATTTTAAGTCAGTCCATTGGTACCACGCATTTGATGTCACGACTCATGATGTTGTTACTTGAATCACAAGTTACAATGTAAGCCGTTCAAATATTACATAAGCATGTTTGTTTTTCTTTGTCATTTTTGAATCTCTCCCTCGATCCATGTCAACCAAAATAAGAATATTGCAAACACCCTCTTGTAATAACGTAAGCAATATACCCCACAGTTCTACATTCATTTTAAATAATCGTCGTTTTTCTTGTGATATCATATATTAATTTTTTATAAGGCATGAGAAATATTATTAAATTAAGTGTTTTAATGACTACGTAAGAATCATTCGTATTCCCCTATTCTACCCTCTTCAGCAAAACAAAATAAACGGAAACCCCTTCCCCCTTCGGTGCTTATGTTATATTTGAACGGCCCACATAACTTTTGTATACGAGGTAGATTGGGAAACGTCGCGAGTTTTTTTCTACGTACTTTCTTGATAACAAGTTTTAATTTCCTATCTCGTCTCTTTAGTTTAGTAAGTAGCAGTGATAAATCAAAGTACAGAATATTAAAAAAATTCCACAGAAGAACAATAGAAAATAAAACATCAGTAGTTAGTAAAATTTAAAAAATTACTGGGGAGTGTGTAGTTAAATTGTCATATACCGTAATAAAATGACTCCTAAAAATGACTGATGAAAGGTTCAACATCATTTCATCAAACGGAACCGTCCGAAACAATTCCAACCCTCATAAAAACCTACTTACTAGACATTACAACAAGAAAATCTCTTCACTTATGCATGACATCTTCACACAAAAAGTCCCCACAATCAATAATGCAGATCTCTGGAAATAATACCCACGCACCTTCCGAAGAAAATTTAGGACCAAAAATTGAATTTTATGACGAGCGCCATCTGATTTATAACTGGATAAAGAAACTGCGATGCAAACGAGGTAATAAAACACCCCACTAAACGAGCTTCTAAATGAGAGTTAGGGATAAGAAAAGAGGCAAGTTAGTTTTCTCTACCTTTTTAGATGAACCGCTTTAGTGTGTTTCTTGGGAATAAATAATAGAATAAGAACTCCAGTTAGAAAATATAATAAGAACACCAGTTTCCTTACTGTCTGCTTTTATGAAGATGATGATGATTTTATGATACTCCAGGACTTACTTTCAAGTTTGAGAAGCGGTTCATTTTCACTTTGAGATAATAACTATTTTAAGCTTTGAAAATTCTTGAAGAAGAATCTTGAAGATTAATTTAGTTTCTATGTGAGGTTTATAAAAAAACACCATAATACAGAAATATTTTAAAGTAAGTCCAAAAGACAGTTGCGATAGAATTGTTGGTTACATCATAAAAAGCAAAAGAAAAACATCAAGCAGAGTTTAAATTTTTTTTTTGCTTTTCTTTTAACTGCCTTTAGGACGTTAGGAGTAACGTATCAATAAAAAATTGCTACTAGTTTACTAACTTAAATTATTGCATTCAAAATCTTAATTCCTTCAAATACTCCTCAATATTGAAATTAAAATCCAAATGAAATGATTTATAATACTTGAAAAAGCCGTGTAAAAGAGAGTAAAAATTTACAACTATTGTGTGTGTGATGCTTTTAACCCAATCGTCTTTTAGGGATAAATGGTATTTGCTTTTCAATCCAATATATTCCTGCGTATATTTGTTTCTCGAAAAGGAATTGAAGATCCAACTACTTTGTAAACGTCCCCAAATCCCATTTGATACCATATAGACTCTGGGACTTTTTTTCACTTTCCCCTACATTACACTTTAAAGAAACCAGCAGAAAAGAATGGCGCCTTTGTGACCCGTCCAAAACGGATTTTCTCAAATCACAGCCCCAGAAAAAGAGAGACCACAGCAAGGAAAGACAAACCCCGCCAATTCCTAAATAGCGGCGAAATCGGAAAATAAATATCGCCGTTTCTTAAACGGAAACAATGGATGCTGTCTCGTTTGCGCGAGAGTCAACAGCTCCCAGAAGAAGAAGGGAAAAGAAGACGTGTTGCCAAAAAGGAGAGAGAAAAAGTGGCCGAACAAACACTGGCAGTCACGTTGTAATATGTATGCAAATGAAGCATAAATTCTGCGTGGCACCGATGGAAACAGGCTCGTAACTGTACCCTTAACGACGCTGGATTTTCACGAGGAAAGTCCTCTTCCGGATCTGGCAGCGCCTAAGTCGTGGATATTTATGTGACGTCGAGTTTTGGAATAGATTCAGAGTTTAGACAGAAGGGGCGGCGAGAATTGAGCTAATGGGTATTGTTTGCGTAATTAGGTGCTAGAACAGGGTTTAATCTAAATAGTGGGGAGGGTGATAAGCTTATGGGAGAGGTGTTCTGTTTTAGCTCTAGCATTTAGGTGGTAGAGCTTCATTTTAGAGATTTTAGTTCCGTAGAATTTTGAGCCTTTGAATTATATTAATTACATTCGATGGAGTTCTAATTTTGATACTAATATAATAAAAGGTCTTATATGCCGAAATGGGTAGCTTATGGAAATAATATTGCTTTCAGAATAAGTTGAATTATAATAGCGAAGAAACTGCACAGCGCATTAACTAAATGCGTCAATTTATTACAAAGGTTTTACATACTTTGTAATAAAATGACGAATTTTCAGTCGAACACTTGAAATTAGATGACTTTATAATTACTTGAACACTTGAAAAAAGATTGACTTGGCATAATTTTACCTTTGTTTTGTTTTTCGTACTTACATTTAAAAAGGCTGTTTAAGGACTCTACTGTATTGCTGATTAAATTTGAAATCCTACAGATGTCGTGATTAATATTTTATTTCTGAAGAAATGTTACTCTTCTCTCTTTTATCTCTCTAAGATTGTTTTCCTTTTCAAAACCGTACTATGTACTTGATAAGAAACGAACAATTTTTTTTCGTAAAAGATATTCGAAAAATAAAATAAGTTATCAATATGTTTTATCAATAATTTTGATAAAGTATCAGAAATTTAGTAGAAAGAAAAAAAAAACTGAATGTAATCATGCCATTTTAAACAATTATTTCTCTAAAACTATTATTTATAATTATAAAAAGTGATGTCAAACATTGATTACCGTAATTTAACACGTAGTGAAACGGAGCTATTTAAAAGAGTTTACCTTAGGAAAAAAAACCAAGCATTCCAACAATACCAGTACAACGCAACAAGTCCCTCCCCTCTTTTGAAAACCCTCTAGCGCACAATCACCCCGTCAAACCCACAAATTAACCGATCCCTCCTCTTCCGCATGCCACAATACCACCTGTTAATTGCCGCTTCCGGCCCCAAAAAAACACACACCGAAAAGAGGGAGGGATCGAAAAATAAAAGAACCCAAAAACACGAGAAGAGAGAAAAAAAAACTAGCCAGAAATTATTGACCCCTCCACAATACCCGAGTCAGGAAGAGAGAGAGAGAGAGAGAGAGGACAGAGCAGGCACACCCACCTGATGATTCAGTGTCGCATAAGTCGTGCTTTTATCGCTCCTCCTAACCCGTACACGTCACTTAAAAGGCGATAGATCACGCAGGTTTTTTGTGGGATTTTCACGGGGGCCGCTGTGGTCCGGCGATCCGGTGTTTGTGAGGCGTGTTAGCACGGTATGGGGGCACGATTCGTGTAGGTAGGGTGCTGCTGTTATTGCAGGAAATAACTCGTAAATAGTTTTTTTATTCATTCATTCTTCTTTTCTCGGGAGCCGCTCTATTTTTCTCTCTCTCTGTGGGAAGAGGGGAGATTAAGGGGTCTACTGACTACACCCCCTTAATAATGAAGGGTAGTCATAGGTGTGGGTGTGGAGGTGGATAGGGAAGCCAATGTAGAGGAGGATAGAGAGGGAATTGAAAAATAATATTCAGTTGATGATAGGAAGTACTAGTGAATTGAAGTGGTATTTAGTTGAGGATTGGAAGTACAAGTAAATTGAAGTAGTATTCGAGGATTTACCAAATAAATTAAAGTAGTATTTGGTGGATGACAGGGAATACTTGTAGAGATGTATAAAGAGCTGTAGATTAGGAAAGGTATTGAAGAAACAGCAGTATATGGGGCGATAGGAAAACGCATATAATGGAGAAGTTGAGAGAAAGTTGGATGTGGTATTTGGGGGAGGATAATGAATTATAGTAGAGATGTATAAAGAAGTAGAGGTAGATGGAAGGTACCAAAGCGAATTAAGATGGGGGAAAAATTCAGTGGTATTTGGTAAAGGATAGGGGCTAATACTCTAGAGATGTAAAAGGAGCAGTAGATATGGGTATAGCAAGGACGTATTTTGACATGCTCATCATGTATGCGGTTTGTGTAAATAACAGTCGGTCAAAAAATATATTTGTGCATTTGCATTTTTTAATTTTAAAGTGCCTTAAATATTTTTATTTCATTAATTAACTAATGCAAAATAAAATAAATTGAAGTAAGGAGAGCGGTATAGAATATAGCCCAGATCAACAAAATTCTTATAAACGGGCCTGGGGCATAAAGTCGAAGCAATAAATGGGGAATAAGGGACTAAGGAGAGGGGAAGAAGAAAAATAAGAAAGGATCATCAAAGAGAAGTGTAGGTAAAAGGAGAATTGATAATTAGATTTATAAAACAAATCAAAAATTAAAACCAGAGAAATTCTTAACTCTCTCAAACTCTCAACAGAGGCAATTAAAGGAAGCAAAAGTAAAAACTGTATTGAGTGATCAATACTCAGTACAGGAAAATAATATTTTTAAAAATAAATTTGAGTAGTAATTACAAAGCATGTAAAGAATATGCTTTTTTAATTACCCCCAAAAATGCTGGATTATTATTATAACGTAATTAGATTTTTTAGTTTTGGAATACAGCTCACATAAATGAAATCTAAAACCTTGGGAGAGATTCTAACACAGACTAAAACTAAATACCCCTTCTGCATTCCACTTGATATGAAAGTAAGCAAAACATGATGTACCATAATTACACCGCAGCCTAATGACGATAATAATACCATTATGTTTTTCACTCATTTAAAAATGATTAATTGCAGGTAGTTTTCCAGAGAATTTTTCTATTAATTGTACCCTAGGTTCAAGTGTAAAGAAACATGCCCGTTATAATTAAACCAGTTTGTATTGAGATTCCTTTTCATGAAATGAGAGTATCGTCCCTTTCAGAAGATTAAATTTCATGTTATTCGTTTAGGAGAACTATTAAAGATTTTTTTATGGAGGATTTACCAACAATTTTAAGACTTGAGATTTCCTTACTAATTAAAGTTCATAAATCCAAGAGAAAATAAAATTTTCGATCGGTTCATGTTAATTAATTGTAGTAGTTCCTTTGTGAATCAAATACCTATCCTTAATTTTGCTAATTTAATATCCGGAATCAAAAATATTTAAAATATTTTTAAATTAAGTTAAATTTTGTCACGAATTTTTAAAAATCAACTATAATCCTATCTTCTTTTAATAAAACGTTTACAGGTAATGCATTATAAAAATATTAGTCTTCCTTATGTTGCTTTAAAATGTTTTCTTTCACTTCTACTACTAGTAAAGGAATTTGTAATCATTGAAACCATTTAATTAAATTAACGCTTATTCTCTTCTTTTAGGACAAGGAAGCTGATTCCATTACTTGACTCCAAAACAAATGGGAATAAAAAAAATAGTATCAAGCAATAAGATGAGGTTGTTAAGTAGTATATACGAAAACATTATTTAAATACTTTAAAGGAAGTACAAGACTTTAGTTTTCTTATTAGAACGTTGAATTAATTAAGCACTCAAATAATGAAGCATGTTAGTAAACTTGGGACACAGAAAGTATTTACAGAAAGAGGTAAAATTTAAACTTTAAAAATACATCGAATTAGTTATTATAAAGGAATTTTAACTAAAAGTAAACAAGTTTTTACGAGCCTGGAGATTTTATTTTAGGAAATATAATCAACCCTAACAGAAATCACGTTGATTTCTTTAAGATTTTTATACTTATTATTTTTAAAGTTTGTATCATTATTTGGTAAGAATTTCAATGAGATTTAATTGGAAAGTTGAGTTCGTATTGCTAGAATTTTCTTCCCTTTTAACCTTTTATCATTGCCTAGAAAATCTTAGTTTTGTCAAAGTACACTGAATTTCCACTTGATTCTTATCGAGCCCCATTAACTTTTATTTGCACAGCAGAAATAAATATGCCAGGTATTCGTAAACTATTAAAAGTTAAAATAATCACCATGGTTACAGATTACTTCTTCGATACGAAACTAAGAACGCGGAATAGCACTTATTGAAGTATTTTATTAAAATTCTTATGTTCTACAAGTTTGGATGAATCGAATAGATCTTTTAATGAGACCTAGTTCTCAACTATTATTTATAATTCCATAATTTATGTTTTAAGTTATAAATTCCTAAAGGAAATTGTAAATTCTACATACTTTAAAATATATTTTAACTTTGCTGCTCAATTTGATGACATTTCTAAAATTTTAGATCACCTCCGATGTAGTGGTGAAAGTAAACCAATACTTCAAAACAAAATTCATTCTAAAAATTTATTCGATACAAACGTATTAAATTAGTAAATTATGTAATTTCTCTCTTTAGCATTCTTATCTATTTACTTTACTTAACGAAATTAGTATAATCCCGTGGTAAGTTTGTCTTTTGGATAGAAATAGGACTGGTGAGGGCCAACTTCGTTGTCTTGCTTTATTAGCATTATAACAGTCCACCCCTTACTTGTATGTGATGGTGTTTTTTATTTACAAATATAGTTGGGTTAATTTTAAAGTTTTTCTCTCTTTGCAGAATTTTATAGGTCTATCTTTTAGGGATAAAAAACAGATTTTGTGACTGATAAATCCACAAGGTAAATAAAAACTTGTAATAATAAAATAACATTTCTACAGCGTGTTTCATTAAGTCCGCCAAAACTCTGCGTGAGGAAATGTGCGTCAAAGAGGCATATTTTTGGGGGACATTTTTCATGTACTCCTCGCAAGGAGTTAAAATTCTGTTCAGATTTAGGAGTTCTGTGCAGAGTTAAAATCAAATTTATTTACTGAAAATATACAATACTGAAGTCAAATAAATCTGAAGAGAAAGAAACCCGACAAAATATACACATTAGTCATCAAGGAGTCATATGACTCGTACAGATGGCCATCTAAATATAAAAAAATAAAGATAAATTAACTAAAAAATAATTATGATACTTAAATTAATAATACACACAAATACAGGTAAACCAAAAACTATAAAATCTTAGAAGTAGGTATAAATTATTGTGATGGTGAGATGCTGTAGGACGGACTTGTTGAAACACCATGTATATTTTCACGCAGCAGTTGTTAATCTGATTTTCCCCAAAAATTATCCCCTTACTCTTATTAATCACGCACCTACTCTGAATAACTCACGTAACCTCCATCAAGTTACATCACCGCTTTCAAAACCCACAGGTCCCACGTCAGTGCCCTCCCTCAACACTGATGGGGCCCAAGCATTAACCCCAGCCAGGGGCAAGCCTGGCTGCTTTTAATTACCGGGACCTTTTTAATTAGTCAGCTATGCTGGTTGGGTCAAAGCCGGCGTCTTCTTGCTTCCTCTTGCTTTTAATGGTTCACCTGTGAGCAGGGGCCCCCAGACGCGGGCCCCTTTTTGACGAAAGGAACATGTTTTTTTTTAACGATGTGGGTGTGGGGTGTTTGTTGAAGGTTTTTTTTTACTGTGAGATGAGTCTAGGAAGTGGAATGGTTTGTTTAGTTACTGTGAGAGTAGAGGGTATGCAGGGTGTTTCAAAAGTCCCTTTCACAGCTTTTATTCGGAAACAACATTTCGTAGGGTCAGGGAAGTAAGGTCTACCCCCAGGTAAGTGACCCTGAAGAACCCATTGTGATGATTTAAAGCGCTGTAATAAGAAAGTTAAAAAAAAATTAATTAAAAAACTAAAGGAGAATATTGTTGCCAATGCTATGAAAAACGTACTGAAGAAAATTTTCATGAAAATATCGTGAACATTCGCGGAGATATTAATTAGCATGAGAAAATAGCATTTTTTCAGGCATCATCTCAAAAAAGAAAAAGTATGTAAAGGAAAAGTATCGTAAGAAATCTTCTCCAACATTGCATATTTATTTGATGTTGAGTGAGTCTGTTCAAAAATGTAATAAACATTTTTGAATTTCTCCTTCTATCGCTAATATTTATGGATGATATACAAACACAGCAATGAAAACAATAATTTTAACATATAAGTTGTTGTTTGTAATAGAATCATGGACAACTTTATGAACAAAGCTTGTTAGTTTTATCACCGTATAAATATACTGCTTTAAACAATTAAATTTGAAATTTTTGGAGATAAATCCACAATTCCAATAAACCTTACAGAAGGGAAAGATGGGTTCAAATATGGAAATATTCAAGCTTTGTATGTATTTTTAAATTTCTCTTATTTTTCTCATCTTTCATTAGAGCTTCAATAGAAATATGAGGATGCATATTTAAAAAGTGTGTCGCATTATTTCGAATTCAAATTCAAATTTATTTACATCAAAATAAAATATACAAAAACCAAAGAAAAAAAACAGGACATGATTTTGCCAAGGGGACATCAGAATCTCTCGTTCCGTTCAGGCGAAGTAGAAGTGAAAATATAGATCCAGGTCGTCGATTTTAATTAATAATACAAATAAATGTCTTTTAATAACGGAATATTTGTTAACACTAATAAGATTTATATGTAGAATCTTATATAATTTAGGAGCAAGATAAAATAAATGTTTGATTTGGAAAACCTCGGGATTTGATAAGTTGCTGTTGATCTAGTATTATAAACCCTTCCTCCAATCTTAAAAATACTTTTATTGCGATAAGGATAAAGTGTAATTCGGAAAAAATGCATTTTATCGAAAAGGCAATAACTTAAGGGATCTAAAATTATATAGAAAGTGTTGAAGATTTAAAATATTAAATATTTTGTTTTGGATTGAAATTATTGGTTGAAAATTGGATCTATATTCACCGCCCAAATGATGACACCGTAATTTAATTAAAGAATAGAACCAGGGAAAGTATGAAGTTTTGAAAAATGACAAACATATTTTATTTTTAAGGTGATAAAATTTAAACAATTCAACAAACAGCTATTTTTCCCCAACTCAAATCATGCGAGTTTTCCATTTCAAAGAACACTTTTAATAAAAATAATAAAAAAGAAATGTGTTTATTATAAACATGGGTTATTGGAAAATATTGAAACTTAATCTTATTTTCAATCAATTTATAAAGTTATTAACTTTTTTCGTATAAAATAAGAATTGTTTTATCTCTAAATGTTATAGTTTATGTTTCTTTCTGAACAATATTTTCAAATATGAGAAAGAGGTTTTAGATGCTTTAAGAATAAACAATATAGGGCTATGTGCGTATGGATGAGTTAAGAAATGTTGTGCAAAAATCAGTGAAGATATAGCACTTGAATCAATCCCCAAATCTTAATCCAAATCTTAATCCAAATCATAATCCTTATCTTAATTTAAAACACATCATTTTCAGGATTATAGAACTAAGAATAAATGACAAGGTAATTTCATAACAATTACGTGGACATAAGCGACATACATTTTCTGAAAATAAATAGCCCATCACGTACACATATCACAAAAAACGCTTCCGTGTGGGTTTTCTAAACTGATATGTTTCACATAAAAAAGATTTCCATAATTTTGGTGTAAAGCAGCAAACGAAATCCGGTAAAAACTTATCTAAGACTTAATATAGAAATATTATAAAAACAATACTAACAATTTCGCAGGGGATCTAGGGTGAGGTGGTATGCGCAGCCGAGATAGCATCCAAAGTAAGGCTTTGGGTTATAACGGAGGCCCTTATAACAGAAAAAGTCATCTGATCTTGAAAAACCCTCCAGGCTATACTCGGCACTTAAGAATTTCCAATCTCCCAAACAAAATGCAAACCGGTCTTTTTTTAAGGTATATCTCCGAGTAAAGTCACACTAAGTGAAAGAAGACCCGTTTACGTAAGGGTCTGCATGCATTTATAAATATGGAGAGCATTCGGCACCAAATAAAAATGGAGGTTCGTCTGGTCTTTCGTATCAATTAGATTAAGTTTTTTTATAATGTCTGCAGATAAAATGCTCTTTGGGCTTGAAGGTGAGCTATAAGCATTTAAGTGTGTGTAAAGGATTGCGAAATGCATCAGCAATACAAGTGCTAATTCCAGTTTTGATATCACTAAAAGAACTTGGTAAGGAGTTGAGGATAGTAGGTTCTTAGAAAAACAGCTATATATATATATTTCTTCTACTGTGATCTTTAAGTAATTAAGTATACCGAATGTGGTGATTAAAGACTATTTCGGCAAACGGGAAGTTTAGCATTGAGGTTTGTTATCTTTGAAAGGTTTTGGAGGGAAACCGCGAGGTTATACAACTTGGTGGGATTTTGCCTGGGGCACATTTACTTACACGTGTATGAACTCTGTTAAGTAGGTTATCTCTTAGGTACTTGGGATGCGTTTTATAGATACTAAGTGTAATCTTTAAAACCAATTAGAATAATTATAATAAAATCTAAAGTAAAATAAAATTAGTACTAGAAGAACTGCATATTTTTTTAAGAGACTGAATACATCCCTCTTGCAGAGTCAAAGATAGTAACCCGCCTTAAACAAAAACACACATATCAATAACATATTGCCTAACTCTAGTACAGAATATCTTTGGCACTTGTAGTCGACAAATCTCTAGAATATTTAGTTTGGAAGAATAAATTAGAAGCCCTTGCAGCAAACATTGAACAAACTCCAACAACTTTATTTTGGAGTTTCCTCGCTGTCGCTTCAAGCTGCTCTTTTACTGAAGAATGTGATTTTGGTAAAGCTATTGGAAAAACTTAAAATATCTCGTTAAAAACATTAAGAACTGAAATCAGAAAATAGCCTTGCTATTAAACTCTTTATATCGGGGGAATTATTTATGTCATTCTTGTAAAAAGGGCATTTACATTTTTTCTATCTTTTAAAAATGTGTTATTTAGCGCATTCTTTCTATCAAATTCAACTTCCTTTGGAGACAGGTTTAATGAAAAGCGACTTCCAGAAATAAAACTCACAATGCCGACACGCGTATGTGGACTTCACATATGATATGAATACTTAAAGCACCTAATCTGTCATTCAATCCATCAGATGTCTCCGTAATGGGTGCCTGAGCTCCCGACAAAAACGAAAGTACACCAAGCCTGGTAAAAAGGGCACTAATAGTTGGAGTCTTAACTACGGCTGAAGAATGGCCACTTGCCGCTGATTGGAAGAGTTTGTTTTATCGACTTCCTGTATCGGCTGAATGGGAATTTTATCGTCTGCCATCTCTCTCTCTCGGCCACCCCTTCGACACGAGAGGATATTCGCGTGACAGAGCATTCGGCAAGAAATGAAGCGTTGCTGTATTCCACATTCATCAGTTGGGTGTTAACAAGCGCTTAAAAAATAAAATCGGAATATGGGCGCCAGATATGTAGGAAGAGTGGGCTGGGACGGTGGTTATTATGTGGACGCGGAAATTGGAATGTTGCATGTGGTGGTCGTGGGTTGAAGGGTATTGAAGTTCGGTCGATTTGTTTGATTTGGATACAATTGTAGCAAATTTAGTTTTGTGTATCATAAAATGAGGCTTTTCAGAAGGTCAGAAACCCAAGGCTAGATTGGAAGCATCACGTATATGATCCACCCCCAAAGAGCATTGTGCCACAAATTCTCTTTTTTTTCTTCTAAATACATGCATATTTTAAGAATTACTTAAGAATATCTGTGATAATTTTCACTCCAAATAAAACATAGTAGATGTATTATTATCTCATGGATTATTATAAGACTAGGCAAAAATTAAAAACATCAATTAATTGATTAAAAATTACAGGAAAAAGGCTTTTATTATAAGAGGTCTAATTTTTTCTTAATTATTTATTCCTTAACAATAAAACAGTCTGTTTTATGAGAAGCAATAAAAAGGGAAAACACGAGTTTTGACAGAAGTTTAGAAGAATCTTTATAGCAGGGATACAGTTTTGATGAGAAATAATTATACTTTATTATATAGTTGGAAATGGAACTAAGTTTTATCTTTAAGTGATGAAAACTGTCTTGAAACACCCCATTTATATAAAAATTAAAAAATAAAGATGTCGATGAGTAATTAATAGAGTGTTTTCAGGTGACGTCACAACCGGTTATTTTCTTTTAACTGTGTACCTTCTGTAGGGCTTTTAACTGTTGCTAAGGCCGTTGTTTATCTGTTTCTAAGGCGGTTTTTAGGTATGGGATCACGTGATTGCAAATGCTCCAATAGAAGAATTCCACGGCTAGTCATTTTCTGTAACTGTTAACCTCTGTAGGGGAAAAAAACTGTAACATCTTCTGTTGCTAAGGCCGTTGTTAGGTCCGAGTCATGTGATTGAAAATGCTCTATAACAACACCGAGTAAATTCAGGATAGCGGGTTATATAACACAAAACAATGATATCAAACGGATAATAAAGTTTTTTCAACTTAAAAATTTCCCATTTTTTCATATTTTTGACATAATTTCAATACCCAAACATTTTCCACACAAATAAAGTCATCTTTATAATAACATATCGAACCAACATCCAAAATCAATAAGAAGAACAACATTCCTAAAATAAAAACAACATCAGAGGTGGCAACTCTATTGTCTCTCTGCATCTTCGCTGTACTCCATCAGACGCGGCATGCATCCACAACTCGAATTCAATAGTGCACAACTTCATCACATCGGAACCTTTTGATCTCGGCCAACCGGCGAGGATAAAATCTCCTTCTTTTTAGTTATCATCATCCTCACTACCATTATTATTATTATTATTATTTCGGGAAAAAGTAGCTGTAGTGTCAGAAACGCTAGCAGTAGTAGTGGCCGATCCACTCTTCTGGAAATCCGCCTTCCAGAATGCTTAATGGCTTTTTTCTCGGACGCGTTATCTGCACGGCTAGATCTGAACCTGAAAATGCGAGCTCAAGTGCAGTTTTGTTTGTCGTTTTGCGAGCGAGAGAGAAAAGGTGGGTTTAATTGTGGGAAATGGCTGTGCCGCGATAGGGATCTGACTCTTCTTCCCATCAGTGCGACTTCTTGAGAAGCTTTGGTCAGGTATGCGAGAGTTACTCTGTTTGGTTTTTATGGTTTGTATGTGTTTGGGGATATGAAAAGTCTACTCCGGGGGGAATCATCGTATTCGTTTCTGTCGGTATTTATGTCCCAGTTAAATTAGTTATAGTCATGGTCCGGAGAGGATCTCCAACTATAAAATATAACTGAAGAAATTTTTCTAGACATATATTTTTAGTACCGTTTTTGTGATAATCTTGAACATTTTTGATTTTTTAAGTAACGTCTCTATCTATGTATAAAAATCCGACATTTGTGTATTGAATTCGTCGCTCGATAAACGTGTTATTTTGGAGCACACCTGGGAAAAATTACACATTTCATAACTTCAAGTTTAAAAAAAAAAATATATGTTTTTTTTTTTACATTTATTAGAATATAATGAAGGTAAATTAAGATTTCTACAAAAATAGTCCGTTTAAATAATAATGAAAGAAACATTTTATTAGAGAGTTCCAAATAAGAAGGTATATCTTAACTGAAAAAAAAAATAAGGGCACCTCTATTACAAAAAGAAAGAAAGAGAGAGAAAGCAGAAACAAGTTTTGTTATTAGAGATTTTGATACTCCATTCAGACCTGAATTCAGTGTCCTGTAGTCCACTTAAAATAATTGGACTAGACAACATCTATGCAAAAACACCTCATACCGTCATAACGAATGTTCCTTGACCAAGGCCACCACCCAAGGCCGTCACAATCCTGGCGACAATTTCAGTAGTAATTACCCCACTGATACTGTTTTACTCATTAAAAAATATGTTTCCCAGAGCAACTTCCGTCTCTGATAATAAAAAAAACAGCATGTGGAGACATAGAATAGCAATCACATTAAGAAAGGAAGAAGTGTAACGTTACCAAACTAGAAAGAGAATATCGTGGCACTCAAATCCAGGTTCAATCGAACGCGTCAGGAAAACAACAACAACAAAGAGGAATAAATAGATGAAATCTCTGGGTGTTCATTATTTAGGAGCGGTCCTCCTCTGTGGGCGTGACAGCAGTCGAAGTCGACGAACCATGACGACATGTTATGCTCTACCCGACAGAGATGATGTTCTACTAGATACCTGGAGTTCAGTGGGTAATGAAAATGCAGGTACGGAAACTCGGGCTTGAATTGAGTTTGTGGAAAACTTTGCGGAACGTTTTATTTAGTGCTAAATAATTTAATAAAATGAACTGTTCTATATTTCTACTGTATTTGAGCTGGTTAGAATTAGAATGAAAGTGGTATAAGTCCACTGAACGTGGTTTTGAGGAATTGAAGGTTTTCCTGTGTTGTTACTATGGATACCACTTTCATCCTGAGCAGCTCATTTGTTGAAGAAGCGCTATCATTATTTTGGTGACCAATGGGACTGAAATTTCGTTTAAAGCCTAAAACACTGTAAAACTAATCAATTTGCAGAAAACTTTGTTGGCAGAAAGTTTTGTTTTTTACGTAATTAAAGGGGCGAGAGAAGAAGTAGGTATGTAACATAAATCTTGTTTCAAGATATTTGGCATTAAAGATTTTTGTTCGTATATTTTGGGGTCACATGCCTCCTTCATGGCGTTGATATCTATATGTTAACATGTTATTAATTAATAATGGTAATAGAGAGATGCTGTCTACAAAAATGTAGGAAAATGCGTTCTCTATTCATCCACTACAGTAACTCATTTTTCAATGTCACCAAACCTCCCACTTATTTACCGTTTAATACTGAAATATTAAATACCTACTGAATTAAATGAAATTTCTTTCAAAACTTGAAATTTCAAATATTACTGTATTTTTTATAAATACTTATTCTTACTTAATTTGGATACTTCTTAAAAAAACCTAGGGACTGAGAAGCTGCATAGTTTACTTTCCACTTCCATACACAAAATATTGAAAGCGTCATTAAAATGATTGGAATGCAGTATTATTAAAATTGTTTTGCTGAAAAAGAAGCCTCAGAGGATATTTTTGATACAGCTATTACTGGTATTTAATCAGCTGTCTAGACAGATACATTAATTAGAAAATAATAAAGATGCATTTTTATATTTGTAAAGAAAAAAGTTTGAAGGGAGAAACTTTCTTAACTTTCTAGACTAGTTCAATTTCTAAAAATAAGTTTTATATACGACACAAAGTGCGACAAAAACCGTTGGCTGCATTGTGTAAAAGTAATACTTTCATCCATTTTTGTAAACAATCTTTTAAAACATGCCATAAGAAGTATTAAAAAGTATATAGTTTTTACATTGTGCGTCCTCAAAAAACGTATCTTAAAGCTTTTTCACGTGAGATATAAGAACCAAATCAAACTTTCATACCTAATGATAACCAAAGAACCAGCAAAATAATTTGAGCAATTCGAAACAATCAGTTCGAATCGAAAAAAAAAATGGTAATTTAGGAAAGAATATAACGGTAGCTATTGGAAAAGCAATTTTTGGAATGACAACTTTGCATAAATTTTATGAGATTGTTTCCAGACTTCAAATGGGTCATAGAAATGCATTGGTTTTTGAAAAAAGGTTCGTTAAAACACGGAAACTCACAATAACTACAAAGTCTGAATGACAAGGTGCATGTTACCGCTGATGCCAATTTGTAAATAGGAAATTGGTTGGAAGGAACTGGCAGTCTATTTTTATTAGGAGCAAATTGATTTATATAGTAGGGGTTGTATTTTTATGTTATGGATTTTTGTATTCTTAAAGTGAAGGTAGTGATTTTGAACATGTATTTATTAGAATTCTCTGTATTCAGTTAGAATCTTTCTTAAGATAAATTAAGAAGTAAAAATATTTTTTGATAGTAAGTTCACAATGAGACCTTACTATTTTCTGTTTTACCATAATATAGTTGGAAATTGAAATCAAATGAAGCCATGAATAAACCTTAAAAAAATCATGTAAAACGTTTAAGTAGGAGAGTGGGGTAATAAGAAGGGTTTCATTATACAATAGGGTGCCACTTTTTTTTTGTTTGTTATACTGGATAGTGGATTATAATGGCCAACAATAGTGGCCAACAATAGTGGCACCCTGTTGTATAATAGCACCATAAGAAGCATTATCAGAAGCTGGAAAATGGTAAAGACAATAGGGGGTTGCATACCCATAGCCCCTTCCCTTGGATTCATCGAAGTTTAAGTGGGTGCCCACTATTAATATTTTAAATAGGTGATTAGTTGAATGTAAAACGCCATGGAGTAAACGAAAGGCTTAACTGTAAAAGTAGTTCGACGTATGTTTGTTTCATCCAAACCTACCCGTCTAGATCTCTAGCTAACATTCAAAACATTTTATTGATAAATTGTCTTCAGTGAATTTCGCACACAAAAGTGGTTTCTACATATTCAAGCTGAGGGTTCTTGCCCAAAAGCCATTCTCAAAACATCGGTAGGTATTAGCTTCATCCAGCTTTGGGAAACAACCTTCTTCGTCACTCCAAACAAGAAAACTCAGCAGCAGACACCAGCAAGACACTTTATCCACCGTAAGTCCCTCTCAAAGGTCGCTCACACGGCTGCTGTAAGTATAAGCTAGCTCCACAGTTGCGTCACACCGATGTCTGCTGATTTACGAGGAAGAAGAGGAATAATGCCGGGAATGCCGCGAAGAGCCAACAACCTCGCAGGGAGGCTCCAGCTGACCACATGGATCGGCAGTTGCACACCCGAGCGACAGCAGAGTCAACACGGATGGGAATGCGGCGGACGCGAGTCATTAGGCAAGACACGGGAGGATTGGCAGGGGCCACTGTGGGTGGAGGGAAGGATTGCTTTTTTTTTCTCTGGAAAAGCCGTTCGTTAACCAGAAGTCTGGATGAGATGAAGGTAGTGGAGAAGTGGGAGTTCGGAAACTTTGGGGAAACGCACTAAAGAAATATTTCGAGAAATCAAGACAAAGGAATTGTTAATACAGTTATTAAATATTGAATTAAATTTGTAAGAAGAAGCGGCGAGGGTGATTAGCCCCTGGCTGAAGCTGGGCTATTATTTTTTGTGTCGTAAATTTAATTTGAAAAGAATTAAGTTTCGTATCAAACCAATCATTTTATTATTTTCTGTTCATTGCAAAAGTTTTAAAATAATCATCTAATTCTTTTAGACTTAAGAGCAGAGCTTTGCATCGATGTCAGTTTGGAAGTCTCCGGTGGCTAGAAAAAACAGAGAGAAGAAGGTCTACATTAGGACACGTTTTAATTCTGTCTGTAGGTTTTAAATAACCTATATGTGTTAAAGTGGAATTATTTATAGAATTTTTGGTTTTGGATTGTAATGAGTAATTTTAACCATTTGACCAAGATTATCATCCAAAGATTTGGTATTCTTGCAGTATGTGATCTACTAGTTCAGTTAGTTGGATTTAGGGTAGATAGTGACACACAACGGTGTTTTTTGCATCCTAATGAGCTAACTAAAGTTCATAAGCTAATTAAAAACTATCTAATCCTAATAAACTAATCCTCATAAGATAATTAATTCTAACGAGCTAATTAAACTGCAAGAATAAGTACCAAAAATTTTTAAACCCAAAAAATTCTCCACTTGAATTTAACAAAATTCTATCGATTTTCAAGACCATAGACTTATTAGGACAATAGGAAGCTATCACTCAATATCCGTATCAAAAACAACAACATGACATCACCCGTATTATTGAATCACTCGCCTGATAAACAACTTCTGAAATCACCGATTGGGTTAATAGTATTCTAGTATATCACCAAACTTGCGAAACTCTTCCTACGAAATCCAATTGCGCTTCTTTCGTTTGACACCTCACCATCCTTTCCGAAACCGTAACCCAAGCCTGTGACGCACGCGTTTCAAAACAACAACGAATCGAGTATCTAACGCCACACAGCGATGTCAATATATATTACGAGGATATCGCAACGAATGGTAACAACTAACTGAGGTTCTGCATGGTCGTGACCAGGTAGTAAAATGATTTCCACAAACCAAGAGCGGTCAAGGTCGAAAAGAGACGCCAAATATGGAATGGGAAGTGAAAAGGAAATCCAAGGAAGTAGAAAGAATTGTGGGATGTTATGCAGTGTCCAAGTTGAGCAATATTATGGAGAACTTGAGGATATGCGACATCTCGAGATGTGAACAAACACAAGGAGGGTACGCATGTGAAGTGGTCTGAGGAAATATACAACACCTGGACATAATGTATTACACATTCCGTATTATAATGTAATGATTATTATGCATTCGGTTTTTCTGAATCGAGGAGTGTTTTAGTATCGAGCGAGTACTAACTGTAACTAGCCTTTGCCTTAGATTCGATTCAGCAGAAAAAGATTTCGAAATCTCTGCAAAGGAAAAAAGTTTGAGTGAGCTGTTGAGAAATTTATGGAGATTATTTCTAGGATGTTCGAGTCGTTCGTATTAAGTCTCGTACGCATAATATGTAAGTAACGCTTTCGGTATGGGGAATTATTTTAGGAAAATATATTGCTTACGTAGTATATCAATGCAAAAAAATTTCAGTCGTTTGATTAATTGAAGTATGTGTAAGAAAAGCAGAGAAATTTTGCAACAAGCGACAAAAGATTGTTAGCCCCGGACTACAAAAAAATACCAACTGGAACCAGTAAAATAAAAAAAAAGTTTTAACAAATACCCTAATTACTAACAGTTTAAAGTACGCAACATTTACCAATTTGTTAAAACAAAATAATTTTAAAGAATACCTATAATAAGAAGTGTGAATATATGAATGTGTATTTGGACGAGTTAAATCTTTTGATAATTGGTATATTGAATCAGTGACTTAAATTTATTATTTTCTACTGCATAACCATATCGAAGCATAAGATGCAGACATTGCTCTGATATCAAACAATATAATTTCTTCTATTTAACATTATCACGATATTTGGGATGGTATTTAATATACTTTTACTAGAAAAGTATTTAACTTTTTAGTATAATTATAATATTATATAAAGCAATGTAGTAGTATTATATAAAACACCGCACACGTCTTTTCTCTCTATATTAAAAAAAAGTAACCGTCACCGCTGTCGCCGCCGCTGTCGCCGCCGCTGCCGCCGCCGCTGCCGCCGCCGCCGCTGTTTCAGAAATTTTTATTTTTGAACTCTTTGACCTCTCACAACGCAAAAACTACTTGACAGAAATTTATGAAATTTGAAAAGTTTGTAGAGGAATGTTTGGAGAACAATTTCGAATAAAAAGCTAATTGATGTGATTATTAGTTCTGGGGTATTTTTAAGGTCAAAGTTGAAGTTTTTGTTTTTTCGCCGCGTAATCGCGTTCAGCGAAAACTATTAGCAGCAGAGCTTTGATTTTTTGCAACCTCATACTCTGATATCTGAAGATGTGCACTACGTCGCCCTTTTTTCGAATTTCGAATTAGGTTTGGAGTGATTAATTTTTAAAGTTTCGAAATTTTTGTTACTTTTTCGGTTTTTCCGATCTAAAAGAAAAACTAATCACAATAGGAGTATGATTTTTTAACCACTTATGCTCTTATTTTTTAGAAAAAGATTAGCGTTTAATTCTTTGAAAAATTCGAATCAGTTTTGGAATTATTAAGCATCAAAGTTTCATTTTTTTCATAGTTTTACTAGGTCTTCATCACGTTTAATGTTTATTGGAGATTTTTTAAGTTTATTTTTGACGGTTCACTAGATTGTCGCGAGCACGGATATTTAAAAGTTTTGTGGGTGCACGTTTTTTTCTCTTAGTTTGTTAGTGATTGTTAGTAGACTTCCTTGATAACTATGTTTTTAACTATTTTTTGCTTTTGAAATACTAGAGAAATAAATATAATTCGGATGAAGGGTGGAGATTTTTGTTTGGAAGTTGCGTGTTTTTCTTATTAATATTAGCTCATAGTTAGATTAGTCATTGTTTTAAGACTTAATTAGATTGAATGCGTTCATGTGGTTATTAAATGTTTAAGGGAGGATAGTTTATGTATTCTGGAAAAATTAATATTTTTCAATATTTGTTGAAGAGGTTGGGAAAATATTTCTAATAAATTAGTGATAAGAGAAATAAAATATTTTAGATTGGATAAGGGTTTTCATTAGAGTTGGTAAATTCTACAAGCGAGCTTTGCTCGCTGAGATCGCGAAGCGATCTTAAAAGAACTGCGAAGCAGTTCCGGGGGTTGGTGAGCGATAGCGAGCAGGGGGCAGGCCCCCTAGTACTTAAAAAAAAAGAATATTTCCACAGCAGCTAAGCAGGTTTCACAATACACGCCTTAAAACACACACTAGTGAAATCAACACCAACTATAAACTTCGATGTACGTGATTGTATATTCAATATCCCGAAATGTGTAGGTTACCAGCGTGAGCTCCATGTCTTAGGCGAAAATTAATCACACTGAACCGCGGAGGTCTTTCCTTGAACACCGTTCGTGATTGCCAGGAATGGAAATATCTGACTTGTTACACAAAATAATTAATGAGGGAGTCTACTTTGTATTTTTCTCTTTTTGATATGTTCTATTGAAAGAACGTAGAATAATCGAATTGTCCTTTGATTCATCCTCCTCGTCAAATTTGATTTACGTAGTTGTACTCATATAAAAAGGTTAGATGCAGCATAAAGGAAAGAAACAAGTTTCCTCATTTATACTATGTTGTTGCATTATTTAACACTACATCTGCTACCACAAAATGATATGAAACACATTTTTTTTCATTGCGAGGAAACGGTCACACTCAAAGAAATCTAAGAAAAACATACAAGTATTCCATTTTAAGCATTCTAATAAGCAAGAAGATCAAAGATTTAAAAGGTTTTAAATATGTACAAACTATATTACCTAAAGTGGGTTTTGTGAAATTAACTACAATCGTAGTGTTTAATGAAAAATGTGAATGGAGTTTTATTAATAAATTCATACTAATGTTGGTAATTCTAGATAGATCTTATATGTAATGTTTTAAGGTGATTTTTTACAACAATTTTGTTAAATGAAACTTAAAATTCCTACACAGATACGAGTTAAGTAGTGTAAATAATTTTAAACAACGAAATTTGAAAACTAAAAGTTATTCTTTTCCATCATAAGCGTAAAAAATACCTTTTTTGCGCTTTCCATTTAAAATCCATCAACAAAATGTAACGGATATTTTAAAAACATTAAAGTATACCGTAAGGTATATCCTAAGAGTTCTTGTTTATAGGATAAAGTAGAACAGTCTATTCCAAATGGCATCAGCTTAAATAAAACCATCAATTCTAGCCATTTATATCTCCATTTATTTCAAATCTCTTTGCCACCCACGATCCTAAAGGGTAAAGTAATTCTACTAGACACCTCAGCAACAAATAATAATAAGCACGTTCAAGTGTTTCGTCTCGGCTCTTTTCTTGTCCGTTTATTTGATACATCACGAGGTGGATATTAGACGAGAAAAAACTGCTTCGGACGCTACAATGAACATTAGATGGAATATTTCGGTCAATTTAACCAGAAATATCAAAACGTTATGGGTAGTATGTCGTGGACCAGTCGTGGACATGGGCCACTTTTACACAATTTATACAATTCCCTTAATCAAAACAATTTGTTAATGAATTGTTTGATGACTATTATAAATATTTTTGACTAACATATTATTGAGAGTTTAAATAATGTAGTGTCAATATTTTAATAACGTTAAAAACCTTACAAAAGTTTTAAAATTCATCAGAAAGAGTATTTGTGTATCCCCGCTTTTTCTGCGTTTAGTGTAAAGAAGATGTGGATAATAATGGCATTGGTACTATAACAAGATATACAATAAATTGGTGAGAAATTGTTTAGGCTGTTAGGGACTTGATAATTACTTTTAGCAACTTCCCATCAAACCTTTTTTAAGACTGCAAGTTCAGGCCCGTTCCTGGGTATGAAGGCGCCTCCGTGCCAATAAATTACGGCGCCCCTTACACCTCACCCCCATTAATAATTAATTCTAAGTTAATTAATTTTTACTTTTAATTAATTTTTAATTAATTAATCACTTATTTTAAATTATTTGTTAATTTTAACTAATTAATAATTACTTTAAACAAATTTGATATTATTTAACTTAATGTTAATGATACAGTAGAACTTTGATGCGACTCCTTATGGTGCCAATAAAATGCGGACGTTTTAACGAATAAAATTAACAATATTGTAATAAAAAGGTGCTTTTATTACTGGTTGTTGTAACGCAAGGGTTGCTATAACAGAGGGTAGTTGTAAAGGGGTTCTACTTATTAATAAATAAATAATATTGGCATTACTTATTTAATTAAAATTAGTTTTCAGTTAAAATAAATCAAGCTTTTTTCAATATATTGTGGGGAATTTTTACAGTTTTCAGTTTAAAGAATAATGATAAACTCATTTTTTGGTGGTGGGGGGGGGTTGGGGGTTTTCCCCCAAGAAAAATTTCTGAAATTTGACCCCTAAAAGTAGTGTTTTAACTCATTTTGAGACCTTTTAGCTAACAACCGCAGAGAATTGCTCCTTATAAATTTGCAGAATTTTCAATGAAAAACAGTATAAAAATTGATGTCAAAATTTCGGGAGGGGTTTGAACCCCTAGAACCCCCCTTGAATACTGCCCTGGGCCATAAACTCAAAAATATTCACTTAGGATTACTCAATTTTCGCCTAGTTCTCGATAGAGGCTGTATGGTTTGGCTATTTATCTAACCAGTAACTGATGGTTACCAGTAATTGACACTTTAAGAACAATATAAAAATTAATTAGCTATTGCTACTTAATAAAACTATCCTGAAAAACTTTTTGTTTTGAAAAATTAAATGAAGTTTCAATATTTATCTAGAGAACAATTTGTTTGAAAAAGTAATTATTTTCTATTTTTAAAATATTTTTAAGTTGGCATGGTAGCAGCACCAGTAACCGACACCCCGAGAAATTTTGGCACCAATAACTCAAAATTTGAAATACCTTTAATAAATTAAGTTTATAATTAGGTATAAATGAAAAACAGCTGCTGATACAAAGAAAGCAAAATATCAATCTAAAAAATCCAATACGGAGAACTTTTTAGAACATTCACGTATTATGCCGTCGACCGTGCCGCTGAATCCGAATCCGAACACGTTATCAAATCCTATTGACTACTATACGCTGAATTTAACGGCTGCTGAACGGTCGACGGTATATAAGTACCAAAATTTATTTCTCTGTGCTGCTTTATATGAAACTTTAATATCCATTGTATCGAAATATTTTAGATTAAATTTAGACAAAAAGATCCAGTTGCATAACAGGTATGAAACATAAAAATATGGAAAACAGTCTACTAAAAACTGATTAATTTAGTTTAATAATAGATTTATTCAAAAGTTTTTGTTTATTTACGTTCAGAATGATACTGGATGTTATATGTTATCCAGCTAGTCCAGTTAGCTTGTTTTGTTTTTATTTGAGATTCAGAAATATTTTTCTTAAACACGTCTATCATTTAATTATCTTTTTTATAGTTTAACTTTTATTTTTTAAAAAGTGAGAGGGAGAGAGAATTAAAATGGAGTGAATCACTAGCGACTAACCTGATTCCTTTCACTTTCTGCAGCCATGCCATTTTTAAACCAAAGAGCACGACACCAAAAACTCAACTATGTACTTCATCCTGGCGGTACTCTCTCTCTCTCTCTCAGCTGCGCGACATCCGTCAACACGTGGTCAACACCCTCCCAGTAAAAATTCTCCGTGCTCGGGCAAAAGCCCGGAGGTCCCCCAGTCGCCACCCTCACAAAAATGGCGGGAACTTTTTATGTTTTCTGCCCCCTCGTATATTGAGTGAAATAAACAAGGGCGCTTCTGAACTTGAGAGCACTAATTTTTTTTTATGTAATGATGAGAACACCTTTTCATCATCTTCTCCCATCTCCAGAGAACTAAGTCGCAATAATAGCTCTTCTCTCTCTCTCTCTCCCTCACTCTCCATCTCCAAGTATTTGTATGGATGGATCTAGAGCAGTGGTCCGCATAATAAATCACTTTATATTTATTTTTTGGTGTAACTGTTTTTTATTTTAAAAGCATATGTATAAATACAATTAAATCAAAATTAATAAATAAAAAAAAAATTCCTCAGGTATGTGCATCCAACAAATTTATTTGTGTGAGATATTCAAGAGCAGGTGCACCTAATAAATTTACGTAAGAGATATCCATTCGGTTTTTTACAATAGTCTTCTTCAAAACATTTTTCACAAGTCAAGGGCCTATTATATAGAAATTTTTAAGGGACATCTATTAAAATATGATTTGAGGCAAACGCTTGATAGCTATTTAATAACTGGTGAATCAAATCTTCATCCAAGGAGGGCGCCTATTAATAGATTCATACAATTCAGTTTTTCTAAGACGCCTTACAGCTTTTAAGTCCGGAGTGTTTAAATTTTCACTCACTCAGAATGGGCGCGCTGGGCGCCCTGAATAGATTCATTTGATGGGGGCGCCCATACAATATGGTATAGCTTTTAAAGTTGGGAATGTTAAAATTTTCACTCGCAGGTCTGGCGGTCTTTGATAAATCCATTTAATTAAGACAACTCATACAATTTGGTTTAGCTAAGTAAGACGCCTTACATATTTCAAAGTCGGTGTGTTCAATTTTTCTCTCAGGGTGGGCGCTTTGAATATATATTTATTTGATGGGGCGCCCCATACAATTTGAAAGCTAAAAGGAGTCTTCCTTATAGCTTTCAAAGTCGGGCATGTTAAAATTTTTGTTAAGAGTTGGCACCCTTTAATAGATTCACTAGATGAGGGCGCCCCATACAAAAATTTCAAAATGCACTTCTCTTAAAAGGCGCCTATATTAGTTCTCTTAAGGGGACGGGTGTGTATAACCCAGTAAGGGCGCTCTTTACTCGTTTGTAGGCGCCTTTTGAAGCTTTTTTTGTAAAGGAAAGGAGATATAGCTTACTGCTTAGGTTTGTTTCTTTTGAGTCAGGACGTAACAGAATATTTTCCCCTTAAAGTTTGGGGTCAAAAAAATTTTCTAAGGCGCCTCTTCATCGGTCGGCGCCTCCGTGCAGGCACGGCCAGCACGCCCGGCCGGAACGGCCCTGACTGCAAGTAAATTCTAAAATGTTTCAATACATGTTTCCCATAGTTTCTGAACGCTCTTTCTATTAATTTTCCCTTCAAAAACGCGAAAGAACTACATTAGCTGAAGCTTAAAAATTCCCCTACCTTCGAGAAAAGAAAGAGAAATAAAAAAATGTCGGCACACGAGCCATCATTAACACCTTTCTTGGCGAGACGATAGACTTTCCAGATTGCATTATTGCGTGGGAAACAGCATTAAGAATGCAACAGGTCATGGATATACATTTCCATACTTTTTCACCAGCGATTTTATCGCGTGAAATGGCAACGGTAATATTTCTCCACATTATTCCCCACTGCGTGAATGGCAACCGTTATTCCTCCTGCATAGCCTTCTTTCTCGGAGTAAGACCGAAATGATGTGTCTCAATAACTCAATGCACAGAGCTAACAGGTATGCCAGGATAACAGATTAGGGAAAAAGGAACTGGTGTCGGTCGAGGTTTAGTCACGTTTTTCCCTTTTCTTTCGATTCGTCCATTTTACTCATATTCGTAACTAATACTTAGGAAGTTAACATTTGACATCAGGAGAGTTAATAATGTATAAGCGCTCATAGTTATATACAATTTTTATCGTTGAAATTCTCATTATGTATTCAGTTTGCAAAAAAAAAGATCTTCTGTCAATTAGGAACAAATTAATCCTAATCACTTTAAACATTTAGATGTGGGTGGAAACGTGCCAATATCTATAATTTAACTACTAAACATGGGAATTGACATCATGCAAAACTAAAGTTAAGTTGTATTTAATCATACTTGATGAAGAAACAATTCATGCAATTTTGAATTAGAGGATGAGCAACTTGAAAACTTCCTGTGCATTATTCTGCCGTCCTTAGCAAGAAGGGCGCATCTCCGAAAATCAAGATTTTCAGTACAAGCACTTTTCGCCTAAGGATTTCAAGACATTTCAGAGATACGCCCTTTTTCACTAGCGTTTTTGTGTACCTTTTCGTACCCATAGGTACATGAATGAGGTATCATAAGGTGCAGAAGACTCCACTCCAAAGATTCTAGATATGCAAAAACCTGAAAATCGCCAAAATCCGAGATACGCCCTTCTTGCTAAGGACGGCAGTATTAACTCTCGTCATTTTTCATTTTAAAGGGGCATGGTCTGATGAAATTTCTTTCGATAATAATCTAATTCTTGTTTTCCTACGTTAACTTATGGATTTTGTTACCTCTAAATCAGGACTTAAAAGTTCATTAAATAATTTATTTTGAAAAAAAAAAACGTGAATCTGAAGGCTATTTCTCATCCACAAAAATAATTCATAGTTTAGGAGGTCGCCGTGATTTTGAACACTTCTTCCAGTATAATTTTAATCATAATTAAGTTTATTTATAATGACAAACTGAATTCATATCTGACACTCTTTGTCTGAATAATTTTAATCCTTTAATTTTATAATTTTATTTATAATCAGAAGATAACTACTACAGGAAGAACTAAGTAAGAGAGTAGGAACAAAGAACTGATTTAAACTCGAAAATGAAACGCTTTGTTGTTAAAAAAATTCGCCTATTTTAGTGAGTATCGGTATCTATTAATGATAAAGCAAAGCAAACACCGAAAAAATCCAGTCAATTACAACCATCTAAGTATTAGGAGCTGGTTGGCCAGGTTTGGCCCGCAAAAGTACCCTGTCTAATAACAATTAATAATAATACTGTAATAACAATTCTAAGTTTATTTTAGAAATAAGGATTTTATAAAAAGTTAAGCTAGAAAACAGTCACCTACTTCTGAAGGTACTTCATAAAGACAAGTACAGAAACTTCTCTTAACGATGAAAAACAAACAGAACTATCTTAACTCGAGTGTTCAACTCAGAAAAAAAAGATTCAACTCAAACTTCACTCAAAACCATATACAGTCACGAATACCTAACACTTCCAGACACCTCCAAGCGAGCAAGCGAATTCCGCGAGCTAATGACTTACTTTATTTGCAAAAAAAAAAAAAAGGAAATTCGAATTTAATTCTCGTCTGTTACGCTCGACCTCACCCGGGGCAGCCCGAAAAGAGGATCTCGGCGGGAGGGGTACCCGGAGTAAATATTTAATGTCATGGCGTCTTTAGCAAGGTCCACAGGGTTCCACCGATGGGAGCTGCTGTTTGTTTGGATGGATGTAGTATTTGCATTGGGTTCGATGCATGTAAAGGTTGCGGCATTGTGAGGAGTTTTTTGGTGGGTGCTGCCCCGTTGGAGAAATCAACGGTGTGGATTCGATTAGCATTCTGATGCAGTTAACCAGTCGCTTTTGTGACGGTGGAGGACATTTGCACAACAATGGGACAACCGACGTCCTCCTATAGGAGAGCAGTAAGGCCAATAAGGCGGGTTTGAATAAGTCTCCCGATCTTTTGGTTACGTTGGTTTCCTTTCAGATGTATGTCTGATCATCAGTATTGCCTGTTTTGCACAGGATGGAATTAGTGCCCTTTTGTGGATAATATAGGAGTTATCATTCCTATATCAGGGATAAAGAGGGAAAAGACATCATATTTGAATTTTTCTGAGTTTGACTTTCTATTTTCGAAATTGGAACGCTAACTACGCCATCAAATTCAAGGGAGCTAATACCATTCATTCTGCTGGGTTGCTCATAGCTTTTCCTGGATACCTAGACACCTTTTGAAGTTGTTTAAGAGTTTTTATATTGTTAATGTTATTGCGGCACGTATTTGGTTAACAGTACTAATAGAAGAAGTTAGAGTTCTCAACTACTAAACATTTTATTCACATAAGTTTTACGCCAGCATCTTTCATCTGAATTTTCGTAGGCTTTCAACATTTCTTTATTATTTTATATCTCTCCCTTACACGCTTTGCCTCTAACCTCTAGAAGGTTTAGGAGAAAAAAAATAAGAGAAGTCAGATTAACTCTTTTACAGGAACTACTAAACATTTTATTACAAAAGTAATTATGGTTCTGAAGAGGAATAGGTGAATGAAAATTCACTTCATTACATTTATAGTGACATTTAATTGGCATGTTTTCAGTGTTTTTTGTCTAAGAGGTGATAATTAAAAAATATCCTTATTCAAATACATCAATGCAGGAAAAATCAGCTTTTCATGGGTAGTTATAAAAAATAGAGTCTGAAAAAATCTATCTCTATTTATTCCCTCCTTATAAACCAAGTAAAAGCACTCAAAACAAACTAAAAAGTTTTCTTGGATTTTGCAGCAAAATAGGAAATAAACAAGGATGATTTTGAAGCTCTCACGTCTGGCTTCAACACATAAGCAATTCTGTCACAAGAATCGGCTTACGAGATTATGTCTTCGTTTGCGGAAGTTTGACGTCAATCGGCTTTTTGAACTCTTCACTCTGATCTTACAGTGTTTTTCAAGCCAGATGACACTCTTTCAAGCACAAAACGGGGATTTTAAGGGATTTCCATCAAACATTCACTTGCTTAAGAAAATAGTGGTTTTCTCTGTATTATAAATGTTGCAATAAGCAAAAGTCCTCGGATTGACTTCTTATCTGGAAGGCCTGCATAACTTTAGCAATGATGAGGCCACACTATGCTTTACTCGAGCCAAAACATTCACCCTGATCTGAAAACTTATAAATATTTGTTTCTGATGAGAACAATTAAAAACTATTGGATAATAAAACAATAATGGCTTACACGGCCGTAGTCTATAACAAAAGATGCGTCTTTTTTTTCGGGGCTGTTTGGCCATGGTTTTGTCGATTATAAAACACTGCCTCTGCTGGCTGATGTCATCTTCAGATGGACTAAAGTTCTCACTAAAGGTGGATAGGCGATTGAACTTAAAACAATGAGGTAAAAAAGGATGATGTTGCCTAAAAGTTGAGATGAAGATGACAGTAAAAACATGGTACGCAATCCAGTCACTGGATGGGCAACTGAAAAGGATTCATATAGTATCATATCTTCATCGGTGTTAAAACAGAGAAAAGTCTTAGTAAAAAGTAAATATAGGAGAGATAAAGGACCATAGAGGAAAAAGGCGAATCTCGAAATTCGGCTGTTTGTAGGTGTAAAGAAGGACCCCCTGTTTACAACACAACTCTTTCGAATACATTTCTCACAAAGTGATCCAACCACATCAAAGAATAGTGCGTTGAGAAAGAAAACAAATCCTTTCCCAACACATTCCCCGCTTGAATATGAGGAATAGAAGAGAACAACAAGAAAAAGCATAAAAAGGAAGAGTAAAAAAACAAATAATAAAAGTCTCCCGAAAAGAAAGCAAGGCAGCAGCGAGAAAAACGCAATGATCCGACCGTAATGATAAGATGAAAGAAGCGGCGAGGATCGACCGCACAACTCAACTCGAGGTGGCAAAATCATTCCGGCCTACTTTCGGACAACAATAGATTTTGAGATGCGAGCGGAAACTCGGCTTTTGTGATAAGCACCTTTCTTTTTCACTTGGGCCATAAAGGGGAGAGTTGGACATCGGATGCCAAAGAGAAAGAGAAAAGGTCCTTTCTTTGTCTTGGGAAGCGAGTTGCAAAAGGTAGCACACGATTCTCGAAGCTTTCGCAAGGTATCAAAGTGATGGGAACGTATTGAATAGGTATCGTGAAGAGTTGGGGATGAATCGGAGTATAGTAAGTTTCGCCACGCGAGCGTTGTGCGTGGAGGTAATCGGTGTGCTACCTTCTGCCAACCCTCTAATTACTGGGAGTAATCCTCTGGAAAGGAGTAATCGTATTGTCTTGCAATACAAATACATTCACAATCGCTTGATGGTCAAACTGTGCATAGGAACTTCTTGAATTCAAAGCAAACTGATGTTCTCCAAGCAAGCCTTTATATAAATAAAAGAAAGATTTGGGAAACTCAACAAAAAGGGTTTAAAAAACGTGCTTTGCAAGTTTTCTGCAAATAGCAGTCATTCTCTGCGTATTTTGAAGAGAAAGTACTTTTATCTGGTGCTAAAGTAAAGTAATAGAGAGCAAAGTTACATCAATGCATTCCAAACAAATTTTTAAGCAAACGAGTTGAAACTTCCTTTATCCCTATAGTCATACCCACAGGAGAAAAACTTTGACAGAAAAACCAAAACTCTGAAAAGAAATACAAAGTCATATTTTGCACAAAACATTTGTTCATCGCTTATGAATTAACGTCACCCCTGAAGTTGAGTGGAAAAATACGTTCCCATAACAATCGTAACAATATTTATTGCAAAACATCAAAAAATTTTCTCCTGGTGGTATGACCAAATCGTCTATGAGTTAGATACGTATAGGAAGGGTTCAAATAAAAAAAAAGTACGAATTCCACATCTAACTCGAATCAAAAACCGATCCATCCCGACCACTTTTTAATGAGCAGTCAACCAAAAGCTAAGAATCAATCAAGGAAAGTCTATGATTTACTTTCCCCAAAAGGCGTTGCAACAATCGATGAGATTACAGAAATCCGAACAAAAACCCATCATAACTTCCCAAATCAAACCTTTTCCCCGCAGCATCGAGCACCTTCTCTCCTTTTGAAACCGGTGTCCCCAACTTTGAGCGAGTTTTCATGGCTCGATGAAAGCGACGTGATCGTAACAACTCTGCGAGAATGCCTCATAGACACCGACAGGAGTATCCTATCGGTTCCATTGTCTATCTGCCATAGGTTGAGCTCCCGCCAAGTTGTCTGGTTGTGGTGGTTGCTATAGAAACAAGACCGGTTTATTTTAAATAGGGATAAACCGTATAATAATTGGGCGGGGATAAAAGCCGACGGAGCATTATTGGCAGAAGTTTTTGGCGATCACAAGCACGTCTTCTCCCGGAATTGATGCAGTTGCACGCTGTTAAATAATGAGCAAGAAGGACTAGGTAGTGATTCAATGCAACAATTTCCCCCTTTGAAAATTTGGAGAGTCCCGTTTCCTAGGCAACAAAAATGTAAACGAGATCCCAACTTGTGATAGTATATAGGTGTTCCTGTAGGAAATTGTCACCTTAATTTTTTCGATCGCGTCGCGTTGACTGAGGCATACAAACCCGCCCTTATTCGAAAAATGTAGCCTAGGAAAGACCACAGAAGCGGAAGAAGATACCGACGGAGTATACATCACACGAAAGCCAGAGCTGTCACAGGAACAAATGCCACAGAGCCACCACACGAAAAATAAAGAACAAGATGCAACGACCATCGAATTCTGAAAGGCCGGTGTTCTTTCATGGTCTTCTTTTCTTTCCACCACCCTTGTTTATTTACGCTTTCTATCTCTTGTCAGGTGTTAAACTCTGGCAGTTCTTTGCCGTTCTGTGGGTAATTTGGGAAGGGTGAGAGATCTCAGTCGGTTTGTTTTTTTGGCATTTCCATTCTTTTCTGGAAGATCTATGCTCTCTGGATCCATTGTGATCATATGAAAGACCTCGTTTACGTAGTTGAGTGATTTGGGGACAAGGGGAGAATGGTGTGAGATATTTGTAGCTCGTTTATAGAGAAAGTTTTCCGTTGTTTTCACTTTTTGAGAAATGGAAAATTTCGAAAATTTCAAAATCCATATTTACAATGCTAAGTACGCTTGAAATTTGCCCTTAAAATTTAATGTATGACGCGTTTCTAGATAGAAACCAATGCACTAAAAAGTAACGAATAATTCTTAAAGTTTATACAATTCCATGTGAAAAATACCTTCTAAAATATACGTAACTTTCGTGGAAGTTAACAACAATTTATTTTTAAGAGAATTTAGCTAATTTAAGAGTAATAAACTTTTGAATTTCTTCTATTTTAATATTTAAATGAAAAACAGATAGTTAATTTATGCGGCAATGTTTCTGGGAAGAAAAGCATATTTATTGAGTAACACATTTTTACTGCAAATTATATCGAAACAAAATTAATTGCTTTTGAATTGCAATGAATAATGAAACAAACGTAATAAGATGTTTTTCTGCATATAAAACTTTTCATTTTTATAACATTGATTTAATTTATCGCCCCCTATAGAAAATATCTATCACTTTATCACTTATTAGATATCCGCCTGAGGGTGACCCCTGAGGTATTCCTTGGGTTGTTTCCAAGTTTTATTTATTTTAATTTAATGATATATTTATTTCAAAGACGTAATAAGATGTTTTTCTGCTTATAAAACTGTGCATTTATGCAACATTGATTTTTACATTGACTTTTAATATTCATTATATAAATTCGAGTTAATTTCTTTATAATTAAGTGGATTTTTTTCAGATAATTTAAAAGTATTTTTGTTCTTTACTTGATTTCAAATAAACTTAATTTTCATATATTTAATCGTTAAATTTGTTACTTAGAATAAAATAATATATCACCCGTTTAACCAAAAATTTTCATATAATAGAAAAATAAATTTTGGATAAATTACTAAGAAATAAAGCACTATTTTTATATTAAAATGTTTAAATTTCGATTCCATATTTAAATATATTCAATGTAGAATTTATATAGGTATTAGTATTTATAATGCAGGTTTTAATATTAAGCATCCATAAATATACTGATTAAAAGTGAAAAACAACTAACACAATAAGAAACAGTTTAGATTTTAGCTTGTTAAGAGTAGTAAAAATTTAATTCTCTTAATGCCTAAAATATAACTCTAAATACGTACAATAATTTAATAGGAAATATTAACGTGAAATAAAAGTATGGGATTACCTAAAATCTTAAGCATAGTCATGGATCTAACCAAAATATAAAACATTTCCTGAATAGTCCAATGAATGAATAAGATTTCTTCTCTCTTAACTGTTTAGACAGTCACAAATTATGTCGCAAGTTATTATCATTGCTTCGAATTTATTGCTTCTATTAAAACAGCGGAAGAAATTCTTCTTTTAAGTTTATAACATCAATCAAAGAACATGTTTTTAAGTGGGGTATCACAAAATTCGAATTGCCCCCTTCCATATTCCACACTGCGTTCACACATACAGTACCCCTTCTTCCCCCTAAACGTGAGACGTAATAAAAAGCATAAAATTTACCACAAAAGTTATTCTTTTCTATCAGTTCGTTTTCGTCATAAGATAAACACTTGGCACAGAGGAATACAAAATGTACGGCAACAGCAAACGTTTATAAATTAAACATAAAATAAGCCGAACACACTAGATGCATGTCAATAATGATTCATCACAATGGACGCAAATGATAAGTTTAATAAGACTGAATTGCAATTCAGGAACTGGAAGCGAGCACCCACTTGCTCAAGGAACAGTAGACGAAGACAGATGGGGTTAAGGTTGCAGTTACACAGACGAAGACAACCACACACCGAGAGAGAAAAAATATCAGAATAAAAGATACCGACAGTCTCCGTTTCTAACACCCATTAATGTTTCTCCAATACAGGAAAGGTAAAGGAAACGCCTTTTACAGAAATTTAGAGCGTGTTTGCTATGAGATTTATAGATTGAAAAGGGCTTCGTAAGTCAGAAAGAGAGAACGCTAAAAAAAATCAAAATTTTCTCCTTTTATTGTTAATTTTTATCTTTTCATATAATTTACAAACGTACTTATTGATCACATTTATTGAAAAAAATTACAGGTAAATTTAATCCGTAAGGAGTTTTTTTTTTTTTGCAAAATTTCTTTAAAATATTCATTGCTATGAAAGTGAATAGTTAAAAAGTATTCCTTTCGAGAAAAGTAGTGTAAAAAATGAACATTATTCTTCGAAGACTTAAAAGCATTTCATATATTTTAATCACATACCTTATTATTCACCTTTTAATACATTTAAAAACTTTGGCGTGGTCTATTTAAAAACCATTTTAAAGACATTTGTTAGGTTCGCTATCTTGTTAAAACTAGGGTGTCTGATTTTAACAGTGAAAGGAGGTAGAAATTTAAAATTGATTTTTTCTCCATTTCTCGGGAAATTTTAGGAATCAACATTGTTTTCCGGGAATACAAAAAGTAAGGTATTTTAACTATTTTCCAGAACCCAGATTCCTCGGAAAGAAACCCTAAATGTGACTTCTGTTCATTAAGTTTTACAAACAAAATCTATAAAAAAGTCAAAACTTAAAAATACTTCTTTAAAATATAACAACATATATTCTTTATCTAATTATAATAGGCTTTATAAGCTTGAAAACCTCCATTTTTGTTGAAAATGGCTTTTAAAGATTGAAAGGTCGGGGGGAGGGAAGCTCTTATTGTTATTTCAGAAGTATGTAATTTTAAGTTTAAGTTTTATATCAAATGAGATGTTTTAAGGGGCTTCATTTCGAAGAAGTTTTCAAAGAAGCAGTATGGAATTTAATTTCTTTCGACCACCACAGTAAATATTATGTTTTTTTTTTTAGCGAAACGACACTTTAGTCACGCTTTTTACTCTTAGATTATTGGTGTTATAGGGCACAGTTGAAATATGTAAATAAAAATAATTAATCTAAATACGTTTCAAATAACACATTTAAACCGGTTTATCATATTGACAATCTCAAAAATATTTCTTAAGAAATTAAAGTTAAATTAATTATTAAGATTTTTGTTTCTAGTCTTTGTATTTTCACTTTAAACTCATTCGTTTTATCTGGTTACAAAAAAAGAAAACAATATTGAAAAATTAAAACAACAATTATTAAATTATTTCTCTCTTTTGGAGAATAACTATAATCTTAATGTTGCAAAATGACAGTATTTGTACCAAATTATGTTTAAAAAAATAATAAAAAATCGAAAAATAAGTAAATTTGACTTAATTTTTAAAAATACATATTAAAATCGTCCAAAAAAACATTTTCAACACTTGACATGGTAAAACAATCCTTTCTTTCACCAGCTTAAATAGGTTAATTACCAAATTACACCTGCCAAAAGCAAATTTCCAATTTGACCTCTAGATAAGGAAAGTGAAAAAAAAAATTGGTCAAATATTTTCAGATCCTACTTTTCCTGAAAACCCAAATAATAATTTTGATGCCATAAATTAACAAGAACTTTTTACAAATTTATACCTCCCCGAACGAGACGCTTTTTTGCCGTTTGTGTTTATTGGATTAATTTATTCTGTGTCTCCTCCTCCATCTTTTTTTTTTCATTCATTCTGTAATGCGATTCTGATCATCACGGACGGCGGCTCTCAGCGAGCGTGAAGTTCCGTTCCACTGCTCTTTCTCCCAGCATTTGAATATTCCAGCCTTTGAAATGTAATCTGTTCTCGGAACCGTTTCAGAGAACTTTTTTTACTTGCCAGCTCTCTAGATTCGTTTTAAATGAACTAATGCTCCGCTTGGCGATAATCGTTTGATTTTTGTAGGTGTAACCGATTACTTTGACTTGCTCTCCGGAATGAAGAAAGAAGCGTAATGGAGGCGGTGTTCGCTTTTGAAGTGTTGTTATAGTAGTAGAAGATAATTATTTTTGTGTGTGAAATGAAGTGAAAATTAGCGAGTTCTGCTTCTTAGAAATCCGTTTCCCCGAAATTTTAGATTCTGATTAATTTGAACGTGATAGTTAAAATAAGAAAAGAACGAAATTAGCAGTAAGGGAGAATCAATAATGTCATGGAGAACTGCTTAAAATTCCTTAGTCAAGTTCTATAAATGATTTTTTATAAGTAATTACATGTCCTTCACCGAAAAGAATATTTTCTCTGCTAAAAAGATGTAAAGAAGTTATTATAGTTACTATAGAGCTACGATTCCCAATACAGTCAATTACTCATTAAAATTAGTAGTTAAATAAAAATATTTTGATAGATTTTCATTTTGAGATTCTTATGTGACATAGAAATATGGGAGAACAAATAAAAAATAAATTAATATTAAACATGGTAGTAAGAAATTTCAACCACTATACTATAAGATGAGCTTTATAAAAGAAACAGCATAGTTAACGTTAGATTTATGATGGGTGCATGTGTATGTCTATGTGACTTTACTAATGTGATTAATCTAAGTCTATGTGATTAATACTAAAAATGGTAGTAAGAAATTTCAACCACTATACTATAAGATGAGCTTTATAAAAGAAACAGCATAGTTAACGTTAGATTTATGATGGGTGCATGTGTATGTCTAAAGTCTAGCTAAAATACTTTTGACAGGGAAAACTAGCGAGCCATTAATAGTATAAGATCAAGGTGTTATGTGGTATTCTTATAACTAATAACTAAGATTGAAAGCGTAGGAAATATTTTGACAGCATGGGGTTAAAAATGGTCCTTCCTCACGCAGTGCAAATAAGCTAACAAAGTAACTCTCAATAACATACTTCAACAGTGTTTCAAAAATGTAGCCAAAACTTAGCACCTTGATCAAAAATAACTCGGGGTGAACATCTTTTGAAGCTCATACAGTTGACGTGGCTTGACGAGTGAACAGTTATTTTTATGTACACCAGAATTTTTAAGTAAAAGTTCAACCTGTTCTGTACCTAAAAGTAAAAGAAATCATGGGAGGATTTTGTAATTATGATACGGCAGATACGAATGGCCCTTGTTCAATTCAAATTTTCCATATTGCCAATTATAAGAGTATTTATATATACATTATGAGACATAGTGTGCCTCCAGAGTAGCATAAATTCTAATCAAACTAATAGATTCACTGTTCATAGATTCAGTATATTTTATACACTGAATATTTTGTTTTAAATTTCTTTAGTTCTATTTCATTTTCGGATAACAAATAGTACTTCAAATCAATGCATTTTGTATCTAAAAAGTTGAAGCATTGACAAAATTATCTAACAATACGGTTATCAATGAAGTTGTGATAAAAAATTTCCTGTTTTGCGAAAAATGATTGAAAAATAATAGTACAATGTGTGGAGTTTAAGGGCAATTTAAAGACTATTAAACTTTAAAACTATTAAACTATTAAAAGGACAATTTAAAGTATAAAAGCAATGTACTTTGCACTTTTGCACATACAATTACAATTAGTTAATGTCATTATTAACTTATAAATTTAATTATAAGGTAATAATATAAATTTAATACACTTTTATTAAGAATGGTGATCAATATTAATTTTGTATAATTGAATCACATCCTCATTAATTAAAGATAATCATGCTCACATTCAACTAAACGAAATTCCGAAAAAACAATAATAAAACAATTAATATTATAAAACTGATTAATAGAATAGACTATTAGTGTGAAAATTAGTACAATCTAATGGAAAATTAAAAGTTATATTTTTACAGAATTAAATGATTGAGTTTATAAAAAAAAAAACCGAATATTCTAACATTAAAGCTATTATGTCAACTTTTAATCTTGTTTACAAGGATATCCACTGTGATGCGGAAACTGGAGACATTGTAATGATTTCAATTGTGAACAGAACAGTCTCTCTGACAATGATGCATTGCCTAATTCTACTTTTTTATACAATTTGATACACACATTTCCGCAAAGGCGAACAACTCTAACTTATATTTCTTGATGTAGAAACAGGATGTTTATTACTATCTTGGATACCAGATTAATTTTTTTATGAAAAGGCAACATTTTAAATATGTATTGATAATACCAGATTTGAGTATCACTACTATTCAAATAGTATGAAGTGAAACTGTCACATAAAAAGCTTGTACCTCATAAATGTGTTAAAAATATAGTTCACAAATGTTTCAGTCATTCACGTGTTTTTCTTGAAAGAAGATAATTTTTCAATATAACATTAAAGCTGATAGATGTGGAACTAAATCAAAACATTTCAACAGGTATTCAGATATAAGGAAAAATAAATCTAAATCTGAGTAATCTGAGTAAGTCTATACTATGAACTTAAAAGTTATTTTTCCATTTGATTCCATTAAAACCAGTATCTAGTTATAAAGTTTTTAAAATGATACAAGGTTTATCTGATAGGTAAAACAGTTTTTCATAAAAAAACTGAACATAAATTTCTTAAACTAACAGAAACTCTACTGAAATAAACTAACTACAAGCCCTAATCTTTTTAAATTCAACTCACAAAATCCAAGCAAGCTCTTCAAATAAAACCGACAATCGTTTCATTATCTCTCACTCTCAATTTATTACGGAGATAAGTTTATCTTTCATTCCCCGTTCAATGGGCAATAAATACTGAAAGACAATTGATTTAACTATCTGGATGCAACACTATCTGAGGATCGTCCTTTTCTACGAATTTCACAAGCCAAATAAACAAATAAAAGACTGCCAATTTCTTCGGAAGTCTTTCATTGATACCAAATGGTACAAATAATGTTGATTTATGTCCAATTTGATACATAAGTTTGAATACGTGATACATGGAGCTTAAAAATCCCGGTTTATCACGAGTTGTACTACTTATAAAGATAATGCATATTTTAATTGGTATTTATTCACATTTTATTTTAATAGCAGATGCACTGGGAAGCATTTAATTTCCCTTCAGTATAGATATATACAAGGAAAAAAAATATACATGATAGCGCATAGATCCGAAAAGAAATCTGAATGTAAGAGTAAATATTTAATTTAAATATCTTTAAATTTAAAAAGTATTGGATATCAGTGTTAAGGTGTCAAATTTCTTACGCTGATGTATTAAATCAATCATCCATTTTGTTATTTGACATATTTTAGAAGGTCAAAGCTAAAATTTTATTCATCAATGATATTTGTTCTTATATACATAAAATGAAGTTTGATGAGGAAATAATTTAATAAAAGCTCTATCGTGCTAATAAAAAGAGAAGCTAAATTTTAAATGTTTTAAATTTGTTTCCTAATTTAAGAAAACTAATACAAATTAAAACGAAACAGTACGCATAAAACAAAAAGTAAGAAGATTCTCTACTTATAATACTACTTTATTTCAATGAATTTAAAAAAAAAATAATTAATAACTTATAGTATAAATTAAAAATTCTTATGAGGTTGAAAGAAGTAATGAATTGATACTTAAAATTAGTGTAACACTAATAAGAAATAATTTATCGAAAGAATTATTTACAGCTTCTACAATTGTTTTAATCAACTTAAAACAAAATTAAATCAATAGAGGGTTTTCAGGTGACGTCACAACCGGTTATTTTCTTTTAACTGTGTATCTTCTGTAGGGCTTTTAACTGTTGCTAAGGCCGTTGTTTATCTGTTGCTAAGGCGGTTTTTAGGTATGGGATCACGTGATTGCAAATGCTCCAATAGAAAAATTCCACGGCTAGTCATTTTCTGTAACTGTTAACCTCTGTAGGGCAAAAAACTGTAACATTTCTGTTGCTAAGGCCGTTGTTAGGTCCGAGTCATGTGATTGAAAATGCTCTATAGAGATTTTAATGGAAAACACTAACCTTTCTTTTAAAACAAGAAAAGTTTTAGGAAGTTTTAGTTAGTTAGTTCAATGAACACTAAATCTATAATGAATACTTTAATGATTTGTATGCAAAACAAAGCCAAACATTTTTATTTTTAATGTAACCATAAGCTTTCAAGCTGGTGATCAATATAAGTAAAGCTTATGGAAATTATGCATAGAGATAATCATCATGACCGTCTATTATTAATAAAATATCCACAACCATCTATCAGTTTTCTTTACGCTGTATCAGATACAGTAGATATCGATGAAACAGACTATCTATTATGTAGGGCACATTTTCAGAGATGAAATTCTCCTGTTAAATAAAGAGAGGGGAAAGTGTGCCAAATGGTTTTTATCGATCAAAGGTTTAGTTATTAAATTATTACTACTCGACATTGTTTAACTAACTAATGAGTCTTAGATTGAGCTGTGTATGTTAATATTTATTTTCATTGGCAATCTTTTGTAAAAACTAGAAATCCACTTAAAAATCATTTTTTAAACCACTGGTTTATTTTACACTTATAGTGAGATTTAAAAGACATCAGTGCGTATATTTTAAGAGGAATACATTAAAATTAGGTTGAAAATTTTGCGAATGTTCAACTTTTTACCGAAAGAATAATAAATCATAGCAAAAGAATAAGGGAGGCTTTTAATTTTGTTAAGCCACCTTAATGTATAATGTAATATAAGTAAAGATAACCAACACAGAAAATACTAAAATAAAAACACTAAACTCACTCAATTAATTGTTAGTAGAAGTCCTAAAAGCAAATTTTCTCACTCTCTTGTAAAGTTTGTTAGCTTTTCAATTCAAATTTTAAATTCGCAAACTAATAAAAATCCAGTTTTCAGAACTTTTATGTAAACAAAAACGTAACCCATACAAGTTAAACCAGGAAATTATATTTTACTACCCATCATTTCCAATAAAAAAAATCCCACGAAAGTAACAAGTAGAAAATAACGTTTAATAGGTTCTGCTTCTAAACCGAAATCAATTTATAACGAGATAAATCAAAATAATATGTAATTGTTTCGAAAAAACACACTAAAAAATACAAACATTTACCGCTAAGTGGGGTTTAAAATATCGTTTACTGTCTGATAAATGATTGTTAGGGAAAAAATAAGAATCCATAAAATCACTAGAATCTAACCGAAACGTGACTGATTTTTCTCTTCGTGAAGAAATCCCTGCAACAAGTAACCAAAACCTTTCACAACAGTAATGGACGTCTCCGCCACAGGCAATCAAATGCACTGCTGAGAAATACATAAAAACATCGTAAAACGTTGCCTGAAAACACGTTTAAAAATTAACCGAACGGTGGAGATGGTGTTGAAGTGAGCAGAAAACACTTTTCAGTTTTCATCTTTATAATTTTTAGTTTACATATTTATATTAAAGCTTCATTATCTGCATTCTTTATTTTCTTCTTGTTACCCCATGTGATGGATGTAATGCTTTAAAAACTAGAAACAAGATTTCAGTGCATAGGCATAACACGTTTAAGTTTGAATTATTAAATTGAAATTTTAAACAGGGGATTTTGAGCACTCGCCATAACCGATAATACTGATAACTATCTTAACCTGTTCTATAAGATTACAAATTGTCTAAATCTAAATATAATAACAACCCTTTATATTCTACCTGGAATGTTACTTGTATCTTCTTCGTATTTTAAAGTAATTATTATAATAAATGGAAATCAATCGAAACTCAAAGGAATTTATTCATGCAACGTCATAATAGTAGGTATAATCAATCGTGAATATTATGAAAACTTTCGTGTGGTTAAATAAAATGTAAAAATGTAAACAATCGATAGAATTTGCATTAAACATATTTACTCGTATGGAACAATAATAGTAGTTACTGTTTTTGTATAGTTGTGTAGAAAATACCTGGGGTGTTTTACGAAACAATAGTTAGTAATAATATTATTATAGAGAGTTCGAATTTTAACAATAACCAGTTTTTATAGAAAGTAAAGAAGAATCAAATGATCGATACAAAAACCTGTATCAAATAGAGTTTTCAAAACCCGCTTATAATGAAGAACGATTTAGCAAGGAAAAGTAAGTGGTCCCATCGAGCTCTTTATCAGCGTGTTCTACTGTAAATTGTTAATTATGTAAGCTGTGATTTCCATTCTTTGAATTTTTTTATAATTTATGTTCACTAAAAATGTTTTTCCATAATCATTAACAAAGCAACCAGGAAAAATAATGAAACACCATGGGAGAAGAATCCTCTCATAAGTGGTTCTGGATTCTCCACAGGTGTGGTGGAAATCAAACACAATTCTGAATTATTGTATTGTAAACTTACAAAGTTTAAACTTAATAAAATTTGTGAACACCGGTTAAATTGAAAATTAGTGATAATTTTGCTCGGATTATACCACAAAAGTGAGTAGTATAATAACTAAGACTGGTTGAGTTATAAAACATATTAAACATACTAACATTATAAACATACTAACAACCAAACTAAAATTGAAATACATAAATATTTCGAATTTGTTGAAATAAAATTAAAGTGTTTGCAATATTCATTTTAATGGACGTCTAAGACGCCACACAACATCTAGTTTAGTTGTACAGAATTTTTCTCTTCATCAGTTTTTAATCTACAAGCAAAAATAGTTATTTATCTCTTTTTATCATAGTCACCTAGTAACAGAGTTTCTTCACGCTTTAACGGCGTCTCAACTACCATTACCTAAATCGGTATCGTTCCATCCAAGGTCGATTCTCCCTTCCCTCTAGCACTAAAAAAGGAAAACTGTAAACCCATTTTTCTTACTAATCCCTTAACAATACCTCTTTTGACCGACGAGCAAATAACTCAAAACCCCGACCAATTCATCAACCCACCAAAACAATTACCGACTTCCAGGACAATCAAAGCAGCACATAGCCGAAATTTTATTCACTACCTCTCAACACTCTACTCGCAAAGGAAAGCAGAAAAATGAAAGAAGCTAATCCGTAAATTGGGCAACAAGTCCATACAGTTACACTACGCAACCGCCTCATCTCCTTTGGCTATGGGAGGCCAGAGCGGTTTATACCTCCCAGTGAAAGGCATAGCCTTATTTTAATGGCAGTAATTAAAGCTTTTGCACTAGAGCGAAAGGTATCTTTATATCCCCATTAGGAAGACCTATGTGCTAGGTATCGGTTGTTTTTCTTCCAAATGTCGTCAGTTTATATCGACCTTAAATATAATGCTATGAGCTGGCTGTATGAGAGAGATCTTATGGGTACTGGATAAAATAATTTGGGACGATCAAGGGTTTGATACCAGCAGTTGTGTCTCAATCATTTGATGAAGTACATTGTATTTCGTTTTGGGATTTGAAAGGTTGTCTTAGAGGAAAAAAAAAATTACCTTATTATTTAACTAAAACAATCTTGGTGCAGTACAAGAACGTTTTACTCACTTATAAAAATAAAGACTCATCACTCCCTATTAGAATAATATAGTATATGCTTACGGACGTTACACAAAAAGTAAATTAATTGAAAAATATTTACATATTGAGCTATAGTGGGTCTTGATAAAAAAAATGCAGTAAAAAGCAGCCAGCCTCCTTAACAAAGAAAAAACTTTACAACTTTTACTTTTTTTACTTTAGGCAAAAAAATATTTCTGCAAATGTATAAATACAATTAGAATGTACAAAATAGTTCACATCAAGAAACATGATTTTAAAATTTGTTTCATATAGTATAATATACATGAAATACGAAATTTATCATGCATGCTTTTTGAATTTAAATCCCTTATAAAATACTTACATTTTCATGCAAAAGATTGGTTGTATTTCTCAATTTTTGGGGATTTATTTAATACAGGTTTATATTTACCAACATAAGGATCGTCAATCTGCATCGTAGTATATTGGCGTGTCGAAGAACTCAAGTACCTGGGTATCAAACCAGCTGTTATGACAATGAACGTTAAAAATAAATCTCTATCGAATTTTTCCCCAGATACCGTATTCAATCAAATATTCGTAAGCTATCAATAGATTATGAACAGACTTTTGTGATTTTCTTACACATGGGGAAATCAATACACATAAATCTTTTTTTTTTTTTGCTTTATCAAATTTTAATAAATGTGAACAGATAGACGTTTTTAAAAAATGCTAAGCAAAGCTTGTCTATTCATATCAGTGTTTCATCCATTTACTAATATAGAGACATTTACGGCACTGTTTATATCTGATAACACTTGCATTTTAAAATAAGAAGCGATGTCCGCTTTGGAGAGCACTGATTTTCACTCTAAATCCAATTTTTAATTCGACCAAAAAAAAAAAAAAAAAGATTTAAAACCATAATGAAATACAACTTGAATGACTCATTTAACAAAACAAAGTCGCACAGTATATCAATCAAATAATGGTTCCATAAAGATTACCAGAACAAACAATAAAAAAAACCCTTCATATAAATCCCATAAGATCTCATGAAATCACACAACACAACAACTACGAAGGCATAAAAAAGCAGAAATTGCCGCTTCGGGTACCTTAACATGCTAAGAGCGGAAACGCCTCGAATTCTTTATGCGTGCGAAGCATGAAATTTTTCAGGTTTCCAGGCGCGCCCTTAGCACACACACACGCTTTTGGAGACTTCTCTGCATTACATTTTCGTCGTGCAGGGAAGTGTACTTCTTATGTAGAGGTTGTTAAGTATGTTTCGTAATGAACAATCAAGTAATTAATGTGTTAACGTGATTCTACGTCTTTTGGAGAGACTGTGCCACTCTAGTATATTGCGTTTTTAATGATATGGTGTTTCCAAATGCATAAGTGTCATTCATATGGTGCTGGAACGAACTTTCACAAGTGATGGTAATAATAAATATTAATTTTCATCGGTGATTAAAAACTTTCATTACAGAAATGAAAGATTTAAACTAAAAATTCTAAAGTTTGAGTGGGTAGGAAAAAATTATTTTTGTAATAAAGAGAGAGAAGGGTTATTATATTAGATATGAAAGTCACCTTAAGACAGTTTTTCTCATATAGCTTTTGCAACTGTAGAGTATTTGTTATCATAGTGTATGGACATTACTGTCACACACTTTAAAGCTTTTCTAACATTTTGAGAGCTCGGATAGTCAAAGTATAACTATTCAGAGTCACGCAACTACGAAAATATTTGGAATAGTTTGCGTTTTACGTCAAGAAGGCATATTTTATTTGTTAAATTAAACAACGCAACGTACAATACTTGTTTACGTTGCAAGGGCCGTTAAAATATTACGTAACCATATTTTTGGTGCTTTTAACCTCCCTTTGCTAGCAAAAATAATTAAAAGACTGAAATGAATGACGAAATAAAGGTGTTAAAAACAATTAATCCTACCCTGCAGTCAATAAATATATGCAGAAAATTTATTAAAATTACGAAAAAAATTACAGATTTAATTAATGAACCATATTATAATTTTTGATTTCTGATATGGATTTATAGATATGTGAATGTTAAATTCAGGAAAATCAAGCTGGGCTCTAAAATGTTTACAAATTCATAACGGAAAAGTTCTCCTTCTCAATGAAGTTTAAAGGAATACTTCACAACTAAAGCGCCACAGAGAACATCTCTGTCATCAACCCTTTCTCTCCAGACCTGACTAAAAAGACACTCTCCAATGAATCACTCAAGTCACTCACAACCACCTGTAGAAGATGGGAAGACATCAGAGAAACGGGCCTAATCGGCAGCAAAAATTGTTTGCCTAGGTGTTCAAACGATCGATCGTCTGTTCTTTTTTTTGTCGTCCGGAGGGAGGTCGCTCCCGGATTAATAGTCGTCTGCAGGCGGAAATGAGATGGCCGGAATGACACTGGGATGGAGTGGACTCGGTGCGGGTGCTCTCTGGAATACGCAATGGAATGGAGGGAGGGATTGGTCAAGGAAGGAGTTAGTTTGTGAGAGTTAGGGGAGATTCCCAAATTAACTCATTCGATTTTCTGGGGTATTATACTCATCTCTTCTCCCCGTGTCTCAAATTGTCATTTTTTAGTGATTCTTTCCCCTAATAACGATGACAAATTTTGAAATTTAACGTTAAACCCAAATTTGACTTTTTAAATTTTATTACCATTATGTTGTTTTACTTGTGAATTGGTTACTATTTTATTCTAGTAAATAAAAATAAGAAGAAAAATGACCCTTTAGAACTATTATAGCAGTTAAGAAAGCAAAGTTAGATTGGAATGCCTCAGAATGTCAACCATTTCCTATCCCTTGTCATGTACTAGCCAGAATAATTCACATTTCCCCCTTTGTCATGCATGTAGAACCCTCTCACCTCCTAAACGTGTGTTATAATTTATAAACACTATCTCAAGTTGTCTAACCCCCCTCTAGTGACTCGTGATGTGGCACCTTTTAAAATTTTAACATTAAATACAGTTTTCATATTTAAAAATTTAGCATCACTATTTTCATTTCTCTTGTTGATGTGTGTTGCAAACTATATGTAGGAGGAAATTTATCTTTTAGCATTGTTTCAGTGAATGAAGGGTGATGTCAGTAAATTTGAATTCACTTGTCGCATTGCGCCACACAATGTGTCAAAACGAATTATTTCTTTGCAGATGCCAGTTGGTGATTTATTATTCGGAAATAAACTGGGGGGCATTATGTAAAATAAAACTAAATATTATGTTTCCTTAAATGCGAACATAGGACTTCTCAACTACGAATAAAAATCTTACTCCCCAAGGGGCATTAGTCAATATATAAATCACACAAGGTGCTATTAAACAAAAAGTGTCATTCAATTTCATCATGGACACAAGTCACAAAAAAAACCCCTTCAACAATTAGCATTCCCATCTGACTGCAAAACAACTACCAATACCCCTCCTCACCTGTCTTTCCTAATTGCACGTATCCAACGTACCACTTCTATCCCAAGCTCCTTATTACCGTCCTTGCTCACAGATCTAATGAACACGAATCGACACGATTTAACGGATATCTAATCCTCCAATGGTAAACCATCCCAGTTCGATAAATAACCGGTAACAGAAAGAAAGAATTCGATTAAGAGAGATTTCTAGCCCGAGGCCTTTTGTTGACGCGGAAAGATGCAATGAAATAACTGATATAGCCGGTCCATCTTTCCCATAGAGTTTATATTTAGCTAGAGAGAGCGTTGAACAACTGTTCCCATGGTTACGACAATGGCGTTCATCTCTTTCAGGAGGAGTTGAAGAGGTCTGAGTCCACCAAACTAACCTTTCCTTTAACGGAACTTAGGTTGTTCTCATGAGGAAGGCATTTTTGGAGCAGCTAATTATTGAAATTTTGACTTAGTACACAATATTGACTCAAAAAATGATTGGAAAAGAAATCCAAATCCATGCCCAAATTCCTTCGTTGTTGTTAGCGATTTTCCCATTTGTCTAAAGTCATTCATAAAACTAGCTACCGCAGAGATCTGACCTCCAAGCTTAGTTAACTTTATTTTCTACACAAGCAGACGATTTTCTTCCGTATAAATACTTAACTTTAGAAAAAGGAAATTATTCAAATCTTCGTATAAAGAAGGCTCCTATTTCTTAATGAGACGCATTTTCATTGAAATGTTTTCCTATAAAAATCAATTATATTATTTTTTGAATATTTTTACACTTTTTGTTCTTATTTAAGAAATTATCCGTCCCATTTCCCTATTTGTTTTTCGAAAAGAGATTGATTTTTACTCCAAAATTTTTTCGTCCATGGGAATTTTCATGTTACGATACATTTTGTCACTCGCTATTATTGTTGGTACACAGGTTTGCAATATTCAAGCGTTGTCTATCTTATAATACCTCTATGTTCTTTCCCCAGTTAGGGTTGCTATGTGAGCGCTTAATCACACTGGACCTTTAATCGCATATCCTGCTAGGTTTCTCTATTGTTTTAAGGACCGCTAATAGTGTCTAATGAAGAAGAATTACGGGGCAGTGCAGTGTAGAGGAGAGGACGGCATTCTAGAATGCTGTTTGATGAATAGCTTGTTTAGGGCCTATGTGTTATGTAGCCGATTAAGGAATACGGAAGAACATGCTGTTTTCTATAGAAAGGTAGTTGTTAGTTATTCTGATCATGACTTACTACAGGCAAGGTATGTGTATAATAGAAACCACATGGTGAACTTGGGTTGATAATTGTGCGGTTTTTATTGTCATCACCTTATGTACTTCAAATGAGAAATAGTGTTCTCAGCGTATCTATAAAAAACAGTTAATAAAGAATTGAAGTTGAGGTATAAAAAATCAGATAGTATTTTCAGTTTTAATTTTTTTATAATGAATTTTACAAATAACACTTAGTGGTCGTTGTTAAAATTTAACACTCCAATTTTGGTTTGCATCGTTATACAACAATTAATCCTTAGATTTCAAAGATATTAACTACTAAATACCAGAAAATACAGGCAAATAACTGGACCTAATACGCCATTTGAATAAAATGCTGTATTATGCAACTCAATTCGATGAGTCTAAGGGAGAGATTTAGATTTATGATTATAAACCAGATTTATTAAATATTCTATAAGTAATTCTAGGAATTCAAAGATTAATCAACGAAGAGACTAACTTTAAAACCACATAATGCAAAAATTCAAATTCATCCAAAATTGAAGGATTTAATCATTACGATTCAATATTTATTTTCCATTTTACATAAACTTTGATTCACATACACTAAGCCTAAACTATTGATTCAGCAGAATCTTAATTTTCAAGAGCATTCTATGTTATAATATGGATTTAACGTGTTTTGTTGGGTTTTTTTTAGTAAGAAAAAAAATCTAAATTAAATCATTAAATTAGGCTAAATTTAAATCACTCACATCCACTTCAGAGCTTTACTTAGAATTCTATTCTATATGCTAATAATGCATAACCAATATATTTATGCTAAATTCCAATTTCGCTTTTTCATCTACTTTAACCTATTTGTTCATTTCATTGAAAAGAGAGACCAGAAATAAAAGAGAGAGAGAGAGAACGCGATGAAGCAGATAACGGGAGATAGAGTACGAAAGAACATATTCAGATGTAGTGAATGTGGAAGAGAGGTTAAATAAAGGAGAAAGAAAAGAGGGTATCAGTAAGGAAAAGTTGAATAGAGAATGTAAGCTTAAGCCAGGAATTATGTATAAGATAAAGAAACCCAAATATTTTTAAAACACCTTTCCGGATGAAACTGATTTTTGCAACATTTCACCTGATACCAAAGGTAGTTTTTGGAAAAAATGAGTTGGGAAAAGTTTCTCCATGAGGATATTTCAATACTTTTGTATCATTCTCTGCGTACCAAAGCTAATTTTTAGAAAAATGAGTTTTAAAAGTTTCTCCATGAGGATATTTCAATAATTTCGTATCATTCTCGGCGTATTTTTTAAAGGGGCGAACTCAGCATTTACTCCTGTAGATTCGAATGGCAAAAATAATTTCTTGTGGCCCAATATTACACAACCCTTTACTCCAAACGGCTGAGTTTCTCGGTCCAAGTCAGGCGAAAATCCCATCAAAGCCCCGTCATAGCAAATTCATCACAGCCTTGCACCAGAAACCCATCCATCCACGCGACCGACAGCAAACGCAAAGGCCATATTTCACACACACAGGACAGAGCAGAGCCCGTCCAAAATGGAGCCCGCCATAACTCATCAGCAGAGAACCATCGGAAGTAATGGCCCTCCTGAATTATCTATCACGGACCGCCGACGCTTTTAAATTATCACCGCCGTCGCACGACACAGGAAGTGTCCGAGCTTCCGATTCGCCAGTTCCCAATCGGAAGTTGTTGGGATTATCTGTGGGATGCGGCCATTTTGCATGGGATGCGCCGGCTTCCGCTGGTCAGAAGCTGTGATGTCTTGTCGCGAAGATAACCCCTTTTTTTCTTCTCTTTATTGGAGTGCCACTTTGCTGCCAACGGCCACTTCAAGTGCTAAGTAGGGTAGAGGGTTTTAAAATCCCATTATCTTGCTTGTAGCTTATCTTTGCCGGCAAATTGGGTTGGTTTGCTGCTGTGGTGTCCTCGTGATAGTTTTTTTTTTGCTACTACATAATAACGCGTTTTCCCGCGGATGGATTGTTCAGGAAAGATCTCTGATGAGAAATATTATGCGTGTTTTTTGAGAAAATGGAAGTGGTCAGCTAAAACAGACTAATGTAATAAATAATGAGCAGATTGGTAGAAAATGTAAGTCTAATATGAAAAAAAATCAACGCGAGCTTTTTTTTATCGCCTAATGCAGTATCAAATAAAAAAATTTTGAATAAAATATATGCCTTTGATTTTAGAAGAGAAATTATTTTATGTTTGATTAAGAAAATATATTATTGCGTTACTTTTACTTCAATATTGGGATAAACGAGAAATTAGATTTTTGTTCTAAAAACTAGAATATTTTTCCAAAATAAGTTACTTAAATTATAAAATCCCGATTAAAACAGCTGTTGTAACTGAAACCAGTTTCAAAGTTAACGATATATTTTGTCAATTTAATGTTTATAGAAAAATTAGTTATGGAGAAATTTTAATTTAACCTAACATTTGTATATATTTACATCCTTCCAAAATCAACAGCATATATTTGAAATGAACAAAACTTTGTTTCGAAAGAAATTCCCGACTTAATGTACTCAGATCAACAAAAGAGGAAATTTACCTAACTATTTCAAACTAATCTTATTAGTGGGATTGCAAAAGACTCTAAATGAAAGGGATGGAAATCGTTATTTAACAAACAAATCATTACTTGGCAAAGCTTTGCAAGATCTAGGAAGAAAATTTTCCCAACAATAAGCTTTCTGAGAAAAATAAACATAGTAATTTTTATACATTCAGTGTAGTATAATACATCCAAATTGCTTCTCAAAAATAAATTTTAAATAGACAACAACACAATAAGAAGAATTATATTTTTTTCAATTAGATAAAAGATTGGAAAGCATCAATAAACAGCAAACGAGTTCTAAGTAAGCAGTCCTTCATTTGTAAAGCTTTAGCTAGAAATAACATCCTCAGCATCAAAGTATGACATTTATTTTGACTTAAGCTCGATGTATTTGTTTTAGGGTCTAATAAATCCATAAATCAATAGTTTTTACTGCTCAAAAAAAGTCAGTTATATAAAAGAGAAAGTGTCATTCATTTCAAATGCAGGATTTCTGTTATTCATAAAAATCTGTGTCGGATTGCTGTGAAAAATATAAATTTAAATCAATGCTCTTTGTGTGGTTAATACATTGAATTTTCAATAAAAGCTGAATGAAAAGTCTTTTTTGAAACATGAAAAGGTTAATTTTGTTATAAAATCTGAAGCCTCAATCTTCAAATAATTTAACGTCGAGGCATATTTTTTTCCTTCCACAAAAATGAAATTAATCAAACCAAATTATCATCTTCGCATTTTTTTAAGTTTGAAATTCTTAAGGAGATATAAAATTTTAAAAAAGTCTTATAGGTAAATAAATTATATACTTTTTTCAGTAGATCTCATTAAAAATAGTATTATATGAGGAATTATCATTTGGCATTGATAAAGTAAAAGTTAATGATAATTTAATTTATGAATCATATTAGAACGAAAGACGAAGAAAAATAAAGACATACAGATTCAGTTACAACCTTTAAATCACAATGAACGCATAAGCAGTGGAAGAGAAGCTCCCACTTAACTTAAAATGCACCAACATCTCTGTCTGTAACTAAATACTTCATTCTGGCGTGATGAAGACGAATAGTTTTATCTCCCAAGTGCCAATAAAACCAAACAGGACGCCTGCGAAACCGAACACTCCCTCATCATATCGTATCCGCAAATAAATGAATGGCAGAGTCGATAGGCGAGAGAAAGCCAAATAATGTTCCCCGACAGGATCAGAGGTATTTCATTCATTCACCCATAATGGTCTTTCCCTCCCCATCACAAGAGATACCACCAAAAGCGCTGCTTAGAGCGAAAGGGATCCAAGTCCACACAAATCGAACATAGTGTTGAGTAATAGAAGGTTTTCTGTAACTGCGTCTTTCTTAAGGGGAACGCATTTAGGGGGTGCACTTTCAGGCAAATATTGAATTTAATTAAGACTACCACGCGAAATAAAGAGTCTGAAAAAGAAGCCCAAATCCCCGCTTATCTGATAGTTGGTAGTTTTGGACTCATGCCACTTTCACTCAGAGCAGCTCAAATACGTCATTCTCCCTCCATTCATCAAGGAAGAAGCCAGAGATTAATTGGCACGGGATTCCGCAGGGCCGTCGTAGGAAGAGGGCTCGGTGTCCATAGCAATCGCCCACAAACAAAAAGATAATGGTCGGGGGCCGAGCACCAATCTGTGAGAGAGACGGCAATGGGGACTGGGAGGTTTTGGTAGGTTTGGAGACGGTCCCTCCGGGTGGAAGAATGCGCCGCTGCTGTTACACGGAAGTTGGTGTGAGCTTTTTTGGCAAGGATCGTGACGGGCAGTGGATCGAAACTGGGGGTGGCTTTGTGATTGGGAGCTAGTGTAATTGGTTTGTTGTGTGTATGTGCGGGACTGATTGGTGGGAAATTTCCCAAACTTCGATGGTTTGCCTGCGGAAGATTTCTGACCGGTATCGGTATTGGGATATCTCTTGTCGTAGAACCGCTAAGAACACCAGAATATAAAAGTATCTGTTTCCATAGCTACTATATAGAATCATTACGGTGCGAATTGGGTAATTCAAAGTTGAAATCTAATTATTGAAAAGTTCGGTTGGAAAAGCAAGAGAAGAGATATCTTCCAAGTTGTATTCACGATTTAAATTTCAAGTTATCCAAATTACACTATACTAATTGCATTATGTATTTTAATTCTAACGTGATATAAAAAGCAGAGAAAATCCTCTATAGCATTTTTATTTTTGGCAAGTGGTTCCCCTGCCACGATTCAATGTTGCTTTTATTTTTGTGTCATAATGAGTTCATTAGTTTTATGATGTGTGCAAAAATGAAAGGTTAAAAAAGTCGTCGTAAAATACATTATGCTGAGTGTACAATGTACACTCAGCATAATGTATTACAACGACGTCAAACTCGACAAGCGTGACGCTAAGAAAAAGGATTAGCTTCCGTAAGGAGTCATTCACAAATTATATAGGCTCAATTCCGTTATCCCTGTTCCATTAAATATCACCATGCTGTTTTGCACGCAAAAAAATAAGAAATATTACTAAAAATTGTAAACCAACTGAAATACACAATTAAATCAATGACTAAAATCAAATCATAAAAAAACTGGCGATATTTGAATATTTGGCGTCTAAAGCAGCTTGGCGATATTTAACGGTACAGTGTTAAAAAATAACGGAATTGAATAAACGTTTAGAGGGAAGGTAAGGGACAATATTTGACAAGGTTTGGGGAAGTTCATACTTTGCCTAAAGAGTTTTAGTAATCTCTCTATTTGCGTTTATTTTATGTATCAGTTGCATCAGTATCAGGGGTAGCCCTTACTTCCATGACTCTAAAAGACGTTGTTTCCCAATAAAAGGCCGTGAAAGGGACTTTTGAAACAACCTGTGCCGGCAACTTTCGGCATGCAGGAAACATAAATCCTCCTAAAATAGGAAGATGTAATTTGTGAATCTCCCCTTACATCCACATCAACACAGCCATCACCCCCGAATTCCACGTTTATCAGTAAGAATTAAAATTTAAACCCGAACTAGCCCAAAAAAAAAAGAAAAGATATATTTTCGAGTCGGTGAAATCGCCTAATCGAGACTACTTAAGTGAAGCGGGCACGTCGACAGAGAGTCGCGCAAGAGATGAGGAGATAAAGATGAAATAGAGGTGGAAAAAAGGCTTAAGCGACCGTAAATTAGAATAAGGAAGCACGCTCTGTGAATGGAAAGCAATCTAAAGTGCACTTAACCCTAAAACCAAGAGTGTGAATTACGACTGGACAAGCGGCAGTTATCATGCATGCATCTGATGGAGAAGAAAGGAATCAATAGCGCCATGAAAACAAATTCGGAATAAATGGAAGGTGTTTTATTTATGAGGCAGAAATGGAAGTTATTTGCGTTCGAACGATTCTCAATAGAAGTGAATCAATTTTAGATCATGGGGGAGTTTTTCATTGAAATATCTGGGCCGCGAGATCGATTGTAATGCTGGATTATAGGAATGGAATGCATAAATTTCGGGATTCCTCCATGACACCAGTTTTTATTTCGATCAATGAATGTGGATATAGGGTTGAAGGTATTTTTTGAAACTTGGTCTTTTAAAATTGAAGAGATTCCTTTAAAACGTTTGAAAATATCGTTGAATAAAAAAACTATACATTTTGATAGTTTGTTGGATATCTAACGGGGTATTTACTCATTAAAAATGACAAAACTTTTAATTTTAAATAATTCATGTATAGTATTTAAGAACATCTCAAAATAATTCAAAATTTTGAACACTTTTAAGTTATAAGTTGACTGAAGTAAATTTGAGGAAAATAATAATTCGGTAATCCTCGTTATATTTCAGTTCTATTGAAAGTTCAATTTAAAAACAAATGCAAACATTTTAAGAGAATTGAGAATTTTCAACTGAATTGCTTATCACAATATCACATTCAGGGTGAAGTATTTCATTCATCATTCCCCAACTGAATTGCTTATAAAAATATAAGTAAAAAAATTAATTTACATAAAAACCAGAATAAAAAAAATTGAATTTAAATAATAAGGGAATAAAACAAACTACAGCTTTTCAAAAATAAGTTTAGGATAAATTAAATTATTAATAACATGAAAATAACATTATTACATGTATTATGATAAGTTAAAATTTTTGAGAATCCTTTTAGCGATTTTATGAATTTCCATTTTAATGCAAAATCAATACTTAACAAGACAAAAGAGCGATCTCACAATTTGAAAATGTTCCTTTGATGAGGAACTATATTTAAAATGATTTGCTATTCGCTTTAGTATTTTAGTTACAATCTTCAATAAAAATCCTTTTATCTAGATTGTTTATCTTAACCCATTTTTCCACTTAACCTAAAACTTCAAATTATTACAGAAACCTACTTCATCACTAAAACATCGAATTTAACAAATTCTCATACAGACCACTTCAAAAGTCCATTAACATTCAACCTATTTACCTATCAATCTCACAAACAACGAGAAGTTGATAGAAAATTTGTGCTTTACTTGTAAAAAAGCTTCATCACTAAGCCAAAACGAAAAAAATTTCACATTTGAGCAGTCTACCTACAACATAGAAAAATCGCATTTCTCATTACATGACATGCTGAAACACAATAATGCTCTGCCGTATATAAATGAGCAGGATGATGTATAACTGTTGTCATCCAAGAGGCCCCATTGGAATAGAAGGGAATTTGAATGTATAAAAAATGGCGGGATATGAGCGATGATCCATTGATATGACCTCTCAGAGCTGTCATTTGACTTAAAGGACTCTTACAGATTAATCACGAGCCATCGGTTTGTGTTAATATAATTTCCGTCATAGAAAACGTATTAGTCTGAGACATTACTTTTATTTGTGGGACATTTTCTGTTACAATGTTTTGCTTTATGCATGAGATATTTGTTCGGGATCTTCCAGTAGAATCAAATTATAATTCTTTTAGGGTTTTTTAAAAATAATTTTACATCGGGTATTAATTACGCTTACAAGTTTAAAATTAAGAGTGAAATTTTGTGCCTAATCAGTATAATGTATTGAAGTGGTTTTGCAGTAGAATCAAAAGTAGGAAGTCTCTAGAGAGCGTTTTAGAACCTTTTTATCAAGAAATTATTCGAGTTTTTTATTTACGATCTCTAGAAGGGTTTAAGTATTATTAGTGAAACTCTGTCACATAAGTGAAACTGAGGCTCCACATTTAATAAAAAAATATGTAAAATATAAACTTATGTTTATGGTGGCTCATATAAAAGATGATAAAACGCCTATAAACTCGAAAGATGAATTTTGGAATGGTCGAGAGCTATGACTATAAATTTTGCTTTTTTATAGGTAGGCTTTAGTCAAAACTATGGCATTTCAGGAGCATTTAAAAACAAAAGTGAAATTGGGTTTTTATAAGACGTTAAGAGCCCGTTGAAGCCGTGTAGATTAGAATTTTCCAGAATAGTTTTTAGCCCAAGTGTTAAATTTTCATTTTGAAATTATAATAGGTATACCATGCTTCACTTTTAAAAAAAATCTTTATTGTTATACTTTAAGTCTAGATTGGAAGAAAAGCATTTTTCAATTTTAAACTATTCTCTATTTGAACTGGAAATACAAATAATACTAAATAAATATTTACAGGTTAGAGTGCGACAATAATAGCTATAAAAAATGAGGGCTGGAGATTCGTTGCTAGGTTCTAAAAATTCTAACGTGATTCGCATAGAACGACAACGCGGAAGTGGAGATAAATCCCGGGCACATATTTTTTTTTATTATTATTACTCTCGATTTATGATTGTTGTGGCAGCGGGATTGTTATCAGCACCAACACAAAAATGCAACTCCGACACACACACAGCGCCGTTCGAAACGACACCAAAGAGATCTCTTAAAATTACGATTCTCCGCGAGAGAGAGATTGCAAGAAGCGTCTCCCGAACTTTGGTTTTGTTTGGTCAGGATCGGTACGTTCCGAATTCTAATCGCTCACTTTGCAGTTTGGATGTTAAAAAACAACGAGGATGTTTTGTCAGAGCTAACAGCAATAAAACACTCAGAAAATCCATCAACTGTGCTTCACATGCAGGTTAGAAGTGTGTTTTCTACCAGTTAGTCAACTTGTATATCTGAGAGAGAAGATAGATTTTAAGTTTCTTATTCATCGCACAATCATTATAATCTCGAGTGCATTATTCCGAAAGCGTTCAGCTTTAGCTATTATGCATACAGGCGCGATTTCCAGAGGGAGATATAGTAGAGACATGTAATGTAGCGCTGAACTAAAACAAACATTCGGAATAGTTAAAGCGAGTGAAAAGTTTGGAACGATTTGCATTTGTACCCTGATAGTTTGAAAACTACTTAAAAGTTATTTCGAATGTTTTTAAGATGTTGACATTTTATTCAAATACTCAAAGTAATTTGGTAGTATAAAACTCTTACTAGGCATTGCATGAAAGAAGGCCAAAAGGAGGACTCGCATGGAGTCTGACACTCTACGTACCATGTTTTAGCAAATGTTGTTATCTAAAATGAGTCCTTAATGAATATAGAACTATTTGACATCAACAATAGCTATTTTTTAACCTCCGTTAAAAGACCAACTCATAGCAGTTTAGTTTAAAATTCATGCATAATTAACACTTAAATTACATTACATTACATACAAATCAAACATGCCGTATATTTCCATGTATAAGCAGAATTAAAATTTACCACTTTCGTTCCCATGAATCACCAAAATTGGAAAGTCTGAAAAACTGCAGCAACAGAACTTGCATTTTCAACATTGCGTTGCAGAGGAGAAGATTTTCTTCAATGAGAGTTTTTTTAAAGCCCACAATTCTACTAACTAGAGAATCCTGAATCAATAATTTAATAGTCCTATCATGTTGATATTATTATAATTAATATTACTATAAAAGTCATTGTAGTAATATCATGGAAGTCTGTAAAGAGGAAAGTTTAAATGACCAATGACCCCTTTAATAACCCAACCCTCATCAACAAAAAGAAATCCACAAAATTAAAAACGCTTTAAGTACAAAATAAAAACTCATAGTGAAAAAAAAAACAATCCACGCCAACTCCGATTCCTAACCCACTCGCTCCACACTCCACACCTGCGTCACGAACATCCCCCACCCCCTCCCCCACCCAAAACAAACACATCCCGGCAGCACCCAAGTGTCTGCGCCCCCAGCTGTCAAAACAAAAGCGGCCCGCTACCTGGGGCCGCAAATTAATGAACCCCTAGATGGGCGCAGGTGTGGCTTTTATATGCGGTGACGTCACGTAGCAACAAGTGTTGCGGCGCTTGCGCAAACCGCCCGCACGTTTGCATATCACGAGGTTGGGTTGAGCTGTCCGATTCTGCGAAGGAGATGGATTGGAATGTAATGCAATCCAGCAGAATGGAGTGATACTGTCGGGGTTTTTTATAAATGACCATTTTTGCATAATTCAAGACCCTTATTATTACGATCGTTGTCATTTTTAGGCTGGGTTTCTATTACGCGAAAAATTAATTAGAGCGTTTTGAGGTTCTTTGAATCTTGGCATGGAATATTTTTTTCACAGCATATGCGAGAGGTTTTTTTTTACTTACAAAGGTAAGGGGTCATACACAAATTATGTCAAAGGTTCAAGGGAAAAAAAGGTGTCCTGTATGTGTAATTGTGTATGTGACACCATTTGACAAGAAGATGGAGAAGTTTTGACATGTGTAGCATCACACTTCAAAATTTCTCAATTACAATAAAAAAAATATTTAAGTTTGATTTACTTTTTGAAACAAGTAAATCAAACAATCAGTAATCACAAGCATTGTTTTAAAAAAATTAAAATCACTGTTTTCTCCACAGATACACTAAAAGAAATGGGAGAATCATATTTTTTAATGCAAGAAAAATAAATATGTAATAATGGGAAATAAAAATCAATATAAAATTCCTCTTTTAACGAAATAATCAATTATACAAGAGTAGGAAAATAATACTAACACTAAGATTTAAGTACACTAACATTGAAATAAAAATTATGTAACATTGCATACTTTCAATGAAAATATAGAAAGAAAATTATATTATTGTTATAAATTATAAAAAAATGTATTTACTATGATACTATAAGACTAAGAACTATATACTACAATATGATTGCGATATTTTTAGTTAAAAAATTAAGTTTTAAAATTTTAAAGTTTTAATTAATTATAGGTATAAGTATTTTTTAAGTTTTAAAATTTTAAAAGTTTATATCATTATTATAGACTTTACAATAAAGAAGTATAAATAAATAAAAAATAAACATCGATAAAAAAAACTTCTGAATTGTAAACCATTTTTTTACAAGCTATAACAAAAAAAAAAGTAATGATTTAAAAATTACACTTTTAAACACAATTCCATAACGTCACTGATACCTCGATATCCTTTTGTTCCCCACAAGGAAAATAAACCACACGTGGCAATGATTTACGTTTGTTCACAAAAGCGATAGAAATAATAGGTAATCTCTTGGCAATGATTGATAAAAATGCAGGGATTATTATACCTAAGGAAGGTTGTATGAGTCAGAAATAAGCGATTATGGTTAGGAATGGTGTCTATTGATACCTTGAATACCACTGTTTTCTGGTTTTATCTTTCCATTGAACTCACACTTAGAAAGTTAGAGGAACTTAACGGTTTCTATAAGCATTAGAACTTTCGGGAGCAGTTGTGGTTTTTCCGCGCTCAGAAATTGTGTGTCCAAGAAACCATCGAAAGCGTAGGTTTTAAATCTTTTGACGGACTTGTTTTTAAAAAATCTTAAAACACGAAGTTAGACGGAACAGATAAAATTAAGAAGTGACAAGTTTTATATAAAATATTTTGCTACTTTTTTACTATCAATATTCATATACTAGAAAGAGCTAACTGCTTTATTATCTTAAAATCAAATGTTAAGGATTCTTAAATAAAGTGAGATAATAATTGTAATTCTATCATAAGTCTCCAGTATATTAATTTATGTTTCTATTTAGTGCAAGTTTTGTGTTATTTTCGGGAAAAAATCATGTACAATAATATTCATTAAAAGTTTTTAAGGTTTAGAACCCTTTTTTATTCAGACAATTTTCTCTTTTGGGACGAAAAGTGATTTTTTTTTATCTTTGGAAAACATGTTGGAAAACAAATAGTTTTGATGTAATATAATTAGAGGTTTTTAATATTATCATTAACATTTATATTTTTAAATAAAATAAGTTAATTTATAAATTACATTTAGTAGAAAGGGCATATTGATATTTTGATATTTTGGATATTTTTAACTGTAAAAGCAATGATTTAAAAGACACTCAAACAAAAAATTTAAATTGTGATAATTTCTAATTCAAACAATTTCTCTGCAAAGAAAATGTATTCAAAAGGTTTGATTTTGTATTGATGGATGAAATTGTTTGTAATGATTTGGCAAAAAATGTACAGCACAAATATGAAATCATTATATTAAAGTGGAGTAAACAAATTTATAAATTCAAAAGACGAAGAAAGAAAAAAGAAACAAAATTTTTCTCAAATTATTGTTTGTAAAAATTTTGAGGCCGTAGACAACACACAATTCAATTAAGCAAATACACACAATGAAAATTGGAAAAAAAATACACAATCATTTCCTTACATTTTCAAAATTTATCAAAAAGAATTCTTGCATGCCGTCAAAAAAAACCTTCTCTTTTTAATTATAATTTCGTTCTACGAAGAAAATAACTTTTGCAAAACGTTATTTTTGAAAAAAAAATCTTCCTTTAAGTAATATTAAAAAAAAGGACCTATTCTAGAAATCTTTTTAAACACTCAGTGATCAATAGCAATTATTGCGATTGTTGTGGCAAAGGCATGATCAGCATGTGAAAAGAAGGACAAAAACGGAGTAAACAACGTAAAAAACGTGTTCAAACCAAAGTTCTTGTGATCTGAAGCACGTGAACTACACAGCAGTTTATTTCAGATAATGAGCGATCTGTGAACCTAAGCAAACATCGTGATAAAAGATATTTTTTGAGATTTTTGAGCGTCGAGAAATGACCAATCAGTAGCGAAATTAAGATAAAGGCTGCTTTAAGTTTGCGGAGAAGACTGCATACCTCTACTCTGTTTATTGAGTGTGTAGATTATTTTTAAAAAAAAACAATTTTAAAATTTGTATCAACAGCTGTTATCTTTATCGTGTAAAAAAATGAATATTGGGGCTTCGTGTTTACAAAATCGTGTTATCGATTTTTGTGTCTGTTCATTCATAAAGTTCAGTAGTAAAAGACAAGATATTAGGTTACATGCTCTTGGAAGACAAAATACAAATTTTAATTCCATTACAGATTGTCTAAAGCGAGATTTCTATAAAAACATCATGAATAACAAAATTAAAATTGCGTTATAAAATGACATCCTTTTTACGTGAAATTTGGCGTAAAGTAAGGTATTCAATTTTTAAATTACTTCGATCTCTTAACATAAAGTACAAATTAAATGTTCTTATTAAATTAAACAGTTAGGTATACTATTAAAATGCAAAAATTATGTAATTCCTAAATGTTCAAAAGATTGCAAACCAATTTCATAAGTCAGATGTAAATGAGAAAGTTAGTTTCCCTTTTTTATCTGTTCTAAAGACCAGCAAGAGAGTTAGTTGTAAGCAAGCGTATTTTTTTATTATTAACTAAACAGTCCTTTTCACGCTAATTCTAAAATTTCATTTCACACTAATTCTAATAATAAAATTGATTATTATGTATTAAACTAGTTGATATACCCGCCGTTGCTCGGGGGAGAAAAGGATTTTCAAACTGAGTTAAAATAAATAAGAATTATTTTAATGAATATGAATAAGAATTATTAAAAAACTGTTTAAAATTTAAGTATTAATAGCCCGTTTTTAAGAGATATATTTTTAAAAAGATCAGGGGGAGATCCCCTAAATCCCCCTTTGTTTATTTATTACCAACTCATTCACTGAAAGAAATTTCTAAATTTCAAACATGAAATAAAAATAAAAATCCTTAAATTTGAATCAACTAATTTGAATAAATAAAAAAAGTTTAAAATGTTTGAAACATATTTCAAAAACTTGTTTGGCATAGAGTATTTAAATTCGGTCAACTCTGCTGACATCTTCATTAAATGTAAATAAATTTTTAATAAATCTAAAAAAAAAAAATACTTAATTATTATTTTACACATATTTTACAAAATCTAATTAAAGCCTTTAAGATACTTTAAGTTTTACTTTTTTAAAACATATATACAAAACAAAACTTTAGCCTCGCTCTGATTTGATTGAGCATTATATAAGGCCAGATTAATATCAGATTAAAGCGCAGTCTACCATAAAAAAATTATTTCAAACATATTTTTAAATATAAAGGTGGAATGTTAAAACATACTTTTAATAGCTCACTGTTTTTATAGTTTGATACTTATTAATCGTTCATGGTGTTAAAAAATAAAACCTTATGTTATAAATGAACAATCAGGTTCCAATTTCATCCTTAACTGGTGATGCAACGTTTTCTTTTATTACTGAGTAGTTTCAATTGTATACATATAATTTGAAATAAGAATATCATTGTTCCTTTCCACAATCGGCTCATTATATGGTAATCATAGGTGCATGTATTATCGAGATCAATAATGCTTTTTGTCCATATGCATATGCTAAACAGTAATTGTCATAAGTTATCAGGTTTAATAAGAAATTCAACTCCTGTATAAAAATAATTGTTACAGTACTACCGTTCAGTATTTAGTCACTCCATACATAAAAAGTATAAGTTTAAAACAAATAATTAAAAATATAACTAGATTGCTGCGTAATATTCAAATTAAGTTATAAATAAAGCAAAAAATGGCTATTTATTGATAAAAAAAGAAATTAAGGAGGATTAAAGGAATAATTATAAAAGTTTGATTTTAAAATGTCGAATAACGTAATTATTTTACAATTTAAGTATCGCAATAAAGGCCTATGTTATAAGAAAGTATTAGTTTATTGAATATCAAGGAACGTTTACTACACATTGACACATTGATTTCATTTACTTTCATGTTAAAATTAGTTTTACTGAAAACTTAACTTAAAATTAAATTGTGTAAGTTATTTGGGAATGATAACTAATAAAATAATTTTAGCTATTTATAAATGTTGTTTTTCATTTTTTTTATTAACTGTGTTAGAGTAATACCTATTTTGGTTCATTTTACGAAAAGATAGATAAAAATTTCCAAAAAAAAAACCAACATCCGTCTTTTGTAATTTAAATTCATTTTAATATTGCTTCAGGTTACCAAAACAAATATCTTAATATGGTTCGTGATATGAGTGAAATTGTTTGTATAATGAATACATAGATTCGGAAATTTGTAGATTCGTCACAAAAATTATTCTTATTTCTTATAAAAATCTTATTTTTAGCAGGATAGTATTAAAAAGATATAGGACCAGAACTGATTTCTATTTTTATCTTGTTATACAAAACGTAATTTTCCTCTCTATCCAACTTTCTTTTAATTCAGAGAAAACATCATTCAAAGGAATTATAAATGGAGATTACAATAAGGTTCAGGAAAATGTGTAGTTGCCACTTATCACTAAAAACTAAATGAAGGGGAAAAAATTCAACAACTAGCCATTTCTTATGATGCATAATATAGTATTTCATAAAACACAAAATAAAAAAATATCAGTATATAGCACGTGTAAAAAATTACCAAATACTACCTACCTAATAACAGAGGTAAAAAGAAAGAGTAAGAGAGAGTTTAAGTAAAGAAGTAAAAAACTTAAGTAGAAATTTTTAAAAACTATAAAATTCCATATAACGTAGAAAAAAATTTAAAATATTTGAATTTCTCTCATTCTGATGAATATAACTGGAGGAATGTAAATGAAAAGGAAAAATTTTTATGAGGTTAAAAATGTTCAGATCTTTCGATAAACCAATTAATATATGATCTGAAACGAATGTGTACTAACAATCAGTTAGGAGAAACAAAGTTTGAAGGATTATTTCTTAATACAAATTCTCCATGTTAAACAAACTGTCGTCAATACAATTGAAAATGTTACTTATGTGGAACACTTTTATAATCATACACAAAATTTTCAGTAAAACTTACAACTAAAAATACACAACACAACTTACCTTAAGGCAAAAAGTTAACATCCTTAATAACACCAGATTCCAGGGCAAAAACACCAGTGGCAAAACGGGGGGAAATCACGGACACATAAACTTTATATCCATTTCAGAAATAAATTTGACAGCTCACGAGAGAAAAAAAAACAACGTAATAATAATGTCCACCGTCTCAAAAAAAATTTTTGTTTATATATAGTTGAAAAAAATCGATAATCCACAAACACACACCTAAAATTCCAAGAGTAATTCGCACGAAAATAGTAAATTTGCACTAATTATCCAGAGGGATATTGCACGTGTTCGATTACATCATCGAATCACAAAACAATGCGCCGGTGTGGACCACACGAGGGGGCAGGACATATCCTTTCGCGTGCACAGTATTAGTAAACAAACACCGCGTCTGTGACGAAGATAACTAGATCCTTTTTCGGACCGCTTTGTGCCACACATTGTATCCAGAACATCCTCTGAAAAGCACCATCGAATAAAATAAGTCGCCAGAAATCAAATATCGTTTGCAATGAGAGAGAGAAAGGGAAAATAATATTCCGCGCGGCAGCAGCAGCAGCAGGAGACAACTCGCCGCGGCAGATTCGAAAGCGAGTTTACGGAGCCGAGTTGTTTTTCGGCTGTCGGATTTTTTTTTGGCAGGAAAAAGTCTGCACGGCTCGCTTGGCTAGATTCGGTTCCGACAGAGCGGGTTTTCGAAACAAGTGTGCTGTGTGAATAGAAGGGGGGAGAGGCTCGCGATGCTAACCCTCTCTCTCTGTCTTGGGCGACTGTTTATTGTTGTTTTTTTATGGAGGAATTTTTTTTTTTTATTATTATGATTATAGTCGGCGCGCAAGTCAGGTAATGAGACGAAGTGAGAGTTGTTTTTTTTCTCTCTCTCTGTTTTGTTTTGATGATGATTGGAGCGCTGCGGTGGCGATGTAGAAGTGGCGCACATGTGGTTGGCTGATGTTACAAAACTAAAATAGTAGTAAACAAAGCCGCAGACCGAGAGCTATCTGAAAGATACGCAGTTAGGAATGCTGGGATATTATTTCCACTTGCAATAAACTCATTAACCATTAAGGAAAATTCAAATGCATTTGCATAGCTGCAAACTCCCAGACATCTTTGGTAAATGTGTTCTTTTTCCAGTTTTCCTATAAAGCCAATTTTCTTTTTTAAGAGTCTTCCATCAGAGGTGAACAAGAAAACATTGAAATCTGCCCCCACCAAAAAAGCATTGTTTTACAACATTTCCCCTCTCTTCCACCTAATATTGTGTTTTAAAACACACTACTCTAATTTCTCTACTACCAAAACCTTTTGGTCCTATTTCATTCACCTAAGTGTTTTTGAGAAAATTTTACAAGAATTTTTGTTCAGAACATAGTCAGTCTTGCGACTGGAGACACTTAAAATATTTCTAAACTGGAATTCTGGTATAAGGATCACCCTTTCATACTCAGTGATAATGCCAATTAAATGCGTGCGTGGATGTATTTGCAAGACTAACATGACAGTAAAATGTTTGTAAAAATAAAATTAAAAAAGTTAACTATAAATTCGTATAACTCTCTGTCACTACCCCAAAATAGAAACACCATCAGTTCGAAAAAGAACAGACACCTTTCATCTCTTGCAATTTCTTTATATAACCCGCGCGAATGAAACTCAAGCCTAATTTATTCCGACTTGTCTCATAACTACTACTCACAACCCAGTAATTATGACGATTCGAAATATCTCATTACTACCTCTCCGAGAGGAGTGTTTATAACATTTTGGCGACGCGTGACAGCAAAAAAAAAAAAAACCATCGCCAAAACTGAATGAATTGGAGAGATCTCTGCTCTTGCTAACGGTTCTCGTCAATGGAAGCAAAAGGAAACCGTGTTAAGTTATCGCGATGGAAAAACTGTGACGCTTCGAAAAAAGTTACATCGGCGAACATAATTGGTCGTTTCGTTTCGGCACTTCTTCCATCGTCAGGAGGGAGAGTGGGCTGAAGAAAGAATCGAGTTTGATAACGGGTGAGATACTAGACTTAAGAGCAGACGATTATGATGACATTTTTTTTCGTAAACCCTCTGTTAATGTACAGACAGAACTCAGCTACGCTTAACTTCAGGTCTCCGCCACATGATCGGGTTTGTTTCTCTCTGTTTTACTCTCTGGATGTGATGCGTTTTTTACATGCTAATGCAGTTTGAACCCATAATAATTACTATTATAACGTATTATGTTTCATTCATAAGTACAGAAATTTGGATGTGTTTCCTTTTTTTTTACTAGTGTTGACTATTGGGATTATTTTGCTTTTGAAAGAGTTGATGGTTTGACTGTATATATAAGGAAATAAACTTCAATAACAATTGGGTATCATTCATACTTCTTCAAAAGTATTTCAACCTGATATCAGCGATTGAGTTGAAAAAAAATGTTTAAAGGTTGTATTTTAGGGAGAGGGAGGTGAGGATGAAGAAGGGAGGAAAGAAAGGGGTGGGGAGAAGCAAGGGAGGTGGAATGAGATAAAGAAAAGAAAATTAAAGAGTGAGAGAATAAGAGAAATGATAGGAAAGAGGGTGTTAGAAAGAGAATGAAGAACATGACGAGATAATAAACGATAGAAAGGAAAGAGATAATAAACGATAAAAAGAAGATGATGATAACGGGACAGAGAGAGATAGAATGAAAGGTAGACAAATAAGTAGAATAACAAAGAGATAAAAAAGAAGGTAAGGGGAGAATCAATAAGACGTGAGGGAAAACTTGTATTTTTAAAACTAAATGGCTACTCAAAACTTCATGAAAAAAAATTAATTAAAATATAAAGCACAAAAGTGAACGTAAATTTGAAAAAATTATCATTTCCAATAGTTTGTGAGGGATTTCACAAAGTTTGCGACATTTTGTAGAGTCCGTATCAGGTATTTTTTTTATTAATGTCATTTAAATTTGAAATTTTGAAAACTTTTCCAATATGTTAGTATCATGTTGACAGATTATTCTAATAGCATCAAAAAGAAAAATTGTATGCAACTTTAAAAGACAAAAATTAAATGCTACGGACTCTATACTTAAAGTGAAATGACCCTTATTCTTTTCTTTGGATTCCTCTTGATAGTTATTTCAACAGATTCGAATTGCTGCTGTAATATGTTGGTTGTATTGAGAAAATTTACAAGTCCAGTGTCAAATGTAATAGTGTGATTATGAACCTGCGTTGCACATCAAATGTTTTACATTGTAAGACTATTTCCTATGAAGGAATTTTTTACTTTGATGGATTAAACAAAAAAATACCCCCTCTTTGTTTTGGTATTGATAGGTCAAATTTCAGCATGTCTATATGACGTCAAACGCTTTGCAAAAAGCTCGACTACCACACTTGGTTTTCACACATAGAGAACGAAGCATCTCAGGCGAAAAAAGATTCTTGGCATTCTTCTGGCCCTCCACTTTGCCTAAGCATGCGTGACTTCTGGCAGAGGCGTACATGCGGCTGGCGGAATTATTCGCATGGTAGTGGCGCAATTACGGCATAATTAAATGCTCATAGGAAAACTTCCGTGCGTCACAAGTACTTTTTTGTCAATTTGTATTCAACCTCTTGACCCGGTGATGTACTTAAGGTCTGTGCGAAATGAGCAGGACCTTCGGGGCGCTTTTCCAGTTTTTGGTGTGTGTGAAAAACAGCTTCCGAAATTAAATGTTCCTTAAAAAGCTGAAGTATTATTTTTGAACTGATAAGATAAATACATATTCTTTCGTGAGTTGCATGCATAGTTACAGAAATAGTTTATTATTTTTAATAGAATTACAATACTGATATTTGTAATAAATCTTATCTAACAAAACGTGTCAATTTAATGTATTCAAATTGGTAGGGATAGTTTTACAAGGGAAATATAAAGCCTACTTTATGTTCCCCTAGCTTCTATTGAATGTTTGTCATACTTTAAATGTAAATTCTGGAAGCATTCTGGTATAAGAGTGCACTATTAAAGTACAACTTTTTCATAAATGTATAACATTATTTCTTAATTTAAAATCCACGGTAGATATCTCAATAAAACCTCATGAAAATACACCTAGTATAAAGTTATGAAATTTTTAAAATGTATAAATAAAATTTTGAATTGTATCTTTATGTCTCATTCCTTTTGATCATTTTCCATGATACATACAAGTTATGAAAGCTTTTTTTATATTGAAATGGATTGGAATTTTTCAGTTTGATTTTTAAAGATGACCATAAGAAATTTTATTCATAGATATATTTTTATTGATATATGTGAAATTTATTTATAAAAATTAAATTTTACATAAACTAAATTAAAGAATACAAAATTGTGTGATTATTTAATTTAAAAGTAACGACTTCCTTATAAAAATAAGGAAAATCCACATCCAAATTATCTATTTTAATTTGCATATTCAGATGAATTTTCCTTTAACTTACTTTTACAAAAAAATTATAAAGGTTTCATCCTTAACCATTATTTTAAAAACGATGAGAAAAATTAATTTACACAAATTTTTATATTAAAACTTAAAAGTTTTCTATGAGTGTGTGAGTTTTATTATGTATGGTATTTAAAAATTATGAAATAAAAATTTAATTCAATTTAAATGAAGAATTATGTATATGAAGTATATAAATGCCAACAACTAAAATATACCACCACAACTGCATCATTCGACTTCATTACAGTTCGTATACTTAACTTTAATTTTATAACTAACTTAATTATATCTTTATTCCTACTATTTTTATTACAATATTTAGTTCGTAATATTTTTAATGACATTGCTCATATCCAACTGTTTCGAAAAATATATTAGCCGTGGAAAACAAGAAACTCGTTTAAATTTCAAAGTAATGTGAAAAACATATAATTAAGAATGCAGAGCATTGGGAAAGATGAATACCATCATTTTAGCTTTTCATTAATATTAATACTACCTTCAAAAACCCATTCAATATATTCAAATATATCATCCACAGGTGTCTAAAAATTCGTTACGCAACGAATCCCACCACCAGATTTTTGAATTTTCCATCCGTTGCATTCCCACTGCCCCATTGATCCAGATCTTCCCATAGAGACCCCCAAACCACCCTGCAGTACCTCCCCCTTACAGCACAGGAATTATTCATTCATAAAAAAACACAGGTACGAAGCAGGTGGGAAAGCCGGGGCCATGTAAAGCAGGTGGTTGATGATTTATACGGCGGATTTTTTCAGCGTTCACTAGCGACAGTGCTTTGGTAAGTAAGAGGATGTGAGAGTGATGTAAAAGTGATGGATTTTTAGTCGAAATAGAGAAAGAGTTTTTGTGACTGTAGGAAGGTTTTTTTCAGGACAGAGAAGAATTAGAAAGGATCGCTTTGGATTGCTTTTGTATGCGTTCTTGTAGGGTTTGTTCAAGGAAAATTCCAGTTCAATCGTCAAATTAAATCAAGGGAAATAGACGAGATTTGGCATTTAAGATTTTTAAGATTTGCTCTACCCGGGAAAAGGGAAAATATAGCCCTTTGATATAGTTTCACATATACTCCATTGAGTTTCCGTAAGATTAAATAAAGGAAAATGGATGTAGAATTCTTTTACCTTCTTAAAAGTTATTAGATAATAATTTTGTTTCACTAAACTCATTAATCAGAGGTGAAAACTTTAACTGAATTTGTGAAACTCTTTCAATTTGTTTCACAATTGTGTTGTAAACTAACGCAATTATAATTTAATAAGCAAAATAATGCAAAAGTAGAATTTAATTTTTGGTTTAATTTTTTTTTTTTTTTACAATTTACACCTATTTGAAACTTTATGAGAGTTAACAAAGAAAGAAATCCTACAATTTTAAACTCTAATAAAAGTTATTGATACATTATTTTTTCAAATACTGCTTTGCATTTTGAATAAAGTTCTGAAGTTTCATTAAATTTTGGTAGTTATAGAATAAGAATTTGAAAAAATATACAGACTTAATTCGATTAGTTTTTGGTCTTATTATTTCCTTCTTAAAGCAGATAACTCTATAGTAAATTCAAACATTTAGTTAATTAAATTGATTACATTCATGTTAGATAGTACCTATTTATTTTAAAATTTTAAAAATGTATAAATTTTTAATGATTTGTGTTTTTAAAAATTCTTTCAATTTAGAAAATTTAATACTTTTGACTATAAAACTTAGTTATTTTCAATTTAACTTTAAATTATAATACATGTGCATGTATTCCATTTGTAGAAAGAAGTTTACACTGAAATGTACAAAATATCCTTCATGACACATAAATATACATAAGATAAATTTTCTTTCTGATTACTAAATAAACCAATAAACAAAAAGATTCCCTGACATATAGGAATACTGTATTTAAAATAGGAAATCAACAATAAAACAACATAAATTCCTTACATTGGAAAAGAGTCAACACAACCTTAATATTTTTAAAGCCTTTTTAAAGGACCTTAAAACAAAATAGAGAATAATTTATGCAATGCATAGTAAAAAATTCTCAGACTATACTAAACAAGATTGGCAGGTGGATTCAGAGATATTTACCATCCAGAATTTCAAAACAAAATTCCCCATCAAATCTCTCACAATACCCGAAAATCCCCCTTTAACAATGCACAAACATTCCCTCATTGTTATGACCCCATTTCAGAGGGATATAAGCGACTTACACAACCCCAGCGCCATGTTGCCCAAAATGCAACAGCAGCAGTAATCCCTCTTAAATGCGAAAAATCCGACGGAAATCCAGGAAACTGGTTCCATTATTTACGGAGAGAGAGATAGCGCAGGATGGGAAATAATATAATAATAATAATGCGAAATGATAAAAATGGCGGGATTTTTCCATTTTTTTTCTCTGTTCCTTTCCCTTTTTGGAAAAAAAGGGGATTCGGTTTATATCACTATCGTTTGTGTGGAGATACACATCGTGGCCGCGGGGGCTGGTTATTACCGGATTGATAAGTGTCCGCGGTCTCACGGTGTTGTCCACAGCGCGATCGGAATACTAAGCGAGAGAGTTTTTGGTCCTAACCGGGACGGTGGAAGGAATGCACGTGTTTTAATTGACCGTCACGTGCGAGGAGTTTTTTTTTTATAGTAGCATTTGTGAGTGGAAAAGGTGGAAAGTTTCTTGTTGATTGAGAAACGATTGAGGAGGTATGATGTATTGCTGCCTTCTGATGCATTAAAAATCAATCACTCAATTGATGCTGAATTGGGTGCTGGTTGTATCCAACAAAATATGATTGTTCAATTTGGATGCTCTTTGCACAAGAAGGTCAGACGTTCATTTTTTAAAAATTGAAAATACATGGTACATCCCTTCTCTCCATACAAAAGGGTTTGTCTGTATATAAACTTCTCATTAGAAAAATCAAATTTCAAAAGAGAAATCGTTTTCACATATTCCTATAAAGAATTAAATAACTAATTTTTCAACCGTATAACAAATTAATTTTCCACTCTTTGGTACGATAATGCAATTCCTTTTTGGTCTAGTATAGTTCTAACTACTAAGCTGCTAGTAAAAGTTTCTTATCCCCAACTTGCAATTATAAGCTTAAAAAATTTCCTTTTTATGTATAGAAACTTTTTTTTTTATTCTAACTACTAGTAGTACCTCATAAGACCAAAATCTATTAGAACATTATTATAACATTTTAACATCATTAACAAAGATCTTTATAATGTTTAGAAGAATTTTAGAAAACATTATTTCCCACAAAAATATTTCTTTAAAAACATTAAACCGTCATCATTAACATAACATTAATTAAAAACTAGAAATTTATTTTGCTTGCTTCTCTTCTTACAAATGTAAAGCATTACTCTATCCTTTTTTGCGCTCATCTTACTTATTTTAATCTTAATTGATAACATTAATCGTAATTGAATTTAGTTTATTAAATCAGAAAATTAAAACTACGTTATTTTATCTGGATATAACATATGAAACTATGGTGTCCTAACCTTTTCCTCGAATCGAAAAACTCGTGATTTTATTTCTTCGAAAGATAACACGTTATCCACATCCACCGACACAAGAAAAACCCTATCCACCTCATCCATCAGATAGATTCACACCTATATTATTTATTTTCTGTCTTTCTTTTGGTCCTAGAAGACGCTTTTCGACCTGAAAGAGGGGACTTCTACCCATTCGTCAACATGTCATTGGCGATCTTTCAGAGAAGAGACCTCAAGAGAAGCGGCAACAAATCAAGACGATTACAGTCATCTAGTCAGGAAAGGAATAGAAAAAAAAGAAGGATAAGAAGAAAAAAAGAATCGGCTTTATTTTTCCGGTAGTCGCTTTTCAATTTCGTCACGTCTTAATAACACACAAACACTCCTAAGGAAGTTTTTTTTCCCTGGATTTCTTTTTGTTGCGACAGTGTAAATCAAAATCGCATTTGAGGATCGAAAAAAAATATGTGATTGGAGTTAAGTGCTTATTTCATGAATTAAGGTGCGATTCTGGTCCTGACAAAAAAAGTTGCACATGCCAAAATGTACCTATAATGATTGGATAAAATAGGCGTGGGTTCTCTTCTTTTTAGTTTTATTAAAAGCCAGTTGCTCAATAACTTAGTTAGTTTTGAACTTTCATATCCGAATTTATTGCGTGATAAATTTAGGAATTCTTATTAAATCTTGTCTTCATTCCAAATGATGTTAAAAAAATGCTCATAATCATGTAATTTTTCCGGTTAATTATCTCTTTGCACTAGAATAAACTTTCGCAATCCTTTTAAGATATTTTTCAATCATCGTATAATACTTATTTATGATATAATTTAAGGTGTAACCTTTTAAAATTAGAGATACTTGTATTAAACCCATTCAATTAGATGGAATAATTTGAGATATTGTAAATGTGAAACTTTTAAATCATGAACCTCTGAGTAGGTGATAAATAACTTAAATTCTCAAGCCGCTTAGCTTTCCCTCAAAGTTATTATCTCAGTTAAAATTTTCTCTCGTAATAAGTAATTCAACATTACTTCTCAGGAAACGCAAGTTCTATAAATTAGTCTATCATTTTTCAACATATACTTTTTTACACCAACTATGATTTAGAAAAATTCATTATGTTACACTGAAAAGCTGGAAATTTTTTTAATTGATTTAATTGTTTATGTGACTTTAAAAAAATAATAACTAACTAGTCAGTTACTGTTTTGAAGTAGGTACTAGATTTTAAAGCCCATTTTCTTATTAATCACAAGTAAGTCATAAAATAATCTATCATTACTAGGATAGTAATTTTTACAGTAAACTGATATAAAATTTTATACAAATGTCTACAATTATGTAAATAAGTTATTACAAAAAAATATCTAAAATTCTTTTAACCAAAATTACAGGAAAATAATGACAAGATACTTATCTGAAGAAGATAAAAGATGAAACAACTTTCAATTTCATGTTGCCGCACTTTATAAGTTTTTTTTAAATGATTCCATTAATGGAACAAAGTACACAACAGATGTAAAACCACATCAAATTAATGCAAAATAATGTTTTTTTTTTTCATATTTTATAGATAGCCAAACTAAGATACACGTATAAAAATTAAAATTCACTTCCATTTTTATGAGATTTCTGTATCATATGAAAACATTACAAGCATAAAATTATAAAAAGGAAACTAATTCCTTCTAATATCTTTTTAGTAAATACAACTAATTTCGAATATAAAACACATTATTACATTTGATGACAATCTCGATAAATTTACAAAAATTTCTGAGAGAAATTAGATAAATTGACAAACAGTTTGAGCTGAAATAAATTCAAACAAATATCTCTATGGGACTCGACTTAACGAGGAACCCCATTTGCCCACCGTTGGTATAATAATGTGAAATATGCAGCGAATTAACTTACTGAATTATGCTCTGGAAATGATTTACCGAATCCCAATTCACAAGACCACATCTATCTCTACGCTTTGATCTCCTTAATCTGTTTACTATATGCTATTCTGAGCATTTCATTTCGTTTCATTTGGAAGAGTTCAAAATCTCCCCGCCATGAGAAAGAATAGAACAAAATTCGACCCATCAGATCAGTCTTGCAATATGTGAATCAGATAACGTCCGTAAATAAATGATTGGTTTTCAACCAGTACTGCATATCCCAGACGGTGTTTTATTCAAAACTTTCATTTTGACTTTCTCTCCAATTTCAAAACCACTAGTTTCACATTTGCTCTTTCCTCTGATTCGTTTCATAGGTAACTAACTGAATATCAGTTTTTTTTAATTCACTTTAATAACTTTTTAAGCTAAAACTAAAATATAAATGAAATGAAATTGTATGTACTAGATGTAAGTTGGTAAAGGGAGTTCAGACTTTCAGAGTAGATAACTTCTATTATATTGAAATCAGTTTTTTTTCTTCTATGACTTATGTAGCTATTGAAAAAGATGTCAATGTTAAACCAAAGAAATTTGTGTTTACAATTACATTAAATACAAGAAATTTGTGTTATTTGCTTCAGAAAACACTGAATGTCAATGAGTTTTATTTTTCCTTTTATAACTTCTTAAGATAGGGCTCAAAGTTTATCTTTAAAAATATTTTAAAATGCAAGTTGATAAAACTACTAATTAAACTAAAACACTTCTTCTAAATTTAACCAAGTTAAAAGATGGTCCCGAGTGCCCCTTATGTTATACGATACAACTTTTATGTTTATTTAAGTGTTTTAACTATCAAAGAATTACCAAAAAATATAATTTGTTTCAACCTCCAAGTTAAAATGAAAAAAATTAGTGAAATAAAATTTCTTAAATAAATGCAATTATGCAATCACTATAATACAAAACTAATACCTTTTTTGAAAAGTATGTAGAATATATAAATACAAAACGAGTCATATTCGTTCAAAAGCAATCATTTAAATACAGTTAGATATTTTGTTCTATGCCAACAAAACCACTATTTTTATTTAAGAAATTTAAAATTAAATCGACTGCGAAAAAACATGTACATAGTTCTTTTTCTTCTTATTTGGAGCCTTGAGAATCCAAGAAATACGTTACATAATTTAACAAAAACTTCAAAAAAATAATATTTAGAAGATCTGTAAGCCAGTCATACTTGCATTAATAAAGGAATTAATTATTTTCAATGTCACCTTCTAAATATTTGCTTAATAAAAACACATTTTTCTATTTTAAAAATAACTCCTCCTCATAGTAAATCATTTAATTGCCATTCAATATTAATGAGGTAGTTATAAATTGATATTAATTTGTCGAAATTATTGATGTTTTTTAAACTACTTTTTACTAAAATGGGTACTTGAAAGTTCATCCAACTGTATTTATTAGGTAATTCCCTTATGCGCAAATTTTATCCTTTATCCCTTATATGTAAATTATCCTTAATACCTTACCAATAATACTTCAGTAAATAATAGGTCGGCGAGTATATTAAACGAATTATTCTTGGTATTGATAAACTTTTAAAGATTTTGGGTATGATTGCTTAGTTTTCGTAAGGAAGTTCAAGAGGAGAAAGTTGTTTAACTGGTTATGAGAATTATGAAAATGAACAAGTGCAGATTAGAGTTAGGAAAGTTTGTACTTTCAGATTCAAGTTAAAACAGTGTAATTATACTGAATAAATTACTTTGAATGCATGTTTGCTTAAACCTTCCCTCGTAGATGATTAATTGATTAAATTACTGTAATCACCCGTTTTTCTTGATAATTATTATTACGCTCATTTTAAGTTATGCTATGTAGAAAATAAATTCTCGTAAAATAGCACGTATAAAGCTTTCAACATCTTCCAACTTTTTGAAATAGTATAATCTCCATGTAACTAATAACTTGAAGACTATTATCATTATTTACTGATTTCAATTCAGATTTAATCCTAAAAGTTTCCATTAAGTTGTATTTTCCCTGTTAATAGAATGTATTGTCAAGTTTTAATCATTATCATTATCTTCTTGTTCTGTTATCCATAGATGAATAATACTTAACTGATTTAGTCAAAGTTTTCAATTGTACCAATAAAACAATAAAAACTTGAGGTTCTACCGAAAGTTTGTCTGCATTTAGTACTGTAAGTTATTATTTTTTATAAATATGCAATACAATAATATATTCGAACTTACAAAGAGTAATTCATGCATGTATTTTCTAGACTAACATTCACGGTTAAAATTTTTGAGATTTGTTCAGCCTGCATGGCAAGCGAAATCCCCGTCTTTTGCTGCTGTTCCGAGGAGTTTACATCTATTAAACCAGTTTCTGATTGTTTTCGAGAGTTCGTCTGTGTATAGACGTAAACACATACAGGTGTTTTCGAAAATGAAAGGAATTCCTCCTCGTTCTGGGAAAACTAATATGAGGATTCACTTAGCATGATTTAAAACCATACCACCAAGGACAGGCTGTTTTTCTCCATCGTTTTCAAGTTTAACGACGATGAACCAACAGTGCTGACAGTGCTGTTTACGCAATTTAGTAATTAGTAATTGTTGTAGACTTGGCGGAATTCGTAAAACAAGAGATTTTTTAGGATCAAAGATATTCTGCGTCTTTTAAAGCATACTTCCTTTCCAAGAGTAAATTGAAATTTGAAGTAAAAACCAACTGCACCATTCACATTTACCTTAAAAAAATGTAAAATAAATACTACCACGTTATTTAATTTATATCATGGTTTCAGGAAGCGGTTTCTCATTAACGAACTCATTTACAACATTCTCTACAATGTTGTTTGTAATATAATTAGAAAACTTCCAAAATAAATAGCTGCAGTTCAAGATCTATTACCATCGGGATTCATTAAGATGGGTTTGCTATCTTCAGTCATATATTCCATATTTATGGTATATATTTTGTAGTTTAGGTATAATAAAATAAATATATTTTTTAAAAATTAAGAAATTAGGTTAAGCTTTGGGGTAGAAGCCTTTTCCCTTCTATCACATTCACTTTGTATACTCCAATACCTGTAAAATGTTCGTCTTTAAATGTACCTGTGCCGCTAAAAAGCATTTTTAAACAGTATTTACTTTTTCTACATTTCAGGGTGAGATGTTTCTACAAACGAAGGTTTTATTTAAATTGATAACAAACTGTTTATTTATTTATTTTTCCTATTGGTTCATAGGACTGTTACCATGGCCAACTAGAGTCATAAGGCCAGAGAGAAGCTCAAAATTTTGACGTGTGATAATTGATATAAATCCTGACGTCACTTTCGATCGCTCCTTGGCAACAACTTAACTTCACTCTTAATCAAATTAAATTATTAAAATTCCTTTGAATCAGACTGAAATGACAGCAAAGGGATGATTTTTATTTAAATAAAAGCATAAACATATAATTACTAGTTTAATTACCATTGGTTACTCAGTATCAACTTAATTAAAAATCTCCCTTCTAATAATATTAAAATTACTCAAAAGATTCATTAAAAGGAAAATTTAATTTAGAATCTTTTCTGGCCATATTAGTCTAGGTGGCCATGCTGTTACCCTAATATATATTTTCAAGTATAGCAGTATATCCTTAAAAGCCCAAACTGGTATTACTTGTGGACGGGATGTGATCATGGATGCACAACATGTATCTGTGGCAGGTGTTGTGGGAGGTCAAAAATCTGATGAGGATGATTGAACATAAGACCCACAAGTTGAATTTTTGTTTCTGTTCCAAAGTTTTTATATGCTATAATTTTTCCTTCGGTTTTTGGTGGCATATGTAATAGTGAATACATGTAACCTTTACTACCGTGGCTCGGGCCTAAAGAGTTTAGTGGAAAATGCATTAAAATAGCCATTGGTCATAGGTGACTTGTTTTCTTAAAAGACACCTCAACATCATTGGTTTTTCTAGTATTTGTAAGGGTAGCCAAGATGAAGAGTAAACTTCTTTCCATGTTCTTTGCTCATTCAAATGCTATTGTTTTTAATGTAAAAGCATAGGTTCATATTGGTTCATGATTCTGTCAAGAATGAGAATTTGAAAATTCTCATCACATTCTCCATCCTTTACTTATGTATGGCCAGCTGAGGTACCACTGCACATTCTACAACGCGTATTTACATAACCTCATTGGAATTCCAAACTCTCCACCAATAAACGTCTGCGGAAGTCCTTCAGAACACACAAAGAACAGTCTCAACATCATCTGTCCACCACCGACACTCTTTTATCACCTCGACTCAGCTGTTCCCTAACCAATCTCTCTTAACTCACGACAGAATTCAGGCTTCAGCTTGTTCTTATCAGGACCTGGAGACCGCTTATCATCATATCATTATCAAACTCTTCTTGACGAGAGTGGACGATAAGATTTAGTCACTTGTAAATATTGGTCTCCATACTCCTGTCACAGGTTTTTGTAAGACGAGAGTAAACAAATACGCGGGATTTAGGGATTTACGAGCAGCAGGTCTAGACGCTTTCTATGGTCTTTGCCTGTGATATTTACAACCCAGGAGTGTCATATTACAAGCATTGTGATTTGTTTGCGCTCCAAAAATAAGCGTTCGCAATCAAGATAGTGTATGGTGTAATTAAATTGATAAGAGATAGGCATCATTTCAGAGGAATGGTTGACAATATTACTGTAATTTGTTGATGGCGCTTATTTTTTTTCTGGGTGCTTGGACATTCTTTTAAACTGTTTAAAGGGTTGAAAAAATGTAACTTTGGACGGCAAAAAGTGCTTGATCTTACCTGCTCTAGTAAAATTTCAGTTTAAATTTTTTGAATGTTGTGTCAACTATGTGATTTATCTTTAAACTTTTAAAACTTTAAAGTAAGGAATTTTTATTTGGCGTACAATGTCTCTCTCTGCTAAAAACAGCACCATCAACTATTTCGTTTGTTGGATTGTAGGTATAAGTTTTGGATTTCGAATTGCGTGAATGTGTATATTCCTTTACAAAACTAAAAAAAAATATATATTAAGGTATAAAACAATCCTGGATACAACTGCCTGAAATACAGGATAAACGAAATTGAAATTAGTTAATCTTGTTATATTGGTATGCAGTTATTGTAACAGCTGGGTAGGTTGTGTAATTGTTGGTTGTAATGTTAACTTACCTACAATAAATGAATACTAACAGTAAAAACGCATTTGCAGGGAATATTCGAAGTGTTAGTACAAAGAAAAACAAATCTTATTATATATGTTTTACCGATTATATATTACTTCTGTTTGCTCAATCTTAATCGATTCAAGATTTATATTATTCCGCTATTTAATGGCTAGGAATTTCGACTTCCTTTGAAAAAATAATCACTGTGTTTGGGTGGGGTTCTTTTATTTGTCTAAGTCATAAGTTAAATAATAATTGGCCCGTAGAACTCCCCAAAACTGTCTTCTCCATAGGAGCGATATGTGAACTAAATTTGATTGGACTTATCATCTGTCATTCTGAACGGCTTAAACATTAACTTATTTGTATTTTGAAGTAAGTACTTTCTCGTCATGCATACAAAGTAGAGACTTGACAAGGAAACATACCTTATATATGTAGTACACAGATCCTTATATATTGATAATAAATAAATAATTTGGCATAAAGCCTAAGTGTCCAAGAACATTTTTTTTTATAATGGAATGGTACAATATATCTGAAGGTGGTAAGAATTTCTTCAAGTGAAAAAATCTGCCTAAATAAAGTTTCCGAACCACAGACTTCCTTGTGAAATCTATAACCATCGTGCAATTTTCAACCGGAAAGATTAAAAGATCCTTTGAATGCCTGATCTTCTGCAGACGAACCCCCACCTGCAAAACAAGTCTTACTTTCTGCATACATTACCTCACCACAGGTAAAAAATTCTCTAAAACAAAAAATAGAGAACCTGAAGTCCAATCCTTGCGACAGGACATAAATAGACGCCATCCAATTCAATTACTACCGTTAAATAATAAATGGCTGGCCGTGTAACAGAAAAAAAACTCTCTCGTCCGAACATCGTGCTGTCTCAGTAGGTTAATAGTGTTTTTGCTGACGCAAGTTTCAAACCTGAACAGCAAAGTGCGGGCCTCAGACTTCCCAGAAGCCATCGCAGTTTCGAGGGAATCTATGTATGGTATTGTGGTGGCTGCATCATGCGACATGCAGTTTGGGAAGTCAGGGTTCGTGACTCAAGTGGCGAGCATCCTGCAATAATAAATGGAATACACACCTATTATTGCAGGATAGAGAGTGGCTGCATTTGAAATGAATCATTGGTTATTGGGAAGTTTTCGTTTCTGTGTTTATGGTGGTTGGTATTTTGTCGGTAAAAAGAGGACGTAAAGAAGGGATTTAGACCCAAGAGATTATAAAGCACGAAAAGGAAAAAAATGTTCAATATTTGTTTGTTTGGGATAAGTGGAATACCGTAGAACTCATATACAATCGAAATTAATAAAGTTGGACAGCTATTCGGTTAACCAAATATTCGGGACTGGATCAAATCATAATAGATATAAAGAGGCAATTCTTTTATTTAAAGTAAAACTAAAAATATGTAACTGAATAGAATTTACTAAAAGTGTACGACGAGCCTTCTCTTTGCATGGAAGATTCAATACGAAGGTAGGGTGATCGTAATGTATGAAAAATGTAAGAAACTTAATTCAGTGGGTTTTGTGGGAAAAAATTTTTAGAACTTTCAATAATAACATTATTTAAATTGAATATTTTGGAAAAATATAGAAAAGGGTTTTATCTGTTGTAAAATAGTGCGCATTACTGTGTATGATGATAAGGGCCTTGGCATTCGGATAAAGGAGTCCTTCCTCAGTTTTTGAGGTGAGGTAAGAAATTTAATAGGGTTTTAAAAGTACGAAACATTTTTTAAAAAAAGAATAGGTTGTGAAAAAGAGTGTAATATACAAATTCACATGATCATTTTCGACAGGTTCAAGATGCTAATTCCATCAAATACGTTTTCGCTACCTTTCGCATCTGCCCTACCGTAGTTGTCTTAAATACCTAGTGTCCAGGTGTTACTTGTGAGCAGAAACACGCAAGGTTATCGAATACCTATCATCAGATAATGGATGGACTTACAACAGATAATGCGTGTGTTGAGAGATCTACTATGTTATGTTGAAAGGTAAGTGAGTGATTACCTCACGCTCCTCCATAAAAGTGTGGATTTTTTTCACAACAATTTTTCACCTTGGAAGGAATGTCCAGGTAGCAGGAAAAATATCATTTAGAAAAATATTATTTAGATCTTTTCTATAGAAGCGTCTTAATTTTTTTTTGAAGGAAAAGTATAGGTAAGTTGAAAATAAGGTAAAAGAAATCCGGCTCTATAAGGCATAAATAGCACTGTTCTGATATAAAAACAATTTATTCAGAATCTAAAATTAACAGTATTTTGGGGGTTTTAACGATCTTAAGTTTGAATCTTAGTCACAGTCACTACCTGACCCCCTGTTATTAATATCATGTAGTTGTGCTTTTGATACTTTTTTACTTATTGGCATCCTTTTACTTTTCACCATTCCTTTGCTATTGAGTTTCTCTTTACTCTTCAGCATCCCTATTCTCTAGAGACTCTGTTGGCAATTTTGTTCATCAATGTCTAAGCCAATTTTATACTTAAAGAGAGTAAAAGATAAAAACAGAAAGAAAGAATGAGATAAAAAATAACACGTTTAATATTTAAGAGCACTTTTGAGATCCCACTCTTTTGTTTCTCCTAAACTAGTAGTTACCCATCGGTGGTCCATGATGTTCTAGAGCACAGAGAGTCTCAAGAGTAAAAGCATGCTGGAAAGATGAATATGTTCTAGAGAAGAGGGATGCTGAAAGGAAAAGAGAGGCTCAAGAGCAAAGGGATGGTGTAGAGTAAAAGGATGTCCATAAGTAGAAAGTCTCAAAAGCAAGCGTATGCTGAAGAGAAGAGAGAAACTCAACAGCAAAGGGATACTAAAGTGAACAGTGAGTCTCATGATCTAAAAGTTGCTAAAAAGAAAAGGGATTTTCAACGCAGATTAAGTCTCAAGAGCAGAGAGATAGATGATGAAGAGCAAAGAGATTACCAAGAGCAGGGAGCTAATTTTAATGGATAAAGCCTTACAGTAATAAACATTTAATTGGATAAGCGTAATAAAATCCGCTCTGATAAATATCCCAAAGGTTCCCAAGAGGTGTTCAGGATATAGGATTTTATTAATTTTATTTATCTGTTAAATATACTATACAGTTTCAATTTCAAAGTCTACCTATAAGACCCAATATAGATTTTTATCCAGAGGTTTGAAAATGAATACTACGCTATTACTCCCAATTGAGGTGTGACATAATTAAAATACAGTTTTTAAAATAATTGTATTGAAATTTTTTTTTCGTAAATTACTCCTTATTGAGGTCTGAAATGTAATTAAAATGTAATTAAAAGCTTTTAAAATAATTGTAGTGAAAATAATCGTAAATTTTTAAAACATTGTAAATGAACTAAGTCTATTAAACAAGGAAATGTCTCACTGTTTGATTTGATTTAGCAGTAAAAGAATTTCTAACTTCCAAGTAATGAAAAAATGTAAATTAAATTAAATTTTAAAGTTTTAAAAGATTTCCAAAATGTGATATGGGAGGAGGGAAGTGAGTGGAGACGTAAAACCCCTGAAAATTTTGTGACGTAATTTGTTGACGGTCCCTTATATTTGCTTCGAATAAACTGAATCACCACCTGCTAACTATAGATTTTCTCTAAAAAGTTCATTCTTGGTTAAAAAAAATATTTTTAAATATTAAATATTTTAGTAAAATATCTTAGACTTAAGAATGGAAAATTAGCTTTAGAGAACATGTATTGTAAAAGGTAAAACTCATTCTTTCGACATATAAATGTACTAGGAATAACAAAGTTGTAGATATCAAGAGTAGGTACACAGAATCAACCTAATGTTTTTAATGATGAAATATTGTCCTATAAGACGACATATCCTAGGAAATACTTCCATGAAAAATCATTAGAATTACAGTGTTCCGTTTCTACATTTCTGTTTAAAACACCATCGTTGACAAAGTTTCCGTCGCAAGATTTCTGACATTACTTCATTTCATTAAAAAAAAATACGTGTCATGACGTATATTTCTCTCCCTGGTGCTTTTCTCTTTCCCAATTTTCCAGCGTAAAAGCGGGTATTGCAGTTGAACAAACTTACTTTTCCGCAAAAACAGTTACTTTCTGGAAGTGTTAGATTTTCTCGTATTGCTGACATTACTCAACATCCTGAATAAAGTGAGTATTACTTTGAATAACCCTGTTCGCGGTATCAAGAAAGCAAAGCCGGATGCTTTATCGAATATCCGGTTTAATTTGTTAGTTAGCAGCTATTTTTATGACAGGAATCAAACGTTTCTGTGTTTTTGGCTGACGTTTCATCATTTTTGTTTATTTCTAGCCGGATAGGTGAATGTTTGAAAAAAAATTTCAAAATACGGAAGCTGTAAATCGTAACATCGGGTTTTTCGCGTGCATATTCGTTCTGGGAAATCGAAATCTATAAATGATATAAATGATTTATTTATCACAGTGTATTCAAAGGTCAAATATTGCATTTAGTAGTAGTAATAATATTCCATTAAAAAGACATAGATATGCTCAATAGATATCATTAAATCCTTTTGGAATTAAATCAATGTAATTCTTTCAAAAACGTAAAATAAAAAGCACACTGTTTTAATGAGAGATGAGTTTTCAAAACATTAAAATATGCGAGTAACGTTTGCTGGGGTAATTTACTTTTTTTAAAAATTCTAGACCAGAAATTTCTAAAAGTGGTTTAACTGAATTTTTTTCCAAATTTGATTGAGAAATTAAGTTTTAATTTATCGCATAAACCTTTTTGATTTACTACCCGATTAAAATGGTTTACTTTTTTTCTTATAATTATAATTAAATTTCTGTAAAAAAAATCCCATTTATAATTTTTATTTGAGAATACTTTAATATTCTGCGTTATTATTTCATTTCCATCAATATAAAAGTTTTATTCTCAAGAGAATAAAGTGTTATACAGTCGTTTTTAAACCAAATAGGGTCCAATAGAATAAGTGAAGTTTTATTTATTACTGATCATTTAACTAAAGTAAATTAAGAGCAAAACTCACAATTTTAAGGTTTTAATGTTATACCTATATAGATACCTTGATATACCTTGATTTCCATTAGCATTTCATTTTTATTAAGCTTTTATGTATTTCTAATTTATAATAGACTAACAAGATAGTGTAATTTTTATAATCCAGTTTATGTATTCTTTGAACTTTATACTTTCATTGAGAAATACTGTCAGAATCGGGGGAAAAATTATTGAAAAATCAATTCCCAATTTCAACCAAAGTTTCCCAGTTGCATTCGCTACTGTCAATTTTGTGTATTACTGTCTCCCAACATGAAAGAGGGTACTTATAGTTTTATACAACTAGTTATATGTGTACAAAAAAAGACCTTCTTCCTCTACTTTCTTGGGGGGATACCACCTATTTTGCATTCTATTTTACTTCTTGGCTTCTTGGGGATATTTATTTTTATTGCAAAGAACATCGAAGAAAGAAATCTGCATCACGCAACACCAGTTGCACATCTTCGAGACATCAGATCACGTGGTCCCGACTGATGCCTTGGACAATATTCCTTGACCGAAAACAAAACCCACATGTCAGAGTCGTCCTATCTACACGTGTATGGGAGGAAAGAACATCCCAGGATCGAACAGTGCAGAAAAAAAATCGCAAATTTTCTCCATGGATTTTCTCTCCAGACTCGTTCACCGGGAATGAAGGGTTGTGTAATTCCTCATCACGTGTGACTATTTACCACCTATACCGGTCTGGGGACTGGTTCCACGCATGCGCAACATCACGTCACCATCGTGACAGTGGAAGAAAAAAAAAAGAACCGGTTGAGTTGAGAGAGCGCACAGGTGTATGGCTTTCATTATTATTGTTATTTCCTTTTTCGATTCTTTCAATTTATTCTTTCACGCGTTTGGAGATTTTTTTCCCTTGCATTTATTTGGTCTGTTACTTTATTTTTCTTGTTGGTCAGAGGAGAATTTTCTCTGCGAGATGGTGGCTTCTGTTAGTCGTTTTTTAATATCCAGTTGGAACAGCGGAGATGGGTCATTATGTTAATGCCCATGAGCCGAGGAACCAGAGCCGATTCAGGATATCGCCACTTCTGATGACGGTATTCGAATGGAAAGTAGGTGGAGCGGTCTCAGAAATATCGCTTAAGGGGAGACTATTTTTCGTGATTTTAATAAAGGAAGAAATTTTGCATGATTTGAATTCCGAGGCGCATGTTTCTTTCGCAATGGTAGTGGAAATATTTATTTTCTTTTTGGTTTATGCTTTTTTAGGTTTTATATTTATTCACTCGTACATAGTCTTCATTACCTTATACCTATCTATACTTCAGTTAACAAATATTATTTTATTTTGTACAGCACAAAGTAAAAATTGAATTATCAATTACTATATTACCTCACAACTGAGCATAGATAGAAGTTTTAGGGAAAAGAATCAGAGTAGTATCTTTTTTAGAGTTTAGGTTCATAAACTGAGTTAAGTTATTTAGTTATCTATAAAGAGATTATGGAATAAGGAATTCATAAGTTTCATAGGGAATTTATGAAACTTAGGTTATTTGGTTCTTTTGATGAACATTAGCCATGTTAATCCATAGCACAAACAATATAGGCTGTCTTTATAAAAGTATCCTCGGTTTGATATTAGTGCTACACATTTTTAACAAATTACGCCCTAATACTTAAGATAAAAAATGTTTTTGTATCATATTAGTTCCTGAGAAAGACATGAACACAAAATCATAAATTTTGGAATAAAAGTATAAAGTATGGATTTGGTTTTATAGATACTCTGGTTAGTGAGGTAGTTGGTTAAGAAAAAATTTAAATTTGCCCAATAAGAGCAGCCTTAGAAACGCCTTCTGAAGAACACAGCCCTTCAACTATTCAAAACTAATTAGGATACACTTAAACCATGTTATTCTATGAGCTCAAGGTTTTATCCTTTCAAATGAGAGTTGGAATAAATATAAATAATTTTAATAGTAATGAATAATTTTTCATTAGTATTCATTATTATTGTCAAATGAGAGTTGGAATAAATATAAATAATTTTAATAGTAATGAATAATTGTTAAGCGAATTATTTTTAAATCCACTCGATGATTTTAGAAATGAAATCCTCATAAATCTTATTTTTGCTTTGCGGCTGGAATCATTTCAAATTATAGAATTGTAAGCATTCTAGCATTTCAACTAGTACAAGTTGATAAATGTTGGTATTTAGAATCCTAAAACTAAATACTTTCGAAAAAGAACCATTTGATAAAAGTTTCAGTTAAACAAAACCGCCTCCAAACTTCTCCATGGCATTTCGTTTACATTCGCACGAAATATTTTCTTTTCTGAAACGTCCGAATAGTTCTCTCACAAAAGGAATAGCACAGCATACAATACCACAAGAACACACATCCTCTTTTTTTTGGGTAGAATGCATTATTCGAGTGGGAAGGGTATCAAATATAATAATGCATTCAAAACGTGAAGGGAAGTACAAGAGGTGTGCCATTTAGACCGCATTTGGATCGACAGGTAAGTTGATGTATGGAGAGTTTGTACGCAAATTACGCCAATTACAGAGAGTGTGAAACGTTGTTCGTGTGATATACGTCCCTCTTAAATCCTATTGTGGTAATTTTCAGAATGAAAATTTACTGTGAGTGTAGCCCACCAAATTCAAAAAAGGTCCGAAAAGTATAATTTAAATTTCAGAAACAAGAGAGGAATGGGTAGTTGTTATTACTCCCGACATGTTTTGCAATATCACGTCGTCCCCTTATATTGTACCTAAATTAATTAAAACAATTTAGATGTTATCGTGGTTTTATGACTCAATAGCGTGCTGTCCTCTTATTCTTATTACGTAAGGAAACTCATAATGTATTCGTACTGCAAGCTGTAATTAATGTATGAATAAAAATATATTTTAAGGGCCAAAGTTAACCCATTTTACGGTAGGTACTTAGTTGAAAATAAGTTTTAAAAACACGAATGGTTTAGAGAGCTGAAATTTTGGTCCTATTTTACTTTTTTATAACAGTGTACCGGTAACCTATAACTACTCACGAATTTTTACTTCCTCTTTAAATATTAGTTAAAAGTTCACACATTTTCAAAATAAATCTAAGGAAATTTAATATTGATGACCTTTTGCACATGCACACACTCCCAGAAAGGCTTCTTTCTGTACTTCCTCATGAAAATTAATCCATTCCTTCCCACAATACATTCGATCGAACATCCCCTCATTTTCTATCAGCGTGAACACGAAATTAAATACGTGCTAACGCAACATTAAGAAACAAAGCAATTTATGAGAACAAAAACAATCCTTAATGTCGTTTCTTCCAAACAAAAAAAAGAAACATCAGCTCATCACCATACAGAAAAAATAAACTACTGTAACAAGTGACTAATGACTGATCCACGTTTGGCGTGAGTCAAAGAAGATATAGGGTGTTAACGAAAAGAGGATCAAAGAAGCCGGATTCTTGAAAGGAACACAGAGAAGAGAATCCTCTAGGACCCTAAATTATGCACAGTTTGGCATTCCATGCGTTTCGCACTTCTCCTACACATTGGAATCTGATTAGTCGCTTTTCTAATACTGAAAAGAACGCCCAGGGTGTGAATCACAACATCGCAGTTGCTTCTGTCTTTATGGTCTGCATTGTCCTGAATTATTCAGATTTGGTTTTTGGTTGATTCCAACATTGTTTTTTGGGATATTTTTCATGTGAAACCTTTTTCAATATCTACCTCATCTTATTATAAACTTCTTATTAAATGCCATTAACATTGTGAGGACATGTTCCCCACTTCTTAATCAGCATCAGACCTGTGGTACTGCTCGCTATATGAAAGGTTCTATAGTGTAGATGTAGATAAATATTGTTCTTTCAAAAAAGTACAGTTCTAAAAAAATATTTTATTACCTTTTCGTTGCTTTCTTAGGTTCCTAAGACTGATAACTTTCTTTTGTTCGTTCCAGTGGCTCCCCTAAAATCACCCATCTTGCCTCACCTAAAATAGAACGAATATTTTTATGGATTTATGTGCTTGTTGCTCTTTAAGAAAAATATGCTCTTTCTCTATTTCTATAAGTAATATTTCAATATTTATATAAACAATATTTATACATTTCTACTTAAAAAATCTTTATTTCACTACTTTTCTCTATATGTTTATTACAAACAAGATTCATAAGATAGAGTTTTACATTTATTATCAATAATTTTTTTTTTTGCTTTTAAAATTATCGAGCGCTTTTGAAGGTGTACCTGTACCACCCATACCAGTCCTATCACATTTCATATTTCCTGTCATTCTCGCTTGTAGTACCACTACCCCCCCCTGCACCATTCTTTCCTCCTACAACCATTTACTCTCACCTGTGGTGGGTTGTTGGAGAGGAAAAGTAAACTGAATGCTTACATTTAATTATATATTAGATTGGGAAGAATATTTTTTTTCTTCCTTTAATTTTTACCCTGCCTACATCTCCTCTTCACCTTCTTTCAAGCATTAGGGAATCTTGCATGTGTTCAGCTTGTCTTTGGGGATGACATATGACTCTTTTTGAAGCAGGGACTTTTCCACTTATTATTCCCACGTTATTCTCATTTTTCCCTTTATTCCATATACCCCACACAGCACCCAATTTTTCTTTCCTACAACACCTTACTTTTACATTCTCTCTTTTCTTTTGAATCACCTTCCCTCCTTTTACCACTCATTCCCCAATCCTTCTCACCTACAACGCATTCTCTCGCACCCACAGTCTTAACTCTGTACAACCCATTTTCTAATTCCCTCATAATTTCTACCCTTTACCACCTTAACCACCCATTTTCTCCTTGCTTGCACTCCATCTCACCTACAACTGCTGAAGAGTCCCATCCTTACAGAAACCCATCGATTCTCTCTCGTGCAAAAGAAGAAGAGAAAGAGAGTAAGAAAAAAAAAAGGCGAGCAACCTGCTGCCCCGTAATGGGAGCTCTCATCAATTACACCCCTGGGCCGAACCCCGCCCTTTGCATTGCGCACTTCCTACATCGGCCGCAGCACGGAATCTGGACGATTTCCCTGTGTTTTGGGGTGTCGGAAAATGGTGCATAAATGGTACCCCCACAAAAGATCATTACGAGCACAGCTAAGTTGAGAGAGGTTTTTCCCTTAAAGCTTTTTGAGAATTTGTAATTCTTATTTGAATAATCCAATTAAGGACTGTTATCATTTAAAATAAATGCAGAATTACCCCATTAATTTACTCACTACTATTGAAAATATTTTTTAAAAATACGAATTACGACCGTAAAGGCCATGTTTGTTCTATAGGTGAAATGATATGCAGTATAAAATACCTGAAGACAAGTACACTAAAAACTCCCGTGTGAAGAAATTATTAAAAAGTTTCGCATGGTAGGAATAAGATTTGAGCATAGAAGAGTTTCTCATTTTTTTTTCTTTGAACTCATGATGTAGTTCAAGCGCATTTTGACAGTTAAATTCATTCATAGACCTCATTTCTGTGAACTTCAACATCATTTCACACCTTTTATTCGCATTTATCCAACTGAATGCCGATTATTGGGTCGTGTCTGATTTACCTTGAATGCATATGTTTGAACTTACGTCTAACCGAGGATATCTCAATGCAATCATTCAGCCCTGTGTTAAAAAAGTCTGAGATTACTTCTGCCTCATTAACAAATATAATAAAAATTTAAAATTTCTAATCATTTAATGAAAACGTTAATAGCATATTTAAGAAAGAAATTTTTGTCCTCAAATTGACAACATTTTAGTTTAAGACGTTAAAACCCTCTGAAACCGTGTTGTGTGTTGTAAGAGTGTTCTGAATGGTTGAAAAGTGTTGCTATCCAGAAATAGTTCTAAAAATAGTGTTGTAAAATATGTTTTATCTGAATGTGTGTTCTTAAAAATTTAGATCGAAGCAACTATAAAAACACATTTTCTGTCTCTAATTTTTAGAAACACTTTAAGCACTATTTTTAGAACACATTTTTGATTAGCAACACTTTTCAAACATATTCAGAATACTATCACAATATTTGTTCAATACATTGTACAATAGTGTTCTAGTTAATATCACAAACTAAAGTGTTGTTAATTTGAGGACGAAATTAGTGTTTCTTTCACTACATTCGTAGTTTATCTACATTTTTCCGCTGTCTATGTCAATCTCAACTTCCTAATAACGGAAGAAAAATTGATTTTCGTAGGTTCTCGCAATACAAAAAAGCCTCCAGGTTCCTTTTCGTTGTATCGAGGTTTGAACTAAGGTTTGACATATCTGCAAAGAAATACGATCGCACACGCCTCTGACTGTGGCACAAGAAAGGTTATCATTAGTCTTATCGATGGCATTTCACAACCTCACCCTAGTAACATCCACTGTGTCTCTGATTAATGCCGTTAACATTCATCAATTCACTCTGGAATAAAGCTGGTGGTGAACGGAATATTTTTATGTTAAACAAAGTTTTGATGATTAATAGCTTGTCCGATGGATCAATGCCGGTGGTGCCTAACGGGAGGGGAGTATAAATCTGATACGTGTTGTGGAATTATTTTTACAGTATCGAACGAATGTATGAATTAAACGTTAAGTGATTAAAAGACGGTTTACTTGGCTGTTTACATTGTTGATAACCTAGTTAGAAACACCATGCAAAATCTTTTACAACGACGTAAAGAGCAGTTTTTAGGATTGGTTTTATTTTAACTTTAATTAATGACTATTTTCCATAATGTGATGATTATGATATTTGTATTATTTTGTTTTTTAGGATACTTCAGTTTCTCAAATTTTTTTATCTATCGTCAAACGTTGCTGCAACCTAATAATTTTAACTTCCAAATACCCTACACCCCATACAGTAACTATCCCACAGTTCCATAATGGAACTGTGGGATAGTTACTGTGGGTTTCTTAGTTGTAAATATCGAATATTGACAACAAGGTTTGCAATCAAGTTGAAATTCTCAGCAATTTCAGTGGTTCATAATAAATAAGAGAGTGTTATAATACTTGGTGTGCAATGGTAGATATATTTTTAAGTGGAATTTGTTACTTTGACTGTGTAAGTAAACTTACGTCAAACAGCATCTTTAAAAGCAACCTAAATCACTTTCTAATAATAAGAACTACATTATGAACAAACCACCGCATTACAACAGCTTTTATTAAAGTCCCAAAATATATTATCATAACCCCGTCCATCTATTACCTGAAAAAGTATCTAAAAACTTGAAAAAAAAACAAACACGAAGCTCCGCCCGATGTGCTAGCAATAAGACTAATACAAGACGAGATTCGACATGCTTCTTTCCTTTACAGAAAGGGACATGCAAGCAAGCAACAGTCAAGATGGATCGAGAGAGAAGGAAGCAATTTGCGTGGAAAGGCGTAGCCGACCACGAATCTAAATAGTGTTTCCACATCCCGGCAGGTTGGCCTCCAAAATCAACAGGAATGAGAGCTTTGGAGGTGAAGGTAGAAGGTACCTGCGACACACTAATGCGACTGGAGGGGGAGCTGATAGAAATTGCAATCCATCCGCAGCGACTTTCACTTGAAAATAGTAGGGGAAAGGAGGGTAAGAGATAGCGCAGTCGGGTAAAAAAACGCACGTTTTTTTTCTGTTGGCTAACAGTACAAGGGGGAGCAAGTATGATCTCATGGATACATGTATCATAAGCTATCCTAAGAGACTGTCATATTATTATTTTCAAACATTCTCATACATACATACATACACTCATTTTCATACAATGTTTTTTGAGTTAAAATATCATGTCTATGAATAATATTATTCTCTTTTTATAAATTATTTTGATAGTACATATTGGGAAAAAAAAGTGTTAGTTGCACGCTTAAATTTTGTTTCCCAAATAATTGAACTCTTTCCAAAAAGATTGACCACCCCTGCTTTAAAGTGATAAACTGGTTGACTTTGAAATAGTACGTAGAAAAAATAAATTTAAAACAATCAGAATAAATTTTTATGTGTATCCTAAAATCCATGAAATTACTATAATTAATGTGTTAAACCTGATACCTCCCAGAAAAATAATACATCCTCAAAACATCTACGAAAAGGAAAACCCAGTTCATAGTATATTTGTACAATTTTCTTAAAACAATTATATTCTATCTATTTTTTTTTTGGATTCTTTCGTAAATTTAGATTTACTATGTTCCAAAAAAATCTCAGTTTTTGAGAGCAGAATCAATATTTTCAATACATTTTGACTAAAAATTTCTTTTAAATTGCGCAATTGAAAAAAAAATTCCCTTACCTTTACAAATTTAAACCTCTAAAACCCCGTCATATATTTAGATTTTTACACTAATTTTATATCACTCTTTTTCTGTAAGAAAATACCAGATCAACTTTGTAATACTTTTCCAAATAAGACAAAAAATATAAAAGAACAACTTCAAAGAAATCAAAAATTCAAAGCATTTTTAAACTAATTCAATAAATCCAAATTTATAAAAAAAATATGAGTAACCATGTTTTAAAACATTTTGGGATAAAAAAAAAACATGCGATGAATAAAAGGAGGCTGTAATCTTTCGATAGCCTAAATATGAAATAAATAAAAAGTAGTTCATTATTTATTATAATAAATTAAACACATTTTTCAAAACAAACTTTAGGTGGAAAATAATAGCATCTTATAGAAGATTTTCTTATTTCCAAAATAAATTGGATGGAACCCTGAATACTTGGAAATGATCAGATATAGGTAGGCAGGTTTTATACATACACAATGAAAACTAGGGTAGTTATTCGCTAAAATTTAAAAAGCTTTGATGATATAAAGGTTATGTTTTAGATTTCAAATTTTGAATAATAATAGTAAAATGTGAGAGTCGTAAATCCAGTAGTTATATAAGTAAAGCAATATTGTTTGATTATCGTGGTGAATTAATAAATATAAAAGTCGTATTTTTTTTCAGATTTGCTCGCTACTAGGAGACCTTCCATCTTTCCTTGTAAACGTCTTTGTGAATGATGTGTTCAAATTTCGCGTTGCGTTTTTTTCCCTCCCGTCTTTTCATAGGCTAAAAGGTAAACAGACACGCGAGCGAAAAACGTTCTGCCAACCGCAACGGCTGTTGAACTGTAGAGGAGAACAGCGACCACGTACACCCTGCGTCCTTTGGGACACTCGTACAAATTGGGACTTGGTCATTTACACTAAATTCATGATGCAGAAGTCATAGAACGCTTATTTTCATTTCTACTTTTAATCTAAAGGAAGGAATTTGTTACATACAATCATTTCATGTATATTCTTTCATGTATATTTAAATTTGGTAATTTAAAAGTGTTCTCGTGTATAAGTGTCGTGACATTCCTAATTCCAAGTTTTGAATTCACATTTCATAATGTAAAATAACTGTTGAGTAAATCCAGTTCATAAATAAGAATTTATACCGATTTAATTTCTTCTAAGGTTAGAATTCTTTAAATGTGTAGAATCTAGAATGTAACAAAATTTTCTTTTAATATCTAATGTGAGCAAGTTATCGCAATTTAGATTAAAGGAATTTTTCTTAATAATAACTTTTCAGTGCTAAGAAAAAGTCATCAAATTCTAAAAGTATTCGTTAGGAAATAAAGATTTATAACATGATACAATACATTGGAATACACTGAAAATTCTTTCAGAAAACTTACGGAGTTTTAAAATTTCTACTGCGTTGATTATTTGTAAGAAGTTTTCCACATAACTCCAAAAAGTTCTTCATTTTATTTACATTCATCTCACTTCAGTTTTTCTTGACTCGATCATAATAAATCAGATCCATTTATTTAAGTAATTCGTTTGCTTTTGATTATGATCTTAAAGTTCAATATTTTTTAAAATTCTCGAAGAAAAAATTTTCAATTATCTCAACTTCTAAAAACTCTAACTTTATTCCATAAAATAATTATCAGCGTTTCCATATTTAAAAAAAAATTGATTTTAAAAAAAGTTCGTGTTCCTCAAAACAATAAAACTACATTTGCGGAGCTTCCCCTTTTCCGCTGAATAAGTACGGAGAAAAAAGGCTTAGCTCCAGCCTCTATATCTTGGCCATTGAGTTTTGGCGGGAAAATTCAGTAATTATTCACAATCGCTCATCTCCTTCGATTTTATTACACGAACTCTCTGAAAGTGTTCGTTATCTTCCAAAAATAAATCTATAAGGCTTTAGGAAAGAAATGTTTTCGTGCATATGAATGAGGAAAAGAATTTCTTGGAAAGAAGGTGTATATAAAAAATAATATGTTACGTAACCTGTAGCGTTGGGCGAGTCTTTTGGCAACAGTTCATAGGTAAAGAGAGAGAGAGAGAACACATGACGTCACTGAGTTAGCTTTCAAGCAGGTGTTCTAAGTTTTATGTAATTTACAATATTTTAATTCTTAGTGTCTGTCTCTCTTTTATGTTACGTTTTGAAAGAGTACTCAGCTTTAAGGGGATCATACACAAATTACTAAATTGACACGTTTAAGGGAAGGGTTTCTGTTTGCGTGATACAATTAGGCAAAGGGTAAGTTCAAGCATTTGTGAAAAGGTACTTTAAACTTTTGCAATTAATATAGCTTTAACTTGAAGCAATTTAAATGCCATAATTTTTCTTTGTTGTGCTTTACATGAGTTTATACTGTAACTATTGAAATATATATATTTTTTAATTTTATACAATAGTTCGAAACATTTATTTTTTATTCCTTCTTTATTAGTTGATGAAAACACTCCAGTATGTCTTGCTTGAAAAATCTTCTAAACACAAAACTTTATTAAAATTTTACATTTCATTCACAAATCGTCTTCACTTCCTGCCAAAAACATTCTACAACTCGACGAAATTACCACGAGCTAAAGAGACAAATAATTCGATATTTGATCTCTGACCCGGTGTCAAAAAGGAAGTCTCCAAAATTGTTTCATGCACTTACTCCCGGTTAGCTTGTCAAAAACTAGACATTTAATATCCATATCAATCTCGGAAACTCATTATAAGTGTGGACGTTCCTTTCCTCGGACATTTATTGAGCATCTTGGTGATACGCGGTAAAAGGATAGGATGACGTGTGCAAGTTGTGAATGAAAGTTAAATTGAGATATTGGATTTTGGGTCATATAAATCACTTTCCCGATAAATTAATGGTTTAATATGAGGAGCTTTAAATCTAATTATAACAATAAAATAACTGCTCAAATCCAGTTTTTAGTAATTTATTAAAGTTAATTATGAAAAATAGTGTGTGGTGTGTTGGATAAAAAAAGTGAATGATATAAAACGTGAATTGCGAACCACTACAACTAGGTTTGCTTAACAAGGTTTTATCTTCACCAAACTTGCCGTAGAAGATAATTTAAAGTAGATCAAGGGAGAAATTTCTTATATGCATCGAAATTTTTTTAAGTGGTTTTATGCGATACATTTTTAAGAATTCCTTGCCATTAAGGTAACGAGGGCACTATATTATTTGTTGTAGTACAAAATACCATTTTCAAAGAATTCTTCTTTGGTTCTCAGGAATGCATAATAATCCCCAGATAAAACATATTTATTATATTTTTATGTAAAAGCGTTTACGTAATGTTTTGATTGATAGTTCTAAATTCATATAAGAGTTACTGTTTTTATAACATTATGTACCTATACTTATATAGAGGTAAACAAATATTTTCTTTCATGCGTCCCATAATTTTTCCATCCCATATGTTCTCAAATTATCATAATTGCTCATGGCTGTTCCAAATTCTGTGTACACTACACATCGTTACCTTTAGAAGAATAATTTAGATAAAATATAAATTTAAAAATATTTAACAGTAACAAGTTACTTCAAAGGAAAGGAATAAGAGTAAACAATAACGTATCCTATTCATTATAATAACGATTTTTCAAATTGGAAATTTAAAATAGAAAACTGTTAACAATGAATGTTGGACTTAAAGTGCTCATTTAAATAAAAATCACAAGTTATTGTTCAAAAATAGTTTTAGTTTACAGTTTCATTATATTGGTTTCATGAGTTCTATTTGAAAGCTTACTTATAAAATTGCTACAAATTATTTTACTTATTATTAAATAACTTACAAATTTATCATTTTTAGTCTTGAATTTCTTGCCAAAAATTGGGAATAATATTTTCATTAGATACTGATAAGTGTCAGTAGTTTAGAACAATAAGAAAGTTTTTTTAAAAGTAGAATTTTTAATTAATGCACAATTCTTGAGTGAAATACTTCACATACTTCTAACATTGGAATAGCTAAAATTTTCAAAACTTTTTGGAGATAAGAGGTTTAAAATTTAAAAGGGTATTCTTGCAAAACTTTTTTGAGACAAAAAAAATAATTTTTACTTTGTAAATGTGTTGCTTAAGCAGAAGAACTAATGAATAATCACTATTCAACCCAAATGCAATCACTATTCCGAATTTAAAACCTCAGTAAAAACATTAACTAAATTACTAAAACAACAGTTTTAAAGAGACTTTAATTCAGAAGTCGACAAACATTGATTAGAAAAAATCGATTCTCCCTCTCCAAATCGAATAAAAAAAACCGGAGAACCGCTCGATTCTCCAACTCGATCTGCATATTCGTCGTCACGACAGAGCCATCCGTCATGACTTTTTCCTAGCACCCGGATCTCTGGCCACACGTCATTTCCGAGTGCTAATAAGGTTAGTAGAACGTGTAGAGGAGCAAGAGCAATTTTTAGGTGCCAAAAGGGCTCTCGCTGCTGCGGGTAAGCGGAAAAAAGAGAAAGTGGGTTCTGTAGGTGGGTATGCATGCACTCTGCATGGGAAGACCCAATAGGGAAAGAATGAAAGTTCTACTGTTTCACCTGAAGTAAATTATGAATGAGAAATATTAAAGGAAGGGGTATTTCATTTATACATGCCTCCGAAATACAGATTTTCATTTAAGAGCTTTGAGAATCCGTGTATAAATTAACGTTCAATGCATTTAACATGCTTTAAATGTTGGATAAAAGATGAAATTTTCTATTTCGATATTCATCAACAGGGGCGTAGTCAGAGGGGAGGAGATTTGGGGATATATCCCCCCGAAAGTCAAAAATGTATCTTTTTTAACCATATAAAAGAAATAAATTAATAAATTTACCCAATATCCCAAGAGTCTAAAATACCCCTCCGAAATTTTTTTTCTGAATACGCCACTGTTCATCAACAATTTTTAAATGCCATTATTTACACGGAATTTTGAAGAAATAATTTAGAGAACTTTCACTTGTGATGAAAAGTAGTTGGACCATGTTAAGTTAAAAGCATATTTTGGAGCAACTGTAATATATCTTTAAAGAACAATAATTCGCTAAACAACCTCTAAAAAACCTCTATTTTACTATATACACCTTATGTTGTCCTAAGTACCTGAACTTATAGATTAAGTTGGAAAGTTAACTACGTATAATTTATAATAATAACAATTCCTGCATATCTACTGTCTCTTTTTCATACCTTTGTGTTACTTTTTAGTATTTCAACGAACTTGCTGGAACAGTTTATCAAAAGCAGGATTACAGCAAAGAGAGATATATTTAATTTTAAAATCAGTTCAACTTTTTATTAAAAGTATGAAACACATAAGCTTTTAGCCATTTGTGAGTGCAAAAGTTACTTTTTAAATGTTTCGTGCAGACTGCTTGGAATTTCCATTTTTTCAAACTTAAGTTAGGTAGGTCAGTTGCCTTGGAATACCTGCTAATCATAATGTAAATTCTTATCACGCGAAAAACTGGCATTCGGAATATAAATCTACTCATACTTGGAAAAATTACCTTATGTCAAATGTTTTGAGGGAAAATAAAGTGTCTTACTTCATAAGAATTGATGAAATTTATGCAATGAGCTAGAGTACAAGGATGAATTGAATCAAAGTACCTAATTTAATTAAGCATGAAAGATTAATGCAATTTCAATTAAAGTGACATAGTAATCCATTTACTTTAAGTTAAATGTTATGAATAAAGCAATCCATTTATATACAGCTTAGAATATTTAAATAAGCTAATATACAACGAATATTTTCATCTATGTAAAATCTAATTGTTTTTTTATTTTTTATTATTATTATGTATGCAATACTTAATGAACAAAATTTTCCGTAGAAAAATAGTGACACGGCTTGAAATAAACACCTGAATTACTGCTCCTTCCTTAGAAATCATCCACGTTAAAGAGAGTCAAGTTTTTCCATCTCCTGAAGTTGAGAAAATTGAGTTATATCATCTTAAGCAACGATGCAACTTCTCATTGGTAGGTGCCGGCTTAAAACCTTTTTGCCCAATCCCCATCAGGACGGACACAAGTAGTTCTACTAGTTAAAACCCTGAAGAACTACCACCATTCATTCATTCATTTTGACGGATTTAAATCTCCGCTAAGAATCATGTTTTGACAGGAACCAGAGCTTTGTAAACACAGAGGGAAAAAGTTTCGTTTCGAAAAGTGTCTGCTTCTCGAAAATCTAGTTTTGTTTAACAACGAGAAAGAGTAGCAGGACTTTGGTTTATTATCCTCGTAAACGTGCTCGTTTTTCTGCCAGGGAGCTCGCTGGAGGGGAGCCAGAGAAGGAGCCAGACACAAAAAACAGAAAATGGAAGTAAATGAGTGAAGGAGAGGGGAAGTGTCTCCGTATAATGAGAACAATTACGAAAATTATTTTTCTCCTTCGGCTCGTTGTTGCTTATGGCTTTTATTGAATAACGGATCTGAATCATTTACTCTGGAGCTTGTGCATTTTTGATGGGGTGTTCGTCACTTTGGGAGGCGTTGAAGCGTTCATCGTCTGGCGACGAAATTAAGCATATTTGGGGGGTTTTGAAGTGTTACAAAATCTTGTCGGATCGAATATAATTGTTTTGTCATTTTTTGTCGTGTTTAATTTTTTTGAAGGAATTGTTTTTAAAAAGAAATATTTACTTGTTAAACCTAAATAAATAGTATAAAATCTTATTTGTGTTATGTAAAAGCAAAGTAAAATGGGGTCATGAAAAATGTTCTATAATTCTCTGCATCAAAGTAATTTCAAGATTGGAAAAGAGCATAAACTTGGAGCTTTAATAAAGATTTAAATCTCTACATAATAGTGAATGCTATTCTCAATTTTTACACGGGTCGTATCAAAGTGGTGCTATCCCCCACCGAAATGTTCACGGCTATACAAAGTGTTTTTCTTTGAAACTTCTGTGACGTACAAGGAGTGGTTTATGCTTCAGGTGTCACCTAATGGCCAAAGGGTTGTCATAAACATTGTGTTATATAACATTTCAAAAACCTTCTGGAAGAGGAGGGCCCTTAGACCCCCCTCTTTGCTTGGGACTCAGTGTTGCCCACATAATTTTAACATTAAGTTCTTAGAGATTCAAATCTTACCTGTAAGAGTACCCTCCTGAAACAAAAACAACTCTGTGGATCGATGTCAAACACTGAGTACTTTCCCTCATCCTACATTTTCCAAAAGTACCATTGAACAACGCAATTCGAAAATAAGCTATCCAACTAATACCAATGTTGAGACATCAAGCGTTTTCGAAAAGCTTATGTAAATCCACCCAAAAACCCTTAAACGCTCACTTACAGCGATTGCATCAGGAACAGCTCTCTCTCTCTCTCTCTCTCTCCTACAAGAGAAAGCGGTTGAACAAGGATCCTTTTCCCCAAGTATGGAAACCTCTCCTGAGAAAGCCGAGTTATAACATTGTTGATTGTGTTCGTAGGCTGGAACTCGAAATTGCGCCCGTCGAAGCGGATCGAATCATCGTGTTAGGAAACAGGAAATGGTCTGAGAGATGTTGGAAATTTCCTAGCGATGGACAAGCGCGATCAGAGAGTCGAGATTCGAGTGAGTCACTCATTTGTGCTGATGAGTGACTCAAGAGAGTCAGGTTATTCAAAATATTAAAAAGTTATATTACTCAATCTACAATTGCCCAGTATACGCTCATACCAATGAATGAACCACTCAATGAAATGAAGTTCCTAGAAAGAATGATCTTTAATTCCTTTCTTTCCTTTTCTTCTCCCCTCATTCTCTTTCTATTTAGGGTCACTTGGGGTAAGTGGGTCCCTGGGGTAAGTGGGTCACCCCCGTCAAACTAAACTATGTAAAGGACATTTCACACTTATTCACATTGATCATGTTACATTTTGTCACACTGATGGGTTTTGCATATATTAGAGTTTTGTGTTATTTTTTTTAAGATTATAGAACTACTGTAAAAAAATTTCCATAATTTTTTTTTTGGAGAGTTCAAGATGCATTTTTCCAAGAAGTGTTTCCAGGAAAGTTTTCACTATATTTTAATGTTTTTTCAACTGTTGTGCCAGGTTTGACTTAAAATACATACTGCAATTTGAATTTTCACAAAATCTCTTATTTAAAATTTTTTAAGAGGGGGGTCCCACTTACCCCGTAATTTAAGCATAGTAGGGGTAAGTGGGTCCCCTCATTATGGGGTAAGTGGGACACCCTAGACTCACCATTTTAATGTTTATTGAAACATTTATAAGTAATTTATTGAAATTTTATATTAATTTTGCGTTTTAATATAAGGCTGTGGTAAGTAAAGTAAACTATTAAGTTGTGTTTTTTTTATTCACGTTGCCGATAAATTAATTAAAACACACAGTGGGGTGGGGGAATAGTTTCGAGGGTTTCTTTATAAGTCTCCCGAACCATTCGAACCTGAAAAAAACATTCTGTACTTGTAGTGTTCCGAAAAGGGGTCCCACTTACCCCAACCAACCCTATTAATTTAAATGTGAGTAGATATCTCCTACATGAATTAAGTTACAATAAAATATTTTGTACCTAAAACTTCTATACTTTATCAAGTAAGACCCACTTACTCCCTCTTAAGTTTTGCTTGCTTTCAATCAAAATAAAGAGGGGGGGACCCACTTACCCCTTCCTATGGGGTAAGTGGGACACCCGTCTCATTTTTTACAAAAATACCAGTTAAGAAAAATGTAGAACATTATTTTAGAACCTAATTATAAATTTTTGTTCATAAATAGTGTCTTAAATAAAATATGTCATTAAGTTCAAATTGAGACTCTTCAAAAAAATTTTATGAAGCTTCAAAAATGTACTGTTCCAAAAAGGGGTCCCACTTACCCCAAGTGACCCTATCTCCTGTATTCCAATCACCTAACTTCTCCTTTCTTTCTCTCCTTTTAATTTCGATTTATCAAGACCTATCAGCTCTTTTCTCCTAATCATTCTTCTTTCGTACACATTGCTTATCTCTCACACTTCTTTCTTCTCTTTCCAATCCTCTCATTCGCTTAATCCCTCCTTTACTCTTAGCTTTTACATATCTCCCTCTATTTTTTTCACCTTCTCTCTTACCACCATTCTGTCTTTCTATTCATTTTAGTTCTCTCTTCGATCAATTTCTCTATCATCTTAATTCCATAATAGGGTGCTGCAAGGAAGTTCATTTTAATCAAAACATCAATAATTTAGTCTACATTATTTTTATAAAAAATCTTACAGATTACGGATGATTTTTTAAAATTTCTTGTAGGTGCAAGCCAGATTATCCAATGTTCTCTTTATTTTCCTTAAGTATAGCATAAGTGTCCACGAGACTCCTTGATGACGGTATGACTCCCCTTGATTCACAAGTAACATGGATTGAGGTGCTTTTCAAGAAGACTTGAGGTGATGCTACACTCATTCCTAATGAGTAACTCATTTGAGTTGACTCGCAAATATCTAACCAATCACTAAGCTGGAGCCTGGGAAGAATAAACAAACATTGGTGGTGTTGAAGGAATGTATGAACATGGGAAAACTAGAGGATATATTTTGGTGAGGCCCATTTCAGTGGGGCATTTGCGTGCATAGAATGTGGAATGGTGGTTTAAAGATGGTACTGCGGTTTCTTGGATGAGAAATGGTCAAGGATATTTCTGTAATAGGGGTGTTACATGGATACATTCTGAATACATTGATGTGCTATTTTGTATTGTGGGAGAACGATGTTTAGGATGTTATGGGGTGTGGAAAAGTATCGAGTGGAGTGTTGTCAATGATGGTTCGGCTGAAACTAATTCAAGAGACGAAATAGTGTGCTGAAACTAATAGGTAAGTTGAATAAAAGAGGATAAGGAGGAAACTAAAGAGTTTATCACAATTGAAACAATTGTTTACCACGCAAATATAATTTTAAGTTTCAAATAATTATTTTAATTTTCTTTTAATAGAATAATTTTAATTAACTATTAGCATTTAACTTCCAGTTTATTCGATAGAGCACTTTGGAGTCACAGGCTATTTACAGAATTGTATATGTTACGGCTATAAATTACGACGTTAGTGGCGACTACATTACGGTGCATTCTAAAGGATAATTACCAAACTTACTCCAACCTAATAGCATTAGCTGTGCTTAATTAAGTTCAGAACCTCCGATCGAATATTCATTAAACCCCATAGATAAAGCACCATCCAATAGCCCATATCCACATAATCTATCCATATCCCTAAAACCATTACCCATTCATTCCTCTCCTGGCAAATCGAACGTTCTATGGAACGTGACGTAACCGTGGACCTCCCGGGACAGATGTGGGTCAGTGTCGCGATCGTTTGCTCCGGACCGTGAACTTAATTTCTGTCCCGTCCCTCCCTCTGCCCAAGACAGACACTGCCAGACATCAACAGGTGCCTCTACATTACGTGCACCTCGCCCATTCTTGAGCTTGGATCCAAGAGATTAGGTGGGAATTGTATGGGATTATAAAGGAGAATGTCGGCGTGCGATGCATGTCAGGAGGAAAGCGTTGAGATATTTTTAGAAAAATTCAAGTGCTCGATTTGAGGAGGTACCTCTCATTAGGAATTGGAAAATTCCCACAATCACTATTACTTTACCCCCACTATTACGCCCACTTTACCCCCACTATTTCACTATTACGATACCCCCACACCTTTTAGGTTATAGTTCTGACACTTGCTTGTATTACTAGAATTATGCTTCAGGTTTTAAGTTTGGAATTTTGCTAATTGCTGGTTATTTTGATCCAGTAGTTCCCAACACTTAGAGTCAGAAGACTATTTAGACTTGAAGTAATTCATTTACGGACAATCCTTACCTTCTCTTACACCAAAACCCTTCACCACATTCACTGACGAAATTCAAAGCTAAGTACCTCAAATAAATATGTCATGAAAGTTTATGATATTCTTAATGTATTTAGAACCCTAATAAATGCTTTGCATATAATTAAATTGCTTAAGTAATAATAGTGTTTCTTTTCACAAATATAAATATAATTATAATAGTATAATTATTTGGATCATGAGATACAATAGTGAAATCTGGCAACCCAGTTCTAAAGAAGTTGATTTGCTTATTCGCCAATAAACGGTATTGCCAACACCAAATTTCGCCAAAAATGTTACCCAGGCCAGGGTTCTTTGGATTTACCTAAATCTTTTTACAAACTAATTTATTCGGGGAAAGCAAGTCTTTAAATTTAATTGGAGCGTCTGCAGGAGAGTATTTTGCTCGCAGCACACATTGATTTAATTTTCAATGTGAGAGGAAGGTAACACGAAATAATGTTATGATTTATTAACAAAACTTACACCAGCGTTTAAACTTCTAAGTAATCTATAAATACCCAATTCATACTAACATAATAGGAAAATATTGAATTCAGGATGATAAATCGCTCTCATATCCCTTTTTCCGTAGCTTACGAATCCTTTGCAAAGGATTATTTGAATGATAATTATGGCCTACCGAATCAAGTGTGTACAATTCCTTTGTCAAAAAGCGTAGAAAACTCATTCATTCAGGTAATAGTTTCGTAAGTGGTTTATAATAGTAGTGAATAATCCCTTGATGTTTTGCGAAATTCAACTGCTCCCTTAAGGACAAGGTGGATTGGTTTTTGAAAGGAACAATCGAAAGTAGTTTTTCCGCTGCTTTTAAATAATCAAGTACAAGGCCACGAAGCTTACTCGTGAAGGAAGCGTTAAATGTATCCCACAATTCTACACATTTCGATGTTTACTGAGACGTGGCAATTCGGATTAAAATTTGGGGAAAATACCTAAAAAATTAACATGAAACAGAATCAACAATTCTGGTCAAAAATTTTCTTGCATTTAAAATATGAAATAAAAATACAGGTACATGCGTTTCGGTCAATGTAACTGATTGGTTAGTTTATAAATGCAACTAAGTAACAAATAAAATATAATATGTTAGTATTTATCACCCTGATCGGTTATTATTAAAAATTGAAAATGAATGAAGTTTGGTAAATATGATTAACTAGTTGATATAACCGGGGTTGCTCAGGGAAAAAGAAGGAAGGAAAAGGTTTTTCAAAATACGTTTTAAACTAAATAAATATTGTTGCTTTTTATCTGCTGTCTTCTTGTATATCCCTAGTTTTCTCTCTAGATACGCCCGTTTCCCCGAAACCTTTCTTTTCCTAAATCCACTTATTACTCCATACTTCTCTTCTGTATACTCCATAGTTTGAACACTCCCTGATTCTCTTCTTCACACTCCTCTGATTCGAGGAGGAACGTGTTTACACTCATCTGTGACTGTTCTGCCACGGAAATGCCTCAACTGCAGTTAAAAATTCTGACTTGGAAAAACCCTAACAAGAAACAACCTGGCTGCTCTGTTATGCATGGGAAAAGAGAATTTTGAGAACTTTTTATTTAGATTACCTCGAGAACTTGTCCACAAGGGCAATGTGGGAGTTTGGGTTATTGTTATAATTGTTTATTTTTAAGTTTTAAGGCTTATGTATTTTTTTTTTTTGAGAATCAGATACTCTACCACTCTTTAAGGGTTTAAAGTAGTTGTCGTTCTTCTTCTCCATTCCAATGAATACAAATTGAAACCTTATTTTTGTTTTATCAACAAGCGTTGTTTAAAAATTTCAATTATATTTAATTTATTTTTTTATTTTCATTACGTGATGAAAAGTACAATCACAAAGTCATATCATTAAACAGTCCCTGCCACACAACTTTCCCTACCAAAAAAATACATCGTTCTAATGATTTCCTCACTTGTAACATTTGAATTATCCTATAGAAAAATATGACGATAAATATTAAGACATCGAGAGGTAAAAGGATAACGATAAAGATGGAATTAATGAAGATAATAATAAAAAAAGAATGATATTAATATAAATAGAGATTGTATAAGGTAAAAAGAAATAAAAGTAAAATAAAGTAAAAAAAATAAAGGGAGATTACGAATAGGGAGAGATAAAGAGATGAAGATGCAAAGAGGTGAAGATAAAAACAAAGACAGACAGAGAAAGAGGGATGAAGGATAAAGAAAAAAAGAAAGAGAGAGAGAAAAAAAAATAAAAATAATGAGAAAAGATAAAAAAAGAGACGAAAAATATAAGAAAGGTTAAGATTAAAAGAGATTTGCTTCGTTTACAAATTTTTTCGACTGATATATATTGACACCCTGAAAACAGTCAGCCATTTTGAATCTCAACGTTAATTAAAACTTAAAAAAAAACCCACTGAATAAAAAAGTAGAAAAACATATTTTAAAACGATTTTCAAGTAATTTCAAGTAATCTTCAAGTACTATTCCAAAGTTTAAAAAAACAATATTATAAGGTAATAATTATTTGCCAAAAAACTTTCGCACCTCTTTTGACAATCTTTTTTTTTTTTTGGATCCCAGGCTGAGAAACACTGGTCTAGCGCCCCTTTTCTCTGCGAGGTTCTGAATGGTCTTTGAGTTGTTCACCCCTCCAACAAATTCATATAAGGAATTTGGAATTCGTAATCACCCTGAACATTTATAATACTTAAATCATAGAAATGGAATTTACATCCCATCCCGGAAAAGATCTTGAATTCACGGCAATAAGCGTTCTTCCAAAAGCATATATGAATGCATTTCATTCGTTCATTTGCCACCACCCCTATCATTAAGTGTCATCCTGCTGTTTAATTATTCATGTAATTACTTGTCGGAACCTGTTTATGTAGGTCAAGTGTCAAGATAGGGACCGAAATCTCGTGTTGAGTAAAGCCTTCTATCACTCCTAGGGTCGTAAAATTCTTTGTGTTGCTTAAAATAGTCGGTAATATGATTTGCGTATATGTATAAGCTCCAGATTTGTTTTAATACCTATGGTTTGTAAAAAGTGAAGCCGGGATTTTATCAAAGAAAGATAAAAAAAGATGACGGTTGTTTATCATAGAAAAATCTCAAGTAGTAAAAGTTAAAGTAGAAATTTATAAAAAATTAGAGGTCTTTCATACACAAAAAACTTTTTATTGGGTCAAAAAATTATTTCACCACTCTAATCTTGACCCTATAAAAATTTGCAAATCTAATTGTTCATGTTGAGATTATCTTTCTTCCCCTCTCAAAATGCGCAGGGGATAGAATTGAATCTGTGCTCATAGAAGAACTTTTTAACGCGTTTTTCCCAAAATTACGTTTTATGGATGTAATAAGAAAATATGAATTCTGAATTGATGATGGTGAACGGTGGATTCACGGATGTCAAGGGGAAGTAATGTCCCTTGACAAATTTTTCAGGATATTTCATTTTTTAATGGTTAAGGATGTTTACAGTGCAATTAAGTACAGCAACGTCCCACAGTTAGCTTGCCATGGTCCTCTTTTCCTCCATATCAAAACTTTTTTCAAATTTATTTCAATGGGGAATCCACGAACGTCTGTATATTACTTAAATAAATTAAAATAAGATGCCCTGGTTTCAAGTAAACTTTTCATAAACTAAAGCAAGAAATTATTTGTGCTCAATGGAGCTTTTTAGCACATATTTAAAGTTTTTCAATTTCAACACACTTTCGTGAAAAAAGAAAACAAAATGTCAAGTCAGCGAAAAGAAATAACCTAGGTGCTCCCATTTAGTATCTTGGTGCTGCTATCTATTGAGTGATATAAGAACTAAAAGAGGATACGAGAAGTTGAAGAAGAGGATATAAAGAGAGACAATATGGAAAAAAGTTGAGAAAAATTCTGTAAGACCTTTCATCAGAGGCAGATCCAGAGGGGGGCTTTGGCCATCTCTGAGAATCCTCAAGAAATAGCTTAAAATCACTTTTTTTTTTTTCGTCTTTCTACAATCTTTCTCTTTTATAAACAGACTGTTAACCTCTTTGAAGAGTCTCGGATTGCTGTGGCATTCAAAACCTATGAAATTAGAAATTATAGTTTTGAGGAGCAAATACTATGTAGAATCTTTGAGTATTATAATGTATGTGAAATACCAATTGAGGTTCCAAAAAGGGGGCTTTCGCCACAGCCCCTAAAAAAGAGCCTAAACTAAAAAAAAAAATTTTCATACAAATAATCTAAAATTTTTTTGATTTTCCGGGTCGTCACAGACCAACTTGGGAGCCGTATGTAAATGTATGCCTCTCTTCTGCTCAGCGTTTCTCACACTGCGTGGGCGGAGGCTGTCTAGGGGGAGCGAAGAAGTGCTAAATAATGTGTTCAGGGGGAGCAAAAAAATGCTTAACCTTTTATTTGGTCAAAGTTTAATACTAGGTACAGTGGAAATATTTAGTTAGTATATTAAGTAGTAAAAACAACATATAAATTCAATTTTTCTCAACATGGTGAACACACCCTAACGGTGGCAATTCGATAGATCAGGAGGAAATCTAATAAGGCCCTCCCACTGTGAAGACAAATTTGTGTCTACCCTTCCTTCAGCGAACCAGCATAAACAAAATTAGGAGGTGTCATCCCCGACTTTCTCTGAACCTTTTGTTTTTAACGAATAATTAATGTTATAACCAATCAGGGACAGCATATCACCAAATGTGTCCAGTGGGCTCCTTAGGGTCTTCCTCCTAAATTCCCTCATGGTAGCTAGTTAATTAACCAGAAATAATTTCTGTGAAGGGGGTGTTGGTATATCAGGGGAGATATGGTCGAAAGTTTGGAATAACAGTGTTGTTGGGGGATCCCTACGGTTGGTGCCTACGCCATTGCTGGTAGCCTTTTTGTAACATTAGCTTTTCCAGTTATCTTGGTAAATACCAAAATACCGGTAGCAAAATTTAAGAACTGAGGCACTTGTCATTTCAATTACTGTCCAAAGTTTATCCCAAGTATTATACTTCTGGTAGAGTTTACGTAAATGCACATTAACCCTCTGGTGGTGTGTAGGAAGGGGTTAAGTTCCGTATTAGAGTTTAAGATAGGGAACTCAGCTCAGCTGGGTGCATAAACTTGGGCGCAAGTTTAGAGAGGGTGATGCTTGGCGATTTTGAATCCTTTGACTAGCAAATTTCTTATAATGCTAAAGTTTGTCTGTCCTCGCTAAGCAGGAGTGGCAAACCTAAAATCAGTACCCACAGCAGAAAAAGCAGTGGCGAGTGCAGGGTATCGGGTATCTAATAGAAGTGAGATAACCATCTTTATGGCTTTTTTAGTGCACTCTCACCACTGTTTTTTCTGCTGTGGGTACTGATTTTAGGTTTGCCACTCGTGCCTAGCGAGGACAGACTAACTATATGCATGCTAGTAGTGTCACAATTGGCCTTTTATCACCTAAATACGCTGCCAGCTTGGCGCATCGGCAATTATGAACCCGCTCCTGGCATGGGCGTAGCCAGGGGGCGGCAGGGGGGGGCAGCTGCCCCCCCCCCTAAATTTATCTTATCTCTTCAGAAATATTCCCCCAAAATTATTTTTTTTTTAAATTTTTTTTTTCTGAAAATTTTTTTTAAAGCTGAAACCCTTCAATTTTTTTTAATGAATATGTGCCAAAAAAACGAGCTTATATGTGAGATGTGGCGGAAGAATTCACGCAGAATTAATTTCATTCAGCATTTTTAGTTCCCCAAACGACCGGGCCAGTCAAAATATTTGACAAATTCATAGATACGAGATAAGATACAACCCCAGTTGACCACCTCCCGCGGAGTGGAAATCTATTGAACGGCTAGAAATAGGAAGAGTTGACAAACAGCCCCAAGATAAGATAAGGGGTGAAGTAAACTTGTTACTGGTCACACCTGTTGTTCATGTACAGGAGCCAGCGGGGGGTAAACGTGCACTTCCCAAACCACAAAATCCAATTATACGTACACCTCTGCCTTTGACAATGGATTGGGGTGTGAAAGGGTATCATAAATCTTCGGCACTCAACGACTCAAACAAGCAAGGGGGCTTCAGGTGTCTGGGTGTGTCAGGAAATTGTTTCAACATGTTTCTCAAGTGTTTACACAAAACAGAGGGGTCTTTTGTGAACCCAGCCATTATTATTTCCAAGCTTTGGCTGACCTTTCAACGAATAGAAAGAAAGCCGTGTGGTCATTGGCTATTCCTGCAGAAAATACCCTTCAGTCTAAGATATGTGATTTAGTTTTCCAGCATTGAACTTAAAAAGAGTACGTATTTCAGTCCTCCATATTGATATCTAGACGTATTATGTAAAGCCTTAATCCAGCACCATCACCAGCAATTAAAGTAAGTTGAACTTAGTACTGTATCTTAGTTTTGGGGGATAAACTATTTGTTTTAAAATATCTAATAAGATAATTTTTTCTTTAAGAGTGAAAAAAAAGCTAAATAATATTTGAGAAAGCAGGACGGTTTTACTTTTACATTTTAAGGTTACTGTTAAATGTTATTGTTATATCTTATATCATGGTTATTCAAGTAACTGCAACAACTTGAACAGTTGATACAAAGTTGCTCGGACTATTTTCAGACTAACTGTAACTTTGTATTCTTTTTTATTCTCTTCTAAATTATTATGTAATTAAAGCAGTTGCGTATTTTCCTAAAGCTTGATGTTTTTTTTAATGTCCAAACATACGAAAGTTTCACCCGGTAACATATAATAAAATAGATAAAATTTATTGAATTTAACTCAACTCGATTAGATTCTACAAATTATACTTTTAGACATTAGCCACATAAATTTCCTAGAAAAGTATGTGGCTTAGTACTTACAAGAGGTGGTTCTGTTCTGGCCAAAGAGTCTAAAAATGAGCTAAAACACTACTTTAAGGGGCAAATTTTAAAAAGTTTTCTGGGGGAGGACCCCCAGACCCCCCCATTTTTCTTAGAGCACACATTAATTACACTATTATTTACATTAAGTGTGCAAAGTGCAAAAGTTCACACCCTTCGTATAATTACTCTAAAATTTAACATGTAAAAGTACACGGGGTACCGGGTACCCCCATGGGGGACCTGAGACCATGCCATGGGGCAAAGGTAAGTATCCCTGCCCCCCCCTAACATGGAAGCTGGCTACGCCCATGGCTCCTGGTACTGTTTGAAAAATATTTGACATTTCTCGTCCCTATAGCACCTCGAAACGAGTTCGTGGCTCGGCTGAAAGGATGGGAAGAGGAGGGCAGAGCCTGCTTCAGAACGGCGTTCCTCTCTCTCTCTCCCACTTATCATGCAAACGATTCATTCGTCCATTGTGGACGACGTCGTCGGCATTAGCACAAAGAAAAACAAAACAATAAAAAAAATCCCCGGATGTCGTCATTCGGGAGAGACGGGCTCCTTTCATGAAAATGGCGGGAGTCACGTGACATGGCGTGATCCGAATCCCAGAACCGGTAGCGTGGATAAGTCACGCGAGTCTGGGTTCGAATCCAGGTTCGCCGGTCCCCAGATGGAGTGGGGAGATAGGATTCTCTGACGATGGACTCGTATATCGCCTGTCTCTTTGTGACGAGTTCCGACTTCTGTGTTGCGACAGCATTGTTTTGGATGGTTTGTGACGAGCTTCTGGTGACTGGAACAATTTTACGTACCATATTTGATTCAGTGTTTAAATTGATTGGGGAAAAACAGGGTAAAAGGGTGTGTTTTTTTTTCTCGAAAAGTGATTTTGCTGATGAACAGTATACTTCATGATATGCAACCTTTACAGATCAGATCAGAAGATTCCATAAGGATCCAAGTACTTTACAGTTCAATCATTGGCTGGTTGCCTAGGGTTTAATGCCCCAATGACCATATTATAAATCCTATTGAGCAACTACCATTCAAAGGCACTTGTTTTGGGCTCTTGCGATAGTGAGCCAAGCAATATTTATAGTATGAATTCACAGCATTAAGGATAAAATGTTTGAATTCTAGAAGGAGTCACCGAATTCGGCAACTAACTTGGTGGACCTTACAACGTACCAGTATTTAGTCTATTGTATTTTCAAACTAGATTATAATTAGTGTTCCTGACTGTAAACCAGGATGTCAGGTTTACTTACTTCTTTACTTTTTTCTAATCTCCTTTGATTCAATTCAATTCAAAGAGATATCTTTGATATGAGAGAGTATAAGAGATATGAGTTGAATCCATGTTTGTCAGACTTCAGATCAAATGGCAAAATTGATTTTCTGGTAGACTCGCATTTCGAATCACTCTTTATAACGAGATTAACCTTTCGAATGAAGGGGAGAGAGGAGAGAGAGAAGAAGAAAAATAAGAAGGGGGAAAGGACTGAGAGAGGGAGGGAGTATTACAAAAATTGAGAAAACGTATTAGGAATATCAAAAACCTGAGGAGAACAAAAGTATGAGGAATAAAGAGAAAAATAGTGTAAGGAATTGTGAGAAATAATGGAGAATATGAGAAAGAATAGAGAAATAGTATGAAGATAATATTGAGTAAAAGCAAAAAAAAGAGATTATAGGTTCAGTTTCCATTCATGTTTTTCTAAAACTTTCCTAAACGCTATTTCAGTGATTCAGGTCCTAATGGTAAAAAGCGTGTATACTCCTTGGTATACACTCTATCACTCTTTTGAATCGGCAAATGTTTCTCGAAACATTCTTTCAAAAGAATAAATTACCCTCCTCAAACTCAAACAATAAACCTCTTTTAGCACCTCAGCAGTGGGAAAGAATAATAAAGAATCTATCGATTCATTATCCCTCAAACAACGAAACCGATTATTATTTTAACTTAAGGCTGCTTCCGAAAAGATGAAGCCCTTCATGTCTACTTTCTCTGTATGAAGCCTGAAGCCATTTTATGGGAAATCTTAGATGGAGATATCATCAAGAACCAAACCACTGAAATCGTCATATCATCATGCTGTCCAATCTGCGTGACTTGAAAGCGTGTGGGAGGTTTTGAAAATGAATTAGATTTGAGGAAGGGAGGACATAATTGGATTTTGAAGTTATGGGGGAAAATTCGATTTTCCTATGTGGGTATTGAATACGTATTAGGTATCTTTTCACCGAGTTTCCATCTCCAAGTTTAAGAACTCCATATTAATATGCATTTAAATTACTTAATATAGCATTCATTAGCCTATTGCCGCACAGTAATTTTTATTTCCCTTTAATCTACTAAAGAGTTAAAACACTCTTTTTTAATGAAATTTTCAAAAACTTTCTGGGGAAGGACCCTGCATTCCTCTTTCTTTCTTCGTAATACTAGGTATTTACCATTAAATTACGAAAAACTTAAGTCTTCGTAAAATATTCTTCATCCCGAAATTCTTAATTATTGATAATAGATGGCAGCAGGCTTCAGCTCTTAAAAGTAGTAAAAAAATGAATGTGTTGACAATGGTGATGGGTCATGTTTTAGTGTAGTATTTTAATGAATTAAGTTTCAGTGATTAAAAAATATCTTCCCTCTTTTTACTAGGGCAAAACGGTTCAGGTTCTGTCCCAGAAAAATTGATTGCACAAAAGGAAAAAAGAAAAATTGATTGCAAAAGTTTGCAATAAAGTTTTAAAGGCATGACGACATTTGTTACACGAGCAATCGAGAGAAATATTTCAACACCATTTCTCGGGGAGGGTAAATAGTACCCCGTACCTCGCTTGGTCGCTTTCTGTGAAGAAGTTTGTGGTCTTGGGTAGTTTCTTTGCCTTTAGTTTTCTCGATTATTTAGAATTTTGACGGCTTATTTTTTCAAAAAATATTAATATTTGTGAGTGTTTGAAGTTAGAGCGGATGTAAAGTATAGGTAATTTGGTCTAAGAATTTCTTTTTTCCTCTAACCCCTGGAAAAAAATAATCTTACTCATTGGGACAAAACTCCTAAAGCTTTCTCAAACAGCAAAAAGGAAAGCAATAGGTTAAAAAAGAATAGATGAACCAGATTTTTATAATAAATTAACATTTTGTGGAGGGAGATGGGAATTTCTACGAAACGTATCTACCGCCATAAAAAAAGATTTAAAGACGCCCACTCTTTTTTTAAAAGAACTAACTGATTAAGATCTCCAACTAAACGCATCACATACACCACCATATCTATCTCACAGATAACGATCGCTCGCAATTCTCGTCTATCCCGACATAAACTCGGATTCTCTTTCCCATCCGATATATATATCTCTAGAACTAAAATGGCGGTCCAGGCACTTCTGTGGGAAGATATGTTTAATTCATGAATCACTCTGAGCATTGATTACATGGAAATGCGAACATGTGTATGCCATTAGACAGAGGCTCCGCATTCAATATTTTGGAGAGAACGGAACATCTCTTTTATTATTCATGGTTTCCATTTGATAGCTGTCTCCGCAGATTAGGAATTCGACAAATGTTTGGACCTGCTACTTTAAACAGATGTGAGCCGTTTTAAAAGGATATCACGCTCTTTCAATGGTTATGGGTTCGACTGGAATCCCTTTAAAATATTCTGTTTTGCAATTGGCTTCAGAGTAGGTTATGGTAATCCCTATGAATGGAGGTAGTTACAGATTTTAAAAACGCTTAACTGTATCTGTTTTTAACTGAACTTCATGAAAAAAAAATAATGAATGATTTAGCCAATATTTGGAGATTCAAATGTAATTAGTACTATCCATTTATACATGAACTTTATACATGAACAATCTAGTGTGGTTTTATCTTAAAATACATAAATAAAAACCACTTTTTTCACAGTAACCTTTATTTATCTTTAAATGAAATTTCAAACTTAATATTTTGTACACATTTGTGTAATAAATATTTCACTAATACAATATTTCTTGAAACATATAAAAGTGGTATTTTGTGAAATAATAGGCAATTTTTTAATACCTAACAAGCCAGAATAAATAAAAAATTGGTTGTTTTTACAACCATAGAAATAAAAAACACAATATCTTCTTAACCCTCTCATAAAATAAATATATTGGAACCCAAATCAAGGGAGCACAAATATTAAAACCTTTAAAAAGACAGGCACAACTCAGAAAATTTTATACGTATAAACTGTTGTATTGACAAAACCTTACCTTTAGCTTTCTATCTTTAAATGAAATTTTCTCTTTAAAATGGATGAACATGAGTTGAAAACGGCAACAATTCGTAATTCAGGAGAATCTGGCCCTGCTATTGGTTTCCGGGGATACTACTTAGTAGCGATTACTAACGAGAATAAGTTTCAGAACCAAATTACCTTACAATTAATGAGTTGTCTCCGTCCTCAGAGTTTTACTCTAAATTTAATTTAATTAAGGGATGTTGAGTTCAAGATTTGAATCCAATCAGTTTTACCGCAGCCACTGGTTGAGCACCACAATAGACAGCAAAGCGTACAGCGGTTGCCACAGAAGCACGGTGGCCCCGATGGCGAATACGTTGCTCAGCAACCAACTGAGGCTCTTGCCGTACTCGAACGGCAGGCCGTACAGCAGCGTGTACGCGGTACAGCTGACGCTGGTGCCGCACAGCGCGGCCCACAGCAGCAACAGCCATCGGCGCGACAGGAAGCGTCGACGCCGCATCTGCTGCCCCGTAGTCTCTTCCACATTCGTGCTGCGCAGTGGTCGGAAGTCGGCGCTGGTCATCAAGGGCCGCGGCTTCTCCATGTCGGCCGAGTCGAAGAGGCCGTCGCCGAAGCACCGGCTCCCCTGCTGCGACATCGAAGGGGCGGACGAGGAGGGATTCAGAGGGCTTCTACCGCCCCCGCCCCCCACCCAGAAGTTGCGTTCTCGAGAGCCGAAGATGCGGTCCATTCTGCGCTGCGGCGTGTCGGTGATGTGGTCGGAGGACACCGGGTAAGGTCGGGGCGAAGGAGGGATGCTTTCCTGGCTGCTCCACGGGCTGGAATCTGCGGCGTTCGTTGGTTCGGTTTCTTCTGTTGTGGATGTTTTCTTCGTCTTGGCTTTGAGTAAATGGTTCTCCGGTTTCTCGATTTTCCTGTAAGAAAATCGGCCGTTGTGAAAAGGCTTGTTTTCTAACATTGAAGTAAAAAAAGTGTGAAGCGAGATTTCATGGATGAGGCAGGTGTGGAAATACGAAATCGGACACAACCGCCCTCCACCCCCCAAACAAAAGCGTTAATTATCTTGTGATTAAAAGTGACCTCGTCCTATAGAGCATTTGCAATCACGTGACTCACACCCAGCAACTGCCTCTTAGCAACAGGTTCCCCCTCACCTAGCAACAGGTGTGTGTCCTCCAGTAGTTAACAGTTAAAAGAAAATAACTGGTCGTGATGTCATGTGCAAATGCTCTATAAATTAATTTTATAAATGCTTCTTAAACGTCAATTTTTTTTCGAACGTCAAACAGCAAAATTTGTTCTTGTCAATTATGAAATAGCACACTCCTAGTAACCGTAACCTCAGTAGGAATATGACCAGAGCCAAATAATTAGAGCTCTCTCCGACCCGAATGAGGTTTGTTGTCAGGAAAGACGTCTCTGGAGACCACATTACAATTTATTGGAGATCACCTCAATATTTCGTAGAAAATTTCCGAGCATATGCTGAAACGTTTCTCATCAACGTACTCTGGCCATTGAGATCTAAGGTAATCACTACTACTCACAAGAACAGCTCCACCATGAGGATCTCGTAGAAGAGGGCCAGGAAGGAGCTGTAGAACGCCACCACCGCTTGGATACCTCCGATCCCGTCCTCAGCCGTCGTATTCAGCTCCTCGCGCATGTCCCTGTATTTCGTTGTGGTCAGGTAGATGCTCAGCAGGTAGGCAGAGAAGGCAGTGGCCAATCGCTGGATCCTGTTGAAGTGGGTCCTGGGCGGGAAGCTGACCAGACTGAACCACAGGTAGCGAATCCTCACGTCTCTGGAAGGATAAGAAGCCACATGGAGTATACGTGGCGATCAAAAGAAAGTTTACTTTGCGTGATGGATAAAAGTGTAAAGATTGAAAACCTTATTTTGCAAACTTCTGGGGGTTTGACATTTATATAAATACGAGAATTGGAAAGCATTGTAAGAATGTGCATACCTTCTGGCTTTCCACTTCCACAATGCCTTGAAACCTCTCATTTCACTAGGTGCTAAAGGAACATAGAATTCTTCGACTCTGTCCTGTCCTTTTGGGATAAACCAGTCATTTACTAAAAATACCCATTCCTTTCGGGATCTCAAATCTCTTATCTTTACTTGATCCAGAAACCTATTTAAGATTGGGTAAATGTATGTAAGGAGACAATAAAAATATATTTTTTATTCGATACCCTGAGCACTAGGGTGGTTACAAAAACATCAACTTCCGAATTTCTTCGGTGGGAACCCCTTAAAATGTGACAATAGGCTAGAAAATAAGATTGGCAAAGTTTAAGCTCAATCGGATAATATTAAGACCCGCCTCATCGAGGTCAAAGTTCAGAAAAAAAGCGAAAAATCGTAGTTTTTCGCCCATAAAATCTGAACTATTTGTCCTAAAAATATGGTTTGTGTCTCATTTCATAATACATTCTATTGGCTTCAAGTTAGATCCCCTAAACTTTTTTACTAAAATTTCTAGAGCGAAATATCAACATTTTTGTCAGGTAAGGTTGAAGAACTCCCTGTAAGTTAACTTTCCAGCAAACACGTAATATCTTCTAATTATTCAACTAAAAAGGTTTTTTAAATTTTTTTTGGTATTTTTCACTTTTTGCATCAAAAAGACTTCTTTAGTTAGAAGCATGGGCGGATTTAAGGGGGTCATGGGGGGAAATGTCCCCCCCCCTCCAAAAAAAAAAAAAAATTCAGGAAATTCCGTTTTTATAAGCTAAATTCCCTTTTTTTCAAGCTAAATTCCGTTTTTTCCAAAGCCATCGGGGACCATCTTGCCTCCCCCAAGGTTTCCAGGGTGCCACCCCGGGGACCAACATCTAAATCCGCCCATGGTTAGAAATATTTTCAAAAGAATATGCTACAAATAACACTATGCGACAAAAAAATGGGTCAGAATGCCACAGAAACTTTGAAAGCAGATTCTGATGTAAAATGATCCCCTGAATCCGAATCCAAACCCCGTTTTTCTCTATCAGCCTCAGATTTTCGGGGAACAGCCCCTCCCCCTTTTTGCGTTTTTTCGACGACTTTATAACTTTGAACTCGATTTTTAGGGTCAAAAAGCATTGCTTTAGTCTTCAAATTGCCCCCCAGGAGACAAGAAATGTTCAAATTAATAAAATATGAATATTTGTAACAAATGGATAGGTTTAAAGGGTAATTAACCCCCTAAAAACGCAAAAAAATCGTTAAAAATAGTAGGATTTGTTATACCCTATTTATATCACTTATTTTTGAAGCAATTTATTTTTAAAGGGTCCTAACCGTTCCCCAAGGACCCAAATTTAATAATGTTATGCAGCAATGATTTTTAGGAAAAGCGGTTGAGGAGTTATCGCCCCCGAAGCACCCGCGGAAGGGTTCGGAAGGATGTCTGGACCGCGCTAGCTCTCGCGCGCTCAGGAATTAATATTCATGCTTTGAAAAGTTAAAAAATGTGAATTTTTTATATTTTAGGACTTAATTTTAGTGTAAATTCTTTAGTTCGTCAGTAACTGACTGGTTTATTGGTTTATTTAAGTCTTGGATTAATTTTGACTTGGAGGGGGGCATTTCCCCCCATGACCCCCTCAAATCCGCCCATGCTTCTAACTAAAGAAGTCTTTTTGATGCAAAAAGTGAAAAATACCAAAAAAAAATTAAAAAAAAACCGGTTTAATTGAATAATTAGAAGAAATTACGTGTTTGCTGGAAAGTTAACTTACAGGGAGTTCTTCAACCTTACCTGACAAAAATGTTGATATTTCGCTCTAGAAATTTTAGTAAAAAAAGTTTAGGGGATCTAACTTGAAGCCAATAGAATTTATTATGAAATGAGACACAAACCATATTTTTAGGACAAATAGTTCAGATTTTATGGGTGAAAAACTACGATTTTTCGCTTTTTTTCTGAACTTTGACCTCGATGAGGCGGGTCTTAATATTATCCGATTGAGCTTAAACTTTGCCAATCTTATTTTCTAGCCTATTGTCACATTTTAGGTGGTTCCCACCGAAGAAATTCGGAAGTTGATGTTTTTGTAACCACCCTACTGAGCACAGTGTGCACACTACAAATAAGTAAAAAGTATTACGAATGAAATATATTACAGTATTTATAGCACCCTGCAAGTTACATCTGAATGTACTTATCAATACCATGAAATTTTTACATCACAAATCGTTAGATTATAGTACCTTATTTGTGTCATCCAGTTGTTGAAAATTAAATTATAGAATGAGCAATTTATGCAACAGTCTATAAGTGTTTTATTAATTTTTTATAAGTATCTATATTTGATTCTGCTTTCTTTATTTATCTTTATTTCTTGTTATGTGTATATTCCTTGTAGAATTTTCAACATTAACTAATGGCTAATCAATAAAAATCATGGATTAAATTCCCCAGTTTCTATAGTTCCACAAAAGAGTCAACTTTGAAAAAATCTGTTGAAAGCCATAGCTTAGTTATTGCTCTAGAGAGACATAAAAGAAAAGAAAGACTTTCGTAAGGAAAACTTAATTGCTATTATCATTTAACTTTTTATTTTCAAAATAATATTGGGTTACTGAGTCTCTATAAAATCTCACCAACTCGCCCTGTCTCCTTGGAATTGTACATATACAGTGAGTCCATCCAGATCCATAAAATGCCTGGCCGTCATAAAATAAAACCAGTCCTCTTGACCCTTTTGGAATACTTCGCCATCCTTGTAAGAAAGCAGGATTTCTCGAGAGACATGTTGGCCCAAGTGAAGTTTCACACTCACCTGAGAAGTTGTCGTAGAATTCTATTCGCAAATACAGAGAAGATTCGTTAAAAGGCTGATTGCTTATGAGTATCTGATGAGTCAAATAGTATATTATTTATAATAACATTACGGTAGTATTATATTTAGGTGATACAAAAAACTACGGCACAAACTTCTGGGAGGTTTGGACAACAGCAAGACGATTGAATAAGTTAGATTGTGCTTACAGTTACAGATTTAGTTTGATGACATGATGAAAATTCCTGCTGACTAATAAAATTTCCAGAACCAATAAATATGCCCTTTTCAACACACTTTGAAGATCTGGACACAAATTGATACATTCATAGCTCCAGTATTGAGGTCCAAGAGTTCAACTCCTTTTCCCTCCCTAAACGCATTGCATCTCCATACCAATAGGGGTGTTTAAAACTTTCTTGAGATACAGAGAAAATTGGTAATTTTTGTATACAATCTAATTTATTGATACAGAATTTCGTTGCCTCATTTCCTGATATCCCTATCATCAAAATAACGATATCACAAAAATAATTTTCCCCGCATTTCTTCCCTCTGGTGCAGACGTATCAAAAAAAATCTGAATCGCCCATGGAAACAGCTTAGATCTGAATCCCAGAATCACACAGTAAATTTTTGATGATAATGGGTGCAGAAATTCCTGTAGAGAAGCCCCTCTGTTTATAATAAACAATGAAAACATTAGTTGTAAGTTACCCCTTTCTATATACAGGTTAGGAATGTAATTACCATGTATGAGGTACAACAGTAGAAAATCAAACCTTTCTGAATCCTGTCCTGACCATGATAATGTAGCCTTTGTGTCGAGTAGGATTATCCAGGAATATCAAACGATTCTGAAAAGAAATCAAGTTTTAAGTAATCATGATGAGTAGTAAGTAAGGTCATAAACATAATGAAGAAAAATCTATGATTATAACAGTTTCCTCAAGTCAGGAGGAACAGGAAGTTCTGAACATTCTACGGTATTGGCCGTAACATACATAAAAAAATTTATTAAACATAAGGTCGGCAACATAACTAGAAGTAAACGGTTTGAAGGTGACGAAACGGGCAATTTTTTCACGCTTTCGTAAAGCTTCATATTCCCCACACCGGTAACCTTAATATACTCTATCGATCTCTCACCTTGTAGGCCATCCGGTTGTCCATCTGGAAGGACAGCAGCAGTCCGAGGACGAAGAACATCCAGAGGAGGAAGAGGAAGACCAGTACGATCCAGTTGCGCACTGTCTTCTCAAAGAGGCTGGGCATGCTGGTGTCGTCCACGAAGCTCGGGGCCACCAGGAAGCTTCCCGCGATTACCGACAGGTGCTGACACTCGCACGTCATCGCGTCGATGGTCGTCTTCTCCGTCACCTGGAAGGGTGGACAGAATGCCTTTAGTTATCTCTCTTTTACCTTTCGTTTCATGCCTTCTTCGCTCTCTATTTACTTTGTGGTGAGCATACTCACCACTGAAAGAGTCAGATATAGGTATTCAGATGGGGAAGCGAATATAACTCAGAAGTACACTTTTGAGTCGTATGGCCTTCGGAGCGGTATCTCCCCGTGGCTCGCATTTGCCACAACTATCATTCTCTCATACTCCTTTTTACTCTCGTACACTTCTATTAATTCCCCATACTCCTTCTCCAGGTATCCCTGATTGCTACAGATCCTTTATCAAAGAGAATATTCTGAAATTGATTGCCCCTCATGAATTCCACGGTTGATCCGCTTTTGTTTGAAACCATGCGTAAGCCTTTTGAGAAAAGAACTATCGGGACGATCCAATACAATGTGAAAAGAATCCAAAATTTTTTTACGATCATTTATAAGGTGTAGGCAACCCGAAGACAATTCGGCATAACATGGAAAGGGGGTAGCTTTTTTAGAAGTTCCATACTAAAAACAGTCTAATATCACACTATCAGTTCAGTCCTACGGTATGACGCTTTACCTTGGAAACCCAAATTGGTGACAAATGAAGGTACCAGAAGGTACCGAGAATTTTAAAATTGAGGCGTTTAATTACAGACTTAAGCAACATAAACTACGATTTTAATGTCTTTAATTAGTATAGATTATGGGTTTCACAAATCATACCCTACAAACTAAAAAAAATACCACAGTAGCGAAGTGCGTGAGCTGTAAACCACAGAGAGGTGACCTAACGCATGTGCAAAACACTATATTACCGCGAAAAGATAATCTTTTCTTCCAGGAAATTTTCCATACCTGGCATCCCTTCTCCTTCCAATCACCTCCCTCGTGGACGAGGCATCTGGAAACGAAGAGGGTGATGTTGTAGTCCAAGTCTTGCCCCACATTCTTCGGGTCGAAGGTATCATTGTCTTGCGGTCTCACCAACGCCTTTCGCACCTCCTCCGTGTAGGGCACCAGTCCCACGTAGTAGGTGCCCATCCGTCGGTTGTGCTCAGGCAGAAGGGTGAGCATGTACCGCTTTGGGTGCCTCGAGGACACCACAAACTCGCTGTCCCTGAAGTCCTTGGTCTTCGGAGGGTACTTGTGGGTCCACGCCAGCTGCGGAAAAAGTCGGGATTGATTATTAGTGCCTATCCTTGACCACTGAATTGCCCTAAGAAGTACCTACTCAGCGTTACCCAGAGAGCACCTGTTGTGGACTGGAGTCCCGGAGGTGAGGTACTACTACCCGCGCCTCTTACACATTCGCTCGCACGACCCCTTTTTACAGGGGGCCACATTCATTCATCACACATGGACAGAAACTAACATCCATGCCAAACGAGGATTCGAACCCCAGACGTACGGCTTCGCAGTCTAACTTAGGCCAGTACGTCGGCTACCCTGATTATACTACTACTAGTCATTTGAGAAACGGTTTTGGAACTTGCTCTTAAAAACTGAGGCCCCACTACCCTCCTTAATGCTTGACTATTTTGGACTGATATCGATATGTCCGATAGTCAAGGATCTTTTTAATAGTGTATTTCATCTTCCGAGGGGATGGAGGGAGATATTAAGAGGGTTGACGGATTTTTGATGGAGGGAGGATATCGTGTGAGAGACACAAATAAATTTATCTTACCAGGATTGAAAATTTCCTATTTGATCTCTCCAAGTAAATGTGTGTTGTGGAGTTTACGGTAGTCAAATTCATAAAGTGAAGTTTCAAGTTGTCTTCGGTCGTATGGGGCAATCCTTCGACTGTGATTTTGCTTTTCACGCTCTCTGGAATACCTGCAGTAAATTGCGAAACAAATTTAATCAGTGTTGTATTGTAAGTACCCTTATTATAAACGATCAAATTTTGCAAAATTACAAACAAAACAAAACTACGAGGTATTTTTCTCAAAACTGAAACTTTATGGGAGAGCATAATGAAGACCATTAGAGGGCGTTTTACGGGCATAAACCTTGGTTATTTTTACAAAAATGGGATTAACTCAAGATTGCATCGTCAGCTCTCTTTTTCTGGCCAGATAAATCTTCTAAATCTAAATAATTTAAGAAAAATCTTAAAAAAATTATTCCTTGGAGGAAAAATTCTTTCCTGGTGGAAGGCCTTGCCGCCTTATGATCCTAAATCCGCCCATGTGCGAGTCATATTGATTTTAAAATTTTACCTTTTCTCTTGAGCGTAACACGTACGGGCTCAGACCCATAGGCAGGAAAGTTCTTGACGGGACTTTTTCCATTTTCGCTCACTTTTTCCAACTGCACATTCAGACTGAAGGTGTTCACAAGGTCCGACTTGTTGCTGCACGGGTAGGGATTTGAAGGATAAACAGCTGTCTGCAAAAAGAATGTCGTGTCACTTACTACCAAAGCTATATAGGGTCATACAATAGATAGGACCAATAGCTTATTTCACTCAGTAATAGTCAACTTAGTCCCTTCGCCTACTTGTAGCATTCATGGTGGGTAGTAGGTGTAATATTTACAAGTGAATTATTCCGCTCTGGGATGTTCTGCTTTGGGATTCACCCAAAACCCAAGGCTATTAAGAGTTAAGGCCTATTAAGAGTTATGTACAAATTCTGACCATAGAACATTCTACCAGCCCTCTGAAATAACTAAGTACACTGGTGTGCAAAAATTAAGGACCGAATAGTTTTTTCAACATAAAACCTAGTAAAATTATTTTTCATCTATGAAAATCATACCATGATGTTCAATGAGTGGGAATATAGGGCCTGAAAACAAATTTTCCCTACCGATAGTTTAAGGGGGTAAATGGGCCCTCCATTGATAATGGAGTTCCATTAAACATTTGAATCAACGTCTATGTGAAGGTATTTGACCAAAAATTTTATGTTCTTTTGTCAAAAATGCTTAGCATTTTATTCCTGGTACAGTTTTTTTTTTGTGAAATTTATTTTTGGTGGAATTTTGACATTATTTATACAAGAAACAAGAGATTTTCAAAAACGCATCTTACGTAAGCATCACTAATACTCCCCCTCCCCTCTTACCAGGAAAAATAAGCAAATAGCAAACCCCCTCCCCCCTACGTAATATTTGAATGGCCCCTTACAGATGAACGATTCCCACTCACCTTAACGGCAATCATGTTGTTGAGATCGGAGCTCACGTTGAACGCGGGTATCATGGCCAGGGCGACGTCCGGCCGCCCCAAGGGGGGCTTCAGCGAGGGGCTTCCCCCCGTCCTGCGCACGAACACCCACACGCTGCGCGCCCTGAGGTAGCTGTCGGCCTCCATCTCCGCCTTCTGCATCACGAGATCCGTCATCCGCTCGATCACCTCCAACGCCGAAGAGGAGGTGCTGCAAAGCTGCAAAGTTTTTTTTATAGTTCGATCTCCTCAGAGTAATTTCTAGAAAAACTCAAACAGTACACAAAAGTTATTTAGACGGCTTGCTCCTCATTGGCTTACAAAATGTTTTTTAGTCTAGATACCGTTCAGCCAGGCTTTTAGCTAACCAAATGACCTGGCCAGCAAGGTCTCTGGTTTGGACTACATTTGATACTTATATTGGTGTTTCATAAATCCAGTTGTAGTGTGTGAACGAAAAATTGAAACTGTGAATGAATTGAAGGGGCATTCACGCATTCAAATTCCTTCATTAATTCAATATCATTAAAAAAAAAATCGCCTGACTTGCGTCTACTACTACATTTTAAAATTAAATTCACACTAATTACTTGTAAAGAGTATGCAACATTATTAAATTGTTGGGAAATACGATCCTTTTCCCCTTTGAATCCCAATCACACACTGGCTGATGTGTTGGGTTGTTTGAAAACTTTAAAGAAACTAAACAAAATTTTTCATGAACTTTGACATTGAGCTCGTCGTGGGACACATCCGGTTTGAGGATTAGTTCTCAAATTTTTATGAGAAGTCTATTTACTAGATAGAGAGAGTTAATATTTCCCTATTCACTATATCACTATTATGTAGATCCGATGTCAATATTTTTCATGAATTTGGCGCTGAATAGTGACTGAATTTGAGACTGTTAAGCTTTTATGATGGGAAAAACAAATGACTCAATAGTTAAGGTACCTGTAATTTTTCTTTAGTCAAAGGTAGTTTCTTTTCACCATCAGGCAATAGCGTTGGTGTTCTATCCAATACAGAAGAAACTTCGTATAGAGATGAAGCTGTATTAATGCATGATCTGAAAAAAATACCCAATTTGTGCGTTCACCAGCAGCATGATATCTAACACTCCAAGTTCGGCAATCTTTGAAACATGGGTGCAATAGCATAAGTATTTGGAAGGTGTAGTATTACGTAGAGAAGAGTTATATGAGAACTTTTTTATTCTTTTTTCTCACTCTTATGTAATTTTTTTCTGCTCTCTTTCACTACATTTTTTCTCTTTTCATCATTTTCATATAACTCTTCCTTTTCTCTTTCCTGCTCTTTGCTTAATTTGTTTTTTATCTCTTTCCCGGTTTTCTCTATATTCTCAACTTTTTTATCTTCTTTCTCACTTTTTTACATTCCAGTTTTCTCTCCAGAGAATATGAAAAGGAGAAAGCGAAAAAAAAGAGAGAAAGGAGAGGGAAAATGAAAGCGTCAAAGAAGTAGTGTGAAAAGTGAGAAAATTTGCAAAGAGAAAAGAAAAAGGAAAACAATTAAAAAGCAGAACAAAAAGATAAAAGAGAACCAGCAAAGGGTAAAAAACACGATGCAACATAGCCCCTTTACTTACACGGCAGTTTCAAAAATAGCTGAAGGATCTAAGGATTTATCTTCAGTACTTTTCTCTATGAAAAGCGCTACACTCTTTAGCTTTTCAACTGCGACTTCCTAATGGAGAAAAATTCTTAATGAATGAAAAATTAAATAATATTAATCGTTTTGCGTCGCACAAATAAAAACAATATTGGATGATCACCCTTAAGCTATATAAATTTAAGTAAATTAAAACATTAACTTACTTTGAGTACTTTCTTACATATTTATTCCATTTAAAAAAATTTTAAGACAAAGGCTAAACGCTAAAACATTTCTGGTGCAGCGCCCTCAATAATTTTGGCTACCAGTCGCCACTTTTAAAATTTTAAGAACTGTACCTTTGAACTCTGAATCGTCTGAAGTGGTTACAAATACAGTTATCTCAACACTTTTAGGTTCGAAAATAATGAAAATCACCTACTGCAGCCTCCGGTTCCATTTCGTGCGGGTACTCAACGATTGACTCAATGGCGGACAGCACTTCGACGGCTTTGCCGAAATCTTCGAGCGGAATTTCCTTCACGGTTTTCATCAAGCTCGATCGTATCTTTTAATGAGAGTTAGAAGTTAGCACGAATATTTTTGCATATGGCAATTTGTTGTTTAAGTGATTTTCAGGATGTATTTCCTTTTTTTATTATTATTATCCCTAGTGCATATACACAAATCCATGGACACAATACAGAAGTACAACAATTAAACAATACAAGTCAAAAACATTTTAATGAATTTCTGAATTTGTAAAGGGTTAGTAGAAAAAGTTTCTTCGTTGACACACCCATGCATGCAAAAAGATTCTCGGGCGAAGCTTGATGCACATTGCAGATGGTGCATATTGGAAATACCTTTTCCCCATAAATAAATTTTTAGTTCTCTCGTATGCCCAGTGCCCCGCAGACGTGATAGGGAAGAAAACCCACGGCGACTCAGACCAGAGTCAATGGGGATTTTATTGTAACGGTAAAGGCTTTAATATCAATTCCCCACCCTAGGTTACTCCTCTTAAATCCGCCTATGATCATATGCATAAAGATTGACTCACGTGTGTCTTTTTGTCTATGTTCAGATACGGCAGTTTTCCACTTTTAAGGATTTCAGCGGCGCTGATAACCATGTCGAGAGCCCCTGGAATAAAGTAACTTTTAAGATTCACATATTAAGATATACTATTTAGAGGGAAACCATTACTATTATTCTCTCATGCACAACGGATAGACAAAAAAAAACATGTTTTACACATATTTTTAATCACGATAAAGTTCCTGAAAGATGGATGTTGATTTTACCACGGCTTACTAGATACTATACAGGCTAGCCGAGTACGGAAATCATTAAAAATCCAGATGGCAAAACTGGACAAACTGGCAAAGCATATCCATAGTGTTAAAGGCGTTGGGTAATATAAGGTAGGACTTGAGGCGATCCAAGCGGGAAAAGTTGTCAAACATTTTTCGAGTTCCCGAGCAGTGAATTTCTTGTAAAGGAAAATTAGCTTTTTTTATGAATTTACAGGGTGTGGTTAAAAAATAAGTTATTTAAATTTTAATACTCTATACTAGTAAGTACCCAAAGCTACCTGACATTGTGACAGATGTCGATGTTAATTAGTATGTAATAAGGACCATGGGAAATCGAAATCTGCCATTAAAAGTAGCTCAACTTAAGTAAAGATATTAATATTAGTTAATTAGAAAATAAAAATATCTTATTAACTATATATCATAAGGAGTTTTTGCATTTCTTTCTTAAGGTTTTATAAGGGATTCACTAGGAGAAAAAAGTTGGGAGCCATTTACCTAGGAGGACAAAAAAAGCCCGACAAAGTCATACTTAGGCTCACTTCTCGAAAATATCACGGGAAAAAATAAGAACTGTAATTTAAACAATTTGTTTGGAAATTTCAGTTCATTTTGTTACCTTCAACATCGCCTTCAACCAATAAAACATCCTCAACTGATCCTTGCTTCCGGGAATCCGCCAACTGTTGAAACTCTTTCTCTTTTATGTCTGGGACTTTCACCTGGAACATTTTTTATTCCTTTTGTTCTTATACACACATATTCTTAATTACGAACATTTTGGATAAATAGCATTTTTAATGAGAGCATAATATGCTACTATAATCTTACAAAATGAAATTACATCTATAAACCAACTTTTGTTTTTAAAGGATTGAAAAGACGGTAAATCCACTTGAAAACTTATAACTAAAGAATGTATATGTAAACTTTGGTACAGTTAAGTTTTAAAGCGTGTCCTGATCCCGAGATAGTTTTATGATTACAAAATATTTATGAGTGAATGATCCTTTATTTTTCAAGGCAAAAATCAAGAGACTAATTTTGGTTCCCTACCCGGTCCCATTTAGGAAGGTTGTAGGCTGAAAAATTACTTACCGTTACTGTTAAATTTACAGAAGCGGACATTCCATAAGAATCTGTTACAACTACAGTGATGTGAGCCAGATAGTTTTCTTTTGGGTTCCCCGCCGGCATCACAAGGTTTTTAGTTACGGGGTTATATCTTCTCTTGAGCATAATACCTAAAGAACAACCACTATAGTAAAAATAGTTATTAGTTGAATAACATGGAAGAGAAGATATGAAACTAAAAACGACGATTTGTCCACATCAATATTTATCTGGAAGGATATCAATGTTTTGTCGTCATATAACATGTTTTTAAAAATTAACTTCTAAAATATATTTAAAACTGGATCATTTACTGAGAATGTTTTGTGCAAAAAACCGAGAGGGGTTAGCAGTTGCATATATTATATGGGAGGTTAACGGTTTGCTTATTTTTGCTGACAAGGGGGAGGTAAAAAATAAAATAGATGGGGGTAAAAAATCACCCAAAATATGCTTGTAAAAGTATTTGAACAGCCCCTAACTTACATTCAGAAGTGCTGAACTAATTTTTTTTCGCTCAAACAAATTCCCTTTGCTTTTTAACAAAAATCACTTTCTAAACAAAACTTTTATTAACAACAGTTCAGTCGATTGTTTTATTGTGAAGTAGGCCGTCCCATGTTCAATCTCACCCGAAGTCAAGCCTAAGTCCATGTTGCTTTCGACGTTGGCTTTCGAGTTGAACTGGTTGTCGTAGATAATGCTGTAGGAGAGGGGCTGGTCGTTGTCTTTGAACCCCTTGCAGTGGATCTTGAAGCGCGTCTTCAAAGCTTCTCCGGACAGAGGGGACACTTGACACGTTCCCTTCGTAGGGGCCTCGTTCGTCGAGAACTTGTACATGGCCTCTAGAGAGTACGAGACGGAGGTGCCTGTGGAAAAACAAATAATTATATTTACTCCATCTTTAAAAATACGAAGACAGATCAGAAAGTCTTAGCTTGTGGGATGTCAAAAAAAAAGTTTTAAACCCCCTTCCCGAAATAAAAATTACGTAGTTGCGGTTTTGCTGTGTTGTAACCGAATCTCCAACAGATGCAATGCATGTCCAGAGGCACTGTGCATCATATAGTTTTGAATGGACTCTAACCGTCTGACGTCACACGGAACCAACACGTGACCTACTGAGCTTGCAATGGACTCTAACCGTCTGACGTCACACGGAACCAACACGTGACCTACTGAGCTTGCGATTGGTTACCACAGATACTACACTAGTAGATATACTAGTGTAGTATCTGTGGTAACCAATTGCAAGCTCAGTTGTAGGTCACGTGTTGGTTCCGTGAAGTCTCGAACCAGATAGGCGGTTAGAGTCCATTGGTTACCACAGATACTACACTAGTAGATCTACTAGTGTAGTATCTGTGGTAACCAATTGCAAGCTCAGTTGTAGGTCACGTGTTGGTTCCGTGAAGTCTCGAACCAGATAGGCGGTTAGAGTCCATTCAGAGAATGGATTGGAATTAAAACTGTATTATGATTACAGCGATAGGTTAAAGTTTTCGACCCGTAAATTTACATAAGTTGAAAGACTTTTGTTGAATATGACTACGTTTTAGATTATGTGTCCCCCTTCATGAACAATCTAAGATCAATAATGATAGGTATTGATGTTTTGTGGACATTTTTCTAAAAAGTCATTTGTAAATAGACATAAAGAGTTCCTCAGTTTAATATCTACCTACGTATATTTGCAATATACACATTAATACTACCCACCAACTAATTTTATCAAGTAATCTACACCCTGTAGTAAACAATGGGGTTTGATGATGAGGATGGCTTCATTCCTGGCAATTTTCTCGCAATCTTTGTTTGCAAATATTGCCGTCCGATTCACTGATTTATCGAACTCCACTTCCCAATTGAAAACCAAGTCCGCTAGATTAGGACTCATTCCTTCCAGATGCAGCTCCTTATCGGGGTTCATTTTCTGACTGCAGTTTTTACACCTAGAGAAAATGACAAAATTCATAACCAAGTAGGTAAGATAGTAGGTACGGAGATTTTGTACGGAACCTGTTGGAACCAGAGGTGCATTTTCTGAATGTGAAATTTCTCTGTTCACCATGTAAAATTTAAAAGTGAACGGTAATAATTTAATAAACGGTAATGTGAAATTTAAAATATTTTTTAAGAAAAATAATTTTAACTGGAAATAAACCAACTTTTTGAAGTAATAAACGAAAATGATGAACAGTTGCACTTGTTGCAATTAAGAGTTAATGTGTATATGTTACGGGAAATGTGACAAGTCCGGGCATTATTAGTAATACCCGATGTGAGGCGGGCAATGTGATAAATTCAATGGCGTTTATCAATGAAATTTATCACTTTGCCCGCCTTCACTTCGGACATTATTAATGCCCGATTAATCACTTTGCCCGTAACATTAACATACACATTTAATTTAAAATCTCTCTCAACTGTCAAGCCATGTACTTAAAAATTACTTTCACCGTTAATTAATTATGCACAACTTTTTAACTTTAGAAATGTAGTAAATTAGAGAAACACTATTTAAGTGATGCGCATAGAATTTAACTTACAGTATCTTCAGTGAACTCCGAGAATTGATTTTTACGAGTTGCTTTGCTTCGACTTTTTGATGGTTTTCTGGGTTCCCGATTTCTAATATGAACAACACTCCAAGTGTACTTTTAGGTTGGAAGGTATCAGCAGGAAAAGTCAATCGGGTGCCTGAAAGCGTCGAGAAATAAAAAAAGTTGTCCATTCACAAAATAAATAAAGGAAAGAGGTATTTCTTCCTCTTCTAGTTTTGATTTAGCTATTATAAGAGTTACTGTTTCTCAACCCTATTGGAAAAGTTTTCCCAGAGTTCCATAAACCAGTTTCAAATTATACTGGATCCAGTATAAATGATACTGGATCCAGTATAAATGATACTGGAACCAGTATAAATGATACTGGAACCAGTATAAATGTTACTGGATCCAGTATGATTTGATACTGGTTTATGGAACACTGGGAAAATTTTTACAATAGGGAAATAACGAAAATATAAGTGAAATCTGAAGTATGCTAAATTCGTACTTAGTTTCACAACCTTTTGATGAGGGTGGATTTATTAAAACTCAACACCTCCACTTTCAGAAATTTTTCAGGAAAGCTAAAATAAACGTGATACAAAGCCACTATGCTTGTTTTGACCACATGCGTAAACTTGGAACCTTAGTCCAGTAGCGCAAAAATCTAATTTTGTTTAGGGTGGAGGGAGATGTTGGATTTGATAAATTCCTCCTGGGGGTCACACTGAAATGTGACAGGGGAAAATTGTGAATGTGATTTATGGATTGTAAATTCACAATTGTGAATGACCACTTATGTACGATGTTTTTCTCTTAGCATTCTCTCTTTTTATAGCATACAAGAGTACAGTGTGTCTCAAAACTCCAGCTACAAACATTTCTTCCTCTAATACCTATTCAAATCATTTGTATTAAGATGTCGTCCTCAAAATGACACGAAAACTTAAGGAAAAATGCTTTGAATTGTTTTTAGAATACGTTCAAGCACGAGTAATCGAACTTAATTTTTAGCTCCCTGCCACTTCTTTCTGTGCTTCTATCTGTTTTATTTGTACCTTCGTGTGATATCCGCTTTTTGAAGTTAGTCACAGAAATTTTTAGGCACCACTTAATATTTTCATTTACTTAAACAACTCATAGTAGACTTGTTGTAAAAGCTTTCCCGGATTAAAATAACTTTTAAAGAAAAATTTCTAAGATTTTTTGAATCCCTTATATAGAATTCAACTATACTACTTAAGAGAAATGTTGCACTTTTTTTTTTGTAAATAGGATTCTATTTACTACTTACCAGTATTGCTTACCACCTTATGAAAACCTTCACATGGAGAATTTATAGTTTGAGGGTTCAAATTACAATGCCATTTCACTCTAAAAATAAATAAAATATTTTAATCATTTATGTTTTTTTTAGTTTAACTTTTATGTCTGTAAATTGGTATTAGCTATAAAATCTCCTCTCATGATGTACACGAAGGGAATTTTTAATGGTTGTCTGAGTTCAGAAAATAATATTTTTAGTTTCAATACTATTTAATTTGCTTAAGTTGATCTCATCTAAATGACAACATTTATTCTAAACAAATTTATACTTTAGTTGTTGCTAATGAAAGACTAATTCAAATGTCCCGTCAGTTACTTTGCTGGTCTCAGCTGGTCTAGCTCTTTCTTAATAATTTGAGTATCTTTGCGTTGAAATAACTACCTGCATACTACAGTTAGTTGAAAGTGGAGAAGTTCATTCTGAAAGCAGTCTGATGGTTGGATATGAATTATTTTAATTGAACAAAAATATTTCTATTGATGTTTTAGGAACTAATCGCATTACACCAAAAAAAGACAAATAGAGGCAACATGTGCGCAGTACTCACTTGTCTTGGCTGTGGTTATAGGAAGACGGGAATGCATCAATGATCAGAGGCTTCGAAAACAGGTGGGTTATTTCCTCTCCTCCAGAAAGACGTGCTAGGGGTTTCTTTGAGTGCACTTTGAACCATCCCTATGGAAAATTTTCAAAATTAGGGTGGACATTAGAGTAAATAGTAAAAGCAAAAAAATAGCACATTGAGATTCCAAATTCATGGTAGGTCTGAATCTCCCACCCACTATAAAGGGATTGGTTAATTTCACGGCAAGAGAGGAGCTGCAATTGACATCACTGGTTTAAAATGGATGTCACTGGAATTTCTCATCGCTATGTGAAGAGCCAACTTAGTCTTATTTAACTAACCTTTTGGGTCTGAATTGTCTTTGGGTTTGTCTGTTATATCATGAATTCCGAATCACCATCAAGGAATTAATCAAACAAGACTACTCACTATCCCTTCAGAAAGCATCTTGATGCCGCCTTGGTCGATTCTCACCTCCACCTTCACAATGTAGAGCCCTTCGGCGAGAAGGCCAGGGGGAATGTAAAAGGCGGCTTTGTTCTTGGGCATGGTGGTGGGGGGCAGCGAGAACTTGACGCGCCGGTCGAGCACCTTCATTTGCCCCGGGGGGCTGACGAAGGGGCCGAACACCGTCCACCTGCGCTTGGGGACGTTGCGGTTGTCGCACGCGAGCAGGCCCTCCAGGCCGAAGTGCACAGTGTCCCCGATGCCGTACTCCACCGCTGTCTCGGAGCTGTCCCCCGCGTTCACCACCGTCACGTTGGTGTCGCAGAAAGCCTCAATGGACAGAAGATTCAGACTGCGCTTCAACAGCAGGCGATCCTGCAGAAATAAAGCATCCGACATAAATAAGGAATACAACAGGTAAATTCCCTAAGCCCTATTGGTTTAGTTGATACCATTTCAAGAGGCATTGAGCACTTATACTAGACACCAACGTTTCTTGACCCATTTACGTCACTAACAAAGTTGTTTCCAGCACGGCGGTGTCTGAATTTTGAGTGAAATGAAGAACGCCAGTTTAAAAATATGATTATTTTGTTAAACCCATGTATATGTTACGGGCAATGTGATAAATTCAGTGGAATTTATGAATGAAATTTATCACTTTGCCCGCCTTCACTTCGGGCATTATTAATAATGCCCGATTAATCACTTTGCCCATAACATATATATTGCGTCTTTTTATCACGATTTTGCGTATCAAAACTCCTCCTAGCAACCCAAAAGGCTTTCTGTTTACTCATTTTCTCCTTCCGTGTAGCATGGACATTAGGGTGTATCGAAAAAAACTTTTTTTCGATTTTCATCACGCCTTAGCAAAAAAAAGTTGTCTAAGGTGACACATAATACCTGCGAATTTTTTCAGAATTTTTGGGGGGTGTCTTTAGGTTCCGCCAGGCCTCCGAAGGTTCCCATGTTAATCCTATGGAGCGCGCAAGCCTAAAAGGCCGATCGCCCCTCATTTCTACCCTAATCACACGACGAATGTCTTCACTCGAGTTATCGACCCAATATGAAGTATGCTACCCGACAAAACTTTAATAACAGCCTAAATATCTATATTACGTTTTTTGTGTGCTCAAATTTCGTTGAAAATCGGGCATATCCTTGTTCAAATAATCAATGAAATATAGATATTTAGGCTATTATTCAAGTTTTGTCGGATAGCCTAGATCATATAGGGTCGATAACTCGAGTGAAGACATTCGTCGTGTGATTAGGGTAGAAATGAGGGGCGATCGGCCTTTTAGGCTTGCGCGCTCCATAGGATTAACATGGGAACCTTCGGGGGCCTGGCGGAACCTAAAGACACCCCTCAAAAATTCTGAAAAAATTCGCAGGTATTATGTGTCACCTTAGACAACTTTTTTTTGCTAAGGCGTGATGAAAATCGAAAAAAAGTTTTTTTCGATACACCCTAATGGACATCTAGACACATAAGGCCAGAGTAGCTCGAAGAGTAGCCAGAGTAGCTTGAGGGGCGTTCCGCCAACTATTTCGCGTCATCGTCGCTTTTTGGACAACAGCGCAACTCCAGTCTAAAATCTTGCACGCTCCCTTCAGACTGGAGTTTCGCTGTTGCCCAAAAAAGCGATGATGACGCGAAATAGTAGGCAGAACGTCACTCACGATTTCGAGCTTCTCTGGCCTTTTGTGTCTAGAAGTATGCAATGGTAAAAGGATGTACTATGCAATGGAAGTACTAGAACTAGACATTTTCCTATATTGACCCTCCAGCTATATTCTCTGCTAAAATGTTAGGCTGATGAGAGAAAAGTTTTCACACCTTCTCCATCACAGTGAGGGTGATCTTCTTATCTTCAAGTTGCTCCTGTGTTAAGTTGAGTACTTCGGCGAAGAACCCGTTGGTGTTCAATCGTTCCGCTAGTTCCAAAGAAAACCCGAAGTGCTTCAGTTTCGTCGTCTTCGAGTAAAACTTGTTCAGAGAAATGAGTGTCCTCGACCCTCTCCCGATCTCAATGTAAAACTCAGCGTCCTTTCCCTTCTCCATAGCGACGACAGCCACGTAAATGTTGGTTCCTTTATTCAAGACGCGGCTGCTGGCTATCAGATGGACTTCTCTGGGTTGAACTGAAAAGATATTCGTGAAGCAACTGATTAATCTTTTCGATGGAACTTACTAGGAGTATACTTTCGATCCTGGTTTTCTAATTAGTAGTTGTTAAAAATTAATAGCAATCAACTTACAGGTTGCAGTCATGTTGAAATCGAAGGATTGGTGCACTAAACCCTATGGAAATAAAAAAGGAATTGAGTAAAATGGAGAAAAATGCCCGTTTTTATTAATAAATCTTCGAACACATTATACAAGGGGTCTTACGTCGGGTTGTAGTACCTATACTTAATCGTGGCTTTGTGGGTATAAAAAGTGAGAAAAAATTCTACAACCGAATCTATAGACCTATTCATTAGAGAATCTACCGTTACATTTTGATAGCCCTGCTTCTTTTTATCTCAAAATCCACACAGAATATCAAGCCATTAAAATCCTCTTATAAGTAAAACTTTTCAAAATGACATTTTGTCAAATTTCCTCCTTCGTATTTCGTTCTTCCCCAACTAAACCGAACACTCACCGCGTTCTTGGTTATAAGCCTGCAAGAGAAATTCCCTTCGCTGCTGAACGCGTGCTCCACAACGTTGTAAAAAGAGTTCTGGCTGATCTGCTTCAGCACGTCCTCCCCGAAAAAGCTGAGTAGGTGAAGCTCGTCCACAGAGGTGTACCGGTCAAGCGTCCTCCGTACCACTGGAATCGTCCTTTTGCCCAAGGTCCACTCGAATTCAGGAAGGTTGCCAGGTCTGTCGACCACCACCAACAGGTGGAAGGGAATTTTGACTCCCACCTTGTCGGAGCTGCGGAAGATCTTGACTTTCGACATCGGCGCTGCAAGACACAGTATTTTTGTGTTCAGTTCATCCGTGACATTCAGTGAAATCTTACATTGTTCGGTACTTTACGATTAGCCGGGCGCAAAACATATAATACACAAATTACACTAATGGCGCTAATCACAAGTTACACATAAAAATATTACGGCCATATTCACAGCCATCGGTGTCGGTGTTAACCAGCAGCTAAAGAAAGCAAAATTAGCTTTTCGCTGTCTCTGATTGGTGGAATCCTTCTTTGACCAAGGATTTAACACTGACGCCGATGTCTATGAATATGACTGTTAAAGTATTATATAAGTAATCCTGCTAGTTGAGATATGTTGAGTGGCACTCAATGAAATAGACTGTAATACATGGGGACGTGGGGACCATTCCATTTCAAATCAACAAGGCACTCAACCTGACACTTTCGGATTTCAATGAAATTTTAAGGAATTGTTCTTTTCTATAAGGTATTTTGGAAAAAAACTTCTCACACTAACAAATACATAAGTGAAGAATATTACAAGCCATTGTTTAGTTTGAAAAAAAAATTAAATAATCATATTTGACCATATGAGTTAGCTGTTGACTGTCAGCTCTTAAAATGAGACCTAGAGAAGGAATAATGAACAACAGAAAATGAGATAACTATAAAATACCTATTACAGTCAGAAATATTTCTTTTTCATAAGATATTTGTCCTTCCTAAAAAAGACAATTGGAAATTTAAATAATTAACATTTTTATATCGTTTGATATTTTTTATTTAAAAAAAACGTAGTTAATTGAAGAGTTAAAAATAAAATAATTTTAGAAAATGGATGTCATAAATCAATTAAAATATCAAAATGATAAATTACATTTATACCGTAACGTTTAAATCTTTAAATCAAGTTGCCAACCTTTCAGACTCATAACTAAACTTTTGTTTCGGGAGAGGGGGTTGACTTGACCTTTATTCTATTCTTAGTCTCTCTAATTCATTATGAATAGCTTTCTAGAAGATTTACAGGTAGGATTTGAATCTTGTTTTAAATAATGTTTAAATTTTGTGGATAATATTGATGCAAAAATGAGATAGCTAATCGTAAATGGATGGTTTGATGATCCACATTTTGAATTGAAAAACACATACAAAACCGTCTAACAAAACAAAACAAAAACGTCTAAACAAAACACATACAAAACAAGAACATCACATACAAAACAGTCTTGAAAAAGAATTTCTGAAAATCCCTGGTTAATGCTCCTTTCTCTGGTAGTTAGAAAATTTTGTTAAGTCTTTCTGTCGAATATCACTGCTAACTATCGAGACACAACTAATTTCCCCTCACTTTTGCAGTGAAATCGTCCGAAAAGCTTCATAACGTTTAATTAGGTATACTAGACTGCAACGTTTCCTGACCCTATGACATCACTAACAAACAAAGTAGTTCCCAGCGTGGTGTCTGAATTTTGAGTGAAATGAAGAGCGTCAATTTAAAAACATGATTATTTTGTAAAAATAATGAAAATAGTCTTTTTTTTTATCACGATTGCGTATCAAAACTTTTTCTAGCAAAATAAAAGTCTTTCTGTTTACGCAGTTTCTGCTTCCGCTCAATGACGTCATAGGGTCAGGAAAGTTGCTGTCGGGTATAGTAGAAGATTTTTTTAAGTACGCGACTATGACTTTCACTCACCGATGTCACCGAGACTCCCATGGTATAGTTCCCAGCCGTCCTGAAAGCCTTAATTTGCAGTCCCATCCTCAAGTTGGGTTCCGGTAGGTTCAGCCCGACAAAGATGTCCTTCCCCGCGATCTTGCGCGCTTCCTCGGTGGTCATACTTTTCATGAGGCCCCTCATGAAGGTCTTTTCTTCGAGAACCTTCATCCCAATGGTCATCTTCTTCCCCATTTGGACGCTCGAAACGAGGACGAACTGGACCGGGTTGTCTCGGAAAACTGTCACTCTCTTGGGGAGAACTTCGAAGAATATCATTCTTCCTATAAAGAAAGCACCAGAGTTTGGTAAAATGTAAGAAGATTTGTGTAAACTCCGACTCTCAAGCGTCGCCTCTAGCCATGGACAGGTACCGTCCTTGTTAGGACTCATCAGCACGGCATAAGAAGGTAACGAAAGAGAGCGGAGGCCAAGAACTAGTCTAGCCGACTATAATGGAAAAGGTATCTGCCTGGAATGACTTGGCATTCCTAGAACAGATTTAATTTCCAAAAGGCATTGATAAAGGATTCTGGAAGGAGAAGATTGGGTTCGTGATATCTGTCTAATGGTATGGGGTAATTCCTCCTTGTTGTTGTCGTAAAAACCAATCACCTTTACTTTGGGTATGGTACTGGCGATTTTTTGTTCTCAAAGGAAAGAAAATTTGAAAAATTTCAAATAAAATTTCAGTCCCAACAAAGAACTAACTCGTCTAACCTGAGGAGATTTTTGGCTGCAAAACTCTTATGAAAAGAACGATATCGGATTCAAAACCTAGTGAAAAAGATTTTAGGGTGTCCGGAGAATAGGAAATGGTATCGAGTCATCCACTCGGTAACTCTGAAGGTCTTAATTACAAGAGACGTAGTGTTTTGTGAATATGAGTTCATCCACAAAACCGTGTGAAGCTTAAAGATAAAATGTTGGATGGATGACACCGGTGGTGTTCTAGCCTCAAAAAGAGAGGAAGATTTCGACAAGATTGACCAAGACCACCATTCATCAGGGAATGCTGATGAGCTGTTAAATCATGGAAAGCCTGCTATAAAAAGCAAACGGAAGAAGGTTTCTCGAGATAATAGGGAGAGACTGAGTATGAGAACGCACGAAAACCAGGACTAGAGTGAAGTGGAGTCGGGTGTGTATAATATCAATATCTTATACTAGTCCAGCTAATGACTTGTGTGAACATCTCCATATTATTAGGTACAGGTACAGGAGAAGCGGTTGACGGGTCCGGACTACGTACAAGCGCATTGCCCATATTATTACTCATCATGTGATAAAATAGTCTCGAGCATACAATCTCGTGTAAGTATTCGAAAATCTGTTTTACAGCTGTTTTTTTATTTCAGATAAAGCTGCGTCTGTTTTTATAATAAAATAATTAATAAATCCCCTGCGTGCTATCACTCTGCCAATATTTAAAACTAATTTGAAAGAGGCCACTGGATGTTTCGACAACAGGTTGAGTCTTTTGTTATTTTTGAAATAAAAAAAATATTTAGAATTTAGGAGGGAGGGTAAATCTTGATATTCATCCCATGTTAATGAAACAGGTTGTAAGAAAATTATCGCTATTTTTAAAGATTTAATGAAATAATGTAGAAATTAAAGGTTATACTTACTTATAAATCTAATTTCCAAAAAGCCAGATGCTATTTTACGACCCTGAAATGCAGAACAAAAATTTAATATAAATTTGTTTGAAACTGGCTTTTATTAAGCTTGTGTCCTTTTGACTTTTCTTTTATTTTTGAAACATTTTCAATACCTTTCTGTTATTTTATTTAACAAATTACCAAGCCAAATTCAAACAGAATCTAATATCAGATTATTTAAAAAAACTTTGTATTGCTTTTATTCTTGACTAAAATAATGTTGAAACTCTAATTTAATTTGTCAGATTTACATTCAATCTATGTTGTTCTCTCATTCTTTCTATAATGTAAATATAATTGCTAGCCAAGCCGTTCTCATTTAATTTTTCTCCAATTCTTCCACTGTTTTTTATCTGATTTTAATTCTAGATATGCCATTTACCCATGGACGAGCAGTTGCTCCTTTGGGATGGACAAATATGATCAATTTTATTATTATTTCTTGTATGTATGTTTTTATGTGTCTTGTTGTAATAAATTTGATTTGATTTTAAAGAATTCTACCTTTAAGCTTGAAGCGTGTTTTTTATATATATAGGGTGATTCAGAATTCATCAATATTTGGTGGGGAGGTAGAGGGGACCTAGACAAGCATTAAAGAGCTAGGACACCGTTAAAGAGCTAGAACCTAATGTAGTGCGAGAGCTTTACAAAATGACATTTTACCAAGGCCCGTTTAACGAAACAAAACATAATAAAATGAAAAAACTTAATGCATGAGGTACAGCAGTTACATCATAAGTTTGAGAGAAATTTATGGTGTAAGTAGAACGGATACTGCTCTACCTCATGCAATATTTTTTTTCCTTTTATTATGTTTTGTTTCGTTAAACGGGCCTTGGCAAAATGTCCTTTTGTAACGCTCTCTCACTACATTTGGTCCTAGCTCTTTAACGGTGTATCTGCGCCCCCCCCCCCATTCCTATTCAAAATATGCTTGTCTAGGTCCCCTCTACCTCCCCACCAAATATTGATGATGAATTCTGAATCACACTGTATATGTTACGGGCAAAGCATCAGAGAGTATTTCCCTAATAGCGCCTCTGACTAAAGTTATCATATTTCTGACGTTTTTCTCACTTTTTTCAAAACATTTATTTTAAATTTTGCGTGACAAATATTCTACGTACTGGTTCCACTAAAATAACCACTCTGTTTAGATTACTTTTATTAACATGCTTACTTTTCAACCTCCTCTTCTCATTACTTTGAAATGAGGCCCAAAAAGAGAAAACAAAGGGGAGAGAGATAATCTCGATTATAACCAAAAAATAATTATTTTTCGGAATATGCAGTATGAGTGCTTTGGACTCAGATACTTAGGGTGGATTGGATATCAATTGTGTCAGCGAGACGGTAATCGTAGCCAATGGAAATCCACCTTGGTAAATCGTATCCACTTTATTTAAAGTTGAATTTTTATTTTAAAAACTAAAAACTACCTTTGGAAATCCTGGTGCTGCTTGAAACAGACTCGTTCTCAAGTACTCGATAGATTTGTTATGCGAATCCAGCTTCTTTTCCATGACATATATGTCTTTAAACTTCTTGTATTTTTGGAAGGATGCCTGGTACTTGGTAAAAAATGTTCTCGTCTCGGGGGTTTTTACAGCCATTGTCTTCAGCTCCAGTGGATCGATTGTTTCATTGTAGCTGAGATCCCATCCGACAGTTGCGCCCTCCACCTTCTCAGTGAGAACCAGAAGTACCGAGAAGGGCTCGCCTGCGCTTAGGTTGCCCTTTCTCAAGTAAATATTCATGGGGATTAACTGTCCTGTATTTAGAAGCAACGGGAAGTTTAATTGGAGAAAAGGCATTCACTGATTACGTCACACGAATTTTATTGTGACCATGTTTCTGTTAGTTAAAAGAAGAGAGTGAAAGGTGTTTTTTCTTACCATAAAGCTATTTTATTTTTTAATTTTGAGAGCATTTGAATAAAAGTGTGTTTCTTGCATAAAGGTTTACCAACATTTTAAAAGTGATTTTGAAATTCACATACTAATATGGGCATTGTGTTTTACATTCAAGTTCCGTCCTCCATGAAAAAGTGGAACGTAATTTGTGATTGATCATTATTAGGATAACATTTTGGAAGACGAATTGGTCATCTGATGATATACACCAGGAATCTCCAAAGTGTGGCCCCGCGGGCCAATATATATTTTGGCCTGATCTTAAAATGTGGGCCGTGGTAGCTGACTGGAATTTCCCATAAGTGATTTTTAGTCATTTTCCCACGATAAGTATTATAAATATAGTGATGCAAAAGAAGAAAAATTGTTGTAAAATTTTTAGTTGTTTTATCAATATAAAGAGGGTTACAATAAATATATATTATTTAAATAAAGCATGGAAAATTAAAATTTTCGAGCAAAAGTTTTGGTCTTCAAATTTTGAAAGTGAGCTTGCTCGCGGAACAATAGGGAGTTAAGTAAATATGACCTTTGAGCTAAAAGCTTCGGCAACCCCTGATATTCACTAAAAAGGTATAAAATATTTACCCTCTTTTAAAAGATCCACTATTGGTTTCTTACTGGAAGGTTCTGGAAACAAAAAAAAAATATACGTCCTTAAAAGAAATAGCACATAATAGCACAAAACTTTAGTAAAGTGGTTTCTTAATGATAAATTATACGGAGGTGATTATGAGCAATCTTGTACTGAATAACTAATATTATTACTAAATAAGAGGGAAAACTTTATTATACTTTGAAATTTTACCCTGGGATTTTATTTCTACCTCCCCTCCATCTGTTTGCCCAGAGTAACCCATCTTTTATTGCTTTTGTCAAATTTTATCCGCCCTCCAGCTCTTCTAGTCCACTAGATTGCTTCGGGAACCTCCTTTTCCAGGCTCTCTTCTGAATTTTCTTTGGGTAAGCTACAACCTCTAGCACTTTTGCCAATGAGTTTTGAATCACTCTGTATAAATACAATATACAGAAACTTCAGCCAAGAAGAAACCGTTATTAGGGAATTTTAAACTTATTTTTTGGAGTCTTTACAGTAGGATCTTATTCGACTAATTCACTAAACACTTTCTCCACCCTAAAAACTGAGCGGGGTGCGAGGAACCCCCCCCCCTCTCCTGTTGGCAAGTCTTTGAAAGTTAAGAAGCACTACTTACTCTTACGAACAACAAAATGCAAACTTCCCGTTCTTTTTCGTTCCTGCAAAATATTACCTATAAAGTCAAGTTGCTTGTAATGGTAAAGGTATAGAGATCACATATTTTGACTCAACCACACCTACATTTATGTCATTAGACGATGACGTTACATATACGATCGTTTTCTTTACTACCTAACCAGCAGGTAATAACCAGCCTACCAGCAGCAGTATTTATTAAGAGGAAACGCCGACTCACCGACTGTGATTGGCGGAATCCTTCGACTGCTGGTTAGGGAACGTACCCATATTACGGAATTACGGCTTAGGGTTTCGTCACGTAGTCAATATCCTCTATCTTTTACATAAGTTTTTCCTTCTTGATAATATATTTTCCACTTGTTATTACAAGTATGCATGCACTCTTGGCGTCACGCGACAAGCGCTATATATTAGGGTGATTCCCAAAATAGGAGACATTTTCAAAAAATAAAATCTTAAAAAAAAATTAGCAGTTAAAATTCTGAAAAAAATAGGAGTTGTTAATATATTATCCTGTATACTTTACCTGTAGTCAGCAGAGCTAAATATTTAAAAACTCGCTAAAAAAAATATAACGTATTTTATGAGCCATGCTAATGACAATGAAACCATATGCTAATGACAAAAATGACATGAAATAAATATCCTTAGAAGTAGTTGCAATAAATTTGCTTTTTATTGAATTTTTTTATTTTATCCCTGATTACAGATCTTCAAAACGAAAAAAAAAGCTGCACTAGAACCCATAGGTATAGGTGGCAATATACATTTCAAAATGTCACGTAGAGGGTAAATACGGGTAGTTTGAAAAGTTCTCGGCCTCACCCAGAACACGCGCTTTAATTCGCGCGAATTTTTTTCTCCTGTTAGAACAACTCTTCAAATGAGCCTAATTAAATTTTTGGGTAGTTCTGATCAGAATTCTGCTGTCAGGCATTTTTTGAATGAGTTAAGGTGAGCTTATTTTCAATAATGGAGAAAAGCGAGTATCGAGCTGTTATAAAATTCTTTTTAAAAGAAGGGATATCACCAAATGAAATTAATTCTACGATCGTAAATGTGTTAGGAGACTCTTTACCTTTGTTTTCCCCGTGAAAAAATCAGAGTTGAAGCTTTAACATGGTTGCAAGAGTGTTTTTAAAGAACCATGTGAAAAACGTTCAAAAAGAGCCACCATACCGAAAATCGTCGAAAAGTGCCCTCTATGATTATAGAATAATGATGAAAGAAGGTGGGGACATTTCTAATAGTCTAGGGATTTCAAAGGAGTGCAAAAGTTATTTTTTGCACGAGGAATTGCGCGTGAAACCAAGTTGGACAAGATGGGTGCCTCGAATCCAAATTGTGGCTCAAAAATGCATTGAAATGACGACTTCATTGCGATTTTTGACGTGATTTACACAAAATAAAAGCGTTTTTTTACGTCTATATGCAGAAATAGACTTAACTTAGAACTTTTAAGTAAAATAATAATCAATGCAATGGATATAAAAGTCAGTTTTTCAGCACCAAAACGTGCTATAGGCTAGAAAATTCATGGCGTAAGAATTCTGGGGTTTCAGGGAAATTTTGTCCATGGATTTCAAGGAGAAGGGCATGAATATAATAGCAGAACACTTATCTAAACTGTTGATGAGAATACCCGAGAAAAAAGACGCATTTAGCAGATAAAAATGCCATTTTTCATTAGAACAGCGCTTCTGTTAACAAATGCGATTTTGCGGTGAGAAAACTGAGGGATTTGGGTTAAAAATTTTAAAAGCACCTATCCTATTACCCAGATTTGGTATCTTCAAACTTCCATCTCTCCTCCAAAGTGAAAACTTTTCTCTCTGGTCACCGTTTTTCTTCGAATTAAGAAGTAACTGTGAGATGAATAGGTTTTTTCACGAAAATCTAGAACAACCCCCAAAAGAACGTAAAATAAGACAGGACTGTCGTTCTAAGAAGTGAGACAGCTTAAAAGGAGGCAATGTTGAAAAATAAACAATTTTTGAAATCATAAGTTGTCATTTTCATCGTCAGGCCGAGAACTTTTCAAACTACCCTCGTATGTTTGTCTTCAGTCGCAGGCCACTTGTAGACATTTGTTGACACGGGATGCATAACTATTACTTCAACTTGATTATCCCAAATGTTTGTGATTTCTCCTGGATAAACAATGTCATCATACTCGACAGCAACCCAATTTTCTTTTTGATCCTTTTTTCTCTTTTTTGATTTCCTTTTTATGTTGGCAGTGATACTGTGTGGCTGTGTTCTTTGTTGCCTAGCAGTCATATCACCAACCATTTTTACTCGGCCTGATTCTTTTGCTTTTATATATATATATAAATATATATATATATATATATATATATATATATATATATATATATATATATATATAAATATATATATATATATAATATATATATATATATATATATATATATATATATATATATATATATATATATATATATATATATAAATATATATATATATATAAATATATATATATATATATATATATCTGATGTTTAAGATCTTTTAGTTTTTGCTGTTTATCAGCATCTTCTTTAATTTTCTCCCTTCTTTTTTCACACTCCCTTTTCCTTTTAAGTTTTTCTTCTCTACTCATTGCCTTACTTTTCCCCATATTCTCATTAAATCTGAACAAAGAACAAGACCAAAAATTAAAATTCAGTATACACAAAACTGTTCTTACAAAAAATGCAATAGGAAATAGTATTTTTAATAAATTTAATGTTGTTAACTAAAGAGCTAACCTTGTTTTCTTAAAAGAAGTTTCTGACATTACCGTTGTGAGATACTGTGTCTTGGAAATTTTTTGAGATATAATGCACATTTTAGAAGTGGTAAGTATAATATTTATAAATATAAAACTACTGCAAAAGCAAATCTCTACACCAAATTAAAAAAAAAAACCACAAGTAACATTAAAGCACATAGGTGTCATTAGCATGGCTGTTATGTCATTGGCATGGACTGAAAAACCATGCTAATGACACTAGCACATGTCCATGCTAATGACAAACTTAAACTAAAATAAGATTATGAACCATAATATAATCAGAATACAATAATCCTTTCTATAGCCTTTTAACATACACAAGTTCTATTCAAATCAGTAAAATAAAAATTATAGTAATAAAATAAGCATTTAAATTATTATCCATTCTAATAATGACATACAATTGATGTACTTACCAGATATTTAACTTCTATTCAAAAAATGCAGCACATGTTCTATTTTCACACTAAATTCAAATGGCTACTAGATGCCCTGGAAAAACTTGATTTTTTTTCACACTATGGCCATCAGTGAAAATGAAATGATATTTCAAATTCAGCTACTAAAGATGGCCATGCTTAAAAAATCAAATATGGAGGACAAACTTTAAATCTTTTCTATATATTATTATTTTAATGTTAAAAATAAATTTATTGGATAAATAAGCTCATTGATTCATTTAAACAAGAAATAAAATTTGTTTGGTCTTGTTAACATGATACTAGCACTTTAAAATGTTGATATGGAGATGGCAGAGGCTGCTGTGGACATCCATGCTAATGACATTTTGAACATTTTTTCTGTTATTTTAAGGTGTTTTTAACAGAAAAGTGAGTTATTTTTCAATGCAAATTAAGAATAATATTAAGATAAACATATTTCACCAAAAAAAAATTCTAGAAAAGCTTCCAAAAATTTTTATATGCTGAAGGACGGAAATTCTCCCCTATTTTGAGAATCACCCATTAATTAAGACAAATTAAGTCAAATTAGTTTTTTTTTCCTTTCTGTTTGTAAAAAAGGATTGAAAACCGTATTTTATGAAATACTACGTGAAAACTAGAGGGGGAGGGGGTCTTGAATTATACTAAGGGTGTTCACCAAGGGGGGAGGGGGATCAAAAATAGTAAAAAATGGGTCACGAAGTATGGTTACATTCCCTTAACTGCTGGTCAGGTAGCAGAGAATATATACGACCGATATTATCTTCCAGCACAAAAATAAATCATATTTAAAGAAGCATTGTAGTTTTTTGGAATTTTTAGCTCTATTAAAAAGTGCCCTATCCTATAGCAATGGAAAAAAAGGCCGTTTCTCAAAAAAAAAAAAAAACGAAAATGTAGATATGCTCAAAAAAATGTTATTAGCATATTAGCCTATAATGCGCATATATTATATTAGCATGATATAACTGGATATCGTATTTTATTCCTCCTCTATCATTCATGATTTCTAGCATTAGAACAACTTTTTATATGAACTGCTCAGGATGAAAGTGATCTATGTCCAAAAATACAAAATTTGAGAAAAGCATGGATTTGGATTCCTTTTAAGATCCTTTACGTAGTGTAGTAGGCGACTTAGACAAAAGCTCAATGATTGGCCTAAGAGCTGCCTAAAAATGTCTTCTCCAAAGGATTAACAGAAACGCTGTTAGAGAAAATCTCCAATTACTCACAAACTACGTTCATTGGACTTATACCACTTTCATACTAACCAGCTTATATGTTGGGGCCTTGTGGTACTGGAAAGCTCTATTGGAATTATCAACTGGCATCGCGCAAAGTAGTCCTTAGTCACTCACCTCTATCCGCTCTATAGAGTTTATGATGTAGTTTCCCTTGATGGTAACGTTGATCTCTCTTTCGAAGGTGTAGAACTTCCCTTTGCCAGGGAAATGCTTGTCCACGGACTCCTTGGGACTGCCTTGAGTGAACTCATCGTACTTCTTCCTGTCTGTTTGGGGCTGGAACTCTTTCTTGTCGATGATGAAGCGGGTCTTGCCCTTCCCTGTTTCCGTTCGGCCCACTAACACCTCAACTTCGATCTCTGGTGCGCGATCCGTCATCAGATCCGATGTCGCGAAGAGCAGGGTGACGTTGGACCCTTCGTCGAATATGTCGTCATTTGCGTAGATGAACATGCCTTGCACTGAAATCGAGAAAATTTTTAGTTTAGCGGAACCATGGAGGTGAAATGATTACACAAGTAGAGAAAAAAGGCTTACAACCATGGCCATCTAGACTCATAAGGCCATAGAATCTCGATCGTGACGCGAAACAGTAGGCAAGACGTCACTTTTCAACAAGGGCCTACTATTTCATGTCACGATTCCGAGCTTCTCTGACCTTATGAGTTTAGGGGCCATGTTACAACTGAGTAATGTAGGGAACTCGAAACTCCATTACACTTATGCACCTAATCAGCTAAACCTTCCTCATACCAAGCACAACAGGTCAGTTTCATTATGTTCACTATTACAAATACACTCTCTCTTTAAACATTAAAAAATCAATTAATCATATATATTATATCACATAATGTTAAATTAGAAAAAAAAAAGTATGGAATAATCCGTAATAATAATTGGAGGGATCAGAATAGAAGTGAACCAAGTCCACTTTAGCTACTTTTGAGCTACAGAGGTTTAAAGTTAAAGCTTCATAGCAAAATCAATGTTAAAAAATTTTTAAATTAACATTTTTAGCGGATATTATCAGAAGTAGGACTTGGTTCATTATTGCACTGAAATTTTACATAGTTGGTGCATGTTATAGCGATGCTAACTCAAAAATGACAAAAAGTGGACTTGGTCCTCTTTAATTCTGAGCCCTCCAATTATTTGTAACATTCAGGGAAAGATTTTAACTATTCCATGCCTTCCAAAAGTGGTCACTGGTCATCCACAAGTTCCGAATTTCGTCCTAGTTATTCTGTAGTATTTAATGTATGATTTTAAATTTATTCATCAAGACAAAATTGATTCACAGATCTACTTTAAAAATGAAAAAATTCGAGACTTAGTTTGCCCTGCTTTCCCCGAAGTTATATTTCCTTCAACATCCTTCTTACATTTTGAAATAGGTTTGATGACTTTCCACGAGTTGAGGGAACTCATCTGGCACTTATCACCAGAATATCCAGATTGACAAGCACAGTTGGCAAATTTTGAGAGATTTTTTGGGACATCAACGCACGTTCCACCGTTTTCACACTTGATGCTCTGAGTCTCCCAACTCCTGTAAAAACAAACAAGTAAAAGTCGTGTTAGACTTCTTAAAACAACTTTTCAAGTAAAGGGAGGGCTTAGTGTCTTCCCATGGAGTACGTCACAATTTTATTTATTATTGTTGTTACAGTGATCATAACATTTGGATCTCTATACAATGGAAAAGAAAAAAATCCTTATGACTATATAATAATGATAGTCTATAGAGTTGAAATTTTTCAGCACTTAATATAAAATAATGTTCTTGGGGATGATGAAATATTGATTATTTCTCTTAAAATCTTAGAGTAAGAGTTAGAAATTGTGGCATCCCTAAAAAGGAAATAAGCTTCTGACATCTGACCACTTGTCCCCGATCCTCTGCTTTTAAACAAAGAAACTTCACTCACTTGCAAGTGTCCTTCGGTTTCAACTCGCAAGACTTCCCTTCCACAGCAAAGGGACAGTGACACTTGGACGCGGAGGGAGGAGTTGGACTCTGCCGGCAGATGCCTTCTTCCGTGCAAGGAGGGTTGCATTTAGGAACCTGGCAATCTGTAAAGAACGTCATCGACGTATATTAAGGGCCAAATTCAGAAACTCAAACACGTAAAAGAAACGAGACGGAAACGATACGGAAACGAGTAATTTGAAATGGTAGGTCTAGAGTTGCTGTTTTTCCTCTCGTGTGCTCATGGCGCCTCTTCTCGAACAACCTTACAAATAATTATACACTGATAATACAAATTCAAGCAAACACTAGATGTCCATTACTTTCGTAATATATTAATGTCTGAGGACTTTTTGGCAATTAGTAGTTGTTCTAGATTTTTTGGAACTATTTAACGGACCACAAAAAATATAAAAGCAATCCGCATGGCATAGATTCGAATCTCGGAACAATATGGCGGACGAGAGCTCCGGAAGCTGTCTCGTTTCCTGAGCTTTTTCACCGTTTCTGTACCGTTCTCGTTTCTTCTACGTGTTTGTCTTTCAGAATACGGCCCTAAATGAGAGAATATAATTCGGTATGGTGTAGAAGACGATTTGGATTCTCATTATCTATCTTTCACACTTCTTCTCATTCCATTTCTCTTTCTCTCATGGTCTCTTTCCTGTGTTCTCACAACTTCAATAAAAGCACTATATTTAATATAAGAGAACAAGACTGGGACAACTACTATTTCTAAAAGTTAAAAAAAAAACTTATTTGAACCAAAAGCGCTCGTGGCGATATTTTTTACAACAACTGAATCTGATTTGCCTTACCATTCTGACTCAAATCATCCGAGAACAGCAGGAGGGTCGTTTCCCAAGGTCCACACCTCTCCTCTTCGTCCAGACAGCCGATGACGGTCAAGTTCCTCTTCTGCAAGGCGGCGAGGAAAATCTCCGAGGGCTTCTTCAGTGCGTCGTCGTCCTCGCCCTTGTCCACTCTGAGAGCCTGCTTGCCGTCGACGTACAGTTCGACGTTCGCCTGAAGTCCCGTTTGCTGCTGTGTGCTGGACGGTAAGAGTTTCAGGCACACGAAGTGGGGGTAGTCGAGTTTCTGGTTGTCTGCTTTGAAGGTGAAGTAGCGCATACTCTTTTCGCTCATGAGGGTTATGTTCGTGATCAGATCCGGACCTACTCTGTAATAGAAGTGAAGGAAAAGGAGTGAAACTTGTGATCTAGTTTATGAATAAAAAATTAGATAGGGGAAATCAAACGACTCAACTATAAACCTTGATATTAGAGTAGGCGCATAAATATCACGTATATGTAATGCCGCATTGTTAAGGCCCTCGTATTATATTGGCCTTTAATGCTCACATAATGCCTTTGTCGGCAAGGCAAAGTGGTAAAAAACTATGAGTTAGTAAATTTAAAGTCTTTTAGAAAAATCTTTCTTTTTTTTAACTAAACACATATTTTTGGTTTTATGCGATTTTCTAATACCAAGTTTAGCTATCCACGACATTCTTCAGAACATCTCCAAGTATTACTCGGAAATATTGAGAGATCAGAAACCAAAATCTAATATCTACTAAAAATCACAGGAGTTTCATATTGTTCTGAGAAATGATGGAGGAACTTGAATTTTGTTGAATTCTATTTGTAGAAAAAATCGAATAAAAAAGGAATTGAATTGTCGGAACTCGGAATCATTTTCAAGAATCGGGATATTTAATAGCATGTGATTGTGCTACTTACGACCAAGTCATGTAGGTGTCCTCGTCAGGGAGCATCGGCAATCCGAATCTGGATCTTACAATTCCATAAACACCGACGTTCTCTTCTGTTTTGAGGGTCAGAAAAGAGCTGATACTGATGTGTTCGCTAGGTTCCTGCTCATTCTTTCTCAGGAGGTTGTAGGGTGCTTCTTCATACCTAAAGTACGGAAGAACGGGTTCATAAGTCACGATTATAGAAGGGTGGATGGATTGGAAGGATCTATGGCTACGTTGCGAGTTATTCTTATAAATATAATTACGTGGGATCCTTAATCAATTCCACTTCTGCTCGTATTACGAATTTTTCCATCATTGCCTGCACAGTTCCTTTATAAGGAACCAATTTTTGGGCGTCCCAGTTATCCCACGGTTGACGAGAAAACAGCAAATTCTCCTTAGCACCATTCGATACACCACCTATATAAAAGTAAAGTATGACGTCACATAATAGACTTGTATGAAGAAATTTATCCTTTCACAAAAATATATTTGGCATCTAAAACACCATGCCGATATGTAACGGAACAATTAACGGAGTTGAACCATGATTAAATTTTATCTTCATTAAAGAACTTGCAAATTTGCGAACTTTTTCTTTTTTTGAGGCCTGAAAAAATGCTATTTTCAAATGCTAATATCTCCTTGAATATTCACGATATTTTCATTAAAATTTGTTAAGTGATAGAGTTTTATAATACGGGTAACAATATTCTTATTAAATAACTTTTAGTTTTTTTAATTAATTTTCTTAACTTTTTTTATTTAGCCGCTAGTTAGTCATCTCAATGGTTTCTCCATGAGAAGTTCATGAGAGTTTCTCCTAAGGATAGACCTAACTTTTATGATCCTCGAGACGTTGTTTTCAAAATAAAAGCCGTGAAACAGACTTTTGAAACACTCTGTATGATACAACTTGGTCGGATATTTACAGGTGAACTCACCCTAAACATAAACAGGGAGGGAGCAGCAACATACTTTGAAGGTTTATTTATTTGTATGTTCACACACAAATTGATTAATAATAGTATATTTAACTTTTACTTACCTAAAACAATGAAAACCGCAAAAGTTAAAATCATATGCATGCTTTTTTTAAGGTTTTAATAGTCATAATATTAAGTTTCAGAAATAAAAGTTTACTGTGTTGTAATGTTTTTACGACTTCTATCAGTTTGGGCTTTTCTGGCTCTTGAATTTATTTAGAGAGAAGTACCTACTAGATAAAAGTAATTCACATGGAAGACTCCTTTTCTTTTTTTTTAAAAGACGTTAACCCCTTGGTAATTCTATTTTGGAACACATTGAATTTGTAAAACAGGTAGTAAAAAACACTTTCATTTCTTAAACACTGATATGTTAACTAATATATTTGTGCTCACGTAAGCGTAGCTATTTAATTCAAGAATCATAAAAAGAACTGATGATTCGAAATTTCCATTTCAAGTTGTGCCCGATTTTCCTTTGTTTCTGGTTTAACCAGCGTTAGAAATTGGGATAAAAAACCAGTGGTCCTGCCGGCCAGTGCTTTGCCAATCTTACTGGTCCGAAACAAAAATCACTGGTCCGACAAATTTAAAAAGGACCATTTTAAATATAAAAAGTAACTATTGCACTGAATGTGAGTACCTAATGGACTCTAACCGCCTATCTGGTTCGAGACTTCACGGAACCAACACGTGACCTACAACTGAGCTAGCGATTGGTTACCACAGATACTACACTAGTAGATCTACTAGTGTAGTATCTGTTGTAACCAATCGCAAGCTCAGTAGGTCACGTGTTGGTTCCGTGTGACGTCAGACGGTTAGAGTCCATTGTAATGTTAAAAATCCATACATATTAATAATATTTTTTTCTTTTTAGCCGGGGGTTCCCCTATCTCATATCACCACATTTCGGGTTATGTCAAAAATATGTATTTTTTTCACCAAATGCAATCATCAAACGAACTTAAAATACCCCTATCACTGAACAAATCGTCTAAATGATTTTACTCGTGCTCGAGAAATCACTGGTCCGGCGGACCAGTGATTTTCGGATTCCACTGGTCCGAGCCGTTTTTTAGCTGTCCCGGACCAGCAAAACACCCCAATTTCGAACACTGGGTTTAACGCATCTTCATAGAATGTGCGATTTTTTTTATCTGTTTTGCCGATGAAAGCGCTGTTTTCTAGCTTTTCTTGCCGCCGCGGCCGAAGCATTGCCGCAGATCGCCCTCTAGTGACAGCTTTATGCATTGACGCATGCGGGAATACATCCCTTGTTCATAGAAAATAATGAGGTAAAAATTGTAAGTTTTTTGTTATATCTGAATTAAATTTTTACAATTAGTGGTGGTCCAATAGTGATATTTTAGAAATACTTCGAAAAGTAATTACATAATCTTTATTCTGTAAAGAATTAATTTATTTAAATATTTGTTAAAAGTAAATCCAACTCAAACTTCTTTTGAGAAATATGATTGGTTCATATTGACAGGATAAATCTTTCCTCTAAAAATAGGATACGAAAAACCTGTTATCTTCCACTTTCACGTTGGCAGTGGACGTGGTAGCACCTGGTGGATACCTGAAAGTTTACATTTTTGATTACTTGTCTGTCGTGGCCAGTCGTGGCTATATTCCAATAAAATATGGGTCTCAAAAGGAGAAGCGGAACTAAAAATCCACCGATTTTTAGCAGCGAATTCTTTATTCAAAATCATGCAGATATTGTATCATGCATTGCTATGGTATTTGTCATCGGCCTGCTGTTTCAGGTAAGTCGCTCCGGCAAGAAAATGACGGATTTAAAATTTGTGACCTAAATTGTGTTTAAATTTGTGTACGTGTGAACGTGGCATCCCTTATAGTTTAAATTATCTATTGTAACTTTCTAACTGTTTTATAATCCCGATCTTCCATATGTTTAACATATCTATTAAACGTGGCAGATGACCATATTGTGTAATACTTCTGTAGTAAACGATTGTATATTTTGGATGTCTGTCAAATCGAAACTTTCTCCGAAACTAATTTCCATGCTGAACAATAATATGGCTATTTGCTTATAACACTCTTATTGAATTGTTTCATGCAATTTTTAAGCATATATGTTTTGATTGTTTACTCTTTTAAATTTTTAGGTGTCTGCACCAATAGCTTCTGTATTTGTTGTTATGCATCATAATGTGACTGAAGGTAAACTAACTTTGATTCGATATGCTATATATTTTAAAATTTTGGTTTTGATTTCTGTATTGTTCTCTATTAAAAGCCTTTCCAATATATTAAGCATCAGTCACTCAGATGTGGGTGAATTTTATTTTTATTAAAATATAACTATCAGTTAACCGTAATCAAGTTACTGTAATGTCTTTTTATTAAATTGCATTTTTAACAAATAATTAATGTACCTATTAATTTCATAATTTAAAGTGTTTTATTTGCAACTTTGAAAACTAGAGCAATGATCAAAAAAATGTTTGTTTTAAAGCTGTAAGTTGCTGTTCTATTAAAAAAGTGAGAACAGATTTGATGTATGTCCTCCCCGGTTGGAGACCAGCCAGATGGCTGCTAATATAGCAGTCATCAAGTTGGCAACTGAGATAGCTGGTAGTTGCCCGGGAGACCTACATTGAATCTGTTCCGAACAGTAGGTAACTGTCATTTTAAAAGGCCTAGCATGTAAACATGTAGAAAATGATTAAAGTAAAATTGGTTATTCTTGATACATAAAATTAAAATTACAGCAATAATTAATAAGGTATAGGAAGATTTAAATTATGATATTTTTTTATTATTTGCTGATGCATAAAAGTTTTCATGAATGAGTTTAAAATGTTTTCTTGCCCAAGAAAGTAGCTTTTAATTTTCTATTTTACAGCACTTGAGCCCACAGACACAGTTCTCTACACTTATGGACGACAAGACATTTGTGTCATCACATTTTATTTTCTCATTGCTATTGTGATGCATGCAATCTTACAAGAGTATGCTCTGGATGTAAGTAAACTATTTTTTATTTATTAACTTGTGGCTTTCTTGGAATGAAATGAGATTAAATTTATCTATAAGATACTAAATTTTCGGCACAGCTTCGATAAGAATCCTCCAGCCGTCATGTTTATCCACAGCAATATGCATAAGTGTCATTATTTGAGCTTTTGGGTAAACATGGTGGCTGGAGGACTCTTATCGCAGCTGTACCAAATTTTCTATTATCATGGTTTGTGTTTATGCACTATTGAGAGTTTAATGCTAATTTGCAAGAGTGGGATGCAACTTTTGCAAATATATAAAGTCTGGAGGACCCAGAGAATTTCAAAGGTTAAGACTAAAGAAATACCATTTTGGACAAGGGATGCGTTTAAACCAGCCTCTTTTTTTCAGTCAACCAAATTCTTGCAATAAATGTCATAACCTCAACAATGTCCTCGCTTTTGTTTCTGGAACATCTCTCTTCTGTATTGCTAGAAACTTTCTATTCTGGAATCAGAATATAATATGCTATGATTGTCTTAAATCCTTCAGAAACTTTATAATTAAATGACGGCTGAACAAAGAAATTACCGACCATAATGGGAAATAGAATTTCCATGGTTGGAATTTAGAGGGGGAAATGTTTTGTTATAGAACTAAATGTTTTCTTATTTTCAAATATGTGTGGAGAATGTTACAGTAGACTCTGCTTAATCCTTAATGTTATCACAAGATTTTCCAAATTTTATTCTTAAAAACTGAGTTCAAACTGATTTGTAGTAATCATAGGTAATTGTCAATTTTAATATTTCATAAGAAAATTCCTAAAATATACCTACCTATAATGGAGAATGTGTCCCATGTTTAAAAACTGCTTTATTTAGGTATTTTTCAAATTTTACTTGAATAACTGATCAAATTTTCCATTATCAGCACATTAAAGTGACATTTTTTACTTTCCCTTATTTGCTTTCGACAATGAATAGGGTATTTTTTTCAATTATTGCTCTATTTATTCTTTCTTACTATCCTATAGTCTGTAGATAGGGGCCATTCATTAATTACGTAAGGATGATTTTGGCAATTTTTGACCCCCCCCACCCCCAAGTAAGGGTATGTAGAGATTTTTCCAACCCCCCCTCCCCCTCGTGACCCTTACATAATTAATGAATGGCCCCATAGATGTTTAAAGCCAATATCATGTATATGTAGAAATATATTTAGACTTATTTTCAAAATCTTGTTGCGACCTACCAAAAATTAACTTGCAACCCACAGTTTGAGAAACTGCAATAGAAAATTTTGGGGGACCAGGACTGAATGGGTTAAATGCCTATGAAATAGTTTTGAGCCTAAACACCTGAAATTTTTATTTTAATATTGTGGTTTTTTTTATTGAGCTGAAATTATATGTTTTTAATATTTATGTTAAATTACTTAACATTTTTATTGTTAACCAATGTAATAAATTTTATATTGTATAACACATATTTCTATATTTCAGAAACTGAATAGGAAACTTCATCTTTCAAAAATGAAGCACAGTAAATTTAATGAGTCTGGACAGTTATTAGTGTTTTATGTAATTTCTTTGATATGGGGAGGTGATATCATTCTTCGGGTAAGTCTACTTTATAAATTAAAAAATTCCATCTCAAATTAAATATGGTACACTTGTTAAAATGAAGGACACATATGAAAAGTGTCAAAACTAACTTAGTCTTTACCACCTAATAATTTTATTAATTTCTCTTCCATTGCTTTCTTTACTATGTTCAGTTAATTCAATTTCTTAGAATTCTTCTCTTTGAACCAATAATGTTGTACTGTTCAATACTTTCAATGAATTTATAAGAATGGAGATCAAATCCACAAGCCCGTAAAAGCTTATATATATGTAGTCTGAGCTTTTAACTTAAATTGTCTTGTTCTTAATTCTGAAATCTATTTGAGTTTCTTTATATTATTATATTATGCATGAAACAGACCTCAATCATATTCAGTATTGGAGTGTGGGGATTATTGGAGAAATAATATTGCACAAACTTTACATTTTTCAATTCTGTAACACGTTTAAAAACAAATCATACTATTAATAACATTTTAAATAAATATATTCTATCAATAAGCCATCATTTAACCTGCAAGAAAAGTTTTTACGAATGCATGTATTTTGTCTTATTCATCCCTATCGCAGGGATGAATGTGACAAGTAAAAAATTTACAAAATAACAGTGCTGTGTTGCACAAAGTTTAACTTTTTAAAGGATTAATGCACTTCTATTTTCCAAAGAAAAAATAAAAAGGCATTTAAAGGGGAAAATCAGCCTGCTTTATTTGACATAATGTTGAGTTCTTTGATGTTCTTCCTTGTTCTTTGAGTTTCAAATGCTTGAGGCTTGGTGTCTTTCTATTAATGCTACGGGCTTTTAATGGGTATGTACTTTTGGAATGCAAATAAATAATTCTTGATGATTCAAATTCCGAAAAACAGATTCTTCACCAAAGTCTTAAGTTTAAAAATGGTTTGGAAATGGTTATTAGAGTGTTTCTATCATTTTGGGATAGAGTTTGCCAGATTAGGGCCCATTCTTATAGTTATGGATGCTGTGGTTTGTGGTTGTACTCTAGGCCCTTCATTTTCACAAAATTCCTAAAAGGGAACCCTGGCAGAAAAATCTAGATGAACCCCTGATTAATAAACTCTTGTAGAATTAAAACCAAAAAAGTTACTGATATAGAAAAAAAAACATTTATTAGTCCGATTTATAGAAGCATGGAACCTGATATTGAACACAATTTGTTGGATAGGCTAGGTACTAGTATATTCTTGGTGAAATATCAAACATTTAATGTGAAGTTAGGTATAAAAAATTCAGTTGTCCCATTCATTCCCACTTTCTCCTATATTTCTTTACTTAAATTGGAGTAATTTAACTTATTTAACCAAATTTGACTTGTAATTTAAAATCTTATTAATCTTATTATTATTTAATCTTATTGAGCCTAATCAAAACTGTAAATAATTTTTTAAAAACCCTACAAAGCATTAAAACTGCTATTTTTAGTTTGTTGAAAGAATAGAAACCCTGAAAAATACGAATGTTTCTTTTTAAGCTTATGGTAACTGTGCATTCTTTATTTATATTTGTTCTTCTAGGATGGATATCTTCTTAACATCAGCAAACTATGGCAAGATTATCCTCATAATGAAATGACGTAAGTATCATATTATTGATTTAGTCTTAGGTTAACTTATTGAGTTTTCTGTGTACTCTCATTCTCATACCTAAACCCAGTTACATAGTGGTAGCACTTTGCACTTTTATGCCAAAGGTCCGAGGTTTCTTACCTTGATCTTTAATGTTAATTTCTATTTTATGTGAAAGATTTTTCTCTAAAATCTGTGCTGTCAAAAATTTTCCAAACCAAAAGGAGGTGTCCCCTACACCAGGAAATTGCTATTTGATCTGGTAAAGATTATATTTATCCAAAGTAAATTTAAGCTTGTGACCTTTAAGTACATTGGGATTAAGTTGGAAAATGGCTCAAGAACAATCAATTAAACATTTAAGGTATCAATCTTAACTTTGTCTAAAATTTCAAAATAAGAAAATGTGAATTTGGAAAATTTATGGCTAATAAACTAAAATACAAAAAATTAATACACACTAAAAATGTACATAAAACCAGCATGCCTTTTCCATGCTATAAAAACCAGTCAAATTTTTTTAATGCCTGTTTTTAAATAAACCTGGTTTATGTAATTTGATCTTTTTTACAAAATTAAATAAAATTTTTTTATTTTATTTAATAAATTAGTTAAGTCGCCTTGTATAAAGCTGAATTGATGAATTATTTATTTAATGCATTTATAACTGATAACAATAAAGAACATTTATTATATCTATGTGCTAGGAAAAAATTGTTTAAAAAAACTTGTTTTAACTGAACAAACCTGTTTTTTTCACCCTGGTTTAAAATATAATTTAAATTATGGATAACTTGGTATGTTTTATGGGTTTTTTCTGTTTTTTGTTTTGTTTTTTTTCTTCTGATATAAAGGATGTTTCAATTTTAGATTCATGTTCAAGTTTTATTTCATTGTGCAATTGGCCTATTGGCTGCATTGTTATCCTGAACTGTACTTCCAAAAGGTGAAAAAGGTATGCTATTGTATTTATCTTTTTAAACTGTAATTTTCTTATTGCTTCAATAACTTTCACCAGCTACAATATTCTGAACTATTCTAACATTTTTAGAGTCCAAACTCACATAGTTGAAGAAATATTAATTTTGATATGATTCACTCCTAAAACTTACAAATTTATTTTAGGACGAAATGAAACCCAGAATCATTTACACAACACTATATTTGACATTTTTGAGTGCTGCTTATGTTTTAAAGTAAGTCTTTTTTAAGCATAATTTTAAGGCAAGAAAACATTTTGAACTTGTTAATATATTGGTTATGGATGTGTGTATTGGAAAGGATATGTTAACACTGGTATATAAACTAAATTTTCTGTGTGAGATTCTGCATTTGATTTCAAATTTCATTTACATATTTCTTTAACATTCTGACCTAATTTTTCTGTTTCAGTTTTACTAGAATTGCTATCTGCTTGTCAGTTTTACATTACCTTGTTGAGAGTGTTTTTCATACTGCTAGACTTCTTTATTTCGCTGAAAAAGCCAAAGCTGCAAGTTATGGGTAAGATGGTTTATTTCAGAATTATTTTGTTTTTTTCTTATACTTAGATCTATTTTGGATGTATTTTCATATTCCCTTTATTGACAATTTAAAGAATTTATTATTTTTTAATGGCTATATTGTTGATTATGTGAGACATTTGCTGACATTCCTGCCACTTCATCTTCTTTTTAAGAAGTTTTTTAATGGGAGCACATTTTTCTAAGCAGTAAAAACATTTAGTTTTATAAAATATATTGAAGATTAAATTAATTTTCAAACCACACACAGTAAATAATTTTGTGCTCCTAACTTACAATTATTTTTAAATATTTCTATAGTATTAAATTTTTATTTATCCAAAAAAAAAATATTGATTTTTATGAAATGGTAATATGATAAGGAAGTTTTAATTATTGGTACCTATGGCTTCAATTCGATTATTGACTTTATATTTTTAGTATAACTGATTTGTTTTCAGTTTACAATCCTACTCCTCAGTAGCATTTGTATTATCTTTGATTTCATTACACACAAATTAAATCCTATCTGTTGACTCTGAAACAAGCATTCCTCCTTTTTCCTAGATTCACCATTTGGAACGTACTCTTTGTACTTGTCCGACTTGGCTCTATCACCCTCTCTGTGCTGACCTTCTGGTATGGACTTGCCCACCAACAGGTTGCCAGTGTGATGGATGTTTTGAGTGGAAACTTCAACACCCAGCTGATTCGCATCAACTGCCTCGTTGCGGTATGCCTGCTGCAGGCCTGGATGATGTGGAACTTCATCAACTTCCACCTGAAGAGGATGCGAGAAAGGGCTGCCCAGATTGCCTCCAGCAAGAAGAAGGCTTTGGCCAAGAAGGAAAAGAAGCTCAAAAAGGATGAATGTGAGTTTACATTTATTTGTCTCTAAATTTAAGCACTCGAAATCATCTCGTATCTGGGATGTAGAGTGATTGTCTAAAAATATGTCTGCGACTAGAACTAGACCTAATACAATCTTTAACTATCAATCAGCGTCTTTGAAACAAAACAAAAAAAAATATATTTTAAGGTATTGTAGAATATGTGGTTACCTCTCACATTTACATATAGACATAGACAAGACTTTATTGTAATGGGCTCGTGCCCGTTTGCAAAAAATTACATAAAATTAACACATAATTAAAGACATTAAAACAATGAAAAAGAATGCATATACAATGTACATACACACATTATACAAGTGTTGGTGGGACCCTGGGCTAACTTGATACTTCCAGTAGATTTTTACGGACTTTATAAAATCGAAATTGTAAAATAAAAAATTCTTTTGTATTGGCTTTGAGTTAAAATGATATTTACATATAACCGTAACCATGTCTTCCACCATTTCTTTTGAATAGTTTTTAACTCTATGTAGAGAATATTCTTGCCTAATTGTAGTATTCTTGAAGAAAAGGTAATGATGTATATTCCTCAATCACTATAATTTTGTCTGCATACCAAATTTGGGTTCAAATTTCGGATAATATTCTCACCTCACATCTTAAACCCTGTGATGGTAGATAAAAAATGTGAGTCCTGTGGTCAGAGTGTGTGCCAGTCTCTCTTTATACACACTTTCCCTTTACTTTTCAAGTTTTTTTTTATTCTCATTCTTATAGAAACACATTTCCCCTCATTCAACAAAAGTTAAGTCAACTGTATTATATAGCTGCCAACTCTTCTGTTTTAGCTGGAAGATTTCCGTTCTTTTTAGAGAATCTTCAGTCATCCGTTTTTCAATCAATTTCTTCTGTTTTTTGCTCAGTTAAAAGATTTTTTCTCATCAGTTATTAATCCGACTTGATTAAAGCTTAAAAGCAGTTGTTCTGCTGTTGGAAATAATGCATAGCTAGTTCTCTTTGTAAAAAATAATTAATTGCATGAGAAAGCGGTTACCAATGCAGAATGTTTATTGACAGCTTTCATAATTGATCATTATTTGCCACTCAGCTGTGCTGATCATGCTGGACAATTATTTCAAAAAATGTTTCCATACTCCAAAATTACAAAGAGTTAGGGATGTGGAAGGACTAAAAAATACATATCTTGTAAAAAATGTATGTTTTTCTTTGATTTATGCTACCTATTGAGTTACTAATCCTTCATGGTAGTTGTTGACTTATTAATGTAAAAAAAATGCTGTGGGTATCTTGAGTTTTAAAATCTTCCTTTTTTTTATAATCTCAATATTGGCGGTATGGTATTAGCTTCCCCCTCTTCAGGGGGCCAAGACTTTAATCTCAATATTGGATTGACATTACAAAGCCCTATTTACAAATAGAAAGGTAGGTGATCTGAACAAAATACCAGCCCTCACCGTAATGCTTCCACCTTGGAAAGAATTATTCCAGTGCTATTCTTATGCCAGTCAAGTGTATTTAAAACCTTTACATGCCTTTAGTGTACATGCTTAACATGTGATAGCTACTCATCAGTATGGAGCTCATAATTCAGTTTTTTAAAAAAAAATAAAGAATTTTCCATATTTTTTTTCCTTAAACTAATATGTTTATCAACTTTGAATCTTCTCTTTTCAATTTTCATCTTACCCAACTATATTTTCCCTTTCATAGTGAAGAAGGCATCTGAAGATGAAGTGAATGACCTTCCTGAAGTGGACCAGAATACAAAGAAGGATTTGAGATCACGTACTTCTGTGGCCTCAAGTCCTAAGTCTAAAAAATATTGAAATGTCCCAGCTTCAATTTTTTTTTATTATTTGGTTTGGTTCAAAACTTCATTCCTCTTCCTCCTCCATAAAAAGTTTTATATGTTGTTTCTTTTCCAGAGTTTACAATAAACTTAAGTTTTTTTTGTAAAATTGTGTGGTTTTTTCATTTGACCATTATCATTAAAAATCTTTCTTTTCATTTGTTGAATTCAGTGATGCATAGTTTAAAAACTAAATTTCTTCTTCTTTCCTTATTCTGTAATGTTATTACAGTACTTTTGAAGGGATTGATTAACTTGAATTGAAACAAAACAAACTCAATTAAATAAAAAAGTTATATTTCAGTACAATAAAACTTCTTAGAAGCGACCAGGACCACCTTCTGTTACAAGGAAAATCGTTAAGGGTAAACTTAAAACTCAAAAGGGGATTAATCTACAACTCAATCAAAACATTTTGAACTATTATTGGTAAAAAGGTCCTGAAACAATTGAGAAGCACAACATTTTCTGTTTGAATAAAAGATCCCCCTGCTCATGTTAAAAATGCCTCAAAAGTTACATGAAAGTGAAGTTTTAAAAATTTGATTTAAAAAGTCAAATTTTTCCCCAATCTGACCTACAAAAATATTTTAAATATATTGGTTTTTCAGAACATCTAATCTAGACTACTCTGAATCACACCTAGGAAAAGGGGGGTCGGAAATGCACCCCTAACGTCCTAGGTCTAGGGGTTTTTATAAGTAGGCATAGGAGGTTGTGTTATCCCCAGTGGAAATTGACACAACCTTTTAAGATTGGATTAAAACCAGCAAATTTGTTCCAAGAAATTTTTATTACTTAAAACCAATAGGTCTGGGTAAGCATGTACTGAAATGAAGGGGAAAACTGGACAGTATGGACTAAAATGAGTTAAAAACGTTTTTTAAGGTCTGTGGGGTACCCAGAGATCCCCTTTTCCTGTATGGTGATAATAATGTATGAAAAAAAACCACTTTATATTTCATGCAGTAACTTAAAAAAAGAACAAATTATATCTCTCTCTGCCTCAAACACCTTTGACATACCCCAACAGGGCCACTCATAAGTTTCCTGGGCCCCGAAATTTAAAATACTTTTCTGAGTGATACAGCCAGACAGTGGTGTAGGTGGAAATTTATATCTGGAGGGGCTCAAGAATTTGCATCTTAAAGAATGCAAGTTCCTAGTACCAAAGGGGGATCTGGGGGTCATCCGCCAGGAAATTGGATACTAAAAACAAGGTTTCAACTTGGTTTTGGTACACCTAGTCTGAATTTTGGACATACATTTTAAGGTAGGATTATGGACTTATTACAAAAAATATTTTAAAGAGTCAATTTCCAAGTACAAAAGGGGGGTTTGGGGGTCCTCCCCCCATTATTTTTTTGAAATTTGACCCTAAAAAGGTTTTAACTTGTTTTGGTACGCAAATTTCGTGGAGGGAGTCCAGACCCCCCTTTTATACACCCCCTGTATCGAGACAATTTTTGCGTAGATGTCCAAGTATTCTTTAAAATAAAATAGTCCATATTTTGATTTTCACCCCAAACCAGCCAGAATGTTTTCTTCTCCCCCTTCCCATGCTGTAAACCTTTATTTTTTCCAGCCAAACTTTTAAAATTATTTTTATCATCGTTCTAAAAAGGGAGGGGTCTGAATGCTCCCCAGAAAAATTCTGAGAATTCGACCTTTAAAAGTAACGTTTTAACATTTTTGTCAATCTTGCCCAAATTTTGGAGAAAGGGACCGGAACCTTAGAACCCCTTATGGAATCCTTATCGCTGACCAGAGATGAAACTACAGAAAAAGAGCGAACACTTGTGACTACTTATGGTGGGCCTGGCCGTTTGGGTAACTGAAAATGATGAATTCAATGTGTTCAATTTTTTTAATAAAAAACATCTAGTACAGAATTTGTGTTAAAAAGGTGGAATTATAACCCTTTATTGGAATTTTGTATTCCACATATTTTTTAATATTAAGCTAATCAAGATATAAATCCTACTAAAAAATAATCTAAAAAGCTATATAACTCTTAATCTTATGGAAAAAATTATTTTGTGAGGTTGTTATGATCCGGAGCAAAAATCAAGTTATGGGCTAAATTTCTTTGGATGATATTTGAACTCCTCCCGCAAAAAATTTCAAGATACACCACTGAGGAGACAGGAGAATAAGGTATTTTTAATATGGGGGGCCCAAACAAAACTTTTTTCAGGCACCTGTGAAACATGGCGATTTTTGGCAAACCGCTAGACTCATGGCCACACCCCTTGTGACGTAACCATACGGCCTTGGTGGAGAGGGGGAGAACTAGCCACGACCTATCATAGTAGAGATGAAGAACGGTTCAACTATGACTACAGAATTGTCATACCTGGAGCAGTTCCTGTAAAATGTAAATAAGAGTGCTCTATCTGTGATTGGCTTATTCTTCAACATGCTCAAACTGAACTGAAGAATTTTCAGCCGGGCCTTGTTTCATAAACAACAAAAGATTTCGGCCGTCTCCCGTATCCCGTTCGTGCGCAACTGCGAAGCTGTCAAATAGTGTGCTAATTCTTTAAAAATCGCGCTCTTGTTGAGAAAATCGACGACAAAAATTTTTAAATGATTTCTGAAGTACTGCAAAATGGTTAGAGCTTGATGTGATAATTTTTTTTTTCCGCTAGGCCATTGGGTCTGTTAAATAGACTGGGTGGGATGGCCGATCGCAAGTGCGGTGTTCTGATCTTGGACGCTATCGACCAACTCCGAAAACGAAAGGCTCGTCCGGACCTCGACCGCATCTGCCACATGTTGGAGCGGCGACACGGACTGAAAAGTCCGGCGGTGAACGACGAGCTTGCCCGCCTCGTCGGCGAAGGAACCGTCATCAAAGTAGATTACAAAGGGAACACAAGTTACCGCAACGCTGCCAAATGGATCAAAACGAAACCGCAGATCTACGGCAGCTTCTACAATTCCTCGGACATCGCATCCGTTGTGCTAGAAGCGGTGAAGGCGCTGACAATGCCGGCCAAGGACCAACCGCTGCGGAGTGCTTCCATGCAAGACATTGAGCAGTATCTGCTGAAGAGAGACTCTCAATCGAACTTGAACCTGGCTACGCTCCGAGCCGTGTTGGAGAAAGAAGTTGAGAAGCGCAACCTTCATCAGCTGCCTAATGGGGAGTACATACCCTTAAAATCGAATTTTAATGACAATTGCTCACTCTCTTCACCTGAGAAAACTTCTGAGTCTTCCCCGACCAAGTATGAGCCTAGTCCGCCAAAGGTATGTCATTACTGTTTCATTTAACATAATGGTAGTACCTCCTGTTTTATTCGTGCCTCAAATTTAGCCTTAAGGGAACAAAAGAAAACAGCAGTTCAATTGTGTTAATGATCCCACTAAATACTGTTGAGCTCTTTTGGACAGTCTAAAAATTTAAAATATTGCTAAATAATTTCAAACGCGGATTAAAATGTTCATTTACGTCAATTACTGTGCAATTCTATCAATGAAAACTATAAATATTTGTTGATATTTGAATATATGGCGTCGTTCAAAACAGCTTGGTGATATTAAGCAAGATCGTTAAATAGAACCAAGAAAACTTCGTGGGGGCAAGCTTTTAAGGGTCCTCTATGACAATCACTTTCTTTAACTGTCTATGTAATACAGGACTGGTTGTTAAAATTTTAGAGAGGGGTTTGAGTTCTTAACCTACCCTTGGCCCTTTGTTGGCAAGTTGTGAGAAATTTTTAAGGCATTCCTCTCATAGTGAAGGGAAGTGAAAAATATAATTTTCTTTGTCCTATTGTTAGTTTGTCCAATGCACTTTCAATCTTTTCCTGCATTCAATAGAAGATCCTCTTAAGATAATGATTACTAGGTATTTTAGAATTAACTGGGAGCAATCCTTATGTTATGTTTTATGCTAAATCAACCATTATAATCAAATATAAAAAAAATCTTGACTAGCAGTGTTTCTTTTAAGGTTATACTAATACTTCTATATCAGAAGTGTTATTCTTATGTCTTTAGTTAGCCAATATTTGGCTATTTTTGCTATGTTTGGCTTTACTTTCAAGTTTTCATGGTGGACTGGCTGTAAAGTCAGTTACTTACTACTACTTGCATTTCCATTATGATGCATCCTACATTTGACTTTTTCTATTCTGAATAGATAGAATATTTTTTAGTAACTTTTTTCTGGGTTATGTTGATTTTAGGGTGTTTCATCCTAGGTCAAAATCACCCGTAGTCTTGACATCTATTTGATGTTGACATAGGCCAGTAAGCTTCAAATGTCTACTTTGTTAATACAGAAGTATGATGCTTCAACATTATTTTTTTAGAATGGTTTGATAATAAAAGTGGTGTGGTCAATGCCAAGATTAGAGCAAGCTCCCTGATTTAGAGCAAATGGATCAGGTTTAGTTCTAAGAATTGAAGGAAGATGTTATACCAAAAAAGTTCTTTGCCTAACTTCCCAAATTGTTTGTGAAGCATATTTAATAATATTTTTTTTTTATAGAGAGCTAAGACTGATTCTACCAGCAGCTTGTGCCAAGAAAACTCAAGTAATTCCAGCGATGAGTCTCAGCTTAGCAGATGTGACTATTGTCTGTTCACTGCCCAGGCCAACCGGAAAGGAGAGCCCGAAGAATTGCTCACTTGCAAAGATTGTAGTGCCAAAGGTATATTGTCTGTCTAATAATACAGCATAGTTGGGTAAAATCAACTCTCAAGCTTTTGATTATTTTCAGTTTAACCATTACAAATTAATGAATTGGATGTAGAATTTTTAAACCAGATTCTAGTAATTTAAAATTTTCATACGAGACGAAAATTTGTAGAAAGTTTTCAGATTTTAAATATAACTTACTTTTGTGTTATACTTCCTGTTAATCATGCTAATGTATATCCAAAAATGAAGATGTATATCCAAAACCCTTTAACTGTGCCACTGAAACTGATAGTTGATGGTATATAAATAAACTGAATTATTTTTGGGAAATAATTTTCTAAATGGATCTATGTAATTAAACTAGGTACAACAAGGTTCTGTTCTTTAAAAAATATAGTTAATTTTGAATCAAATCCTATAAAACTTTACATTATATGTGGAAAAATTTAATTTTTATGCTTATCTAGTCTTACTAAAAAAAACTATTAGAAAAAAATAGTACTTCAGGATTAGCTGGGTGCAAACATCAAATTTTTTGCCAAATTGTCAATTGTCCAAACAGTCTAAAGTAATCAAATATTAAACTATATCACCATTAAAATATCTCAACTAGCAGTGTTTCTTTTAATTTTTGTTACATTTTTGTGTGTAAATAATAAAACATTAAAGTTCGATTGGAGGGGTTTGCACCCGGCTAGCAAGTACAGAAAAAAATTGTTAGATAAGTTAACTACTGTATTTTTTATGAAGTACCTACTCTTTTTATTTTTTACATCATAGCTCATCCTGGTTGCATGGAGTACACAAAGCTACTCTATGAAAACTATCCCCAGCCTGAAAACTGGCAGTGTCCAGACTGTAAAACATGTGCTAACTGTGAAGAAATAGGAGGAACTGTAAGAACTCTAATCTTTCAAACTAGTGATTGTCCTATTAATAATCATTGTAGGAATTAGTTTTCATTAAGAACAGATCATGTGACATACCAGTTTAAAAAAAAAATTACCTTTAGTTCTTTCATACACTTTATTTTTAAGATGATATAGCTAAGTCTTGACAATTGGTTTTAACAAAATGTGGAGTACTTAGTAAATGTTGTTCTTGTCTTAAAAACTTAAAAGATCTCTGGTATAGTCTATAATGAAAACAAGTTTTATGCTCAACATGTAAAAATTAAAAGGTTAATATTGTATACTTTCATATGTAGATTTGACACTTATTATGTATTCCTGCTGAGGATATGCATGTCTTAACAGTATAATGAGGTACACTGCAGATTTAAAATTGCATATTAAACTCCAAAAATTTATAAAATAAATTAATTTCCCTGATTAATCTAATTCAGGGAAAGGCTCAGAAGTGGATGGTCTGTTTAAGCCCCCTGATGTTGTCATGGACTGTGATCACCTGATTTAGTTTATTTTAAATTCTTGTCTTTATAGTTTGTTTTTAATTCATGTCTTTTTGGTGCAGATTTAAAATTTGTATTTTGTTTTAGAGTGACTTGCTCACCTGCTTCATCTGTTTCAATGCTTACCACTTGAATTGCCATGATCCACCTGTAGAAAAGAAAGTTCTAGGTATGGAATATTTTTTTTCTATGTGAGATTATAGCTACCATGTCCTTCATAGGAACTAAAAACATTTTTGACGTTTTGAGAATGGGAGCACAAATGGCATATGTAATACAGTTAAACTCTGGCAGTTATAGTGGCAATGGGGGAATTTTTTTGCAAATTTCAAATGACAACACCTATCCCAATAACGTGAAACTACTTGTAGGATGTAAACTAATAAACTAAACCCTAAAAAATAAAAACAGCTATTGGGCTCATCAGTAGCAAGTAGGGATAGGTTATAAACAGAAATAGAAAAGGGAAAACCAGACAATAAGAACTAAGAACAGAGAAGTTACAAAAACTTTTCTGTTGACCTCCTTCACACACAATGACACTTAGCATGCTGAAATGGAATTTTTTAAAGTTGATAGGAAATAGATGACTTTTAAATTAATATAAAGTTTTAACCTTGTGTCTGGTGCATTATGTCCATATTGGGACTGTGCCATAAAACTCAAACTAACTAACCAACCAACCATGTGAAAATAGTGGTTAGCAATGAAGCTTGTGTGAGAAGGTTTTGAAAGCACAACAAAAAACAGTTTTTAAAACACAATAAAATGTAGACTCTGTATTGCTTCTACGTTCTTATTCTTATGAATGGTATGGTAGCTAAAGGCTATTAAGTAGGTGGGTGACTTTTTTTTTATAATCACCCTGTACTTTATCATTTTCCTCACATGATCTCAACATATCAAAGGTTATATATAACTTCCTGTCTAGATTAAATTAAAAGATATTTTAATATGATGATCATGTGTATGGTGAAATTATAAGCTTCAAGGGTAGACACAAGTTTTGATTGATTCTTATCTACTTCTGTTGGAAATTTTGATTTGTTATTTTGCCTTTAAAGAAATCTTCTGTTTTGCAGGAACTTGGCTATGCTCTGCTTGTGACACTTCTGTTGACAAAGACAAAATTGCCAGTAAGAGACCAAAATTGACACCTCCAGGTATACATTATATTTAACTATCTCCTTTGTGCTTGCTTACTGGACATTCAATTTGGCATTTCAATTTTTTTATGTGCTACTACAAATGGTAATTTTCATTTCACATTACAGAGTAAAAACCTGTTCTTTTTTTTTAATATGTACCATAAAACGGGGGGAATCTGATCAGTGGGGTGAATCGGATCACTGTTGAAAAAAGTTTTTTTAATCATCATAACTCCGGTTGTGTTAGAGTTATAGAATCAGGATAAAAACTGACTGTTTCTACACATTCTTTAGAAGTTGTTTCAGCCACCGAGAAATATTTTACGATTAAATCTTGGGTCCACCCCATGGCTTTGAAGTTGAATACAAAAAATGTCACAAAAACTTGACCGTCAAAACTTTGCTAATTTCACCCGAAAAATAACTTCTTTTCCTCAATTTTTGGCACCTCCCGTGTGCTCCCAATCCTTGCAAAGACTTCTTTTCAATTGAATTTTTAATAAGTGCTACTTACGATTTTTAATGAATTTTTTATTGAAAGAAGTCCATTCCCATTACTGATGCGGGGTGAATCAGATCAGTCATAAAAATGCTTCCTTTTCTTCCTTTAGTCACTTTTTCGGGATTTATTAGTTATTATCAACACCTACAGTCATGGGCCGATTTAATAGAGATTATGTTAATAGAAGTTAATATCTTTTCCTAATTCATTTCGCATTTTGTATAGGAGAAACATCATTCCTATGATGCATGTATTTTGTGAAAAAATTATTCATTAATATAAATAAAAGTTATAAATTTCACTTTATTGAACTATTAGAAGCCTCATATTATGATTCTATGTCACTTAAGACTTCAAAATTGCATTTTTTTGGATAAAAAATAGCAGTGATCCGATTCACCCTGCATTACGGGTAAATCGGATCACGGCACTTAAAAATAAGTATAAAATCAACCGTTCAAAGTAGAGATTTTTTTCAACGGGTTCTAAGAGTATACGTTGGGACTCAAAATATGCTTTTTAAAGCGTTTCTAAAACTTAATTAGAAAAATTTTGGCAGCAGTTCAAACTTCAAAAGTGATCAGATTCACCCCGTTTTAAGGTATTTGAAGATTTTTCAAGCATACTAATTGAACTGCTTGTTTCTTTTCATAATAAATTTTTACGTAATAAAATTTGTTTTACACTAATCTTGTATTTAATTTATTTTTGCGTGAATTATAAGACATTTATTTAATAAGTTTATTTATCCTGACACAAGCTTTTTCAGAATATTCTTTTTATTGACATTTCATTTTAAACTTTACAAAAAAAACTTTAAAATGACATCTTGTAAAACCTTTTAATGTTTTAAAAGAAGTAGTCTACTTTGCTTAAAAAGTTTTGGAAGAGCTAAAAAAAACCTGATTAACTTATGTGTAAGCAAATCAAGACTTATGAATGAGGAGAGAACACATATTAAATAGGCTGCACCCATATGTTTTCTTTCCTTAGTTTAATTTTATGCTGATACTACTATGCAATTGTTCTCAAGCTTAATGGGCACGAACAACAAATGCAAATATTGTCTTAACTAGTATTTTCCTCTTAAGTAATGGTATTCATCTTAACTTATCTTTCTACTTGCTAAGTAACAAAGTTTTAATTCAATTTCAAGCTTTTCTTGTTCTATTTGAATAAAAAATTTGAATGCAATATAATTTTCAGTTATTGAATTGGAACCTTACATAGCTCATCCATTCATGAAAGGATTCCAAAAAGCGTAAGTAGTCCATATTGTATTTGTTTAGGTGCTGTCATTAAAAACATCCACTTTTGCTTTAAACGGTTAAATTTCTTTCAGATTGGAAGAATATCCCAGTACTGTTCCAGTTGCCAAAAAGTGGAGCATCGAAAATGTTGAATCTTTCTTCCGATTCATTGGATTTGAAGAGGAAGCTCCTGCATTCCGTGAACAAGTAAGATGAATTTTAATGGTTGTCATTTTTATAATGACATATTTAATTGTTATTACACAGCATTAAGTTATAATTTAAATGATCTTTTTTGGTACTTATTTTGTACTAATAAAAGTTAACTTGTTAGGCTTTTAAAAATATGATGATTGTTATCTCTTAATACTTGTTTTATGATCCTTTAAAAGATAGATTCGCTGTAAATACAAAAATATCATTTTAATATCCTTGATATTTCTTTCAGGAGATTGATGGATTGTCTCTCTTGCTAATGAAGAGGAATGATGTTCTCACTGGTTTGGGCATCAAACTGGGCCCTGCTCTCAAAATATACAAGCACATTGTGAATCTCCAATCCAAAATTGGAGAAAATTGAGTGCAATTTTGGTGTGATTACAAAGCTTGTATATAAAAATGGTGGTTACATTTTCAGATTTTATTCACTAGTGAGACAAAGTTAAGTTCTTGAATGTGTACAAAACTCAAATTTATGAGATGTGAGGTTTTATCTCTCCAGTATTTTATTAACTTAAGGATTTGTTCATAAATTATATCACAAACTTAAGTTGTATTTTCTCCACCATTTGTTACAACAGTAAATATTGGTATATAAAGATGAGTTCTTTTTAATTGAGAAATTATCAGTAAATTGTTTTGTAGACCTCTGAGAATTTAAAATTTTGGCATTTTGCACTTTTTTGTCAGTATTTCTTTTCCATTTATAACCTCAAAAAGTAATTTTAAGTAATATTTATTATGATACTTAAAGGGTATGGTGCTTTGTTCCTGTATATGCTTGCTCAAAGCTCAGTTGGAGATGGCATGTGTTGAAATGCTCCCACTCCACTGAGACACAGTTCTGGATCCTGTATTATTAGAAATTAAGTGCTGTCTGATTATAATTGTCATATTCATTTGTATTTTTCAAATGTGATAAATCACAACTTTTAAATTATATTGAAATATTCAAAACTTTTGTCATTTAAGTTATTAAATCATCATTTTAGGTAGTTTACTTATCTCATTCTTATGTTTGTTCTTGTTTAAATGCTTTGGTTTTTTATTGGTAAATGTAAGTTTCATATTTGTTGGTAAAAGAATTTATTAATTTTGATTTCAGAATGTCAGGAAACTTTTATTTAATATTTTATTCCTTTCATTTATTTTTCTGTTATTTAAGCTTTCACAAGTTAAAATATGGACAGGTTTAACTGCCCTAACTACTCTTTGAATGTTAAATTGTTAGGCCTCATAGCATGTTAAATGTTCCTCAAGATGGTGATGTAAATTATGGATAATCCTTGAGTACATGTATATTTATGTATCCAAATTGTAATGCATGTAAGTTCTAATTGTGGGATTGACAAAATTGTAGATCTGTGATACTATTTCTTTTCAAGCATGAAATGTTCTCATCCTTGTCGATCTCTATGTTCTTTTAGAAAAACTGCTTGAAAGCATGGTGGATGACACATAGTAGATGGCAAAGTTTAATTTTGATAATAAGTCAGTCAATGTTTGTAAATTATGTTTTAGTTACTTTTGTAAAGTTTGCTAAACTTGAAGCTTGCTTGACTGTGACAAATTCATTAAAATAAATTGTTTTGTCATTGTTAAGAGTGTTACTTAACTTGCTCTTCTCCTATAAAGCTACTTGTACATCCCCATTCCACTCTTCTCCTCTCCACCTGTTTGACTTGCATGTACAGTAGGCTTTTGTGTTACATAAATATTGTATATCTAAAATGGTGCAACAAACTTTTAGGGAGTGCAGGCTACCCAAAGGGGCAATTCAGAATTGCATGGGAAAATGGGGCCACTAATGCACTCCTGAGATGCTAGAGACCGGATGAAAGATGTCTTATTGTGGGCAAATAACTGGGGTTAAACATATTTCTGTGTGAATTATTAGGCTTTAACTTTTTTATAAAAACTTAAAAAGTTTTTCCCTTTGAAATGTGACAATGACTTAGTTATCATTGCTATCAAAGCATTGCTTTTTGAAAATGACCTCTTAAAAACTAATGCTTTACCTAGTTTTCATGTATAAGTTACAAGCATAATAAAAAGCACTTTAATTTTATTTTCACCCCTAGCTGTTTGTGTCTTTTAATGCTCTTGGCAACTTGTGTCCTTGAGCCCACCTTCTAGCATCTCAGGAGTGCATTAGTAACCTTTATAAAGGAAAAAAAAAATTAAGCTTATGAAAATTTGTTTGGAAGTTTTAGGTTTTTATTGAGACAGTCTTAAAGCCTGAGTGCATTAGTAACCTTTATAAAGGAAAAAAAAATAAGCTTATGAAAATTTGTTTGGAAGTTTTAGGTTTTTATTGAGACAGTCTTAAAGCCTGAATTTATTTTCAGCTTCAAACATATTCACCATTAATCGTACATATGCTTGTGTAGGTATTTATATTTTTAACTTTCTTTGCATAGCTCCTTTTATTAAAAGTTTCAATTGTTTTCATTTTATAGATGAAAAAACGTTATTTTAATGGCTGATTTTTGTGTAAGCTGTTTTTTCTCTCTAATAAGGTCAATATAAATGCTTTGTTTAATCAGCAAAGAACTCTACAAAAATTCCCATGCAAACTAAACTATCACACATTAAAAGGATAGCATGCACTATGAATTAAGTTGTTGAAATACTTTAAAACTTGTTGAATGAAATTGCATTCTATGAATTCATGTTATACAGTAGTCTTCTGTACTAGTTTAATGACTTGGAGAGGGGAGTAGAGGCACCAATTTAACTACTTAACTAAAACTGAGGGGATTGGTTAATGCATATTTAAGATTTGACTGTCTAATTCAGGCCTGCACACAACATATGGTTATTGCTCTTTTTTGTGGGCCAATATAAGTCTTAAACCAATCTAAAAATTAAGCAATTTGAAGAAATTAAATAGAAAGGATTCAGTGTTTTTTTATCTTTAGTATTTTTATAGACAAATTAATGTAAAGATGTTATGTTTACTGACTTGAAAATTTGATTAAATAAAAACTATTTTACAGGAGTTTTATAAAAGCCTGTAACTTTCAAGAATATTGATATTTCATGGAAGTTATAAAGCAAAAACTTATAGTGTGTGTGTATTTTGCACATGCATATTTTTTTATGACAATCAGTTACATTCATAGTCAAGATTACATTACAAGAAAAATGCAAAACATAAGAAGGGAAAAAAGAAAACACATAAAAAAAATCTTGAACCCACAAAAGAGAAAAGGGCTCGTCTTTGGTACCAAGTAATTGATACTTTATTAAGTAAACGAAGCTGTGCCGACTTAGTTAAAAATTATGTTTCAATAACAAATGTTCTGATTTAAATTCAGCTTTATTGTTAGTTATTTTAAGGGTTTCAAGTAATTCATTAAATAAGTAAGGACCCAAAAATGAATGAGAGATTTATGTAATATTTTTAAATCTAGTCTTGGGTATAAATGTTTCCTTGTATATTTCTGAGTGCAAAGTTACTAGTTTTTAATTTATAAAGTGATTTATTATTGAAAATAAAAAGTAGCTAACAAAAAAATATAGGTTTGTTTGGGTTTGTCTAACCACGGCTTACTAGATACTTATACAGGCTAGTCGAGTACGGAAATCATTGCAAATCCAGATGGCAATACTGGACCAACTGGCAAAGCATATCCACAGTGTTGAAGGCGGTGGGTGATATAGGTAGGTCTTGTAGCGCTCCAAGCGGGTAAAGTTGTCAAATGGTTTTCATTGTTTAAAACTCGACTAGCCTGTATAAGTATCTAGTAAGCTGTGGTCTAACAGTCGAAATTAGGTTTATTAAAGAATTGTCTTTCATATGAGATAAGATTTTATTTTGTAAGTGGTTATGAAATAATATATATCACCATCTCCATTTTTAGCTAGTATTTTTTTAATGTCATGGATAAGCAATTGGGAATTTTTATCTTTTGGTCCTTCACATCGACCTAGATTGACTTTTTTTGCCATTACAATTTAAGTTGGCATAATTTGACCTATAGGTATATGAGTTAAAGTTGTGTAGGCCTGTTCTAGTTCATCAGTTAAGAATTATTTATTACAAGCTTTTCTCTGTAATTCAGTCTATTACTAGGAAGATGTATAGCAAATACTTCTGTTAATACAATACACAGACCTGTGTTTATTAATGTTTGGCTGGCATTAAAGAGTACTTTTTATTAGAACCTGTTGCCACAGAATGCTTTTAAACATGTGTGTTTTCCTGTTGTTATAATAATGGTGTGTGAAAAAAATCATGGGATTTTCATGTTAAAGAAATCATTCATATTCTGCTAGTATGTGACATCTTTTCAAATTAAGAATGGTTTGAATGGGTTTGTATAGTGACTTTGTTAAATAAAATATTTCATTGCATATTATTTATAATTTTCTTTGAGAATTTTCAAGAACAAAGTAACATTTTTGGTAAAAGCATTAAGAATATACAGTCAAAACCTGAATACAGAGAATTTTTTTTAAAAAGTGGAATGAAAGTGTCGTTACCGACCCCTGGAGTACCAAAAACCTCTATAAGTGGAATTTCAGGACCCTGCTTCTTATCTTAGTGGATCCCTTTGCTCTTGAGCTTCCCCTCTTCTAATAATTCCCTTGTTTGCTCTTGAGCCCCTTTGCATCTTATAATCCCTTTGTATCTGCTTCTTAGTATCCCTTTGCTCTTCAGCCTCCCTTCTTCTCTAATCCATTTGCTCTTGAGCCTCCTCGCTTCTTATCATCCCTTTGCATCTCTGCTTCTTAGCATCCCTTTGCTCTTGAGCCTCTGCCTCGTATAATCCTTTTGGTCTTGAGTGTCTTTGCTTCTTAGCATTCCTTTGATCTTGAGCCTCTCTGCTTCTTATCCCTTTGATCTTAAACCTCCTTGCTTCTCATCATCCCTTTGCTCTTGAGCCTCCCCACTTCTTATCTCTGCTTCTTTGTATCTCTTTGCTTCTAATCAACCCTTTGATCTTGAGCCTCTGCTTCTTAGCATCCCTCTGATCGTAAAGCTCCCTGCTTTTGTTCTTGAGCCTATTTGCTTCCTCACATGTTTTTGCTTTTCAGCACCTCTTTGTTTGCTGTTCTGAATATTTGACCTTAACGCTTTCTGATTCACTTTTATTGATACCCCTGGATAGTCCAATTATAATGATCTTACGGACCAAAAATTAGTTCCATACTATAGTTCCGCTGAGTTGAAATTATCCACCATCACCCGCATGAATCACGATACCATGTTCAGTTTACCCCCAGCCCCATTTTAAGCACATAATAGAGCATTTTCAATCACATGACTCGGACCTAACAACGGCCTTAGCAACAGAAGATGTTACAGTTTTTTGCCCTACAGAGGTTAACAGTTACAGAAAATGACTAGCCGTGGAATTCTTCTATTGGAGTATTTGCAATCACGTGATCCCATTCCTAAAAACCGCCTTAGCAACAGATAAACAACGGCCTTAGCAACAGTTAAAAGCCCTACAGAAGGTACACAGTTAAAAGAAAATAACCGGTTGTGACGTCACCTGAAAACACTCTATATTATAGTTGAAACAATACACTTTAAGATAATTCACTGCCAAACAGAATCTGTATTTTTTAAACTATTTCTTAGAAAATTTACTTTTGATGGGTGAAATCAGTTTTTAACCTATACTATTATTTTAAATTGTGGACTTTTTTAGGAAAAAAAATTAGCTAGACTGAGAGCTCTCGTTGCGTTGTAAGGATGCTAACTACATGTGTAGTGTTGCCATACTAAAAAAAGTTTAGCTAAAACAGTGTAGGACCGAGGTACAATATTTTCCCTACTTTTTAAAAGTTTATGAGCTCTAAAATTTAAAATACCTCCCACCACATACAAGATTACCGTTCCGGCACCTGTCTTTCTAGAAATCGATCCCTTGTAAGTAACATTTGCTGTACCTTGTATTGTTAAACCTTAGAAAATGATCTCAGTAGCACATTTTCTCGGGGTTTTTTTTTGAAAGACAAAAAGCATCGAGCGAGAACAAAAGTTAATTCCTGATCCACTACCCAACTTATTTGTGCCTTTCCGCTGTAAAGACTCTGACCAAGTTCCATGTTTTTAAATTAGGAAATCGTCGTTCGATAAGAAAGTAATCGGAATATTCATGAATTTTTTCGATTTTTAGGTTTTGATTTTAGTTTCGGACAGGAGAGGAAGTTTCCGCGGCACAATTAGAGAAACAATCATTTCGGCTTCATCACGATCAGCAAAGAAAAAATAATAATAATGATATGATTTATGTTCTTTGGAACTAGATAGATTGTCTTGAATTTAAAGAAAAACTAATAAAATGTAACTAATAGTTCGGATCTAAATTAAACCGAAGCTTTGATAGCAAGGAAATAATTTGTAGTTGTGTGTGCCTATGGTTGAAAATTTTTCTGAGCTGAAATTTCCTCCATGATAATTACAAACAGAACAGTAACGAGCGAGTTCATGCGATTCCAAAGTTTAAACTTTAAAAAAAAATATACGAAAAAAATAAGGTAGGATTCTGCAAAAAATGTTACTGTACACTCGATCTCACCAATAGCGTAAGTAAATGTCAAGGCAAGGCCTTGTATTCTACGCTGCGTTTTATAAGCAGAACCTACACCAAATGAAAATGTACCTAGAAAAGAGTTTTCGAAGACAACGGGAGTTTTGAGTGGCTTTCTAGGAGTTCATCTGAAGGAAATAAAGTATTAGCTAAATAACCGATACCCACGCTGAAGTTTCTTGGAACCGTATTTATACTTGAATTAGGATTATTCCTTTTAGGTAAAAGATGTATTCATTTATTTATTTACAGGCTCGTTAGATACGTTATTGAGAATGAAAATTTGACCTTTAAATTCAATGAAAATCGGAGTGAGTATTCCACTTATGTGTGTTATTCAAACTAGGGTTTGAGCATCTAAGTAGATTGATTTGATCTGATGAGATCGCAGTATGAAGTTGGACTTTTTTTGGGCAAGGGTTTGAAAGCGCGTATAAAAGAATCTGGATATATTTTTCTTGAAGCTTCGTTATTAGCTATAAAATGTATTTATTTTCTGCAATGCAATCAGCGATACATACTCAACCTGCGGCGATAGAGTATAAAAAGAAAATTATACATGCATCCTATAGTAAGCAGGAATCAGCCGATATGGTAGGTATAGGCAGGGCAATCTTTGTAAATTTATGGGCTAAACTTCAGAACATTGTTGAATAAGTAGTTGAGAAAATAATAATACCTTGGGATAGATATTGGGATGGGGTCATTTAGGAGACACCGTCAAAATTATTGGGAAGGGGGGAGGGTAAACTGGTTTCTTGAAAAAAAAATCTTTTAGTTTCATGTGCTCATTATTGGTTAAATGTATTTCTTTAAACCATGTCTTTCTAAATTTTGTGGGTAACCTCGTTTTACGCTAGAAAGGGGCCTGAGGTTCCTCCTCACGTAAAATTTTTGGATGTTATGCTTTAAAATTATTTTAACTAATTTTTTAATGTCTGACACCTGGGGTGGATTTCCCCTTACTTCGTTGCTCTGCAACGGGAAATTTACGGGTATATCCACCCCATAAAAAAAAACGGAAAATTTTCCTTTTTATCACGGATAAGGACTAAATCAGTTCTATGTAGTAATTAGTAATTAATTCGATGTGTAATTTAAGAAAAAAATTTAAACATTTTTTTTTACAGTTTGTTCTATGATTCCATATCTACCTGTAATAGGATATATTATTATTTAGCACATATTGCATTATTTAGTTTTTTTTTAGAAGTTCTTTTCCTTAAGTTAATCGACTATCTTTTATTTGTTTTAATTCTTAGAATTTTATAAATGCCTAGGAAAGTTTGGTGCTTTAAATACCTATATATTCCAGGATTTTTTTTTAGCTAATATACCGGCCGTTGCTCGGGAAAAAAGGCTTTTCAAACTGTCGTGTCGGTTAAAATAAATAAGAGCTATTTTCTTCTCAACTGCGACTTTAATTACTACTTTTCTTTAATTATTTTTTTTTATTTAATTTTACTTTTATATTAACTTAATTTATTAAGGGGCCCACAGACGAGCAACTTGGTCGTCAACCGGGTTGTCAATTTGCGAAGTTTGCAACCAAGTTGGGCGTCTGTGGGGAAGTTGGTGATTGAATTTCAGGTTGATGATCTGATCGTCAACTTGATGGGCGGAGCTTAATGGGAACATATTATTAGGAAAATAAAAGAAACTAAGCATTAAAAATTAAAAAAATATAATTCTAGCACGAGAGAATAATTAAATAAAATATAATTTTGCATTTAAAGTACCAAAATAAGTTAATTTGTTACAATCTGATTAATTTTTTCTTCATTGTTTACATTCTGGTTGACGACCAGGTTGGCGATCCGTGGAAAAATCATCAACCCGGTTGATGACCAAGTTGCTCGTCTGTGGGCCCCTTTACTGAGCAACAATTTGTAAAGATATAATAGGTATACTATTATTTCCCCCTCATCTCGCATCATTTATGTTTTCATAAAATACAAAAATATAAATTAAAAATTTGAAACAAAGTATTAAATACTTAAGAAATTTTCCTTATTTAAATACCTGAATTTTTTAAAAAAAATTCTTGCCTTTGAATAAAATAATTTAAGTCCTATTGGAAAAAATTTGGCGTGCGATTTAAAATAATAAGAAGCACTCCAGCTATTGACAAGTGCAAACAAACGTCCGCTATTTCTTAGGTTCTTTAATAATGTAAGCATTTAAGGAATGTTTATATGTCATTAAATTCATATGGTAAGCTTCTAGCTCGGTGAACTGCCAGAGAGCTAAGAAGAAATGAAACATTGAAGCTTAAACCGAAAAGGCGACAAAAAGTGCAAAACCTATTACTCTAAAACTAATCCTTAATTCGATAAAAAAAGGGGCGACATAGTGCACATCTCCATACATAAGAGAATGTGGCTGTAAAAGAACGTAATTATGCTGCTGATAGTTTTCTCTGAGTGACAATTACAGAGTAGAAAAATAATTTTCTAATTTATAATTAAATAACTACATCCGTTACTAAAGTATGTTTATACCAAAATGTCTACTAATATTTCTATATATCATTCCTCTACTAATGTTCAAAATTTCATAAATTTTCATCGAATAGTTTTTGGAGAATCTGAGTTTGAAGTGCTCAAGGGAAAAAATTATGAAACAACTACTATAGCGTTGACTGTTACTTTTTTAATGTAGAAGGTTTTTTAGATGAAAACACTAAGTTTACATGGTACTATATTTTTTTTTCTAATTTTCAAAAATTATAATCTGGGTCAAACCAGATCTTTTACCCTCAGTTAGAATGGAACTGTGTTAACATTTGTAACTGAGGTTAGCACAATTAATGAAGTTGGTTTCTGTAGCTCCTCAAAATTACCCATGAACTCATTCTGTAATTATCGTGTAATTATTTTGGGCTCTCTGCTTTTCAGATCTAAATTTGCCTCGGTCGTAATTTCCATCATCGGAATACGAACTACGTTTCCAACATTCATAAAAGGCTTCTGTCTGAGTGAAAGTTGGTGTACAACAGTGGTTGTCGGGAGATACTCAGAAGTGGTCTGAAAAAGGGTCATGTAAAAAAGGGTGAATGGGCTTGATTAGAAGTGATACAGTGTAACATATTATGGTCGGAGGATATATTGTATTAGAAATATATTTTTGTGAGTGCAGTTATTAATGATTTTTGGATTTATTTCAACTCATATGAAATCTTATTTCAGCTTGCGATGTCATATGACTGTTAAATTGGTAGCTCTAAAACACTTATATTTTTTTTTTTTTAAAAATAACTATTCAATATCCTTTTTTTATAATTTTTAAGCTATTATACTTTTTTGCTAAGATTAATTTATTTGAGCGAATGGAAAAGGAAAATAATTTTGAATATTGAGTTTAAACCAATAAAATATATATGAAGCAAAGCTTTATCATCAATACTTTCCACGCTGATTACCTATCTTCCAAAATATTCAAACTTTTAATAGCCTTAATAAATTTAATGAACATACAGGGTGATCATAAAAAAACTTCACCTATTCAAAAGAATCTTTGGCTGCCATACCGTTCATATGGAATGGGGGAATGGGGAAAATAATTATAATATGAAAAAAAATTATGAAATTTCGAATGGCAATACCTAATACTTTTATTCGGAATGACATCTCTGAAGTTAAGAGAACTAGAAGCGGTGAAACTAACTGCCATTCGAAATTTTATAATTTTTTCCTGTAACCATAACTGTAAGAGTTAAATGGTGCATCTCTCAAAACAAATTCCAGCAAAGTGGCATTCAGTTACTATGAACGGTATGACAGCTAGAAATTCTTTGAATAGGTGAGGTTTTTTATGGTCACCCTGTACACAATAAGTATAATAATTCCTAAAGTTCTCCAAATCAATCTTTGTCTGTAGTTTAACAAAATAAATTTCCTCATTTCAACCATTACCTATTTTTTCTTCAAGTACTATAAAAAAGGTTATGAAAATTGTTAACTAACCGAGTTAGATATTTTATCATGTAAAAAATTTTGAATTATCGTAGGTTTGTATATAAATTTGATACATAGAAAATTTTAGAATAACCCAATAACTCTGATAAAATGTATTAGTTTACTGCTACTTCAAATGCTCTGTAAGCATCTATATTTTATATACATAAAAATATGCTATTTATATAATTTACCACTTTACATTATTTGACTAAAAGTACGTAAATCAATTACGATATATGCCTCAGTTCTTACTTGCCCTATGGAATTTGTAAAAGTGTAATTTACTGTACTATTTTATTTGAACATATATCTTGAATCTTGAGAGGGTTATGAATGTGTGTTATGATCTTGGGAAAATTTCCTTACATCAATTTTATCTTATAAATGAAAACAACAAAGCAATAGGATGTTTATTTGATTCCTAATTTAATTATTTTTTGAACATTCCAACTCCAAAATGTATGGAAAAATAATTCACATGACACAAAACGGTCACAATACGATTTTAATTTCCCTTTTACATAAACAGCCGAAAAATATTTTTAACACAGAAACAGCTGTAAAAAGTGGTGCCCTCAGATTTCGCTTTTCAATATGATAATATAGTAACTGCAAACTTAACCACTAAGTGGTCATTGAATAACTTTTCAAAGGTCTTTAATTAATAACTTGAAACAAATAATGCATCATCTAATTTATTTATAATCTAGAGGTTTTATGGCGAAGATAAAATACACATGTTATAAAACTACTACTCTTTTAAAGTTTATGTATAGTGAAGCGAACTCATGAGTGGAAAATATAATTTACTAAGCACACAATAACAGTTAATACTATGTAACTAATGGATGAAACATTTGTATAATATTTGTATTGTACTATACAATTTAACAAAATCAAGGGCTTTCTAATAAGTTATGTGTCTTTGTGGGAATGATGTCACACACATATCTAGATTTTTTATACTGTAATATTTCTTTTGATATTCCAAGTATATTTCCATTCATTCTTATTTTCCATTCATTCTTGAGCTTATCATTGGTACTTAAACGCTAATCTCAGCGAGCATGATCATAGCGAACAGGTAGTTTTTAAGAAAATAAAGCAAAAACTAAGAGAATAATACATAAATACTTAATAATAATAGAGGCAAGAAATAATTTCGTTGAAAAGCTAAAACTGAATGATTTTAACTTGATTCGTTGTAATGAGATTTCTCAGTGGATAAACCCAATTTCTTGGGATTTAAAAAAATGCATGATAATTTTTAAAAGTACATGCGATTTACTGATTAATGTATTTTCCGAATACAAGATTTAAAAGCAAAAAATTTGTATTATGATTTTTAAAAAATCGATATTTTTTTCTAGCCCGTTTAGAGTTAAGATACAAATCTCAGTTTCATTTTTCTCGCCTACATTTAAAAGGTTTTTGCAATATTTGAGCAGTGAAGAAAAACGTTTTAATTTCAATCAACAAAACAGATCGGGTAAAGTTATATCTCAATTAACTACCGATGGGAGTACCTAGTTTTCCCTTAGAAGGTATAGTATAATTACGATACATGATCGATCATGCGATAATATTGAAACAACATTATTGTATAGCCATCAGTGTTAGATGAAGTTTCAAGCAGTTAAGACAGTTTCGGCTTAAGCTGAAAAGGGAATGATTCCAAACTAATGAGTGGTACTCGGAACTGCACCAGTTTTTGACAGCATTCTTTTAAAAGAGCCGTAAAAGTCAAGGAAAAACTTTATTAGCGTCTAAAGAAAGCCACATGGTTTAACGTGCCGCGGCTATTTGCAAATACTTTAACCCATGACTTTAACAGCAATAATACATCTGTACAGCGATTAACAAAATGCAACAAGAAGCTCATACGTATAACACATGAATTACATTTACACACATGGAGTACACACGTTAAAAGTACAGAAAGAAAATGCTTTTTTACAGGTTTGGTTTTACATATATTTCTCTAGTTTATTTAGTTGTTTTCATGTCGCACCATGGAAGATAAAGAAAAGAAATGTTCTTTTTTTTTTCAAAATAGAATTAAATAAAATAACCAATACTTCATCGGAGGCGTGGGTTTTTAAGAAGGGTATGGAGCACTACGTTCTTTTTTGACTGTCCAGGTTTTCCATTCTCCTTTATGATCCCTGTAAAAGTAATGTTTTTAGTTTTTCGTTATTACTTCTATGTAAACATTTATATTAGTTATTCATATTTGAATAAATAAATACAATTTTACCAAAGCGCTTACACAAGGATATCATGTAATTGAAAAATATCTGTATATCTGTAAAAATAAAAATAAAAATCAATCCTTATTGGAACATTTATTTTTTATAACATTAAAATGATCTTTTAAACGCATGATATTTTGTTTTTCTTCAATGCATTGTAATAAAATATTATGCTATACCTACAATTTTCGAAAATATGCCATACACACTGAGTTGTTAATATCATAAAATAAATAAATAAACGACATTTTATCTATCATCTTTTAACTTCTAAATAAATATAACTGGAGTTTAGCATTTTGCTCCTATATGTAAGAAATTTAAAATAAAATAAGAAGACAGTAAAAAAGTATTGAATAAATCGTTTCAGAAAACACGTAGGAGTGCCTTAAACGAATCCAAGGAAATAAACTTACTAGATATTTTCGCATAAATCCATCATTTAATTTCTCACTTTTTATTTTTAAGAAGAAAGAACGGGAATGCATAAAAATTATTACACGAAATTTTCCAATTCCAATTTTACCAATTTCATCACGGAAGCAGATTAAACAAAGTTAAAGCAAGGGAGTAATATTTCCAAAAGTTGAATCCTCTTCAAAATAAATAGCTTTTCAGACGAAATAATAGTCTTTCCTGGCAACCCTCTCTATTTCATTACAGATATTCTCAGAATATCCCCTCACCTTATAATCTGCCTTGATTTGTGGTTTCCCGGCTCCTACTCATATTACCTGTGCTTAAGCTTAATCAGTGAAGGTATCCTCATTGCATGGAGGCCATGAATCATGTTTCTCACTATCCGATGCTGTAAGATACATAATTAGTATCAGGCGTGAATCATTGCGACGCTGTGTTAAGTTTCAAGATGTCGGGAATTTCACTCAATGTCTCAACTACTTAGAATCATTCTAAAATTGTGATTGAATCTTTGTAGATACTTTCCACAATGAACTTATGTATAGAGGCCATGCCCTTCTTAAACAAATAATTAAGATGTAAGTAAAGCAAGAAATAAAAATGACATTGCTATTGAAAGCTTCATCAATTGTTATATTGAGTAAAGATTTTCCTATTACACATATTTTGTAATCCAAAATCTGAACAAGTTTTATGTAAAACTTAAACTTTACATTGATATAATGTAATCCTTTATGATATCCTATTCCAGAAATTTAAATTGAATCTGAAGAAGGGCTATGGATTTGTAAGTTTTGAACATCTAGAATATCCGGTGTTTCTTTTTCTTTTAGGTAAGTGCATGATGTTTCTTGAAAATTTTCTCCTTTAACTTTTTTCCTCAAAGCACTAAATTTACTAAATTATCTTAAATTTTTCAATATAAAGTAATACCAAGAAACCATTACGGTTCTTTGCGAAACAATTATTGAATAGGAGCTTAAAAAATACAGGTAAGTACGTAATTTAGTCTAAAATTAACATTTAGTTGAAAGAAAATAAAGACTTAAACATATAAGTTTTAATAAAATTGGTTCTGGAAGAAAATTTTCTTTTTAAAATGAGACTTTATCATCCTAAAAGGTTGTTTAAGTTTGTTTTTCCACTTTCTTTGGAATCTCATTAAAATTTCAAAGATACAAATATTTAAATTGCATAAACTGGTTTCCAACTTGACATCAAACATAAGTCTTGTTTTGAAACATTCCTTGATTTAATTATAATTCAAAGTAACTTTTTGCTTTAACGATCCACAAAATTCAAACTCACAACTCCGTCCATGTCTCTTCATCAGGGGGCTTGGACACAGACAGAATTTTTGCTTACTTGCAGCATTTTGCGCAGTTTGCACTATTCTATGGTATTTTCTGGTATGTTTAAACTTAAAATTCAAAATTAAAGTTCAGATTTTTTTGGCTTGATTTTTGCTTTAACTTAACGAGAACATTTAAGAGACATATCTCATTAATCTTTTGTCATTAAAAAATCCTACCCTAGTCACTTCATGATTTAAACGTGTGTTGTTAATATTAAGTTATTAAAACGTAACCAATCTTTTAAAATATTCAGTGCGTTGTATTTTCCAGAAAGTTAGTTGTAAATAAGATGTGTGATTAAAATTAAAATCCCACTTTGCTACGGCCACAAAAGTAAAACTACTAGATCAAATGTTATAAAACTTAGTTAGAAGAGAAGTCACATGATTTTATTTAAAAAAAAATTACATTCTAGAACCAACCACAAAAGAAAACAGTTATTTTAACATTTGTGTAAAACAGGCCTGCAGAACAAATGGCTCGCGGTGAGCATGTAGCCTGCCAATGATGTGGCCCGATATGCTTTAAATCATTTCAAAAGTTTATATGAAAAGAAATCTTTATCTTCAACAGAAATCCAGTTTAAAAGCAGTATTTTTGAGAAAGTTTTAACGTTAAATTCTTTACTGCACCTATATTTATTTACAAATACAAATTAAGCAGCTTAGTAGAGTTTTATAGAAACTTGCAAAGATTATGAGTTTTTACCAGGTTATTTTTGGTGGGAAATAAAATACTATAACCTTCTCTAAAATTATAACTTAATTTAATACAAATTTGGTCGAGTAATTATCTTTTTATGAACAATAATGAAACTTTAATTTCCCATATACATGTTTTGTTATCCTCGTATCCTATACTCGTCCATTGAAATTTAGTAAACGTTTAGATCTTTCAATATCATGCCTCAGGCAAATTCATCAGAGCTATTATGCAATCTGAAAGCTAAAGTTTGAGAGGACAAAAGATTGTATACACAAGCATTAGATGACCTAAGCCTCCTGGGATCTTACAAAGAGATCAGGATTATTGGGACTTTTAAAATATTTAAAATAGATGTTTGAATAAATAAAGAAACAATTGTTTTGGCGTCTTTAAAAGCTGTTAATTGTATGTTATAACCAAGAGTTCAATCACCTCAATTTCAAAAGTCCGAATATTATAATGCTGATGCTAATATATTAAAGCATTTTTCATATGAATTATGTTTAAAATATGTAATAAACCATACATCAAATACCAATAGGGAAAGGATAAATTTTCAATTATCAGATAGAGGTCGTCAATATTGAATATAAATACATAGATTATGAAATAATAGCTTTAAACGGAGAAATAGTAACTTATTATTTAGAATACTCCTCACACACAAATATTTGAATATTATCAGTTCATTTAGGAATTCGATCTTTTATAACCAATTACAATGCTGAGATCGTTAATGATATGAGCTGCTAGTGAGAGAATCGATTCAATTATTATAGAAATCCTTCAAATTTCAGAGAATGAATGTTTAATACACGGAAGGCTGCAAAATAAATCATATCCACTTACGGAATATTCAATTTCAAAAACTTCAAATTCATAACTGACTCTCTGATTGGTATTCCTGTGGACAACCTACCTGCGTAATCTAAATTTTATCGATAGTGTAAATTATAATATAATTCATTTACCTTAATTTTTTTGTTTAAAATGTGAATTGCATAATTTTAGTGTATGTGGTTCATTAAAAATAATACACATTAATACCGTAATCAATAAGGTTTAGTAAATAATTTTAGTGTTTTTTTTTTATTTCTTTTGGCAAAGTATTTTGATTCAAACCATTAATTAAAAGATAATGGATCTCTGATAAATAATTATCGTGTTCACCAGAATTAATAGTGTAACATTTTCTCAATTTACTTCAGAATGTTCTACAGCAACCATTTTCCTTTCTAATTAGCTAAAGAAATGTGGAATCTAATGAAACCAGCTTACTGTTTGAAATGCACAGAGACGTATTTACTTTTTTCTTTCTACAAAATCACACTTATTAAACAACTAAAGTTTTAAAAAAAAATAAAAACGAGTCGCATTGAAATTTTCATAGTACCACAACTTTCTCAATAAGTTTTTGCGAGACATCACGCAAGGCTACTTAATTAAGATTCTCCCCTACAATTAATCGTTTTAACACTTATGGGGAAGCAGAGAAAATTCAACCACTATCGCGTCTATTGATGTGCTGTCGCCTTTATCTTGGTGATAAAAAGATAGGCCAAAGAAAAGACTAATATTGTTTGAAATACTTCGAAAGTTGTTCCTCAGAGCCAAAAGGTCCTATCCCTTAATTCCTCCATGAGAGAAGAAGAAAATATAAAATTTCAGGTTTTATTCGAATGTTTGAAGTAATTATTTAATCAACTTTAGTTTAAATAATTTCAGTAATTTCAACTTTTTATAACTTTGAGATTTTGAATTAATAGATAAAATTTAATTTTTCTTCTATCCTGAAGAAACTAAGCGATAGAACCTTTTGGCTCTGTGGTATAAGAAATTTAATTTAATTCAGAGGGAAGTTGAGTTGTTGTCAAAGAGCCATAAAAAGTGACGTCAGAACTACTATCACACGTCATAATTCCAAGCTTCTCTTGCCTAATGAATCTAGGCAAGATCCTCTATATAGTAGATGGCCTCACAAATCGGAAGTGTAACGCTAAACGTAGGGCAAAATATCGGTTCGGTGAATTTGCAATGTTATTCTATATGTAATTAAAGTAATTCTAAACAATACTTTAGGAATAAAGTCCGATGGAAATTGAAAGATTTTTAGTATCTAGAACGTTTTATAAGCCTTGAAGAGATACATACTGTCTGTCTATTACAATTTTAGCTCTCGTTTACATTTTTGTTGCCAAGGCAACAGGGCTATCCTCATTTTTAACGAAAGAAGACCGTGCTTGTGATCGCCAAAAATGCTGCCAATAATCCTCCGTCGGCTTTTATCCAAGCCAAATCATAATACGGTTTATCCCTATTTAAAATGAATCGCTCTTGTTTCTAGTAGTATAGCAACCACCACAGCCAGACAACTAGGAGAGAGCTCAACTTGTGGTAGACAAACAGTAACGAGAGGAGTTAGTAAGAAAGTAAGTTTTTATGCTCCATAGACTTAACATTGCAAATTCACCGATTTCGACGCCACACGTCCGAGTTGTGAGGCCATCTATACAAAGGGTCTTGGTCTAGGTGGCCCCGGTTTTTGAATCTTTGGTAAAACCTCGGCTTATATACGCGGAAACACACGCACCTGGCCGAGAGCTCCTATACCGTGTTCCGTGGGGCGCTCAAGGCTGGTAGGTCGCCCGTTTCCCGATGTTCTCGAGGAACTCTGCGTTGGCCACGATCTGCTGTTGGTTCTCGTGGATCCTCCTCCGGGCCAGGTCCAGCATGAGGCGCTGGCGGAGGATCTCCAGGGGGTTCACCACCGACAGGGTGGGCCCCTTCCTCCGCTTCGCCAGCGGGGAGGGGTGCAGCTCCAGAACGGAGGCCTAGAAAGAGACACAATCCTTCTGTTAAGCCAGTGGTTCGAAAGTAACTTAGAGATACTGCAAACTAAAATAGCGAGTCTGATTACCAATAGCACAAGTTATTACAGCAGTAGTGTTATTCCCAAAAGCCTAAAATTAACCTCTATCAAAGATCCTTTTATTAAAATAGATTTTTAATTCGGTGCCTCATTGGGGCTACTGATGAGAGAGGAAGAGACCACCTACGATCTGCTGATGCGACGCGATCTTTTGGACTTGGTTTAGGAGTAGGGGATAAGCAATATCAGCAACAGATTTTTAATTCATTAAACAATTTAAAAATTGGCAATAACCCCTGTTTTTAAACAGCAAAAGATCCTAGTTGAATGTGTGGTTAATTGTAATAAAAGCCACTGACAAATAAGTACAATATCTAATTGATAATTATTTCAAATTGAGTGAATTTAAATAAGGAAAATAAGTACAAGAAAGTACTTTTCCTATGAAAATTAAATACTTCTTTAATCTGCACTTGTTTAGATAGGTACTAAAATATCGAACTTCAATACTGGATTTACTTTATCGTTAATAACAATTAAAATGTATTGAAATCAATTTAAAAATATTTATTATAGGATATACTAAGTATTCTCTTAATTGTTATATAAATATGTCTTATATTTATAAGAATTAATAAATTAAATGAAACCCTTAAAACCACTAATAATAAAACTGAATTGAAATCTGGACTACATAATTTTAGAGCAGGACACAAAGATATTGAAATATTACTTAAGTTAACTAAATAGTCAGCGCAACTTCGTTGCCAAAACAAAATAACTGGTACTGGGTACCAAGGACGAGCTCTGTGCTCTTTTGGTGCTTAATACTTATTATCTTTTGCTATGTAAGTGTGTGTTCATCTTTCTTCTTTTGTTTTTGGGTGTATTATCTATTATCCCTTGTAATTTTTTTGTTTTTGTAATAAATTCTATTCTATTCTATAAATACCCAGAAAAGCTTTTAACGCCAAAACTTTACTGAAACAAATCAAGAAACAAAAGTAAACCGTGAAACAGTTTTAGCTTTACCTTAGAATTTATTGTTAAAACTAATGTTTATCTCCGTATTGGCCCAAATGAAATACCGTGAATAGATGATAAAATGTACAGAACTTGGCTTTTTGAGTGCATCTATAGAAATTCTTCGAGAAATCTCAAAATCGATTACACTCTCATCCCAAATTGCCTAAGAAGTATGGAACTTTCTGTCAATATAATGCAGAACTAGAATGAAACTCTTTGACAGCAAATAGAAAGAATCGGTATAAACTTGCCAGACATAGAAGCAAATTTTTCTAATATAACCTAAATAGTAGCTACTACTAGAACAATCCGACTTTGAGGACACAAACCTTTTTTCGAAACTTGGCTTTCACATCCGTTTCCGGTGAAAGTGTTGGGAAAAGTGTTCTTTTGTTGACCGGGTGGAGTGTGTAGCCATTTTGAATGGAGAATTTTCCAAGGTAAAAGAAGTTTTCAAACATTCTGCGTAGAGTGAAAATGAAAAGAAAATTCTTCGGTTCTATTTTGAGGAGTTTAGAGAGATTCTCTGCATTTTAGGAACTTGAGCGAGTTTGTAAATGAATTCTCTTTTAACTTCCGAAGTTTTGTTGATTTGGAATAGCACAATTATAAGTTGGTTAGATAAATAAGGAATTAAATAAAATAGGTTAAGTGAAATACGAAACAAACTAACTATTTGTTAGAATCTTAAATTTGTCAAGACTATCTATCTATTGATACTTTGGAAGCTTCTAATTCAAACATTATTATGCAAATTAATGTCTTCAAAAAGTGAATTCAACTCATTTTAGATCATATATTTATTATGTAAAGAGCAATAAATTATCAAGTTCATTTTTGTGACCTCTTTTATTTTTATTCAAACGTGAAGAAGATAAGATACAATCATTTAACCTATCCATCTCAAAAGAATATTCATATTTAAAATAAAATGATTAATTAATAACTTATTAAGCTAATTTTAATATATTTTATTTTCTTTTTTCGAATTCCAAATCTTACCCAGTTAATTTTTGAGGTAAAATGTAATGTATTCACTTTTATTAGTTAAGGGTTGAAAATTTAGAAAAACTGAAATTGTATATACCATTTTATTATAAGTTTCATATGTTTTTTATATTTTATAGGAAGAAATTCCTAACATAATATTTACTTTGAAAGTTTTTTAAACTGGTGTTTTAATGTTCATAGTAAAATTACGACTTAAATTATACCGACTGAAAAATTACTACCAGTGAAGATAACAGTTTTTGTCCAAGATCTTAAAAGTCAATGCTTTGATTCGCACATATATGATACATATATTGATCTATTTTTTCTCATGGGAATACTAGGAACTTTCTCTTATCCTGTGGAGAAATAAAAGATGTTTTTCTCAGATCGAAGGCATATAAAGAGGTAATTTTCCAAAAGACGGTTCAGGGAATCATGAGGTACAGAATAACTATCTTTTTGACAGTCATGAATGTTAACAAAGTCTGCTTGTATCTTTTAAAAACTGTTCAAGAGCTTATACTATCAATACTTATTTTAAAATGTTTTGTACGTAGTTATACTCATAAGTAGACATTCTTAATACTACTTGCCTGAGAAGATATTATTACTAATTTATAAATTCAAGTCCTCTTTTTCTGCATTAAATCAGGTTAAAATCCCGTTCTTAAAGATATTTAGGAGAAACTGAAATAATATTACATTTCAAATTCGTCTATTATATGATGTAGCATTATTACATAAATCAGTTAAAAAACTAATAAAAACCAACGTTTTCATATTCTTTATTACCTAGCATTGTTTAAGGGTTTCGTAACATAAAATAAAATGTTACTCTGATTGTTTTGTCAACTTTCATTTAAATGTAAATTAATTCAGAACAAATGAAAAACTTTTAGTCTCGCTATTTCCGACCGAGAAATTTAATTTTGGATCTTCTGCCCTAAAATGATTCTTTTCTTCGCATTATTTTTTGTGGCAAAACCTTTTTGACGGGAATTGTTCCTTTTGAAGTTTTTCCTTTCTTTCTCATTTCTCAACGGTTTTGGTGGATTTCCATCTTTCACAACGATGAAGGAAATAATGTTTACGTCAAATTTAGACACAGGAGAAAATTTTTTCAGTTATTCTATAAATATTCTGAGTAGCATAAATTGAAACTCAAATCCCATCTTATATAAGCTTATCCTTTGAGCCCGAATAATTTGAAACAGGAATAGTTAAATGTTAAGAGTATTACAGATTCATAATCACTTATGAACTCACCTAAGTGTGCAATGGAAGTTAAAGTGGTTGAAATGATTCTTATTTACAAACCCCTCTAGTTTAATACTGTAAATGTGATCAAAATTAATACTCTTTACAGCATCACAGAATTAAGTTACCGAAATTCACATGTGATTTCATTATCTAACATAACTATCTACTCCTTTATGGTCGAAGGTATTATAAAATTATCTTATAGCAGTATATTATATCGAACCTAAAATACTCATAATAAGCTAGAAAATATATTTAAATCTTAGAAGCTATCAACAAGAACTAGATCAAAATTTCCCACCTAAAATAACAATAATAAACATCCGAAGATATTTAAATCTTTTAACCTATTAGCAAGAACTATGAACCAAAATTTTCCACCTACAATATCAAAATATAGTTAGAGCTGTTGCTGTATCCCATAGTTGTATTCATGTTTGCCATCTATTTTTAAGCTTTTCAAATTCTTTTATTTCAACAATATCATTTACAATCCTCAAAAACCCAAGAAACGTTGGCTTTTTATCCTTTTCTTGGGCCAAAACTGCGTCCATATTTCATTCTTCCCAGCAACATCCACGAATGCGATTAAAAACCAATACAAGGCGCTTCCTTTCAACAAGTTGTAAAAGAATAATACTATCATTTTGTTTTCCTTCACAGAGAAAAGCGCGTATGATTTATTCTACTTTCTTTAGGGATACTCGAGAGAAATCAAAATAAAAAAAAAAACTTTCCCACTTGAAATATGTATCGGGATGTGGTTCACCCTTTCTTATTTTCCGGAGAATTGATTTTAAAATAGATAAATGTATTTTTTTTTTATCAAATCTCTACTCAGCTCTTTTGGGAAGTGCTGAGGAGGCCGATCTGAATAATACATTCTACTGTGAAACAAAGATCGGTGTAAAGAAAACAGTATAACGTTGAAACTTTCCTATACTCCCTCCCGTGTAATAGATCACAAAACTTATTTAAAGGAATGCTATGCTTTTTTTGCCTAGTTCTCAGGGATGTTTGTTTTTTGAATTTAAAAGGTGGAAATGCAACTTATGCTGCTCTGTTGCTGTGTCGTTTCGTTCCTTTTTTTTCCTCGGATATTTCCTTTTGTTTGAAGCACGCGTGTTACATTTTTTGAAACAATTTTTCTCTTAAGATGCATTTGTTTATGTTTCTTACTTTTTAAAAGATTCTTTTATTTAGTTTTCGATGGTAATCAAAACTCTTTTTAATGTTTAATTATAAATGTTTTGTGATCGCTTCAAAGATATTTATTCAGAAGTTAATTTTTGATTAAGTAAAATAAAGTGAGAGAAATCTTTGTGTGGTTTTTCTTTTTGTTAGAACTTTTGTGGAGTATTTTGAACTTTTTCCTCTTCCCAATAAAATGAGGTATGAAATATTATAAATTTACATATTAGTATATTACTTCTTCCAACTAAATTAAATATTTATAACAAATTAATGGAAAATAAAACAAAGAACAAATACAACTTATTGAGTAAAATAATTTAAAGAATTAAATCAATGTGCATTACATACTACAAATAACTAATAAAACTACATTTGATGGTATTTTTAAGGCTTTTTATTTTAAATATAGCTAATATTTTTAGGAGTTTTTAATAAATATAAGTATATAAGTACAAGATAATACATACTTTTAATACTTATTTTGATTATTATTGATATTTCTATGGTACACTATCTTAAATAGTTTTTTTAGTCTTTATCGTTTTAGAAACTTTATTTTATACTAAGAATTAAGGATTCGGTCCTAAAATTCACCGTTAAATTTACACAAATTTGATTTTGTTTTTCACATTGTTGGATTTCATAATTGGCTCTATGATTACATTTCGAATTTATTTTATTTATATACTTGTGTGTGATACATTATTAAAACTACATTCTTCATAATAATATAGGAAACTAAATGGCTCACTAAATTATAATTTTTCTACCATTTGAACGACCTTAACATTGTAAACTTTCCAATGGTTTACAGGCCTATTAGATGATTATTTACCAAATGGTTCGAAACAATGAGGATTCATTTACTCTTCATGCCTTGCAACCATTATTTTATGTGAACGTTATTTTCAATTTCTGATTTTATCTGAGTAAGTAAATGAATTATTGGATGGAATAAATATTTACTGAAATATCTCACGCTGGAATTTAATCAATAGAGGACCTACTGTGTTGACTTTTCTTTAACAACTTCAAGCTTTCATGGAACCGGGATATCGATTGTTAAAATAAGTTTTCCATCGCATATTTATAAAATTAAACTGAAAACTTCAAGTTAGGTTTAAATAAACTATTTCAGTTTGAACGGAGTTAATGTAAGTAATTTTGGGTTAACTCTCTTGACAACATTTACCTAAACTATCGCTCCGTCTTATAATTTGACATAGACGTGAAAACAAGTAACCAAGTTTTAAATTAAATGTCAGTTACTTAAATATTTAATTTTTTTTAACCAGTATTAATTTAAAAAGTTGTTACGGCATATTCTTATGTTGTAGCCATTTTATTAATTACAGAATGTCTTGTCTCCTATACTAATTTGATGTCATCTACAAGGCAAAATTATTGTTCTGAAAATTTTGAAATTTTGGGGAAAATCTTCAAAATTTTGCTTTTAGAGGTGTTTTTAAAACAGGAATTAGGCTGGTACAGAGTTTAGGCGGACTGGTTGAAACACCCTCTAGTATACCATACTTCATAATTTTATAATTTTTGGAAGCATCCCTATCTCGAAAAACTCTATATCTTGAAAATTTTTACCAGTACCCTACAACTCTGTCATATCAAAAGTATCCTTTAATAAGAATTTGAACAGCCAAAATTTCTATTGCTGGTTTTGCATTGCTAATCATAAAGACGAAATAGAAGTGAAGTGAGCATTCCCTTCGAATCGACTCCGAAAAAAGCACCCGACATTATCAGTTAGGCGACAAAACGCGACGCCAAGAATGCATGCATTAGCACCACTGCACGGCATAAGAGTTCGGCAGTAAAATCAACTTCCAGTAAGACCGCCATCACCTGACAACTGTCATTGGCGATCTATCTGGAAATTATCTTAGGCACTCTTTAGGGTTACCATTGCTCACTCCACCACTATCTCTCCTTATGGTTCTAATCCCGTGACGTCACTCACCTCGTCAGAAGCGGCGGAAGAGTCGTTTTCCTCGGGCTGCAGCCTGTCCTCTGCCGAGAAGAGGTCTGCGGAGGAGTGGCTGAAGAGGCGGTCTTCAGCGAGGCTGGGGAAGGAGCCTCCCATCTGGTAGCCCTGGCACTGTACTAGCACGGCCGCCAACGCCACCAGCAACACGCTCGCCAAGCCGCTCGCACTCATCAGCATCCTGGGGCGGGGGGACACCTGCGAAACCACAACACAACCGTCAATACCACAACACACTGTTACCATGGCCATCTAGACACATAAGGCCAGAGAAGCTCGAAATCTTGAGTGACGTTCTGCCTACTATTTCGCGTCATCATAGCTTTTTTGGACAACAGCGCAATCTCTCTTCAGACTGGAGTTGCGCTGTTGCCCAAAAGGTGAACGACGTCACTCAAGATTTCGAGGTTATCTGGTCTTATGTGTCTAGATGGCCATGCTGTTACCCCGAGATCGCATATGAAACAATCCCTAATCCAATGGTCTAGTGGTCAGATTTGTCCAGGGTTCGAATACCCATTCGGGCATGGTGGTTTTTGTGTGCAAAATATAGATAAATCTTCCCCCTTGTAAAACGGGGTGATTTATGTTCCGAACCTCCTTAGCTTTAGTCCACAGGTGCCCGCAGGGTAACGTTAACGCAGGTGTTAACTACAAAATTAAATATTTATAAATTAAGCATGCATTTTAATTCTTTTTTAAATTTCCTATTTAGTTTCCTAAGTTAACTAAACAATCATTGAACTGTAAGGAAATCATGAAAATACCGTATCCTTAAGAACAGCACCAAGCGCCATTTAAAAAAAAAAAAAAAAACGTTTTAAATACACGAAACTAGTTTCTAATTATCTCAGCTGTGACTATCACTCGTTGCTTAAAAAGTGAAAGATTTTGTCTTCTGTTAGTATAATTCCGAGAACCGTACGAAGGTGTGTAATGCTCTTCTTTCGATCAACACAAAGAATTCTTCATCAACTGAGCTTCTGTAGTCACCCGTTTCTATCTAAGATATTTATCATGGCTTAGGTTATTTTAAGGTTTAAATAATCAAATAAAAAGGATTAATTTAGGCTTTACTCCAGTATGTAATTAGAAAACAATAAGTTTATCCTCCTATCTCATATGCTTATAATTAGTTTGAGACAACAAGATTAAAATAAAAAGGGGGTATTTCCCAAATCCCATTAAGTGTGGGAAAGTCTGTTAGGATAATCTGAGCTTGGTCTAACAGTACTAGATAATTTTATTGCTTTTAATAAGCTCAATGGTAACGAAAAAAAATACTAGCACTGCGAGGTAAAGAGTACAGCCTATTTCCTCTAGCATTTTTCATGAATATGGCCGCTTTCATCGTTGTTTTAATCATGAGCACATACTCTATAACTATGCTTATTTCCCGAAGGTGTAATATTACCCACTTCCCTAGATGACACTTAAAGCTGCCTGGTGTAAATTGCTTTCAGCTCATAATACTTATCCAATAGTTTATATGAAGTTCTCTGAATGGGATTCAAAGAGAGAGGGAATGTATTTTGTATGTTTATAGGTAACACATTATTTTTTACATTTTCTTGTACATATGTCATTTAAAAAATCCCAATTGGTTCAGATATAAACAAAAAGACATCCGGGGGCATCTTTAAGATTTTAATTGTGATTTTATTTGTTAAATTAGGCTTAGATATCTGCTAAAAGCTGATTTTACACATTTGGTGAGAGCAAGCTATAAAAAGTTTTATAAAGATGGAAAATTTGAAATTTCAGTAGTTGTGTTTTTGTAGAAAAACCAAAGGAATAATTTCATTTTATCCTATATTCACGCAATAGATTGCTGTGATGCCCTTTTTAGTTTCCCTAGTTAGTTTCATTTTCTTTTCAAATATCATTTAAACAAAATGAAAGTTTTAATTACTACTACTTTCTTCCAAACCTACGTATATTTCTCAATAAAAGTATCAAATGACCCTTACCGATGATCTGTCTAAAAGGCTAAATAAATAACACGAGGACTCGAATATTTAGAATAATAGTGAAAAACAAACTAGTAATTGCTATTTTAGGTGATTTTAATTTAAGCATAAAAATATAAAAGAAAACAAAACTTCTAGATTATCAGGAAAATGATAAAAAATCATCATGTATCATAAATGAATTTTAATGGAGCATCAATGATACACTTCCCAAATTTCAAAATTGGTATATTACACACTAATATTTAAAGAATTTCCATGTTTTACTCCATTTCATTTGATAACAACATAATATTCCTAACCACAAATAAATTTTCATAACATCCGTCTGATTTACTAAAATATAACATTCAAACTGCTTAAAGGAGGGGAAATGGATCCATGTAACCTTTTCCTTAATATTACTGTTATTCTGCTCTCTACTCATTGTATTTGGCTCTTAACACAATTCTCAGTTTTCAATTAATAAACTTTAATTAAGTAGTACTGGCTGACAACTGTCAGACATATCTCACAAGGTACTCAACTACCCTCCTACGTATCGTTTCCCCATAAAATGTTTATACATTAGATCCCTGTATGCACTATCTGGTTCAGATATGTCCAACTAGTCCCTATTGTAGATATGGTTTGATGGATTCGGTCATGATATTCCAACTGTTGCGACTCTTGGGGCACACTTGTAGGAGTTACCTTGAATAAAACATTCAATATGATTATCAGCATATGAATGTGATCTCCTGTTAACGCTTAGGTGGCTGTAATGCGACACATAATGCATAACGACACATATCGCAAACTGTGTGGTTATGGTAGTTTACAACCATGATTGCAGTTCTCAAACTTTTTGGTAATGTTGAATATAGAGTAAACGTGCTTGATGTAATTTATAATGTTATCATATTATAAATTTCTACAGTTGAGAATATAGTTAAAAGCTTTTTTAAGTATTTGCTATATCTGGATTCAGCTTTCAAGATATAATTTAGATTCAGTTACTTTGTAATAATCTGTCAAAGTGGAAAATTAACACTGTGATATTAGCATTTTTAAAATTTTCCAACGTACTTCTATTATTTTGGGATCAATAACCAGTCATCTGCTGTAGATTTTTGTAAACAATATTAAATTTTGAAGAGGTTTCGGTAGATTTTACTATAAAGTGTATGAAAAGGATATAAATAATTTCAAGTAGCTTAGAATTGTCTGGTTGGTTTATTTACTTTTTAGGGCGCTAGTTAAATTTTCTGCAAAGTGAACAAAAATTTGTTTGGATTAAAATATTTCACAGGTAATTATAATCTTTTAAGTTCTATGAAAAATATTAGATCACTTTAAATTAGTGCTGAGCACACAAAAAAAGAGAAGGACAAGAAATTAAATTATCAAATCTAATGTGCATGTTACAAAGAACAATCGAGAAATCAAATTATTTAATTGAGTGCCTTTAATTGTAATAAAGAATTAAATAAATAAAACAAACTCAAAATAAATTGAAAGCAAATAGATGGATTTCTCTAGGCTTTACTAATCGTTATTTTCTCTTCCCAGTTCAAATGTTCCTTTTGTTTGTCTTTGAAGTAATTATAAGAGGCATTGTTTGATTAGATAGAACTCCATGTTTCATTATCTTTGATTAAACATTTAGTGCTTTAATGATTATTAAAAGCGATGTTCTTTTTAAATATTTTCAACTGCTGTTTTTTTTTGTACTTAAGACCCCTCCGCTAGGCGCAGTACATGAAGAAACAAAGTCTATGGCAGGACTGTCTTTAAAAAAAGTTAGTTCGTTGAAATAAAATGTGGTTTTTATTCTGTTGATTACTATGACTGGTTTACACACAGATTAATTTTACGTTGTTTTTACAATTGAAATAACAAAATAACCTATGTTAAAAACACAATATTAGCACAAATTATTTTTAACTGATTACGTTTATTGTATTCTTTTTTGTATATTATTTCTAATCTCATCAGTTCATGGTATAAGTATACATGGTCAACTAATTTTTAATGACACATGTTCTAGTTTTTTTTCCCCCAAGACAATCTTGTAAACAAGCTACCATTTATACTACTTATGTCAAGCTACTTTTTTTATCGATAATATAATATCGGTTGATATAGAAGAGTAATATTGATTAATATAATGCGCCATTAGAGTGTCTTAAAAACTTTTAAGCTTAAACATTTTTACCCCAAAATACTTTGATAAGAGTGTGTGCGGATTCAGCTTAATTTTGTACAATGCATGCTTTTATATTTTCTCTAAAAGACAACAGAAATCATGTATCTCCATCATATACATACAAATGAACACGTTCTTTTTAGTGGCATTTCAAAGAAGTATTTAAATTTTACTGTAGACTTTGTTATGAGCAATATTTACATAAATTTAAAATTCAAAAACCCTTTTTAATGCTATTGCTAACACGTAACATTATATAATAACATTTGCTTGGACAAATTTAGATTTTTTGAAAATAATTAACGTGTAAAGATTTATCCCTGCCTTGAAAGAAGTTTAGTACGACTCTAACACTCTAGCTACTTGGAGAAAATCACAATGATAAGAAGCAAGGTTAGGGAGGGTATTGTTATTACAAATACGCTCTAGAACCTAGATTTGAAAAATATATTTGTATAACACTCCTACACATAAAAAAAATACACACATTTTCCGTTTTGATTATGACAAAATGAAAATTCGCATTATTTTTAGCTGTCCGTTCTTTTTGTTTCATGATAGCAATATACACTACAGGTTAGAGATTCTAGAAATGACTAACAAAATCCACAAAATGCCCCCAAAATAAAATAAATTAAAAAGGGACAAATTAAGAATAATAAATCACTTACTCATCAAACCCATTTGTTCTCTACCCACTACAATGTATTTCTTATTCCGGATATACTCCCAAACAATATATTTCCCTCCAAAAAATAACTCTACAAAAAACACCTCCTACCCTAAGCAAGACCGAATTCGCCGAGAAATTCCGAAACATGTTATTCCTCCTCATCTTAACTATTTTGAAATACTTTTCTGCCGCGTTGGGCGATAAACAAAACCTCTCTTCCCACCGTCCCTTTTGACACGGGGTGTCGGAGAATGCTCTAAATCCAGGAGACTTTTCGGGAAACGTAGCTCCCCGGAATGGCGATTCCTGACGTTCAGGGGGCTTTTTATATTCCACCTCAAGAAAGGCGATTGGCTTTTTTGGAGGGAATAAGTCACCAGCTACGTGTCGAAATGCTTCGTCCCAATTCGGACTTATTCTAGATTCTTGGCTTATGGTTCATTTTATTTTCGGTTCGTTTTAGTGTTGGAAAGGAAATGCTCTTTCGGGTCTTAAGTCCCCTTTTTCCTTTTTTTTTTTGTTTGAGACGGTTGATGACTGTTTTTTTTTTCAAAGTTTTGGATGAAACGGTCAATGGTTTTGTCGAAATAAAAGAAACGGGGCGATTATTAATTTGACGATTCTGAAAGATTCTTGTCGCAGCCCGTCACTTTTTGTCGTAATGACGTTTCGTTGGGTGAAAATTTTGGCTATTTTTTTTTGGAATAACAAGAATAAAGTTTAAATTTTAAGTACGTTATATTTTACTTGTATGTTAAAAAATTTCACGAATTTCACGAAGAATCTCTCACATGTAGAGTGAAGCTTTACCACTATCAAATTGTTTCATATATTTCATTTATTAAAATATATTCTCTATATATTATTAAATATATTCTTAAGCAATTTTATAGTATCAAACGAAATGGATTTCCTTGTTGATATTCTTCAACCAATCTCAACAGCCTTTGCTTAAAGTGATAGAGTGGTGCTAGAATCCATCAATTTTGGGTTGTCATTTGGGGTCTAGACTAGAATAATTTTGGAAATTCAAGAATATCTTTCGCGATGAAATTTTTTGTCGACTGAATTTGGTTGCTGCTGCATCCACGTTGAAATAATTTAAAAATTAATAAGTAGTTACGTAAAACACCGAGAAAAGAGATTTCAGATGAACATCTATAAAATGATTAATGTGAATGCAAATTAGTTGGGAAAATCTCTCAAACTATAAAATAGGAATCGCTTGACTACACACCTCTAGCGTTTATAAATTTGTATAATTTATTATAAGTGTTAAAATGGTTAAAATATAGAATTCCTATAAATTATATAAGCACAGAATTTCCATGTTTAGAATTGCTAAGTTTTTGACCTTGTTGTTCTTTTTTGCATATTATAATAATGCTTACTCTATAAACATTATTAGAGATAGTGAAGTGGAAGCAATAGTGAAAGAACTAATTTTCTGATCTTGTTATGAAGGTTAAGATTAAGGAGTTAGTTACATAAAAAAGCATACTTTTTTCCTGTTTCTTTTTAAAAATATTTTTTTGGGAGTGCAGTTGAAGTTTACCGTTACTTGCTCAAGTTGCAAAAATCGAAGAAAACTTTACAGGCGTTAGTTATGTGGCTCAAAATAATCCCTGAAAAGAGCAATAAACGGTGTAATTCGCAACAATAAATACTAAGGAGAGACATTAATGATGAAAATTACGCCTGGAATCCCGAAACTGTATAGTTAACATTAAATTAATGGTATTTTTCAATCTTGAAAATTTAGCAAAAACATCCAATGGGACAATGTTAATACAGTCAAAGGCATTTGGTGCTTTTTTTTTCTTTACTCTCGCCAAGTAGGGTTGTAATGCTGATTTAAAATTATTTTTACAGTTTCTCTGCTGCAATTACGCTGATAATTTATTCACAATTTTTTCAGCACACATTTAAAGCCATATACCAGGAGTCGGCAAGTAATTTTGCTTGGGGTCCAAATAATTTTGATAATTTTTATCGAGGTCCTGAGAAAAATAGGAACTTATTACTACTTTGAATTCTTATCTACAGATACATATTTTTTTCAAAGATGTAATTTGAGTACGCTACCTGCTTAATTAAGTTGTTAAATTAAAAAATACTGTTGTTAATTGCTATTAAATCCGTTTCAAATCGCAACAACACTATTTAAAAATCAAGTTACTCATGAAATATTATTTTAGAAAACATTGATAAGGCTATCGCTCAAACGAATGGCCGACCGTTAACAGGAAAATGATGAGGGTGATGGGCAAGGAATTTGGTATTCCTCCCGAAAACATTTGCAAAACTTAGATTTATTGACTAGAAAGATACTAACATATTAATATTTTAGCACTCCTCCTAAATTTTAAGACTCAAAATCACTAAATGAACTTTTTTGTACGTGTATGTTATTATTGAGATTTTCTTTTTAAAGAGAGGTCTGGATAAAAAGCGGATCAAACTAATTTTTATTGTGTAAGGATACATATTAATGATTTTCCAAATGTTGTTTTAAATAGCCTCACGCGGTCCGGATCCAGACCCTTGCCATATACTACTGCATATAAAAACTTTACTCGATACCTATGAGTCAAGCTTGAGAACGTTTTCTTTGTTAAACCAATCCTCCCACGCGATGTATTAACCTCATTCAAAACCTGTTTATCGTTACCACTAAATGTTTGATCAGATATTTTCAGTTTCGTGAATGAAGATCCCCTGGAAGCACCACCAAGTCGCAAAAGCGACATCATAAGCTCCACTACCTCCCATAAACAAATTTTACGCACCAAATTTGCTTGAATGGGAAAAGTCAATTTCCTCGAGCGGTCACCCATTGTTGCAAAAACTCTCAAGAGTCAGTAAACAGATGATCTGGGATATTTAAAATTTGTCTTTTCTAGGCAAAAAAAATTATTTGGGATTTGATTTCTTAATTTGAGAATATTTAGTTAAAATGAAACAAATATCCTTTGTCTTTAGCGGTTGCTCCCACTTTCGAAAGCGCCTGGAGGTTGTTTGAGAACCCCTTTTATTTCGTAGGTGTATGTAAATCTGTAGGCTGTTTGCTGTGGTGGTAATAATAGAGTAGTTCTCTCCGGCCATGAGAATGGAGGAAATCCGAGTTTTAAAGAAATTCGCAGTAGGTGGGTTAATGCAATGAATAACCCCACCCAAGATGAAAATATGAGTTAAGAAATACTAAATCTATCTGCGTAGTTAGTGTTAGAAAGGTTGAAATGGAAGATTATGTAAGTGGGCCTAAAACGGCCCATAAGTGTTTTTAAAATTACTTTTCACACTAGTATACGAGTATGGGAAGTTTTGAATAGAGTGTTGTGACGTCACAACCGGTACCTTCTGTAGGGGTTTTAACTGTTGCTAAGGAAGTTGTTTATCTGTTGCTAAGGCGGTTTTTAGGTATGGGATCACGTGATTGCAAATGCTCCAATAGAAGAATTCCACGGCTAGTCATTTTCTGTAACTGTTAACCTCTGTAGGGCAAAAAACTGTAACACTTTCTGTTACTAAGGCCGTTGTTAGGTCCGAGTCATGTGATTGAAAATGCTCTATACATTAAAGAGGTATGTGTTGTTTTGTTGTAATGAGACACGCAAATTAAAATAGTATGTGATGGTATAATGTGGTTGTACAGTATTTAAATACTACCACAAAAATTTAATCAATGAAAAGAAAATTTTGATCATGATTAATAGAATACTTTATGATGAGAAAACTCCAAGAACGACTCATAAAAATTTAATAATAAAAACTAGTTACTACGTAAATTCCAAATAGCTAATGGCGAGCTTAGATTTTACAGTGACTTGACGCAAGTGAGTAGATAAGGATCAAATGGTTGGTACTAAATCTTTTATGTTTAGAAAAGAATTTTTAATAAAAAAGGTTTAGGGAAAACATAGTTTTTTTGGATGTATGTTTGTAGACATCGTCACAGAACGTCGCATTTAAAAACATATGTCATAAAGATTATCTTATGGCATCTTTGTACACCACACAAGGTCTGTGCAAAGCTTGTGCGGACTTGTTGAAACACCCTGTATAAGCGGAATTTTGACTTTTACCTTTAAAATTCAAAAATAACATATTTTTGTCCATGCAGATCATTAAATTACAAAACATAGCCATATTTCCTTCGTAGTTATTCATAAAAACATAACACCCTCCCTCAATCCTTTGTTTATTGCAAGACAATCAGAACGACTCCTTTTGCAATATACCTAGTACTTAAGCTTTTCGCAATTTCCATGCATGGGTGTCACCCTATCTATCCTCACTCCATCCTTTAGAGACTAAACACAACTCGAATCCGTAATAAATACCGAGGTGATGCGGAATATATTCGTAAATCACGCAACGTAATGACAATAATTCTCTTTTTCCTCTAGCCCTCTGCCATCGTCTCAAGACCACTTTTGGGAATTGAGCACTGGGACCTCTCCTTGCGTGAAGTTACGACACACTGATGGAAGGAGTCTCTTTGAATTCTACAAGCCTGAAATCTTGGGAAACGAATGGCCCTACAAAAGGGTAACACACGATTATTATTGCTTCAAAGCTCTTTTTATGATCTACGGGGTCCCACGGAATGGGGGCAGTTGTGGGTCCTATAAAGGTAAGTCAACGACTTCAGTTATCGTTTTGGTTTTTGATTATTGTTCACAGTTACCACTGATGGTTATTGATGAGATGAAGGGATAGAAATACTAAGGACAATGGAATTAGTCGATTGTTATATGTAGTAATGCAATTTTTATAAGCTGTTACTGTGGTTTCTCCGTTGTTGCAAATGTTTCATTTATAGTTGCAAAGATCATTTTATAGTGAATCAATCCCATCATATAAAAGACAAAAACGTAAATCAGGAAAACTAGAATCAAAATTTTTAAAACGAACGACTTTAACGAATTAATACGATCCACTACTAAATTTCGGAATAATCCTATAATTAAAGTTATACTAAGTATATTTCAATTCACACATTTTAATAGCATCCAAATATTTTATTTTACAAATGTTTGATTAAACCTGGTTATTAATCTAAATCTCATTAAAAATTTCAGTACGAAAAATTTAATGGATAAAAATTGTGATTTTATACTTAAAAAAGTTGAATTGAGATAACATTTAAGAGCAAACCAGTAACTAATGCTATAAAATAGCGTTAATTGAACTACAAATATCTTTCATAATATTATACCTCTAAAATACCAAAAGAAACTAATAGGCAGGTATTTGTAGTCTTAAACATTTGAAGGATGGAATATACATACATCAAAATCTAATTACGAAAGAACGATTCGAAATTCTACTACTCTAATGAAAATGACCTTCTCCTCAAAGATGACTTACGTCATCTTTACTTTCGATGCTATTGAGCTCTTGGTACTGTGCCTTACTTTTGCATTCTACCGCTATTCTTCTTTTTCGGGGAGAAATGTACCCCCGGGACTATTACTAAAAGAAACGTCTTTGCTTTATGTTCGCTTTTTAGAAACGAGCATTCGGCTGCCAGTCTTACAGCTTCTTCATCTTAAGGTGGAAAATGAAACTGTTGAACGGGTGTTTTTTTTCTCCCAGTTATAAGTATCAATGATTTATAAGTAAACGGGATTTTCTGCGTGCTAGTATAAATTCACTTCATGCTTTATATGTTTTAAGGAAGATTATAGTAACAACGTAGAAAATAGATTGTTTAAATAATGATGTGAGAGATACTTTTAAATATCTTATTTTATACAAATATGCACTTGGACTTGCAGAGGAACATTGCATTTAAGTTCAAAGATTTATTTTTTAAGGCTGTTGTATTGTAGTCAGTACCTAACTCTAATTTTTAAATTACTTTCTAAATAATTTTTATAAACTTTAAATTCGAATACATAATCTGATTGCATTGATAACTATCATGAATTAAATATAAATAACATTAAGCTTATATACTATTATAATAATCTTAGGAGCTCTTAAGAATCTGACTTATTTTCCCGTCTAGCAGTGATGTTAAAAGCAAGATTTATTTTTACCATTTAATATTTACTTAATAAATGGTTGAAAACAATAGGTATATGTTTTAAGTTGAAAGAGATATTTCTTAAGGTCTGTTTCATTGAGGATAATGGCTCCTCAATATTGATGTTACTTTTCCTTTTAAGCAGAGATATTGTCCTCCGTTCTTTAAAAATCAAGTTCATGTATATTAAATTAAATTGATTACCATGAATGGGGTAACAAAATTAAAGTTTTAAAAATGAAATAAAAATAAAGTAAATAACTAAATATTCATAGTAAAACTTGTAACCTCCTTCCTTGCTCTTTTTTTAAAATGTTAGAAAACATAAAAGAATTCATAATTCAGAAACTTTAATGTATCTCAATTAAAACTAATCCGCGCAATTATTCTATTTTACGGTAATTAATCACAGATCAGTTTGATTAACATTTATTTATAAACACCTTAAACACGAAATAAGTTTAGTTAACTTAATTAAATGATTTAAAAAGTTTCAACATTTAAACTCAAAGAGTTAAGGTTTTGAAAGTTAGTTCATAGTTCTCCCAATAGCTAAGTATAAGGTAGAAGTTAAAACTAAGTAATGAATTGGATTTAATTGATACAGCAAAGTTTGAAAGATTAAGCATTTAAACTAACAACTTCCAATTTTAATAACAAATAAATTGTATTATTGATTCATTTGAAGTACAAATCTGAAGGATTGACCTTTAAAGCCCACAAGTGCTCTCTGGGTAAAGCTAAGTAGATACTTCTTAGGGCAATTCAGTGGTCAAGGATGAAAAATCCAGTACCCGCCCATTGGAAATAAAAAAAAACCTTTAAAGAACCGAAAAGCAAACAATTTGTAATCACGTATTATCTAAACTGGTAGTGTATTCATCACCATGAGAGTATAAATAGAAATATTCAATTTCACGTTGTATAAATAATTAATTATGGATGTAATATCCATAAGTTGTTATCACACTTACCTTCTCTAAAAATTAAAAAAAAAATAAATAAAAAGCGGAGTAAATTTTCCAAGAACCTATGAATCATTAAATATGATCAAGAATTGAAAATATCTCACTGTTAATATAAGAATTTTTACTACTCGGAAAAAAATATAGCACTGGATCAATTACTACGGAAGTGTTTCTTTTGGGTTTTAGTTTTTAGTAATTGCCTTTATGAACTTGATGCAGCATAGTTACTTTTAATTTGTAATATCCATAAAAGAAAACGATACTTATTTTTATTAACAGAATTAATACCACAATCTGCAATACAATACATTTTATAGTATCTTTTTAAGTACTTAAGAAAATGATCTTCTTTTATATCTCATGAAAATTGAGTACATGTTTGCTAAAATAAATCATAAAAATGTTCCAAGTATAAAAAATATTTTGCGTGAGATCGGTTGATTGTTATTTTTTAGATGAAATTATTTTCAGAGAAGAATCCATAGAAAGTTTATGTGTTACATAGATGGGGATATTTGGGATTACCATTTTCATGAAAGTTGGTGATGGTTTTTTTTAATGAAATATACCATTTGGTGAGAACGATACTAAAAAATTGTCTTTTCAGTTCATACCTACTCTTTTCCTTATCTGAACCTCAAACTAATCCGAAATAAATTCTTTTATACGGAATATTTTTACAAATTTTCATTCGAAAATCAGAGATTGATCTAAACCTTCATTACAACTTTTGTGTCTTCCAATAAATTATGAGTGTTTAACAATTTAGCGTAAAAAATTCTTTAAAACTATTTCTTCAAACATTTAAAAAATTGTTTCTTTAAAATTTCAAATCTAACCTTAGCGTCAGTAAGGTTTCAACCAATGCAGAACAATGTCAGAAACTATGGCTACAACTTATCTTAAACTTTAATGTATTCTCTATTCCCGATTGATGTTTTAATAATTATAGGAGTATTTCATAGTATTTGGGATATGCGACATATGTATGGTTAGTATAATACATGTCTCTCTATATTATACATAAACTTGAAAAACACCTAATTTTTCAGAGATAATATCGGTATTATGACGCTAATTTCCTTTTTCTTTGTTTCGAGAAAAACGCATTTAAAGTTTGGCGGGAATAGGCCATTCTTTAGATACTTGAAACTGATTCCTAAGTTCACGAAATCTATTTGGAATTACGATTAGCGGCTCTGGCATGGAGTGCAGAATAAACCAGGCTCTCCAAAAATGCTTTTAGGTAAAAATGGCCAAAAAATCAGCTTGCCGTTTTTGACGAGGCCGTAAATCCGAATTTATAAATTAAATATCACATGTTAAGGACTCTACGATGTGGTGGAGTAAAGTGATATGCCTCTAAAATATTTAAATAATATATTTCTTATTAAGAAAAAATATTTTAAGAATTAGAAATAAATTTACAGTAAACTAATTCTCACTATTTAAGAGATTCAATTACTCATATCATCAATGTCAAAATGAAAATACAAAAGGAATGAATGTAATCAATACTATCTGAAACCTCTTCAATGTATTTTACAAAACAAAACGACAGTGTTTACAAATAATGAGTATCTCGTTCATCAAAGCAAACACACAAAAAAATTTAAATCAAATAGAAATGAAAGAAAGATAACTAAATCTTTACTTACAAAAAAAATATCACTTTAAAAAATCTATAACAAGCTGTAAGATTTTCAAGATAGACTTTCGATCTTCAAATGATTTCAGCGGAACTAACAAAACAATTAGGAGATTTCAACGTGTTTGAGATCTGCAAAGACGCAAAAATCCCATCACGTTGAGATTTCTGATGACTGATGGTTGAGAAAATGATTGAAGGTCATGCCTTATCTACATTCCGCTTCTTAGATTCAGTCGTCTGATGCTTCTTTTTGTTTACAATATACTCTAAGCTATTTTATAACAGAAATGAAAAGAAGTTTGAGGAATTCGATTTATTACAAAATTTCAGACTATGTGTATCTTTTAATGGGTGTTATTCAAAAAGAAATTTAGGGTTGCGTATAGTTTGCAGTTGGGATTTTCGAAGCAAGACGGAATATTTTAGCCTACTGTGTTTTTCTTTGTGCGTTTGATAAATGTGTATTTAACCCTCAGAATACTTATGTAATGGGATATGTTTGAAGTTTTTCAATAAAAGGGTCTAGAAATAAAATTAAGATTACTTTAGGGAGGGATAAAGTATTCTAACATTTAAAAAATATGTAACGGTTGTCCATCAAACTAATAGGGTAAGATGGGGAAAAATGGGTCTAGTGGGGTAAAATAGGTCTAGGGATTTTAACGGTTTATATTTATAAAAGTTAATGTTTTTTTGTCAAGCTGATTTTACTTGAGTATCAATAACATCTGAATTTAAAGCAGAAAACGAAGTTTAATTAGAATAGAATGACCAGTCATTACAATGCAGTATTCAAAACAAAATAAAATTTAAGGACACCTTGTAAACTTTACCATTTCTCATTTCCTTTTCATGTTTTTATCATTTTCTCGCATAAATATTTCACGATTCAATATTAACAGCTCAAAAATCATTCAGCTTTGTTCTTCTGTAATAAATTCGTTTTCTATCATTTTTCGAATGCAAAAGCCGCCAAAGAATCTATTTTGTCAATACCACTTCCAAAAACCGTGATCTTTCTGCAAGAAGTTCGCAAATAAAATTATTTGGTCGCCAAAATTTTCATTCTCAATGAATTGGGACTTTTCACAATATGTTTTATATGTTGATACGAATTGAAGAGGAACTTAGGAACGAAGAACTAAAATAGTCTCTTCCAGGGAAGTCATTGTTGGTGGGAAAATTCTTTCAAATACCTCATGACATAATTCTCCTCGTGAAGAGAAAAACGTGTTAGAAATTGGTCGTAGGAAAAATACTGAGTCGTGACAAACTTGTCTAAGTTGCCATATTTGTTCTAATACAAGGCGTTTATGTTTTAGTTCCTCTTTAAAGTTGACATAAATGGAAAACTAATGAAACAAATGTTATGAAATTAGTGAGGGTTTTGAAAGGAATGATTGAAGCATTTTAAATTATCTCCATGTCTTATTTCGTTGAAAAATATTACATTCAGGGTCATTCTACCTTATGGTGAGATTTCGAATTATTTTAGGGTCAGAAAATAAATTACATCATCTAACATAATACTAAGTTTGATCAGTTGTCTACTTTAAAAGGGAACTTTTAACTTTTTTGAAGTAAAAAAAATAATAGCTGTTATATTATAGTTATCACATTATTGTTTCATTTATTACACTACGTTCAACAACATATATTACACAGTTATTTTTTATTCTTTTAAGTAAAATAAACTGAAGTAACTGTTCTTTTAAGCACTGAAGGATTTATTTTTAATTTAAAGATTGGGTTTCATAAGTTATTTAATTTGAGTAATTTAAATTCGTTTTAATGTCTTAATATAAGCTTATAATCATCGCAAAATCAACTTTAATAAATTCGCACAACCTTCTAAGTGGGAAAGGCAACAAAAATAAGTAATAAAATACGTACAACACTTTTTTAATTTTACATTATCAACCTATATAGTTACGCAGCTAAAAATATCCTTTTCCTCGATAAAGTTACACAGTAATTACTTAAATAAGGAAAATTGAACACTTCGAGGGAATTATATAGATAGAAATTTAATTTTGTTCGTGGAAAGGTGGAAAGCAGTATTCCCGAAAATCGTGGGAGTATTATTAGAAAAAAAAATCTTAATTTAAGATAAATCTTGCTCTAAGTACAAAGGAGATGTAAATTACGTCTTTTTTAGGGTCTTAAATCTTAAAATTTAATTATCTAATTGTTTCTTAATTTTTTCAGAGATTACATAATCTGTTCCAAATTTTACGTTGAAAGTTGCCCTGCCATTTTTGTTACAAAATTTATTCTTAATAGTAGGATATAAAAGTATGGAAACCTATAAATTTATGACCATTAGAATTAGCTAGGATAACATACCGCCTCTCTCAACTAAATTACACATAACCTGTTCCAAATCTACAAATACTTATGCAGAGTAAATTAAATTAACTCAATATTTGTTTTAAAGGCATTTGGGGAAACCGATGATAGTAATCTGTGTTGGATACTTTGAAGTTAAATGGGGTTGAAACTCAGTTAATTCTTGAGGATATTTAGAACGTAATGAATTCAGAAACTAACAGTTTCCGATACTCCGAGTATCCTTTTACTATTATAATTGGTATCGAGTCCAATTCCTTCCTGCTACATAAATCAACTAAAAGAGATGGTCCAATTTTATACTTTGAACTTCTTAGTTTGAGTAATTAAATGACACGCAATGGTTTGAACGGGTTTATATTGGAATTTTTGTAGTGGTCAATGGTGCTACATAAAATTATAAACTAATGTTTTCATTAGTGCATTTCAAATTTATTCTAAAAACGAGAACAACCAAGATTTACATTTTCACTACTTTTGTGTTTGGAAAGAAGCCTGCTAATGAGAACGGGAAAAAATAAACATACAGTCATATAATGTGGTGTAAATCCTATTTCATGTTTTGTAACGGCCACATTAGTATTCCGTAAGCTACATTATGTACTTGATATTTCTAATTATTTTTGTTAGTATTTGAAGTTTATGGAACTTTTGAACTGACATCTATTTTTCTTAAAAAAAAATCTCATAATTTTTTTATAAAAAGTACAGAATTGTTATACATATACCATGGACATTTCAATATGTATATTGACGAACTTTAAATATATATTGATGTTTAATATAAACTCAACTCTACAAATTTGATTTAAAAATGACCCACCATCATCACTCTACGAAGAATCGGTTTTAAGACACCCGTCTCTTCAAAGACTCGATCAAAGCATGTTTAGGTTTAAACTTCAAACACCACCAACTTCAACCGCATCAAACTCACACAACACTTCTCCAAAATTTATCCTGATCTCCTCTAAAATCAATTTAAATTAAATTAAACCGCAAACTCGAATAATCAACCTACGAAAGACAGACAGAGGCCAACGTCTCACCGAGAAGCAACAAATCCACGCGTCAGAAATCATTAACACTTTAAATGGATCAGTCTAAACGCATTTCCAAAGTGAAGTGAAAGGAGTGAGTAAAGTCGTCGATGTCACAGCACTCTTCGGGGACGTGAGTCGGACAAACTTCTGGGGGCGTTCGAATTCAATTCTTGACGGGGTGCTGAGATAAGGAAGACTATTTTGTGCTTAAATATGAGGATCCTATTAACCCTTTTAGTCCTACTCCCGCCCGAGAGAGCCGTTGAAACCTATGGAGAACTTTGGGCGGTTAGGTCCGAAAGGGATGAGGGAGAGGTATTGGATGGAGAATGGGAACATTTATAGTTGTTTTGAGTTTTGGATGAGGGTTTTAGAAGTTCTGGGGTAATGTTTGATATCGAGTTAAGGTCTGAAGTTTATAAAAGAGGAGAAAGTTTTCGTCTTTTAAAGGATTTCCGTCTTTTAAAAATAAATTTTTAAATGGAGCAAGATAAAATTTAAAGAGTAATAAATTTTATTTAAAAAAAAGTTCTTTATAAATGCTCTTCGGTTCAGTCATTCTTCTTCGTCATTTTTGTAACTGTGTTTCCTTATAAGGCTTGGTAGAATCTAAGATAAATTGGGGGATTTATATTTAGTTTGTATTAAATACCTTTATTAAAGAGAAAATTCTGTATTATCTAATGATAAGTGAATGATGAATGTGAGTAATTTATTTTAGCCTCTTTTTTTATTGAATGATAAAAATTGTACGAAGAAAATTCATCTTGATGATACTTAAAACATTTTAATGCTTACAAGTTTGCTTCGAAACTATTTTTCTTAGTTCTAAATAAAGGGATAAAAATATCTTAAATTTTATATTATCAATATAAAATGCAATAAAAATATCTCGGGTTATAAGAAATCTTTTTTTCTTACATTTTATGTCATCAATATTTCCGAAATCTTTGGAAAAATCCTTATTTATAACATTGTAAACTGGTTAACATTCCATTGCATATTTTTAAGTATATGTGTTAAGATTTCAATATTATTTCGCAAACGTATAGTGCATTAAAATATCATAGAAAAAGTTTATATCATAGAAAAAGTTTATATCATAGAAAAAGTTTATATCATAGAAAAAGTTTATATCATAGAAAAAGTTTATATCATAGAAAAAGTTTATATCATATCATAGTTTATATCATATCATAGTTTAATAAAATATCACAGTTTAAAAAAACATAGTTTTATAAGTTAACTAAAACATTACAAGAAAGCGTAATAAGTTAACGATAAATTTTTCCCATTGAGATTACATGTTTTATTGTTTTCCTTACTTTTTTGTTTAAAATGCGACACCCTTTATAAAACCAAAAAGATTAAATAACCGTGAAAAATTAAAAACTTTGGGAGAGTTAATGATTTTTTTTTCTATTTTGGAAACGGTTTAATATTTTATATCAGTTCTTAAAAGAAATAATACTCAAAACTTTCCTACTGAATACACACATCTTAAAACAGATTCATGATTAAACATGCCAAAACCATTCAAAAAGATGCAAAACCACAGACTCAAGCACACGTTTGATTTTCCTACCGCCGTTTAAATCGCTTTTCTCACAATCTAGTGACTGTTTCAATGAAAAATGGCAAGGTAAACACTTCTTCTCAAAATGAAAAACAGTCAAACCGTGAAAGGTCTCGGGTCTAACGTTTCCAAAAAGCCACAACGGATTGAATTCCAGAAACGTTTCTTGAAGGGACTTGTTGAAGTAATATTCCGTAGGAAGTCTCAAGTTGTGCGTAAATAGAAAAGATGGAGACCTACAAATCTCGGAGTGATAGGAAAATCCCTAGCACGTATTTAGGTAAAATATCGTTGCGAAGGAAGAATGGGAGATGTTGAAAGTATTAAAGCAGAGAATTAACATTGACCCTGCTGTTCTGTTTGACCCCTAAGTAATTGATGCATTAAAAAAATCTAGCGTAAAGAGGAATTTTCAATTAATTGTATGACCTTGCTGTTAAAGAATAAATGAATGTCCAAAGAATGCTTTTCAATTTATTTCTAATGTAGATGAATTTCGGGCAAATATGATCTACTTCTTCCACGTATGAAATTAACAATTACTATTATTTATCCCTTTTCTGAACTTATTAAGGTTTACACATCTTTCAATTAATAATATTCCAAATCAGGTCAACCCGAACACGTGGTTAAAAGGTTAGGTATAGTGTAATTTCATTATTATACGGGAATTTATTTTCATAAAAATAAGTTAAATGATTAAATATCAGTATTTTTAAGTGCAATTTCACATCTAATAGGATGTTATCTGAAATAATTTTGTTACTAAATTAAATAGGTGTGATAATATTTCTCTAAACCAAATTTTATTGCCATATAAAATTTAATAATACTCCTTTAATAATAATACTCTTTAATTATAATACTCGTTTTAATATATTATAAATAATTGTATTAAAGCGAGTGAAAAAAATAATGTCATTCTCTTTTTGGGTACGAGTATTTTCCCTGTGAAATAACCAAAAGATAATCCTTAATTAGTCAGAAATAACAATGCCGTTTTAAGAAAATGAAATTACCTAGTTATTTGAAGCATCACAGATTCAGCTGTAAATCCTTTTGGATAATCTATTCGTTTTCACAAAGAATTTATCATGAATTTAAAGTTTCATGCATTTTTAACCTAATGCATAATTATTTTGTCAAAAGGAATACAAACAGTACCTACATAAAATATTCTTACGAGCTATTTTGTGTTTATGATTTGAGACCAAGCCTTTTTCAACGTCAATAAATTAATCATAAAACTTATATTTCTATTTAAAACTATTATGATTATATTAAGGGTTAGTAACTGAGTAACTGTGGTAGTATAGTGGGTTTACTCTCCTATTCTCTGCACAAGATTTATTTTTTATTACAATAACTTTTTTCTAATTTGATTCTAGATGAACTTTAATGATACTTCTGTTATATTTGGTTGTTTAGTTACCTTTATCGATGGGTTCCAGAATAGAATTTGGTTACCAGTAATATAATTCAGAAGTAGTAAATAAAATCTGGACCTAAAGTTGTGCACAAAATATAGTTAAAGTTACCGCCTTAAAAAATGCCGCAGTCGTTGAAAACCTGAGAGCATCCTTATATTAGAAACTTAAAAAAATGAATAACCTCTTTCAGGTTTCTGTCTAAGCTATTGTCTCTCTATGTTTAGGTATAGAATAACAAGCAGGTACAATAAAAGTCACACAATATGATTCTTGTTTTTTATCATTCAGTTCAAAGGAATCGTTCTTTGATGTCTCCAAGTTTTCCCCCCTGTGGAACAAAATGGTGGCAACGCAAGCCCTACCGTAACTGCGGAGTGAAAAAGCATAAACAGCCCCTTGTCATAACGAAATACTTCCACTTCAAATCTATATTTCAACCTGAAATGTTTTGCTTCTCGAACAAGTTAAATTGTTGTCAGCTTCTCCTTGTTATTTGGCGAGAGAGCACTTGAACCGTTTTATTAAAAGTCGACTTCAAAGCGCCGGCTCCCATTTCGTTGGATACGGCTCATTTCTACCCAGTTAACGCTGGATAGAATTCTAGGGAATTTTACCACGTTTCATTGTTTTTGGGATGTTTCCAGTTTTGACATCATCTGTTTTATGGACGTCTTTGAAGGGGCTTAACTTCATATCATGCTCTTCTTTCTTATTTGCGCTTCATATTAGGGTGGTGACGATTTTTTTTTTGAGCAACTGATCATGTTTTGAAGGAGAGGTTTCTGAAAATATTACCGAAAAAGAAAGTTCGAAGTCGTATTTTTTAAAAAAAGTAGCTGTATTTTTTCTTTTCAATAGTGCTAGCGTTTCGAAAACTGGTAAATTTATGAAGGAAAGCGTACTAAAACTTAAAACTCTTTTTACTTGTAGCGTCATTATAATTTAGTTGATGATATTTTGGTCAACAATAACTCATAGTTTTAATGAATTAACAATTTTGAGGAAGGGAAAGACTTGTAGGTGATATTTGGTTTAAAACAACTAAAGAATTTTTAGAAAAGTAAACATACTAAACAAAATTTTAGTTTTAGGGTCTTAATAACAAAAATTCAGATTAAAATTCTATGACCTAAAAATATCCTAATCCTTGTTTTTAATCCAAATAAATATGATGCTACCAAACTATTTTTGTTTTTAAATTTAAGACCATAAATTATTTTCTTGGCCAAATTTTGATAAAGTGTCCGAGAGTATTTGTGAACGAACCTGTTGTGCCACGGCGTATCGTGCTTGGTTAAAAAAAGTAAAAGTAAATTCAAAATTTCATAAATGCAAGTCTATCTAAAAGTTTCTTTCTTGAAACTGGAAAGAAGTTTTATAATTCAATTCTTTTAAAGCTCTGGTTGTAGAAGCAGTTCGAAAGAGAAAATAGACTAAAAAAGACCAAAGGATAAAAAAAGAAAAGAAAATGGCTTGTTCTAGGTACAGGGATGCAATGTCGATTGTTCTAAATCTCTGATATTTAAGGGTAAATAGAATGTGTGGATGGTTTCGCAAATAAAAATTCTACCATACCAAATTTTGTTTAATTCTTAAGTTGACATTTATTTGAAAGGTTGTAAGAAAACTTTTAAAATTATATTCCAATAGCTCAATAAGTATTAGATTTTGAAAAATACATCAAACGAAGATTTGTAATAAAAAAATATATAAACGGAATTGGAATAATTTCTTTTGAAGATGTTTTGTTTAAATTAACGAAGTTTATTTTATTTCTGCATTTTTATGCTTGACCGACAGTAAATTTATAATTCAGAAACTATTTTTACTTTAATTACTGATCCGTATACTGAAGGTCGCACATTTTTAGGCCTTCTAATAAAAAGGAACAGTTTGCAAATTTCCAAGTTTCTTTGCTTTCTTTAGTTAACATTTGTCTTCACTTAGCTAAAAAACGCAAAAACTACATTATAACACTGAAAAACATACAGTTGCGACCTTTTACCTTTCTGAGGCCTGAAAAAGTGCTATTTTCACTTGCTAATTTCTCTTCGAATATTGAAAATATTTTCATGAAATTTTTCTCCGCGTGTTCTATGATATTGCCAACAGTTTTCTCCATTGGGTTTTTTCTATCTACTTTAGTTTTTAATTAATTTTTGAAATTTTCTTATTTTGTCGCTTTAATGGCCCTAGGAGACGTTGGTTCCAAATAAAAGCCGTGGAACGGACTTTTGAAACACCCTGTATTTTACACGCTCAAGTGATTTACATCATGTGCTTTCAGAGAGCTTTGGCTCTTTTGATACCCCAGTTTTGCTACTATAAAGATGGAATTTTGTTTTTTGCGTTTTACAATAATTAGAAATGAAAAATTAGCTTCTGCATTTTTTCCCTGAATGAACCATTACGGAGTTGAAATATACATAACTAATTTGTTTTAAAAGCAATATTTAAGGAAATCGATCACGCATACTGGCCACAACATACTACCCACCACCTCTTTTTGTGGCCCAATTAATTTAATTAAAAAATCAAAATATTGAGAAAATTTAGTTAGAAAACATTTTGTGTTTAAGAAAAGTAATTGAGATTTCGAAACAGGATTCTTTATTTTCACCAATTTAAAAATGCAAATAAAACAGGTCTATGTTACAAGATTTTAAAAAAAACTTAAGTTGCCAAAAATATAAAACTTTCATCATTACTATAATGATGAAACTTGACTATATTTTAAACATACACATAACAGGGGGGGAGCGAAAATTTTTTTATTTTTTTTTCTCCCGAAATTTAAGAAGATGCCCATGGAAAAAGTTGTGTTGTGTAAGAAGAAGAAACTATACCCAATAATTTTAAAAACGGTTAAAATCTTCAGTTCGCGCATCGAGCTTGACGTTTTTAAAAATTATAAATATTAAAATCTTAAAGATTTTTTAAAATTTTACTTTGGGTGTAAGGGATTGAAACTTTATGATTTGAAATATTTTTATATGTTTCAAATAAGTCACATAAATTTTTTAAAGTTTTTGTTTGCATATTTCTCTATGTTTCATAAGTTAAAAAATACATTTTCTACAACTGTTAAGTTGTTTAGTAGGTCATCTTTCGTTTTCTAAAAAAAAAGTATCCAGATATTATTCACAAAGAAGAGAAAGTACATCGAGTTCTACCTCCACCATGCCCATTTAACTAATTATATGTTTAAGGAGGGCCATGGAGTGACACTGATCCCTTATTAATTGATTTCTTTAAAATGCTTCCTATTTACTCAATAAAAGCGAAAAGTGACCCCTTTTTAATGATCTCCGTTTCTTGGTTATTTAAATGTTTATTATACTTTCTTTTGATGTTGCGAACAAGCATTAGCAAATTTTTGTCCATTGCGACTCACTACAAGTTAGGTTGGTAATTAGGCATCTTCAGGTTAAGTTGTGCAAACTATTGTAATCAAGCACCTCTTTCAATCACCCAGTTGAGCGTCTTCTTAGAAGATTATATACTATACCGCATTCACCAAACTTACAAGAGATGATTTTTTGGGTTATTTTTCTCCCGGTCAGCTTAACCCCTTTCCCAAGTCCCCCTGACACATTTCTCCTTTCGAAGCGAAATAAAGAAGCGCATTCGGAACATATTACGTCAAACAGTACTGCATCATACGAGAGCGCCGGAAATTGTGCTTCGCGGTAGATGATACGGAAATTCACTTGCCCTAACTGGATTACAGGGAGCAATAAAGTGCCCGTTCCCTGTAATCGTCGTTAATTCCTTTCGTGATAAGTCCCTCTCCAAATCGATTGGGGCGATGATTTTTCGCACGCCCGAGATTGAAGAGTGGTTTTAAAGTTCGCGTTGATTTATGCGGCGGTATTTCTGAAGGGGGGGGCAGAAGATTCGCTCTATTTTCCCTTGTATTTCTTAGGGTAGGATACGGGTGGAATTTGAATTTTTGGCGATGTAGTTGGATTTTCCTTAATTTGGAAGAATAAAAGTTAAGTTCATACAGGGTAATTATAATTAAATTGATCTCTAAAAACAAGAAACACTGGGCAGAATATCTTGATACTTTAATTGAGGACTTTTGAAACAGGAGCTACATAATTACAAAAGAAATATATTAGTTCAACTTTTATCAATCGATGGCGTAATATACCGTTTAGGAAGCAGTTTTGGGCTAAACCAGTGTTTCCCAACCTTTTTCGGTCCATGCCCCACCAAAGCCTTTTAAATTTTCTATGCCCCCCATGTCGTTTTTTTTCCGAAAATCCTTCTTGGAAAGTAAATAAAACCTGATGGTCCATGCCTCACCTGGGGGGGGGAAATTTGGTTGAAAATTTTAAAATTGCCCCCGTAGAGAATCAATGCCCCCGGTGTGGCGTGCGCCCCACGTTGGGAAACACTGGGCTAAACGGTATTTTTTAATGGAGTTCTCAAAATAACCATCAGATGGCTCTGTTTCGAAGTTCAGAGTAATCCTTTCTATGTCAATGTGAAATTGCCTCTTAGAACTAACTGAAACGAGAGCGTTTCGCGACCACAAGATGCGGGCTTGCAGTCTCTTTCCCGATCTAGAAGCTGAAATAAGACAGTTTCGGCTTTAAGATGAAAAGGTTTACCGTGCGTAAGGAACGATGTCATGTATGAATTATTTCTGGAAATATTTTGGGCGCTATATCTTTTGATGAAATTTAAACTATTTTTTCTATTGCCATTCGTTTTTCCCTTCTTTCTAAAGTCTTCAATTAAATTTTCAGGTCATTCTGCCCAGTGTTCTTATTTAATAAATTCGTTTCAGTTTAATAATAATCACCCTAAAAAGAGTTATATTATTGCTAAATTACATAAATTTATAATGAGAATAAGTTTTTATGCTTAAAATAAGAATGTTAGTAAAAACAAAAACCAATTTTTCAATTTATAAATATATTTTACAGATCTTGCCAATTTTATTTCTAAATAAGCTCAAGGCATTAAAAAATCAATTTATCGAATTTAACTCATACAAACAAGAAAATTTAATAATAATATCTTCATTTCTCTTGAAAACTGTTTACTTGAATTCATTCTTTTCATGCAGAACTTTCCATCCATTTAAATCCAAAACCTCTCAACTGAAACGCCCCTAAAACACTATCCATCTTCCCGTCCCACTTTCGGTTAGAGTTATTAAGCCCCAAAAGCATATCCGTCATCAAATAATAACCTCACTCGTGCCTAGGTTTGCAAATATTCTTCAGGTAGCTCGTTAATAGCAAACTAAATTACATACAATTCAGCTTGCTATTAGCAAGCAATCACAACGGCTTAAATCCCGGTGCTGCGAGATTGGAATAGGAACGAACTATTTGTTGCCCAACGGTAATTTTACTATCAATAACCTTTATCGTCGAATCCTCATGTTTTGATTATGAGATGGGATCTGCCGTTTCAAGGTAACTAAAGTTTAAGTATGAGTTATGTGAGTTTATTAGTTACTTAACTAATAGTAAGGTATAGTGCAAAAGCTATGGATGAAATGGTAAGATGATGAGCAATGATTATTTTTACAGTTTTAACGCGTGCATACTATGACACTTCTTCTGATAACACTGGGCATGTGTTTTTTTATAAGCTATAGGAATTAAAGATTAATATAAAATTATTTTAGATAGTCATGAAAAACATTTTATTAGTAATCAATCAATATATAGTATATATTTTTGAATGGAAAGTATTGATTTTTTGTTTTAAAACAAAGTATAGGTCGAATGGGGTTATTATCTCTGGACAACATTTCCAAAAATGAAACGAGTTTGAAGAAAATATGTAACTTTAAAAAAATTCAAAAACTAATAGCAAAAACTTCTTACTCTTTATAATAATAGCAATGTTTTTTTAATTAAAAAAATGTATACAAAAGCAAAGAAAACCTGTATATGTTTCGTTAAAGGGAAAATAACATAACATACACATTTATTTAAAAATTGTCAATTTGTTTAGTTGAAAAGGTCACAAAGAGATAATTTTTTTTATCATTTTAACCCTAGTTTCTTTTGAGAAAAAAAAAACTATACATTCAATCTATACAATTATACTCAAAAATGGTTCATTTGAAATACTCGTTATAATTTTATCACTCAATTTAAAATAGCATTGCTTTGATGAAAATAAAATATAGTAATAAAGTTTGAGAGTATCTAAAATTAAAACAAACTGTTAAAAATAAATTAATTAAACTGTTCAAATTCTAAAGATTGTAGTTACTTTATAAAAAGATGGTATCTATAAAAGAATAAGTACAAATATAAAAGAATCCTGAAATATCTATCCGCATTCTTCAAAGATCAAGTAAATCTCACGAGATGTTATGTAAGGAATGGTTTCAGTTCAAAAAAGAAACCTATTGTTGAATTAAAGGATATTGAGTAGAAAAAAGCAACCTCATAAAATGTTTTTTGCTCCTAGAGAATACGATGAAGAGTTATTTATAAAGGGGAAGTATTCAATGTGAAATCATACTTAATTCATTTTATTTACTTGATGATTTCAACTGCCCAATAACTTTTAAAAGATTTCTTAATTGGGATGCAAAATTCAATTTAATACACTATGTTTTAATAACTTTTTTTAAAAGTATATATAACACCATTTTTTCTTTTGAATTTTTGTTTAAATTGATATTTTTCAAGATGAAAATATGATGATTATTGCAAAAATACATTTAATAAATCCCATTTTAAAACAAGAACTTTTTCTTATCAATCTCCTTTTAAAAAAAATCATCTCACTTCTTTCTGGTTAAAATCATGTTCAATCTTGCTTACCCCCGTAAATAGAACATGAGACAGAGTCTCAGAGTCTTGATTTTGTGTTGATTTGGGGATCCAAGCTTTAGCTTTAAATGCGTTTTTAACTGCCCATTTTTTTATGATTTCTAAACTATAAATACATTTAAGTCAAGAACCAGCTAATTAAAAAATGTTTACTTTTAAAAATCCATTTCTAAAAGTTACATGAAATTTTTATTAAGTTTCTTATTTAATTTAACATTTTAAACAAATACATTAAATTTTTTAAACATCTCCTTAAAAATAAGAATGATAAATGGTTCATTTAAAATAAAACATCTAATTAATTTTCACTTTTATAAACTTGTAATTTAAAATCTTGATGCCAGACACTAATTTTTAATCGACTTTAATTTTGATAGATTATTAAAAAGACGTGTAAAGGGGCCCACAGACGAGCAACTTGGTCGTCAACCCGGTTGTCAACCAGGTTGATGCTTTTCCCACAGACGGCCAACCTGGTCGTCAACCAGAATGTAAACAATGAAGAAAAAATTAATCAGATTGTAACAAATTAATATATTTTGATACTTTAAATGCAAAATTATATTTTATTTAATTATTATCTCGTGCTAGAATTATATTATTTTAATTTTTAATGCTCAGTTTTTTTTATTTTCCTAATAACATGATCCGATTAAGTTCCGCCCACCAAGTTGACGATCAGATCATCAACCTGAAATTCGATCATCAAATTCCCCACAGACGGCCAACTTGGTTGCAAACTTCGCAAATTGACAACCCGGTTGACGACCAAGTTGCTCGTCTGTGGGCCCCTTTAAACTCGTGCGCATTAGCTTGGAAAAAAATAATACATTAAGAATTGACATTAACAGCCGTATCGACCAACACGAGTTACTCTCGTATTAGGAGAGATATCTCGCATTCGCGAGTTAACGGTATCGACCAGTCCAAAATACCTTAACTCTAGAGTGAAAAACAGCACTGAACTTGACTCCCCAATTTCCCCGAGTTAGTCTCGAGTTAACAAAAACAAAATGGCCGTCTGGGATATGTCAGCACACTGTATAGCAGAAAGGATTAAGGTTAATGTGCAAAAGTGTTGTAGAAACTTACAAAATACTATTTAATGCTAGAATTTCACACATTCTTTGCCTAAAATTTGTTAAATTTAATTCTGATAACTGAAATCGTTTGTAAACATTGAGTGCCGTGTATTTTTTTGTTCCTCATCATTTTGACTGTTTAATTGGCATTGTTTAACCAAAAAATATTTATTATAAAATACTAGATGTATTCACGAGTTACTAGGTAAATATTAAGTTTAAAAAATTTATTTGTGTACTTTTTTTGTAGAAAGTTGGTAAACAATAGTTTTTGCTGAATATTTTTAAAGAGAACATTCTGATTGAATTATTAATAAGTTAGAATCAATAATTTTTTAAGATAGTTTTTTTTTCATTGAAATGACCTGTGAGGTATTTGCGGCCTTCTATTGCCTTGTCCATCGTGACGGTCCAATCAGAAACGGGCGTACTACTTTCCTACATTTCACTCGAGAGTATCTTAATTCGATGCTGGTCAATAAGCTCAAAACTTATTACTAGAGTTAGCTTAACTCTAGAGACAACCTACTCTAGAGTTAGCTATAAACTAACTCGAGATGGTCGATACGGGTGTAAGGGAATTAATTGGGTACTATAAACTTTCATATTTCATAAATATTTAAATGAAAAATATCTACAACCTACTTTAAAAATTAGGCTTATCGTTCATCTTTAAAGTTGCTATTGTGGTAAAATATTTTTTTTTTGTAATCTGTGAAGGATTTAAAGTAAATATGTCAGTTATCCATTTTTGATTTGATAATCATATCAGTGTGAGAGAGAAATTTAAATGCAACAGTTTAAGGACAAGTTTAATTTAAGGTTGTACACCTTCATGGCTCGTAATTCTAAAGGACATTTCAAATTATCTAATGCACAAAAAAATACCATGTTTCCGGACAAGCATTTTGGCACTTTTCTCTCTCCAAGATTTCGAAGAGTCAGGATAATTAATCATTAATTGAAATTTTAGGTGACGTCTTTGTTAAGTTTGGAAGAAAAATTGAATTAGCTGTCTTAACCTATGAAAAGGGACAATATCTAACAATATCTTACATTGCCGCAGAATTACCATAATTCATTACCAATTCCAAAACACTAGAATAAAAAAAAAAACTCATGATGTTATAATGTTCTTTTCCAATTTGAAAATTTCACTCAAAGCGTAGTATTTGAATTCAGTGATGTCATATTATTCGTTAGTACTAGTATAAATTATGTGCAATAGTAATGGGAAATGGTTAACATTTTCGAATTAAAAAAAAAACGTGTGTTTTAGCTACAACATAGAAAGGCATAGTTGTTTTTAATCTTATAATATGGTCTAAAAATAATTTCATTGAATGTGCATATCTCTTTCAATTAGAGAAATTTAAAGCATATAAAAACTAACAAAAGTTCGAGTGTAGTTAATATTTTAACTTTATATTAATTATCCTAATTGATTCCCTTTGGTATTTCAAAAATATTAATGTATTTTTCAAAAACTACTTCGGAGAAATCTTAAAAACTTCGCTAGAATGAATATATAGGTTTACTCATTTTAACACTTTAAAAACAAAAATATAAGAGATTACATAAATCAACAGTCTTGAAATTATCGTAATGAACCGAAACAATAATACCGAACATAATTCTAAAAAAAGAATTAGGCGAGTTACGATAAATTAAGAAATAATACTCTTTTAAGGCTTATTAAAATATGTGTTGAAATTAAAAAGTTAATTTCATAGCGTATTAAATAACTGGAAGATTGAAAAAAAAATGAATTAAGACAGGAAATCTCCGATGTCTCAGATGGTGATGACATGTAATAAAAGAGTAAAACTGTAACAGACGAAACTGTCCGAAGAAAAACTATCTTGCTACTTAAAGCATCAAGTGTCCATGACTATTTCAAATTAAACAAAACGAAAAAAAAAACTTTTTTTTTTCTTCCTTTAAACACTCTTTCCTATTCACTCTCGCGTCAAATAGGCGCTCAAAGGCAAAAACTAAAGGATTAAAAGCTTTACACCTCGCAAATGTAGTCTGGAATATATACGCCAACCAAAACAAACAACTCGGTTGAAATTCCACCAAAAAAATCCATTACCGATTTTTTTTCTCTTTGCGTTAAATGCGCGCAAAAATCACCGCACACGGTCTCGCCATTACGCTTAAAAGACGTATTTAATTACAGAAAACTAATAAGAATTTTAATTACGCTAAAAAATTCCTCGCCGTGTCATTTTCTGGAGCCATTTTCTAGCACAATGAGTGTCGAGAGCTCTTTTTTTTTTACATAACCGCTTTCAACGTTGAAAGGCTAACCCGACCGCTAATACATATGTTAATGAAGTGTTAACAATACGGTTCTGCATTGGAGCCTTGAAGGGGTTATTCTCTGAGCATGTAAATTAAGTCGGTGTCATTGAGCATTTATCAAGCACTTACAAAACAAATTTTATGAAAGTCTTTATAGGGACCGTCTGAGGAGTTGGGTATGCAATTATACGCTTCTTTTACAATGGGATGGAGGTAGCCCGTGACATTGCCTTTTATGGTGTGACACCTGAATAATACATGTAATTGATGAGGGTTGGAGGGCTTGAAAAGATCAACTTTTGTGTTGATTAGCATTACTTGATGCAAGTGATTATATATTGATTTAACTTTGATTCAGGGATGTTAAGTCCATGGCTCTGTATCTTCTTTTTTTGAATGTGTGGACATGTTACGGGCAAAGTGATTAACCGAGCATTATTAATTATGCCCGAAGTGGAGGCGGGCAAAGTGATAAATTTAATTCATAAATTCCATTGAATTTATCACATTGCCCGGGCATTATTAATAATGCCCGGATTTATCACATTGCCCGTAACAGACACACAGGGTACCTATTGTGCATACCTATGGCTATTATAGATAATATAGTTTAGAGCCAACTGTTCTTTTGTTGATACGTTTAACATTTATCCAAGATAATCATTTTGTAATTAAATTAAAACTTTGAAAAAAAAAATGAGTAAGTGCTGGAAATGTTCCTAAGAGTAGTAGGTACTATCTATTGGTAAGGAAGTTAACAAAAAGAAAATAAAAAAAAAATCCTTTGTTCTTAGCTTTTATGGAGAAAACTGTTGGGTTATTTAACGTGATTTTCTTATTGATATAAGAATTGCCTATAAATTGCTCCTAAACTCCAAACTTGGTTAACACTCCTTGATATAATGTTGTCTCGGTAAGCATAGTTCAGTTCATAGTTTTTCAAGTAGATTAGGATTACAAGGAAACATTTTTAAACTATATTACTTGTTATAAAAGTAAATGAAAAGCGGTTATATTATTTTTAATTTAACGAAATATTGAGGTTAACTACATTTCTATTTTTTTTTTGTACTGTACTACCATTTGTGAATATAAATAACATTAATTTCTTTTGCATTAATTAAGTTATTAAGGTCCCATTTTATGATGATGAGTTTACACATTTCTAATGCCTTTTTCAAAATTTCAAAAAAATCGATTATTCGGAATACTTGCACATCCGACATCCCGGTTACTCGAGAGTCTACTGTAGCTTTATAACCTTACCCAACCCATACGGAATCAAACACAGAAAAACAGAAGAATAAACCTTCCTCTTATAGTTTGTCACGATAAGCCAGAGGTATTACCATACAAAGTGAAACGTCTTAGGATGGGAAGGTCTTTAAAGCTACGTAACCCCTTGCAAGGGAACTTCAGTTTAAAAAATATTGAATCACCACAGAAAAGTTTCGCTTTCTCTTCGGAAAGCTTCGTGTTAGGAATTGGCTTCGTTTCTGTTTGTCAGGTAAAGTTCACTTGAGAGGAGCTGCTAAATTCCAAGTAAGAAAATGCAAATATAAGATATTTAGAGAGTTTAAGCTTACTAGCTATCCGGAGTTGGTTAGTACAGTTTTCTTAGCAGCTAAAACTCCAAGATTAAGTTTTGAACTGTTTATTAGATTGAAACAGAAGACATTTTCGTATGTCTGACGAGATGAAGGTTTTTTTTTTTGTAATAGGTAATTGCTTTTTTTAAAGTGAATTAAATACGTTATTCTTGTTATTGTTATGGTAAAAGAAATATCCGACCACCCCCATTTTCCGGATTAATTTATTGTATTCGTGTTATGATGTTGAAAAATTAACTTCAGAATTGTCGATTTTGCAAATTTATCTAATATCTTTTTTCCTTACCGGGGAATACTTAATACACATTTTTAGAAAATAATATATTGTTTCATACAGTGGTATTTATCACACATAGGAATTCTTTTATATTTAATTTATGTTACCAGTTATTAAACCTTATAGTAATAATTTATAGTAAAGAAAAGAGTTAGAAGTACATATTCGTTATTTTTCGATAATTTGAAATTTTCAGGTTCATTGAGGAGATTTTATTAATTTTAATTCCATTCACATCAAAAGGGTTAAAAGAGAACAAAAGTGTTTTAAATAGATTTTTTTATCCTCTAGAGTCTAGAAAATATCGGCTTAGGTCATTATTCATAAGATAACAATAAAAAAGCAGACTTTTTTTTCAAAAGAAGTCTAGGTTAAATTTTAATTGAAAATTGTATTAGTATTCTAACAATTAAAAGTCAATGCAAACGTAAGGTTTTAGAACAGAATTTGCTCTTTTTAAATCCCTTTCTTTTTCACATTCAACAATAAAAAATATCGTTAAAATTATTTGTTCATAATGATTTTTAAAGAAGTTAGTTAAAAACTAAGAAAAGCGTAGTCTATCAAAACATATTGTTATACTTTCACTGTGGCTAAAAACGAATTTAGGAATAATTTATTAAAATTATGTTAGATAAATGTAAGCTTAAAAGATGAATAACTTATTAAAATTTTCTTTTTCTAGGAATTTTCACTTTAATAATTTAGCAGTTGTAGTCATAACAGAAAAACTAAAACACTCTGCCCCCGGGTAAGAAGTTTTAGAACCCTTCTATACAAAATTAAATTTATAAATTTGAATGAATAAAGTTATAAAATTTTTCCATGAAAGACTATGCATACCAGTAAAAACAATTATAAACAATTTATTACACTTTCCCCTCTTAATTCACGGTATGTTTTTCCAAAAGTACTTATGTAAAAACAAAGAATAGAACTGAGTTTCCCCCATGTTTTCACAACCTGTTTTTAAGTGCAAAGTTTTGTACAATGTTAAATTTCTTTGAATCCCTTAACCTATAAAAACACTTGAGACCCAATTTATTACAGCCATCCGAACATTTTCTTAAACGATTCTTTCCAACGCTCAGAATCTCCCTCACCTAGATTGGATTAGGGTTAATTTAAAGTTATGGTAATAGTCATCCTTTTCAAACGAGTTTTGATAGTCTTTAATAAGAGTTAAGAGCCAACAAGAGGCTTAGAAGGATCTCTCTGTGATGAGAATAGGCTCCTTTTTCTAATTTACTGTACTTGAATCCTTGGAAATCTCGTTTATAGGAGGCATTTACAAGAGGGGTATATCTTCTTAATCTCAAAGATCTTTTATCTGATTGCATCGGGTTTTCAAGAAATTAGGGAAGACCTCCATGTTAAAGTTAGTTGTAAATTATTCTCTGAAACCCTTTAATAAACTGAATTAAATGTATTTATCGAAGCTTGAAGGAAAGTTGAAACATTCTCGGTCATTCAAGTTTAGATGGATGCAAAGAATGTACTATTGGTGTTTCTTTTCATTTAATTTGTAGAACATAAAATAATAATGTAGAGTTTTGTTTTGCGTGACTTCTATAAGCGGAAAGTTTGGAAAGTTGTAAGTGAAACTAGAGAGAGAGAGTTTAATTAATTATTAAATAGCTTCTGGCATCCAAAAGATTTGAATGCTTATTAAATTAGTTTCAATCTAAATCAAAATACTTTTACTTTTAAAATGGAATTTTCAAGTCCCCTCCCCCCTTGGGATATTTTTAAAACAATACCTAACTTTAAATGCTGAATCCTTTCAAACTTAATTAAATTTATGTGCGTTTAATTTAACTGAAAATATCTTACTTGATACGTTAAAATATTTCATTTTTAAGTCTTAACTTTTACACAACCTATCTAATATTTTAAAGATGAAACAATCATGCAATGTTTGGTTTTCTAGATATATATGAAATAAACTTTATTCTCCCACCACCTTCTTATTTTAACAATAAATAATTTATTGTTCAAGACATTTCTTTTGATGTAAAAGTCTCATAAAATTTTGAAGCTGTTTAAAATGCCATAACTTGAAAACATGTATGAATTTCTCATTTTTAAGTATTCAGATGATTTTATTGATATTTATTTAATAAATTGTGTAACCAGAATACTTTTTTCAGTCGTGGATAACACTGCACTCTAGCTTTCAAAAAATTATTTATTACCGACTTATACTTTACATATTCAAAAGTAAGTAGTAATTTTTTTTCAAAGCATTTTACATTTTTATTTGATCGTTTTTCATTTAATGAATAATTAAAAACTATCCATTATCAGCATTGAGCTCTCATTTGACTGTAATAAAAAATTATAAGCTTAAAATATTTTAGATTTAATTATCTTCTAAAAATTTAAAATCCTGATGAACATAATTTTGTTTACAATTGGCATCTTAGTTAAATTCACAGTATCTTACCTAAAGTTTGTCAGATGAAATTATTTCCTTTAAAGATATTATGTGATACTTTAGTATTAGCCAGGTGCCAAGCAACAATTTTTATTGATTAATTGTCAAAAATAATCAAACTTCAAAAACATTAAAATATCTTAATTAGCAGTGTTGCTTTCAAATTTTGTTATATTTTTTAGTATAATTTGTAATACGCCGCCAAGTACTATGATGAGACCATCTATATATTTCTAAAAGAATAGGTTAGTTATCTACATTAATTTTTTTAACTCAGACGCATTTTGCAGGTACGTCACTTTTTCCGTATTCCACTCATTATTTTAAGGGGACATCCATAAATTACGTGAGGTAAAAAGGGGGGAGGGGGGGTCCAGAAAAATCTCACCAAATCTCACCAGGGGGAGGGGGGAGTCAATTAAAATCTCACGTCAACTTTTGGTTTAGAAAATATACGTTTTTTTTTTTTTTAATATTTTTAAGCACAAGTTTAGAAAAATGCTCAAATTAGTCAAACTAGCAAATCATTAGCCAGTCAGTCGTGATAATTACAAGTTAGAACCATGTTTTCGATTTCAATGTGTTTTTGTATCAAAATTTTGCGATCTGGATGGTAATTTTTATGCCGATAAAACAAAACTAGTGGTTGAGAAAATCTCACGTGGGGGAGGGAGGGGGGTCTAGATTTTGGAAAAACACCTCATGTAATTTATGGATGTCCCCTAAGGCTTTATCGAAACGTTTTTCCTCATGTGAAAAAAGCAAAACAAAATTATTCAGTAGTCTGGATAAAGGTTAAAGCAAACAGCCCTTAATACATCGTCTATAAAATTTAAAAGTCAATATTTCTAAATGCAAACATCGAGGTAGTGGTTTAAGAGCATCAAAAGCATTTATTTTAAGGTTTGTTTGTCTGATATTCAAATCAATAAGATGTTTTTTCTACAGTCATCCGTAAATGGTACTATTATTACTCAACAAAATATTGACTAAATAAATACACTTTAAATTTTCTGAAAGTTTTAATTAAAACAAAATTTCACAGTAAAAATTAGGGAATATAAATTAAGTTTTTAAAGATGACATGTACTTTTTTTGTCTGTTTAAAAGTTGAATGATAGTTTTTTAAAACCACGTGTTGATTTCAAAACACTGAAGATGGGCACATCATACAGTTTACTTTCTATTAAATATGAATTCAGTAACTCGTAGTTTATCAAAACTAATTGTAACAAAATGAACTCCAATGTATCCTATACTAACCCTTCTCCTAAAAAACTGAAACAAACCCATTCCAACAGGATAAATAAACGCGCTTAAAAATCACTTCCCTGAACCCGAAAAGAGATTTTACGATTATGGCGTCCCATATTTTTGGATTATACCACACCTATGGAGGGAGTCTTTACTCCAGACTGGTCATCAAAATAGCAGAAGGAAGCACGAACGGACATTCGGGGCTTCTGTTGCGCTTATTTATACTTGCCATCCATCAGACATCAGCAAGAGCAGTGCCAAAGAGAGCTCTTAACTAATCATCAAGAGCAAGCGGTAACAGCTGAATGCTTTTTACGTCTATTAAGAGGGGGGTTGCTTTTGGGAGCGGGAGTGAGGGAATCCGGAGTTTCTTGAAAATGACGGTTTGGAAGTGAAATAGATGTGTCTGGAGAGAGGTTGTTGGGGATTGTTTAATTTATATGGTGCTTTCGATTTGTGTCAGGAAATTTAGTTTATTCTTTTAAGGGAAGCATTCATCAAGCATAAAAGTAACTTCTCATACTTAAAACTCTTATTGCCTATTTTTATAGTGATTAATAGGAGTAAATCCTTTTACAAACGAAAGTTTTTGATACCTTTAAGGACTTTTATATTGTTAGGTAATGATGGCGACATTGGGGATTTGAGAGATTTGTTAAATTTAGTAGAGCTAATAACGGTATGGGGTAAATGGATGGTAAAATGGTATGGGGAAACAATTTGGAGTACTTTTGAAAACTTAATTAAAAATACTTTCCACGACTAATTAGTTTTAATTGATAAAAATGAAAGAAGAAGATCCAGTTAATCTAAAACTTAGGTAATAACAGTTTTCAAGCAAATAATATATTGATATTTATAGAGAATTTAAGCTAATTTTTTCCTTAAAGTGGCCACTATATACCCACATTTACCTTAATTCAAATATTTGCTAAGTGTTTAAAAAAGTATTATTTGATAATGCCTTCAATTTTTAAACTATTATATTTAATTAAACCATACTTGTGTACTTGAAGTAATACGCTATTTTAAATTTAATTTTCTTTGAATTCACGTAAAGCTTTTGAAATACCAAGAGATGATAACCTACTACTAATTTTGATAAGTTTAAAACCGTTTATTAAAATATAGCATGTGTACAGTAGAATTCCTGTAATTACTAATCCTCCGTAGACAAGCAAAATATAGCAGTTTGTTTGCTTTTCATTTTCACCCTCATTTCTGCTACCCTCAAAAGGGATACATAAACAATAAACATACATAGGTAAACGTAAAAGGAGTTTTTTCATTTGAATATTAAATATGAGTAGAATGTATGTATTAAAATCTAACAAATAATTATAAATACAGTATAGCTTAATAATAACTATTCCGAAAAGAGATTAGGGTTAACCATTTCCAGATTTAATTAATGGGCTCAAATGCCACACTTTTAGTAACCCGATAAACTCACAGAAAAAAAATATTTTTCAATTTTAAAGTATGCATTTGCATTTAAAAAAATTACCGATACAGTTGTAGTGACTGAAAGCGACTGTTTCACAATCCATTACATCATTATTTAAAATTTTAAAATGATAAATTTTATATCGGAATGTTATTTAAAATATTGACGCTTTAAATTCCCAGTAATCTTTATTAAAAATCAGACAACTTAAAAAACGGAAGTATTTAGAATAATAAGTACCTATACCCTCGACTATATCACTGCTTATTGGTAATATCAGGGAGCATAGACCTTTAGTAAATTAAATTGTTGGAAATACTATTTTTATAAAGTCAAGACGCGTATTAATAGAATGTGCATCTGCATAACGTTTTCAGTATTTTAGTTAATATTTAAATTGATAAATGCCGGTGGTTAAAGGGAAGGTCCGGTTTAATGGAGCCTGGTTAGGAGGGAGTCTAATGCTACTACCCATCAAATACAAACTTTCGGTTTTTAACATCTCTTTTTATGTTTGGAACACGGCCTAACAGCCCGATGAACTCATCTTTAATAATTACTACATATCGTTAGCTTAAGGCGCAGCACAGGACATAGTTCAATTTCTTCAAACGGTATCATGAGGGGGGGGACTCTCTTTAACGTGCATCTTTATGATAGACATAGTGATAAAGAAACTAGCAATAACAGCGGTTCTAGAGCATTTTTCGGAAATTCGTTCATTTTAGGCGATCTAGTATAAAATTTTGATTGTAGAATAATGTAAGACTCAAAATGACCAAAATGTTTATTTTCCATGTTCTTTAATGGTATTTAGTCAATAATTTCCGTTGCTAAGACATCGTCCAAATCACCTAATGCTTCCTTTTAAGACAAACCAAGGAACGATACGGATATGAAAGTAATGACAGTGAATTCAGAGATAGCATCTCCCGATTTCTAATGAGAATAAGCAATTACTTGGAGAAGTAAGTAAACAGCCCGCCTTTCGGATAGAATCATAGTAGAGTGTTCTCAACTCAATAATGATAATTCTGATGAATGATCCGAACTTCCCCTAGAGGCCTAATATGCATTCGAATTTTTATTGAAAGACAGATTCGTGTACAGTTCTTTAACCCTCTTTGCAGAAATAGTGAAGTAAGTTATGAACGTGTCTATGAAAGTAGCGGTTTTCTGAGATCGTTAAAGAGAAATGGTTTTGCAAACGAAAGAAAAAGAAGGCTAGATTTAAATGAGCTATTACTTAAGATTACTCCTAATGAAGTATTATTACAATTCTATGACCTTGGTGCAGGTTGTTGCTTAGAATTCCCATTGGGTTTCAGGGGTTAGGGATAATATATACAATGAGTTCACATCAAGAACGAACTTTTCTGAGAGTAATTTTAGAACTTTAGGCAATAATGTCTGGAAGTAATTTAGACTGTGGGTACACAGGGGATTTTCGTCAAAACTTTCTGTGTCATCCATAACTTAATAAACGTCAATGGCAAATTGATGCATCAAATAAAGCTTTGAGAACATTGTAATTTTCAGTTTGGGGATAAAGATACAAAATATACACAAGAGTAAGGTTGTGGAAATTTACAGTGGGTGGCCATTGAATTAGGGACACTTCTCGGATTTCAGTTTTTCAAGTTTAACGACTGCATTTTTCAGCTAAGTTATTTATTTTAAACCTCGTGGGTATTTTTCATTTACAAGGGGGTGTTCTTAGGATAATAAATATAGCAGAACTATTTTGTAAAATTTATATTTTTTTATTTGGAATAAATGTATGAATAAATAGAAATTTGATGAGAAAAATCTCAGTATTTTGTAATACCGCCTTTTGCTGAAATTACTGCTTCTACGCGTCAAGGCATGTTCTCTATACATTTTTTTTGGCAAGAAAAACGTGCTTAGAATATTTCAAACTTATTTTTTTAACTTATCTTTATTAGCAATTTTCAGCTAATTTATTCCAAATTCGAATAAAATCACTTAATTTCGAAAAAAAAATTATCTAGTGTCCACTCATAAAACTCTTATAAAATAATGCCAGAATCAATAAAAAATAAAATAAACATAATTAAAGTTAATTTATATGCTAAAAAATCGTTTAATACTGAAATTATAAAATTTCAGTAGTGTCCCTAATTTAATGGCCACCCACTGTATATACTTGATCCAATTGATATCTTACCTAATCAAATTTATTGCTAGAAATTAAACACAGTTAATACTACGATGATTGTTGCTATTGATTTTGGTACTTATATCAGTGTAAGGAAAAGTTAATTCTGAAAGTTTTAGAAAACTTATAGCATTATGATTATTAGATGAGTTATAAATGGGATAAAATTCTAATAAATTGTAAAGTAAATTGTGAACGACATAGGAGTATTATCCTTGTGTGTGTATCGTTATTCCACCAAATATTTTTTACCAATGATATTTTGTGCGTAATAAAAAATCCATTTATTGGAGAGCCAATATTTAACTTTCGCCTTTTAAGCATACCTAATATCCTTTCCGACTCTATCTCAATCCATAAGTCTATCCCGAATGCTGATTTTCCTTCTAGTAGATATATCATAAATGATATCAGTGACAGGCAATTTTGTTGCTTCACCTTCTAGTACTCGTATTCATTATCCTATACTTTATCTGAAAGGGTCTCTCACGTAAAGGGGTAAAATGAGTTATGAATAATAAATATTATGATCATATTTCATGATGAGTTGAATTCCGCCTAAGTCAAGTTTCGTTAATGTCACTTAAAAAAACCTTAAAAAATAGTATTTCATATTTCACGATGAGTTAAATTCTGCAAAAAATTAAGTTTTGTTGGGGATATTGCGTAAAAAGCTTTGTTTCTCCTTAGGGGACATCCATAAATTACGTGAGGTGTTTTTTCCAAAATCTGGACATCCCCCCCCCCCTTCCTCTTTGGTGAGAGTTAGTGAGATTTTGCTGGACCCCCCCCTCCCCCCCACGAGAGATTGATTTTCTCAACCACTAGTTTTGTTTTATCTGCATAAAAATTACCATCCAGATCGCAAAATTTTGATACAAAAACACATTGAAATCGAAAACATGGTTCTAACTTGTAATTATCACGACTGACTGGCTAATGATGTGCTAGTTTGACTAATCTGAGCATTTTTTCTGAACTTGTGCTAAAAAATATTAAAGGAAAAAGCGTATATTTTCTAAACTAAAAGTTGACGTGAGATTTTAATCGACTCCTCCCTCCCCCCTGGTGAGATTTTCCTGGACCCCCCCTCCCACTTTTTTACCTCACGTAATTTATGGATGTCCCCTTACAATAAACTGTCATAAACATAATGTCCTAAAATCCTTCAATTTAGCAATTGAAATTTATCTCAAACAATCAGCACAGCCGTACATGTGCATAGTTTTAGAAGTACTGAATACACAACATTGTAATTCGTAGAAACATTTCCACCAAAAGCATTCAAGCCACCCACAAACCTACTTATCTACTCTTCCCTTATACCAGCTTCTACTCCCACCGCATAGTATCCTACTTCACCTGGCAATTGCTGGAACATTATAAATCTGGTTATCCGGTACTTTCCCACTGCACCTTAAGACCCCATTTTATCCTGATCCACTCAGGATTGGACGGATTCACCTCCAATCCTTTTGGCGATTTTTTTTTGTGTTGGTGTGAGAATCGTGTGATTTTGTTTCCTATTCTGCTATTCGGCGCTTTTCCCCGCATGGCTAGCTAAGTGTACAGAGTCAAGGTATTCCAGGCACGGGAATTGCGTATAGAGTGTGTGTCCCTTCTTAAGTGGGAAGAAAATGGTAATAGAATCGCTATTGGGGCAATAATGTTTGGTTTTTTATCTATGAAAATGTGTATTCTTATGTTTTGAATATAGGTTAAATAAAACTTGGCAGAGTGTTATATAAATTTTGTTATATTTAAATAATTATCTATGAACCTTTTTACGTTATACGTACTAGGCACTTTACTTTTACTTTTTATTTGTTTGTAACAAACAAATTTCAATCTTGCGGTGCTCTAGTTTCATTGTATATTTTGCAGTCAACTTTTTTTACGAACATTTATTTTAATGAACGACACTTGATTTTACGAATTGTAAGCTGGTGTGAAACATAACAGACTACTTAGACATAAGGACAATTTCAATTCCCAAGCTAAAATTTAAAAAAAAAAAAAAAACTAGTGTCTTTGAATCTTTACCATTTGTGTTTTAGGGATAAAAAATGTGTTTTAAATTATAACTTCTGACATCTTTTATACCACCAGATGAAGAAAAACATAGGTTGAGACTAAAATGAATCGAAAGTTTCTACGTGTAGTTTTTTAGAAATATAACTAACTTTATACTGTTTTTATTTAAAACCTTGAACGAAAACTTAACGCATTAAATTTTTTAAACCAAGAAATTGACTCCGCTTTGCTTTTTCTATCGTCTTGCTGTGTTTAGCTTGAAAATTAAACCAAAACTCAAAAAACAACGCTGAAACTGAAACTTCCATAACCAACACCCTTAAAAACCGACCGATTGTTTTTAAACTGCGGAAATATGGAGCATTAACTTCCTAAATCCGAAAACACCCGTAAGAAAAATAGCCCCCTTTTTAAAACCGCCAGAGTACCCGCAAAAAACCATTGTTCACAGATAATCCCAATGATTAATGAACGTCACAAGCTTTGTTGAAAAGATTTATCCTATGTTTATCTTTGTTCATAAGTTTTTCCCAACACTCGAATACTATCCCCTCTAAAGCGGGCAAAAATCATAATTAGAAGTCACGTTTAACTTTCCCATTTCATAAGTTTGCCGGGATGAATATTTTTTTAAGTCATGAAAGTTATAATGAGCTGGGAAAGATGCATTTAGTCCCTGTAGCAGATGCCTCATTTTTATTCATTAAAACCTCAAAAATAAGTACCTATCTGACGTGACAAAAGCTATAATTAGATGTTTTGTTGCGTCCGCATTTGCAGTTGTGATACTTTTTATAATTTAATCTTTTTCTCGCAGTTGAGAAAGGGTATCTTCGATTCCAAGTCGACAAAAGGGGTATTAATAAAAAAAAAGCGGGATTATGAAAGGCTTGCTAATTGCATCATTTTTATTTAATTTTTAGAAGGGAGCTTATAAAGTAGAGAGATTTCAGAGCTTCTAATTCACACTCTTACGTTTTGAGAGTGGTTTTTATAAAATCAAACAATCATCATACTTTATGCTTGTTTTTAATACATACGTAATTTGAGTTTAATCTAATGTTAAATGCTTTGCGGCGCAGTTATAGATTGTATGTATGAATAATTTGTATGAATAATTACTATGTTTATTTCATTTTAATTGCAATGGATAAAACACAGAAAATAGGCTGCTTATTCATAAATTTAGTTTTCTGATAAACTTTTAATATGATCATGGCTGAACCTTTTAAAAAATGTATTTTAAAAACTTAATATTGCATATAGAATGTGAAAATCAGAAATATTAAGCCAGTATTATTGTCAGTGATTATAGAAATATCTTATTTGCGAAGCCTCGATGTAAATTTATCAGCGATTTCTGCATCCTGGTGGTATGATGGAATGAATATTTCATTGGCTTAATCTACTTTAAATCACGTTCATCAGTCGGCCAATTTTATGTGTATCAGGAAGAGGAAGATCATCAACTCCAGGGCTTCTTGAATTTATAATGATTTAACGAAAAATTCGAAATGGGTAGGGTTATTTATTTAAAAATACTAAAGAACTCGTGCTTTAAATTTATCAATAGAACATTTTTCAAGATTATGTATCTCTTTAGGATCATTTACATGGTCTATAATGATATCGTTACCACCACGCCAAAAACACGAATCTGCTATTCTTATACATAGCAGATTCGTGTTTTTGGCGTGGCGGCAACGATATGATAATCCATAATGATTATTCTGTCCATAATGATTGGTTACATCAGATATTTTCTTTGAAATTCTTATATAAATATATATTTAGTGTAAAGTATTTGAAATCTCTCACAGAAATTTCCTATTTGCTTTTACAAATTTAATATAATAATAATAATAATAATAATAATAATAATAATAATAATAATAATAATAATAATAATAATAATAATAATAATAATAATAATAATAATAATAATAATAATAATAATAATAATAATAATAATAATAATAATAATAATAATAATAATAATAATAATCACGAGAGTTCTAAAACATTTTAGTTTCTTAATTCAATAAATAATTAGTAGTTTTTAATTTAAGAGTACCAAATGCATATAAAATACTTGTGTTTTAAATGGTTAAAATTGTACAGAAGTAAAGAAAATATTATGCTTTTATAATTTTACTGATTAATAGTTTGGAATTTTTTTGAAATTCAAAACCATATTTTTGTACCTTTATTAGTGCGATATGCGTCAGTACTGTTTGCCTTTAAAGTTTTATATCCTTGTATTGTATTAGAATTTTTTTTTTAAAAGTCAAAGTCAGCCCCCTCTTTTTTGTAATTTTTTTTAGTAAAACGTATGTAACAAATTCAGTAGATAAGGTATATTACCCGCGTATTTTGGGCAAAATTGATAAGTACTCATTGGTAAATGTTATTGAATTTATCACATTCTTCGCCTTCACTTCGGGCAGTATTAATAATGCCAGGTTCATCACATTATCCGTAACATATATACCCTTTAGTTTCCCCTCAAATAGGTTTCATTTGCAATAAATATTCAAACGGGGAAAAAACATCGGAGTAAAATTTAAGGACCACATGACTGACAGTGACTCCAGTAACAAAATATATAAATAAGGCCTTTTAATTCATAATATTTTTTACCTTGGTGTTACAAACCTTAGACGTCCCACTACAGATTCAGAAAAAGTGGGGCAAAGTGAGGCCCTTTTACTGTACTTCATAAGATACTGAATACACACTTATACTGAATTCACACTGAATTTGTATTAAAGTGTCTGCGATTAATTAGCATTCTCCACTGTGGTGAAGTTCTTTCTGGAATAGGTTCGGTGGACAGAGTTCTTTCACTTGTTACGTTAATGAGACATAAAATGAAAGAACTCTTTTCGCGAAAAATGGAAACGAGTAGTTAAGGAGTAAGGAGTAAGTAACTTGGGAACCAAGCGCCTTAATATTTTCTTTTCCCTAGATGTGAAACGTTTAAATCCTCGGAAAAAAATCAATATTAGAGAGCAGGAATGAAGATTTTTAAATGAAAATGATTTTTTGATAGCATTGAATTCTTATTTTCTTTTTATTTGTAGTTTTAATGCGAATGTTAGTTTTTCCAAAGATTTCAATGTCGACATAATTGTTACTAATTTGGTTGTTTTTGCAAGAGAAATTGGTTTATCCGCAATCTTTTGTATTTTAATTAATAGTTGATTCACTTAGTACTAAATCTCTTTTTCTAAACAGAAACTTAAAAAATAAAAATTTGGAAGGATTTGGATCACTTCCTTGCAAATCTAAACACACCATTAGCATGGGGAGAGTAAAAAAATATGTAATATTTAGAGACAGAAAAGCTTCATATAACCTCCTAGAATTTTTCATTTTTTACTAAACGCTGCAAACAAAAACTTATAAAAATTTATGGAACTTATTTTGACTGTATAAAAACATTTCAAGTTATAATGTGTCAATCTTAACACCCGAAGTAACATTTAAAAAATTCTTACAAAAATGTACATTTTTAACAATTTTTGAAAATTTTAAGCTCGATGCGCAAACTGAAGGTATTAACCGATTTTAAAAATTCTTGGGCGGGTTTTCTTCTCATTACATTAGACAGCTTTTGCCAAATGCATCTTTTTGAATTTCAAAAAATATTTTTTTTTCGCTCCACCCTACTGTAGGGGAGACTGGGGACAATTGTAACACGGGTCAATTGTAACACTTCGTATTCCTGGAAAAGTACAGATGCCAAGCTGTTACAAAGGTAACAGCATGTGCATGGCTTGTAAACAAATAATGTCCGAGAGCGCCAAGACTGGCAGTTGAGGTATAACAGTGTACTTGAGAAAAGAGTGTTTTTCGAGCATAAAAGTAAATTTTTACTTTTGAGTGAAATTTTTTCTCCTGCACTACAGGTATGTAGCACAAAATAACTTTTTATACAAAATGAACCTACATTTATCATAGTTATATTCTGTTTAGTTTTAAGTTAATATTGTTTTTAGTTTTTTTGAAAACGAGGGTTGAATTAAAAATGGACACATGGGGTCAGGGGTCAAATGTAACACTAATTCGGGGGCGATAGTAACATGTGAAAATTGACTTTTGGATGCCGAGATCTCGTACAAGGACAACTAAAAGGGGTCAGATTAGTCAGGAAAGAATGGAGGAAGCAGCTGCTGAGGTTTGGGAGTCTGGAAAGTCAGTGAGAAGTGTTGTTTGTGAGCACGGTATTTGTTATGGGCCGTTATACAGATTCTGTCAGAAAAAATGAAAACCCTAAAGTGGGTAAAGTTAATTTATGTTATCGGCACGGGATCTTAGAAAATTGTTACCAGCACAATCGCCTTTGTCACCTACACAATCTCGTAATAAAAAATAACCAAATTCGCTGCCATCACCACAAATATCAAAATGCTCACCACAGGCTGTTCTGCCAATACCAAAAGTGGTACAAAATGACAATGCAACTATTAAAAAGGATACTCAAGGAGAAAGAGCCCCATCTGCACCTATAAACCCAGTGTAAAAGAGAAGAAGTCTACACAAAAAAGAAATTTAAATATTCAGACTGTGAAACCTCATCAGACGATGAATATTTGTGTGTTGTTTCCATGGACAATTTCAAAAACAATCGCCCCAGTGAAAAATAGGTTCAGTGTGTTTCGTACAAAATATATTGTTAAAAAATTTGTATAATTTTCCGTATTTCTTATGAAAATGTGTTGTGTTACAATTGACCCTTGTATGTGTTACAATCGACCCCACTTCAAGGGTCGATTGTAACAATATTCTTTGGCATATTTTTTATTTACTATATTGTAATGCATGTTCAGAGGACAGTTTTCATAACGCAATTGTAATTGGGATGTTTCAACCTATTTTTATACGAATTTTCATAACTCTAACATAAAAAATGGCTTGGCTGGAGATCAATTTGTAAATTTTGTTACAATTGTCCCCAGTCTCCCCTACATCGTTTGAAATAAGAGATCTTTCTCTATTTAAATCAATCAAAAAGTAGAAATCAATTTTGAATGATTTTTCATGTACCCCCGTACCATATGCATATTCATAAGTGTTAATTGAAAACATATGAATAGCAGAGGAAAAAAATCACAGATACAATTGCTTTATAACGAACACAAGCACCACAAATAACAGAAGGACCCAATAACAGATCAGTTTCCTTAACATCTAAGCATACACGCAATATCACGCTGTTTACATAATTACCCCAACTAAGCCCTCATAGAACAACACAACGCAACCTCGACTCAAGACACAGCACTGCCACCCGCATCTCAAATCACTCGGACTGTTAAACTCTCTTAAAGCCGGTTCAATTTAAAGACCGGGCACTATTACTCACGGCTGGTCATCATGTGTAACGAATATACACGTTGGTGCTAATGTTTCCGGCTTTAACATCAAGCAAATCGCTCATAAAATTGATCCCAGGGCTTATACAAGGAGTTGGTTTGTATGTTTATTACTCTGCGTCTCCGAAATTTAATAAAATTGACAAGAGTGAAGGGAGAGGGGAATCTTGGTGCCCGAAATTGAATTATTGTGGGAAACAGTGCATTAATTTTATCATCACTCCGTTCTGTTGAGGAAATCTAATTAATCATTCTCAATCTAAATAGTCTAGGTAGCCACTAATTACTGGAAAAGTCATTAAAGGGGGGGGGGGAATTAGTTCCGCGAAGACCAATGGAGAAGTTGACGGATTTCAGATTGCTCTCTCGGACACTTATGCTTTGTCAACATCCATCAGTTGAATTTGCCGAAGCCGAGCTATTTTTGAAAGCTTGTTAAATCCATCTCTTAGTCACACGTACTTTAATCAAATTCAGTGGGATAGGCGTTCTAATTGGATTAAATCCATCTTTTACAAAAGTTTGGATTATAATCAGAGCATTTTCCATTGAACTGACTGGTTAGTTGACTCGACCCTTTTCAGAAAGAGATTCATTTCTATTAATTCCTTTTTTCTACTTATTGGCTATATCACATATTTTCTTATCATCCGATACCTCTAAAGGATTCCGAAGAAAACTATATCGAGTTGAATATTCGTAATTTTTTTATTAAAAAAAATTAAAACTAGAACGAAATTTACAAAATAATACTTGAATTTAAAGTAACTTGAGATGAAAGCAAAAAGTACTTAGTGTGATAATTAAAGGCAAGGAAGCGTTTAAAACAGTTAAATAAAAAATTAATTCTTAAAATATAGTTGTTTATAGGAGATCTCTGGATCCCCTTATATTTAAGAGGGTAGAAGAAAACTTTGATTACCGAGAACAGGCTGTGAAGCTAATGAGTTATTATTATTTTATAAAAAAATAACAATATCTTAATCCTGATTTATTAAACTACTAAAACTTTTGGTTTAAAAAGACTACAAAAGGAAATTATTACATCAAATCAATGAGTACTAGAATGACTTTTGTAGCAAATTAGTATTTGGCATAAAATCGTAAAAAAAATTAGAAATGAGTAAGTTATAAAAATGTTTTAAACTTTAAAGTATTGGAAGAAATAGACCTGATCGTGTCAGTTCAGTTCTTAAAATACTCACCTGTCTGATATCAAGCTACATATTTGCACAGTTCTCCTTTTAAACCATTCTTTGCATTTCTAAAACCAGACGGAGAAAATATCACTCAGGTCTTAAAATTTTACCCCTGATATTATGTAATATTAATATATATCAGTTTTTAAAAAAATCAGAGATTTCCTGAAAGATTTGCAAGAAGAGTGTATTTGAGACTGGTTTAGGATGTTTTAAATATTTTCAGAATCAGTTTTAGTTTAAAGGATTTAAGAAATATTTTAGTTTTCTATTAAATTGACTCAAAGATGCTTTTAAGTAATTAAAGATAACGAACAGGATAATTTTCTATCCGTTCATTGATATATAACAATAAACTAAAACTAATCGATTTATCACGAAACTTTAAAACTTATATTGACTTCAATGTGTGCTCCTTAAATAAGCTAAAATAGAGCCTACGAAGTCATAATGTATGAATTAATTTTACTTGTTTTACTAGATACTATATGTTGATTTAAAGTAAAGTAAAGTAAAGTTAAGTAAAGTTAAGTAAAGTTGAGTAAAGTTACGGAAATTTTAAAAATATTTTTAAACCAATGCTATTTTAATACATAAATTTAATAAAACTAAAAAAAAAATTAGCACTTAAATTTATTAATATCTGTTAAAAAAATTATAGCAATTTCCTTGTTTACGAGCATTTTCAATGATGATGAAATGATTTAAATGAAATTTTCATATAAAGATTCAAACACTAATCCCAATTTATTGTTTGAGTAACTTTTCATCGTTACAAATTAAAACCACACTTTAAATACCATAACCACTCTATAAAAAAAGTCCACAGATGATCAAGAAATAAATGCTCGCTTAAACTTGTTATAGCTTCTGAGATACGCATTCAAATAAATATTACTAAAAAGACGCAACCACAATAAATTTCCATAACTGTAACTATCTAAAATCGAAATTTCATTCCTGTTAACGTAGGAAAAGAAAGAATTCAAATTTCATTCGTGTTAACACCCATATTAGAAAGCAGCCTTACATTTCATTTTTCAACCACTTTGGAAGCCTCCTAAGAATAATAATGAAAGTAAACATTTTTTATTCTTAAAACCCTATAAAATATTTTTAAATCTTTACAAACGATACCGGCATTAAAGTTTTCCTTCTAGAACGAATTTTTTATTGGGATTAAACTCTTGACATCAATGGGACTTTAATTTTTCCCGAGAATGAAAAAGTTTTCTTCGAACTATTCCATAAGGAATTGTTATAATTATATCAATGGATCGAAGAAAAATGGCCTGAATCCGTAAACAAACATGTCTTTAAAAGTACGTTTTAATGCACTTAGTGACGTCTAAGGAGAAGAAAGAAAAATTATTTCCCATACACCAAGACTGTATAAATTAATTTTCAAAATTTGATTTTTGTCTAGGGATTTCTTTAAGTTAATTTGTTGGAAGTATGGAAGATAAAATACTTGCCTACATGACTTGGACCATAAATTTCTTAATCAAACAATTCTTTGAAAGGTTTTGTTTTAATCCAACTTTTGCCGTTCTTGTGACATGACAGTAATCAGCAATTAAGATACAAATATCAGTGCTTTAAGTTACTGATATTTCACTTTATAAAAAACGATGTGTTGGTCAGAAGGCCTATAGTTCGAGGGGTTTTTTTTGTGATTGCATTAAAAGTTTAAACCAAAGTATGGGTTAAATTTACATGAAATAGCATTTCGAAAATCGTTATAGGATGTGAATATTTGTTAATATTTTCTTTTCATTTTTTAAGTCAATGAGAATCACAAATCGAATAATAAATACTAAAGTGTTGTTCTCTGATAGAATGGTTATAATATACAAATTTATTATATTATATTATTATTATTAATATTTATTTATATTGTACGAAATTATAATATAATATATGTGTAAAAGGTCTATATTTAATTTAATTTAATTTAATTACAATTAATGTAACAAGAAAAATAATTTGAATACAAGAAAATACTTTTTCAAGTTTTTTTATATACTACCATACAGCCAAAGTAATTTTACTCTGGAGAAATACCCTTTGAAATATATATAAATTGTGTATTTAAATTTTGTTCACTCCACAAAAGGCAGTTTCAAAGATGTTTAAATTCTGTAAGCGTTTTTTTAATTTAGGAAAAATAGAAAAAATGACTTTTTTCTTTTATTTTGGTTCTTAAATTAATTAAAACAATCCAAAACTCACATGAAAAACAAAACCTTGATGTTTTGAAAAACAACTTGTGTTTCGTGCACCCCAATCAAATCCAAGAAGCTTTTAAAAGAGTTTATAAAAGTGTTAAGAAACTAGAACTTATTCTAAGTGAAATAAGAAAATGAAATCACACAATCTTCTCCAAATAATTACAAATACGTCTTTAAAACCTTTTTCGTGGGCCTATACTTGAAGATTTTTCCAAGATATTGGATTACTTTTTGTAAACTTACTTGAAGAATTATAATCAATTTTCGCTTATTTCTAGTTCTTTTCTTTAATCTGAGAAAAATATCCATGACAGACCTGGCGGCACTGTTTGTCATTTCTTTAATTGAAAGACTCGAATCTGATGGATTAAACTGGCACTCTAAGAATTACAACATTTGAGGATACAAAAAGTTTAACATAAAACTCTTAATAATGCTAACAAGAAACAAAACAACTGTTAAAAAACACTAATCAAGTATAATTTAATAATGAAAGCTTTTATTAATTATTTTGTTTTCTTAATAGCCAAAAAAAGATTTTGATCTTTCTAAGAATAGAATTAATCCTCCATTTCAGGTGAGTTGCTTTAAAACTAATACCTTATTTACCACTAAAACATTTAAATATTAATTTATTGAAAAGATAATTTGGATATCCATAATGTTAAGATTTAAAACTACTATCGTAAAATTTTTATGAAGCAACTGTAGAATGATATCACAAAATAAGTTATATAAGTTTAAAAACAAATATAAATATGATCATAATGTTTAATTTCAATAGTTATTAACTGGGATTGTTAACTATATGGAAAAATTTCTTTGGTTATTAAATTAATTGGTCCCTTTGAGAGAACCTATTTTATTTATTCCTGCTAAAATTGGATTTCCAATTTAAAATTTACAATACAAACAATTTAAACGGAATTAACAATGTTAGGAAAAAAAAACAAGCAAAACTTAGTAAATAATATTTTTTGTAAGTGTTCACAATTAGAGAAAGGGGAAAAATTCATACAGGTAAAGATATATTTTAATAAATGTCCATATTCGCATTTTTATATTTAATACTACTCCTCATGAGACATAATTTATATCTCCATTAAATCTGCTCATCTTGAAAGAAAGATAAAATATTGATATGACTTAATGATTCGTTTACCGAACTTTTAACATTTTCCGTATCACTATTAATTTGCGCTATTCAAATATTGAGTCAGAAAATATTTCAAAATGAGAATCTTATACGGGCCGCCCAAAAATCTAGTTATTCATTCCTCTTGGAAAATTTTAAACTCTTCTTCCTCTTTCTCTACAGTTTCCCTCGAAATATTTTGTGCAATTCGTATTTCCTAATGTTTCGTAAAAAGTGATGGAATTTTTTTTTCCAGTTTAAATAAAAATGAAGGTGACCGTATGAGAAAAAATGGAAGTAGGTAGCAAAAAGTTTTAATACTTCACTTGAACGCTAATAAGTATGCTCATTTGTATTTTGTTTTGGATAACCGGAGAAAAAATTTAGTTTCGGGTTGAAATATCAAAAAATTCTCAAAATTTTTTATTCAGAAATTTTTTCAACAGAACACGTGTCACAATTTTAATTGAAAATTATGGTCTAAATAAATTTACTAATACTTATTTTCATTGTTCCATGTGAGCAAATTATATTCTAACTATGATATCGAAGTAAATGTAATACACATACATTGAATTTTAAGATATTACTTCAAATATAGACAAAAATATTATTTTTACGAAATCATTTTTCATTTTACAAGACTAAACAAGTTTCTTAAACATTAATCTAACAATTTTAAACGCAATAATAATTAATGATAATTTGTGACCAGAATAGAATCTAAACTGTCAATGAAAAAGTTAAAACTTGTTAAAGTTTAAAATTTCGTAATTAAAATTACGAAATTATTGAAAATATACTTTTCTGAAAAACGATAAAAAATACACCTATCATAGAAATCCCTTTTAACTAGTTTTTGAGATGCAGTCAAACTCATTGTATTCTATCTAGATCATGAGATGAAATTTACTTTCTTCTAATTAAAAAAACATGTTCTTTAGCCCTCAAGATCTTCCAACCATCTACGATGACATTCAATTTTCGCGAGTCAGGTAAGGTAATTAAACTTTCGAATGAAATTTTGATAGACCTTAGATTACCTTTTTTTGTCATAATAAGAAATTCTTAAAATAAGATACCAGCATATGTAATCATACTCAATAATTTTTTAGGAGTCATAAAAAAGTTTCCTTGTACAAACAAAGTAAAAAAAAATACTAATTGTATGCTATTTTAGGTGAACTTCATTTGTATTCCCCTACTCGGCGATACAACTAAAAAAAAACCTGGTAAAGAAAGTGTATAAGTTTTCATTTAAATATAGTTTCAGCCTCTAACATAGTACCTACAGTTAAGCGATTCATGCATTTTCTGTATAGATTTAAGGATAACATCTATTTACCTCATAATAAATTCATTCTCGTAAAATATACAGGAAATTAACTCATTATAAGTCATGCTATTAATATGGGATACTCACATAAAATTGTGTAGAATTGTATACATAATTGTGTAATGGGGAAAGTGTTGTAAATGGTACGTACGCCTTAGAATATTTGTAAAATAGAACAATCTATATACTCAACCAATCAAAGCATAGGATAATAATTAGGACATATAGATGAGATCAAAATTATCACTTAATTTTGCTCGGTTGGTTTGACTCGATTCTACCTCATTATTGAGACTTTTTGTGCGAAATTAACCAGAATTAAAATGAGTTAAATTCTGGTGCGAGTTTATTTTGAAAATCGCTTAACTATTGCTATTACTTTACTTCATCTAATTGTATCAATGTACTGTTACTTAAATCGGAATTAAGAGAAAGTAAGTTTTCAAACCAACGTAGTCATTTTATATGTATATGTGTTATAAACTTAGGTTCTTAAAACGTCATTTTTTTATAGTTTTTGGGAGACATTATTTTTATTTTGTTCTGGAAAAGTTTTTAGTTTGTATTTTATTAAATTAAGACCTTTTGAGGCAACTATTCTCAACAGCTTCAAAAAAAAAAATTACCTCAATTTTTCTCACTGTTACTTATATTACAACAATAGATAAAAACTTTTCAATTTTATTTTATAAGTAGTACCCCTAGTTTAGCAAAAACATTTTCTTATCACAAAGACATTACTGATTAAATAACTTGTCTTGGTTCTCGTGAATTTATTCACTCTTCAAATTCGAAATGGTTTTTAAGATAAAAGTTTAATTTTTCTCTAAAACAGAATGCATTAAACTTTTTCTTTTTATTTCGAACAATAAAAACTATCAAGATTTTTTGATGTTTGATGTCAGATAATTTCTTTGAAAGTTTTGATTCTTTCTTTAATTAAATGACACTTTTTACATTGTGTTCTCTAAAGAGAAGAAATAATGGTGTCAAAAAGCTTTCCAGAGATGTAAAACTGGTGTTTATCACGATTATTACGAAATGTGTTTCATTTAAATAAAAGTGTACCTCATTTCTTTTGAGTTAAAGTTATTTTAAGTACGAATTTTGTATTTTGCAATATTTTTATAAGTTATAAGTCTATTTTTTGTTGCCTATGTTTAATTTTTTTTTAAATTTTCTTATAAAAGTACTTAAACATACGGATGTGTCAAAAATATTTTCACTTTTTTGTGTTTCACAAAACCAAAAATGGCATAAGGTTTTTAAAATAAAAAAAAAACGCCTAGTGTGTACAAATTGGAAAATTATGTTTTAACATTAAATGCGCAATAAAAGAGTGTTACTTTAAAGAGACGTAAACTTATAAATTTCTCAAAGAGATGCATTTATCCACTCATCTTGCAGACTTTGAATAAAATTTTAGAGAAATATTCAAGCAAAATAAAGGTCTTTAGAGTGTTCACCACCCTCTCTTTTTATATTTATTTTTAGAAATATAAATTTTTTTACCTATTTCCGAGTGTTTCAACTAAACTACTATAAGAAACAGTCTTTAATTAATTTGCGGTCTTCACCTTTTGTTCTTAGAGTTTTGACATGGAGGAAATCTTTACCTAAATGCTAGATATTTCTATACTATGAAATTATGCTATACCTCTATAATATTAAACAACAATAGTAACAGTGACACCCACCGCTGATTTTGAGAATTTTATTTTGAACACTTGGAACTCTCACTACGCAAAAACTGTTCAACTGAAAATTATGAAATTTTGAACATTTATAGAAAAACGTATGGAGGAGATTTTCGTTTTAAAATTAAACAGGGGCAGGCCCCCTAGTCCTATACAAAAGAAAAATTAGTATTTTTAATTTTTTTATACTTTTTAGCAAAACATAAATATTGATGCGGAAATAACATCCAAAAGCAAAATGAACTTTTTTTACTTGAGTGATTGCTAAGAACATAGTGAAGATGAAATGGTTACATCCTCAGTAATTAACTTGTTTGCCCTATTTTTACATTTATTACCATAAGCTCAATAAATAAATCGCATCTAAAGATAATAAACACTATCAACTCATTTACACGTTCAACTGTTTTCCAGCATAAACTGCCTCTGAATGCCCGAAAACCAAACACAAGTATTAAGCCTAATATATTCCATTCGTATTTCAAAATCTGCTATCAAAAAAGATCAACAACGACCTACAGGATCTCCATGCAAAGAATGATTACATAAAAGCTTTTGCCGCTTTAAAAATGCAAACACAAAAACGTGCTTTCTCTTGGAAGCTAAGAACTCATAAAAGCCGTTTAAGATACTAACTGAAGGGTTTTGATAGTTATTGTAGAGAGTATAAGGGCAGTTCATTAAAAGTTATGAGTACCTTCTTCAAACTTCAAGGATGCTTTGCTGCTTTCCCCGAAGTAGACATTGGGTTTTATAGCCAGCTGTTGCGCTGTTAACTTGATACTTTAAGTCATGGCTCTTGTTTGAATCTTTAAAATACTACTTTTTTTCACGTGATTTTCCTACTACTTTTTGTGTTAACCTGTTCCAGTGATTTTTTTTTGGTCTACGTGATTAACGTGCACCTCAAAGCACGTACTGGGGAATTTATGAAGATTGTAAATTGCGGGGTCGGAATCCTGATTTGATACCGGGAAACAAGAAAGAATGACTGAGGAATAGTTCGTAAATATTTTTATGAAAAATTATCTGGCCCACTGATGCTTTTCTGAGAAATTTGGAAACCTCTTGGTAAATTATTGATTCAGAATTGTTTCAAATAACAGACGGTTTCGTCTAATCCCGTTGTAGTGAACAAGACATCTAGGTATAAATATTTCAAAGTATAAAATAGAATTTTGTCGTTCTATTCTTTCATTCGGGATTTCAGAATATATTATAAATGGATATTTTAAATTTACTATACCTTGCGTTCACTGTAGCATAGTTTGACTGTATTACATTATCATTAAACTGTATATAGTTATAACCTAACGTGAAATAAATTGTTCTAAAGCATTTTTAATGTCGTTTAAGTAAGAAAATATTACGCATGTGTTCCCTTTATACAATAAAAATACGCGTGAAGAAAATCTAACTTAAATTGCTGTCTTAATTAATATTAGTGTGACTTTTATTAAATAAGAAATGCAAGTTTTCAATTACCTTTCTTTTATAAAAATAATCAAATAAATGTTTTATTTTATTTTTAGGAGAAATTGTAATACGGTATTGAGAGGGGTATTTGCAATAGGAGATTTAGGAGATAGGAGATACTAGGCAGTCTATTTTATCTTGGAGAACGCGTGCTCCTTTCTGTAACACGGGAACCCGAACCGGGCCTCTCAGGTCAGGTCCGACAGATAGTTTCCTGCTAAAAGTTTAGGATATTCAAACGTATCTATGAAGGGGGCAAGTAACTTATAAATTAACCTTTTGCTGTATAAAGGGGAATGTCTTCAAAGACGAGTAAGTACCACAATTCGTCATAATGCGAAGTGCATTAAAATTTGACTGAAAACTAATACATTCTCTTAAATGTTTATTTTAAAGTTTTATATCAGTTTAAAGTCCTCAGATAAAACCTTGGGGTAAATTATATTATTTTGGAGCAAATATTTTTTAGACAATTTTTAAATTAAATCATAAAAAGAAAAAAAAATGTTAATAATTACCTATATCAGTTATGAATTATGATTTTTAAATTGGCAATACTTAGTGCCAGTGTCTTCGTAATTAAACCTTAGGAATTAATTACATTTTTAAGGCTATTCTGGTTTCACCATTTTTCGTGAAACAGTCCCAGTGCTGTGTAATAAAAGCAAATTTTAATTAATTAAACCTAGACGGTTGAAGAGAAGTTCAAAGTATTTGGAAGTGATAGAGGCTCCGAGAATGAGACTAATACTAACGAGTAATACCTCTTAAATTTATTAACGCGTCGACATTAATTTATTAAAGACTGCTTTAAAATTCATTTGTTTTTTAGTTTATCTGAGTCTAAAGTATAAAAATGACCTTAAGGTGACAGAAAATTCTATGTATATTTGAAAAGAAATTTGGAAAGTTTAAAATTAAAAAAAAAATCGTAGAAGTTCTTTTTAATTTTTAAGGCTTTAATATATATATACAAGTTAAAATAGACTCAAAATGGGCAAATGAGGTATGATACCTAAAATTTATTTTTAAATAATGATAGTAATTTATCAAAGGATATTTTTAGTAAGATTTCTCTTTTTAGGACTTATATATTAGGAATATCTCAACTCTGCTTTTATTTTCATGCTATTTTTTACATTTTGTAAGTGCATCTAAATTCAGTTAAGTTATTTGTCCAAAACACATCCCGTACAACAGGATTTTCTTACTCCAATACTACCCTTATATTATACCCTTATATTTATTTTCCATAACATTCAAACTAACATGTTTTCTATGTCACTCGCTATATCCTGGCATATTTCATCCTGGTTGCTCTCCTACCTTCAAAGAAATTGCCCCGATTTTTTTCCAGGGGATGGTCCAAACACAGATTGCCTAAAAAGATTTCGGTTGAAGGTAAATATGGATAGGATCACAACGGAAAAATAAATTTAGAAAACTAATTACTCTAAATTGAATTTGTCAATATTGGGATTTTAAAATTTCAATGATGGAATTTTTTGTAAATAAAGCAGTTTTTTTTTGCCTGTTATAATGAGCGTTTGGCCAAAATAATGCGATTTACGGTTTTAGTTTATCAACAAGAAAATTCATATAGAAATGTTGTTGAAATGTGACAAGATTCTTATTTTTAAAGATATTTTTATAATAATTTACTCCATATTAAATTTAACACTTACAGATTGGACGAACATAGTTCTGTTAGAGTGGTATTCTAAAACAGTTAAAATTACCTGACCTTTTTGAGGAAAATTGGTTATTTTCCTACACAGGATTTATGTTTAGCCAAGTTTATATCTTGGCTTAAAACCAATTTTTAAGGTCGATATAGAATTTTGTTGTAGATGTAAACAAGAAAATTATTTTGAAAGTGGTGCCTATTTTTTTTTTTTTTAAATTGTCCTTACTTGGGGGTTCTGTCTACACCCAATCAAGATCATAAGGAAAGGTAGTAAATGAGTAAAGTAGGTACAATGAGAACACAATAAATTTGCTGTGGAAAACCTTCGTTCCAGATTTGTAGTTGGTATCTTTTCTACACAACAACTTTTCAATGAAACTGTCATCAGACATTAAACCATATTAGAAGACGAAATGAAATACGCCAGACACCATTTTTAGACTGTTTTCTAATATTACTTCAGACGGAAGAATTCCGTAACTATTTCTGGAAATTTTTCACAAAAACCTCATTTACCGAAATCCCACCACAAACAGGCCACCCCATTTCTCTCCATCTCAGAAGGGTCGAGCAGGGTTTATTATCTCGGTCTGCATCCCTTCCATCCAATTCTTTTCTTCAGAGCATTCCTCCTGGCCGCGGCTTTATCTCATAAGTAATTGGGTGCGAAGAGTGTTTATTAATTAGTCGCTGCCTTACCACTGTTTTGCATAGGAGGCGGGGAGTTTAGGAAGTAATGGCAATGCTTCAACTTGACTTGGACAGCGGTTTCGAGGGTTTTAATTTGGGTTTAGGATTAATTATTTATTTAGGTACCTGTTGAAATTTCATATAGTGTGTGGCAAGTATTATATAGTGTGGGTTGTTTTTCTGTTGAAGTACGTGAAAAAATTATTAAGTCCCAAAAAAAAGTCTATAAAGATGACATCTACGGAAATTGTATAGAGCAGATTATTAACTGAAAACTTGACAGTTAGAAATCTATGACGATGAACCTTATGGTGACTCTCATAATGTGTATACCTCAAAAATCAATCATTTGTTCCTTATGGTGAAAAATGCAAGTACCTCAAATAATAAGTTTATTAATTTCATATTATGAAAAGATGTAGATACCGCAAAAGGTAGCTAATTTATATCTTATAAAGAAAAAAAAGGACTTAGAATATATTAGTCACAAAAAATATTCTTCTACTACCAAAAAAAAAATAATAATGGATTATTAAAAATTTTATCAAATGCAAAAGTCTATGAGTAAGTAATAGGTATTTAATAGACAAAATTTTTTCTAGTACTACTTTATTAAAAATTGTACTTAAGTACTTAATTCATTGTGTGTTATATAGAATCTAAATATAGAGATCAGGTAACCAATATCAAAGCAATTGTTTTTAAATCCAAATTCCCCATGGGGTAGAGTAGATGAGTGACATGGAGATGGAACACAGAAAGTATAGGATAATCATTTATTTCATTTATAGAGGATGAAGGAAGTCTTTTTTGAAAACATACGGCAGCTCAAAATTTCGGATAGTTTTTCCAACATCTTTTGGTATTGGATATTTAACAGCTCTGATTAAAACCAAGTCGTAGTTCTCAAATTGAAAAAGAAAACATGGATCTCAGATTTTGAATCCCAATTTAGATTGAAAATTCAGACCTAGTTTCATTCTAAATCGAACCCCCTCAGGGTCGAAAGTTTCAAAGTTCTTTACAACCGTTCGAAGAAGCTTGAGAAATGGGGCTAAAGAGTGCAGTATATACCTATGTAATTTTAAATCTCTATAGTCCTGAATAATGTATCAATCATGAATAGCCTGTATTGTGTATTTATTCTACTTTCTAATATTCTTTTACTAAAAATTGGGAAAATGGAATAAGATTTTAAGTACTTTTTGGTACAGAAATTGATGAAGTTTTAAAAGTAATAAAAACGACGATATATCGGTTTTAAAACTGCTTTTTATTTGAAAGATTTAGTTGTAGGTAGTTAACTAGAAGTTCTTTACAACGAAACGCCCTTAAAACAACCTGCTGTTTTAGCGAATTATCTTAGATTCAAATCAGAACATCGAATTTATCTTTAAGATCTGTTGGTTGATTGGTTGAAAAATAATGGTCACAGAAACAGAAAATAATCCATAATCATCTTGATCGGTCAAGGTCCCCGAATAAATAAGTCCATACACAAAAAAAAATTCCCTTCATATATCGTAGCTTTACCTGAAAAGACAGGTCCTGCTCTAAATCACCAGATACTGTTACCTATTTTAAATAACAACTAGTTTAGCGAGTTTATTAATTTTTAGACGATTAGTATTCTTAAAAAAGTTTTTCCCTAGGAGTTAGCTTATTTTGCAAAAAAATTAACTTCACAGTAAGGGAGAGTTTTCACTTATATGCTTACACAGCTACGTTACTGTACTGAATGAAATTTAAAATAAATACAACATGGAGTTTTAGTCTTTAAAACTTAATAAGACTTACTACATCTTAATAATCTTAATATGAGTTCTATTAATTATAAGTATTAAACTTTAGCTAGTAGCTTTTTAAACTGTTAGTGACTTTTGTATACAATCTATATTAAGAAAACAACCATTTTAAACTAAAGCATTTTAATAAACTACGTTAACCACGGTTGAATGCAGGTTATATTAATAGTTTAAAAAGGATATAAAGATAATATTGAATAAATTTTGAGAGGTTTTAAATTTTAATATCGACAGATTACTTTCTCTTAAAAATGACGAATTGCGCAGAACTGTGTTAAAAAGCTTCATGAGGCATGTAATATAAGCAATCCGTTATATATGCTGTAAATACGGCTGTCTGGAAACGATATGTGTAAAACGTCTCCTTCAAACTTAACTTCTATAATAGTAAAACCAACATGCGTGAAATAACGTTTTGAAATTAGATGTATGCGGTTATGCACATTATAAACGGTATATAAGTGAGGTTATTTCTAGTTAAAATGCAATTACGTGGTCATAAAGTTTAGATTTAAATTACTTGCATAGTTTATAAGTTGAAATATAAATGATGATTCAATTTAATATATTTATACATTTTATGAATTATAAAGCTTAAATTATACCTAACACAATGAATAGAATGTATAACTTTTTTCATTCGTCATAAGTTTCAAAAGGATCAGGTTCTAAATTAATGTACTATGAAGCTTTATATGACGGTTTTAAAAGGTCAAAATAAATTTTGTGAGAATAGCAAATAGAGATAAAATTACACGAAATATGAAGTGGATATGTTCATTCTCATAATACTTTAAAAATGACGAAAAAAATATCTAAGTTCATGAATGTGACTGGGTACTGAGTAGAGTATGCATTGAGAATAATTGAACGCGGTAAAATTACTTGAAACATTCAACGGAGTATTAATATTATTTAATAAGTAGTGTATTCTATCTCTATTTCTAAGTCTACAATACGTGATAAAGAAATATATAATTATAATTAATTATAATGTGATACTAAAAAAATACAAATGCAGTAGTTTTGCAGGATAACTTTGCTAAGTTCAATTTTATTGAACTAAAATCTTAAAAATTCATTTATCCGTTTCATGTATTTAATTAGTCTAATGTTGAAGTTACTTTAAAGATAGCTCAAGGAGTAAGAAACGGGTGATAAGAAGAAATTTTTCTTAATTGTTTTTGTTTGGGATAAGTTGGAATGAAGTTGTGGAACATTAAAAAATTAATAAACTAATTGATACGAGTAAATTATCGAAACAGATTTGAAGTTTGGGAACTTGTTATAGGGGAAATGCAATAATTTGAATTACTTAAAGTTATTAAATTCAAGAAAATTTTCTAATTTACTTGAAAATTAATGACATCCCTAAAATGTTTGATTATTGAGATATCTGATAATTTTGTTACTAATATTTTTAATCTTATATTACTTAAATTTAAAAGCATAAACATTCATAAAGATGATATGCTACAAATTATGTGCTATGAATATAAAGTCCTAATTTTATATCTAAATATTCAAATTATTTTTATGTGTTTAACAGAAATAGAATTAAAATCATGATTATTTTTATACTAAGAACAAGAACTTCATAATAATCACGGAATAATGTATATTTCATTTTAAATATAATGATGAGTTTTGTAACTGCCTAACTCCTCATATTAATTTACTGCACAAGAAGTGCTGGGAGTTATTTCAAGAGATTATTCACAAAACAAATATGAATAATTTTTTCCTTCCTACGTATTTGAAATGAGTGTAATTTTTACAGCACAGATTACGTAGCTGTACCTAATATCAAACCTTCTTTTAAAAATGCATTACTTTGTAAATTTTGCATAATTAAATCTTCTGTGAATAAAACCAATTAAAAGAATGAAATTATAATTTTTACTTCCCAAAAATTGTATTTGCGTTCGTAATGAATTCTTCATTGTATGAAATTAATTTTTACTCGTTTCAAAAAGAGAACGAAAATAAATAATAAAGTGTATTTTAGAATAGTAGAAAACTATAGTAATTCATGTTTCTTTTATTTAAACACTGCAGAAACAAAATAGAAATCTAATGAAAAGTTTCAATTATAAATCGGGATAGTTATTTCACAACAAATACTACGTTATGTTTGAATAAATTTTTGAATGAGATCCTTTTTTTATTAATTGACATACTTTAATTTGAGGTCTTTTGAGTAAGAAAATAACATTGAAACACGGTTGTTAAGAAGGATTTATTTTAATAACTTAAAATTTTAAATCAAAGTAAAGAAATATTAAAATATTTAAATGAAATCTGTAATGATAATTGTTATGTGCTATCAAAAACATGTGTTAAGTTAGTTAATATAATAATGTTAATATTTTAAGAAGTGACAATTGCCCACTTAGTAAAAATCCTTTGGAAATGTTTAATTATGTAATTAAACAGCTTAATCAATACATACTAAATAGTTAATAGTTAGTGCAATAGCTATTAAGTTGTAATCTTCTTTAAACTTCTGGATATAATTTTGTTTATTAAATGCGTTATGCATTTACGGGGATTGGTTTTTTTATTGCACTTGTGGCATTTTGTATTAGGATTAGGATATAGGAAAGTGTTTTTGTAAGTACTTTACTATCAACTTTTTTACCTTTACCTATATTTTATAAGATAAAACTGATAAATAAAAATACTTTTTTATACTCTTTCATTTTTTTAGAATTTGTTTTATTTTGCCGTTGAAAAACGATAAAAAGTGTTACTTTATAGAAAAGTTTTATTTAACTGAGAACTTAAGAGAATTTTCCCCATACACCGATACAACATACATAAATTTATAATAAGGTACACACCTCTATTATTTTCTTTTAAAATATTCTAAAGCATGGAATTTCTTTGGAAGTTTTTCTACTAAAAATTTCAAATAAAACAAATAAGTCATGAATTCTTCCACTTCTACTCTCGCAATATTAAAAAATATATAACTGCATATTATCCTTTAATTAATTTTGGTGTATTTTAAATATTGAAGTGAAGTGAATACTAGTACTTTTCTAAACAAACAATACCTTAAAAAACGTATTTTTTACTAATATTCCTCGAAAAAATGTTCTGAAAATTTCAATAAAACTGCATATTATTCCAATTACTCAAGTTCAAACTTTGTTGGGTCTTTTTAAGTATTGAAGTGACGCGAATAAAACTTTTCTAAAACAGACAATATTTAAAAAAAAGAAACATCTTTTCTTACTAATGTTCCTCAAAAGAACGTTCTAAAAAATTCTACCGCGACAACTGTTTAACCAAACCAAAACTTTCGAACAATATTCACTTCAAAACAAACGTTTCGAACACTTTTTCCCCACTCACCTTTCAAAAAGCAAACGATAAATGAGAAGAAACGAACGCAGCAGAGTTGGCGCGAAACACGGCGTTAGGTCCGAGGATCTTAGGTTCTTCGTGGGGTTCTCAGGTTTTTCGGACCGCACTTTTCCGTTCCGTAGGGGACCGAGGAGCGCGCAGGAGATGAGGGACGGTTGTAGGGGACGGCCCCTTTTAAGCGGGTCCGGCCCTCGCGCGTAGGCGAGCGCATGCGCGGAACGCGGTTTTTCGCTCTTAATGGGCTTTGTTGTAGCGCGAGGTTGTACACAACAAAATGTTCCGAAGTTAGTTCATCAATTGTTTAGAGTTTTAATGAATTGATGAATGGATGTGTTAATTTTGGGAGAGTTACTATTCTTGGAGGACGCCGAAATTTGAAGGGAAAATTTTGAAAAGTTGAGAAAATTATTGTGTTTCAAGTGGGAAAGTTAGTTTAAAGTTTTTTAGAAGGTAGGAAAATGAAATTTGAACATAATTTTAAAGAATATCAAGGTGGCATTATCGTATATTAAATCAACTATCTCTAAAAGTCGTATTTTCTTAAATTTATGGGGAAATTTTTTGCATGTTTTTGTGAATGATATGAATAGCCTCAAGGGATCAAGGGATTGTCATTACTTTTGCACGAGTTAATCATTCTTTACTGTAGGGAAAGGTCGTGTACGTCAGATCTATTTTTACTTTTTTTGCCTACCAAGGTTTCGAAATAGTCATAGCAGTACATACACATAGAAAATTATACAAATAAGTGTATTTATTCTATTCCTTTCCTGTTTGATACAATTTATTTATCAAACCAATTTTAGATGGATAGCGGATAGATGATGGTAATAAAGAGGTACAGAAAGTGTCTTTTTTTTCCAAGAAGCTTTTAGGACTCTTATAAAACCTATCAATAATTTATTTGAGAAAAATTCCTTCAATTCTTTTCACCTTAGACTAATTTGCGCGGCCGTATTCCAATAAAGGAAAAATGGTTGAAATACTCTAAAATATTACTGTATTTTATTTTTTAGGCAAAAGTAAGTTTTCACATTTTATCTTTCAATAGAATACGTTTCAATATAAAAAGATTTCCATGTGATGGATAATACATAACTTAATCTATTATCTAAATATTTTCATAGTAGATAAAACGTCATTAAATTTTTTTAAATATCCATTCAAAAGATCTTAAATAAACTGACTTGTAATTAATTTTTTAAAAATTGGTGCGATTAATCATCCAATGTTCATAAAATTATTTTCAGGTAAAGGAGTTTTTATGTTTAACTTATAAAACATAACAGAAAAATTTTGTTTACGTATGGAAGAATTTTGTGAAAAACAAAAACTCTTATTAACATACTAAACATACTAACTATGATTTAAAGTATCATCAGCGCTATTAAGAATAGATATTTTCATTCAAAGTAGTAGAGTATTTTCTTTTATTGATTTCTGAAACTCGATTTTAGTATAAAATTCTTAACAAGATTAAATTATCTTATGTATTAACATATTTAAAGTGTATATGTGTTACAGGACTACTGTCCAAAATAATCTCCAAAATAACAGTTTTAGTAGTGTGTTGTTGTTTTAACAATCAATTTCCTTATCATTCTTGCTTCAACTTTAACAGCTGTCTTGAACTCCATTTAACTTCTTTTTCTATTCCCTTAGTGCTCTTAGTGAATACACCGCGCACAATCTTACCATAGATAAATAACATAATGACAGATGAGATATGTGATTTAGACACCAGTCATAGATGAATGAATACACCTGCTTTTGAGAAGAGAAAGGAACTTGCTATCTAAATAATTTATCTTTCTATTTACCCAAAGACCGCTCCAAAAAAATAGCCCCAACCAACACTGGTGATGAATTCTTCAGACTAATTTAGACGTAAGGAAGATAAGACTCGTGGTTTGGTTCAAAATCCCTCTCTTGCTATTATCTTTAAGTAAACAAAGAGGAAATTTTATGCTGATTAGGGAGATAATTTATAAATGAATCTCATCTTCCATTTTAACGTCATACTTTGTTATGCGTACATTCATCACTATACTTTCGTTTTCACCGTGAACTGTGCAATTCCTCTCTTAATATATATTCTCTTGAGGTTGCTTTGATCCTAATTGAAAAAGGTGTAAAAAAGATTGTAAATTACCCAAAGAAACATGAGAGTTTAAGAGTTTAAGAGTGTTTTTTAATATGTTTTTGGATAATGATAACGCTCTACCGGGAGAGCTGACGTTTAGGATTTAGATCACACATGCATAAATTTAGCTGAGATTTGGGCCAAATTATGCCAATTTAATTTTGTTGCGGGATAAAATTAAGTGGAAATTTGCTTAAGAGTGTTCATGACATATTGAGAAAATTTAGACGTAATTTAAAAGAGAGAGGGGCCAATCTCATATAAAACGTATGCTCAAAATATGCTGTTGTTTTTTATTATTATTTCAATGGAATTTCTATATTTTTAACAACTAGGCTGATCGCGCACGAGCGACTTTTGTCACGGTGACCAAGACAAAATTGTTGCCTTGGCTATTGAAACAAGTTCAAGTATTGGTAGAGTGCGCGCACTAGGCGACGTGACACTTGGCCGATTGCCAAAAATTTCTTCATAGAGATCCATTGTTTTCAAGAGATATTTTTGATACTAGTAATCCTGGTCGCCGTGACTTTAGTCACTCGTGCGCGCCCAGCCCTATAGAGCATTCGCACATGACGTCACTTGGAGGACAAAATCAACGTTGCTAAGGCTGTTGTTAGGGGCGGGACATAGAAGTATCCAATAGCAGCATTCGCACATGATGTCACTGGAGGAATAAAACAACGTTGCTAAGGCCGTTGTTAGGCAGAGTCATGTGATTGAAAATGCTCTATGGGTTTCTGCGAAGATCTTGTAAGTTGTCTTTTCAGTTATTTAAATTTTTTAAATTAACAGATTATCAAAATAATATAAGGATTTAAAAGATTGCTCTCATTTAATTTAATTCCTTCATTCATTTTCATTTTTAAAATAATCTGAACCTTGTCGGGCCGCATAAATTAATTTTTAATTTTAATTTAAAATTAAATGCCGGGAATTTAAATTTCCCGGCATTTTACTTTGATGGCTTTAAGTATGTTTTTGTTTGGTTTCTCTCTATTCTAAAAAAAAAGAAAACAAGAAAAATTAATTTTTGGCCTACTCCCAACTATAACTAGTACACAACTTTTTAATTATTGGTCCTTAAATAATCTTATTTTCGATCTTGCAAAGACAGAAATTTTAAATTTTTAAAACTAGTTTTAAAAGCTCTATTTATTGATTTACCTGAATATGTGATTAATATATTATTTCGAATTAACGTATAAACGCTCCGTAAAATCAAAAGTTGCATATAGATAGTTTATCTCTTAGAGGATTGTAAGCTTCTAAAACAAGCAGTAGGATCTTATGTATTATTCAAATTAGTAATCTTAGCTAATTAACTAGAGTTAATTACATATCCAATTTACACAGTCTACTCAAATCATTTTCTTTACATTTCAGAAGGCTTTCCGATGAGATACATCAACATAATGAACAATGTTTCTAAATACCTGATAAGCGAGTCAGTTTCCTTCTCAGAAATTAAATTAATGTTAAATATTTGAAACTTCCACCAAAACTCTGAGCAAAGTGAGAACTTCCTGGGTGTAATGAATATAAGAGACTTAATGATAAAGAACAGAAATAGCCTCCATTTGATTAGAGTACCTCAGCGAACCCTTACCAGTTCGGAATAATAATAATAGGCTTAGGAAGTCCCTGAGGACTCAGAGACCTCTAAATAGCTATGCAGATGGTAATACATAGTTCAAATGATGAAAGTGTTTTGGAGATTTGATCTGACCGTACCTGAAAGATTTTGGTGTTGCCATTGATCTTTTTTAATAATACGCCGAGAATTCAGTAACGAACTGTTTTTATTTGTAGTCGTGGGCTTTTTTATTTTAAGATATATTGTACAATCTGTACCGTTTTAAAATCTCAATATCAGCCGTTCACAACCTATAACTGTCTGCCAGTCCTCCTTTTGTGGCTCGATAATTATAAAAACTTTCTTCAAATTTTAAGGAAATTAAATTGAAAAGTTCTTTTTTTTCTTTAATCCGTAAGATCCCTAGAGGGAAAAATTTAGAATCGGTATTCACAGATGATTGGTTGGTTGGTGTCGTGGCATGGGTATGCATTCCTTATATAGGACCGAAGGTCCCATATATAGCTTCAGCGATCTGGACACAATTATCTTCGTATATGTCTTCATAGGGGCTGTTGCTGATGTTCTGCAATTTTGACAGAATGGCGCGACAGGAGAAAAGATGATCTTAGGTTGAGCTCCTCGTCGGGACAGTTATTACAGAAGGAGTATGTCCTTGTCCCGCCCTTCTGATTCACTGATGATAAAAAAATAATTAAAACGGCAGCTTACAGGAATTAAAAAAAACACCTTTTCAGTATATAAAAATTTGTCAAAACCATGGAAATTTAACTGAAATTATAATGCGCAAACTTGTGGCATGTTTGAAAATACGCAATATGTGGTAACACTTGCCCTACTTTTCAATTATTTGTAATATTTTTAAATGTAATGAACAGGAAATGGTAAATTTGGGAATGATCTTTTTGACCCGTTATATATCTTCCTAGATCGAACTTTTGGCCAACGGCAAGTACAGTTGGAATAATTTAGCCTACGTAATCAGTTAAAGCTGTGCAAAAGTGCTAAAATATTAGAATTTTATTCATTTTTTTATCATTGAATATAAAAATTATAAGTATCCGAAAATAGGCATTGGTGGCAGCTTTTGAAAAATACAAGCTACACAAACGTTTCTTACTTCTTCCTGTATTCTTTTGAATCTTTCATCTGTAAAAGTTGAATCTAGCGGTGGGTACTTAGGAGTTAAGATGTTAATAGTTAAATAGGAGTTCATTAAGATTTAAATCACTAAAACAATATTAATACCTTTTAAATTAATTTATTATCCAGGTAATTAAATAATTTATTCCAGTTAAAATAATACATTTCACTCGTTAATAGCACATATGTTAAAAAAAATATGCAACTCTATGTACCCTAAAAAATTTAAGTACTTAAGCTTAAATATCGGATAAAAAATATAGTAAAGTTCACAAGCAGTTAAAAGAGAAAATTATTTCCGGAATTCAAGCAGTAATTAAAATAGGGACTTCTCATTAACTTGATTTGGAATGTTGAAATGCTAGATAAAAGTTGTCTGATTGCTTATTAAGAAAGCATTTTTCGTAAAAAGCAAACTTGTAAAAAAGAGATCTAGGATGATCAAAATTTGTTTTATGAAATAACAAAAAAAAAAAAAAAATCTGGCAAACTCTTGGATGATTAACATAATGTTGTTATTCTTTCTGATCTTATGTCATTTAAAATGATTGTTTCAATATTGAAAAAAAAAAGAATAATTTGTTTCAAAAAAGATTAAATAATATTTAAAAAAATATATTTTAAGGTGTAGCTTGCTTTAAGGACCAGTCGATAGAATTTCTTTATAATTATTAAATGTTAACTTCAATATTTCATTATTTTTAAAAATAATTTTTGAAAAACAAATATTTGTGTAGCTGAAATATCAAACTATATTAAAACATGTAAATAGCCGAGCTAAAATAAATTCTTAAGTTTAGTAATTTATGATAATATTCGCAGAAAAAAAATTATCCATATTATAATCGAAATTCAATAGAAAAATCTCGTGTTGTCAGCATTTTTTCAATTTTCGCAAAGAGCAACGTTTTTCAGTGAAAATGAAGCAATTTTAAATACCCTGTTTGACAAACTACTTTTGAGATAAATTTAAACTGTTTAATAAAAACCATGGAACTATGATAAAAACTTAATTTTCCGTACTTTTTATTTATTCACCAAGTTAATAACATTTAAAATTCTGAGTCTTAATTTTTTTCACCTTTCAAAAAAAATTGTTAGTACGTTCTACTGTTCACTTTTAGAGTGGTATATTTAATTTCTTTTAAATACAAAATATATAATTTTTGCACACAATTTTGAACGCCATTGCAATTTTCTATCGTAGGTTTTCAAACATAACTAATAAGAAATACTATGATAAGAAATATTTACTTTTATTATAATTTAAATTACACAATAATTCAGTGCATATTGTATAGTTTTATTGTTATTAAAACCGGTTTCCCAAATATAGAAATATACTTTAATCAATAAACGCAAAAAAACATTTGTACCGTTCAATAACTTTGTGTATCATCCTTCAATGAGTTTATTATACTTTTCGTTAGATATAGGATGACAAAAACTACTCTAATAGTATTGCTATCCTATATCCCACCTCAACCTTTCAGTTACAACAAGTTAACGTTATCAGAAAAAAAGCAAAAAGTATCTTTTTTATAGAATTATCTCTTGAGTGGGTATAGGAAGCCAAGAGGAACATGTGAAAGTTACCTATGTATACGTGGTTCCGAGAAATTCCGAAATTTCTTGCTCACATTAGGATGCAATATCAAATTCAGATAAGAGGGTTTGATTAGTTGATTATATATTTCATTTGGAACCATAAAACAACAAAACAAAACTTTTCCTGCATTGGGGTTTTTCCTGCTGCACTGATTTTCTTTGGTTTTTACTCACTCATGTTATAATTTGTATCAATCTTTCAGTTTTTAAGATTTGAGTAGTAATTAAGGAAAGGAGTTAAAGGAACAATTTGAAAAAAAAAAATATAATATCAGTTTCAGAGCTATCAACCATATGTATTATTCTGTTATTAAAGTTTTAAGTTCAAATTCAATATAGTTCAAATGACATTAGAATAGGAACTAGGTTACCTGTTTGTAAAGTATAAAATTAATAGAAGAACACAATGGTAAATTTCTCACTAAATTTTTAAATTCGTCAAATACCAACTGCATTTCCATTATTTATATAAATGGAGAAAATTCGATAATTTTCAACAAATCTTTGCGAAATTATAAATTAGCTTTACAATTTTTGACTTAATAACTTGGGAACTGCATAATTAATAACAAACGGTTTTCAACGTGTGGCAAAATATCTCATAAGATTTTGTTTATTCACTTACCATTATTCACTGTGTTCACTACCAATGGCATCAACAATATCCAGTCGATTTTCAATTTTTCTCTATATGTACATTGAAAGACCTCCAGAGTGACATGTAATGCATTAAATATGTTAAATGCATTAAAATGGGATTAAATGCATTAAAATAGGAAAAACCTTTGAGTTTCCTTGTCACATATTTAAAAAACAACTGTTTGTAACATTAACTAACGTATAGTTTTAAAATTGTTTAAATTTCTATTTGCAAACCTAATTCATAGACATCTTGTATATTTGAAATGGATGACATAGAAATGGTGGGAGAAAAATGATGGGGAAGACCCGTAATATCAGTTAGTATTATATAAGATATAGGAGCGTAATATTGCATGAGTAGAACATAGTTACAATTCGTCTGCTAGTATTCACAATTCACATACTCAAACTTACTAATAAATTATCTAATGCTACCATATACTTTAAGGATACAATAAGTAGTAAAAACTTAAAAGTTGAAACGTATTACTTTATGAATAAGGAAAGAAAGGTAAGGAATGGGACAGCACTAGTTTCTAAAATGTATTCGAAAATGTTTTCGTTCTTGTTGCTAATAGATACAGCTATGCATCCAGTAAGCTGATGAAATTTTTATACTCATTGAAGTTATTTTGTTGTGATAGCACAAAATGCAAAAATAAATGTAAAAAGTTTTTAGTTTCTCTTTATTAACTTTAAATTACGATTCTGTATACATAATAATTGTAATGCAAAGAAAATATTAAATTTAATTTAGAACATTCAATTAATTTAAAATAAAATCTAATGACGATAGTTTTAAGGAAAAAAGAAAAAATACTTTTGAATGATTTCTCTAAATATTAGGTCGGATATTCTCCTTATCTCGGAGGAAAAATTTTAACACCTAATTAATTTAACTTCACTCTCATTATTTTGAATAGAGTAAACGCATTAGTTAATCCTTCTTGGTTAAATGTGAGAAAGGGGTCGGCGATTCTTCAGCCTAAGAAAGTTAAAGGATTAGATAAATAGTTTAAAGAATCACAACATTTCGCATAGACACCATTTACTAATTTAGGGCTAACGATTGAGGAAATGGCCGTCGTTTATTAAGTACTGCTACCAGTGATGGCGTTAAAACCTATTACAATGTCTAATGAACTTACAATAGGCGTGTTATGGTGTATAGTTGTTCATTTCAATTAACTCTATTGATGTTGAACAATGATATTCAGATATTCAGAGAGTAAGAAACAGCTTTGGGAAAAAGGGGTAAGAGTGCGCACAAAAGTAATTTTGAGCTGTAAAATTGGGAATTTAAAAGCCAGGGCCTTAAAAATTTATTGAGCGTACGTTTATTGACTCACAAATCAACCTACAAAAAAATTGTCTTAGCTTTAACAAAAATATGTTAAAAATCACAAAGAAGATAAAAAATTGAATGCGTACTTTTAACCGACCGGGCGGCTAAAGTACGCTCCCTGAAAGCATAGCAGAAATTTCAAAATAATGCACCACAAGATTCCTCCCTCATGCCACCACTCTTTAAGACTCTTTAATCCACATAGGATTCAATCTTCCTGAAAATCCTTAAAAAATCGCAGTGTTACTTTTCAAGAATTTTATATAGTGCTAATTTTCAGCTTCAGATGCATTTCAAGCTTTTAAAAAGGGAAATAAACAAAACATTTTTTCAATAGCTATAATTAATTCTTTCGACAAAATTCTCAGCTATCTTTTCTATGAATACCTACTCTTAGCCGTCGATGTATTAATTCTCTAAAATGTTATTGAATCAACCCCAAAATTCACTGCAGTTATATTTTTACGATGCCAAGTCATATTTACTTTAAAAGTAATTACTAATTCTATATTTACAAAAAATGTTAGATTCTTTCATAGAAAATTAGATATTAAGTCAATGAAACCATATTTTACCTTATAAATAAAATCCAGAGTGTATGAAAATAATAATGACAGACTTTTAAGATATCTTATGATAGATGTGTTAATGTGATCACGATCACACTAGCTCCTCTTTATACTGTTGCTGACAGAAAAAAAAAGCTGCGTACTTTTACCCGACTGCGCACTCTTACCCTCCTTTCCCATAATCTGGATTTGTAATGTAATAACAAATTTTAATAATCTTTTACGTAAATTGAAACTTATTATTCTTTACATTCAATGAAAAAAATCTTGGTGGCTGTTGACAGTAATCCAAAAGAAAATTTTAAGTTCCTGTTCATTGTTTGCTTTGTATTGGTAGTTTTGTGTGAATTAAGATTTTGTTTTTATTCTATTTGATTTAAATAATGAACGGCATATTTTCATTGGAGATGGGTTTTAATAAGCATATACTATTTGTTTAACATTTATATACATGAATCAACAAAAATATTCTAAACAAAAATTATTTAATTGTACTAAAAATTGTAAAAAAATACTACTTATTTTGAAAACTATTTTAAATACATTTTGTGAGAAACTATAGTTAGGCTCAAAACATATCATAATACTATTTATTTTTTTATGTTTTTATCGGTATTAATGCCCTTTTAAAATAATATGTTTAATTAAGTACCATTTAACCAGTTTTTAAGTACTTTTTAAATTACTTAACTTTTATAAGTCAGATAATTGATAGGTAAGTAGTTACTATAACGAACTAACAGTTTCTATTTTTAACTTGTATGAATGGAGAGAAGCCCTTTAATAGAGAGGTATAATTTATAACTTTGTGTAATTCAGGCCTTCCAGATACACAAAAGCTGAACTCTGTTTTAGGAGAAAAAATTTTCGCCGATCAAATCTTGGCCCTTCTTAGAATCTAAAGGTACTTTTTACCATATTCAGTTCTCCATTCTCTCTAAATAGACGGGGGATGATACCAAGCTATTTATAATGCCCTTGTTAGAAACTTTTAAAGTGGTATTTCTTAGAACCACCTTTTTTTTCGCTCTTAGTATCTGGAAAGTCTCGGTCTTTGTAAGAGTTTCTGAAAAATATTCACTATGTACTTTTATTGTATAATTTATAAACTCTAGGTATAACTTTTTTCATTACCTCTTTTTAAATTGCTTGAAAGTTTTGGTAAAATTTAAAACTAAAACTAATTAAGGGTTACTATATTTAATCACAATTTTATAAGTTTTTTCTAAATAAAATGTATTTAATTTGTAATGTAATTCCTAATATGAGAATTTTTTATAGAATAAGATAATTTCTTGTCATCACTGAGTTTGTTGATGATCATCAAAAAGGGAAACAAAAGTAGTTAAGTAGTTTTATGCTAGCAATTTAGTGACATTTTGAAATTTTTAACTCTGTCTGAATTTAATTATAGCTGTCTGTGTTACTTTGAACGTCTTCATTCCCAAGAATCTTTACATAAGCATTCAATTATGTGTGGTAAGTACTACTATTAAACTGCAAAATTAAACAAATTCAGCGTTTTCCATAATAATTTATTTTAGCCATAGAATGTATCTTTACTTGCAAAAAGTATGCAAATTGCTTAATATAAAGAAATTTGGTACGGATGCCTCGTCTGAAACAACAGTTTTTTTGCCATTACGCGTAGAAAATTTGTAATGAACAATAACTGAAAACTAACTCTTTATGAACTAAAAATATGTGAAGTTCTGAAAATACTTTTATATCTTTCACTGCTTTTAAATTAGTTGTACAAGTTCTCCTTATCTTGTTTTTAAATATACAAAGGTCGATAATGTAGCTTTAGAACCATAGATTCATATAACTTTGAAATTATTTCTAAACTCCTATATATTAAATGTGATAACAATCATAACATGATGGCATGGACAACAATCAGGCGAATCTCTTCCCATGTACGCACAACATGATGACATATTCCAATGCGTGTTCAAGATAAGTCCTTAAAAACTCTACATCACGTATTCAAAACTTTTGTTATTAACTCCTACAATTTAAAGTTATTAAAGTCTACGTTTATAAAGTTAATTTATGGAAACACTATGTAAATTACTACTTTTAAGTCCCCCAACTCAAATGCATTGACCTCTATGTTGGATATGTATCTTAATGTTAATAATATATCTTAATGTTGGATATGAACTGTCATCCAACATCTTTCTCCCACTCTTGGGCGATAAACCGCCAAGTCCAGAAACTCTACCATACAACTCTTCTTCATTTTCGTTTATATGTAAAAGAATTCCTAGAAGAGAAGGAGAATGTCTAGAATTAGATATTCTAGAAATACGTCTTGCCTATGTCTCTCTCTGTTATGCGTTATGTTCGTAATTAAATTTAACTCAAATAAACCTATTTTATAGTTATACCGGAACATTTTTATTATCCAGTAAATGGCAGCAGCAGAACCCTTCATCCAGAGGTAGGCTGCATGCTTTCTCAAACTTATGAGCTACCGAGTGTACAAATCTCACATTTAAATCTACATTGCTATTTTGACGTTACAGTTTATAGCTAAAGTTATAACCCGGCATGTTTCGAGAGCGATACCCCTTCTATAACCTCAATTAGATCATCCCACTCGAATGCCTCCCACCTCTGTATTTTCAGTATGGCACTGTCTATTTGGCTGGCATATATACAACTAAACTATACTCTTTTTTGCCCGGCAACGGTTTTGATTGGAGCGCCGGGACTGTTGCGTAACCGCGAGACCTACGGCGCATACACCAACTGCCGTTTTTGCCGTCCAAATAGACACTTCCTTTCGGTATACGTTGATAATAGTTTTAAAGTTGATAATAGTTTTGAACGCTTATAAATAAACCTAAAATTTAACTTTAAATACATTAGACATTTTAAGAAGACAAAAACGGAATGTTTTCACCATATATTTAAACCCCAAGTTCTCCTTAAAAATACCAACCTCACTCAAAAAATGATTTCCGTTCATCTCTCACCCAAAACCTATCACTTACCTTAATGCGTTCCTTTAATCCCATTTCTTAAAGTACCCTTTTCCCCTTTAGCCCCACCCGAACCTGCCCCTTATCCCGGCATACACCGAAAAAGAGTGAAAGTCCCTCTCTTTTGTAAAGGTGTCCGCACAACTCCGCCAAATCTTTCCCCTCCGAATGCCAAATGAAGCCATTTATCAACACTATGCGTTTCCCTCGACATGCTTGGACATGCCTACAAAGCCTTCTCATTCTTTCACGGGATGCTTCTTGAATTTACAAGAATACCGGCGATAGGGAAAAAAAATGTTTTATTTATCTTTATCCCAGATGTGTGTATGCCTGTTGACTTTTGAGAGTATCGGAGGGTATTTTTAGGGTTGGCGTCTGGGTGGATTTTATTTAGGTTTCGGAGGGTTTTTGTTTCTTAATGGAGGTATTTTTCTCTGTATTTTGGACTCCGTTAGAGATTTGGGGGATCAAGGAGACAATGAAATTTACTTCGTGAGATATTAGTAGCGATAGGGTTTAAATGTAAAAGGCTTCTTCATGTTTACCATGAGTTGTGAAGTGAGGATTTGTAAGTTAAAGGTTTAGAGAGAGGGAATGTTTAATCTTTAAAAAGTTTGGTGGAGTAATTTTTTAACGTTTAGTTTGTTTAAAACAGCTTAGTAGGGTGTGAATCATTCAAGATTGGTCGTCTTGGATAAAATCTTGCTAGTTGATCTGAAAATGGTAGAAGAAGATGTTTTAAAATATTTTTAAAGAACTTCATAAAAAAATAAATTTTAGCTAATAGATGAATTTAAATAAAACAAATTATTCCTAAATTAAGATTAAAATGTTGCAATTGTTATTAAAATTAATTTCTAAGCGAATTAAGTGAATTGTGGAAACTTTTAAATTGGAAAGAACGATATAACTCCAACATCCTTAAGTTGGAGTTAGCTCGCTGCTGTTGCCATCTTGTCAATTGATGAAATTATAAAAAAAGTCTTCGACAAAAGGTAATCGTAAAAAAAATCAAAAATAAAATCAAGAGATCTTAGGTAGGGATAGTGAAAGGTAAAACTAAACTACCGAGGCTCTGTAGTGTTTTAACTTTGAGTAAAATCGTTTCTTATAAATATTGTGAACAGTAAAACTTGTGCTTTTTTTACAATTAACACTAATTTGAAGTATGCATTTTTCTTTTCTTTGTTTATTTCCATAATAATCGTAGAATAAAATCACTTAAATACTCGTTATATAAATACTTTTAGATACCCTTTTGATCACTCAAATTAAAACGGACAATGAAAAAAATGCATTCTTAGCATTATAACATCAGTAAAAGAATCACAAAAGTCAAATTAGCCCCTCCCCCATTGTCACATTTTGTGTATCCTACAAATAAAACCTCCTCCTACTAAAATTGTGTCATAATTTGTTAATGGTCCCTGACCACTTTTGAAATTTTTTTAATACAATCAACTAATTTAAATACTAAACAAAACTATTGTCTTTGATATTAATGTTTGATTTAATTTTTATGTTTAAGTGTCAAATCTTTTAAAAGTTAAAATGCATAAGTCATTAAGTCATTACTTTAATTTTTGCTACCAAAATCGGAATAAATACAACCAATATAAATAGCGTTACAGTATTCTTTACTCTTAGCATTGCAACTATTTTTTATCTTTTCGTATGATGCTACACCTTTTACGGGTCATGATCATATTGTATCGTTTTTAATTTTTTAATCATATCATATTTAATTTCTTTTTATCCTTAAACTGAATTTGAGACGCTGAAAGTAAATTCTTTTTAAAAAAGTTTTTTTATAAATGAAGTTTTTTACTCTAGCTCAAAAGCATGTGCGAACGTAACCTGGATTTAACTTCCTAAAATGCAAATTGTTTCTTTGTTTTTAAGTGAAAAACTGCTTTTGTTTAAAACTTATAATCAGAAACAAAAGTTTTATTATTCATGTGAAATAAAAATATTAAACATCAGTTTTGATGAAAAAAATAGATAATAATATTTTCGTAAATCTTTGCTTGCTCTTCATGATCAAAACACTTTGATGTTGTGATACTCTAATGTTTTTATTCTTCCCCGAGGTTATTCCTTAATATTTACAACTTTCAATTTTCTACATTATCTATAACCTTTTAATTTTTTAGTAAATATTCTTTAACTCACTTTCGCTTATAGTGCTTTTATAAAAAATGCAAATAAACAGTCCTTTTATAAAATTTAATGTAACAGAATTGAAACAGTTATAAGAACCAGTGCATGAGTAATTTGGTGATAATTTTCTCTGCAGTGTTTTTCTTAAGCTTAGTCCAAGTGCTCTTGATGTTTTGAGAATTATTATTTTGCCACTACTATCTTTTTTTCTGAAAACTTTCAGCTTTGGGGGATGTACCTGCTAGAAATTAAAAATAGCTCTGAGAGCTCAATATTAGTTTTTAGTTGAATATTTCCTGAAGAAAAACACTTACCTAAGTTAATCAAGATTGCGTGGCAATAATATAAACTATAGATACAGTTCAATATAATATACCTACTAAATATCAGGGTTATTATAAGCGATAATACACCTACTAACATTTTACTAAACTGACTTCATAAAGTTATACGAAGATTTTGTTCAACGTTAGGTTAAGTTGACTTAAGTTGATAAAGTAGTCATTAATCATTCGTGTCAAATTGTTTCGACAAGTTTGAAAAATGTGATATCACTTTTAACCCTTAACATATGTATACCTAGTTTCAAAATAATGTAGGTTTTTTTATCAGATAAAAACTTACCGCGTTTCTGTGTTAATTTTGAAATTTTATATCAAACGAGACTGCTTACGTCAAAAATCGTTTTGAAGTGAATTTATTAAAATAATTAAAATGGAAAAAATACGTATTTGTCGAAATGATTTTTTAAAAATTGGGTTGTTCTATTTTCGAAATTGTTTATTTTTAGTGGTACTGGTATTTTGTCCAGTAAACAAGATATTTATGAAGAGTAAAAACAAAAACTGTTCAACATAACACCCAAATTTTTTAAAAAACATATTTTTTCCCGAAAAATAGAATAATTTAAAATTCATTCGTAAATATTGCAGAAAGTTCACGATTTTTTTTCTATGCGCATATATTTGTAATTGATTTTTGTTGTCTTCGTTAGTATTTTATTAATTGTTTCAACTTCCTTATTTTTCACTAGAAGCATTGTGTTATTCTTACTTAACTCTGTATTCAGAATTAGATCAGAAAGCTCATAAATATCTCTAGGGCAAAAGCGGGTCTTCTTATAAGAACCCCCGTACCAAGTTCCCAACCAGTGGTCCGCGGACCATATGTGGTCCGTGAGAGTCTTGGAAGTGGTCCCTGTAGGGGCCCAGTGAAGCACAAAAAATCTAATAAATACAAATTTGAGCGAATTTAACGAGAAAAGATGGAATTATATCCGTTACGAGAGATGACTCTCAGCTGAGTAGTTTGTGGAGATAATAGTCACCACTTAATTATTAACAATACTTTTGTGTCCTATAATACATATTTAAAGTGAATGAACAGCTCTGAAAAAAAAAACTAAGCTAAATTTTTGTAGGTCCCGAAGATTTAATTATATCATAACAAAAATTCTTAACTTTTGTGAGATATAATTAAAATTGTCTTAAAATAGAATTATAATTTAGAGCATCATATAAATTTACATGCTTATTATGGAAAATTAAATTTTATATTGCAATTTTGTCAGGGTGTAGGATTTTAAACTATAAAGGGGTAGTCCGTAAAGGTTCCAATTTTAAACTTAGTGGTCCGCCGACTTCTCTGAGTCGGGAACCACTGCTCTATCTTACCCTCCTACGCAATCCGGAAACATTGTGATGTAGTTTATAACATGAAAAAATTTATTTGAGGTCCAGAGGTAGACCATTTCAAGTTTCTTTCCATCTTTACATTGTTTGGGAAAAGGTATAAGATTCGCGTTCCCCTTGAGATCCCAAATCTCATCTTTCGACCACCTAAGTTATGAAATGCACTGGAACTCTTTCCATTGCCCTTTGAATAAAATATTATTCAAAACGCGACGGGGAAAAAAAGTTTTATATTCCACCCTGTGTAAAATAGAATAGGATCCCGGGATTTTTCTCGCAGTCGACTTTAGCTTATTTCTTCCGGAACAGCTCCTCGTAAACCTTTTACGGGAGCGTAAATTTAATTAGCTTTCTCATTTGCGAGCGTTTTTAAATTGTATTAACCCATTAACATAGTTGCGGAATGCTGAAAAATAGTGAAACAGATTAGAATGAAATCTTTCGGTCTCTTTTTAACTGTTCGTAGACACAAGGATTGGAAGTGAAGAAACGAGGCATCGTCATGAACATAGTTTTGCTGACACTTTCAAATAAGATTTAAATTCATTACCCTGAATCCTTACTTTGAGAATGGAATAGTTATGACGGGAAATTTAGCGTTAAAACAGTAACCTTTTTACAGACTATTATTTTTCCTGTCTTAAACTGTGTAATTATGTATTTCAAGTATGAGTCTTATTGTTATTATTTAACATTATTTATCATTATTTTTCCTGTCTTAAACTGTATAAATATGTATTTCAAGTATGACCTCATATGAGAATATATGAGGTCTTCGGAATACAAAGGAAATACTCAATATTCGTTGAAAAATTTATTTTGCCAGACCCTTCCAAGAATTTATAAAGGCATATTTTTCTTGTTGAGTCTGCTCGTTTTTCCCTCTCAAAATAACGCAGAGATTAATTGCACGATATTTAGAGAGCTCTTATTGAATAAAAAAATATTGATAAGCTCTTATCAAACCAGAAACGATTAGCATCCCCTCGTAACCCTTTAATTTAAATACGTGTCGAGAGCATTGGCTACTAACTCAAATGTATTCAATAGGCGTAATATTGACCACGTACTTTCCTATTGGCTATAGCTTCCCCGAATTTCAAATTACTGTCATTATCATGGGTGACTTAAGATGAATATTTAAAGAATCTAAAATTTAAATAGAGCCTTCTTGTAAGTCTATCACCGTTTCAGTGAACGATCACGAGAAAAACAAAATGTCTATTAAAACTGATTTTGTTGAAATCCTTTACAGTTTTATAAGAATTTTTGTAGTGTGGGAGCCAGAAAATACTAATAGTTTTACTTTAAATAATTAGTAAAATCAAGAAGGAACTTGATGACACAGAAGAAAATTTAAGACAATCACAGACAAATTAGTTGAAATGACTCTGATGTTGAGCAGTGGTTCCTTGACGGCCATTCTTTCATTGAAGTTGGCAGGTACGCGTATGAATAAGAGAATAGTTGAGTAGTTGGGGTACTGCTTCTTACATTGTATGGTAAATTTCTAATTGGTGGTTATATAATTAAATAGTATTATTTTATATATTTATTGGAAAAAAACCGCATCATAAATTTAAAATAAAGATTATTTCCAGAAGAAGTTTTTTACATATTATTTAATTATTTTGGTTTATTCTTTTTCAAAAACTTGGCTATTTTTACTTACTTTTTAAACAGTAAGATAAAATAAAAAATGTCTAATCTGTAAATCTCTTACAAAGACACATACTTGAGGAAAGGCACATCACATTACGTTCTGGCTTTTTTTTCTGTGCAAAGAACCATTTTAACACACAATGCAGCTAGGGAACGAGAGAAATGAATCTTCAGAGAAATGTATGGATTTTTTTTAATCATCCAATGGGCGGGGACTGGATTTAACATCCTTGACCTCTCAATTCCCCCTTACGAAACATTCTAACCCTTTTTATAATGAATAAATACAAAATATAATCTACTATTTCATCTAAAATTTTATTTTTCCAAACTTACTACAATATTTTCATTACTGGGGTTTTTTTTCCAAAATTTTCATTTTCTGAAAAACGTCCAATTATTCAAGCATTATATAGCATCACACAACCTTCACTAAACCAAAGTATATCCACCACTTTTCCCCACAAGTCAAAACATCACACCTTTATCCTCAAAACCACCTTTACATTTTCATCGAATAAACCCCTCACCTGTGGGAAGCAAGCCCCAATAAATGCACATCAATTCATTAACCTTGTCCTTCAACGCAGCGCAGGGCTCTCCAACCATCTCGTCTGTCGGTGTTTTACCATAGAGTAGCTATGTAAAGAGAGTGATTCGAACATGTGGTCTTATTGTAGTGAGCGTAACCACACAGAAAACATTCATTCATTCAGGAAATCAGATTCAACTGTGAACTTCATTCTCTACCTTGATCACTAAAACAACGTTTTTATACTGTAATTAATGACTTTTGAGGTAATCGGTAATGACTCAAATCGAATAAGGAGGATTTATCTCGGATTACGAGAAGCGTTTTTCAACAACACCCAAAAATTATTTCCTTCTAAAATCGTGATGTTTTAAAATTTTTGCTGATATAGAACCAACTTTTATTAAGAATTTGTCATTGATTTCTCTCATTTAAAAAATGTTCGGTTCACTTTTGCAATCATAATTCTGAACTCTAAGAAGGAAACGTTCCCGTTCACAGAAATTGACACAAATTTTACAGGGGATAGTAGATGTCTCAAAACACTAACTGTGAAAAAATTAGCTGCGGAATTACAGTAGAAAAGCAGTAAAAAATTCTTTAAAATCATAATTTTTAACGCCAAATGCAACCTTTGAGGCAAGAAATGCTGAGAAAGCGCCAAATGCTTAAATCTAGTTTAAATGCTTTTACTCTGAAGCAGTTTAATAGCTTTATTCACTTCTACCTGACCAGAGGTTAACCATCGGTAAAAGAAGGATTCCGCCAATCAGAGTCAGTGAAAAGCTCATTTTCTCTTTTTAGCTGCTGGTTAACCACTGGTCAAGTGGCAGTGAATAAGACCGTAAATCGGAAAATCAGAAAAGGTTCATCAAATGCACACCAAGTCGCCGTGTGGTGCTTACTGAATTGGTTTACGAATTTCCTTTTACCACTCGCAATGTCGCTTCGTAGGGTTTCCACACCAAAACTCTCTCTGCAACTCCATAGCTCTACGTGTTTAACTTTCACGCGCTGGTCAGTGATTAGAAGGGCTTTATCATCGCAACGAGTCGGCTGATTGGTGGTGACAGAGGCCTCCATACCTCACATTAGCTCGGCTGTAATAGAATTCCTGGGGTTAAGTCCTGATTTCCCTGGCCTCTCTTCGCAATGTGTAATTGTAAAGTAATGAAGCCGCGGAATGGAGTGATGTTGCTCAGGGTATAGGATTTGGCTACTGGTGTTGGTGAGAGAGGTTTTTGGGTCCTCGGATGGTGATACGCAGTATGATTTCTGTAACCATGGTGGTAAAGTAAAGTATTGCAACTAAATATAAATGAATTTTCGTTTTGCACAAACGAGGTATTAAATAAACAATTCTATTAAGTTGTGGGGGGGGGGGGGGTTGTGGATACATATATTTTCCGGTATGTGTGCTTGATCTCAAGAATCCGCTTACACACCTTCGTCAAGTAAGACAGACACAACAGAATTTTTTTTACTGACACAAAGAAGGAAGTTACACCCAGGGGCGTGGTCAGAATCGAACTGACGGCTCTGATACAGTGCACACACTGCTAGCGTGGTTGTCTGCACGTAACACAACCAGGCCACTCGGCCCCCCCTATTAAGTTGTAATCCGACTATTCAACAAAAATTTTTGATAGAGTTCTTATTTTTTTCCTATTGTTTTTGTGTTCGTTTTTTATTCAGGCAATTGATTTTTAAAAAAGGTAATTTTAAAGCCTTCATTCATAGCGTTGCACTTTAAGCACTAAGTACTATTAAAATTATGGGCTTTATAGGCTTATAGCCATTATAGGCTTTAACCTCTGTTGGTCCTTATAAAACCTTAGATCAAGCACACAAACCGGAAAATATATGTAACCCAAAAACCTTATACAAACAACCTAGGGTTTCATTAAAGCTAATTATCATAACAAGTGGAAGAGGGAGAATCAGCCCGGAAGATCTACCCAGTGGTTAGAAATAAAATGTTTGTCAAGTGAAGTCGCAACTCCTTTGCTTCAAATATTGGGGTGTTATGACAAAAATATGTAATAAACTACTGACAAAGAGGACTCGAACCCTCTGTATCGCAGCGACAACTTAAACCAAGGAATTTTCCCAATCAATCAAGCAAAACTCTTCGCACAAACAATGCAACCGACACTTTAGCATCTGTTGTTATAATTTTAGGTGGCAACCCATCAGTGAACTCAATGTCTGAAAGAAAGGAAGTGTCGTGAATTCAGATGGAAGCTTCTCGGGAAGACGATATTGTCGTTAGTTTCTTTGACCAACTTCAGCATTTCCAGGTAAGATCCATGCTCAAACATTATTTGTTTCATTATGAAGGAGCTTGGATAAGGGCTCGGCTATGCAATTTTTTTCAATCTGCCTACCTCAATTTCAAAGAGATTCATCAATTTGGCATTTTAACAAAAACATATCCAACACGAGGGATATTTCGATTAGTACTTGTATTCTGATGGTTTGTGTTGGTGTATGAAGTCATAAACACTCTATTTTCTAAAAATCCCCCTTGGATCGTAAACTAAGCTAACCTCATCAAATAATTTAGCTTCCATCTATAAGTTTTTTTATGAAGAGGTATTTCTGTAGGTATTTATTGTACATTTTTTTAAATAGCATGTATTTTACTTAACTTCTTGTTTGAATACTTAAACGTTGTTCTTCTGTTGGTTTTGAATTATTTAGTTTTGTTAAGCTTGATACAAGAAAAACCATTCGTGTAGTGGAGATATTTTGTGATGAATTTTAAGGTGTAAGTTCAGATTATTAAATTTAAATTTGATATAACACGTAACGTTATACACTTTACGTATATTAGGGATTTTAACTGAAAAACAGAAAGAATATTTAACTTTTGCGATTAATGATTGTTCCTGTTGCATCGGATTTACCTGAACCACCGAGACAACACGAACAATGAAGTTTTTAGTTGTAGAACGGAAAACTTAATTATCTTCGATACAGCTTTAGAAAGAGTCCTCCAGCCGTTGTGTTTAACCACAGCTCAAATTATGACTGACAACCATAGAGATACAATTATTAATATTATTAGAAAATAAAATAATATTTAGTAAATTATTGTTAGAAATCTAATAGTACTATCAGATCTCTATGCCGACAACACTTAATCACTTAATGTTGATGTAGGAGCTGTGGTTACACATGGCGACTGGAGGATTCTTTCTAAAGCTGTTCCATTTTTTAAAAGAGAGATCTGTATAAATTAAAGGCTACCATTCTCTAGAATCTAAGTGCATTACAGACTGTTGAAGATATATGCTTGTGTCAAACGCATGAGGAAATTTTAAGACTTTCTAAATATTGGGGAAGAGTGTAGTGTATGACCGCCACGAGAAAAACTTTTGACGTCGTACTATATTGTGACCGTTGTTATAAAAGCTGATTTGATTTTTTCACTCAATTTTTGGGGTGATGGTAATTTAAAAACTCTGAAAAGGCGTTTTGAGCCAAATCAGTCTTTCTTTTAGATTTGTACTTCTTTCCAATATTTTGTTTTTTCTGCCAAGTTTTTCTCGTGCAGGTCAGATAATACAACTTGTTTTCAGGATAAAAATATTTACTATAGAGGATCATAACTTAAGTTTGAATAATTTTAGTTAACACAATCAAAATAAATATAATTTTGCTAAAACCCAAATTTATCTAGTTTTGAATCATAAAACATTTGTTATTATTTCACTGTTTCAAAATTAAAACCCTTAAAATCAAAATATAAATGTTCTGAAACGGGTACAAACTCAACATATAATTTTTTCACGACACTCATATATAGACCCTTAAAAATTATTTTCAAAATTTTATGTTAAAATCTTCTTTCTCAAAGTGCCCTCATTGGGGTTATAATAGCATTCTTTTGAAATCATCTGTATGGGTAAACCATTGTCTAAACTGTTGAGTTGAGAAGAGTAGAGGTATTTGCTTGCTCCTGAAGAATCGCTTCCCCTTCATCTTTACGTTTTATTTATTTATTAATTTACTATTGAGTTAATCCTACGTATTCTGAAGGCATCAAATATACTTTGTAATACCACTTTCATTAAAAAAATACGATTATAAATCAAAATTTTGTTCAAAGTACCTAATGTTTAGATTAAAATTTAAGTAAAATTTTAGGTTGAAGAACTACATTTTTCTAGTTTTTCTTGGTATTTTCTTTTTGAAGTTCAAAATATTATTTATTAACAGTGAGTTAATGAATAATTCATTCGAAATTGCTGATTTGAAGAACTAAGATCGTCCTAAGAATTGTACATCATGGTGGTTATAATAAAATAACATATCTACATTAAAATTCTCTACAGACAAAACTACTGGGTAAAAAAAACCCTGAGATTTTTAAGAGTTGAATTTAAGATAAGAGTGGTTAATTTCTATAAATAAATTCAAAAAGTGGAATCTTTTCACTCAAAGGTAGTTCTTACTGGTTTTCATATTAATTCTCATTAAGCAGCTTAATGTTTCTTGTGGAACAAATTACTGTTAGACTGCACATTAAATGGAATTTTATTTGTAGTTTTAGTATTGTTATTTTTTTAAATATTTACTTGCAAGTTATTAATATTTCGACTTTTGATGAATGAGGTAGAAAATGTCCTTGTGAAATGAATTTTGCGTATTGCATCATTTTGTATACCGCAGATATTCGTGACAAATATATCTGTATTTGAATGGTAAACTAAAGTTACTTCTAAGTAAAAAAAATTAAGGATTATTTTCCAACCCTGAAACGGATTTTCATGGTGGTAAATACATGTTTATGAAGTTTAATTAATTTAACAGTTTGAATCGTTAACTTGATATCTTTTTGGAATAGAGTGAAAGGAAATAATGTAGCCAAACTTATCGTTTTCTTACTGGCTTACTGGAAGGATGTAGGTAAACCTTAAAATTTTAAAATTACAAGGAAAATGCTTTCTCATTTTGAGCTTGAAGTAAAAATCTAGCATACACTAAAATGTGCTTTACTTTTTTAAAGTAAGGTACCCTAAAAACGATACTTAATAGTGTATTGCTAATCACTGGTATAAAATAATCACTAGTTCTTTTTATCTTTCCGTAGGATCTTGAAGCTAAAATCTGCGCTACAAGTCTTTTGCTGATTCTTTTCTCTCACTTCATTGGAATCAGCCCTCAGAATTAATCTTACACAAAGGACTGTTTGTGCTGAAAAGGTCAAGAGAACGTTATGGAAACAACTGATGGCTTTGATACACCCCTTTTTTTGTGATTTAAAAGACATTTCCTGGATCTGAAGTAAAAATATCCAGAAGATTGTATTTAGAACTACAATAGAAAAGGGTCATAAATTTCTAAAGCATTATTCTTTCTATTAATGTGTTTATTATGGATTTTTTTTATTAAAATGTGAAGTATTAATTTTAGTAGCTTTTTCAGCCTGTTATTTATCTCTAAGTATCCTCGAGCTCTTCGTCCCTTTGCTGAGTTACCAAATATTTCAGGTTTTATTGTCATTTAAAATTAGTTGGAACAAACTGGCGTATTTTAACTTAATCGCAAAGTACCCCCTTTTAAAATTCCTAAGTTTTCAGCTTTACTGAACAAATTTTTGCGAATTTATTTCCTGCATATAACTCAAACTTGTACCCTACTGAAAATTCGTGTACTATAAGCTGAGTTTGAAAATAGCCTCATTGTAGTTTAACAACGAGTTACATTATAGCCTAAATATCTGTATTAGGAAAGTAATTCTTTCAATAACTCTATACACTATAGCTGAATGTAGTGGCTCTTTTTCCTATGGTTGTCATACGTAACAAATTATTTCAGGATAAGTGTAAATGTACATTTTCAAAAAACGTACTCTTCTGAATTTTGAAATTTAATTTTAGCCTAAGTCCACGCGCATGTGAAGACTGCGCATGTGGCAGATGAATGTTCGAGAACGAAAGGCATAAGAAGTGAAAAAGAGAAGCTATAATTCAAGGATGGAAGTACGACCTCAAGCCAGATCCAAACTTCTGTATGCCAAGCATTTTATTTCATACAGGTTTTTAAAATTCACGTGTGATCTGAGCATCTACTGTCTGCAGTTTGACCTTACCTCAAGCAACGCAAAAGTTAGACGAATCTTGAACGTTTGTAAGTTGCAAATATGCTAAGCTAAATGCTAAAGTTGCAATTACGTAAACTGGCGCTTCTATTGACGTCAGTAAAGTTGTGAACCAATGGTTCTTATATATATCTTCCTAGATTCTTTCATTATAATATGAAGCATTGTCTAATTATTAAAACCTATTTTCCTTTAGTTTACTTTTAATAATTTGGAAGTAACCATGTTTATTAGTAAGTCAGCTTAGTAAGCAGAGTACCACTATAGGTACTAAGCATCTTACATAGTTCTAAGTAGTCTTAAAATTCTAAGTAGTGTTAGTTGGAATTCAACACTAGGGGGCAACACTGCAAGTCCCTACTTGTAAACAGACTTTTGTTTGTTTACAAGTTGGGACTTAGCAGAAATTGGGGTCCCTCCACACGTGTGTTTGAAAGATTGTTCGATCTGTGGGAGTCCCCGTTTGAGGTCGCCCTTTCTGTTACCTACCTTACAGTGTTCTGTCCTCATGTCTGGTGCTATTAAAATAAAAATGCATTTTTCTAAAAAAACTAGTCTTTATTTATCTCTCTCAACACTCACAAAAAAAAATCTGCTCCAACTAAGTAACCTGAAATAAGGATAATTAAGTCTCATGGCATGAAAAGTTTATAAAAACAGTTTAAATTGCTGAGATAAAAATTTATTTTAAATATTTTATGTAAAGAATTTAAAGTTAAAATTTTTTTTCTAATATCAAGAATAATTTTCTTCTAGGAAAATGAATAAAACTAGTATAAAATAAAATCCTTCAAGGGGTATACTATTCTATAAAAGTTCAATAAGCTAATGAATTAAATTCATAAAATATTGTATAGTAAAATTTTACTTTAATTTTTAAGTAAACTTGATAAAAGGTTTAAGCGAAACAAAGAACTATTTCCAAGTCTTAGAACATGTTACGGAAAAACAGCAAAAAGTGAGACCGTCTAATAAAAAGTATCAAAAGGTTCTGTCACGATAAATATCGCTTAGCTCCTTTAGTAGCCAAATATTCAAAAACCACCAAATTAGTAGTGTTCATCAATAAATAACTGTATGTTTTAATAGGTTGGTTGTGTAATTTTTGTCGGTATGATCAAAACATCTTGGCGATATTTAACGGGACAGATAACGGAATTGAAAAGGTCAAAAAATAGAAAAAAATCAGTCTAACATTATGTTTTGTTAATAATCTTACGATATCTACAATAGCTTCAAATTTAATAGCATAACTATTTTTAGAAGCAATAAAATTATAATTTTTACTACGTTATCTCAAATTTCGTCAACAGTAATTTTATTAATTCTAGATACAAAGCTTAAATGCGTTACTTTTAAAACCATATGATATACTATGGGGCATTGCTATTTACATCCTAACTTCAAGTAGCTACAAATATTGACAAAAATTGGGACTGAAAAGTTATTTTAATCGTAAAGAGTTGATTGTAGTATCTATTCGGGCTTTTATTACATTATTCAAATATTGAAACTGACTTTAAAATTTCACTGAATAAAGTTTCCTTTAATTTTTGAATTTGAATGTTAAAATTAGAATAATTGGTAAAGTATTGCGAAGATAGAAAAAGCGTAAATTACAGTAGAACTTCAATTATCCGAATCAATTGGGACCGGACTCCATACGTATGATCAAAAATTCAGATCATTGGATTTTTTTCCGAAAAAGGTCCATTTTAATTAATTACTGCATGTATGTTGAAAATGGGAAAAAAAACTGTATTTAAAGAAGGAGAGCTTTTAATTAATTAAATGAAAATTCAACATTTGGATAAATTCGTATAATTGGAATTTTACTGTACAATTGTAACATTAAAAATATTTTATTATATTTAAACTTTAAGTGAAAACTAATATACATTTAAACTAAATTTACATTGATAATACTAATGACACCTTAGCTTCGCTTAAAAAAATTACCACAACATACTTATTACTTACACTTAAACGTCTGTTGAAAGTTTCTGTTTATACTAAACACGTTTCCTGAAACTAAAAATTACGGACAAAAAAATTTACTCTACTGAAACAAACCGGATGGAGGAATTCGACTGATCAGCCCTGAGAACACTCCAGATCACCAATTCCGCAAACCTGAAAATTATAATCACATATGACTTTTAAGGTCTACAATTAAAATACAAATATTTGATTCTAAATTATTTTTAAAAATTCATTTAGTACGTATATTCGGAACATCTTTAGAAAGAGTCCTCCAGCCCCCATGTGTAACAACAGCTCCCACACCAACATCCTTATGTGTTGTCATTATTTGAGCTGTGGTGGGTAAACATGGTGGCTGGAGGACTCTTACCGAAGCTGTGCCCTTTTTTCTAACAGGAGAACTTAAAAATTTTATATTTGAGATTTACCCTATACTGTTTGTAGACTATACAAACTTATACTATACAAACCTATACTTCAAATTATATTCTGAAAAAAGTCGCGATACTATTAAAACATGAATATTTGATACCACGCAATAGATGATCATACTGACATTTTAATAATTAAAGCTAGGATATTGATCACTATTATGCAATTTCAATCACTAAATATTAATCATATTGCTATAAAATCTTTTAAGTTTCAGATTGTTTACAATCAAAATATGAACTATACTCTACAACAACGTTTCTTGAACCTAGTACGTCACAAATGTGGAAGGAGAAATCGGTAAACACAAAACCTGTTAGGTTGCTAGGAATCGTGATTGAAAAGCACAGTAAATATACATGGGTTTAACAAAATAATCATATTTTTATATTGACGTTCTTCATTTCAAATTCAGACACCGCGATGGGAACTACTTTGTTTATTAGTGACGTCGTAGGCTCAACTTAAGTTGTTGTCTTTGTTGTCTAGTATAAAGAATTCAAAATTAAGGTAGTCATTTTTACGTAATCATTAACTAGAGTACTGTTACAAACCTAAATATTTAAAAAATTGCTAATATAAGTTTAATATCTCCCAGATGTATATTAAAGTTAAAAGTGAATTAAACCAACGCATTTGCAATAAATTGTAATTAACATTAAGTATCTGAATGGGGGAGAACTTACCTAGAGCTCCAACAGCAACCACCTTCTTCATCACTACGAGTTTCGAAATGAGCCAGCCAGCAAGTACACGTGTCTGTTCAGCTTCCGTCAACGCCCCATCACGTGACGGCTCTAGAGCGCATGTCTCTGCGCATGCTGCACAGAAATATGTAAATTAGTTACCATCAAAAATGGCAAAACACCTTGGCTCGATGTACCTGGTCCATCCTTAAAAGGACTGAATGATCCCGTTTAGGAGGGAGAAAGAAGTCCCCCGGCTTTCGCTTGAGGGGCCCCATGCGTTCTCATGCAGTCCAGAAGGACCAGGTACTTCATCGTTCTACCACCTACCAGAATTTAGCCCAACTACACAACTTTGATTTATTTTGGCCATATTTTTTTCCGAGGATCGAACCCGGGATCTTCCCAACCACAGAGCCAAGGCTTTACCCACTGAGCCACAACCGGCTCGACTGGACAACGGTATATTATGTAGAGTATTCTAAATCTAATAATGTAAAGAAAAAGTGATAAAGCGTAGATTTAAGTTTTTTATTTTTAAAAGTTAAAAATAAAAAAGACTAATATAATACTATCATATTAAATTGAAATTTTCCAAGATTTTTAATTTTTAGTTATTCAATTTTAAGTACTATTATTTTTGCGAAAAAGCTGTTTATTTTTTGTTTTGGAACTGTTAATATTTTTATTTTTTAGAAATTTTGCAATTTTAAAAAGTACCTATAGTATTAAACTATAACTTAAAACACATGTATTAAAAAATTCTATATCCAGAAAAGAAAATAAGATTTTTTTTTTTATTCAACCAACACTAAAAAAATTATCGGGGGTATTAAAGAAACTGCTAAACGTGTTGGGTAGACCACCATCTTAAAAACATTAATGAACAGGCTTTGCTACAAGTATACGGCTAGAGATATTTGTAACAAAATCAAAACGATACAAATCTAAAATGCCATAAAAACCGGGAAAAAATCGGAATAAAAGACGGTCTTCACTCTCGGCATCCTGAGGTCGCGGGTGTTTTTTTTAAGACAATAAAAAAATAGTTGAAAAATATATTAATAGATGGCGCCAACATAATTCACGGGATTCCGTGTTCGATTCCTTCTTTGGAATCGAACACTAAATCACTGTATCATTACGGAACCGTGAATCACATACCACATCAAAGATGAGATATACGCAAAATTGTTACTTGTGGAAGTAAGGGGTCGATTTTGAACATGAGGGTATTTACGAAGATATAGTCGTGTGGGAATTTTTTTTTCATGATATTTCATTTTTTTTTTTAAAGTAAACGATATTTTCAATGTAATCAGTTTATTAATATTTTTTTTTTCAATGCGATTTGTGAGTCACTCTGCCAGACATCGTGGTGGGTTATTTTCAAAATCGGAACCCCGTGAATTATGTTGTCTCCATCTATTAACAAAATTTTGTGTGAACAATTTTTTTTATTGCCTTAAAAAACCGTGACCTTAGGATGCTGAGAGTGAAGGCCGTTTTTATTACGATGGTTTTTATGGAATTTTCAAAAGTGTTCTGACTTTTTGTCCACCCTGTATATTAATAAAATTTAGGGCCCCTTAGGTGCGAGGCCTAATCAGCAGATTGCCAAACAGCCAGACTTGAACCTAACCCATTTTAACATCCAAATCGGCTGAATTATGAGAAATATGAGAACATTTTTCAGAACAGCTAAAAAGAGTCCTCCAGCCACCATGTGCATAACCACAACTCTCACAGCAACATGCCAAGTGTTGTCATCATCACTGAGCTATGTATAAATACCTGGAGTACAAACTTCCTATGCTATAACATTGTGAAAATCTTTATTATGGTATACTGTAGCTCGTTATGTAGATATTATAAGTTGGTTATTATAAATCTCAGTGGTTATCATTTGAGTTGTGGGTTAACATGGCAGCTGGTGAACTCTTTCTAAAGCTGTTCCCATTTTTCCAGTAGTTATCATTTTACAGCCATCTCAAAGAGGAATTTAATAGGATCATTAAGAAAGCCACAAACGAAAAAAATATAACATATACATCATAATAACTACATACAGTGAAAAAATTTATTTTCCCAACATTATCTTCGGGAATGTTATGCAGTAGGGTCAGGTGGGTAAAATGGATATGTTTTACCCCACCCTACCTATCCCATCTTTTTATTACAGCTCAATTTCAAATTACATTGGGTTGATGTGTCAAATCCGATAGGAATTTAATTGTGAGCAAACAAATGAAATCCACTTGGGGCTAAGTCTAGGCTTGGCTGGATGCTATAACACTGATTTATCACTATTGTTTGTACAAATATTATTACTTTACTATTACGGCATTTTTGACTTCCTAAACTACTTACCCCCGTATAACAAACTTAGAAAACCACATCTACTATCTCTATTTTAAGATTCCACGCCACAATCCGAATTTCCGTAGATCTACTTTCTTTGTTCTGTTCAATAATCCGCTTCCGGAATAAATTAAAAATCGAGACAAAAGGGAATTAGGAAAACTTTTTCTCCCCAATCCCCGAAAATCTCTCCACGGCCCTTTTCGTGTAAAGACCTACCCAAGCGACAAACAAGAAATCTGGAGAATCTCTCGATCTAGATAGAACTTTCTCGTTTGCTAACTGTAAATCACCAACCACCTCGGAAAAAAAGCATTAAAAGAGATCAAAAACTGAAAATGAGGCGCTTAAATACTCTTACACCTTCTTTCGGTTTGGTGTATGCTCTGTGTTTGGAGAGTATTGAATTTCTTCCTTGGGTGAAAGGAACTCAACAAATTTAACATTGTCGCATTTATTTCATCAAGTTATATAACTGGTTATAATGGGTATTGGTTGTTGGGATTTTATCTTAGAACACGCTCTATTTAAGCTAAGGTTAAGCAAAAAGACTTGTTTCAATATAGTATGTGGAGCTGATGATGAGAGTTGATTTTTTTTTCTTTTATTTAGAATTTTATTAACACAACACAAAGATACATAAAGAACAAAAAGACAAAAACGGGGAGACAAACATAGACATACATACAAAAAAAAAAAAAAAATAGTTTATGAGTGCCAAAAGAGCTCATAGCTCGTCCATGGTACTACACTTATAATTTATTTGCCTTGGCAACGAAACTGCGCTGACTCTATTTTGTTACATTAAATAATTTCTCGATGATTGTGTAAGGAAACTACGTGCGACTTGAATAGTACATTGAAAAAGTATCATATACCTATAGATATGTTTTTATTTTAAATACAAATTAAAACGGAAACGTCAAATATATCACAACTATGGTTCTCTGAAACAACTTTTAATAAAAACTAGCTGAACAGCAACCCGATGCGTTGCGGCGAGTAAAGTTTTAATTCTAGTTTTCACGATGCATACTTTAATATTATATTTTTAGAAAAGAAAACGATATGAAAAAGAGAAATTCCATAAAAATTATGTAGCCCCTTGTGCCACCTTTTCCAGCCTTGCACCTGTGGAGTATATAAAAAAATTTCGAAAATTTTTTCTCAAAATACATTTCTAATTTTGTATATTAGGAATTACCACATTCCTCCCGGTATCCCAGGCGCCTTTTTCATATTCCGGTGCTCCCGTTAATTTTTCCTTTCACGATTTTTACGATATTTTACCTATCCCTGTGATGTGTTCAATATCTTTCCTATTCCGGTGTTCCCGGTAATTTTTCCTACACAGGTTTTTAAGATATTTTATCTATCCCGGTGTTTCCGATATATTTCCTGTCCCGGTGTTCCCGGTAATCTTTCCTATCCCAGCGTTCCTTGTATTTATGGAATTTTCACTTTTCCATAAATATATTTTAATTTTAAGGAAAAAAATCTTAATGTTCCCGGTAATCTTTCCTATCCCAGTGTTCCTTGTATTTATGAAATTTTCACTTTTCCATATAGTACATATGTTATGGGCAAAGTTATTAATCGGGTATTAATTAATAATGCCCGAAGTGGAGGCGGGCAAAAAGTGATAAATTTCATTCATAAATTCACTGAATTTATCACATTGCCCGTATATTTTAATTTTAAGGAAAAATCTATAATAATAAAAGAGCTTTACCACTCACTCACTCACTTACCAACGCACAGCAAAATCTACCGGGGCTAAGGACTCGAAACTTGGTAGGGTCGAAGACCTTACGGTGTATACGCGCACTAAGAAGGGATTTTTCGAAATATCTTTTTTCTGACCCACAGGGGGGTTTGGAGCGTCTTTGACGTTTTTGAGCCCAGCGGCGTCCCAAATGACCCCAGATCTTTGTTATTTTGCAGGAAGGTACCTAGCAACAATATCTAGGAAGGCATTTTTCAGATTTTGGATATTCGAATTTTAAGAGGTCTGAATATTTCAAAAACCCGTTTTTGCTGAGCATAAACCAAGTTTTATATTTTCGAAGAAAACAATACCGAGAAATCGATATTACGAAGTGAACTGTTGGTAATACCTGCTTAAGAGTATTTCAAAGAAAGTAATTTCTGGATTTTTCGATATTCGATTTTGGAGGGTGTGCACGGGGGTTTGAATATTCACTCCCGTTTTTAGTTTTTGGGTCCTAGCACCCACATTATTAATGTGATTGTTATAAAATTTTAGCATGTTGTTCCTTACACAACCAAGAAAGTTTGCGAAAAAGAATTTTCTGAATCAAAGCATTCCAATGAGCCTTTTTTGTCCCTTTTCTAAATTCTTATGCTTAGCCTTTAATGTTAAATTTATTGCGGTTATTGCTCTTTCCATGACACGCAAAACCTCTATTGTTGGAAATATTTTTTTTAAATGTTTTATAACAGGTGAATTTTTAAAAAATATGATAAAGAAACAATTTTTAATGATTAAATAATTTTTTTTATGATAACCAAAAACCGTTCCACTGAAAATTTTTATTCTTTTTTCTATTTAATCAAATTTAAGTATTTCCAGCAAAGTTCAAATTAAACAATATTTTATAATAGGCATTTTCAGTGTCGATTCAAATGATGTTTACTTTTATTTCATGTTTGAAATTTCTTTCAATGAATGAGTTGGTGATAAATCAGCAAAGGGGGGTTCAGGGGGTCTCCCCCTGATTTAAAAAAAATTATCATTATTAAAAAATGGTTATAAACACTAATTCTAAACCGGTTTTTTGAGATCTTAAAAAAGTATAAAAGTATTTAGTATATTTAAATGTTTTGTATTTTATAAAAATTTAGCAGGATGAGGGGTAAATAAGTTTTATCTATAGACATTGCTGTTCAATAATATATCTTTATTGTAAGCGAAGGCGGAGAAATTTGCCTCAAATATACATTTATACCAATTGCAGAAATGGATGGAGGGAGAAAAGGACAAAAGAGAAAAAAATAATGGGGTTCAAAAGGTCCCCTGACTTTTTTCTATTTTGAAAAATTACTCTTTAAAAACGGGGATGGGGATTTCACACATTAAATCTAAACAGGTGGTATTTTAAAGGGTTTTTTTACATCTTAACGAAGTGGTATGGCATCAAAAAAGAATCCTAGCGGGAAGACTGTTGACTCTATTGCATCTAAACGATAATTCTTATTTATTTTAACACACAGTTTGATAAGCCTTTTATCCCCCGAGCAACGGCGGGCATATCAGCTAGTCTTAAATAAAGGTAAATAATGTTAAAACAATTATTTTAAATTATTTTGGTGTTCTCATAACTGAAAATAGTTTTTAATAGACATTTACCTATATGATTTTTCCCATTAAAATAATTAGTTTTGAGGTTTTCATCTCATTTAAAACAGTGAGTGAAGCAGATCTACTCTATTAGAGAAAAATTAAAAATAATATATAATAAAATGCCCTAGTAAATTTTTAAGTCTAGTGAACCGTATCTTTCCAATTTCCATATCTCCAGTCAATTTATGGAAGTTATTCCATAAATATTTTTATTTTAAAGGAATAAATCTTAAAATAAAGGAAAATAACGCTTGAAAATAAATTATTTGATTTTATTTTGGTATTTGCATAACTGATGGAGTTTTTAAATCGACAATTATTGAGGTTTTCCTGTTAAAAATGTTTAATTTTGTGGCTTTCATCTCATTTTTACAATAGTGAGTCAAGCAGATCTACTCTAGTAGAGAAATGGAGAAATAAGCGTAAAAGAGCAGAAAAACGCAAATATCTCGAAAAGTATTTCGAATTTCGGAATGAAAATGGGCGACTCGGCGTCCCTGGGTCATTTGCCGTCTTTTGGTACCTCGGGCGCCCTTCTGCGTTCAGTGGTTTCAGAGGAGATAGAGGGACATACGGACAAGTGGACAAGCGGACAAACATACGTTTGTTTACTCTCGGATTTTAATAGTATAGATGGGAACTTAAATTTTTAAAAAATGTTTTTAAGAAAAGGAGTCATGAAGATATTTTTGTAATGTTTTATCATAAGATTCCAAAAATGGAGTGCCCTGATGAAAATAAGAATTTTTGATCTTTAGGTGGACAAGTGGGTGTTTGCATGGTTAAGCGTTTCTGTTAAGTGAATGTTATAATTAATGTTAAATTATTTTTAGAAACATTATTTAGCCTACTTCCATAACAAACATTGTAATAGAATATTTTATCATGTCCTATCATAATCATTATCTTTCTTACTTTTAGTGTATAAGACATCAATGTTTAAAAAAATCACTTAAGAACAAATATTTGAATTATTTTTTAGGTATCATAGAAGTTTTGAATACTTAAAAGTACATTTTTTATATTAGAAAACATTACTTATGTTTTAATTCCCCATTTCTAAAATTCAACAAAACAATGATGTGATCAACTGTATTTTCCTCATAAATGATTGTCTAAACCTAAAGTAACATCCTTATTTCTTCTTATCTGAAAGTTTCTTATTTTCAAACCAGATTTGCATTTTTCTTCATCGAGAGTTGAATCTGAATAGTAATACAGTTTTCGTGACGAAGACTAATGATCAGAATTTGAAGGAAGTTGTTTCGTCACATTTTCTCTTTTGGGAACAGAAAATGAAAAGAAGAAAATATATTTCACAGGCTCCGGAAATCCAATTACGCTTTTAAACACCGCAGTTTGCGGGGTGAATTTTTAAGGTCCAAAAAATGGAGAGTTTCTAGTTTTTGTTTAACTGTATTGGTATTGCAATTTCTAGAGTATTACTGTGATTTTGTTTTTTGATAAATGTTTGGTGAGAATCGAAAAGAGATTTGACTGAGGGAAAGAAGTATTTTCCTTGTTATGCTTGGGATTTTTTCATTTTCTGCTACGAAGATGATGAAATATCAAGGGGGAAAACTTTATTATTTGTTTTATATAGTATTAACTTTCCCATTTTACATGGCAAGGCCGATAATAGGGTTGTATGAAAGTCAATACTGTAAAATATCTTAAAAGAATAAAGTCTATTTCTTCTAAACGCCTGATACGGAAAGTACAAATGGAAATACCCACTTATAGAAAGAATTTGCTAACGACTACATTGATCCTCAAACTATATAGTAATCATTATTTTTAGGTACTCGATAGTTGAGGTCTTCAGGATACGAACTTTAAACTCGAAATCAGGTCATAAAATGTTTTTCACCTTTAAAATCTAGACTCTAGATTTTAACACCCGCCCGTGAAAGTATCATCTTGTGTATTTTAAAAACCTGTAATATTTATAAGCACATTAAAAGTACTTTAAAATTATTATATTTGGTTTTAAAATTTGTGCCAAATAAGTTTATTCATATTAAAATGAGAATTGTGAAGACAATTCCCAAGCCAAGAGGTGCTTTTTTGAAGGTTTATTTAGCGGAAGTTTTAAGTTAAGTGTGAAGCATGTATTAACTTAATTTTAACATTCTTAAGTATGAAGCATGTTTTAGTTAAGTATGAAAAATCAATAATACTTAATTTACTACTGATTAATGATTTTATTCGAGTTTTATATTACATAACTGTAACACGATATAAATCGAAACGATTAGACATTTATACTAACTATCGATCAAGCACACAAGCCGGAGAATATATGTGAGCAATCCATACTAACTGTCGAGTAACTATACTTGTTAACCTGTGGGAAGATACTACCTATAACCTTTTTGAGTAAAGGTTCTCAGATCTATTCTACGTATTTTGAATTTTACCCGTTAAGTTAAGCGTGTTAAAGATATGTGTAATAATTCAGAAAACATTAGTCACCCACACCTAACCACAAAATTATTAAAAAATCCTCAAACTTAACTAAGCAATGAAAGGTGCAGACATTAAATGTTGTTTGTTGTTGTTTTGTCCAAAACTCAAAAAGATTTAAAAATAAGAGGTGTGACTCCTGAGAATCCCTTTGATATCGTATACGATGCCTTAACCACTGGGGCTACCTACCTATGGCCTTAATGTTGTTTGTTGACAAAGGAAAAACTGATGACACCAAAATATATGACATTTTTCTTTTCCAAATAATTTTTGTGCTTTTTAAATATATATTGTGTTGATAAGTATAAACTGCAGTTTCCTGCAAAAAAGGATATTCTCCCTTAAAAGAATTTTCACCCAAATCAAGCTTTAAAGACCATCGGTGTTTATAATACGAACAGCCTTAGGATTGAACAAACAAGTATTTTTTAGAAGGTATTTAGCGATATGTTTACGCAAAACAGACGTTAATGGCTCAGTATCATATTTGCAAAGCAAAAAGGTTATTATATTACAGGATGCTTTGTAATTTGTAAATTGGGAGCAAATATTTTCGGAATAGGTCGTCTAAAACAACTTTCTTTTCAAAACAAAATATGTGATATGAAAACAAAGGTAGCAAAAAATTACTGATATAAGTATACCATTATTTCTTTTAATACAAAGTAAAACTCTAAATTTTCAAAGTTCTTTAAGCTAAACACAGTTTTTAACTGTAGTCGTACTTCGTGGGTATTTTCTCTAACTCATAATATTGATAGTTATCTATTTACTCTCTGCATTATTCTTTTATGTAAAAGATTTGAAACTTCTTTAAAATGGAGCAGAACAAAATGACCTTAAATTCGCAGTACTACTAAATTTTAGTGAAAACAAATAAAGGTTACCTTTAGAGGTTCTATCATTCATTTACCCTCATAAGAAAAATTTTTATCTACACTTAATACTCCTTCGAAAATAAGAAGAAATTAATACAAAGGGAAAGAAAAAGCAAAACCGTCCTGAAATCTGATCTGGATTATCCGAACATTCGAAAAAACGAAAGCCAGATGAACGAAGTTCTACTGTATAAAAGTGTGTATATTTAAATTCTTGAAATGCATTTGATAGCTTTGAATAAATTACAATTTTATCAACTGTAGAGAAAATATCCAAGTACTTTTTAAAAAAATTTGCATACAAATAATTTAAATTTCAAACTAACGAAAATACATTTTTATCTATACAAAACGGAAAGTTTCAAAACTTTGATAGAAAAAAACAGGGAAATGATCAAAAACTTTTGTTTAGGACTTCAGATTAAAAATCAAACATCATTTACAATTTAAAATATTCCTTGATTTAAGTAAAAAAGTCAGTCGTTTTTTTTATAATTACTCAGCACAAAGAAGATTTTAATCTCATTGATTCCTCGATTTATCCACAAAAGAGTAAAAGTTTTATAACACATCAATGAAATAAAATATTAGGACCTCTTTTAGAACACTTTCTCGAGAAATAAAATCCATGAACATTAATTCCAACGACACGAGTGACTCACATCGATTGACCTGACAAAATCACAGCGAAGAGGTTTACCTGGGTTTATCCTCCCCCCCCCCCACAAAAAAATATCTTCCTCTCCGCAAATCCAAAAAATCCCTCTCATACAGCCCCCTTCCAAAATACACTGTGTGTGTGTCACACAATCCACCAAAAATAAACACTAAAGCGCTCGTTAAAACCCGGGTTTTCCATTCTCCTGTTCTTTTCCGGGCATCTCCAACCCCCAAAACCGTTCTCTTCATTCCCCAGCCCATCGTTCTCGCATTTGTCAGTCTTCCGGAAAAGGAAAACAGGGGGGGAGGTGTGAACCGTGAAACGAAGCCCCCCCCCCCTTCCCCCGGAAAAGCGAAGGAAATTCCTACTCCTCGTAAAATTTGAGTTTTATGGATTTCGAACAACTATCTGGGGAGCGATTCTGGGGGAATCGGGATAACGTTTTTTAGGGATTTTTTAAGGAATTGGTCTTGGCTTCGTTTTTAAATACTGAGTTTCCGTTGATTTTTCGGGTGTTTTATGGTTGATGGTTGGTTGGTTGGTTGTTTTGGGCTTTATGGTGTTTTATGATAGAAAGATGAGAGTTGATGATTCCCCCCAGCCCAGTTGTTATACTTTATTAATTGAAGTTATATGTGTTTCGTTCGTGTAAAATGGATTGAAATAAGTTTTAATTTCACAAAACCCTACTTTGATACTTTTAAAATTGTGTTTGTCAATTTTGGAAAGTAGTGAGTTTTATTATTTGAGGAGGAAAAGATAAAGAGTTTTAAAAGTCTAACTGGACGAAATGATTTGCATCTATATTTAATTAAGGCGGGATGAAGCATCCAAACTTGGGATGCAATTTTATATTAAACTATCTTTGATATCAAGCATTTCATTGTGTTTATTATTGTGCTTCTTATGTTAGTTAGATCTTTTATTAAGATATCAAGCCTAAGTCGTATAAGATATTCTTTTTTTTTACTAAAGCACGAGTGAATTGCAAACGAATGAAACCTTTTTTAATGAAGTATGTGTGCTAATAATAGTAAAAATTTGCAATTTATAAACATTGGTTACTTACAAACTTTATGTGAAGGATTCTTTTAGTTTTGGTACAAATTTTCCCTTTTTTCACGAAAACATTACATTCATCATTAAGTGTCTTATTTAATTTAAAAATAAGTTTATTTTTAAAGTGGTAAAAAGCGTTCCTTCTACAACTTAATGGGTTTTAAAGTATTTTCGTTTTTATTACCTCCTCTATCAAAATTATTTATGAACTATAACCCTAATATGGAGGATGTTTTGGTTCTGTCATATTTAATAGTTTAAATAAATTATATTTATTATTGATTTTTCTAAGTGTAAAATTTTAGAAAAAAATAGCTGTAAAAAAGTTTCAGACAGTTTCTTTGATATTAGTATGAAGTCATATCATATCAGTGAGGTTAGAAAACGGGGAGAGAGGAATCAATTAGTATCTCAAGTTAACTTAGAATTCAGAGAATATTCGTTTCTTTTATCTTTTATAGTAAAGAAAGGAATTGACAAATAAAATGCCGATATCCCTCTTTTTTGTAACCAGTTGTAAAACAAAACCCAAATTTCTTAGAAAATTATAATTTTAAGATTTTGGAAATGCCTTTTCTTGGAATCAAACTAATATTGTTTAAAGAAAGTCAGATTTCTAAGAAATAATTCACACCAGCAGTAGCTTTTGACTTTAACTTGTATCGTTCTGTTATCTCATCTTTTTTATTTCTAGCTTTTTTCGTATACGTATAAATAAAAAATTAATTTAATGATGATTTTAATATTCATTATTTTCTAATTTTTTTTTATATTGGTGTGTTTTAGGTTCTTTTAATCTTGCTTTACGCAAAAGATAAAAATTAAATTTGAAATGAATGTACCAATTGAATGAACCTTGAAGAATGAATTGAAATGAATCTACCAACTGTAGAAATTTAAGTTTGAGTAAGAAGTGCTTATAATTAAAATCGTATTACTTAACTCGAAATTTCAAGAGAGCTACATCCTTAATATTTTTAGCTACAAGCTGACACTGGCGCATATTTTATACAATTAATATAATACCGAGGAATTACTAAATAAGAAAATGTTGTACACACAGAGAAGATAGTCGTATTTATGCTAATAAGGTATTAGGTGGTATGTGTAGCAAAATACACAAATCTGTAAGATATTAATTTAGGTAAAAAATATAGATATAGGGTAAATCTCACGTGGGTGAGGGAAGGGGTCACACCACATCTCGCTAAATCTCACCAAGGGCAAGGGAGTCCAAATTTTGCAAAATAACACCCCACTTTATATATGGGCACTCCTATTGCGAGACAAAACCCGTATACGCTTCGCATAATCAAAGTCAGATTCACTTCCTCCCCTAAATACCTCTCACAATAATAACCAGATCGATGTTAATCCTCCCCGTTCACTTGCCATTATCTATTCACCAATCTGTGATGAGAGCCACCGATAAAACACACCAACCCAGGTGCGCGAACCGTTTGATCCATTCTTCCCGGAGCGTGCCCTAAGTAGCTCATCCGAGGGTGTAGGGCAAGATGGAAGGTGACCGGGATGGAGATTTCCCTAAAGGGTATAAGAGAGCCTCGGGAAAGAATAAACATCGAACAGGCCTCTCGCTCCTCCCCAAGGATGTATCGGGAGGGGAATGGATCCCTAGGGAGGAAGTTGGGTTTACTTGAGTTTTTGTGTTTGTTGCTGTTGTTTAGATAGATGGATTTGTAGTGGGTGAGAGAATTTGAATTGTTTAAGGGTGGGTGAGTTTGTTTTGCGGCGTTGTGTAAAGTCTAAATTGTGACGTAAGTTAAATTGTGATCCGTGGTTTCTTTTGAAGGTTTTCTTTTTTGAAACCCATCGCGAAATTGACAAAGATGTCGATATATTTCATCAGTTTAAAACAGTTTATGTTCCTTTTGGACCATTGACCTTTGACATACCATTGACTTGATATTTTTGAGTTAAACGGTTTGAAATTATGTCATGAAAAGCATGTTGTGTCATATTTTCAAAACTTTTGAACTCATTTTCTAAAGAATCAACATTGTTTTAATTCAATCCAATGCTCAAACATTTCTTAAAAGAACTACTCTATCACAATGATTTATGCACATTCTATATCCTGTATTGACAGATATTTATTTCTAGTTTCATATTTTCCTATTTGAATTAATCACATTTCGAACTAATTATCTAAATTTTGAATTCTAGAAAAAATCTTAATTAAACTTCAAGAAAAGGTTTTCTTCAAAAAAACTTTTTGAAACCAAAGCTTCCAAGACAAAACATAGAGTTACATACTATTATTATTAACTAAGACACATAGCAAGTAGAGATAAAACTATTTGAAATACGCTTGCTATAATTAGCTCATGATATCATAATTAAAGAATTCATTTTTTAAAATTGTGTTTGTGATTGAAAAGGATTTTAGAAAAAAAAACCCTGTTGCGAAATAATCATATTTGCATAGTAAAAACGCAAGTCAATACAACTCAGGATTTACCTACAGTCAAAATAACTTAACATGAAAAAATAAATCAGGGAGTTTCATGAAATGACACACAGAAAAATTATCATTTGTTTCAATAGTTTTTGAGTGGCCAAGTATTGCTTTTGCACAATTAATATCACATAAACACTTATAAACAATAAAGTCATCTGCGATTACGTATTTAATTACAATAAATGCTAAATGTAATGAAAGACTATTTTTTACCCATAATATTAATTTAAAAGTTAATTTTGCTGAAAAAAAATTTTAGATTTGCAAAATGAAGCGTTTTATAGGTAAATTACAATTAAAGTGTAAGTATATACTTTACGTTCTTAAATGCACCCAACTTTTCAAAGAAATACCCATGGCATTATTTACAATTTCCTCTTACACCGCATTCTTTTCTATATAATCTTATTTTATTACTTAAACACTTTTCTGTATCCTCGTTTCCTTAGATATCAATGTATTTCCTATCTAGTTTTCATTTTGTGAAACCCTTATAGAAATATTTCCCCAGGCCATAACTTGCACCCAATATTTCTTTTGAAATTCACTTTTCATAAAGAGTCAAGAAATGGAGTTCTAAACTTATCAGATGAGGTGAGAATTCCATTTTGTCAGCATGTTTTTGGCAATATAGATTACAGGTAGCGTCTTTACGACATTTTCACAAATGTAATGAAAGTTTTCCTCAAAACATTTAGTTTAAACTTACTTGTATCAATATTTATCCATTTTTCAATTTTTAATTTCATAACAACTGGTAAAAGTTGTTATACGTTCTCACTAAATACTATGCATTTATTCAATCACAACTTTTATGCTAATTTTATTTTTATTTCCACTTATGTTAAATTTATTTTTCTTCTACTTAACAAACATTCTAAAATACATTTTGCTTATTTAAAATGCATCAATCTTGACACCCAACACTAATTTATTAATATAAAGCAGATTTTCAATTAAAATTTCAATGACAAAGGACTCTAAAGGTGGGGGCTTTCAAAGTTTTCTTTCTACTCTATAAACCAACGTTTAAAAAACCAAGGCTAAGGAGTCTAGCTTACCAAATGCATTTATACAAACATAATAACCATGACCTATAGCATATAACCATAATAAGCATGAAGTTTAACCATGAATTTTCAGTTTGAAATTTTGAAATGGCATGCTTTATTTTTTTAATAATCTTAAATATTATGAAAAAATTTTGATTCTTATTGAGAAATAAATTTCGGACTATACAAAACTTTCTTTTTTTTTAAATTTCATAGAATATTTATTTCTTGAATATTATTTTTTTTATACTTACATAACATATACGTTGGAGGCTGACTCTGAATTCAATATAAAATTTGGACCCAATATCCAGAAATACACTTAGTTACCTGATTCAATTAAAAAAATATCACCATGACTTCTTAGATAATCCTTCAGTAGTAAAATTAACTTAATATTGCATCCGAGAATTATTTAACTTTGTGTAAAACTTTACATCTACATTCTATTCCAACCGAACAACTCATAGATAGTTAAAAGCTGGTTTGTGGTTACACATCACACCGTAATAGTTTTCTCCTATCCAGTAATAGTTGGCGTGTGAAAAGTTAGCTAAACAGATCGAAACTTAGGAAATCATAACTCCATTCATGAGAAACACAAGTATTCATGTTTAACCTAAAGAACATGGGAAATATGCCTCAGGAACTTTAATTTAGTTATTTAAACAATCCCAAATCACCAAACACTATCTTTCTCTTAACTATTATTTCTCATTTTTCACACTCTATTCATTGATTTCTGCGCAGAAAACAGAGACCGTTTTAGAAGGTTTGTACATTTAGGAGTTAATCCTGAAGGGGGTCATTCTTAAATGAAATCTGTTTTTTATCCTTTTAAGAGGTGGTCATGGGTGAAGTAGTTTGAATTCGTGTTGAATAGGAATATAATATTAAATTCCATTTTCGAAGTAAGTTTAGAATTAAATATAGTATAGTTGTGTATTAATTTTTGTTTGATTTTTTACAGATTGATTTATGTGATATAGTTTTAAAATAATATAATTCGATGCTAGATTACCATATGTAAATTATCTTAAACATGGCTGTATAGAATACATTTTCCACCCCGTGCTACAGTACAGTATGTTATTTAATACCCTCCTTCTGAACATTTTTAGTCTTTTTTTCTCATTGAAAGTATCCAATTTAAAAATTATTACAATATACAGGACATACCAAACTAATAGAAGAATAATCATATAGCCACTCCTTTTTCTGAAAAACTGTGATGATGATAGCAAATACCACAACAACTTAGCTTACAGCTTTTTGAAGAATTGTGTAATTAATGTACGACCCCCTAACATCCATAATCCACGCTATATAGACCCCGTCAAACCATGCGCGTGAGAACAAACATCCAGAAACCTACCGGAGCAGACAATATATCCACCTTCCTCCAGGCTATTGGATGACAAATTGAGGCCGGAACTGTGTTTCTATAGAATATGTTCTTTCTGCGGGGGTTATATGCAAACGAGTGGGCATGTTCGGAAATCGAGTTTAATAAAGTGGGATCGATTTATCGGCAATGTAATTCTAGTATAAGGCCTTTGGACGACACCTTGAGCTTATCGTGTTTATCGAAGAGATTTAAGTTTTCATGCAATGGTAAACCACGATGGGTCGGGTGTCAAGCATGTAATAGAGTATGAAAATCGAATAATTTTGTGATAAATGAAGTCTTAATTAAATATCCCATGATACGGAAGTGGATGTATTGGATTTTTGATGTCGGGTTTACTCAAGTTGTTGAATATCGAATTAAATTTGTTATGGGTTGGGTATTAATGGACGTCAGGTGTTAAGTTCCTTGTGGTGGAAAACATTGTATTTTGAATTATTACAGTATTGTGGTCAATATTATATTTACCACCCCTTCCGTTTCGGTGATTCAATACGTTAGAAAAATAATGTATGAGTTTTTTTTCATCATATTCAAAGTTAAAAAGCTGTTTAAAAATACGTTTTGATGACTTAATAATACTATTCAGTTTTTGAAGTCGGTGGCTTACACGCCAAAAAGTTTCTCACCTCAATGTTCTGCTCTTCTCAATTACTTCACTATAACCACTGCCATCTATCAATGTCACGTTTATAAAACCCCTCTTTTTTATCGGACTACGTTTCCTTTTGTAGCTTTTTAACAAGTTACTTGGATCAATGAACTTAATTCCGGATCGTATTTGAAAGTCAAGACTAGTTTGAATTACTTAGTGAGAAAGATTTTAATATTCTCTTATATAGACGCAGGTTGTCAAACATGTCTATCTCACACTTGATATTGTATTTAACTCCATTTTTTGTAGTTGAAAGGAATTGGTTCCTTTTTCGTCAAACAGTTTAAGCGTTAGGTTCTTTTTGTTCCATCACACAAATATTTAATTACAAAGAAGATACTGTAATATGTAACTGTAATAAAACTTCATAGTTTTATACCTATATGCAACGAAAATCGGGAAAGAATGTCTTCTTAACCTAAACAACAACAACAAAATAGACTACGTACCAAATTTCTACTTGAATCTGTTTTTCCCCCCTGTTCTGATTAAATAGACAATTTCTGTTTTGAAAAATATCTGCTTAAAAGGATGTACCGATTAAGATGATTGACAAAAATTATTAAAAATGGCTTTGTATTTTCCTTTAGGCCATGATTTATCCTTGACTATACAAACCTAGTTTGTATCCTCGGTATACCTCTATAAATTGTTGGTTTAGTTATCTAAATTAAAATTTCGAAAATATATTGTCTCTTAGGTGATATGACTTCATTTAAAAATCGTTGGACTAATTATCTGTGTAAATAATTAGTAAGGATAATCAACAGTAATTGATGTTAAAAACATTTATAGATTAAACTGTAATATTTTTTTTTTAATTTAACTGAATAAATAAAATACTTAAAAAATGTTATTACATAATGTTTAGAACAAGTGTTTAAAATATACTAAATAATTTTTCCACAGAAAAACAACAATCAAAGCATAACTTTCTGATACCACTCTAATTTCCAATTAAGTTCACATATTTTCAGAGAATACGGACAAACGAAATACTTAATTACTAAGCGAAATAAACAGCAGAACACAAAGTTTAAATATTAAAAAAATAATGTCCATGTTTGTTGAGTTCCGTGCATTTAATTAAACGACTTTAAGGCAGTTTACTATGAAAAAGACTGGAATTTTTCCAGCAGCATAAAACGTAAAAAGGAAAATTCTTTTAATCATTTTTAAAGCCTGCAGAAAACGAGTTCATTATTTTTTAGGCAGAAGGTAAATAAAAGTTCTGTTGAAAGAATTTACTAATTAATATTATTCAAGTCCATTCATTGACCCTAAAGTTTCTAAATCACCAATTTACAAGTATAACTAAACGCCATATTTTGTCCCTATACCCAAACACAAACAGCAAATAATAACACAGGTCTGATAAAAAATACTTTGAAATATTATGTCTGAAATTGTTTGGGTGAAACTTATATTTAAAGGTGTTCTGATCACAAATTTGACCTTCATTTTCTTCCATCACATACATTTGTTTTGCAAAGTGACCAAAATGCGAAATTTAAAGTGGTAATTTTTTTATGTACCCCAAGCAAGGAATCTGGCTGTGGAGAATTTGGGTGTACCTACTTGTTGAAACGCCCTGTATATGTACCAACACACCCAGAAAATTTAAGATATAATTTGATATTAAATTCTAATATGAAGCAAATAAAGTTGTATGGTGTTATGTCTGTCAGAAATGGAACTAACCCTCCATAAAATAATTTTATTTCATCAATCCAAAAAAAAGTACGTATGATTTAGAGATTGAAGTTTTATTTTTCCAAATTATGAATTTTTATACGTATATTTAAATTTATAGGTCTTATATTTGATTTAAACTTTTAAACTACCCAAAAATGTCAATGGGAATAAAAATACAGGAGAACAATAAACGAATTTCAAATATAACAAACAAGGATAAAGTCGTTGTGTACTCTCTAACTTTTTCGTTATACAATGAGGTAAGAACTGTATGAATCATTTTTCGGGCATTTATTATTTGAAAATAACAAATTTAGTAGTTCATGGAGATCATTATATGTTGTTATGGAAGGACAATATTCATAAATTTTTTTCTCCTTTAGTCATTTTCACGGAATGTCAAAGAACTGCTTCTAAAAAAATACCTAACACTTTGACGTCCATTTTAGGTCAGAGTTAGTTTTCTCACATTTTAATTTGATTGAAAATAGTTTAAAATACAGAAATATTATAACATAGCTCATATTTAGTTGGGTTTTTTTAATTATCTTTTTGTTGTATTGGATTTTATAGCTTTAATATTCCATGTATCTTCTTTAATTCAGATAATCAAGATGATGATCTTCAAGCTCTTGTTTCCTCAAATTTTAAATTTACTAATTTTTTAATTTTATCATCGTAGATATATTCCGAATAACCCCAAACCCACAGTAACCTTTGCTGTACTTTGTAGGGAAAAAGAGACGCTTGACAACTTATTAAATTACCTGAAAAACAAACCTACAAGTGAAATAAGGAACCAATAATAATGATAAAATCATCACAAGTAGGCAATAGAGCATTCGCACATGACGTCACTTGGAGGACAAAAACAACGTTGCTAAGGCTGTTGTTAGGGGCGGGAAATAGAAGCATCCAATAGAAGCATTCGCACATGACATCACTGGAGGATAAAAACAACGTTGCTAAGGCCGTTGTTAGGTAAAGTCATGTGATTGAAAATGCTCTATAATAATGATAAATGCCAAATAGTGAATAAAGAAAAAACCGCAAAAGAAAAGTCAAAGTAGAAATCTCACAAAAAGTGCCCTTATTTAGTGACCCTTACAAAGTGCTACTTCAAAAATATAATTTGTAATAACTTCAGAGTGATACATACACAACATATCTTGTGGTCAAATATGTCTGAAAATCTCAGTTTGAGCTTTCGTTCTTACTTACAACCAATGCAACAGTTCCCAAAAACTCACAACAAGTCCGTGAGCACATGTTCCCGTAATCCTTCAAGATAAAAACACAGCATTTTTTAGCCTTGATGCGGCCCTTCCATGTGATCGTGCATATTTCTGCACACCTATTTATGTGTTCAGCCGCCGCCTTCGCACCATAGGAAGACAAGTGGTGTCGTGTATGGTATACTGCCTTAGATTGGAATTGCGATTAACTCCAAACGCCATGGGAGATGGTAACAGACTGTTTGAACGAAAGGAGTTTATAGTTTGTTTGCTTTTTGCAATTTGGGTGACCGTATCGGTGATTGCTGAAGATGGTATGTTTGAAGTTAATACATGATTACTATACTTTGCATCAAAGAATTCTTTACTTTCGTGAAATGTATGTGTTATTTTTAAAATACGATTTAGTTATTTCAAATCGTTTTCTCTGGAAGACATTGATGATCAGTGTTAAAACAATTTTTCTCTGACATCTTTCCTCCGCAATTTTTTACTGCTTTTATAAAAGGCAAATATCAAATGTTCATCCTATTGAGGTGTGAAACAGTAATTGATAGTTCACACATGTATGAAAAAAATATTAAAATCTGAAAGTTACATCATTTGTATTATTTTCTATTTTTAGTGAACAAATATAATGAAATTTTAAAATGAAACAAAAATAGGTATTTTTTTATTCAAAGCATAATATTTGTGATGCATTTAATTTTTACACTTTTTCATTCTTAAGTTTAAGTTTGTATTCTAAAACCTTAAATCAAATAAAAAGTTTTGCAGATAGAAAGTGATAAAACCTAAGTAGTATAAAATCTATAAAACTATTGCTTCCTGATAGATTTTTGTTCGCTATTGTGTTATAGGGTTAAGTACCTTTATTAACTTAATTAATTTAGTTAGTTAACTTCAAAAGTTAATAACCCCATCAGCTTAGGTGTAGTCACTTTTTTATATTAGGTACTTTAAAAATGTTATTCTTCAAAAAAATTTTGTAAAAGAAATTTTTAAATGTTTATCTATATACCCAGAGTTTGATAAGGTATCAGAAATTATATTCTATATAGAAACATAAAGCATATAAAAAAGAAATTAATTTCTATACAATATATAATGTTATTAATAAATTATGCCACAATTTATTACAGATTTATGATAAAAGGTATTATTATACACTGGATATTTTATTGAAAAAAAATATGTGCACCTAATTTTCTACTCTTCAATTTATCTCTTTCTTCAGCGTAATGATTATCATTAAATTCTCAATTTATTAAGATTGTTATTATGTGTAGATAATAGCAATGAAAAGTTCACCACTTTTCACATACAGAAGGATAAGATGTAAAACATTCGAATTTTTTTTACAATATCTCCTACTTTATTCTACTTTTATAAAATATCGCATTTTTTATAATATGCTTGCATAAAATATTTACTGCCCTTTCAATCGACTTTCAAAAGAAGGAAATTAGCAATTTCATATGCATGATAAATTATGTAAATGTATAATAAATTGTTCTTTTTGAGTCTATCGTTTACATACAGTGAATATTCCTTATCCTATTGAATATTAATAGGAAATCATCCCAAAAAATAATCTTCCCCTGGCTGCTAACAGCGAAGACTTATTTCGGAAAATAAAAAGTGTAGATATACTACTGGAATAATTGCTAATTAATTACTACTGACTTAATTAACTAATGGAATAATAATTACTAAATAGATAATACTGGGAAAAGTGTTAATTACAAAACTGTAATAAAAGATTATACGTAAGTGTTAGATACCAATTTGCAAATTGAATTCGCAGAAAAGTTGGCAGAAAAAAAGATATCCTTTAGCTGGATATGTCCACAATTTAAAAAGCTATCAGAGCATTTTTTGAAGTTTGTACTTTTGTGTATAAAAATCCTAATTTCTCGTTGTATACCAACCACTTTTACTTTACAAATTCAAAGAGAGAGCTTCAATAAGTTGAATCTTAACTAGAAACCAGAATATCTTTTTTCTTCTCTTTTCGTAGCTACAGGAGGTTTTATGGCCGGAGGAACTTTTCCTGAGTGCCCTACAAATGAATTCTACAGAGCCTGCATGGACAACTGCTCCAACTGCGAGTATAGAGGAAAATGTCCTATTGTAGAATGCAAAAAAAGCGGCTGCGACTGCCGACCTCACTTTGTGCGTCTCACACCCGATGGACCGTGTGAACCCATTAGAAAATGTCCACAACGTAAGGATTGAATATTTATGACTATTTTTTTTGGAACGACGATGAGTAATGCAGTTTTCAAGAAATTGAGAGTAGAATATTGCAGGTTAATTTTTTAATACCAGCCTATTTTATGTTTCATCACATTCACCACCATTTAATTGGATATTGTTTCTTACTGCAATAGATTTGATTATGTTGTAGATAACTTTATAGTTGAAGGGAAATTATGAAATGGAATATTTAGAGTAGTAGTTTGTAGCTCATTATCTCTGTTGCATATTTTTATTCTTTTAATAGTGCAGTTTCAAACTTATTACTCAAAAGTATAAAATTTTTGTTACCATATATATGTAGTAGTTTTCTGTTAATTTAGTTTACATATGGTAGTACAAGCAAAATCAAAATTTAAGGTCAAACTAATAATTTTTCTTAAAAATTCCTTTTAACACAATTTTTAAATTAGGGAAAGCTGTAAATAAAAATTGTTGGTTGTTACATGATAACATGAACGTACACTTTTAATTCTTTTAATATTCAAGTAATTTTCATTTATTGTAAAATATACAACCGCAACAAAAAAAAACAGCAGCGTATCCTTTTCAACAAAAACGTAGGGAAAGCTTATCAAGATAAACTCCCCTGCCTCATACTACCGAAAAAAAAATACTACGACCTACAAAATACCATCCGAAAATTCAACAATCCGAGCATAAGCTAATGCTTTTAAAGACTGCTGAACCATTCTTCTGTTGAATGTCTGACGTCGTCCTATAAAAGCAGAACAACTGCTCGCTGGCAAAAACATATCAAATCCTCCAACGGGACCCTAAATCCTCGGTACATACGCAACGCAACCATTGAGAAAGAGGGCGCGTTTTTTGTATTTGGGGGAGATTTCGACTTTTCTCTTCAAAATTCAGCTGCGATTGTGGACCAAAGTGATATTTGCCGAACCACTTCACGAAATGTTTGCTTAGGCTGAGGGTACGCTGAAAGCGACATTTCGGCCTGAAGCTACTGGAATGTCATCGTGATACGAAGATAAAGCGGAGAAATATAACGAATGGGTATTAAAATTTTCGGAGAATATTTCATGGACCTATTCGTCTTTCTCCATTCCCAGTGGGGGATTTCTAAATAGGCTAGATATGCCAAACCCTAACTAGACTTTTGTTTCGAGGTAGCTAAAATATATTTTGGTCACAAATTTCATGCGTAGTGTGCATGCGTACATTCTCTAAAACTTAAATACTAATATCCCTAGCCCATCCTTGAACCAATAAACCCTTTGACTTATGAGGATAATTACTATAAAATCAAATTCACAATCTTCGAATGTCATTATTTCAGTTGCCAGAACCTTTAGGAATAAATGTAGTAGAATTTTTTTTATCCCATAAAAAGACGGTGGTTTCCAATTTTCCTTTTAAAACAAAATAAATTTCCCATTATGAAAAATGAAACTATTGTTTATGAATTCTAAAAATTAAAATCGAAAACCAATAAAACTTAACATTTTTAAAGTATCTATAAAAAACGATTCGCTCTAATTTCCTTCCTGATTATAAGGGAAAAGCATTTTTTTTCATTTTGATTACCCGTAAAATCCTAATACAAAATATTTGAAAATTGAAAAACACAATTTTTGAATTGAAGGAAATTGTGTGTAGCGTGCTAACTAGATTTGAGGCGTTTCTAAATCCTACACACAGTTAATACGACTACTAAAAAAATGGAAATTTATTCCAAGAAAATGCTTAAATATAATCAAAACTTTTTAATAGAAATTCAGGATTCTATTTAAAGTGAAGAAAAAATTATTTTATTTCTTACTAATATTTGTTAAGTTTTAACTGGATAAAAAATAATTGAATATTCGATTAGTTTACACTGCACTGTATTTAAGACGGTAAACTATACAAAGCCTGTGAAACATTTCACCTTTATTAAATGAACTTAGTGAGAAAAAATTTTGTCTAATGAGGTTTAAGAACAAAATTTGTTCGGGATTTATTTTCTTTTTAAACCACACGCCTAATTTTTCTCGACTCGAGGCTCCCTAGGGTAGGGAGTAGCTATTATTTCCGGGTTACACCACAATTTTAGGTAAAGGGAAGCTTGCGTGGAGAGCAAGAAAAGAAAAGCAATAATAGCACAATTCATTAATTCTGTCTTATTTCTCTTCTTTAAACTGACGGTTCACAAGTAAATTTTTTAAAAAGCTTTTTATGTGTGCGAGATACATTTTACACCTATCTGTATGGTACTAAAAACGTATGGACACTTAAATGAATTCAAAACTCTTTAGACGTTGATTAATCACTATGTTGTTTTTTCTATGCATCGGATGTTCAATAACTTAAAATGTGTTGTGTTAAGAATAACCCGAATCAACCTAAATATCAAAGGTATACATTGGAAATAAATACTACAGGCATTCAACAGAACAAAATCCTACGAAACACAATTTATACACACGGACCTAACATTCTATCTTTTGAATTCTTTCAGCTACGTGCCAAGAAAATGAGATCTTCAGACCTTGTGGACCTGTTTGTGAAACATGTGCTCGTTTAAGATGCCGAATTCTCAGTTGCGAATACAAATGTTACTGCAAAAAAGGTTATTTGAGGAACAACGACGGAAAATGCATACCTGAAAATGATTGCCCTCCAAGTATGTGCCAGTATTGATTTTTTATTAGTGAAATAGATAAAGAGCTTATATAGTTTTAATGTATTCAAACGTATAACCGATTAAAAAAAAGGTGAAATATAGTTTTAAATATGTTCAAGGAAAATAATTTCCCCCTCTAACCTGAAGTTAGTTTAAAGAGCTTGCTTTACTTTGTTAATTTTCTAACACAAAGTTACTTGAATAAAAGTTTAAATTAGCCTGAAAATTTTCCAGCTCACGTTCATTGTCTTCTTAAGGCATTTATTTTCTTTCTACCGTCATCAGTTTACATGACACTTGAACAAAATATGCAAATAGTAACCGCTTATTTGACTTTCTAACATTTTCCTAAACCTGAAGAGTGACCAAAAAGTTTTTTCTCACATACGAATATATGATACTATTTGGTAATTATCTGGTGCTGTTAATTTTTTTTTTCATTTGCGTATATTTTGTTTAATCATCATTGTAATGATTAAATATAATTCATACGTTATAAAACATTCTCTCTTAAATGGTTCTTAAATTCAAAATTGGAACATCTAAGAATAAAGTTTAACTGTTTACATTGAGTATAATCATCTATGATAGAGTACTCAAGATACAAAATACCCATTTAAGAGGGTGATAAACGTAAAATATTATATTTTTGTGTGTATTCCCTATTTTAAAAGTTGGTTATTTCAAATTTAAATTCAATTGGCGGTCTTTTATTATTTGAGAGAATTGCAAGTCAAAGGGTAGAAGTGACAATGCGGTATAACTTTAGAATAGAAGGATAATTGACAAACTTGCTGATTTTTTACCCAAGTATCTACCTGAGGAAATGTTTCACTTTGCCTTGCTTTCGAAAATTTCGAATTTAAGGTTTACTAAGACTTTTCACTTTTGATATTCATTTTGGAGGAATCATCCAAAGTGAAAAGTGTGAGTTGGCGTTTCACTCTTTACTCTTTCACTTTTCTATGCAAACTAGCTATTCACAGGAGTGAATAACTCAGGATGAACAGTGAAAGAGAAATATTGTGAATGATCCTTTCGTTGAAATGATGAAGCTGAGTACAGAAAATCAAAACCCAGTTTGTTAAATTAATTTATCTTTAGCTTCTCACCCACTTATTTTATATTTATCAGTTAATGTGAATATCTTAGATTTTTATTCTTACAGTTTAAAGAATAAACTTTTAAAGACATACACATAGTTTGAAAATATTGTCTCTGCCTGCAAGGATTTTGAATTTACTGACCCTTTAATAAAGTAGGACTTAATAGCTCCGAACATGTTGAAAGAGTTTCTGTATTCAGTTAATTAGTGACTCGTTCCTTTCAGGAACTCGCTGTTCCATTGGAGAAGAACAGGGTGAAAGCGGTCTGGTGGACGAATACTGTCTGCACGAAGACGGGGAGGTGCTTTTAAATGAGACCGAGAAAAAGCAACGATGTTACTGTTTGGAAGGACACCAGCGGAACCTAATGGGACATTGCAGCGACGAGTTCTTCTGTGAATTCAGTAAGAATTTTATTATTAGGAGCCGTTCAAATATTACGTAAGCATGTTTCTGGGCATTTTTGACCCCCCCCCCCACTTGTCAGCAAAGATAAGCAAACCGCAAACCCCCCTCTCATAATTACGTAACAAAACTGCCCGAACCCCCTTTTGTTATTCTTTTGTCCAAAATCTTTATTAATGCTTAGATTTCTGAAATTCATTGTTCTCCTCATTGTCTCCTTATGAAAAATGCTTGAAAATATTTTTCCTTGTTCATTTTTTTTTATGAAATTTATTTTCGGTTGAATTTTGGAATTATTTATGCAAGAGACAAGAGATTTACGAAAATGCAGTGTTTGTAACATCTTACGTAAGCATCATTCATACCCCCTCCCCCTTGTCTGGAAAAATAAGCAAGTAGCAAACCCCTTTAGGTGCTTACGTAATATTTGAACGGCCCCTTCCTGTGATAAAAAAAAATGATAAAACATTTTTAAATTTAAATTTTTTATCCCATGATTGCTTGTTTTGCTTTTTGCTTCAAATCAATCGTTTAATTTGTTGAATGGGAATATAAATACTCTATGTAATTTATTTTTTCAAGAAAGTGTAAGTCTCATAGCAACCAAAAATCGGCTTTTGTTCTAGTGTTATAGTTTCACTGCGATGTTAATTTTTTCAGACAAGTGCAGAAACGTAGAAGTGTTTAAGAATTGCCCACCGAAATGCAACACGACATGCACCAACTATGGAGACTCCAACTGTGAGGAGGACGGTCAGTGTTACCCAGGCTGCTTCTGTCCCGAGGGTTACGTCATGAATGACTACAGAGTCTGCGTTCGAGTGGAAGAATGTCCTCCAGGTAATCATTTAAGAAAAGATTAGTTACCATCCCTTTTTTAGAAAAATTTGAAGAGAATTTAATTAAAAGCTTATAAAAATATTAGTAGGACTGTTTTACAAGTAGAGGTTAAATATATTTTATAATAAGTGTTTTTATATTTTTATTAATACTGATAAAATCTTTATTAAAGAAACTGTGAGTTCGTATTAATAGTTAAATAGTTTCTCCTTAGAAAAATGAATGCATAAAAATAACTCTACAAGATTTTTCTATCATTCCAATCTAAATAAAAATGTGAAACTACTGTACTGGAGCATCTAAAAATGCTGTGACCTAATCTTTGCAAATCATCGGTTATTTTTTTTCCTATAAAATGCTTTTTTTTCTAATAAGTTACGTTTGCTTAAAAAAAAGGCTAAGAATGGCCGGACATCCCCCACAGGCCGCAATTGCGGTATCTCTGCCAATATCGTAGGCGTGATAAGAAACGCACATAAAATTCATGAAGTTAAGAGTTGAGATTGTCAACATCAAAAATATTTGATTAATACACAATTGTATATTAATGGCAAAATCTTTTAATTTTTACGTTCCCCTTAGCTAGCTTAAGTCAATACAAACATTCTACAGGAAACCTTCAATAGCAAGAACTAATCATCACCCATTGATTACAGGATCAAACCCTTTTGCACCAACCGCTGCACCAACAACTCTTGGATCAACAACAGAAACACCTTCCGGCGATGGTTCAACCCCCATGACGCCACAGCCACAGGGTACAACACCAATTCAAGACCAGGGTAAAACACCAATTCAAGACCAGGGTACCACACCAATTCAAGACCAAGGTACCACAAGTGACCAACTTGACTCAACAGGTACCACCCCGGGTATTTCAACCAGTCCAGCTTCTTCTACAACACATAAACCAAAGGTCAGCAAGCGTCATAAAAGTAACCTACCTCAGAAAGATGCTAAAGGTGTAACTGTAGAAGAGATGGCCGATTTGAAGAAGCTGTCTCTGGTCACGCCCGATTTCGAAGAGCAGAATTTGTAGATTTCTTCGAATGTGTGACATTTTCTTCTCGATGACGTTTACTCGATGGAAACGCCGTTTGAAGAGTCTTGTAAATCAAATCAATATTGTCGTGTTCATTCTGTGAATGTGATTGATTGAATAAGCATTGAATTGCTTCTTTGTAATTAGACATTTTAACCGTTTTAGAACTCAAGTTGTATTCAGCTCTTGATTTGTGTGATGATTAAAAGGTTCTTCACTTTTAAGGAGATCAATTTATTCAGATATTTTGTCAAAACTAGTTTAGTTCGTACTAGAAAATACAGGACAGTTTTTCCAGCACATTTCGGACAGTTTTAGAATAATTGAAATTCAATACGGCAATTGTTTATGTATTTATATCTACCCCTGATTAAATAATGGTACTGAACTTATGATTAAGATTTTTAAAACTGATTAGTGTCAGTAGAGTTTTAGCATCATACGTTAAAAGAATTAGTATCTAGTCAGACCAAAAATTCCATTCCTAATTATTTATATTACTTTAATAATTTTGGGTTCTTACGTATTATCCCGTCGACCGTGCCGCTGAATCCGAAAACGTTAAATCAAAACCCTTTGACTGTTCTATAGCTGTGCCACTGAATTAGACGCGGTCGACGGGATAATACGGTTACCCAATTTTGACACCCTGAAAAATTGTGTTTAGTAATTGTCTTATGAAGAATTTTTTACAAATACCTTCGACAAACCTCATGACAATCTTTTTACGCAGTCATTAATTCATAGATTGATCAAGACAACTGGAATGATCGCACTACCCGAAAGAATTCCTTGCGGCGTTAAATTATTTATGAGATATGAGCAGATGTGAATATAATGACGCACTCTCTGTTGTAATAGAAATCTGCTTCCAGATCACATCTTCACAAAAGTAAGCATTATTGGGATGCAGCAGCTAATCAAACTAAAATACATCTGCTTTCGAAAGGTATATTTATATCCATCATCAATAAACACTCCTAAATTTACAAGGAACACTTCTCCGAAGAACGGGTTAAATCGTGTGTTAAAAGAGGCTTAAAAAATCTGCATAGAATAACTGTGGCCTAAATCCAAAACCACTAAATTTGAGATAATAAAGATGGATTTAGGTTTCTTTTTAGATCGATAACTTTAGATCGATAACTCGTAAGATAGCTGTCCAAATCTAAGTCAAAAGTTTCATAAATTGGCCAGTAAGCGCAATCTCAAACAATGCCTTCTCTATACGAACTTACTCAAAACTAAGTTTGCTAGATTTAAGCCATTCCGTCATTCTGAGCAGCTCAACTGATTGCTTCTAAAATGCATTGCTTACTTTAGAAGTTCTATTTCCGAATGAAAAATAAAAGATACCTTCCAATAATTAGGTATTTAACAATGATAAACTGAAAGTGATAACCCCTAAAAACTTACCAAACATGAAATTGAAACTCTGATTCAATACAACTCGTAGGGCAAAATACCTTTGAATAGTTAGTAAATTTAAGCCTAAAACCTCAATAAAAGCAATCTGAATGTAGTTATTGACTTCTTTGTTCTATCTTCAGTGTGGTTAAACCCAAACTCTGAAGATTGCGCACAACTCAATAAACTAAACAAAAATTTGTTAAATAAGTCAACAGGTAATTGGGGAGGGAATTATATACATAAAAATTTTAAAAAAACCTTAAAAACGAAATATCTATTGCCCCTTATTTTTGCACAATAAACTAACTTTTACAATCGCTAAAAATGTTGTCAGTGTTTTATATTTTGTTCTAATTTCTTTCAATAAAAAAAATACAAATTAGTATACATTTAAACGCTTTATGGAAACTCGCATTTCTTAAGAGGCTCTTTATTTCAGTCAAATTCTGATGTATAGGTACTAACAATACTTTTCGGATATTTTGACGCAGTCACAAATTCTTGTTTAACCTGTAGTACTATTTTTAGCAAATTCTCTTCCTTTGACGGGAAATGCAGAGATCGCAAGTAAATACAGCTCACATCAAAACTTATTCACTCTTAGAATTTTCCACAATTTATGTTACAGATCTGAAGCGGTTCTTTGAAGTTAAAGATTCCGTAGACCTTTGACCTTTCATTTTATGAAATCATGGAAAGATTTCCTTGAGTGTACTTGTCTTATTTTAAACACTGCGCTGGCTAATAGGGTTTATTTAGGTTCTTGCTCATCAAAAAAATTCCATTAGCGAAAAAATTAGGGAGGAAAGAATTGTAATTCTTTTCAAAGAGCATAGTAGTCTGTAACATTCGGGGTTTTAAAGTGATAGTGTAAATAAGAACTTAAACATAAGAACTAAGTATATAACAACTTTTAAAGATAAGACTGAATATAAATACTACTTTAAAAACACTATATAAGCAGTGGTTTTTCGAAGTGGGTGCTGCGGAGAGGAGCGATGGTTGTCTCGCGGAGCTCAAGATAGGATTTAATGGACATTAAGTATTATCAGTAAAAATAATAGTAAAAAGTGCAAGAGATTTAAGAAATCCCATAGCCTTTGTAACTTCAAAAATTCCAAAACCTCTTTATGAATTTCAAAAATTCTATAGGAATAAATAACAAATATTGTGAAAAAAAAGCACTCAAAATTTAATGTTGAGAAGGTAATATCCAAGTATCTGTATCAATCTTTATGGAACAATGAATTGCATCTACAGAGTGCAGAAAACTTAGCATAAAACGTTAACTTATTGGAAGGAGACATCCTTTCTCAGATTTTTTATCTTTCATCAGCTCATTCGGAATTAAAGGATCTTTAAAATCCTACGTAGCTTTTAGGAAAATGATGGATGGGAAATCGTTTCAATCGTGATCCAACCAAGTTTATTTAAAATGCCATTTTTATTTTTGCAAGTAGCCTGCTTTGACCGATGCGCAGTAAGAAAGTTCTACTTCTCCAAAAGGTGCCGCGACTTGAACAAATTTTGGAACCCCCTGCACAATAGATAAAACTTCGAGCTAGATTGTTAGAGCATTGATAAGTGAATAAGAGTAGTATAGCGAAAATCTTAGCGGTCACTGGCTTTGAATGTTATTGGTGCATAAATCCCTTGATTTTACACAACATAGTAGAAACGTGAATTCAGGGTATCGAAGACATCAAATTTGAAGTATATATTTTAGTTTGAGAAACTTACTTAATATATCAACACAAAGTAAGGATGTAATTAAAAAATATCATCCATAACTCATCCTATTCTTTTAAACATTTAAAACACAGTATTAAACACTTGTCTTAATATTTACCATTAAAAGTTTATACAGACGTTATAATTTGTGGAAAGAACACACATGACTTAAAAAATAAAATATATTTAATAAAAATTTCAATCACAAAGGCTAGGAAAATCATAGACCAACTTGATTTTGAGATACATATGTCTAAAGAAAAACAACATATTGTCATATTGCCCTCGATATTCTTCACCAGGATTCATCAAATGGTGGAGTTCTTTTAGAAAATAATACACAGCTTCTATCGTTGCGAGGTAAGTATCCGGCTTTCCTCTTTGGGGTCTCCAAAATAAGGAGTTGTAAGATGACAATATTACACACGGAAGACCTGAAAACAAAACAATACTAATATAAATACAGTTATTAAAAAATAATTGCAATTTCTAGTATAGTTTCAATGGAAATGAAATTCCAAATTCCATAGGAGTAAGTCTCTCTAAAATTGAGTAACATGTACTTAGTACTCGTATGTAAGGATATGGTCAGAAGAATTGAACATAATCAAATGGAAATGAATACCTCCCCATTGCTGCAAGACAAGGCGAGAAAATTTCAAGATCCTAAGAGCGTATTTCCTTCACTCTGATTGCAGAACTTGCATTCGTAACATATCATCTTTACCATAAATTACCTCATAACTAACGCTAAAGTGTGGGGCTACCACAAATAAATGTTAAGATTTTTGATAAACGGTCAATTTACTTCATTTTGTTAAAAATCAGAATTAGTAAGCAATTTTAAGAAATGGTGTTTAAAAAATTTAATAAAAAACTTGAAAGATGAAATTTGAATGTTTAATTTCCTAGTCTCTAGTTAATTGAGGTGTTTGCTATAAGGAGTTAACTCCAAAATCAGTATCCACATAAAAAGGCGCTACCTTGGCGGCAACAAGCGTTAGTCGTCAAGTTACAGTTATTTTACGGCAATGTACAACTGGGTTGGTGACTATGGTCACTATTTTTTACAGCAAAACAAAGTATAAGATTAGAAAAGTAACGACTTTACAAATATTCATTCTAGTGGAGTTAACTCATTGTTGCAGCAAACACCCCAATTACAAAATTTGAGCATTCAAATCTGTAACTTACTTCACTTCTAAAAACATACAAAGAAAAGGAAAAATGCAATCATTAATTATGGTGGATACCTTCAGAGTAAAAATTACCTCAGCGAAATAAAGCTAGTCTTCACCAAAGTCAGTACAGCTAACGGTATAACAAAGAAACATCTTTAAATGTAATAGAAGATATTTGTGAACTTTATTCACAATAAATCTCTGAGCATTGAAATTCTCCTTTGAAGTGAGAAAAAATCAAAACGATGAAAAAATTAAGTGAATGATCATAAAATAAAGTTAAAAAAATAGCACACATTACACAATTTGAAAATATTTTTTATCAACTCCATAAGATAACAGATACTTCAAGGAGGTTATGTCATAAATTATAAAATAAAAAGAGTTTATTTTTCGACATTCTTAAAAATGAACTCTTATGATTCAGTGGTTCCCAAAGGGGCCGATATCATACCTCGAGGGCACTGAAGCCTTAGGTGACGTGTACTACAGAAGACATAGGACGACGTTGAATGCTTTTAAAACGGCAAGGGGTTTTTTACAAACATTTGAAACAACCTGGGTTCAATTAACACTTGCATATATTTTTTTTTTTTTTGCTTAAAGTATTTCTACTTCTATATTTTTTAAATTATGTTTTCTACCAGTAAAGAATAGATAAAATACTATTTGTTTCACAACTGATGAATTATTTCAGTCAATATGTGCGTATTTAATTACTAGAAGTAAACGCTAATTTTGCGTGTATTCAAAATTGATAGGAATTCTTCAATGAATTAAACTTTTAATATATTTTATTACAATCATAAATAGAAAGAAATTTTCCTCAGTCTTTGAGAAACTGTTTTGTGAAATAAAAAGAGCATCCAATTATTGTTGTAAAGATTGAGTTTGGATAGTTTTTTTTTAATTTTCAATTCATCATGTCAATTTTCCTATTACATTAAAAAATTAAGTACCATCTTTTATCTAACCTCTCTCAAAAATTGCGTTAAAAAAACTTTAAAATTTACTAGTTTAGGTTTTGACTCAACAGGAAGAACGTTTTTTGAAAAAATATTGTGTTGATTTGAAAAGAAATCCTACTTGTTGTCTCTTAATCGTTACACTAGAATGCAAAGATAAATTTTTAGTAAAACTTGTATTACACCTCAAAAGATTTTTAACAATTTTAACTATGATTTATCAATAAAAATTTAATCCTTTATCAAAAAAAAATACTGAAAGTTTTCCTATTTTTCTCACAGAATGAAGACAAAAGTCATTACGCAGGACAATCAATTCAAAATTCCATATTGTCAACTGTATAACATTAAAAAAGTTCGATTCTTTTATATGTAAGTGATCACGAGTAAATAAGTATACGATTATATTTCGATATTCCAATTTCTCTATTACCATTTTTCATTAAAAATAATTGTCCGAGTGTTTGAATTTTTCAAAGTGAGACATAGTAATAATTACATTGCAATCATCCCCAACAGAAATGATGAAGCGGAATGTATTGAAAACTAGAAGAAAGTTTTGCAGGTAATTTTAACAAACTTTTTCTTAGTTTTGCTGAATCGAAAAAGCGACAAAAAAGAAAGCCGAAACAATCCAAAAGTAATAGGACTCATCCACCGAAAGTTCCGCAAATGATTACGTTTGCTTCGAAATTTGACAAGAAAAATATCTTTATAATCAGCTCTTTCTGGCACTTTCCTTTTAAGTAAGAAAAAAATAGAAAGCAGCACACCTCAAAATGTCACCCTGGGTCCATTGTTCAAATGAATGTGACAAGTTTCCACCTTACGAAGACAAATGAATGATGATTTCATAGTATCAAAAGAAAAGGAGAAACACTACATACTAAAAACAGTTCCATCATGAGTTTCACAAAACTTTGGAAATGAATTAAGTTTATTGACGAACACATTTGTTTCATACAGGGATTGATTGACAATTATTCAAATCAAGGCAAGACATTCGTTTATTCTAACGGAAGATATAACGCTTTTAGTCACGTATTTCAGTTTTTATATGGAAATGTTTCAGTTATAATATAATTATTTTTAAATTCCAACTTAATACAAAATAATCACATAGTTTAAATTTGATACTTAAATATCCATTGTTAATAATGAAAAGTACTTTCAAAACAAATTTTTTTGCAAATGATGAAAAACTAAGAAAATATACGTTTTCAAAAACATTTACAATAATTCCCACAAAATAAATCTGGCTTCAGAAAATAAATTCTGCGATCAACAAAACTGTCTTCAACTTCAACAGCTAGATAAACGTCCGAAAAACGAAATATATCCCCAAATTCTTTAAAAGACAAATTTAATAAAGAAGGATTTCTTATCAGTAAATGTGTAGAACTTTATTGATGAGTGTTTCCAATTTGATAGGCCTTTAGCTTCGACGGGTCATATAACGTTCGAATCTTATAGTACATGAACTTAAAGAAAAATAAAATGTTGTCGTATTGTCCAGAGTAAGGCACATTGGGGTTTAACAAGCTGTGCAATTCCACCAAAAAATAATAAACAGCTTCGATGGTGGACAGATGAGTTTCTTGCTTTTCCCTATAGTACCGCCAGAAAAGCGACTTGTAGGAGCTCAACACAATGCAAGGGAGTTCTGAAACAAATTGCATAAATTACCTTTTATTCGGAATGATTTTACTTTTTTAATTAAGAGTTAAAAATAATTTATTCAATGGATTTTTGGGTAATATTCCGTAATCGAGGTTTTCGCCAAATGTCGCCAAATTTGGGCGATAACCAGGGATTTAGATGTAGTGTTAGTAATAGCTTGGCGAGATCCGATCTCGCCAAATTTGGCGAAAACCTCGATTATGGAATCTGTCCCGGATTTTTTACTATATAGAGAAGGTGTATTAGTAGTTTTAGTAAGGGTAAGTAGGGTAAGTTAATAAGTAGGGTAGTTAGCAAGTTTAAGGGGGTATACAGAGGCCCTCCATTGATAATGAAGTTTGAGCAGATGTCACTCAATATTGCCTAAAAAATCCCACTTAAAGGTATTCCACATATCATGGAGTTCAGAAATATCCTATCCCTTACAAATAACATGGAATTTTTAGATAAATGAGTCTCACATAGACGTTTCTATTACTTTCCAAATGTTTGTGGAACTCATTATCAATAGGGGCCTCTGTTTTCCCTTAAAATATTATGGTAATTTGATCCCAGACCAGATATTCTCATTATTAGATGATCCTATGGCATGAATTTCATTAATAAAGAACTAGGATTTTTGTCATTATTCCAAAAAATAAAAATATTCGTAATTTTCGGACTCGAGTGTACAGTAAATTATATAAATGCTTGAAAATCAAAAGTGTCAACGCTCTTTAATCCAAATTGAACTAACTCGCATTTCTTCCTCGGTATAACATTAATTTAATATGCTATTTTGATTTTCTAACTGTGTACTCTGAAGTCACACTGCAAACAAACCATTTTCAAAACAAATACTTGCGATAGAAACTCAAGTTATTTAATGATTGATAATAATAAAAAAAAAACACTTGAACACACTACTTGGTTCGAGAGTATAGAAGGCACAAGAGTAAATATTTGCTTCTTTCCAAACCATTCAATATCTCTAAATTGTAATCCGAAGTTTAAAACAAAAGAGTTATAAACCCGAAATTAAAATTCATCATCGAGAAACGAACTTTTCGCCCCAACAGAGCACTTAGCACCGTTCCAAGTGAGGGGGGGGGAAATAAATTCAAAACAATTAAGTTAATGTCGTAAACGAATCTCAAAGGGGAGTTCAACTCGAAAAAGAAGTCTGATGCCTCTCCCGAAATGAGTCAGACAGAAAAGCAAAGGCCAAACAATGAGATAAGCGGTCGGGATCATTAACGAAAGAGTAAGATCATTTTCTCGCAGAATGCAAGGGTAATCCTGAGTGGGCTTTCATATTAATAAATGCCCGTAAAACGGGGTACTACTTGGAACGAGCATGAACTGATACAAGATCTCATGGTACTATTGTATAGGCATTTATGGCGGATTCTAATTGAAAACTTCTTTTAGCACACCACCATTAAAAGAAATTGGATTTTTGATCCGACTACACAAAAAAATGAGGCAATAGATTTATACTCTTAATGAGTTTATACTCCTTTACTCTTACTCTTAATTAATATTCTTATAATGAGCTCTCGGTTATAGTAACCTGACGGGTTGACGGTCCCAGATGAATTATTATGTAAGTATAATACTTAAAAATTAAATCCCTCCAAATACTTATTCAAAAAGACAGAAAAAATTTTAATGTAGTTTTTTTTTATTTCCTTGTCCTTCCGTTACTTATGGTTTTGTGTCTTTTGTGTATGATTGAAAATGTGTATTATTTTAATAACACCATGTTTGCCACTCTTATGTTTTTCATTTAACTATTTATTTGGTCCCCTAAATGGACCAAGAGGTCCCAGGCGACTATGTGGATTGTTCTTGTAATTGTGTTTCATGTTAAAAAAAAAAATAAATAAAAAAAATAAGTAGAAGTAAAAACAAAGTGTGATATTAAGCTTTCATTAGAGATTCATTCTTTCCAAAATCGCACACCGTCAAAAACGCTTGAAAACGGTAGTTGAACCCGAAAAATAAACTTACGATTTAGAATAAAACTTACGATTTTAGAGTTTTATTTTTTTCCCTACACTAGGGGGCCTGCCCCCTGCTCGCTATCGCTCCCCAACCCCCGTAACCCCTCCGTGATTTTAGAGTTTTATTTTTTCCCTACATTATAACTGATACTACAGTATTATTTTTGCAAATTACTAGGTCTTAATTTTAGTTAAAATTTAAAAATGCCTGTTTCATAAATCTGATTCTGCAAATGCGTTTGATTCTATTAAGCTAATTGTAATAAATGTAGTAAAAAAATCAATCTTTATATCTCTTCCATCCTACCAAAAAAAAATTAGCTGTCTATACCGCAGAAATTTTTTAATGAAATACCAGCAGTTAAAACAGTTATAAAACCAATGAATAAGAGGAAAGAAATATCTTTTTTTGACGAAGTTATTTGCAGTTTTTGAAGAAGAAATGAAACTTTTCCCTAACTAATTGCACCGAAAACAACTCTTTAAGTCCTAATTACTCAAATCCTTAGAAACAATTCTTCTTATTTTTCGAAGGAATTTGGTTAAGAGAGGATTTAAAGAATTACAATTTTTCTTCTTTTAAGAGTAGGACAATTATAAAATTTTACACCCGGTAGTACAATCAATTTTTCTTTAACCACTAGTTAAAATACATTGGCGAAAATTCTATAAAATCTTTACTTATTAACTAACTAATGATTGAATGGTAGAAAAAATACTTTTAAAAATAGTTTTAATTTCTTAGAAACAGCTTACATTCACAGTGACCACCTAAAACCGTTCCTAATAACTTTGTGACGTCTAAACCTGTAGTAATAAAAATTGTGTTTAAGTACAGAACTATTTGGATAACACACAAGTTGCGTGTCTATAGGATTTTATCGTGTAACGTTTGTTAGCTGCCTTCCCAATTATTTGCCAGTGTAAATCTGTGAAAAGAAATTCGACACTTTATTCCTAGTTTAGCAAATCCAAACATCGTCATTTTAAGTATGAGTACAGCAAAAAAAAATACGGAGAATATGCCAGAAAATACGTAGTTAGAAACAAATACTTTTCGTGAAAAAGTTAAATCTAGAAAAATCATCCTTTAAACCAGCGAAATCGAGATTCAAAAACCTATAAACCCTCAGAGACACCAATTAAGGACAAGCCCCATTCAAAACCGAAAAGTTAGTTTATAAAAAGAGAACAAGAAAAGCTAATTATTTTATTTGTCTTTCGACCCACGTGAATTTCAGCAAATGTAACTACATTATTCATTTCGCTGTTTGCGATTTTAATGATAGAGACACGTGGGAAATCAATGTTGCTTACAAGTTAAATTTTTGCAAATTGTATTCAAAAATGCTTCATGCTGAACGGCTCTAACCCAAAGTCATTGATTTGCAAGAGGTGACAGAGAAGGGTGATGATTTCATTACTTTTCCAAATGACTTATTCTTTTCAGTCATTAATTAGTGGAGTAAATAAAATTAATTTTATTAGGGAAGGTTGTTTTTTCGTTTGCAGCAGACCCCCGAAGCAGTTTTATCCCGAGAAGAATTGAGTTATCTTTTATTTAGATGATATTAGTGGACCCATAGGAAATTAATTAAAACTGTAAATAAAATTGACTCGTATTTCTCCAGAGCTTCATGTTGGCCGAGAAGTGAAAATAATATGTTGATGCTTAACCAGGCAGTATAGCAATGGATGTATTATTTTATTTACTCTTAAGTTAAAATTAATTTTAAAGAATTGTCACAAAGTAGATATTTTTTTTTCTTTCAACAACAAATATAAAAAATATAGGAAGCCTACTAATCAATTGAATGGATGATAAAAATTAAAGTTATGAATTTAAATGAGAACTCGCAATTCAAAGCTTTCAATAACCATTTTTTAAGAAGTACTATTATAATAAGGCGAGTATTTTATTAAACTTTTTTAATGGAATCTTTCTTAAGTAGCTTTGATGAAAACCCATAAAATTCGTTAAACTTGGATCAATATTGTCATATTTAAATTTAGTATAATCTATTTTTTCATATTACTAAATTTACATATGAATTCAAATCCAGCAAGTCTATAAAAATCTCTGATAACAAGAACTAAATTGGTTTGTTAAAAAATGGTAGCATCTTTCAGAAGTGCTACTTTTTAGAGCCGTTATTAAAAATAAATCTACAAAAAGTGTAAAAGTAGTCTGGAATATTGCATCAAGGTCGAATCAGGCAAATAGAGGAGTAGTGATATTCCAGTATATGGCAGTTTTGACAAGTAGCTAAGATTAGTATGCTTCAGACGATGACAATATAAGTACAAATCAAATTCAACATAGATGAAATTTTTGTAAGTTATTCTTTTTTTAAGGAATTTTCCTCATACCTTTCATATTATAAAGTGGAAGCAACGTAAAGCAATATTACACACTCGCACAAATACTTTACTGAAAAATCAACCTAGACATCCCCTTCAACCTTTCCAAGTCCGGCTTGACCCCAAACAATCAAATCACCCAGTTGGCACAAAAATAGCCCCAAAACTTTATTTCCCAAAAAATTTCCCGCCGCTTGCTCGATCAATCTCCCACCCCCAATACTTGATAAATGGGTCTACTGTGGAATATTTCAGAAACGTAGGGCAAAATGAAAAAAAATCCCGTCCGAGACTTAGCATTATTCTTCCCGACACATACACACACAAACCGTGAAATTTAGTTTTGCATGGGGGAAAAGGCTCTAAAGTCGCAACGCTTTCCAGGAAATCCCAAATTTTAAGCCCCTGGGCAGACGTGCTTCCAATGCGGAATGAAATCGAAACGCTTTGGTTCTCTTTTGCTGGAAGTAGTGTAGTGATAAATCCATTCACTTGCATGCTGCAGAAAAACTGAGCGATTTGTAATCTTCAGCGGCCATCTTTTTTTTTTTCTTCTTGGGATTCGATTTATTTCGGGCAAAGGCGTTTAGACTAATCCGTGAGTATCTCCTTATTCCAAGGGAAGTAATGAAATTTCATGTCGCACACAAGAGCAAAACGAATACGCACGTACGTGGTAGTACGTGAGTTTCTTCTTGAGGAAGAAAATGGAACAAAAACCAGAAGGTAAACATTATGTAATGAGATAAATCCAGAGAGAAATGTAGAAAAAAATAAGTAAACAAGTTTTATTTGAGAATAAACGCAAAATAATGACAGTAACAGGAGATTCTTGTTAGGATCACAAAACGTTACGAATTTCAGAAAGAGCTCGGATTTTCAGCTTTCAATTTACACAAACGACGCGGGTGTTGTTTCGAAGAGAAATAAACTGAGTAATTTTATGAAAAAAAGGATACGAAAGCTTAGTCTGTACTTACTCCTACACGTTTAAATGCAAATTTAACATTTTGAGAAGTGAATTTCTCTTAAAAATTTACTTAAAATTTATGATTTTTTTCCCAAAAATAAATCTCCCGATTCTGTGTTTTTAGAGCTTTTAACTTTCATTTCTTTTTCATCAAATAAGATAAAGAATTCTAGTGCTCGATAATGCTAACAATTCAAGATTTTGTGGGACTAATATAACATTTCTTTACTTTTCAGACATAGTATACATAAGATAAACAGAAACCGGCAAGCTATTAAAATCTAAATTAAATTGATGTTTTAAATCCGGTTATGGTTATATTAAATTAAGCATACGTTCTTTTATATAAAGGTTCTTTTCATTTACACTTAAAATTTTAAGCTTCTCCGATGAGATAAAAAAAGGATCAGAATAAACTGATAACCGTCTCTATCTTGTCTAGATATCTTGTTTATATAAAAATAAGCATGGCATCATTTTGCACGCTGTCTTCTCCAGCTTTTCCCCATCATTTATTTATAACTTTTCAACTTCCTTTTGGCTTTAGATGTAATTCTAAAAGTCGCCAAAAGGCTTTTTTCATAAAAGACACTGTTTAGATACGAAATTATTTATGAAACAGACCAACTGTAGTTGTTAAAAAAGAATATAAGTCAGTAGTGTCATCACATTTCAAGGTTTCAACTTGACCAAACATAAAAGTAATGAAACATAATTAAGGGGCCAAGAGAACGAGTTCATGGAGATTAACTTTTTCTGTTAATTATCATTTCTCTAGATCGTTTATCACCAGTCACGCCATAAAATGAAAAATGTTTATTTCTTTTAGGTTGGATTCTTTATAGTTCACGTTAACCATAATATAAGGTTTTTCAGTGGACTTGATGTTAAACTTTAACATCAAGTCCACTGAAAAACCTTATATTATGGTTAACGTCCATTTTCAAATTCAATGAAATTGAGATCACATATATGAATTAATCAGGCATGGAAAAAGTAAATAATTCATTAATGATCTAACTTGGATGATATGAAAAAAATATAGTTAAATTGAAAGTACAGGTTCACCTTCAGATATTCAGAGAATTAAGCGATAAAGTGGGCGCTGCATTCAATTTAATGAAACCTCACATACTTACACAAAACGTAAATAAAAATAGAAAAGATTGAAAACAGAAAACACCTTCAGAGAAATGCGCGTAACACATATTTCATATTAAACTCGAAACTGATGCTGGCATCTTTTAATATGCAGTTTTAGAAAAGAAATCAGAACCCAACGATGTATTAAAACTCCCGCGGCCCCAGAGTGTATGGATATTAATAAAATAAAAGTAAAAGCTAATATCTCGTCGGGAATTTAAGGGCTAAGTCATATTAACCAGGAGCATTCTCGATTTTTTTTTAACCGTACAACACACAAATTTTAAATGAGGAGGTTGAGAGCGATAACGAAGTAGCCGCGCTATCTCAGTTGGAAGTGTATCTGGGTGTAATTTACTGTGGGACGGGGAAGGGAGAAATAAGGGTTTGATAAGATTATTTAATAATTTCGGGAGGAAAATTATTAAAATATAGCTGTCTCAGTAGGTAGTTACGACACAGATAGCTAGGTTTAAGAGTGTATCTTAGTGTTTGTATATGCCCGTGATCCAAGGTTAGTAGAATAAGACTATGTTGGCTCTTCACATAGAGCATTTTCAATCACATGACTCTGCCTAACAACGGCCTTAGCAACGTTGTTTATTCGCCAAGTGACGTCATGTGCGAATGCTGCTATTGGATACTTCTATGTCCCGCCCCTAACAACAGCCTTAGCAACGTTGATTTTGTCCTCCAAGTGACGTCATGTGCGAATGCTCTATAGAGATGAAAAATTCAAAAGGGGCGTGAGATTTCATCCAGTGACGTCAATTGCAGCTCCTCCTTTGCCGTCATATTAGCCAATCCCTTTCACTGGGGTGGGACTTAGGGAGGGGCACTATGGATTAGGGACTTTTTCTTTGAGAAGGATATTTGATCTTTGGTCTAACAGGTTCAGCTGTACGACTTTTCAATGTTAGGAATATTTCCCCTTAATGATGCGCTATCTATTACGTTGTAGATATCGGGTATAGACTCGAAAAACTTAAAAACAAGATGTATCCGGCATTATTTCTTGTAAATAAATTCAAACTAACTATCTCTTTATCTTGAAAATCAATTTCTATTTACAAAAAACACTGTTGCCAATAACTCAGTAACAATACGCTTACAAGAATATAAAATAAAATAAATTTACTAGTGAAAATAAAATTGTACAAGTTCCGTTCACTAATAGTCCTGTTTCCAGCGTGACTATTAGGGTGGCCCTTATTTTTCAAAGTCGGAATTTTTTTGGGCACCCCCCCCCCTAACTTTTTTCCTTTTGCCTTGAAATGAAAGTGTGCAAAAGGATTTTCCGATATTTTAATATTAACCCGTGCCGCACGGCGGTTGAAGTTTGAATCCCATAGCGCGCCATAGTATAGCTTGTCCGCTCCCTTCCTCTAGATCAGAATGAAGAAAAGATGAAATGCGAGTCACAAAATGAGCATGTGTGATGAAGATGTTTGTTAAAATCCATGAAAACTTGGTAAAATTTGATAATGTTAGCATAATTTATAGTTAGGAAAATTCGCTCTTCAGACACCACCAGTTCCCACACTGGATGGGTTAATGGTACTGTTAATATTTTGGAACACTATGCGGACCGGGAGCTTACGCATTTCACAAGTCACCATCACATATACTAATTGATATTAAGAAGTGTGTTTGAGCAAGAACTGCCCAAAAAAAAATAATAAAAAAAAATAAGGGAAAGATGGAATGATATCAATAAGGAAGACGGTGAAAAATATTTGATGGAAATATCAATCACATATAAATTTTGAGCACTACTTATTATATTGTTAATGCCCTAAAAGAACGGAAACACGATTATAAGGAGGTAATTGAATTGTGTGTAATTTTTATGGGGAAATTCAGAAACATTATTTAAAATTAGACCACTAGCTCTACATCATGCCAGATGGATGGCTAAAGCCACTTATTACTTATTCCATGAAAATGTTCAAGTTTAGATTGGTTGGTTCACTTTTTTTATGGTGAAAAGTCCATAGCAGGGCATATTGCGCCAGACACAAGACTAAAAAAATCTTTTTAAGTGGGAAAAATCCTTTTTCATTCATGTTTAAAAACCATTTGGCCTTAAAAGAACAGAAATTGAAAGGTTTAAAAAAAATAGTTTATTTCTTGTGAAGATCTATGTGATAGCATGGATAGAAAGTACCCATCGGCCATCAGTGTTAAATGATTTAAATTTTTTACATGCTTTAAAGAAATTCAAGACCATTAAGAAATTTGTCAAACATTTGTTGTACCTTAATGAAGAATATTCTTCATTAAGGTACAACAAATGTTTGACATTTCGTCACATCACCCAAAGAAATATTTTTGTTAATGGTCTATGCATTCCATACATTTTTAATGAAAACGTCGATGTGGAATCAAAAAAGCGCATAATCAAGAATTTCAAATGTGATACTCTTAATACTGCAAGAAAATGCATCTTTTATTTTATCCTAATGAAGTTGCCCGCTTACTTAAATATCTTATTGGGATTTTTTAACTTAGTCATAAATATTATTTTTGATTATCTTTAGGAATATTCACATATAAAAATTTTACTATACCTAATTACGGATTTATTCCTTATTTTTCAGGGAAAAATTGAGGACTTTATTTCCCAAAAAAAACCCTTTAATTTTATTAAGAGATTGAACGTTGATATTAGTTTCTTTAACATCAATCCAGAACTTTGGAATGATGACTTTCATGCCTATATACCAGAGACATTTCAAAATTTGACTGCTGTCAATGACACAGTTGAAAGGGTTGTAAAACTAATTCGAAATTTAAATGAACTTCTCACAATAGATGAGGAGCAGAAACAGTACCTTTTGCAATGTGTTGAAGGGAAAACAATACCCCGATTGCAAAAATTCTACTTTTAAGCGTAAATTTGAATAATTGGTCCTAAAAGTGAATAAACTATTTATTTCTTTTTTAAGATATTACATAGAATTTAATAAATGTTATAGATGTATAGAATATGTTACATTGAAAATGTGTATAAAATATTAAACGGATTTTTTAAAATTTTTCTATCTAAAAGTGTAGTTAATATAGTTATTGTTTTGTGTTATTAATTTTATTGGATGCTTTTACAATTTATTTTCAAGAATTACCTTTTTATTAAATTTACTGCTTTTATCTACTAATAATATTTTTAGGTAGTATTTTCATCTTCCCTACCCTTAATAATGCCGGAAAATCCTTTTGCACACTTTCATTTCATGGTAAAAGGAAAAAAATTGAGGGGGGTGCCCAAAAAAATATTGAAATTTTTTTTTCCTCCATTATAATAAGGGCCACCCTAGTGACTATACTTACTTAGTTTTTCAATTTTTGAGCTCCTTCAACAAGACAACTCAGTATTTAATTTTAGAAAGAAACTACTTTGTTGGGAAACTTGCCTTAATCGTTTATTCTTTTTACTATCTAGAAAACTAAATAATCATCATTTGATGCAGATTATAATTTTACTAGTATTTAATTTCAGAATTTATTTTCATTAAAAGAAGAAGAAAACTACTGGTTTATATTTTCCCTGTGTCTTATTTTTCTCCCTTTCCACGTAAGCAAAATCTCCGCGATTTTCCTTATGAATCCTGATTGGCTACTCTACTTGGTAACACGTCATTTTCACGCCTTTTTCATCCAGTGACGTCACTAGATGAAATCAAAATGAGAGCCAGATGGGCCACCCCTGCCCGTGATCCTAAAGGTAATTAGAATGACTGGTTGAGTTGCCTTTAGTTTTACTTGATGAATCGTGTACTTATTAAAGTTTCAAGTTCAATGACTATAGAAAAGAATCCAAATGTGTGAAGAAAAAAGAAAAATAAACCAGACAAAAAGCAATGCACTAATAATGGTAAAAGCAAATAGAGAAATTTATTTTTTGTAAATCAATTTTTCATTTAAAGGTTTGGAAAGTTAGAAGCACATTATTCATCCAATAAATAAAAATCTTAAACTATTTTTAAAAAAGCAGTAAACCTTGATAGAAGGTCAACATTCCTTTAACTTGGTAAATTTTAAGATAGCCTGCTATTTTAAACTCTTCATGCTAGCTTTGAATGTTTATTCACAAGTCGTTAAATTAAAAACTTAGTCATGGAAAAATATTTACAGTACCGGAAACACGTTGTACCCTAAAATGTTACACGAATAAAAATTATCTATTTTATAACTTCCACATTCTATTTCCATAACATTCCAAAATAAATTAACTACAAAACATTACAAAAAACTCCATTAAAAATTTACACGATGATTTTTAGTACTCAAAATCTCAAAAAGTAAAACAGATTTTTTAGCGCTATTTCAGAAAAATTTAAATATAATATAGGACCAAAATGAGATGGTTATCACTTGTAGAAATAATAAAACTTACTTCCTGAAGAAGAGTTTTAGGAAAAACTTTTGTTGAAAAACTCTCGCAAAAACAAAAGCAGTTAGGGCATCTTAAAATAATATTGAGGTCGGGAATGGCCTTAAAATTCCCTCAATAATAAAGAGACAAATTAAAGACTAAAGAAATCCGGACACTATGAAGTATTTAATCTTTAAGAATAGCATAACTACCTTTTCTCTTACACAAGAAAATATACAGCTAACTCGAAAATAAATGTGCCTCGAACATAAACAGATTAGAAAATCGAATAACTTCTGCACATCAATGCGCGATTCTGTATCGTTTACATCGAGTGATCCTCAGAGATTAAAGTTTGGGAGATAATACCTGTTATAAAATATGTAATCAGCTCTAGAACAAAATGGATTTGGTTAAGAGTATTAACAATTAATAAGATAACGGTAGCCAAGTGTATTGTTAACCGGAAGCATCAGATTAGTACGCTAAGTCCAGATTATTGAAGTTTCTTGTTTGAGGTTTTTGATGTAATATTCAGTTTTACGGAAGAGTAGACCATTTAATGAGGTCGGGGAGGAAAATTAATAACTAAACTGATAATGGTAATCAATATGAAATATGTTACCGGCAAAGTATGCAACGCCGGCATTCTATAGAATGCCATCGTTTCATATATTGCTGGTAACAAATATATTAAAATGTATCAAAGTAAAATTATTCGCATTGTGAAATAATATGCATTAATAAGAATATATTAGTGAATAAAAAATAGGTAAAGATTCTTCTTCATTACGTGTATTACAGAATCTCAAAGGTTTTTCAAGAGCACAGCAGCTTATGAAAGTAATGTAAACATGGTTTTTCTACAATCTGAAGTAAGTGACTATTCGTTTTTCATTAAATTTATTTAAACTTCCGCTTATTTACTAACTTCAGTTTAATTTTTCAGCACTGATTTAGAAAACTATCAAAAAAATTAAATAACTAATGTATGACTAACTGAAAATAAATTTATCTATCTTTTCGTTCTTATAGGAAAATCATACATTTACATAATATATAGAGATGAACTTATATATAGAGTATATTACTATATAATTAAATAATAAAAACTAAGAAAATTCGAAATTTGAAAGCTTTATTGCATTTAGCAGTATATTCATTAAAATCTTCTTCACATAAAAATCTATATATTTTAGATTAGCCTTAAATATAGCCAAGAAAGAAAACATAATTACCACTAAACAATATTATAAGAAAAGTTTAATTTAAGAACTAGCAGTAAAGATAAATACTGTCACTAGCAAATTACTGAAGGTGAATGTTTAGTATGTTTTTTTATGCTTGGTGCAATCTAATTCCCCAAAGGGGAAACTCTTTAACCTAATTAGGTTCAATTATTGAGCTATATTAGTGATACTCGTTTTTACCACGAGTCTAATTGCATTTACTTATAACCTAACCGTATTAAGGATTTGTACCGGGGAACTCTACACATCTGTGCCCTTTCTTGCCTTTCTTGTGTTTCTCTATCATTAAATTGTAATACTCAGTAAAATTCGAGTTCTTTTACAAAGGATTAACATAGGATAGGTGACTAGGGATATTCCCTTATGTTGTATGGCCTGCCCATTCTTCAGAACCAACGTCCATAAAACATGTCCTGTCAATGATGAAAATCACCTAGCCCGGTGTACAATATTGTACTTTGCTTACGTGAGGAGGAGGCAGCATAGCCTGACAATCCCCAACAGACTATTTAACTTTCCTACCCTGCTAAAAAAAAAAGTCCCATTATTACCTGTAAAGGGGATTAATAGACCCCGAACGTGAATCTTAATTCTGCAGCTAAAAATAGTAAAAAAATGTAAATGACACGTTATCTTAATTCAGTCATTTACCAGAATTTGTTTCAAATTCACACTATTTACAATATTACATGACGCGAGCACAGAAAAGCACATAAAGAGCATCTTGTACGTGACTTTCATCTTCCATTTGGGTTTTAGTTCGTTTTTTAATTTTAAAATACTTATAATTATTTTTCTTTTGCTCTCATCTTTCTACTAAGCTCTTATAGAAAAAAGTCATTTATACTAGCTATAATTTATTATAGGATATATTAACAGGTCTAAAAACCATATAGGCATTGTGAACGGCTACTTCAATTAATTTTTTTAAAAAACAAGAGCTATACTGTTTCCTGGTACTCTTTTTTTTTTACAAAGGTAGGGGCAACTAGTTAATCTGGTAGTACCTCTATAGTCATTTTTTTTGCAAGTTTCATAGGAAGTCATTATTTTCATCTTGCTTTAGGGTGGGTGCATATGGCTGATGAAAGAATAATTTATCCATTTAATATGCCACTAGAAAATAAGCGGAATATCCTTTTGTAATCCAAATAATGAAACAAGTTAATAAACGGAAGAAATGTCCTATCGTCTATGGTTTCCCTCATCGGTGTAGAATCGAGTTTTTCCATTGGCGTTTGGCGGTGTGACGTAGTAGCTTACATCATCATCTATAGGAAAATTTCAACAGTCATGTCGTTCAAGTTGCTGCACGTAAACTTACGGAGGATTTACAGCAGCGCGTCAAACGAGACAAAAGTGGCAAAAGCGATCGTTTTTGAGGCTTCCTATTGGTTCTTTTGAAAACAAATCTGCCGCTTTTGCCGCAAACCGCTTTGACACGCTGCTGTAAATCCGTCATTACCCTAACACGTGCCAGGTTTTCTTAAATAATTCATCGAAACGTTATTATGAATTTCAGTCTGGTGCCACCATATGTCTTGATTTTTTTTTGCTGCTACTATTCTATTAATTACACAAAACAATTTCGATAAAACGCACAATTTTCTTAGAATATAAAAGAAACAGCTGAGGAGAGAATTAGAGATGATTCAATGCTGGGTTGCATCTCTATTTTCGCAGTGTGGAGAATGAAAAAAAAAGCCGCACATAATAACCTTTCTAAGAAATTCCTACGTCGTAATCAAACATTGGAATTCTACTTTATCAAGACTAGCGTGAAAAATGAAATATTTTGTACTGCTTTAATACCATATTAATGTGTGGGGTATATTAGTAGACTAATGAAACAAGACGTCCCGCTGGTCGAATGCTCCACTTTTCCACTGAAATCCCGCCTTACGTCCCGCTTTTCCAATTAAGTTCCATCACTAACGAGAAAATTATAAATTATCTTAATTTTTTTTCATACACTTAAAAGTAAGCCTAGAGTTATTTTTAAACTTAAATAATTTATTAGTTTTGATTATTACTTTTCTACTGGCTCTTTCCTTGACAATTCTAAAGCCTAGCAAGGCTCCTACAGAGTCTAAAATTTTCAAAAATGAATTGAAACACAATTTTAAAGAGTCAAATTTACAAAATTTACAAGGGAAAGGCCCCGACCCTCCCTTTTTCGTCATGAGATTCTTGGTAACATTCAAATTTAAAAACTACTATTACTTTTAAAGTTTTTTTTACGATCTAGAAAATACCTCTCATTCTGTACCTCTTAAAATACCCTTCCTTGTAAGTGATAGTCCAGTTCGTCCCGATTTTAAGTTTGAAAAAATCTGATCACATCTTTCATCTATCCGTGATTAAATAGATAGACGGCTTCAAAACTATTTCAAAAATTAAAGAAGTCGCCACTCATCCTAATAAAATCCATATTCAATTGCAGCTACTTAGAAATTTCAGAGGGTGTTTGAATTCTCTCCATTTGATAAATAAATAACCCGAAACATTTCCATGCACTTTCTCACTGCCAATAGAACAAACTTCGCATCGAGTTTGGGAGCAGAAGCGTTTGGCGAAGGAGTTTCGCAACGCCCTTAAGCCCCAAACTTTTCCAGTTTCCAACCACTTCTAAATCCTTCTTCGTAAAACCACTTCTAATCCTCTCTTCCAAAATTTCTATTTTAATGGAAACATTTCCTTTCAAATCGCACTCTTTTTTCCTACCTAAGTTTAACGCATTTGATGGCAGTTTGATGTATTGACCCTTAACGCTTATTAAGACATCTACTATGAGTGAATTTCTAATGGTGGTAGCTTATATACACTTATATCTTTTAAAATTGAATTACTTACGAATCTTTGAGGCCCAACAAAATATTTTATAGCAAAAACAACAGAAGACTTGAAAGTTAACTTTGTGAAAAACTGATATTAACTTTAAAACAAAATTTATTACAGAAGGTTAAAATCTCCAAATAAAATAATAGTTATGTATTAGTTATTCCAATTGGACACGTGAAATATTTTCATACGCACAAGCATTACTTTAAAAAAAAATTCAGATGTGAATGAAAAATATCGTAGATACAAGTGTAACTGTAAAGAAATCTAATTTTTTTTTTAAAATATATTTGATAAAATAATTAAGTTTAAATTTTAAAAAGCTGTTATTAAAAGTAACATAGAAGCTACATCTACTTAAATTGTACTACAATAACAAAAATCCATCTAGGAATGAAATCTCTCTATATATAATGAAGGTGTCCCTGGGTTCCTGCCTGGGTTCCTGGCTGGGTTCCTGGGTTTGTCCGGAACAGATTTGGCTCAATTTCTCCAAAACTACCCGTCCGAATCGAACCAAACTAGGTACACATAGGTATGGGGACGGGGGAAAGACAATGACATCATTTCCAAATTTCTAAAACCACCCCTTCACCGCCTTTTAGGCCTTTTTGTAAAAATCGCCTTACTTCTCCACTAAAGAAGATCTGTTTAACTCGCATTGTTGCAAATAATACAACAAAAACAATTTTAAACATAAAACAAAGTATTTAAAGATAAAACTTGGCTAAAATTGTTTTAAATGTTTTAAAAAGGTTATTAATAATTTAAAAAATTAAAAACGGCCCTTATAAAAAACTTTATAACAGTATTTTCTTATTAAAAACTTCATTTTCCATGAAACTTTAAGTTGAAATAGAAAGTTTTAAGAATTAGACTGGTTAAAGTAAGTAAAGATTACATCATGCAGTTTTTTTAGAAAGTTGAAGATAGAAACACTAGATCAATTTGTTATTTAACCTTATAATTTGTTTCTTTGGTGTAGTTTAACGGGATTTTTTTTTTCAATTTAAACAGGGGGTATTTACAAATTTTGGGATTTCAAAAGTCTGTAATAATTTTAATGGATTTTTTTCACTTAGAATGGATAATTGGGTAACTGTCGTAATTAAATGTGCAACACCGGAACTGGATGGTTAGGTTAGATTTACACAGTTGGAACCGGGAGGGAAAAGGCACAGGGAGCACGGTGATGAAAATGCACCGGGAACACCGAGATGAAAAGGCACCGGGGACACCAAGATGAAAAAGGCACCGGGATATGAAAAAATACTGGAAACACCGGGATATGAAAAAATACTGGGAACACCGGGATATGAAAAACATACCAGGATGATTGGTAATTATGGTTACAGAAAATTAGGCATGTAACTTGAGAAAATTTTAATAAATTGATACACTCCACCCGTGCAAGGCCGGGCATATCAGCTAGTAATAGATATTTAAAAGCTTATAAAATGAAGCTCGGGTTACTTATAAGTTGTTAATATCAATGTAAATCTATACTCTTTCATTAGGATATCTCCATATATATAATCAAGGTGTGCCTGGGTGGGTGGCTGGGTACGGATCATATGTGGCACAATTACACCGAAACTACCCGTCCGAATCGAACCAAACTTGGTACACATACGTATCCGAACGGGGGAAAGGTAATGGCACCAGTTTCAAATTCCTAAAACCAACCCTTCACCCCCTTTTGGGCCTTTTTTCAAAAATCCCCTTACTTCTCCGCTGAAGAAGATCTGTTTCACTTGCATTGTTGCAAATAATACAACAAAAACAATTTTACGCATAAAACAAAGTATTTAAAGATAAAACTTGGCTAAAATTATTATAAAAAAGTTATTAATAATTTAAAAAATTGAAAACTGTCCTTACAAAAAATTTTTTAACAGTATTTTATTATTAAAAACTTCATTTACCATGAAACTTTAAGTTGAAACAGAAATTTTTAAGAATTAGACTGGTTAAAGTAATAATAAAAGTAAAGTTTGCATAATGCAGTTTTTTTTAGAAAGTTGATGATAGAAACACTAGGTCAATTGTTATTTAACCTTATAATGTGTTTCCTTGGGGTAGTTTAGTGGGATTTTTTTTCAATTTAAACAGGGGGTATTTACAAATTTTGTGAATTCAAATGTCTGTAATAATTTTAATTGATTTTTTTTCACTTAGAATGGATAATTTGGTAACTGTCGTAATTAAATGTGCAACACGGGAACTGGATGGGTTAGGTTAGATTTACACAGTTGGAACCCGAGGGAAAAGGCACCGGGAACACCGGATGTGAAAAAATACCGGGTACATCGGGATGTGAAAAATTACCGGGAACATCGGGATGTGAAAAATTACCGGGAGAACCAAGATATGAAAAAATACTGGGAACACCTGGATATGAAAAACTACCGGGAATACCGGGATGATTGGTAATTACGGTTACAGAAAATTAGACATGTAACTTGAGAAAACTTTAAAAAAATAAATTGATACACTCCACCCGTGCAAGGCCGGGCATATCAGCTAGTTTATAATAAAAAAGAAAGAAAAATTAACGGAAACGGTATAAAAGCGTTGACAGCGAAACTGTTTGAGATGACAAGTTATTGTATCAAATAAATAAGAAACATGGTGACATCGAAATTACTTATTTAATATTTCAAGTGCATTTATTAGGCACCAATGAGAATCTATCTAGAGATGTTACGTAAAAATAGCACTATATTTTATTTTATTACGAAGTGATGTTCAAAGCAGAAGAACATCCATTTAATAATATTTATGATTCGAAAATGTGTCAGACGAGCTGGAAATTCATAACAGCATGGTTTAAGGCTTAGCAACAAAATGTTGGAAACAAAAAGATACATTAAAAGAGATATGTATTATAAGGATTGATCACAAAGTTAAAGGAAAGAGGATGCAATTTAAGCAACGGTGGGAAATGATTGATTCAAGTGGGAAACGTTTCAATTTAAAGTTCGATATGGGAGGATGTTTTCGGATAACACCTTTTGAAAGGAATAATTCTTCCGCTTTTATTTTAAAGTATCCAATGGAGAATTTATCCATCTTAATAATGAGAAGAGGGATATTCGTAATATCCAAACCGTTAAGTTATCCATAACCATAAAACTTTTATGATCAATCAACACGAATCAATTTCAAAAAAAAACTACAGAGAAATCTAAACTAAAATCCTTCTTCTATGAATTATTTTAGAAGCGGATATTTGTTTTAATATATCATAGTGATTCAAAAGACATTAAGAGAAAAAATATTCTTTCTTGGGAAAATTTTCAGATTTTCTGTGATTTTTTTCTTTTCACTAACAATATCGGTTTATGTTTTAATCGACCACTGCAGAACTTCTCTTTTCTGTGACTTGGGTTCTAGACCAATAAAAAGTTTATAATTCCAATAAATTTAGTACAATTTTTGACCTATTTTTAAAAACACAATTCTCTCATACAATGTTTTTTTCACTTAATTTAGAAGACTAATTTTAAAGACTAATTCCATTAGGAATATTTTAAACTTTGAAACAATCACGAAAGTACTAATTTTAAAATCTTATCAAGATAAATTATTATAAGAGAGACCATAGTTGCCCTTAATTCAAAACAGAGCTATCAGGTCAATATATCATAACTTTAAAGAAAATAGAATAGATAATTATTTATATTGGATTATAAATCGTTACCACTTTTTTGGTCATTTTCACCTCTAAGTCAGGGTTTTTAAACATATGATTCTCGGCACCTTTGAATAAATAAAACTTTCTCAAACGGCATCAAAAAATATCTATGAGTTCAATTAAAAATCCCCGAAAACTATAAGAGTAACGAATAATGAATAACGAACGTATAAGGAATCCTAAATTCCGGAATGCTTCAAAATCCGGAACATTTACAGATTTAACAAAATTTCTTGTTCTGAAGGTATTTTATCCTACAAAACTTAAAGGTTAACTGATGAGATAGAACGGTCGGGAATGTTTTAATTAAACGCGACTCTGTCGTAGGATCGTAGCTTACTGCGGCGAAAAATTTCTTTCAGAACGGCGAAACTACTACGTAATGGTGTTTAGAACAGATGGTGGTGGGACCGGATTCTTCTTAAAAGATGTTGTTAACGCTTCAGACCTGCAAGTATTTTTTAATTGCCTACACTCCCTAGCATTTCTCCACTTCAGTTTTGAATCACCCTGTATGATTTTTAAAACTTCGCTCTGTAACTACAGTGAGTTATTCTATTCCCTCGTTCAGAATACATTTTTTGCTAGTTTAAGTATCCCCCTAAACGATTCAGGAATATTTTTCTCATTGATAGCGTGTGCTCTGTATGAGCAGTAGAATAGTTCAAATTGTGGAATAAAGATTAATAGGCCCAGGTATAAGATTTCTAACAGCCTTTTCACTAGAAATTGGATTTTTACAGATAAATAAATTCCATAAATCCTATTACTGAGCGGATGCTTCATATCGGCTACTGCGGATCAGAACGGATTACTGCAGCAGCCATACAGCAGCCCTGCCTTCTCTTCACGGTTCCCACTTTGGTATCACTGTTTAAAGCACACTTCTCTCTGCTTTCCAGCATCATTTTACTCTTGAGCATCCACCATTTCTTCAGCATCAACTTTCTTTTGATCCTCTCTTTCTGCTCTTCAGAATCACTTTGTTCCTTTCCCTTTGAGCCTTCCCTTGAGTGTATGACGGCGCGAGAGCTACGAACCAACCTCGCAAGAAGAAAAGAAGCTTAGTGTTCAAGCTCACACGCGATTCGATTTCATGCCTAAGGATAAGTTCTCGTTTTACATTTTTCGTGCTTTATATTTCACAAATAAAATTGCTTGTTTTTAATCCATTAAGCACCACAGTTCCAATTTCGAAACATTTTAAAAATATTTTTCCAATACAAGTAAATAAAGAGACATACCTAGTACTTATAACTTTTTCATTAATCATGAGGGTATTATTAAATTGGTTTCATCATCAGCACAATTCGAAAATCAAAACCTTTATTATACTCAATATTTATTTTATTCAAAAAATATAGAGACGTGACATTAGATGTCTACTAAGGAAAGAAAAGTATACTTATGCTTAGTTTTTTTAATAACCCTAATCATTGACAATCACAGTGAGAAGAAAAAGCAAAATACTGTAACAAGTGTTAAAAATCACACTAAAAACTAAGATGACATGATAGACTAAATGGGCCTTATCTTTAGTACAAACAAGAAATTCCTTTGGCCCCTGCACCTATTTTATAGTATTTTGCATACATTTGCCATAAATGAGTAAATTTCTAATGAGAAAGTAACTGGATAGAAATAGAAATATTTTAGTAACTCCATTTAGTCTAGCACTGTGCTAGTGCTGAGCCAATACAAGAAATTCAGAGAAACACTTTTTTGTCAAAAACTGCAAAAATAGCAAATTTAGTGTAAAAATATGTAAGGGATACCATTTAGTGTATTTCGGAATTATTTGAAAGTAGTTTGTGAAAATGCACATTGACAACAATGCTTTGAATTTAATTAAGTGCTCTCAGAATTTTACAAAATGAAAAAGAACCAAGTCAATTTGTAAAATATTACGTGTCCATTGACTGTGAAATTGTATTTTAGTTTATTATTTCCATATTTTATGATTTATCATTTTTTTTTCATTTAAAATACAAAAAATCTATAAAATTTAATGTTTAAGTCTCCATTATGTTACTAAAAAGTTATTTCTTTGATATTTCTTGTTTTGGAATGTATAATTAATTGGGCATTATGCTTTCATACTATGATGTTAAAAATATCCACTGTGCATGCATGCATGAACTTGGCATAAAATTAAGTTTTATCAGATGTGATGTCGAATTTTTCGAGGGAAAAATGTTGTCATAGAGGTATACATCTTTGGGTCATTTTTTTATCTACTTCATACAAGGAATCTTTCTCTGCAGAGTTTGGTCGGACATGTTAAAACTTTGTCTTTTGAATGAATGTAATGGTGATAGAGCAATAGGCAACATTACCTAAGCTCTCCTTCCTCGGACCCATTCAGGCCAAAAGGGAACACCCATTCTGTTATTATTATTGGTTGGACATGTTGAAACACCCATAAAGTATATTAATAGTGCTATTAAATTCAGGAACTATTAAATACTATTATATAGAGGTGGGCAAATTATAGACTCAATGGTAAAAAATTTTGCATGATGTACTTCAATTAATCATGAGAAACAATTTATTTTACATTATTTCAATACATTTAATACTACTTATATCCTTTACTATAAATGGTAAATTTTAGAAATTCAGGTATACTTTTAATCAGAAATTATTATTTTTTTATTTTTTCCAGAATATATCTGTAGGAGTTCTTTTATTATAAAATTTGGTCAGGGGTGCAGAATATGTCCGAACGCCCGAACATGGTTCGGGGGAAATTCAGGCAGTTCTGGGGAAATTTTCGCCTAAGTTTATAAAGAAAAAAAAAACTCTACAAATCCAAATTGTTATTAGAAATAAATATTTTGGATGGTTACAATATCATAACCTCCAAGTTCTACGGAAATAAGGTGAAAATTACGGATGTACAACGGAAAACTACGGAACTATATGCCAAAAAAAAACCAAGATTCCTTTGTAAATACCTGAAAGTTGGCTTTTCCTTGTGTTTTGATTGATATGCAGGAAAAACAACGTATTTGTGACGGAATCGGTGATTCTCACTAAAAATTGCACTCTTGTTTAATCACATTGTTTCTGACTTAAAAAATTAAGTTAAAGGCAGGAGAGTTTTACTGTAGATCAAATTTGGGAGTTTATAATTCATATTTTAAGACATTTTTGAGTTAATCTAAAGTGACAAGTATATAAGAAGATATAAAGTCCATAAAAATTAAAAATTATGGATTATTTGGTTATTATTGAACCTCACAGAAGTTTAGTAATTAAGAAAACTATATTTTATAACAAAAACTCATTGTACTTCAGTAGTTACATAAACTGAAATGAAAATATGGGGACAATTTTGGGGTAAATTTTAATGAAAATATGGAGACATTTTTTGGGGAAATTTTGGACAAAGTTATTAGTGTTCTGGGGAAATATTGGGCCCTGGAACATTTTCTGCACCCCTGAATTTGGTATTGTTTTTATTTTTTAGTTTTGTTTTTCATGATAGCCAATAAATTCTAGATAGGGATTGCACATAAACTGTTACTAGACCCAGCAGGTGGCAAACAAAGCACTGTGTAAAATCATGAGAAATCAGGGTAACAATGAAAAAAATCACGATTAAAGTAAATAAAATGGCATTTTATATCTAGAACTGAGTTTGCATAAAATGTAAACTTAAAGTGCAATTGATCGTGGCTCCCTGAAGCTCTATGAACTGTTCCCATAGGCACCACGAACTCTACTGTAAATATTCACATCCTCTTCTAAATTGAAACAACATCCCATGTAATTTAAATCTTTGTACAACTTAAATTTTGAAGACTAGCCATACAAAAATTTTCAAAAACTCTTATTACAATGTAAATTTTTGTGATAGTTAGTTGTGTGGTTGTTCTAAAGTTTAAAACAGTAAGATTTGTTTTAATTATCTTCACTCCCTGAAAGGATGGCATTTACTTGCATATTCCACTCTTATATATCTCTATAAAACCTAATATATAAAGACATAAATTTTTTTAATAATATGAACTCTAAAGAACTGTTAAAGGGAAATTTTAGGTTCAATTTATCAATACCTTCATCTGATTTTGTTATCATTATATGCAAAATTTATTTAAAGCTGTTATGAGTGGTGGTTGATAAAAATTGATAAAAAAAAGTTTGAGAAAAGTAGAAGGTATTTAAATGTCTGTACATTTCATTTACTTTTAATTTAATAGTATCATCAATATAACAGTAGGAAAAAATGTTTTATAAAGCAGTCCAAAATATAAAAAAACGAGCAATGTTCATTTTTCCATAGTTTTTTTATAAGAGGAACACCATGTAAAAATTTTCAGTCAGTAGGGGGCGCTGCAAGTTGAAAATGCTTGGGAACCACTGACTTAGATCATAAATGGTAACATACTTATTTATTTATAACGAAGTAGTGTTTTAACAATTTAGAAGGGACTGTTATCTTCACAAATTCAACAGCTGATTGTCTTAAGCTTGGATATCCACCACAACTTATTTAATGCCCACTATTAACAAAATCCTGTTTATTAGAAACCTTTTTATGTGCACTTCTACCGGGCCCTTTTCCAGACTAGTTCCCAAGGCCAGACCAGTTACAGACCACCGGTTGGAAACCAATGCTATAGATGGACTTACTTCATTCAAAGGAAAGATCAGGAAAATTTCTGATCACCTCATTTAATATTAATAAAGTATAGCACAGAACATATTTATACAAACTTGACTGAGTATTAATAAGTAGTTTAATACAATATCTATTTCATGAAGTTGGAAAGGTATTAGTAGAAGTTATACAGGTGTTGGTTAATTAATACTAAATTACTGACAGTGAATGATGTTTCTATCTGGAAAACACTACATTTCTACACCAATTAAAAATAAAACAATGGTAATTTTAAGGGGTTTTTTCGTAATCTTGCGTGATAAAATCCCTAAAGTAATATGCAACACCTTTATTTAAAAAACATTAAAATATTTAAAATGCACCAAAGGGAAATTATATGACTAAAAATTTTTTGTATTATTTAAAAATTGTTCTAATACTTACTCCTTAGACGTGCATCACTGTACAAAGCTTTGGATTGTCTCCATGTGCTAAAATATTCATAAAATATAAAAAATTTAGTCACACTTAAATGTATAATATTTGAAAGAAAATATTTTTTAGGAATATGTATAAGATTTTAGTGACAGAAGGAAAACAAACTTATATGCATGTTATTGACTAAAAGAGATGTATTTGCTTTATAGTAAAAAGTCACTTATTTTACCAAATGTAAACATAAAACAGCATATCTTTTTTTTTTAAATGAAGCAGATACTAATGTTTTTAATAATAAATTAATTTAAGAAACAAAGGAACAAACTCACCTGTCAATAAAAACAACTTTAGTAAAAGGCAATGAACTATGAGCACTTTCCCTCCTGCTTTGTGTAGGTAAGTCACAGGATTCAAGAGACAAATTATTAGATAAATTATTTTTATCAATTTCTGAACCAGATGCTGAGTTCAAAGTAACATTGTTTGTCAAAATCTTCTCCTGATTTGTTTTCTCAACACAAGATGAATAATGCAACTGCCACCATTCTTGGAAAGAAATAGCTGATTTTCCTGGAAATATTAATAACACCTGGAAAAAGAAGGCTAGAATTACAAATTGAGATAATCAAAACAAAACATAAAGTTCACCTAAATGTAAGATTTAGAAAAACATAACTTTGAAAATACCAAAGCTTTGTATGAAGTATATTAAATTAAGCCTGACTTCCCTCAACCACAAGTGCTTTTAAAAAAAACTGAATAGGAAAGTCTTGAGAGTGAAAAGTAAGGAGTTGTATGCTTGCATATTGCTTGGAAGACAATGAGTGTGCAGTAGATTGCCTTATTTAATTATTTGATATTATTGTTTTCTTTTCTTTTAGTTTCTTGTGCACTTAGAATATTATTAAATATTTTCCCAAATAGAGTAAGAGTAGAACCTCAAGAATCCAAAGTTGTAAATTAGAGATTCATAATAAGAAAAAAAAGAAAAAGCAGCTAATGGCCATCAAGATACAGAGTTTAGCACTGGATTCGAAACATATGCATAGTACATTTACAAAATAAATAAAGTGATGCTTTTAAATTACAGTAATAACAGACAATTAATTTAAACAGAAGTCACAAAAGTTAGAAAATGTAATGTAGGAACAAAGAAATTGTAACTTTTGCTGAGAACTAATTTGTACTAGGCTTCTAGACAGTTTAAGACCAACTTTAACTCACTTGGCAGAGACAGAGGGGAACAGAGGAGACTCACAAAAGGAAAATATTGAGTTATCAAAACATCAAGCCAAATACTACGGAGATTGCCATAGGGAAAAGTATCATTCTTTAAATTAGTAAAAAGTTATCCAAAAGAGGGTTCTGAAGGTTTTTTTTAACAATACATGATAGTAAATTTGATTATAGGTAGACACTAGTGTCTAAAAGTTAAGTATAATGGACTCTAACCGTCTGACGTCACACGGAACCAACACGTGACCTATTGAGCTTGCAATTGGTTACCACAGATACTACACTAGTAGATCTACCAGTGTAGTATCTGTGGTAACCAATTGCAAGGTCACGTGTTGGTTCCGTGTGAAGTCTCGAACCAGATAGGCGGTTAGAGTCCATTGAAGTGCTTACAGCAACAATAAGCTAACTCCAATGTAAAACTGTTGGAGTAAGCTTGTTGGTGCTGCAAGCCTCAAATGATAATTTTATGAATAATTAAAAAATTTTAGTTCTTTAATCCTTAGAAATATATTCTCTGATCTCATATGATCTTTTAAGAGTGGGAATAGAAGTGGAAGAATGGGGTTCTTTGCAGTTCTTTCCTAAAAATAATATAAGCGGGGTACAGAGGCACTTATGCTTAGCTCTTATGCTAACAAATTACACTTAACTTTTGGACACCAATGTATATTGGTTGTCGAAGATTTTGTATCCCATAGAATAATCTGGGTATTATAATTTTACAAGTTAAGTGAAATTACTTTTTCATTTTCATAAGATGGAAAATCAGGATAGGTGTAGATCTTAACATGTGTAGGAGCTAAGACTGCTGCATGAGTAGATGTACTTTTACCATCAACTTCTTTTGGGTGCTTGATAATATCAATCTTCACAGGAAGCTAGAAAAAAATATTTAAATTTAACTTCAACTCCAAATATGAGAAATATACAAAAATACAATACTAATTGTAAGGAAAGTTTTTAAAATTGAAATGCAATATTATATTAAGATTGACTTAAAGGAAGTTTGATTACTTTTCAGAGACAGTTTTATTAAGTGGGTGAAAAAGTTGACAGCGTATTAATTTTTTTAATAAATATATACTATCTTAACTCAGCAGAGGGTGAAAATTTAATAAAAGATATGCTGTTTAATCTATTAAAACTCTTAAGCAATAAATAACATAGAAAATGTAATGGAATTCTTTTTTTGAATAAATTAAATGAAAACAGAAGAAATGCGATATTATCAATCTTACTAAATAAGCAGTTTAAAAATTTAAAAAATTCTTTTCAAATTCTTAGCTGGCCCTGGTAAGCAAACTTCACGATGAGTTGCCAAATCAGGCAATGGATGGAAATTTGTTAAACATAGCATTTGTTTTAGTACAATTTTGTCTGTCCCATTAAAACTCCCCAAAATATTTTGATCCCCAAATATTAAAATATCATAGAATTTTTATTGTTGTCTTCATTAAAACATTATGTTTTAATACGATAGATAGGGATCTGTTAATATTTGGTGACCAAAACAGCTTGATGATTTTGTACGGGACAGTTTTAATCTTTCAAATCCGATTTTCATTTCTGGCAACCCACTATAAGCTCTCGTCAATCACTCATTCTCTCCTTTAGTATGTCAATCTCGCCAACCAGACCCAATTATGGAATCTGCACAATTTTAAATAGGAGAAGTGTTGCCAAAAATGAAAGAATTAACAATATAATCGGAATTCCACAAATTGATAATTTCAAGATATAATCGAATTTCCTCTAATCAGTGAAAAAATCACATGCCTGAATGTTGTTAAAATCATTTTATACTAATGAATTATCTAGATCAGGGTTTTCAAACTTGCAAGTACTTAAGGGCTGCGATCGAAACACCTGTCAAGTGATGGGCCGCAAATTAATCAGGCTCCTTATGCATCCTTGATATATTTTTCGGAGGGGGGAGAGTCTTTAGTTTAACATGAAACTTTTCTAGGGAGGGGCGACGAAGGTTATTGGCATGGTGTGAAGGTACTACTATTTTCTACAATTTTTCAGAAGATCTGTATATAGATTTTCGGCCCTACCTTTTTTAGTGGTAAATTTTACATAAAAGTGGGGGCTCCTGAAATTTTTGTAAATTTCCCTAAAAAATAGTGTTTTACCTCATTTATGGATACTAAATCCTTTTTTGATAAGGTTGACCTAATAGTAGGGGGAAAATAAGGTTTTTAGGGGAACAAATTTGAACAAATGGTTTGTCAACGGTTTTCAGCTCTACTAGATGTACTTAATGGGAAAACGAAAGTTTACCAAAATCGGATCGTGGGAAGTGGGTTTTTTTCAAGATGGCCGCCATAAACATGGAAAATCAAGAAATCCTATAGGTTTTGTGTTTAAAACGTAAATAAACGTTCTTCCATGTATCATTTGAGTAGAATAAGTATGATACTGGGTAAACTGAATGATATAAAAATAGTTTGCAAAATCTGGCAACCGGGAATGGTTTTTTTCCAAGATGGCGGGCGGAACTTTCATATAAAAGGATGTGATGATTCTGAATTTTTATGAAATATATTTTCACAGATTTTTATAAAATATATTATTTAATTTATTCTTATTTTAATAATTTTTCATTCTAAGTAATGTAATAATGCTCAGGAATACAATTAAGAGGCAGATTTTATAAGATGCAGGCAGGTCGCTATTGTGACCATTTTTGATTTTGATGAAATTTATATTATGGGTTCTTCTAATGATTTTAGAATACCCGTATTTTTTCTTTTTCCCCAAAAAAAATTTTTTAGGCCTAAAAAATTCCGAAATTTGGTCGTGACCCAGTATTTTTTTTCGAATCGATATCTTTTTGTACTCCTTTTTCTCTGTGCATTGAGGGTCAATCAAAGTAATTCTGGTGATAACAACATGTCCTTAGGTAGCTAAAACAAATTATTTTGTGAATTTCATGGTTTACCTTCAGTGCAACCTGGAAGGGTTCGCCAAACTTTGTCACGGAAAGTGAAAAAACGCCAAATTTGAGCCCTTATGGACCTAATCATTGAGGGTCAACACAGTTTGGGGGGGGTTAACTTGTGTAGTACTACTCAGTATTAACTTATTTAGCCCATTTATTGCATCGTTGACCCTCAGAGCTGCCAGGAAATAGCTACTTTTATAAGCTAAAAAAAAATGCTCTGAAATACAGAGTCACCAAATTGACCTTTTTTTCATTTTGTTAGTTACAAAAGTCAGTTTAAGTACTCGCAGGGCCGAAAACCAAAGATCTGTCAATTGTCTCTTAAAGTACAGGTCTCATGCTACCAAATGCCATTTTCAAGTTCCTCATTGACCCTTAATGCTCTGAAATACAGGGTCACCAAAATGACCTTTTTTTGCTTTATTAGCTACAAAAGTAGCTATTTTCCGGCAGCCCTGAGGGTCAACGATGCAATAAATGGGCTAAATAAGTTAATACTGAGTAGTACTACACAAGTAAACCCCCCAAACTGTGGTTGACCCTCAATGATGGGGTGCATTAGGGCTCAAATTTGGCGTCTTTTCACTTTCCGCGACAAAGTTTGGCGAACCCTTCCAGGTTGCACTGAAGATAAACCATGAAATTCACAAAAAAAAATTGTTTTAGCTACCTAAGGACATGTTGTTATCACCAGAATTACTTTGATTGACCCTCAATGCACAGAGAAAAAGGAGTACAAAAAGATATCGATTCGAAAAAAATACTGGGTCGCGACCAACATTCGGAATTTTTTTAGGCCTAAAAATTTTTTTGGGGAAAAAGAAAAAATACGGGTATTCTAAAATCATTAGAAGAACCCACAATATAAATTTCATCAAAATCAAAAATGGTCACAATAGCGACCTGCCTGCATCTTATAAAATCTGCCTCTTAATTGTATCCTGAGCATTATTACATTACTTAGAATGAAAAATTATTAAAATAAGAACAAATTAAATAATATATTTTATAAAAATCTGTGAAAATATATTTCATAAAAATTCAGAATCATCACATCCTTTTATATGAAAGTTCCGCCCGCCATCTTGGAAAAAAACCATTCCCGGTTGCCAGATTTTGCAAACTATTTTTATATCATTCAGTTTACCCAGTACCATACTTATTCCACTCAAATCATACATTGAAGAACGTTTATTTACGTTTTAAACACAAAACTTATAGGATTTCTTGATTTTCCATGTTTATGGCGGCCATCTTGAAAAAAACCCACTTCCCACGATCCGATTTTGGTAAACTTTCGTTTTCTCATTAAGTACATCTAGTAGAGCCGAAAACCGTTGACAAATCATTTGTTCAAATTTGTTCCCTAAATGGTCCTTTTTTTAGCTATTTTCCCCCTACTATAAGTCCCATAACCCTTGTTACACAAAGGTAGAATTTCTGGGGGAATTACTACCTCCCCCGAATTTAAAACTCTAATTTTTTTTTACATAGAAAACGACCAAAACTAGTTCATGTTCATACACAGGTAAATAGGGTAAGGTTTGGAGGTCCACTCCCAAAAAATTTTCGAATTTGAGCATGCTTATAAGTGTTTTGAAGCTACTTTTGGAGAGTTTTCAGAGGGATTCACAGGCCGCAAAAAATTACCCAGCTGGCCGCCGGTTGGAAACCTGACCAAACTTAAATGTCATACTTTTTACCTAGATCAGTCATGGGCAAAGTACGGCCCGTGGGCCAAGTGCGGCCCTTCGGACGAGTCAATCCGGCCCGCGGCATGGTTTTGAATAACCCCTACAATTACACATAGGAGAAAAGGTTTTTTATATGACCAGGCCTGACGAGAGAGGGGGGGCGAGGGGGTACGATACCCCCGGGCCCGGACCGGTAGGGGGCCCGGTACCCAAAACTTTTCATATTGAGTACTAAGACGGATATCATTTTGAATATTTTGGAAATTAATTTGTTCACATAAAGGTCCAAAAATGTGTAAATTCCCAGTTTTCTAGGGGCATATTTTCAAAAATTTTCTGGGGGAAGACCCCCAGACCCCCTTTACTACTTGTTACTCATCGTATTATCAAGAAAACAATATTTTTAAGTTGAATGAAATTCAGATCTTGCCTAGAAATATTCTAAAAATCACATTAAGCCTATGAATGCGTGAGTGGAGGGAGGTACTTCAGAAAATTTTGCCCCCTACCTCGAAATGAGAATATGTCATTGGGGGCCTCTCAACCTTGTTACCAGGGCCCGACTTGGCTCTCGGGGGCCCTGTATATGACCACCATTGCGAATCGGCTCATCCCAGTTTCTACCAGATTTTGAAAAACTTTCAGAAGCTCAGTATCACAGTTTATCAGTCACATGCGCCTTCATACTCTTCTAAAGAACAATAAATTTTGTAACCTTTTCCGAGTTTTTTACCATTGTAGCCGGACCAGGAAAAAGTTGTTACCTTCCCCCGAACCTAATAAAATTTACCCGAACCTTATGCATTGCTCCTATGGAGCTGGCAAGGGCTTCCCCCGAACCAGGTTCGTAGGTTCGGGCACTTTTTCCAGGTCTGATTGTAGCAAATAACATAGGTTGTGTGTGATGTAAAAATCAACTTTAAAAATTATCACTCATAATAATTTGTTTTGTTATTTTTTTTTGTTTCCGGCCCGCCTAGATAATGTTTTTATTTTATCTGGCCCTCCCCTTAAAAAGTTTGCCCATGTCTGACCTAGATAGTACATATACAATTACTTAAACGTCATACCTTTCTAAAAAAAAATTACTTAAGCTACCATAAAGCAAACGTTAGCTCAATTTTTAATAGAAACAAACATACATACTTGAATTTGGGGTATTTTATCACTTATTTCTTTAATAGGCACATAACAAGTATAACAGTAGTATTTTCTGGATCGGTTACAACGTGGACAGTTACTTCGAGATGGAACTTCATCCAAAAAATTGGAACTATCTATAGACATTAAGGCAAAAGGGTCCTCTTTGTCACAACTTTTATAAAACGAAGAGGATTCTATAAATCGTTTTTTAACAGGAGAATTTTCCATTTTTTATAACTTTAAGTTAAATCAGAAGGAAAGCTAAACTAGCTTATATATAGAATAATTTGATATAATACAAAATGACAAAGAATAAATATAGAATCTCAAAAGAGAATTCTCAATTTTCTTTTACTACACAGAATATCAACTATGAAAGTATAAATTTCTCGATAAAAGGCTCTCGGATGCAAGTTCCGTGGTTTTCGTTTATAATGTTTACATTTTGGGTTTGTTTATAAAATGAGACATTTTAGCTTTTTGCTTCGTGCTGATGATTACTATTTTCCTGTGTTGTTTTAGAATTTAATAAAAAATTCTATTTTAGAAAAATACACTAAATTTTAATATCCTGGATGTATTATGAGAAATACAAGAACTATCTGGCTATCTTTTGGTATCTGGAAAAAATTTTCATGTTCCGTTCCATACAGAAATTGTTTTTTCACCATCCATTCCATCTTTTTCCACTGTGACTGTCACGGGATTGTTGTGAAGTCCCCAAAATCAAAATAATAAGAAATTTCACTTATGTAACCAAGTAAACATAAAACTAGAAGGATTGTATAACGGTGAGAAACTTTGAAATATAGATTTTAAACATATCATACACCGTAGAAATTGAAACTAAACTGGTCAGATTGAGTAGTTGGACCTGGTTGATGAGACTGGCGAATAATTTTACGCTATATTATAAGCATGCGATAGCTATTTGAAAGTAGAGCATATCATCACAAAAAAGGATCAAAACTTTTATTTTTCACGAAATTCTTACTTTAAAAAGCACAAAATAACACATTTGAGTATTTTTTGTAATATATTATAAAATCCTATAAAATAAATATTATTAGAGGACACTTTTCCATTATCCATACCTACAAAAATAGGGTCATTCCACAGTGACTGACGTTACATTTAGACTCTGTTTTGACCCTATAAATTCAGCTAGACTATATTTTCGAAATTGATGTTAAGATTTTTAAGCAAACACATTTATGTTATCCACACCTCCTTTTATAAATAATAAGTTTTTTTTTTCTATAGAGTGGTTAATAGAAAAAGTGACTGATGTTACGCAAAAGTGACATCAGAGTGTTTTTGTTATTTCAAATTTCTCTTTAAACTTAATACTTACAGCCTAAAATTATTTTTCTAGTAAAGAGGATATTTTAAACTTTATGAAAAAGCTTTGTTTCATAAAAAAAACTGAAAATTGAAATGATAGAAATTATGGAATCCTTGTGACTGATGTTACATTGACATAAATTTAATTTTTAATAAATGATTAAACTTAATACAATACTGAAACATTAAATTTGAAAAAAAAGGTGTTCCCAACTGTACAATTTTATAAAAATTTATTCTTTTCTACTTTATTGGGGAAAAAAGTGAATTGAATAAGAAAACAATTTTTTTACTTCTGTGTCCCTGTTTTCGTGGAATGACCCAATAGCGAATCCAGTAAATTAAAAGCAAAATCACCCTAAAAGTTAAAAACACATTTTCATGGGATGATTTCAAGTTACTTTTGATATTTGCACTTTTTATGAGGTATCCGTTTATTGGAGATAAAAATTTTGTGAAGGGTCCATTTTTGGGGATTAGGGTTTATGGGAGCATTTTTTTAAAACTATGTCTTTCTGTGTTACTGTTTCATAATGTTTAAATCTATGCAAAAGTATTTGGTAATAAGTGAACTTGTTTATGTTTAGTGTCATTAATTTAATAGAGCATGTAATTGTTTTGATCAATGCTAGTAATTTTTTACATAGTTTCTATTATTACTTAAATATTTACAGCTTTTAACATTTTATTTGAACTGAAAACTTTCTTCTTTTTCAGGTCTTATCCTCATACTTATGAATTTGTTCTGCATAGTGAATTTTATTTACTAGCAATTGATTGAAGAAAATTCATGATGTCACGTCGCTTGCCTTTATCAATATTTAGAAGCTATAATAACATAATTTCCTTTAAATCAGTGGCATATTTCAATCCTTTGCTTTCATCATCTCTGCCAACTTTGTCAGTAGGACTACGATTAAATTCATCTGTATCTCATGAAAATATTAGTTTTTCTAAAATTGAACCAACATTAGCTGCAACTCCAATCGACAAAATACTTTCATCCGGAGGTCAAAGTACATTATCTGGTAAAGAATCTGTTACACTTTTGAAAGCTTTGAGGATAGAAGTTCTGTTTAATAGAGTTGACAGCAAAAATTTCAAAAATGACCCTAAATTTGAAAATCTCTGCAATACTTTTATGAGAGATTGCTCCAAGATGCATCCCAATCTTTTAATATCTGGTTTACGTAGCTTGCTGGAAGTAGGCGTACCACCAGAATCTAATGTGGTGGTTTCAGCTGAAAAAGCTGTACTTACTAACCTTTCCAAATTCTCCACTTTTAATATTGTGGGGTGTTTATATTCTCATTACAAATTCATGGAGACAGATTTGCAAAAAGAAGTAGTCTCAGAATTAATTGTTGAACTTGGTAAAAGTTTGTCAGAAATACAATCTGCATCAGAAGTTTTGATGTTGATGCATATTAACTTTTTATTTGATGATGTACTTAAAGAGAATGTGGCGATACAAGTTACCAAGTTGATCCCTCGAATGGACATTCACGAAATGTCAAAAGTGATCTGTACTCTTTCAGAAACATCAAATCGTAATATATCTTTATTGAATATCTTGTCATTTTATATTAGACAGAAGTCTGAAGACTTAAATTTTAAAGATATCATTGATTTGTGTTATGCTTTAAAGAATTTGAATTTCTTTGATCCTCTTTTGTACAAATCTCTATTTAATAAGCTGGAAAAAGAAATACCTTTAACTACAAAGCCTTCACTTATATCAGGATTACTGACTATTTGTGGACATGCAAAATGGAAAGATGCAGGTAACATTTCTTATAACATTTTATAAGAACCATATATATAGTAACTATGATTTAAATTTTAAGATGTAGAACATTCAAAAATTTTTGATTGCGTTATTTGTTTTGTATGAAAATATTTGCTTGTATACTGGGCATTTTGATTTCACTGCCACTTTACCATATCAAGAGACATAGGCGTAGTCAGGTTTCATGTTAGGGGGGGGGGCAAGGATACTTACCTTTGCTCTTGATCTTGTGAATACTAGTGACTAGGGGTTGACTCAACATTATTTCCCAGGTCCCCCCATGCCCCATGGCGAGTACTTTACAAAGGATTTGAATTTTTGCACACCTCACTTAAAAATATGGGTAATGAATGTGAGCTCAAAAATGGGGGGTCTGAGGGTCTTCCCCCAGAATTTTTTTTTTAAATACACCCCTAAAAGTAGTGTTTTAGCTCATTTTGAGACTTTAGGGGGCAAACAATACCGCTTCTTGTAAGCCACACAATTTTCAAGGAAAATTATGTACTATTGCTTTAATAAAGGTTTCCAAAAAAAATTAACAAACTGAGAATTTAGGGGGGGCAGCTGGCTACCCCCTGGCTACACCCATGTCAAGAGAGACTTTTGACAAAAATTGCTAGGAGCATTAAAAGATGCATTTTTTTTTTGGTCAAACAACTGGAGTAGAAATAAAAATTCAGTGCCAATTATCATGATTTGACCTAGTTATAAAAACTTAGTAAAATTTACTTTCCTGAAAAGGTTGTCTTCTAAATACAGTCGACTCCACTTAATGTGGATCGCAAAGGTGTTCCTTTGATCAAATGCCTAAAATTAGATATTTTGGTTCACAATTTAAATTTCTGCGATTTTTTTCCAAAGTTAGACTTACATGCGCTAAGTACCTGTCCCCAGGGAAAGTTCTACTCACAAGCCGCCCTGTGAGAGCAGTTCGATGGCTGATACGCCTATTGCAAAAGGGTTAAACTGATAACCATATCCAATTAAAAATAAGTGATTCAATAATAATTTTGGCAAACAGTGCAATAGAGTGTTTGCCTTAAAATCATAGATATGCAGCCCTAATCAAAACATTTAAAAAGATTTTGTAGTATGTATTTTGCAATTTAAAATTATCTTAGAAAAAATATAATAGGTTTACAATTATTAACTGATAAATTAATCACTTTTAATTTTATCATCTCTGCTTCTCTAATTAGGTAGCTAGATTAATTAGGAAGAACTTTGAATATACTCGGATAAGGCAGAAAAGAATCAAAGTATCTTATGGTGTTGAAAGAAAAAATACTTTTAAGCTATCAATCACTGCTTACAAAAATTTGCTATTATTAAAATCATGTACCTTAATAGTTAGTCAAGTTATTTATATAGTTAGTAAAAAATACAAAAATGGGATTTATTTTGAGAATTATTTAGTTTTCTGAAACTTATGTAAAAAAACCTCAGAAGCTTTTTGTTTTGCTTTTAGGTCTTCTAAATGCTTGTGAATTGTGGATCAAAACCCATTTTGATGTCTGCAAAATCAGGGAATTCAGAGCATTTATACTAACCATTGGAGCTCTGCATCACATTTCTATTCAAACAAAATCAGTATTGGAATTGATAATTCCTCATTTAACTCTTGAAAATATTAAATCTCCAAATGTCTACTTGGACATAGCTTGGGCATTAAGTAGTGTTGACTGTATTCCCAAAGAAATGCTGCTAGAAGTTTTAACTCCTAGTTTCTACCAACCACTACTGAGTAAGTTGCATCATTTTATTTCTTTACCTGGATATTTGTGTATGCTGTCTCCCTTTAAAAAATACTATCATAATTTTGTTAGAAATGTATAAAGTGTATTAGTTTTATTTCTTACCGCTAGTTTTATCTGTTTCAGAAGAGTCTGAGTCTCCTGCATCTGAGGGTATAACGCTAAAGCTTTTGAACCTTAAAGGGATTTTGAAAATATTATACCCTGAATGTGTATTTGGAATCAACTTATTTTTAGAACCTCCAAAGGTAATGTATAACATAATTTATTAAAATTGCTTATAACATTAGCCTTAGTTAAAAATTTTAAATCTATACTCAAATAAAACCTGTTCTCCCACATTTTTGTTTACCATTTATCAATGAAAACAAAGCTTTAAATAGAAACTAGCTAAATAGAAATAATGCAACTAGTTTACACCCCTAAGGTGCTTATCTTATTTTTAACTAAAAAGGGGGTTGTAACAGTGAAGCCCAACATGAAAAAATTTCAAAATTTCATCAAAACCAGCACAAATGATATTAAAAATTTCTTTAGATATTTCCTTGATGATAATTTAAAAAATTTTTAACTAAAAATTCTACTAAGATAGAGCAACTGGATATTATTTTAAGACTTTAAGTAATAAAGAATATTTTTCAAAGCATTTTGTTAGAGGATCAATAGTATTAAAGATTGGACTGTGTCAAAATCTGCAGATAAAATAATACAACTCCAACTCTTCCTTTGAAGGAATTATTTTCTCAGTAGATATTTTAAAGAACTTTCCCTGATTGTGCTAACATTTAGAGCATCTAATTAAGAAGTCCAGAGTTTGGATCAGTTTCTAAAGTTACATAAAATTTCTGCATAGAAAGTTTGCGAAAAAATTCAAGTTCATTGAAAGGTTATTTTGTATGGCTGTAACAATATCATGAAAATGGAAAGCTTTGAGGGAACGGAATGCAACCTAAAATAGACTCTTCTGGGTATTGCAAGGCTATCTATTTCAGGGAACCTACTAGCCTCGTGTAACCATTTAATAATAATAATAATAAATAATGTAGTTTGTAATCCCACCAATTGATTTTTCTTGAATACATTAAAAAGTAAATTTTAATATATATCTATATCCATACAAAAAAAGAGCTTCCTTCCTTTTCAGGATATAATTTTTTATATTAAGGTTAAAGTAACTTAATGGGATGATATTTTCATCTATTTCAGGGAACCTACTAGCCTCGTGTAACCATTTAACTTAATATTCAGGATTTTAATACTTTTATGTTAAGCCAGCTGCCGACTATTCATCTAAACATTATTATTTTGAGGTATTGAATTTTAACTTATCAAATGAGAATCACCATGAAATCATCTACTTTTTATACATATTTTGGATACTATCTACATACTGGCTATGATGCTCACTTACAACATAAAATATGATCAAAACATGCATAAAAATTATAGATATATAGGTCAGATATAAAAATTATATTATAACTAAAAATAAGTCATAAAATCCTTTTAAGTGCAACAGCTGGAGATGCTATATAAATCCATGTGAAAAGCTATTGCAAGGAAACCAGTGAAGCCAAAATAATTGTCTTTATTTCACTGAAAAATTAAATTTCCTTTTATTTAGTTAAAAATTGACAACTGTGATAAGTTACAATCCTAGAATCTATTATCAGGTATTTTGATAAATTGTAAATATCTTCCTTTGTAAATAATTTTAGATAAAAGAAAGTGCAGACATCTTGAGCAGTCGAAATCATGTCATCAAAGTATTGAGTAATATTGTCCCTAAGAACAATTGCATGAGTGTGAACCAAGTTAACGATGCAGGCCTATTTATAGGTAACTATAATTTATCATGTGCTTTCAAGGTATTTGGAAATTTGTTAAAGTAAATAGTAAGTTCAACTATCTAGGTTTAACCATTTTGCTTCTTAGATGCTGAATTTATTATGAATAAAGACATGAAACCAGTGCCTTTAAAAGAACATGGAATCCTGTCTAATGCTGCATCTACTGCTAAGCCCTTACCTAGTGGTCACAAACGGTAATTTTAATACTTACTATAGTTATAAATTTTAAGGTAAATAACTAACTACTAGCTGTACTTTTTTCATATAAAAACTTCTATAAAGAAATAATTTCTTCTATACTAATTAATACTATAATATTAATATATATCTGTAATAATTTATATAATACTTCTATAAAGAAATTTTTTGATTAGATGCATATTTTAATTTGTCCATTTTAAGTAAGTGGGATGTTGTGTTTGTTACTCCTTAATCAGTCTCTTATTGAGACCTAGTAAAAATCAGCATGCCAAAAAACATTAAATTTTATAAATATAAACTGTAACAAGGGATAGGAAGAATTAAATAAAATAGGGTAGGGTGGGGAAATATGGGTCTACGGATTTTAACAGTTTATATTTATAAAATTTAATGTTTTTTGGCATGCTGATTTTTACTAGGTCTCAATAAGAGACTGATAGTCATTTCTCAGGAGCCGCACCCCCTTTGCCTTAAATCCTATCTGCTTTGCGGATGGAGCTTGGATATTCCAAGTGGCATAAGACAACAACAAGTACTCAAAATATATACGAAATAAAAATGCTAGTTTTGAAAACAGTAATTTTTCTGCTATTAGTGTTTACCATTACAACTTTTATAGAGGTTATGTTTGACAGGTTGGATATAAATTTGGGGATAGTCAATTATTATGCAAAATCCAAAGAGGGTAGGAAATCAAGGAAAATCTCACCAAACAAGGGATAGGAAGAATTAAATAAAATAGGGTAGGGTGGGGAAATATGGGTCTACGGATTTTAACAGTTTATATTTATAAAATTTAATGTTTTTTGGCATGCTGATTTTTACTAGGTCTCAATAAGAGACTGATTAAGGAGTAACAAACACAACATCCCACCGAGGGAGAATGTGGTCCACATTTTGAGAAAAACACCTCACATAATTTATAAATATCCCTTTGTTAAATTCATTAGTGCTAATAGCATTTAAAAATTTTTTAATGTTTTCATAATTTTATTTACAGAATAGCTTTTCTTATTATGTTCCCGAAGGATTATGTTGTGAGCTCGAAGTCTCTAACAGGTTCTAATGCTCTTAGGGCGAAAATTCTAAATCATGCTGGATACAAATTAGTTCATGTATGTATATTTTTTTATAGATTATTCTGTGTATAGTAGAATCAAATTTTAAATTTCAGTAGATATCATTTTAATGTATATGTTATGGGCATTACCAACTTCTTAACAGTCAGAAACACTAAGTGCAACTCACTCCTTATGGGCCTCCCTTTTACTTGCCCTGATTCATTATTCTGAAACTGATTTATTCAGTACCTAGACAGCAAGATTCACAAGTGACTGTCAGCTAATGCTTCTTTTGTAAAATGAACACTCCAAATAGCTGGGGTGGAAGTCCTTTAGAAATATGGAAACATTTAGAAAATTGAGGGGGTGATTAACTTTTACGGATTTTTTTTGACATTTAGATTTGCAAATAAACTTATTAATTTAAGCTTAATTATTAAATATTATAACTAATAAAATCTTATGAATTTAAGCTAATGATTATTGATGATTGAGTGTAGTAATCATAAATGATTACTTGACATACAATATGCTGTCATGGTTAACTGTATCTATAATGTTATTTGTCTGACTTTATTTTCTGGTTAATTTTTTGCTGCCAGTCATGAGGGAAAGCTAGAAATTTTACCACAGAAATTACCATAGAATAAACCTTTTCCATACCATAGTTCTTTTTTCACCACATCATTATGGTGAGTCACACTCACTTCACTTTATTACCTAGATAATATTTTTCCATCTCCTGCTATCCATAGGAAAAGTGCCAGGACAAGCCTTGTCTTTGACAGAGAAGTGGGGTGTAAACTGGCTCATGCAGATGTAATGTCTGGCTCATGTAATGTAAAGGCCCATTCACACTGATCTTCATTTTCGAGGAATCATCAAAAGTGAAAGGCGTAAATTGTCATTTCTTCTCGAAGTGAACATCAAAAATGAAAGATGAACCGAGAAAAAAACCACTGGACCATTCACCGATGAACTCATACACTGTGTTCTTACGCTTAACAAAAAACTCAAACTTTTTATAATGAGACCGTAGAAGTATGTTTTCATTGATAAAGTGTTATAATTAGAGAAAAATAGTTTTACAACTGTATAAAAGTGAATAACCATTTAAAATCTTCTTAAATCACATCAATTAAAATCCGCAGAACAGCTGTCTTCTAACGTGTATATCTGCCGAGATAGAAAATCTATTTATAACTAAGATCATTAAAAAATACATTCTCTAAAACAATTGATTTAAATGTTTTGTAAATCCATATATACAACTAAGAAAACAGTTTTAGATATTCTTAAACACCTTAAAAGTAATCTTTACTGTTGGCACTACTTTTCCTTTAATTCTTTGACAAAGTTTTTGTATTAAATCTGTCATAAATTAATCTAGCATGGTGGTCAAGACATCGGCAATCAGATCCAAAGGTTGCGGGATCGAGTCCAACAAAATATTTTTTTTTTCAATTCTTTGAGAGCATTGAATTTTTTTTTTGTATGTAGTAGAAATTTATTCTTTGAATTTTACAAATATTTCTAGAGAAATAAGACAAAAAATAACTTTTTTTACGGTTATCGTGTATTTTTCTTAGAATTAACCTACCTCAAATAAAATATTTGCATCAAATATAGAATAAATTCCAATTTAAAATAAATTTATTAAAAAGATTTTCCATCTTAATTAAAGTTATAATAATAATAGATCATAATATCAGCTAACAAAATAAAATAAAAGTAAAATTATTTATTTGTTTTTAAAAAATCGTTTGGTTAGATAAAATAAATTAAGAGGTCTCAATTTATCAAACGATACTGCTGCTACTATCAGGAGTAAGATAATTTGAAGGGTAATTCAAACCGACCAATATTGTCAGCAAGTTATTGCCTGTTTTAATTTTAATTCAAAATTTTTCCTGATCACCTTTAAATAAATAGGACACGCATGTGATCTCCAATAATTCTTTAATTTAACCTTGGTATACAACATTTATATCTTAATTGCATAAAAATATTATTGCTTCAATTATACATTTTAAAACTAGTCTCTTAAACCGAGATGTTCATATTTTAAACAACCGATGAAGATGAACGAGTCTGATTTGAGTGAAACTGAAAACAAAGCTGTTCACTGAATGAGTGATTCACAGGAGTGAATCACCGGGATGAACAGTGAAAGTGAAACAGTGTGAATGAGCCTTAAGACATACAGCAAAATCATGAATAATAGTCTGGGGGCTAAAGGGTAAAATCTATTTGGAAATAATTTGGACTATAGTACTGGGAAACTTCAAAAGGTAAATTATAAAATGTATTAATGTGCTTTTTATATTTTATTTAGATGCGGTACACTGAATTTGCTACGAATAAAACTGAAGTGGAGAAAGCCAAGTATTTATTAAGAAAGATTAAAACAGCTTTTACAGATGGTTGAAAAATGTCGTGTAAAAATAATTTATTTTATTTGTTAAATATGTAGATAAAATAAATAACTTTCATTGCGACTACATTGTATAAATTTATTGATTGTTAACATAAAATTTAAAAAACTTACTGCTTAAATGGAGTGAACAAAAAAATCAGCCTGAATATATGAATTAAATGTATAATATATCCTATTTAAATCCCTCCCTTTTTTCATGAAAATTACTATTTCAGTTGTGAAAAGTGAGTAGCAATTATGTAAGGATAGTTAAAAATATTTAAGTATTAAAAATTATTCTCGCACTTCTTATATTTAATGCATTAACATAATTTTAATATTCTGTTCATTAAATGGAAACCTAACAACTTAACTCATTATTGTGAGGATTTATTTTGTTAAGACACCACAATAGTTCAAAATGCTAACTCGCATGTAAGTAAAATTAAGCCATTCTCAAGTCTATAAGTGAAAAGGTAGATACCAAATGCAACTCTATATGAATATGGTGTCTACAATTTTCTTAGTTTTTACATATTAATGTACTTTTAGAAAAGTGTTAGGCTTTTCCTGTAATCTACTTGAAGAATTAGGTCATAAACCTGTTTCAAAGAATCCAAATTAAGAAACTTCCCTAGTAGCGCAGCAGCTGGAGTACAGACTTAAAGCTTTATTACTGTAGCTCCCTTAAGGAGAATGCCGTAAGAAACTTCTGCATTTTTTTTTTCACGGGAAAACCTAATAAAGCTAATGAATGGAATCCTAGAATAATTTAAAAAATTTTATTTGAAGTAAAATTTTGTACAGTCTGAGCACATCACTCAGTAAATTTTCGAAATATTACTTGTTTTTTGGCCATCTAACATTGGAATTATTTGATGAACTTCCACTTGCACTAAATGTAGCTTGCTTTACATGCTTTTTCTTTTTTCCAAAATATGGTTTAGAGTTCTTCTGAAAATTATAAAGTTTGGTCAATATATAATTTTTTAAGTAAAAATAAAATTAATGAAATTTAGTCACCAAAACCCTATGCAATAAAAATCACCTTTAGATTTAAGATGGTTTTGACCTTTTCAAACTCAAAACCTCAAATCTCACTGTCTTTTTTTACATACTTTTAAAAAATGGCAATATACTGAATAGTTAATGATTTAAAAATGAATTAAAAGAAAATGCTGTTAGAAGAAAAGAAATGGAGTTAGCTGTATTCTATGCTATAGCCTTGAAATATACTTAAATTTTTTACTCACCCAACCCTTTTAAAAATGTCTCAATCATATGAAAGTATTTTTTTAGAATTACCAAGGTTAAGACAATGAAGTTGGAACTATATTCAGATTATATTGTATAGCATGGACTAGAAATTTCAGCCTCTCAAAATATGCTTTGCTTAAATAATCAATGGAAATAAATACACCATTATGCTTTCCCAAAATCTAAACTTTTTGCAACTTACCTGGTACTTTTGTTTTCTGTCTGCCTTTTCCTTATTTTTCTTAGAACCTAAGAAATAATAATAATACAGTACAACTTTAATATTGTAAAGCTGAAGAATTGAAATAAGAATTTAACAACCACCTTCAGAATCCAAATCATCAAGACTTTAAATAAAAAGTAAAATTTGTTTAATAAGAAGTTCAAGAAACCAAAAGTATTATCTTCAAATTATCTATCACTTTGAATTAAAGACATTTGTGTTATCCAAGTTACATAATATTAGATTTTACAAATTTTACTAAAAAATGTTCTAAAAAGAATATTTCAGCAAAATGGTTTTTGAGAAAATATTAAGAAATATTGAAATCCTGATAGCAGGAATAAACATGATAAAAAACTTTTGAAAAAGAAAGTGTAATTGAATTTTTTAAGGGATGTGTAGAGACATGTTTTCCTTGAGTCAAACACAATAATACTAAAACACTTACCAGAAAATTCACTATAATCAGACTGGCTATAATTATAGGGTTGAAAGCTTTCTTCGTCTATTGTAACGACTTCAGGAGTTTTGGGCTTTTTCGGTGGTGGAACAATAATGGCTATATCAGGTTCTGGTTTTCGCTTCTTTTTCTTGTTTTTCTAAATCAGTATGATTTTAAATTATAACTAAGAATAACATGTACACAGCTATAATAGTAAGGGCATTTGACAAGTCAAATTGTAGTCTATAATATATTACAGTATATTTTCTATAAATTTGAAGGATTTAAAACTGTTATGCTGATTGTTATTTCAATATATGCACAAAATATCTAGTTTTTTTTTCATTTTTAAAATTTAGAGGAGTTATAATAGACTCAACAATATGTCTGAAGTGTGGTGAAACAAAAAAACATAAATACACCCGTCCACCGTTTTGCATAACACGTTTTACTGTAAAACCTCTCAGAGCGACCACCCCTATACAAGAACCACCTCCTATAATGCCCAGTTTTAGAAGGCACTGATTCTCAAGAGAAGTTTTACTGTATAAATAGAAAAACCTCGTCCTACGCTTCTCCCTTCCATGCCACTGGTCCGGGGTTCAATTCCCAGGCTGGGCAAGATCGACTCAGCCTTTCATTCATTCAGTGGGTCGATAAATTGAGGGCTAAGTATGCTTGGAAACACTGGAGGTCTTGATTTTGACTGACCACCTAACCAGGATACATGACTTATACTCCAGGACCTCTGGACAGGTGAACAGTGCAAATTGATTATTTTTAAAGCCAGGACTAAAATATGCAAAACATTTTTACATTTATTAAGTTACATCTATACTTCAAAGTACAGCTTATTTTAAGCATCATATACATTCATAGCATTTTACCTATTAACAAATCCTTACAATACAAAACTCATGTGAAGGAATTTAGAAAACCTATAATACTAGTGTTTGGGAAACTATCAGCAAAATAATGTACCACAAACCAATCTATAAAAAAGTTAGTGTAAAAATTTCAAAGATTTTAAATAAATATTGTCTTTCTTTACAAGTGCATGTGACTGAGAAAACGCTCTTACCTCTTTCAAAAAGGCATCACAATTAACCTTGCATACTTAAATTTAAATTTACTTATGATTTCATATATGTTAAACGGAGGTGTCCAATTTTTAAGTATAATAAAAAACATACAAGCATCATTTCATACCTTTTTTCTAAGTGGCGTCTGATCTAGAATTTCTACAGAATCGTTCATTATAGGTTCTTGGGAATTTCTTGCTGGAGTACTTATTTCTTCATTATCTTCTTCACTGGCTACACTTTCAATTAATTGAGACTGGAAGACAAGATTAAGAGTTAATCGTTTGAGATCATTCGAGTTAGCAGTTTGTTTAATTGATAATTAACTTTTGGGCACACATAAAATAAAAAAAAACAACTAAAATACACAGGCTAGAATAATTTTCAATGCATCGTAGAAAATTCTCACCTCATTTATACTTGTTTCTTCAGGGTCTGTAGATTTTTCTTTATTAATTAACTTCTTTTCAGTTTCTTTTGCATGCAGCTCTTCAGTAACTTTGTACTGTGCATAAAAAAATTTAGGTGAATAGGGAATAAGTTAAGACAACCTTAAACCTAGCAACATTCATGCAAGTCATATTCAAGTAAATCTTGATGCAACATGCCAATTTAATGCATACAAATTACTTCTAAATTGGGGTTAGAGTTTAACCTCTTTTCATATGGGCCAAGGCTTGCTATCAAGGTTGAAACTGTCATTTAAGTAAACTTGCTATGAACCCTACTCTGTTAGCACTTTATTTTGTGAACTTAGCAACACCCTTGTCTACAGTATAATTCATAAAATCTTTAGATAACTTCTTCCATAAAAATATTAAATTTATGTTTCTGCCTGAGTTTCACTAGTAAAGAGAATAAGCTTTTTCCCAGACACAATTTTTAGGGATTAGTTAAATTTAAAACCATATACCTATGAATTTCCATTGCTCAGAGTATTACTGTACCATGTAATTCACAACCGATAAACAAATACAATGCAACTTGAATAATTTGAAGTTGAAAATACCACTTAAAAACTTTGAATTATCCAACACTACTTTTAATTAAAGAAGTTTCAACTTTCAACCTTAAATCCAGGGAATGATTTAAAAGAAAACTTTTTTAAAGAATGAAGGACCACGATTTTTCAACAATCCTAAAATTTTTCTTCTGAATGTGTGGTTTACACATTCATAAATGCATAGTGAATTTTCATTAGCAAAACTTTTGCAATACTGATCACTTCACAAATGTTTTGATGTATCTTGTCAAAACAACAGGACTGATGCCATATCAAAACTAAACCTAACTCCTCTTTACTCTGTGTTTGTCATCCCAGTGAAGATTTTTTTAAACTAAGAAAGGCCTAAAAGTCATTATGATAGTTTTATAGAAAAAAAACCTTCAAATTAAAGTTAAACTTCAAATTATTCTCAATTTTTTTACATTGTTATTGTTAAGAGACTCTGGTCAACAGCATCATAAAAACAGCCATGCAAAGTTTTTAATTTAATCAGCTTTACATAAAAGTTTCTAAACACTTTTTTAAAAGATTAAACAAGTGTCACACTCCCATAATCAACTTTTCATCAAATTTCTATACAAATCTTAAAAACAACTATATAAGTTTTCACACTTACCCTTTCAAAAGGACTAATTAACTTTTTTATCAATTCTACCACCTTTTCAGAGATATTTTTCTGAGTTGAAGTTGAAGGCAGAGTCTGAAACATTTCAATACTTGATTTTCTCACTATACATTCTTTACAGAAGCTTAAAACTTTTTTTTTTAAATCAATATAACTAAATGTCATCAGAGTAATTAAAAGCATTTTCTTTTTTAATTTCTACGTAAGATAGTTTGTTACATGCACAAATTCAACCACAAAAAAATTATCAACATTTATAAGCCAAAAATCATTTATTTAGCTTAAAATAGTTTCTGGGATATGTTACTGTTAAATTATTGCTTTTCTGACACTGTTGCTTTTCAGGAAGATAAACTTTTTCATTTTTATACAAAGACAAGTTTTTACAAATAAAGGAACTGTTAAGAAACAGAGCTAAAAATAAATTAATTTTGTCTAAAAATGTAGATTTATTAACATGTTATCTGAATACATGCTTTATGAAAGCCTCACTGATTGTCATTCAGCAATTTATCAAGAAAGGTAGAAAATTCAATTTTTATATTAGCTGCCAATAATTAATGCAGACATTTTGCACTGGCTAACTGGCAGAATGTTAGTACCTAAGAAGGGTAGATACCATAAAATGAAATTATTTTCAGAAAATTATAAATATTTCCTGTTGAATTTGCATGTAGTGAGATCACAGACTACTTTCAGAAGAACTCAGACTGAAACTTTAGATAACTGAAACTACTCAGATACAGAAAAAAAAAGGTTTTTACAAAATAATTGCTTACTTCTTTTTTAGTTTTATGAAACAATGCTGAAAGAATGGGTTTCTTTTTCAGAAGGGATGTTGAAGTTGTTTTTTTCGTAATAAGTGGAAGTAAGTTTTCAGATGTACCTGTGGAAAGATTTTCACATGTTATAACATAAATTTGTATTTTTGAATCTAGTATTGAAAAGAAAAATTATGTTTAGTTTTATTTTCAGATGCAAAATTGTTTGCCAAACAATAATAAGTGAATTATGATGTTACATTAAAAAGTCTCCTTTACTAACCGTTACATCAAATATGTCTGAGAATAAAAGAAAGCTTGGGCAAAAGTTTATGGAAATAAATTTTAAAACTAAACTATAAACTAACTAAATTATAAACATTCAAATAGGAATTTCTTATATTTGAAGGATAATTAAACATTTTTAATACCTAAATTTAAGTATTGGGTTTCCAAAGATTATAATGCTAGGCACTTACAACAATTTTTTTAAGATTCATAAAATTTATAAACCCATACTCAAGCTGTAGCTTTTATGGCATTAATATGTAATTTGTGTGTACATACTCGTATGTATATTTTGTATGTATGCATATAAAAATTTTCCTTCTAGGTAAAAAAATTTGAATTTCTTTGTTGTTAAAAACAAATATTTTTATCAAGAACTGTTGGTTACTTCATGAATAATTTGCACAAACCTGACTGTGATTCATTTTTCTTGTCTTCTAAGTGATGAATGTCATGAGGACAATGTAGAATATTGCTAAGATCAATGTGATTTGAGTCTGATCTAGGAGCCTTTGCCTTTTCTTGAAGTTGTAAAAATTCCAACTGTAAACAAAGGAAGTTTATTTGTTTATGTTTAGAATTATGTAAACTCATTCAAGTTTTGAAAGATTCATGTAAAACATTAAAAATAAATAAAAATTTTACACAGACAGAAGTATTACCTGTTTGTAAGTACTCTCATTTGCTTTTAAAATTATGCTGTGAAGCTCATTTAGCTGTTGTTTAACTAATGGAGGTATTGGATTGCAGCAAGCTAAAATACCTTGTTGCTCTCTAAATGATAAGAAAACATCAAAAAATAATAGAGAAATTAAACACTTACAAACAAATTTTACCAGTTTATTTGATTAATTACATGTATAATACCTTTAATCAATTTTGCTGAAATATTGGAGCTTCATTTTTGTTTTGATAAATATGTAAGTATTAATGATTTTTGTTTATTTCAATAATAATATCTGTTAAAATAATTCATAATCAAGTTCTGGTGAACAGTTCATTTTTAAATACAACACTACTGAAAATTAAATCATAAAAATGCCTAAAAAACTAAAAAAAATTTACATCAATTTCTTTTAAAAAGCATTTTTGTAAAATCTGTAGCTATTGAATAACTTACTTGGGTAATGCTTGAGCAATTTGCAATAACATGTGATTGGGTAACACATAGCTATAAAAGATAAATTGTTTAAAACAATATATAACATCAATGTTATAACTTTAAGAATAAAAAGTACATATTTTGTAAATAATTAGAAGTCGAAACTTCTTACTGGAAACTTTCATCAGTTTCTCTAGCAATCCTGTCCCTCCAAGAGTAAAGTTCTTTCAAGCAATATAATTGCTTAGCATTAAAAACTTTTTTGCTTTTTTTGTAGAAATCTAGGTATTTCTCATCAGTAAACAGTTGTTTCTGGTATTTCTGAAAGAAAAATGTGAAATTATTCAAAATATTTATAGTTTTAAAAAAATAGATTTTAAATAGTAAAAATTTATAAGATTATCCATAAAATACTAGGAAGCATTAAAACTTCCATTAATAGTAAAATTTAAAAATCTTATTTGTGTAAAAAATTATAAAAAGGTGAAAATTTTACATAAGGATCTATTTTTTGTAAGATTTTTTAGTTTCATAAAAACATTGTTAAAAAGAACACTTAAAAATGTCTATGTTTTTTTTATATTATAAAGCTATACAAATAAATTATAACTTCAGTCATAAATTAACGTTTTTTTTTTTTTTTTAATTTTTAAACTTAAATGTTATAATTTGAGTCATCAATGAGAAAAAACCTTTATAAGCAAGCCTATAGTTGAGAATGCCTGTCTTAGAATAATGTCCATTTTTTACGTAATACAACAAATGCAAGAAGCAGCCTTTACCGACAGCTATGGCCTGTAAAGTAAGTTTCTCCTCACCTTTAGGTTGCATTGCAGAAAAGGCAAGAACATCTAGCTACCAATAATAGTTGTTATTCCGCAATACAACAAACTTGTAAAACATTTCTAGACATGTAATATAATTCCTGATTCATTACATACTCCTCTCTATTAAAATAGCAAAAGTTGATAGATAATAAGATTAATTTTTTGAAATCAAAAATGAATTTTTCAAAGAAACTGCAATATGGCTGCATGGGGGTTTGTCATAAAGAGCAAAACATTAATCTGGACCTTCAAGAAGGACCCAAGCACACAACAATAGGGAATGTTATCAAAAACTATTCAATAACAAAACTATTCCAAACCTTTCCCGAACCAGTAGTTATGGTGAAAAATACTCCTTTAATTTCCACTTGCCAATATGGAAATTAAATCTGTCCAGGGAATGCGTAGTTCATTCCGGCAGATAGTGGTAGACTAATCATGGTCACCACTTTTTCCATTATAGTCGGCTTGACTAGAAGCCTTCCTCCACTCTCTTGCGTTACCTTCCTATGCCGTGCTGATGAGTCCTAACAAGGACGAAACCGGTCCATGGCTGGAGGTGACGCTTGAGAGTTGGAGTTTCCATATTCAATAACAAGTTTGCAATTTTGCATGTATCATTGACGAATCTGAGTTACTTTCCCACTGTGTTAGGTAATTATAGTCATTTGACATAATATTAAGATTATATTGTTCTATGAAGGTATTATTTTGCTTCAATTTTTTTGGTTAATTCTAATTTTCTTAAATTAATCTCTATATATATAATCAAGGTGTCCCTGCCTGCCTGCCTGGCTGGGTTCCTGGGTTTGTCCGGATCAGATGTGGCGCAATTTCTCCTAAACTACTCATCAGATTCGAACCAAACTTGGTACACATACGTTTGAGGACGGGGGAAAGGCAATGACACAAGTTTCAAATTCCTAAAACCACCCCTTCACCCCCTTTTAGGCCTTTTTGTAAAAATAGCCTTACTTCTCCACTGATGAAGATCTGTTTAACTCGCATTGTTGCAAATAATACAACAAAAACAATTTTAAACATAAAACAAAGTATTTAAAGATAAAACTTGGCTAAAATTGTTTTAAATGTTTTAAAAAGGTTATTAATATTTTAAAAAATTAAAAACGGCCCTTATAAAAAACTTTATAACAGTATTTTATTATTAAAAACTTCATTTTCCATGAAACTTTAAGTTGAAATAGAAAGTTTTAAGAATTAAACTGGTTAAAGTAAAGATTACATCATGCAGTTTTTTAGAAAGTTGATGATAGAAACACTAGATCAATTTGTTATTTAACCTTATAATTTGTTTCTTTGGTGTAGTTTAACGGGATTTTTTTTTCAATTTAAATAGGGGGTATTTACAAATTTTGGGATTGCAAAAGTCTGTAATAATTTTAATTGATTTTTTCACTTAGAATCGATAATTTGGTAACTGTCGTAATTAAATGTGCAACACCGGAACTGGATGGTTAGGTTAGATTTACACAGTTGGAACCGGGAGGGAAAAGGCACAGGGAGCACCGTGATGAAAATGCACCGGGAACACCGAGATGAAAAGGCACCGGGGACACCAAAATGAAAAAGGCACCGGGATATGAAAAAATACTGGGAACACCGGGATATGAAAAACTACCAGGATGATTGGTAATTATGGTTACAGAAAATTAGGCATGTAACTTAGGCATGTAAAATTTTAATAAATTGATACACTCCACCCGTGCAAGGCCGGGCAAATCAGCTAGTGTAATATAAAAATAAAGTATTCATAACAAACTACATACCTTGGAACAAATAATTTTGCTTCGATCAAAAGTTGATCGTAGGAGATTTTTCATTTCATTCCCAGCCTTCAATAAGTCATTTTTCATGCAGTCATAAACATACAACAAATAATGTGTGTCCTCACGGGCATACTTTAACATTTCAGCAGGTAATGGTCTAGAAAAGGAATGAGTTAAATCATCAAAAACCTTTGTTTAAAGATCAAATGCATGTACTTTGTTTTATTAAACCTAAATATACCTTATCCTCCAATCTGCTAACTGAAATCGCTTGTCAACATCCAATTTACAGTAGTGTTTCAACAGGTATGACAATGATAAGTGTGCAAACTGCAGAACTCGAGCTGCTTGTCCAGTATCAAACAAATTAACAATGTATAAACCAAAGTCCCTCTGAAGCCACTGAACATCCATATCAGCTCCATGCAAAACCTTGAAGTTGAAAACAAAGGTTGGTATATCTTTATAAAGCTTAATCATAGTAATTTAGGTAAAACTTAAAATAGCAATTTAAACTAAAAGTCAAAAAATGTAAACACTCAAATCTAACTCCTATATAGGAATAATTTCCATGTTGAGATCACTTATGTGGGGAAAATTTTCAAATTAGTTTTCACATAATAGTACCCAGATGACCTCATATGTACTAAAATATTTAATATATTTCTAAAAGGTATTTCCCTTATCAAGTAGAATACTAGAAATACAAGTCCTTACTAAGTTTCTATTAAAAGAAAGATAATTGAAATTAAGAAAAACACCATTTGAAAATGTATTACCATATCATCAGTTAAAAAATAAGCTGTTTATAATAGAATATACAGGATGTTCGGTGCTAACAGTTATAATAACCTTAACTGCTGAACACATCCATTGACATAATAGTCTAGTAAAAGCACTTATGGTATATATGATGAGACGGCTTTCAAAGCTATAGTATATATAGTTATAGTTTCATGTAAAAAACTAGGAGATACGAGACCAAAGTCAGTTACAAAGTTGTAGAGAAGCATCAATTTAGTAAGAATTTAGTAAAATACTTTGAATAAAACGCTTAAAATGTTCATTCAATTCGGCAGAATTTTAAGTTTTACCTCCTAAAACACTGCTATCGGATATACCAGAGCCCTTTTACTAGAACTAGACACCATTTTTATGGCAATAGCTGCATGCATTTAGTTGTTAAGGCTGTGGTAACTGTTAGAATTGAACACCATGTATGCTTTTGCGAGAGCATATATTGTCACAAACTTAGGTTTTATATAAAAACAGCAATTCTTAAAATTGAACTTAAAAAAGGTATACCTTTACTATTTTAGGGTCAGTGAAAACATCATTTAACAAATACATCTCACTCCTCAGATCTAAAACATCAATGATGTAGTCCTTTTCTCGAGTAGAAATTTGCATCAAACAGCAAAACCCTTGAAAGCTCCTATAGGAATGATGCTGAAATGTGAAATGGAAGACTTTAATTTTTTAATAATGATAATGACACAATTTAAACTGCAATTTCAAACTAACTGTTTTTACCTCCAAATCCACAGCAAATTCTTGCACAGTCTTCAACTCGGCAACCAACTGCTTAAGCTGCTCTTCTGTTTTTACAATGACAAGAGGTGTCTCTTCTAATGGCTTTGGAGTCTGAAATGAAAAATTCATATAAATTTTGTGGTAATAATAATTGTTAATAAAGCTTTAAGATAATACACTGAAAATGAAAATATTTCAATAATAGTACATTATACTTGGCAGGTATGAAACTGAACTCAACTCAAAATCCTAGAAATCTACTACATACTACAACTCAAACATAAAACCAAAATAAAAAACTAAATAATACAAACTATTGATTTGACTAGGTAAAATTTGTAACCAAGAACTACCAGCTATTGATAAATTATAGAAGAATAAGCATTTTAGAATAAATATTCTTATAACTATAATAATGCACTAAAAGTATCTGAAATTCTAAAATTTGTACTGTCAAAAACTGGATTTGTGGGATACCCTAGAAAAGTTTAACCTTAAATCAGGGTTTTTAAACCAGTGAGTCGTAGGACGTTTCTAGGGGGGTCGCAAAGTATCAGGGAAATAAAGAAAAAGTACATCAGAATACTTAAAAAACTATGTGAATGCTTAAATCACTGGTTTTATTATTTGTCTTACTTAAAGTTATGTATAATTATGTTTCTTTATAGATTACATATGATCTTTACAAGTAAAAATTACAACTATTGTGGAATTTATAAAATAACTGTTTTACTTCCAAATCAGAGGGGGTCAGCAAAATATTTAACCCAAAAAGGGAGTAGTAATTTCTAAAAGGCTGAGATCCCCTGCCTTTAAATTAAATACTTACAACGGGTTCCACATCTTGTAACATTTTTTCTGAAGGATTGAATTTTTCAATTTCCCATTCATAAGGATGGCAAAATCTAAAAATAATAAAGTACTTTTTTAGATAATGACATATTAGCTAAACAATTTGTGAGTATAACTGGACGGCACTTACAATAGTTAGCAAAAGAGATCTGGCAAAGTACATGCACAACAAAGGAACATTAACAAATGACCTGTAGCATCAAATATGTGGGAATATGCCATTATTTTGTCAAATTAGTTTTTGAGTATAGTTTTGGTTAGCTTATGGAAAAGCCTGAAACAATCTTTAAAATCAGGAAACAAAATTTTGAATCAATTTTGATACATCAATAAAAGTTTTAGAGTGATAACTTTTAAATAGTTTTAATATAGATAATCGACCTCTAGCAGAACAGTTTAAAAACTACAGAATATTATTTAAAAGTTAGAAAAACAGTCAAAAGTACAATGTTGTATACTAAAATGAAACTAGATGATGAGATGTATATATTCTATTTCTATTCACACCCTTTTCCCTAAACACTGAATTAATTCCTTTTAAATTCGCCACCTAGTAAAATACTAAAAGCTTATAATAGAAAATGTACTTCAAAAACATATTCCATTTTCAAGCAAGGTAATATAAATAAGGTGGATATTATTGCTCCATAATATGTGCCTAAATACCGATTCAATAATACAAGAATTAAAGGAAATATAAATGTGAATCAACATTCTAACTTACTCCTCTACTTCTCCATCTTGTTCTACTATAACAGCCAATGGCTTAATGGAGTTAGGTTTTTCTTTAATAATTGGAACAAAAATGGAGTTTGAGTTGTCAATTTTGTCTTTAAACAATAGTTGAGGTCTTGAGACATTCTTTGCAGTAAGAAGCTTGTAGCTCTGGGAACTTGAAGAATATTGCTAAAACAGAGTTTCAGTATTGAATGATGTAAGCGTATGAAAATCTTTTCTTTTGGAGTTCAAAAAGTCTCAAATAAGGCACAAAATACCTTAAGAACTAAATATGTGCATTGTCTTAAAAAATAAACATAATTTAAAATTGGTAGTCACTTACTTTTTTGTTCCAACTAGTATTAATTGAACTAGGAGGTTTCACAGCCAAAACAAGCTCCTCCACCGACTTTTTCACACCAGAAGCTTCATCTAATAAAGAACTCTGTAAAAGAGAGCAAGATTTATTTATAGTATGTAATGTAATTTGATGTGGTAAAACCTAATGACACTGTAAACTATATTTATCAATTGGTAACTAACCTCAAAAAAACAAAATACTGCCTATAAATGATAATACTTTTGCTAATTGTGTAAGGTTGTCCCGTTAGAGATCTACCTGTGTTAGGACACTGATGCCTTGGAGAGAGGGAAGGACTGCAGGGCAATTAAAACTGTGGGACATTATCAGCTCGGTGCTGACATTCTATACTATTTCATTTTGTACCTTCATGATTTTATGATTAAATAGAAAAATTCATGATAATTATGTCACTGACTAAGCCCATTAGAAGATTACTTTATAAAAGCAATAAGCATACTTAAAAGAGTTTAAAAGAGTAGTAAATTGATCAATGCTTTTATAATAATTATCCAAAAAATCATTTTTAAATAGAAGTATTAAATATTACAGGTAGGTAGCTGAATGAGAAAAATATTAAATGCCTGTATACAGGTCCATATTTTGCTGTCCTATGCAACAAACTTTTTACTTTAACTTTCCTTCCATAAAAAGCAACTTTTTTGCCCTAATTCTTACTAGAAGTCAATGTTCTTGATTGTATTGATTTTAGACCAATAATCATGTTTTCTAAAAATAAGAATGAATTCCAGCATTAATTGTATATTCAAAATCTATTCGAAAAAACATCCTTTCATGAGTAGATGAAAAAATATGTTTGTAACTAAGAAAAAGACTTATTTTTTATATGAAGAAAATTTTAACTTAAGTAAACAAAAAATCTGAATTAGTTTTCTAATAGCCATTATAAGAAAAATTTGAAGATTACTACACTCAGAAAACAAGAGATGAGAAATGTAAGACATTTAAGGTAATTAGAAAAATATAGGATGTTTTTGAAAAAAATTCAGGATCCTATATATTTTATATCCATTCAGTGGCGTATATAGGAATTTATTTCGGGAGGGGCCCAAAATTACTCCCCAGCCTCTCCCCCACATATTTAATAGGTCCAATTTAGCTTTTTAGGTGATAACTTCGGTTCTAAAAACTTAATATAGGAAAAGTTGTTAGTAATAAAAATACAAGTACCAAAGGGGAGGTCTGGGGGTCCTCCCCCAGAAAAATTTTTGAAGTTTGACTAAAAAAACCCAGGTTTTTAACTAGTTTTGGTACACTAAGTCCGAATTTTGTATGTACATTTTTATGAACTTAATATTTAAAAAGTTATTAAAATAGAGTTCGAAGTACAAAAGGGGATCTGGGGACCTTCCCCAGAAAATTTTTGAAACTTAACCCCTAAAAACAGGGTTTTATCTTGTTTTTGGAACACTTAGTCCGAATTTTGGACATATTTTTTGGTAGGATTTGGATTTCGATGAACTTATTATATAATAATTAATAAAGTTGTTAATAAAATTCCAAGTACAAAGGGGGGTTTGGGGGCCATCCCCCAGAACATTTTTTGAAATTTGACCCTAAAATACAGTGTTTTAACTTGATTTGGTACACCTAGTCCGAATTTAGGGGGGGCCAGGGCCCCATCGCCCCCCCCTTATATACGCCACTGTATCCATTTATGGGGTAACACTGACCCCTGCATATGTCATCTTGGTGAAAAGGAAACTAAATAAAACAGACAGTATGATTGGGGGAATCTAAATTGAATTCCTTTTAACAACTAAAATTCACACAATGACTTTTTTTTTTACTCACTCTTGAAATTAAGGATTATCAGGGCACAAATCTCACCAATCAGACTTTATAGGCAAAGTTTTACAAATTAAACAAAAGTAAAACAACAATTTAAAAAAAACAATGCTAGTTGAGATATTTGAATGGTATGTTATTTTGACATTTGATTAATTGGCACAGCTGGAATAAGAGTCCTCTATTTGGCGACTCGCGGTGCAGTCACAAACTATACACTATATCTAATACTGATATACCGCCAACTTGGCGACCGCAACACAAGTTGCCAAATGGAGGACTCTTATTCCAGCTGTGCCGATAATTTTAGCGATTTGGCGTAAAACTAGGGGCTTCATCTGGGTAATCCTAAAGTACCAAATTTTCTTACTTGCTAAGGCTGCTACAATACACAAATAGATACATGGACAGATATATAGTAGCATAGAAGATTAAACTATTGTCTACAAACCACATTTTCTAGAATCACATCATTTGCTTCTGTTAATAAATCAAATTTTTCTTCTGATTCTCTGCCTTCAAATTTTTCCCTAATGTTTTGACTTTGAATAATTTCTGACATCCTGTAACAATAAAGTTATGTCAACTATCCACAAATACTACAATGTTTTAATTAATAGGAAAATAAATTTTAAGGTCAGTAATACATACATAGCCAATATCTTTTGGCGTTCACTAAATAACACTTCTCGAAAGGCAGGAAATGTACTGTAATATTCAAAATCATCTCCAGCAGAAGGAAGACTGTTAGCTGCTTTTGTTGCCATCAGGATGGATCGCAGTGTTTCCTACAAAAGAAAATAAAATTGAGTAAAACCTAGTGACACATTTGCTTTATCTTACCACAACCTCTTTCTTGCATGACATGAGACATTTTTAAAATGTCGGTAGTATATATTTTCTAAAACTTCATTTAATTTACGTGGTTAAGGATAAGATTTAATTAGGGGTCATTTGCAAATTATGTTTCAAAATTAGGAAAAAGGGGTCCTGTGTAATAATTGTGACATGTGACAGGGGTTCAGTTCAAATTTTGTGACATCAAACGTACTACGTAATAAGCGTGATTTCCTCTTAGTCTTTAGAGATATTCTGTCAGCTTAGCACTATTTCACACTGAAATCTCACTCAATTTTACTTCCTACGTTAGGTGACTGCCTATGTTCGGAGAAGTTTTTTTAAAAAACATCATATATGACTTGATTACCTATTTTTCTTATAACGAATGTAGTTAAAATAACCAATATAAGTAAGAATTAACCTAATTTTATAAAAAATATTTTAAAAAATGGCAACTTTATACCAAAATTTGGCAGAAATTTACATTTATGCCAACATCTCTCCATGCAAATATATAATAGTTTTTTTGAAAATTCTTGGCATCACATAACTTTGTATATATATACCTGTGCATTGAACTATTTTTAGCTTAAAATTTTGAAAATCAAAGATACTATGCTATTTATCGTAAAATGAATTATTTTTTTTAATGTATTTCAAATACAGTCACCAAAACCAATCTTCAAAATTAAGCTTAGCTGGTAGTTCTATGCATAGCTATAAATATGTGAAACATTGAAACATGCTGGTAAAATTTTAATTAAATACCTTAAAAACTATTCCAGCAGTAAATGCTAGCGTAAACTAAAAATGCTAAAAACGAAGTTTTGCAGAAAACACATTTAAACATTTTATTACAAGGAAACATGTAGTTAAAATTTTATATAAAAGTCCTGTATCTCTAAATAATTGTGGTAGAAACAAAATTTTTACAGATTTAGAATCTTAAAAGTATGTAGTTTTATATTAGCTAATAATTTTTTTTACCAAAATTTGGTCGAAAAGGGCCTTTTCAACGTAGGCAGTTACCTTATGTTGTTCCTGACAAATTAATTTATTTTTAAAATATTTTCCCTAATTTCTGATTTTTTGAAAAAATAGCACATAAAATAAATTAAATGAATAATTTGGGAACAAATCTTGGCGCGATTGCCAAATGGAGGAGGAGGACTCTTATCCAGCTGATCCGGGCTGCAGCTTTCATCGCCGAATTTGGCGACCAATAATCATACTTGGTATGGTTGGGCACAGCTGAAATGAGTCCTCCATTTGGCGATTTGCGTAGCGGTCGCCAAGTTGGCGGTATATCACGATTAGTTATAGTGTATAGTTGGCGATCACCAAATGGAGGACTCTTATTCCTGCTGTGCCTTTGGTTGTTTGGCGTTATACTTGGTGACAAAAAAAATGCCAAATTCAGCTGCAGCCTAGGTTTGCTTCATTTACCAAATCCTAATTTGAATAAACATCAACAAACACACCCCGGTTATCCACCAATATTATGACATTTGGTAATGAACAAAATTAAGACATATATTTGAAATTACAAGCAACAACAGCTAGAATAAGCTAACTTACCTCATTATTCATGAAGAAAATAAAGTAAAATAAAATTATTTAACTCTTACAGGTACAAACAAAATAACACGCAACAGTTATCACATTGCATCTTATACTGGCATGACCAGGAAGCTAACGACAAGACCACAAAATTGAACTTAAAGCTAATGCAGGGGTAGGAGCAAATATTTCACTAAATATAGGACATTCTATACAAAAAATATAGGACAAATATAGGACCTTGCAAAATGGGTTTAACTATATTTATTTACATTTTTCCAGATTATAACTAAAAACTGATATCTCTCAGTGAATTTAGACTCGATAAACAATAAAAAAAAAATTATTTTTTTAGATAAAACTTAAAGCATTATTAAATGTTCTGAAATGCAGATTGAAACATAACACAAGGTGATTCAAAACTCAAGGGCAAAAATGATAGGGGGGATAAACTATCAGGCAGATGATCAGATCGAAACTACTCTAATATAATTCAGAATTATCCTTGAAAATGGACCCTGAAGCGATTCTAAGGTGCTAAAGTACTGATGAAAATTGCCAGAACCAATGTAAAATGAGTTATTGTGGGGGCAAACAATGGGAGGCAGAAATAAAATTATGATTTTTTAACTTATTTATAAAAACTGTGTAAAGTTTTTAATCTTAAGAAGAGATTGTTTTCAAGAAGAGACAATAACTTTCTTGCTTTTTTGTTGTTAAACTTTGAAGATGCCCTCTTTCGGACAAGAACTTAACACGGTTTTTATAAATAAGTTAAAACATGATAATTGTCACTGGAATTTTATTTTTCTACAATCGACCATTTGCCCACTTTTCCATTCCACCCATTTTTCAATACTTTTGTACACACTTTAGTTTAATGCATCAGGATTGCTTCAACTTCGGGTCTGAGATGAGAAATATAGGACATATAGGACATTTACAAAAATATAGGACAAAATAGGACGTTTTTTAAGGTTTTTGGAAAAATATAGGAAATATAGGACAACTCTGACCCCTGCTAATGGAATTGCCACAAAATTCAGATTATTTTAACCTCTTAATTATAAAATAAAATTGAATTCATTCAATCATAATTTTTCTGCAATTCTGATCTCTCAAACATATATTATTTTCCAACTAATAAAAGCAGAGTAGGGATCAATGACGAAATCTTGTTGTGCGATCGCTTGCACGTTTTAAGCGAGTTCAGCTGTGACTAAACATGGTGACTAACTGTGAACTGTGACTAAACAACCTACGAATCCATGGCCTATCGGCTGTGAAAGGGCACCAAATGGCGTTTTTTTTCTAAAGCTATACCACATATTGCCAGGGCCTGATATACCATTAGGCCCGGGCCCAGGGGCCCCGCAATTTGGGGGCCCCCTAATTTTAACAATTTAACAAAAACGTATAGTAGAAATAACTTTTTATGCTTCTTAGAATGTTTTTTCATTACTTTTTTAAAAACAATTATGAAAATCCAAACTTTTAGCAATGTAAAAAACGTAAAAGATAGAAGAGAACGTGTCTGACCCTGACGATATTGAATTTTCACACTCAGCAAACAATTACTTTTCACGCTTTTACATTCATATAGCACCAAATGTGGTAACGTGGGGGGCCCCCTCCAGCATGTTGGGCCTAGTGTTCCAAATTTTCTAAATCGGGCCCTGCATATTGCTGTGGATAAACATGGCAGCAGGGGGACTCTAATTGATGCTGTGCTGTATATTCTTTTATTTTTACCTTGGCAACAAAAACAAACCTCATGACCCAACATTTGGCAACCTATTATTTGGGGGGACCTAAAAAGGGGTCACAGGCACAGGGTCTGAAAGGTTGAGAACCCCTGCCTTGGAGTAAATGTAAGTGGAAACTATTATTAGTACATAATTTCAGATTTAATTGCAGCCTAAAATAAATTACCTACTGGAGCTTCAAGCCTCATTTAAGATGGAATAAGGTAAAGAATATCCTAACATCTGAAATTTGATGTAGAGAAATTAGAGAACAGAAATTTATATGCCAACTTCTTGTGTTTGTTATTACCTGAGTGTAGGCACCAGCATCTTTGAAACCTGGCACAAAAAAGGATTCCTCAAGAGAATCTTTTTCCTTATCGTCCATTTTGATATTTTATAAAATGTTTTTACTATAATTCGAGCTATTTCACCTCAATGCGCACGAGCATAAATAATCAAGCACGCTTTCGTGATCTCTTCAATTTCTTCTTCGAAAACGTAAATAAAATAAAGAAGCATTGACCGAAGAACTAAAGATTAGTTGTTACAGTCCTAAAATCCAATCAAGTCCATCGAAAAAAATAACACAGAGAGCTAACTATCTGGTATCAAGTCTCTATAAAAGTTTCTGTGGTCCATGTCAAGCCAATTATCATATGTACCGTGATTGGTAGTTCGCAAAAAGTTCTTAAAAAAGTGATGAACGGCTCAACTTATTTGAAGGAGAAATCACAGTGGAAGAAACCTCCTTTTATGGAGAAGCGTTACTGCAAAATACACGAGATTTTTTAAACAAAGCATTAATCAGGTTATTAAATTATGCGTTCGGAAAAAATAAAAAGGACAAATTCAACTCTTACCACAAATAGTATATTTAAATTTCTCATGTACTACTATCATAATTCTCAAAGGACACAAGTGAGCATAATTGGGTCAAATATTTAAATCCGACGCATCATAATACCCCCATTTTAACCCATTCATCTGATAAAAGGAGTAAGAGTTGATAAAGGATGGACTACTTTCGAGCATGGGCTTGAAAATCAAGGCCGTTGGGGCCAGTAATTGAGCCTCTCCAAGGACACTCGAGGAACCATCAGATCCCGTGAAGAAAGATGTAAGATCGAGAGTATATTTTAATTTTACTAGTGACATTTTAACTTTTGTAAATTCTGGATGGCAACCAGTTAATTATTGTGTTCTTATAATTTTCTTTCTTTTGAGTGTTTGAGTTTTCGTTGTTGTAGATATTCTTATTGTAAATAGGTGTAATTAAAGTTATTTAATTATTATTTATTGAGTTTTAACTGAGTTTTATATTCTACACTACATGAGTTTATTGAGAGCTAGGAGTACTGGTCCATTATAGAGTTTTTAGAGACTGGTATCCGACATCTGGCGTCCGCTGACACGATTCCGACTGCTATTCTGATATGGAAGCAGCAAAAAGAATCAGAACACAACAGAGGAGATTGTTTACAAAGGCGTGCAATGCATTCGAGGCTGAAGAAGCAAGCTTGGATCACGCGGAAAAGGTAAACAAACTCAAAGTGATCGAAAATAAGGCTGTATTAATGATAACTTCTGAAGATAATTTTAAAGAGTTTTTATACTCCTCGAGAGGGAGATTGACGAATCTGAAAGTTATATTGATCGTTGGCGCTTATTAAATTTGAAGTTGCAACAGCTTACACTCTCAGAGAGGGATGAGGTTTCATCGAGTTTTACGTCGAGTGTTTCTCAGCGGGATACCTTGTTGCGCTACCCCAAGATCCAGTTACCTTCATTTAATGGAAATTTGAGAAAATGGATGGGATTTTGGGGTCAGTTCGAGAAGGTCGATGGGGATCCTTGCTTAGACTCGCACGACAAGTTTGCTTACCTGTCCCAATGCATGGAGAAAGGGAGTGTAGCTGAAGAGTTAATTAAAAGTTTTCCACCAGGAGGAAACAGCTATGAAAAAGCCATAGAACAATTGAAATTGCGGTTTGGCAGAGAAGAATTACTCATACAGGTGTACGTTAGAGATCTCCTATCCTTGGTTCTCCAAAAACAGAGTATGCATAGACAATCCTTAAGAAGTCTTTACGATTCACTCGAAACTAAGCTACGGGCCCTGGAGACGTTCGGCGTTACCAGGGATAAGTATGCTACTATGCTATACCCCTTAGTAGAGTCTACCTTACCGGAAGAAACCCTCCTTGCATGGGAGCGGTTTAGAGCTAACAATAAGAGATCGCGTCAGGGAGGTGAACAAAATGCTGCAACCGCTTCTTCAAAAACAGACCTGGATTTGATGCTAGAATTTCTGCAAGATGAAGTACAAGCCGAAGAACATATAAAGCTAGCTTCCCAAAATTTTGATTTATCCAAGAAATCGAGCTCTTCTAACCAACACCGAGAGTCTAACGAGAAGAGGTGTCAACCCAGAGTGTCAACAGCGACTGACCTTTTAGCAACTAATCTCAATAAGAAGAAGTTCTGCATTTTTTGTACGGAGGAGCATAATTCGTGGAATTGTAGAAAAGTTTCTAAAATGACTTTGCAAGAAAAACAAAGTGCTGTTGAGAAGGCCCGTTGCTGTTTTCGATGTTTGAGAGAAGGGCATGGAGTAAAGACGTGTCGCTCGAAGTTTCACTGCCAATTGTGTGGGAAGAAACACCATTTATTCTTATGTAGATTATTGTCACCAGAACGCATTTCTTCCTCTGACCACGAAGATGATGGAGTTAGAGAATCAGTAATACAACACGACGAGGCTCTGGCCAACGTAGATAAAGCATCCAATGTTTTTCTACAAACCATAACCGTTATGGTGAGAGGAGAAAATACTAAACGTAAAGCCCGAGCCATCATAGATACTGGATCTCAGCGATCGTATATTCTTAAAACAACCGCTGAAAAAATGAAGTACAAGTCCAAGAGGAGAGAGTTTCTGCAACATTCCTTGTTCGGTGGTTCCAGTACGTCAGCCTGCCAACATGATGTGTACGTAGTATACTTGTCAAGCGTCACAGAGGATTATAACTGTCATTTTGAGGTACTGGGACAAGAAGTAATTTGTGACACAATATTATCCAGAAAACAAGGGTCCGCCTTTAAAGAGCTTAGAGATCACAACATTCATTTGACAAAAGATCTGGATGGGCCAATTGAAATTCTTATAGGAGCTGATGTTGCAGGCAAGTTGATTACAGGAAACCATCAACAACTTAAGAATGGAATCACTGCAATTGACACAAAATTGGGTTGGACAGTCATTGGGCGTGCCAATAGTGAGAGTTCAAGCTTGGGGTAACCACTTCGATGCTCACAACAAGTGCTTGCATAACAGATTTATGTACTCTCAACTCTCTGGATGGCATAGATCCTTCTGAAAAGAAGACAGCGGTTGAACTACAAGAAGCAGATCATATTGACCTTAGAGGGTGGGAGCATAACCTTTCCACATCTTCAACTGAAGAGAGGGTTGGTGAAAAAGAATTAGATCTTTTCCTTGAGGTTGCAAGCAATGTGGTGGCTGAGCGAAATTTTGACCTAAAAGCTGGTGATGAGAATGAGAACTATTCTCAACATTTCTTCAGTGATGCGAGTATGTATTCTTATGCGGCAGTAGCTTTTGCCCGAGTTGAGGCGAGTAAATGTGCCAAAGTTCAGTTGTTAAGTGCTAAATCCAGAGTTTCCCCAACGGGAAAGAAGAAGACAACCATTGCAAGATTAGAGTTGTTGGCGGCCACAACCACTGCCCGCCTTGCCTCATCAATCACTCGAGAGATCCCACATGAAGAAATCTATCTATGGTCTGACTCGACGACAGTGATAACTTGGATAGAAGGAGAAGATGCCTGGGGTACCTTCGTTCAAAACCGTGTTTCTGAAATCAGAGCTTTGACTTCCTGTTTGAGTGCTCACCCCATCGAACGAGAGTACGTAGAAGAGTCTGACTGGTACTATCGTTACTTTTCACCCTGGAAGAGACGGAATTAACGGGAACTTGTTGAGTTGCGACCTCCCCCAACTCAACGGTGGGAGGATGTAAGATCGAGAGTATATTTTAATTTTACTAGTGACATTTTAACTTTTGTAAATTCTGGATGGCAACCAGTTAATTATTGTGTTCTTATAATTTTCTTTCTTTTGAGTGTTTGAGTTTTCGTTGTTGTAGATATTCTTATTGTAAATAGGTGTAATTAAAGTTATTTAATTATTATTTATTGAGTTTTAACTGAGTTTTATATTCTACACTACATGAGTTTATTGAGAGCTAGGAGTACTGGTCCATTATAGAGTTTTTAGAGACTGGTATCCGACAAAGAAGAGTTGGTAGAAAAATGAAAGTTCTTGCGGACACGAAGAAAATCCCCATAGTTGATAGACCAGCAGCTGTTTTCGGTAATCCTTTTGCCATGCACCAAACTTTCCAAAGATCTGTATTTAAGATTTTGAATGGTCCAAGGAATGTTTTGAAATTATTATGCAAACTAATAAGTCCACTGGACTTTCTGGAAGTAATGTTTATGAACGTTATTTAGTTTTTCTCAGTTTAATAAATTAAGAAAAAGCTGATTCATGGTTTATTTAAATTTTTCGAAAAGAAAGGTATTTCCAGAAGAAATACCTTTCGGCCATTCGGACACTAACTAATAAAATATAAACTCGGTTATAAATCGGATCATTCTCATAGGGCTTTACCAAATAGAGTAGTAAACGATTTTTCAATTTTAATTTTGATGGATAGACGCTAATAAACGAAGGTCATCAGCGAAGAAATTTTTGAAATCCGATCATTAGTTAATTTTTAAAAAATTAAAAAAACCCGTGCGCAGAAGCTAACGCGTAAAACGCAGTACTGCGCAATACGTCACGGGTGTCTACCGACTGTCCATCGCAACTCACTCACCGCTCCGGAGCTCACGTGTTTGCGTATTACGTATCATCAATATTCGTTCACCGTTAAATTTCGACTAAAATTTCCTAAAATGTCCGATAACAATCAGAAAAAGAAGAAACGCTTTTATTATTGTTTCGTTCCTGATTGTAACTCTACATCAATTAGCACTCCTAATAAAAGTTTCTTTTGCGTACCCAAAAATAAACTTAGAAAGAAATGGTTGTCAGTCTGCCGCAGAGAACAATCGGGATCCCCAACAACTGTGTTTTTCTGTTGCGAAGATCATTTTGATGTAAGTATCAACCCTTAGTAGCCTGCATTTTAGGTAGGTATTATATACAATAAGCAAATGAAATCAGTTTATAAATCAATCCTTTTCAAACTCAAATCCTTTTAAAAAATTATGAGTGAAAAGGCAACCTTAAATAAAGACTAGAGATTGTGTAAACAAATAGATATGTAACGTATACACTCACCTCAATTGCTTTGATCCTGTACTTTCGGGTATCTCATCATACCATTTCCGAATACAATCCGTCACCATAAAAACTGTGACAGCAGGAAGATTGTCCGATTGGGCTTTAACAAAGCCTGGTTCCATGTTTTAATTAAAAATTCTAATTAAAAAACGAAGTAAATTACAGAACGGCAGCTTTTGTTTACATACAAATCCTATGGTATACTCTACTGCGATCTACCGGCGACGAGCGGCATAGACACTCCTGACGTCACACGAAGCCCCGCCCCGTTTTTTGAGAGTGCAACGTTTAAAAATTAATTAAAAAGTAATTAATGGTTTAAAAAATTTCAAAATATCAAAAATCGTTGTTTATGACCTTTATTTATGTTTCCTAATGGTCAAAACTGTTAGATTTGACAACTGTTTACTTCCCTATTGGGGCGTGGAGAAACCACGGAAAAACCTCGTCATCTTCTATCAATCAAATATCTCATAATTTGCCATAAAATATCATAATTTGCCATAAAAACCCTTTTTCTGAAAAGAAAGTCTTGAAAGCTTTTATCTGGTTTTTTTTTACCTTATCAATAAATTAGTTATTAAATGCAGATTTTTAGAAAATTAAATTAAAAGAAAAACTCTTTTTCGGAAAGCCCTTCATCCACCCGGGGTCGATAAAATGAGCACCAAGCTCGCTTGGGGAATCAACCCTGATGGGCCACCGGGCAGAATTTAATTTGATTGATTTTTATATTACACGTTACGTTCCCGATGGTGGGACCGGATTCTTCATAAATGCTATTAATTTTGCAGCCATGTACTATTTTGTAGTTGGAACTGTTATAAAAATGGATTTTGGGGGGAGGGTACTCCGGAGAAGTAGCACCCTTAGTTTCAGTGAATTTTATGATAAAATTAGGTCGAACAGTTTTTGAAAAAGTAATGTCAAATGAAAAAATAAAATTTATATTTCATATTTTTTTACTTTTAAAGTTTTTTATCTTAGTTTTTAATCTTTGATGAATTGATATGGTACTTTAGCCATCTTTCCCACGATTATGAAGTCAGCAACAAGGCGAGGAGTTAAAATAACAAACAATTTATTCAACATTAAAAATAAAAGGTAGGAGCTAAAATTGCAAAAGGCAAGTAAAAAATAAACATTGAAGCAACTCCTTTTTATACTGTTCTCGCTGCCAACTCCAAAACATGAAAGTTCCAAGCTCCTCTCGTGGCCAGGCTAGAATAAGGGTATTGTGTTTGAATCCACCACAGTGCTCCCCCCAAGTGCCGAAGGAACTGATGCTAGGCGTACCGCGAGGCGAATCTGACTCTCCTACCAGAGCGAGTGACATAAGCAGGCTCGTCTGGGTTCGCATCCTCTTTCACCCCACTGGACGTAGAAGCGGATGGAGTTCCGGTACCTAACGGTGATGGTGGAGCAATTACAGTTCCCGCTACGTCCCCGTCAGTAGACTGAAGAAAACACGGCTTCAGACGATCCAGACTAATCGTAGTCGACCTATTGCGGACCAAGACCGTGAAGTATTTGGCGGAACGCTCCAATACCCTGTAGGGACCATCATAGGGAGACTGGAGTGGCTTCCTTACACCTCCATGACGCACGAAGACGTGGGTACAGCTGGTCAATGCTGGATGTATGAATGACCCAGGCTGACAATGGGCAGATGCTGGTGTAGGAGTCAGGGACTGCATGGACGACCTCAGATGTTGAACAAACTCCGACGGGTCTTGAGTGCCGCTTGGAGTTGGAGAAATGAAATCCGCAGGAAGTCTCACTGTCGTGCCGTACACCAGCTCAGAAACTGTGCATTGCAGGTCCTCCTTGAAAGCGGAACGCAAACCCAACAATACGAGTGGTAAGGTGTCTGTCCATCTGGTGTCGTTGTGACACTTCAGGGACTGCTTCAAGGACCGGTGAAACCTCTCCACTAGGCCATTGCTGACTGGATGGTACGGTGTAGTCCTGATCTGCTTTGCTCCAATCATCCTCACCAAGGACGAGAAAAGTGATGACTGGAACTGTCTCCCTTGGTCCGTGGTAACCACGGCAGGAACGCCGAAACGTGATATCCATTGGGACACGAAGACCCTCGCCACAGTCTCAGCGGTGATATCAGCGATGGGGACTGCCTCTGGCCATCTAGTGAACCTATCTATACATGTGAATAGGTAAGAGTAACCATTAGAGGGTGGCAATGGGCCAACCAGGTCCAAATGCACATGATCGAATCTAGCAGCCGGTGGAAGGAAAGGCTGGATCGGACTGACTGTATGGCGAGTTACTTTGGATCTCTGGCAATCCAGGCAAGATCGTGTCCACTCCACGACATCCTTGGAAACGGATGGCCACACGTATCGATCAAGAATAAGCTTCTTGGTGGCCCTGATGCCTGGATGGGACAAGTTGTGTAGAGACTTAAAGATACTCTTCCTGAACTTCAAAGGAACGTATGGTCGGATCTTCTGATAACTAGCATCGCACATGATCTCAAGATCCTTGGACAAGGTCAACTTCTGGAGCTTTAGTGAGCACCTATCGTTAGTCATTAGGGCCTGAAGTTCAGCGTCATCCTTTTGAGCTAAAGCTAAATCGTGGAAGTCCAAAGAAGGCTCTGCAATCTGCTGGATTCTTGACAACGTATCAGCTACGACATTCTCAGCTCCAGAAACATGTCTAACATCAGTACTGAACTGTGATATAAAATCCAAGTGCCTTAGCTGGCGAGGGGAAATGGAATTCGAATTTTTAGTAAAAGCGAAAGTTAAGGGACGATGGTCCGTAAAAATAGTAAAATTTTGACCCTCAAGCTGGTGCCGAAAGTGTTTAATAGCCAAATATATTGCCAACAATTCTCTGTCGTATGTACTGTAACGTATCTCCGTGGGGCTCAGTTTTCGTGAAAAAAAGGCAAGTGGTTTAGGACCACTTGTAGTAACAATGTTTAAAGCAGCTCCAACAGCAGTGCTGGATGCATCTACCAAAAGGCACATTTGCAAGTGAGGATCAGGGTAAGAAAGGGTAGCAGCATCAGCCAGTGCCGATTTGCATTGAAGGAATGCAACCTCTGCCTCGCCGTTCCAATCAACAGGGCGTTTATCGTTTTTCTTGCAGTTCGTTAGTAACCCATTAAGGGGTATCTGCATTTTGGCTGCATGTGGTAAAAATCTCCTGTAGAAATTAATCATAGCCAAAAAACGTCGGAGCTGTGAAATAGTCTCGGGCTTTGGGAAGTTTGCAATGGCCTCCACCTTATCAGGAAGGGGTCTTACACCCTCTGCAGTTATGAAACAGCCCAAGAATTTGACAGAGTTTTTCCCCAAAACGCATTTACCCGGGTTTAATTTTAGGCCATAGTCTCTCAAGCGAGAAAAAACTAACTTCAAGTGTTCAAGATGTTCACTCTCGGATGTGGAAGCTATTAACAGGTCGTCAAAGTAAGGAACACAAAAGTCCAGGCCGGCTAACACCTGATGTATATGCCTTTGAAACGTCTGGCCAGCATTTCGTAAGCCGAAGGGCATTGCTGTGTATTCGAAAAGCCCGAAAGGTGTTGTAACTGCTGTCTTGGGTATATCTGATGGGTTGACGGCAATTTGGTGATATGCCCTAGCCAGGTCTAAGGTGGAAAATATTGTTTTTCCCGAGAGACCTTGTGTACAGTCCTGAATGTGCGGGACTGGATACCTATCGGGTACTGTCATCGCATTTAGCCTTCGGTAGTCACCGCAAGGGCGATACTCACCATTTGACTTTTTGACAACGTGAAGTGCGCTTGCCCACGGGCTCTTTGATGGCCGAATTATACCCAAGGTCATAAGGTGTTCAAATTCTTTTTTGACCGCCTTTAAGATGTGTGGAGCTAGGCGGCGGGGTTTTGAAAAAACAGGAGGACCTTTAGTCTCGATATGGTGGTACACTTCATTTGACCTATTAGAACTCACTGGCTGAGATGGGTTAATTAACTCTGGGAACTGACCCAAAACCCTATCGAATTTAGAATCACCAACTAAAATGGCTAGGTTGGAGGCCACGGAGTTATTTTCTTGAAATTTTCCGTTGGAGGAGAGTCTAGTGGTGGAATCAATAACCCTGTGATTTTTAGCATCAACCAGTAAGTCAAAGTACCTCAGAAAATCAACTCCAATGATAGGTTGACGCACATCTGCAATCACAAAGGACCATGCAAACTGACGCCTTAAACCCAAATCCAGTACGATACGCTTAGTGCCATAGGTTTTAATTTTGGTGTGATTGGCCGCGAATAATGTGAGATCCTGTTGATCTTCAGCATGGGGTGCGTAAGATTTAGGAATGACTGAAATATCGGCACCTGTATCAATCAAAAATCTCCATTTAGAAGAGGAATCGGCCACCAAAACTCTGCTTATGAGGCGATCGGGGTTTGGGCCGACACACGATCGCCCGCCTAGTTTCCCGAGCCAAACGAACATGGAGGTACACACTTTTTAGCATTTCTCCCAAAGTTTGTGTGATAGAAGCAATACCCATTGGCTGGCTCAAGGTACTTTCTAAACCTATTTCCGGAATTGCTACGATTTTGGGAATGTTTAGGGCTACGTCCAGGACTACGGGACCTCCGAACCATGGCTGTCAGTTCACTGACCTGCTGCGAGAGCTGACTAACCTGCAACCTCAACTGAGCAGTCTCATCACCCGCCGATGCAGCGACAGAATTAACCCCCCCACAAGGTGCTAGATCGTTGATTTTATCCGCGACAGCAGCCAACTTGTCCAATTCCTCATTGTGGGACACGAGGATTGCTTGTGTATTACTGGGCAAGCGCTCAAGCCATAGAGATTTCAGAAATGGTTCTCCGACGCTATCTCCAGCAAGTGAGCGCATTCGGCTAAGGAGCTGGGAAGGTCGCTGATCACCCAATTCCAAGCCCTGGAGCAGAGTTCTTATTTTCGAAGCATCACTTTCCGAGTGCAACTCGATCAAGCGCGCCTTTATTGCCTCGTACTTATCCTTGGCAGGGGGGCTCAATACCAAATTACTGACAGAGTGTAAAATGTCCGAATCAATCACAGAGAGCACGAAATTAAACTTGGTGGAATCGACGGAAATGTTTCCCAACGCAAACTGGGCCTCCAAGCGTGCAAACCAAAGTGCTGGATTGGTCTTCCAAAAAGGGGGTGGCCTGACCGCTATATTAGCAACTTGAGGATCAACATTCTCCGGAGGCATTGCAATGCGAAAATCTTTTCAAAACTTTAAAAAATGCCAAAATTTAAAAAACAAACCGAGCACCAGGGATACAAGACACACAAGCGTCTCAAAAGCACGATGAACACGTGAACGTTTCACCAAAATAAGGTCACCAATCTTTAGCCATCTTTCCCACGATTATGAAGTCAGCAACAAGGCGAGGAGTTAAAATAACAAACAATTTATTCAACATTAAAAATAAAAGGTAGGAGCTAAAATTGCAAAAGGCAAGTAAAAAATAAACATTGAAGCAACTCCTTTTTATACTGTTCTCGCTGCCAACTCCAAAACATGAAAGTTCCAAGCTCCTCTCGTGGCCAGGCTAGAATAAGGGTATTGTGTTTGAATCCACCACAGTACTAAGTAATTTCGAAAATATGTCCTGGGTTGGACCCAAGAAAATATGATAAGCTTACCCCTACCCAAAGACAACACCTTTGAAGCAATCCCAAATTATCCAAAGTATAATGGATATTTCGAAATTCGGATAAAGTTTACCAAAGCTAGTTAAAACCCTATTTTTTAGAGTCAAATTTCCAAATATTTTCTGGAGGAGGACCCCCCCCCCTTTTGATACTTAAAACTCGATTATTAACAACGTTTTTATTAGTTTATCAGGGATTCCCAAACTTTTTTGACCGTGCCGTGGACCCGCCGGACGCGTATTTCCAATCGCGCACGTGGAGGAAGCCGCCAGAGGCAGCACTAGCGCGGAAGTGTGACGTTCGGTGGAGGAGCCAATAAGAATTGAAGACTGTAGGTTTGCATTTGTTTATGTTCTTAGGCGATTTGGCGCTCAATACGAATATGCGTTCTTATGAATCTTTCTTTCATCGTTTTTATAACTTAAGCACGATGGAGGAAAATTTGTCTTTTATTTTAAAAGATATGCCAAAAGATTTCAATTTGGTCTTTGATAAGGAGACCAATAACAATATTCTATGCATCAGAGGCTCAATCAAGAATGAGGAAGAGGTGAAAAGGTTCATGGATGCTTTTCAGCTATTTACAGACACTCACTGGACAAAACGTAGTAAAGAAAAATTTAAAACTTTCAGAGCTGAGTACACATTTTATTTTATTGTTTTATTCCATTTAGGCACCGAATTAGCTTTTCGCAATTTTGATAGCTTTTAAGCATGTGGTGTTAAAAGAAATTTCGAAGAACAAATAAAAAAAATAAAATAAACAATCAGACAGGGCTGATCTTGTGGTGGGCAGCTGTTCGTCGAAGGCCGTTTTTTGAGCTGCAGCGCCGACAGCTACATAAGTTTTTCAAGACCAATAAATTTTAGAAATTTATTTTCCCCTCTCGAGCATAGGAAAATCCTTTCCAACATGATCCCCATCATAAAAAATTAAGTACTTTTCCGTCTTTGATTTAAAATGCCTGGGCCAAAATATCTTCCCAGCCGATTATAGAAGAACGCGTGAAAGGGGAAAAAAAACAAAATGATGCTTAGAACAAATGAAATAGAACAGGAAGCCAGCTTTTCTTTCTTTTTTTTTATTCTCAGTTCCACAATCCACATGCATATGTTTATTCATTGAAAATTTTTTGTCCTCATATAATTTAACTTAAAGGGACCAATAGTTGATTAAAACGCTTAAATAATGGTGATATCAAATCTCAAAATATTTTTCGGCTCTTTGTGCTAGAAGGTCAATTTTTACATCTTTACCTGAATTTTAAAATAATATAAACTGTAAAATTTAATATTTATTTAAAAGTTGTTATATTTTAAAATAATTATTATATAAAATATTATTATACATAAATCGTGCAATAAATTTTCATAAGTTTTTATTACTCGGAAACTACTTAAGATAAAACAGATTTAAAAAATTGACGCTTGAAAGACAATCAAAATCCAGCTAAAATGTATTACTTGAAAGCTCAAGACAATTAAAGACAGATTAGATTAGATTAGATTAGAAAGACAATTAGATTAATAACGGCAAAATATAACACACAAACAATGTTGCACATTTTCTTATTTAAATAATTACAACTTCAGATGAAAATTGAACATTACTAAAGTTAAAAAATAATAATTACATTAAATCACCTTTAGTTCCCCTTTTAAATCCTTGTTTATTATTTTTTGTTCGCCCCCTTATAAAAAGAATACCGTAAAACCTCTTTCAAAGACTTATCGCCAAAACCGCAAATGGAGCGATAAAGAGCCTAAAGCATCAAACCGTATTTGCGCCAAATTCTCCGGATCCTCTTTGAGCGCTAGTGCTGCCTCTGGCGGCTTCCTCCACGTGCGCGGTTGGAAATACGCCCCCCGCGTGACATTTTTCGTACCCCGTCAAGTAGTTAAAAATCTTATGTTTATGATACATATTTCTAAACCACGCATAAATTTTATAATTTTTTTAACTGCTTTTTCGTGCATTGATAGGCATTTGATTTTTCACTTTTACTACATTTTCAAGACACAAAAACTTTTAATTTTAACTGTAAGTTTTCTATATGCTATATACAGGGTGTCCAGTCGTAAGGCTTATCACGGCCTTTGCTCCTGAACGCCTGGAGCTATTTCCATGAACGTGGTGCCTACCCCGAGTAAAAGGCCTATGCGCTTTCCGATGAAACCGCTTTTAACGCCCCCTAGCGGCAAGTTTAGGAGTTAGCGTACCTATCTTAAAAACTATTAGCGATACGAGAAAAATGTCAATGATAAAGTTGTAGAGCATTGTCTATTTTATGCAAAATGACACCTTGTACACAAAAATTAAAAGAACAAGTCCCGAAAAAAGAGCGTTTTTTATCTGCATTTTAGTACACATAGCCCAACTTATTCAAAAACGACGCATTTTTGAAAAGTCATTGTTGCGTTTCATGGGATTAAATGTATGAAAACGCGGATAAAAAACTCGCATTTTGGGTGTTTTTTTTCTTTTAATTTTTGTATGCAAGGTGTAATTTTGTATAAAATACACAATGCTCTACAACTTTATCATTGACATTTTTCTCGTATCTCTAATAGTTTTTAAGATAGGCACGCTAACTCCTAAACTTGCCGCTAGGGGGCGTTAAAAGCGGATTCATCGGAAAGCGCATAAGCGTTTTACTAGGGTTAGGCACCACGTTTATTGAAATAGCTCCAGACGTTCAGGAGTAAAGGCCGTGATAAGCCTTACGACTGGACACCCTGTATATCTTCAGGGCCTGATTTACCATTAGGCTAACTAGGCCCGCGTCTAGGGACCCCATAATTTGGGGGCCCCTAATTTTAAAAAGTTAAAAAAAAATATAGTAGAAATTACTTTTTACACTTCCTAGAAGGTTTTTTCATTACTTTTTTTAAAACGAAAAAAAAAAAATCCAAACCTTTTAGCAATGTAAAAAACGTAAAAGATAACCAAGAACGTGTCTGACCCTGACGATAGTGAATTTTCACACTAATCAAAAAATAATTTTCACGAATCTACATTTATATAGCACCAAATATGGAAACGTTGGGGGCCCCTTTCCGCATGTTGGGCCTGGTGTTCTAAATTTTGTAAATCGGGCCCTGTATATTTTACAAAACTAAAATTAAACTAGGCATTAGCTGGGTTCAAATCTTGAAAAAAGGCTTTATTATTGACATTTATTTGACGGCCCGCGGGGCTGGTCGGGGGCTCTCAACCGCAATAAGAGAGAAAATATTCTATCGCCTCTGCTCGCATATCGAGGACTCGGTGGTAAGGTAACCAACTTTTCATATTACTAAAATTTGATTATAAAAAAGACAAAATTTTTTAAACTTATCAAAATTTTTTCTGTGGACGTCTGCAAGTAGCTGTGGACCCTCTAATTTTCATTTTCCTGCCCATGGACCCCCTGGAAGTCGCTGTGGACCTCTGGAGTCTATATGAACCACTTTGGGTCCTACGCTGATCCAGATGATTCGTTTTGATTTAAAAAATTATTAGCGCCCCCAAAACCAAATCCTGGATCCGTCACTGAGTAAAGATGTTATGTTAATAGATGGTAGTACCTACTCTGTGGTAGTACCAGCATATTTATAGTTCATGGGGATCTGTGTTCGATTCCAGAGAACCCCTAAGGACACAATGAACATGCTATAAGGACTGCTGCGGATGCAACAGCCGGATGCAGTTTCTGGGTAAAAAAGAGTAGAGTTGCCAAGTAGACAGTGCCATGGGGGAAAGGAACAGTGGCGGATCCAGCTTGGACCTATGGGGGGGGCAACCAGATTTTAAGAAGATTGGGGGTTCTCCCCCAGAAGAATTTTGAAATTTTTACCCTAAAAACCCATTTTAGGTCGTCTACTAAAGGGCCGTACAAACATACTTTTGTTTTTCGGGAAGGGTTTTGACTCCCAATTTCTTTTCCTAAGGTCTCTCCACCCGAGTATTTTATAGATCAATGTGAACTTAGTGCAAATATATCAATGTTTTATTGACGATGCTTTAGATGACGTGCCAGGGAAGGAAGGGGGTCTGGGGGTCCTCTACCAGAAGTTTTTTTAAAATTAGACCTTACTTGACTCATTTTTGAAATTTTAACACGGAATTTAATCCACAGTCGTTCTGAAGTCATCGGAAAAATTATTGTGCGATCATTTCTGCCCTAGATGGCATATGCCCTCTAAATAGACACATGGGGCTGATAGACCCCACAGGTCTTCCATTTTCTCCCTCTCTTTTCATCACTCCAGTGGCGTCTGGATTTTTGCACTGGGGAAGAGGACTCAAAAATTAGATAGAGTTTGAGACACTTCTATGAATCTTGAAGAACTTAATATAAAAATAGTTAGTAATGTTATAAAATACAATACGGGGGGGGGCCTGGGGGTCCTCCCCCAGAAATTTTTTTTTTAATTTGACCCGCTAAAAACATATTTTTAACTCGTTTTGATAGACCTAGTCCGGGTCCATGGGGGGGGGCAATGGACCAGTTGCCCCCCCCCTGGATCCGCGCCTGGAAAGGAAGTGTCTATTTGGACGGCAAAAACGGCAGTTGGCCCATCCGCCATAGGTCTCGCGGTTACGTAGCAGTACCGGCGCTCCAATCAGAACCGTTGCCGTGTAAATAAGAGTAGAATTTAGTTGTATATTTACCGTCCAAAGAGATAGTGCCTAATGGAAATCGAAAAAGCATGAAATATTGTACAGCTTGGGGAAATTTTGGCGCTGGGATCGCGTCAAGTCACGAAAGGCGGAGAAAAACTTAATCCTCCTCCCCTCCTCCGATGGAAATCTTTTCCGCGCAGACACAAACTTCGATAAGGTGTGATGTGGTTTCGGCACGCTCAGTTGTCACTCCAGTTTGTTTATAGCTCAGTGAAATGTACTGCCTTGAGTCAATCATTGTCAATCATTGAGTTTCTCGTGCTGCATCCTTTAGTTCTGATTCCGTTTGTCGGTGGCCTCTTGCTCACTCACCTCACATGATAAAAGCTTTGTCTACTGGCTGGTCTGCATGATTTTGTACGAGCAAAAAGGAGCAAAAACCTATAAGGCTATTATCCAAACAAGCAACTACACAAGCAATAAAGAAAATATAACAAATAAACATTGCCGTAAGTACTTCTTTCGTTTCCCAATTAATGTTATCTTAAAATGAAAACACTACTAAGGGGAGATTTCCAAGAAAAATTTATCACAAATAAGTAAATCAAAATTGTGCTGAAAGGTTAATTGATTAGTGTGTGCTATCAACCCAAATCTGATCCAGTGTTCGTGCGTTACGTTTACTTTTCCAGTTTGGACATTTTGCTGTAGGGTAAGCTGATGTACAGTACCATTGTAAGTTTGATGTGATTTATATATTTAAGTGTGTCTTATTTTATTCCATGCATTTAAAACATTTATAAAGAAGTGGTGAGGTAATGACAAGGTGGCCACTTGTAACAAGAAACTGGAAAACAGGTTGGGTCACCTACCTGCCTAAATTTAGGCTCCTAGTCAAAATAAAGTTAACTTTAATTTTTTTTTTTGAAGTTCCTGGTGACCTTTGTCCACCCAAAACAATTAAAGTAACTTGAAACTCTAATACTAAAGTAACTTGGTTACTAAAGGATTAGCCGAGCATAGTGCTAAGTCTTCCGATAATTATCCAAAAATAAGCAAATATCAAAATAAATTAAAATTAAAATATATGAACTAGCAGTGTTGTTTTAATGTTTTTAATTTGTAAAAACTTTGCCAATAAAGTCCAATTAAGGGCTTTGGTGCAAGAACCAGGTATCTTCACTTTCAGAGCAAATTTACTTTCGATGATGATTTTGGCATTATGTTAAATGTTAGCATGCTTTACTTGGGTTGCTGTTATATATGTAGTGTAGGTGCAGGACTCAAAAACAGCAACTGATGTATTAGTACCATACATATGAAATATGGCTCTGTGCATATATAAAAGTTTAAGTTTGTTAAAATGTATTTTGAAATTTTTAACTGGTTAGATCTGTATATCATGTGTGATCAGCCCCATAATAACAAGATCAAGCTCTTAACATGTTTTAAAAAATGGAGCAACTTATTAATTGCGCTCAAGCTTAAAGATCCATTGCCATATACTGTCATTCTCACCTTATGAAAGCTGAAATGTGGCCTAGGTGTTTTGCCAGACTTGCAGTTTAAAAGCCCACATTCTGCAACAAGCAACACAGGGCTCTACAGCAAACTAACCAGAATTTTCAGTGTATCTCTAAATTGGTGATCCTCCTGTGATTAAACTTGCTTTGAATGTGTAAATAGCTGGTTCTTGCTCCAAAGCCCTCAATTCGGGAGATCTGTGTTCGGCTAATGCTTAAGTACCGTAACATGTAGTTGAAAAATTATACATCGGTGGTATGAACACTTTTAGCAGTTATAGTAAAGTACTGTGTATATTTCTGTATGTAAACTGAGGATTTTGAAAAATATTTCTGATACTGAAGTCGCAGTGGTGGCTTATATTTGGATCTGCCAATCTTCCAATTGTAGCAGATATTTTTCAATTGTCTGAATGCTATTTAAAAGTACAGTCAATCAATAATTTAAGGAATCTTGTTTTCGATGTGTAAATCAAGCAAATAATAACTTCAGAGAAATGTGTTAAAGAGCTTAGAAAATGTTAATAGTATGAATATTGTTTAAACACATCAAACGCAAAATATACTAAAACAAAATACTGTTACTAATTATTTATTTAAAAGTCATACTAAAAGGGATTGGATAATTAAATATTGGCTTGTGGGTTTTGAATTAAATTATAATATACTCTTGATATGATGAGTTAAAGAGTTTTCGACATAAAAAGGAAAGTTGTGAAAATTTAGAAAATTACAAAATATGGTTTTATAATGTCATAAGAAGACATTTTATAGCAAAATGTCTAAATTCATCACTAATATAGTAACACATATTTATTTGTGTTAATTTTGTATATTATTGAGCAGCAAACATAAGTGAAAATCCATTGGCTGATTAGGGAAAACATTTGTCAATAGACAGATGACTAAAAAGATTAATAGGCTAATCCTAAAGTATTGTAACTTGTAGTTCAAAAAGTTAACTTCAACAGTAGCATGAACACTTTTAATAGAAAAACCGTTTAAAATTCATTTATGGTTCCCAAAAAATTTCATCATGACAAGGGTTTTAGGGAGAGGGGTTTTCAGTATAACCAAGTTCGTCATATCGAGAGTATATCGTTAATTTTAGAAAGAAAACAGGGCTTATATTCAGAATTATACAGAATTTTTTATACTTTGACAAATAGATAGGCTACTACCATTTTTATTGATGTATGCTACCGAAATATGGTTTTATCAGATTATTTTTGTCACTAACTTCATTTTAGGCAAAACACCCTGTCCTTGAAAAGAAATAAGATAATAAAGCCTCTTTTAGTAAAGCCTAGATTAGTAATTTTTTTATTGTTTTAGATTTTTAAATTCATATTAAAATTAATGGCTTATGGTTGCACTTGCACCTAAAAACAAAAGGAACTGTTTGTGTTTTTTAATGTCATTATGCTACTTTGCTTCCAATTCATACCTATACTATTTTATTATTCATACCTTTAAAATTTGCCAATTTTTTTAAAAATGTTGAATATTAAATTATCTCCAAGTTATTGTTGGAATCATCTGCCTATTATATGGTAGCTATATTATTTTTGTAAATACTAAATACTATTTCTAATCTTTGGCATCCAAAAAAAAATTATGGAGAATTTTAGTGGTATGACTAATTAAAATCTTTTTTAAAAGTAATTTTGTCTCTTTCTTTAGTCATGATGAATACTCGCATCAAACTCTGTACTTTCGATGTGACAAACACTTTGCTGAAGTTCCGCTCACCTGTTGGTCATCAGTATGCTCAAGTTGGAAAAATATATGGAGTGGAAAGAGACCCTGATTTGTTAGCCAAGGCATTTCGTCATCAGTGGGTAATTATGAACTCGACTCATCCTAACTACGGATGCAACAGCAGACTCTCATCAAAAGATTGGTGGAAACTGTTAGCTAAAAACGTTTTCAGTCATGATTCATCTGAGCTTACAAAAAAGCAGTTGGATTCTATTTCCTTGCATTTGTATGATTTATACAAAGGAAATTCCTGTTGGGAAGTGGCTCCATGTGCTGCATCACTCTTAAAAACTTTGAAGCAGAGAAGGGTAAATATTGGAGTCATTTCAAACTTTGATGAACGCTTAGACAGCGTTTTGATTTCCAATGGACTGAAGTGTTATTTTGATTTTATTTTGGCATCATATGAGGTGAAGGTAGCTAAACCCGATAAAAAAATATTTGATGCTGCTTTAAGCAACTGTAATGGCATTTCTTCCTCAGAAGCTTTGCATGTTGGAGATAATGTCGAACTAGATTACATAGCAGCTAAAAGAGCAGGGTGGAAAGCGTTGCTGTTAACTAGTGAAAGCACAATCAATGAAATACCCCCAAATGTCAATCCTAATGATGTTATTAAAAATTTGGAAGAGATTGAAAATATTGTTTTATCCTCCTAAGGTACTGTAGTAGGGTATACAAAATAATCATAAGATAGGTAGGTGCTTACTTATTTGTTTGCAACCATATCAACTTTTTAATGCACAAAGGGGTTTGGAGGTTCCTTTTGGCTATTTTAATTCTTTAAAGTTTTCTGTGAGTATGATTATTGTAAAATTAGTATAATATTTTATTTATGTCATGAAAGCAAAATTGTTCAGACTCTGATTTTCAAATCAATAAATTAATATTTGTTTTTTTAAACTTTTCTTTTTTTCAAGTTTTTCTTGCAATTAATTGTGCATTTTTAATAAAAGAATTTTACATTTTGCTGATTTTTTAAAATTTGAGCATTATATATGATTTAAATATTTACAAACTGATATTCCCTCAATCATACAAAATTATCAATTCGTGAAACAAGATTTGAATTTATAAAGTTATTTTATTTTAATCACTGCCTCTTTATGTTTGTTTAGACAATATTTTTTTTATCTTATTTATACTTATTTTAATTATATTTATAAAAGTTGACTGTAAGTATGTTTTGTGAATAAAATATATTTATTGTTTTTAATTGTAGAGTTGTCAATTTATCATTTTATTAATCACTGAAATATTTAAAATTGTTGTTTAATACATGTGTAAGATTGTTTTACCTCAAATCTTTTCTTTAAGTTAATTCTAATGAAGTCTTAATTAATTGTTAACAAAGTATAAATAAATTATGTTAATTAAAACCAACAAATTTCATATTTCCAAGAGCAGTTATTGCTGTCAAAGCATTCAATTTCGTGAAATAGATATGGCTTTGCAAAATTGATTAACGATTCATAATTCTAACCAAAATCTATTGATTATCAATTTATTTTTAAACTCTTAATGGGCTAACGTAGTAGTGAAAGATAAGAAAAAAATGAACAGTGATGACACCACTTGAAATTGCTTTATCAGCTCAACGCATGATAGCATTGTTCTTATAAGTGGTTGTCATTGCCTGTTTTCTTCCTTTTTTAATATTTTCGAACTGCTCAGATGTAACCAAAGTTAGAACCCTCAAATATTCACCATGAATCTTTTTCTTTTAACTGCATGTATTTCTTGTGTGTTTTGTTGTGGTGTTGCAGAGAACTTTCTCAAAGTGCTGGAAAACTTGAAAGATCTGGATGAACGATGGCTCCAAATTATATCTATGCCAGAAATGGCCATGATGTTGCAGCCCCCACCAAACAACTATGATTCCGGTGGAATACTAGACAATCTTACCATACATGATCTCGTGTTACCTCCTGATGAATCTCAAATAGATCAAAATAAAACAAATGGAAGGAGCTGCAGTGAGGATATTGTCCAGATTTTGTACAATTTGGGTTCAGATTGGGCTTTGAAAAGTAAGCTGTTTTTCTTTGCTTATTTTATTTTTCTCTCTCATTTTAGTGTAACTTCTTTATATCAGTCTTATCTGTTGCATGTATTTAAAAATAGGAAGATTTGAATGATTTTTGTATAATGGCTTATTCAATAGGAATTTCGGGTCTAAAGCAACATGTATGTGTACTAAACCATATGAATTGCTAACACTAAATTAAATGGACATTTTTGTAATACTCTAATTTTAGTGTGTAACTTCTTTATATTAGTTTTACTAGTTATGTATTTTAAAAATAGGAAGTTATGAATGATTTTTGTGTGCTGCTTATTCAATGGGATTTTTGGGTCTAAAGCAAAATGTATGTACTAACCATATGTATTGCTACCTCTAAATTAAATGGAGATTTTTGTAGTGCTAGATTCAGATGGAAAGCTAAGCAGTGCTATTTTAAGAGGGTCATTATTGTGGCCTGGTCATTATGAGGAATGTAACTCAGTGTATTCACCAAGAGATGAAAAAGGTCATGGAGGTTTTCGAGGAAAGTACTGCACTACATCGTGGACTATGAATTTAACTGAAAAAGTAAGCTGTTCTCGTCTCTCAATGAATATACTAAGAATCGGATTAAAATAACTGAAATAAATATTAAAATCATAGTTTTTAATGCATAATATAGATCACATATGGGCAATCTCCGGCCCCCGCGCCGAATGTGACCCCCCGTGACTTTTGATCCGCCCAGCAGAACGTTTGGAATCGCATTATAAAATAAAATAAACTTTATCATTCAGGTGGCAGCTTCATAGAGGGGACCATAAGCTCCTGAGAACCAAGTGTCAAATAGTATAAAAAATTTTAAAAATACAATCTTTAAAGGGAAATTTCACAAAATTTTCTAAAGGAGGAATCTTGGGCCCCCTTTTTCTTGGTAAAACTCAGTATTACCCACAATTTTGAAATAAAACATTAAAATTTTCTATTTAATAGTCTATAAAACTTTGCTAACCACTTTATTATGTACCCAAGAGACTTATAGGTAAAGTTTTTTTGTACAAACCCCAAAATGTTACATTTCCGAAATGCCGCCTTTCAAGAGATTATTCTTAGGTATCATTATTTTTTTTTCACATTTACTTATTATCTACGGCCGGCAAGTTAGTTAATATTCTAAAGTTTGGCCCGCAACATTAAAAAGGTTGCTCATTATACATTATATAGACTATTTAAATTCATGATTCAATCAAAAGTATTGTTTCACTGCAGTTGCATGTCAGTTGCTCAATCTTACATGTGAGACATGTGTCAAAGATTTACCTTTAAATTTTCTACACGTTTATCTAGACTTCTAAAAATATCTCCATAATGTGACTACTTATGCCAAATTCAGAGAAGTAGAAAAACTTATGTGTGTGATTGATAATATTTAACACTGGAATTTTTTTTGCTTAGTTTTCTAATCTTCCTATGGTTATTGGTTTATGCTTCCCTGATTCATGTTCTGAAAATGAAATCCATAACTATGGAAAACATTTATTGGAATATACCAGTAAGTTTAACTTCAAATTTTTTATTGTTTTCAAAACCAGGGCTCAAAATAAACGATTAAAAGGATATAAATAAAAGGCTGTTGGTTTAGGATCCCAAGAACGTCCAATATTAATCAAAACAATATTTCAATTTAGCTTTTATTGTATATTTTTATAAATTTCATGAAAAGAATCTAAAAATTTAATATTTTAAAAAATTGATACAAAATATTTCTTGCTGATTTATGTGTTTGAAAAAATTCACTGTATTTCTTAACACATAATATAGGTACGGATGAAAGTGCAAGTAAAGCCTTGTTAACATTTCTTGGTCCAATGACTAAATTTTCTGAACTTCTCCTGTCTTCAACACATACATAGTCATGAATTCACATTTTGATGAGGCTTGAACTTAATACTATTACAGAAATATATATATATATATATATATATATATATATATATATATATATATTTATCAATCAAAATAACAAAGAGCCGAGCAATTTCAATAAAATTGAGCCTTTAAAATTTTGGTTGTTTTATTCTTATAATTCTTTATTTCTTTCTCTTTAATTTAACCATGTTGTGTAGTGATTAACATCTCCAAGTACTTTTCTCTTATTAATTCTTCGTAACTATTTCATAGAAAGCTATCCTGTGCTGAATGAATTGCATTCTATTATGTCTCTAACTAAAGTGGTGTGCAAAGAGTCGGATAAATCTCTAGATTTGCCAAGTATAATTTACTTGTAAGGAACAGTTTTGAAAATTTTTGTATCTTATTAAGTAAAGCTTAACTTTCTTATGTTTCTTATTTCAAACATGAAATTTACTAACAAAGAATATAATTTCATAATTATAAATTAAAATTATTTTTCTCTAAAATAAAAATCTACTGAAACGTAAATGTTTTTATTTTGTTATTTTTAGCATGTGATTATTTAAGATAATTTCAAAATTATGAATTAAAGTGACTTTTCTCTTTAAAAAAACAAAATTACAAAAACATAAATATTTCTTATGTTATTTTAACTTGTGATTATTTATGATACTGTATAAAAAATATGTTTTTCATAAGCCTTTAAATTAAGTATCTATCTTCTTATGAGCTCAAAGCTCAAGAAGAAGTGCATTTGTAACTTTATACTGCCCACCAATTGTAAAAAAAGTTTTAAATGTTTGTTTATATTCAATTTGTGCTTGTCCAAATGCATTTAAAAGCTTTAATTCAAATAAATACATCTAGGTATTATTTTCTTCAGTTCTTAAATATATTCTTTATCCTCATTTCATCCTCATGTTTTTTCTAAATTGAAGAAATTTACTTACTTTCAGAGCTGTGGTGTCTTGCTTTATGTTTTTGACTGTGATTGGTACTGCTGTTGCTGTTATGCATTACAGAAGAAGAACTACGAGTTTGGTAATTACAGATGAAAACTCTCCTGAACACCCTCCTAGTGTAATAGACTTAAGCTCTGAAGCTTCTGCCATTAACTCAAGCAAAAAGAATTATGAAACTATCTCTCCTACAAGACAGGAAGAAGTCTGCAGTGATACACAAGCTCTCACTCAAAATACCGAATTAAATCCTGAATTTGTTCCACAAAAGAAAGGAGGTTGAGTACCAAATTTATTGAAAAATTATTAGTTTAAAACATATGCAATAATATAAACACATCAAGGTTATATATTAATAAGGATGTTGTCTGAAATTTATTGTTTTATAGCTTTTTATAAAACATTCAGGATACATCCTCATATTATCATAATGTAGTTTTTATTATATTTTTTACAAAATGTTTAATACCAGATTTAGACGTTCTCAGAACATTTTTAGTTGCGTGTTTGATTATGGAGTGATGTTTGAAAATATTTAAGATCCATATTTTATTAGACCGCTAATGTTTTTTTAATTTTGAAAGCCACTCCACTTAATTTAATTTTAAATATACTCAATATTATAGATGATTGGTGATAAAATAAATTGAAATAATTTGCCTAAAGGAAAAAAATAATAGTGTTTGTGACCCTATTTTTACTAACAACAATTAAAATGGGTACTTAACTCTAAACATTTTTGAAGGTTTGCTTTGTGTATAATTACTCTGTTAAAAATACATTTTGAACCTGATTTCACTTTTGCAGCTGAACCAGTTTGGAAAAGAATATTTATGTGCTTTTCAGCTATTGATAATGGTGAAAAAATATTGAATACTAAAACATCAGAAGGTCAACTGTCAAGTGTTCATGGTATTCGTTTTTTGAGTTTGACATGGGTCATCTTAGGACATACTTATATATCATCTGTATCTATAATTGGTAAGCATGTCATTTAAATTAAAATGAAAGTGTAATTTTTGTTTGATGAGCCTTTATGCCATTGGTTCTTAACGTTTTTCTCCTTGCATTAAAAGTATTAAAATTTGGTTTTTATTTTTAATTTAATCAAAACTGGCTGTAAATTTATGATTATAAATTTATCTAATCATTATTTTTTACATCAATTTTAAATTACTTTATGACAATAGAATTACACTTAAGCAAATTACTGATTATGAAACAGTAATTTATGCTTTAACACTTTTATCAGAATCATATGAAATTATTTATAAAAGAATTTACTTTGTTCCTTAAAAAGTTTGACAAAAATGCTAAAACTTTAAAGAAAGAGTAAAAAAATATGCGCTTTTGAGTGATTGTATTTGTAAGTAATTGTTTTTTTCACTTTAAAATTTTAAGGCAATAGAAAAGATGTCTTGAAAATCGTGGACAGCTTTCCTTTTCAAGCACTTTTACAAGCACCCTATTCAGTTGATTCATTTTTCCTTTTAAGGTACAAATATGTATTCATAAAATTTATTTTTAAGTGTCAAAAATATTTATTATTATACACTTTATAAACTTTTATATCATAAAAGAAACTTTTTGAAAAATTCTTTTGTTAACCTGCAGGCATTTTCAATGAGAATATTTGAGTGTCAAAATATTGTTTTCTGTTTCACATAACAAAAAAAAAGTTTAATCTTGTATAAAATGATTTTAGAATGTTGAGAATTGAGGATTTTGTAAAATAAGTTGTTAGAAATCCTAACCCATAATTGTTATTTTTAGTGGCCTACTACTTACCTATCTATTTATGAAAGAAGCTTATAAGAAAAATGGGAAGATTAATTGGGTGTATTTCTATTTGCATAGATTGTGGAGGTAAGTTTGCACAAGATGTAAAAATTTATCATTTAAATTGCTGTTGAAATGTTTTTACTATCATCTTTCAATTTTTTGGGATATAAGGTTTAAAAGCATATAATGAATTAAATTAAATGTGTTCACATTTTTGACTGAAATTTTAATATGAGATATGGTTGAATATATTTCTGTTTATTAATTTTTACATTAAATGCATTTACATGTATTAAATTTAAAACAATGGCTATTATTCTCGAATATTTTAATGTTATTTCTTATTGTTTGTTCCTATATCCTCTGGTGTTTTTGTTTTTTGCTATTGGATTTATTGTTACCTGGTATACTGAACTACACAGTTATACTAACAGGAGTTCTTGTGTAGTTAATATAAACACATGTTTTTGATAGTCAGTTGAGATAAAACTTTTATTTAATAACTAAACTCTTTTAAACCATCATTCTTTTTAGTTTTAATAATGTTGTATTTTCCTCTTAGATTGACTCCTGTTTACATGGTCGTAGTATTTTTTTACATTTTTGTCTTTAAATACATGGGATCTGGACCATTTTGGGATGACCACCATTGTGATGCAACCAGAGGATCTTGGTGGAAATACTTGCTATATATCAACAATTTCATTCCAATTCATGAAATGGTAAACTTTAAATTCTTCTTAATCTTGTAACTCTTGTATTATATTGCTATTTATTATGCTTTAAAACACTCATATTAATTATGTTATTTTCAGAAGAGTAGCTAGTATTTGTTTTAAAAAGGCTTCTAATGTTTGTGTAAATTTGTTTTTATTTTCAAAAAGGCACTTACATAAAGTAAGGTGCAATTTATTTTAATTCTGTAGATTTTTACTATTGATGTTTATTTAGTAATACAATATAATTTATTTAACTTTTGTCTGGGGGGGGGGCACCCATCACTAAAAGTGTTTATGCTCTAAACTTGAAAGGTACTTAAATATGCTTTTAAGACCCTTGAGTGTATTAGAATAGTTAAAATTACATAAATTACTGATTTTTTTAAAAAAATCAATTGTACTTTTTCAATTTGTACTTTTAGTCAGTACTTTTTTTATTGTACTCAAATACAGCTTATTTATTATTATTTGGTTTATTATCTGATTTTTGGAGTTATATTTTGTTGATGTTTTAATACTTCTATAGTGTCTTGGATGGTCCTGGTACCTTGCAAACGACATGCAGTTCTACTTGATCAGTCCTATATTCTTGTATCCCCTTTGGAGGTAATTAAAACAAGACTATCTTTGGGAATTTCCTTTAGAAATGTAAATATTCCACTGGATTATCTGAGGTTCTATGCCAGTAACTTTAACTCTGGAAGTAAAAAAATATTACATTTTGAATAAAAGGGAAGTGAGTACCACTTATTTAGTTAAAGGCCATATAAAAAAGTAATAGATATACAACAGTTTTGACTTTTACCAATACAATTACTTTACCCTTTAATCAATAAAATATTTTTTATTCATTGGTTCAAAATTACATGCAAAGGGCCAACGTAAACTCTGTTGATAGTTACATAGATTTATAATACCTGAGTTGTAGGTTTTGCTCCATTTTATTTGAAATTCTAAACACAAGGCATAACACAGTTAAATTTCATGTATTAATAATTCAAATATTTTAAAAAGAAGAAAAGATAAGTCAAAATAGGGTTAATTGCTCATTCAACCATGTTTTTTTATTAAAGAAATACGTAATTTGGTCCACTTTTTAGTTTTTAATTTCTTTCCACCATTTCAAAGGGAAATTTTATGGTATTCCAATATGTTTTACTGCATTTTTAAAACAGATTTTTTAAATTACAGGTGGCCCCTTGTTGGATTTACCATACTCTTTTCGCTTCTCATTGGCACATGGTCTACCACAGCTGTTCTAAGTTACATTTATGATGTGATTCCTATGTTTGTGGGTCTGAAAAAAGCCAAAGATTTGGCAGCATACCAAAAGAAGTAAAACCATTTTATAGCTCAGATATTGAGAAGATTTTAGTTGTTTATTCCAGTGCAACTTGGATAATTCATGAGCTGAAGGATATCAGAAAAAGTTTTAATCATCCCCAAAACTTTGAATCATAATGTAAAATTTATTTAATAGAAAGTTCAAGGGACCAAGAGACATCTGATAATTACTTATAACACCTAATTAGAGACGTTCAAGTTATCTAAGTTGCACTGCATATCACACTTATAACTAAATAACACTATTAAATAATCTTTTGTTTTTGTGCCAAGGATTTTGTTTTTATCCATTTCAAATTTGATTTTGTAAGCAGATTTGAAATGTGCAAGGAGTCTTTCTCCTTCAGCTTTGCCTTTTTTTTTTTATCAGCATCAAGTTTTTTTTGGGGGTTTCAGACTAGAATCAGTTTTACAAAACCATTACTGTTTTAATTCTATTTTGTGTAGCTACAGTAAATCACTTTCAGAAGTATTGGTTCCTGAATATTTGCCCTATATCATTAATCATTCTGCTGTGCATTTATTTTAAGAGAAATCTCCATAAAAAATCTCACAGAAATAATTCTTTTAAAGGACATTGATTATTTTTATTGTTCATTAGAAGTGAGATAAGTGTTGATTTCATGTATAAAGTTTTACTTCTCCCATTATTTATAACTTTATTATGTACAATTGTATTTCCATAATAAGAAAATAACATTTGTGAGTTTAGTTTTTTATATGATCCATGAATTTTGCTCAAAATAATCTTCTATTTAAACTATTATCTTTGAAACTTGAGCTCATAGGCAAAAACTAATACCCTTTTTTGAATTCAGGGTAGCAAATTTGTATGAAATCAGCTCTAAATATCCAGGCTCTAAAACATCTGTTACCTTGTATAATAAAAACAGTTTTTTTTCAATCATAAAAGTATTTTTTCTTTGTCTTTTAGGATGTGGGATTCTTATGATCTTATTTATGACAAGCCTTATTGCCGCATTGCTCCATACATCATAGGTGCTTTCCTAGGTTACATGCTGTATAAATTAAGCAAAAGAAAGAACTTTCTGAATTGGGTAATTTTCTGAGTTTATATATGTGTGTTGTTTGTTAATAGTTTTTTTAGTATTGATTTGAATATTATGTTCTAATAATTAAGAATATTCTTTCAGTGGCAGCAAGTGATAGGTTGGACTATAGGTTCTCTTTGCTCCTTAAGTGTTATATTTGGACTCTATGAGCTCGACTCAATTGGCAAGAATTCTGCAATGTTCTACAATGCCTTGTGTAGATCATCTTTTTCTGTAGGATTAGCATGGCTTATATTTGCATGTGAAACTGGTCATGGAGGTATGTTCTAAACAAATTATTTATGATTCTATTTTGATAAGTACCTTTGAAAATTTAATTTTTCATCGTAACGATAAATTTTTAAACCACCTAATAATGCTGCATATCCTTAATCTAAGATATTTCTTTTTGTTTTCAGTGCATATTGGGTCTATTAAATTAATTAAGTTAAAAGATGCTCTTAATTTTAATTTATTTATCTTTTTTAAAATTTTTACCATCTTTTTATATAATATTTTTTTGTTGAAACAAATTTCTTAAATTTTAATGCTTTTGAAATAAGATTAAAGTCGAAAGCAATTACATTTAGGAATAGTTTTCTTCCTATTAATGCTAAAAAATTTAGTCATAAGATATCTGGTTTTCTAAACAATGACAATTTTGATTTGTATATTAATTTTTACTGACTTCATATATAAGAATATTATTTTTCATTTTAGGCTTTATTGCAAAGTTTTTATCTTGGAAAGCATTTATCCCTCTTAGTCGTCTAACTTACTGTGCATATTTGGTTCATCCCATCCTGATTCATGGATTCTATCAAGCTTATCAAACAGAACTATTCTTCACCCAGTTAGTTATGGTAAGTAGTTAGTTTTGTTCCCTACTCATGCAAATAGAAAGCTTCATTATGTCTTTTAAAATTGATTACTGTCACATAATTAATTATAAAGAAGTTTTAGATGCTAAAATATTTTAATTATTAACTACATAAAACAGTACATTATGTCTTGCAAGTGCTGATTTGTTATTTCTTAAATCATAATAATAGAAAAATTGTACAAAATATTAATTCCCAAGTTTTTAAATGCATGTCAAGTTTTTTATTTTGATAACATATAATGATTAAAATAATTATTATGCTATTTATCAAAGCACATCTTATAATTATTCTATAAATAATTTCACTACGTCAATACACAATTTATTACTAGAATCACATATTGCATTAAGAAGGAAAAGAAGTGTTTAGAAAAATGACTAAAATATAGTTATTTTTCAGGTTACAAATGGAATGGGTTTCATTTTCATCTCTTATGGACTTGCCTTTCTACTGTCTATATTATTTGAGTCTCCATTAATGAACTTAGAAAAGCTGTTGTTGAAAAGTAAAAGGCATTGATCTCGAAAAATAAATACCTGTACTATATGATGCCTCATGTGTTCCTCATGCAAAATCTAAACCTTTTGTAAAATATTTGTTCAGTTTAAGAAGTGATATATTACCTGTGATAGGAAATAAAAACAAAACAAAAAAAATAATTACATTTATATGGCTTAATTATTTGCATATATTTTTTAAAAGTATATTTTAGAGTTGTACTAAAAAGATTCCTTTAAATCCCTACCATCTTCTAAAATATGGTCTATCTATAACTTTTTTATTAGATTTGTTACCCAATGTGCTTCACTGAATAGTAGTCAGGAATATTTCATCAATACAGTAGTTATAAAAAGAAATAATGCAATCCTTTTTTGACCTCAAGCTTTAAATTATAGTAAAGGTTAAAAGTTTTTCTTGCTCTGTAAATTAACTTTTTAATATAATAAATACTTTAGATTGCAGTTTTCATCTGATTTTGTTTGTAGCTAACTTATTGATAAGCTATTAATTATGACTAATCTTAGAACCTTATCAAATGTGTTTTGAAATTAATTATGTAGAAGATGAAAGAATATATTGAATAATTAAGGCATAAAAAATCAAATACAGAGCTGAAGAATAAAGTTGAGAGATTAAAAAAAAAATTCCAGATTATTTTAATTAACTTTGATTAGCTGTAACATTTTGGTAAATTGAGATTTTCCTTCAATCTTTAAACTTACAATTTTTAAAAACAATTATTGAAGAAAAACATTGTTTTCTTACTTATAAAGTCTTATTTACAAATCTAAGAGGATTACCTAAAAAGGTAACTAAAAAAAATCCTTTATTTTAGACTGAAAAGATCTACTTTAAGTAAGAGAAATTATTCCAATTAGTGACATAAAAGGATATTGAATTTTGTATATGGTTTTGAGTAAGTAAAAAAAGACCTAACCTCAAAAAAGTGCAACAGAAGCAGTATCAATGGTTTCCACTTTAAAATAGCTTAAATAATGATGTACCGAAATTCAGTCTGTGAAATTTCATTTTAATTTTTTTTTCAAAGAATTGCAGTCAAAATGAATTTTATTTGAAAAATCATAACAGTGATAGAAACCTTAATATATATGTTTATGGGCTATTTTTTAAATGCCGATTAAAATATAGTTTACTGAAATTATTTAATTACTTTAACATGCCCAATGGAATTAATAATTAAAATATTTTAAGTTTAAAAAAGCAGCATTCTTTATGTTCCAACTATGCTAATTTAGAAATAAATAAAACCATATAAAAGTTATAACTTACAATCTATCTTACCAAAATCTTAGTTTTTTAAATGAATTTTCCAATTTTTGGACCCAAAATTTTATTTTCAAGTCAGTGTTACAAACTTAAGGCATCTTTGTGACATTTTAAGATGTTATTAAAGAAATTTGGTTTAAAAAACTTAAATTATATTCTAAAGTGTGTAATTTTAATTAACTGAATAATGATAACCTAAGGTCTGATATACTGTCAAGTTGAAACAAGTGTTTTTTACTATATTTATTTATTTTGCGGGATAACTTCCGTCAACCAGGTTGATTGACTAATTTCACGATATTTCTTTTTACACCCAACCCGTTTTTAATTGCATTTGATTCCAAAGGTTCAATACTATCTGGGTTAGCCGTCATTTTTGGGACCTAGGTGGTCGAAACGCTAAGAACGTTGGGCAATCAAAGTAGAATGACACATATAAATTACAAAGGTAAAACCGTGTAACAAATCCAAAAATAGTAAAAAAACCCCCTTTCTAATAAAGAAAATGGAGTATCCATACTCTAAAAGAGTGTAAAATGGCATATTAAATCTTAATTAAGTATGGAAAAAAGAGAACAGAGCATTTTAGATTTTAAAATCTATTTTAAAGTGTAAAGTGCTGTGTACCAATGGTCGAATAATCCAAGGAATCGTTTAATCAAAGGTTGGATTCGTGGGTCTTCTGTATTTTAGTAGCATAAATAATATCATCTGCCAGAACTTGGTGTAATAAAGTTTTCAGATGACAGTTTCATCCATCAGGCATAATGCGTAAACCTTGTATTTATTTAGTCGCGTGTACCCCAGCTCTACTCGTTTCATATTTAATTGGAGATCATTGAAATTATTTCCTTTTTTTTAACTTTGTCGGAATAATTAGAACAATAAGTTAGAAAAGAACCTCTATTATCTGAACAGACTAATTCGGACCCTCCGTTTTTCTCGGTGCCAGCTTACCCAAAGAGGGAGGACTTGGGGATAATCCCATACTCCCTGATATTCAGAAATTTTCCTCCTTTGGCCATCAAAACGACTAAAACTCACCCACATATATATCCCCTTAAAATACTAATATCCCCTTCCGAAATTTTTTATGACTACTCTACTGACTTGTTTCATTCTCCTCTGGTTATCCATTCAGCGTTCCTACCACTCTTTGGTCCCTAAGGTGACGGTTATTCAAGATTATAAGGTAAACTTATTAATGTAATAAAAGTCCACCCAAATTCTGCTCAAGTGCTCCTTGGGTGGACTTAATGCCCAAAGAACTATACCTCTGCTGCACACACTTTTTTCTCGAAGAAAGTGACATAATGTACGGAAAATATTTATTATTTCATTCCACAGTTCTTGCTTGAATGCACAGTAGATATTTTTAACATCTTGGTTTAAAATTTTAAAATATAATGTACTGGTGTAAATAATAAAATAGTCTTACTCCTTTTAAAATCATCTATATGTATCAATCAAAATTAACTAAAAATTAAACCTTGAAACAAATTTTGATTTTATATAAATCCAACTTATTATACACACTTTTAAGAATTTCAAACTCAGATTTGGTTTATCATTTTTTTTTCATTACTTTAGATTTAGTAACCTCTACACTATTTACCGATGACGAGTCGAGCCGGTTGTGGCTCAGTGGTTAAAGCCTTGGCTCTGTGGTTGGGAAGTTCCCGAGTTCGAACCTAGGTAAAATTAATATGGCCAAAATAAAATAAAATAATTCAAAAAATTGGGCAAAATTGTGTGGTGTGTGAGATGATGTACCTGGTCTATTCTGGACTGTATGCGAGCGCATGGGGCCCCTCAAGCGAAAGCCGGGGGACTTCTTTCTCCCTCCTAAACGGGAGCATCCAGTCCTTTTAAAGATGGACCAGGTACATTGAGCCAAGGAGTTTTGCCATTTTTGGTGGCAACTCATTAATATCTTTCTGAGCAGCATGCGCAGTGACATGCGCTCTTGACCAGTCACGTGAGTGGGCGTTGACACAAGCTCAATCTGAGTCGTGGCGGGTCATTTGGAAGATCGTGGTGATGGAAGCTTGGAGCTCTGTTAAGGTAAGAAAACTCTTTAATAAATAAACACGCGTTAACCTTTTACGTTATGAAAATACATGTAGTAGTAGTAGGATTTTAATGTTAATTGATAGGTTTCTGTTTTGTGTAATAGTTTTTGCAAGTAAATGTATTTTGAGAGTGTAAAGCTCTCGGTTCTCTAAAATGACGAATTTTATTTAGCATTGCAATCGAAATCAAAGGATGTTTTGTCCTTCCGATTGCAAACTTAAACTACGAAGTTCTCTGAAAGCAATTTGCAAATACTAATGCGACTTGTTAAGAAGCTTGTAGTGATATAACGCGCTCAAGACACGTTATCATTTTTGCTAGGTAAAGAAATATAACCTAACTTTATTAATTACAGATGCTCAATGATTCGCGACTTTTTCGAGAACTGAATTTATAAAATGAATTAAAAATTAAATCATGAGTTGTTAGAAGATTGCTAATGAAGCATAGAGTAAAATAGAGAAGTCATTAAAGTAAACTAAAATTATGCTGGTTCAATTCCGTTATCTGTCCCGTTAAGTATCACCAAGCTTTTTTGGTAGTCAAATATTCAAATATCCAAATATCGACCAATTTGTATGATTGCCATTGGTGGAACTGTATATTTCTATTGTTTAGTTTGCAATTTTTGGAAATATATCTTATTTTTGACGTGCAAAACAGCTTGGCAATATTTAGCGGGACAGTTAACGAAATTGAACTATCATGCTTTTATATTTACAACTATTGTAGCTAAATATTGATAATTTCCCTCCTATGTTGAACAAGTGTTGGTGAAGCAACTTGTCAAAATGGACGGGGCTTAGGGTTACTGAGTATGAGTCCAAGTATGTACATTTTAATTTTTATCAGCAACTTATAAAAACTCTAACCCAGACTTTAAAAATGTTTTACAATAGAAATCTGCATTACGATAGTTTTAATTTATATGTAAGTTTATTTTAAAATAATTTGGTTTGAAGCGTTTTAAGTAATTTTAAAACCGTTATTATACTTTAAAGTTTGCCATTTGAAGAAATAGGCTAAATTTAAATTTTGAGTTACATTCAATATTTGAAAACCTATCGACTAAGTATAAATTATTTAGCTTAAAATGTTTATCAAAGAAAATGTTTGAAACTGCCACTAAGAAAGAAAATTAACTTGCTAGATTCGTAAAACATCATTATTTTTGTAGGTTTATGATGTTTAATCAAGCTGGTCGTTTTAAACCATGGGAATTCAATCAATCGAGTAAATTAAACTTCAGGTTAAATTTCGCGTATTTAATATCCAATTCTGATAAATTAGAAATGTGAAGTATCAAGTATCTGATCCTGAAATGTGCTAGCCGTGATGGTTTAAAATCTGAATTTAAAGCCATGAGAAAAATTACCTTAATAGCTCAAGACAGGTTCTCAAACTGTGGGTCGCCAGTTAGTTTTTGGTGGGTCGCGACAAGTTTTTGAATTCAAGAATTTCCTTAGGAAATGATGTTGTGATTGAAATTTATCCTAGATTACAAAAAAAAAAACGAGTTAAAACCCTGTTTTTAAAAGTCAAATTTCAAAAATTTCTCTGGGGGAGACTCTGAAGCTCACCGTCGCTCACACAATCAAACAATTGCATTACGATAGTTTTCATTTATATGTAAGTTTATTTTAAAATAATAATTTGGTTTGAAGCGGCACTTGGGTTCAAATATTTCTTTTTAAGTACCTAAAAAGTTAAAATAACCTCTAATGTAATTTATTGTAACAAAAATAGTAGATGGCTTAACCCCACACGCACAAAGCTAAAGTCATGTAGGGGGGATGAGAAAATTAACTGAAGAGGAGGTGGGTCGCGTTAGAGTTTATTTGTAAAAAGTGGGTCGTGATGTTGGAAAGTTTGAGAACCCCTAAGAATTCAGCAAACTGTTGCTTCAGTTTTAAAGTAGGGAAAATGGGTCTAGGGATTTTAACAGTTATTTATAAAATTTAATGTTTTTTGGCATGCTGATTTTTGTTGACTGAAGTAAAATCAGCATGCCAAAAACATTAAATTTTACAAATATGAACTGTTAAAATCCATAGGCTTATTTCTCCCCACTAGGCCCATTTTCATCACCCTACACTTTTAAACGTTTGCTACCTAATTGACAAGCAGTATGTAATGTTGGAATATCGTAGTCAAATGTTGTATCATTTTTACTAGCTGAAATAACAATAAGTTTTTTTAATAGAAATAAAGCAACTTGCTTAGATATCTGAAAGACTGATGGAGTGTAATAAAATTAAAAACTTGTGGGTTGTAGCCAATAAACTAAATTTTTATGCTTTTAGGTTTGCGGAATGAGTGATCCCGGGGTATAGCTGTTGATAGGTCAACAAAGCCTCTTGAATTTAAATTTGAGCGTTTCCAATAAACTAATTTTTTCCTTCCTTGTATCTGCTCAGCGCTAGTTACAGGTCACTACAGGTTACTATTAGTGGACCTACAAATGGTGTTCCTGGGTGATGTTTAAGTGAGAAAATTAGTTTTTCTACGAGGTTCAAATTATGTATTGAATTGTGGAATGCTTACTATCTCCAATGATAAAATAAACTTTAATTTTAAATACTTAGATTGATAAATGATGAATGCGCTGCTTTAAAGAAAAATTTTACTTAAAATACTGAATAATAAAATATAAAAAATATTTATTAAACATTAACAATTAAAAAATCAAAATTATGTATATTAAAACAAGCTTAAAATTAAATTTTCTAGATAATTTAAATAAGTTTTAATACAATTAATTTTTGCTAAAAGCAGATTTTGTTTAATGCTATTAAAAGATGCTCCTGTGGTTAACATAAAAATTAGAAGAGTATCGAGATACGTTTTGTAGCTTAATGTGAATAAAACTAGTGCGGTGAAATTAGAATACTTTAAGTAGTAATCTAATTAGTTAAGTTTAATAAAATGGTTTACCATAAAGATGTAGCAAAACCTCGCAACTTAGGACTTTCGCATTTTATACAAATTAATATTTAAAAAAAAATTTAACAAGATTGTTATTTATATTGTTCATCGTAAAATCTGCTTAAATTAATCTACTTTATTATGTTTCACTGTCTTATTTCTTTCAGGCATCCTGTTTAAAGAGAACTGTGGATATCTATCACGTCACCCATGTGCAGTATTTAAATAAAGACAATATTTTTTGAATAAAATTATTTTATTTCAGGAAGAACCACTTGTTACAGGCAGGTAACAATAAGGGCGTCCTCCAACTGGGACACCCACAGAACCAACTCTTTCTAAACCCCAGTGGAGGTACCCCAATTTCTGCTAAGTCCCAACTTGTCAACAAACAAAAGTCTGTTTACGAGTCGGGACTTACAGTAGTGCCCCCTAGTGGTGATTTCAAACCCATTCTTACTCTAATTAAACGTGAGTAGTAAGAGTAAGTAGCTTCAATAACTAATTAGAATTTGAACTTAAAGAATTCTAAATACCTGGGTATGAAGCTACTTAGTCTTGGATTGGATTGCTGACTTAGAAGTTGATCCTTACTAATTGGTCAACTAAGTAAGTGCGAAGCCAAAATAAGACTATGTAGGTTCGTACTAATTATAATCGACCTTCAACTTCTATATAGTTATTGAAGCTACCACTCGCTACTTACCAAAGTAGAAAAGTTCTTATTTGAAGGGAAGTAGGTAATACTTGATATATTATAGTAATTAAATAATCTAGGATGAAATAACATTAGTAAAGTCACTTAGGCATAACTCGTCAATGAAGTTGGACCAAACTGCAGATCTGTAATGGCTGTGGAGTTAAAAATAATGGAAGGAAGATATACAATAAAATCAGAGGCTTAGTGGATGGAGCTTAAATCTTTATCCTTGAATGCATAGTCCACTTAGCATATTTGGATGCTATGGCTTCTAATGGGCTTCTGTTATTGAACATTTGGCCTCCACATGCGCAGTCCTCACCTGCGCGTGGAGTTAGTATTTTTTCAATCCACACTCATCGAGATTTAATCATATTGAGGCCAACACAACATATGCTATCACATGCAAAAGGAAACTTTTAATGAGAGATTACTAATCCTGAATATTAAATTTTGGCCTTCACATTGAGAGAAAAAATAAAGTTAAAATGTATTTTTAAAATATCTAAAATATTGGAGAAGTTTGAATAAATTTTTTTTTCTCGGTTTCTTTATTCGTACTAGATATCTGAAATATTTGCTGAACAAACAGTTCTCAAAGATTATACTAGACTGCAACGTTACTTGACTTTGGAGAAACAAAAAACAAAGTAGTTCCCAGCACGGTATCTGAATTTTGAATGACATTTAAAAGTATGATTATTTTGTTAAACCCATGTATATACAGCGTCTTTTTATCCCGATTTGCGCACCAAAACTCCTCGTAACATCCCAACAAGCTTTGCTTTCTGTTCACGCAGTTTTTCCTTCCATTTAGTGACGTCATAGGGTCAGGAAACTATGAAGTCCATTGAGTTTAAATAATCAAATTAAAGAGTATGATTCTTAAAATTAAATACAAAAACTGCATAAAAACATAGTGGAATTTTGCTAATAAATTAAAAGCAAGATGTTATAAGCCTCGTGAAGTTACAAAATTAAAATTACTTCTTAATTACTGTCATGGAAGTGTTAGTTCAGGAAGGCATGGCATGACAAGAGAAAACTAAAAATGCTATAAAGCACAAAGTGTCCAGCTGAAAATAACTAGAGATGTTAAAATATAATAACGAGCACATTTGAATAGAATGATGCTTAAGACTTCAGAACCATTATTTAGTATCACACAATCTTTTGAATCCCTTCAGAAGGCGTTTTATTTACGCTATATTAGAACCCAAAACGTTGACATTTTTAGACAGGAATAGCTGTTTTCAAAAATATTCCATTTAGCATAAATCCTGATAATGGATTAAGCTAGGAGCTAGGTGAAAAAATCAACACAGAAGACTTGTGCACCAGATGTAGCATCAGCACCCTATGAAAAGAAAAAGCATTCATGTTTTTACAAGTAATATTAAAAAGAAAGAATGTGGAAAAAAATCAAGGTAATAAAAATTAAAAAAGCAAAACAATTACCCCCTGAACTTAAAGAAAAATAACACATTATTCATTAGAATCTCAATAGTTTTCAACTTGAAATAATCTAAATCTGAGGTTCTCAACTTTTTAGTTACCGCGTCCCCCTTTTTTTGGTCAAATATTTTGCTGACCCACCGCTGAATTAAATGTTAAAAACAAAATCTACAATTGCGGTAATGTTTAACTCGCGACAATCCCACGTAATCTACTATTAAGTAAGAAACATAATTACACATCACTTTAAATAAGACAAGTAATAAAAACAGTAATTTTTTTACATCCATAATGTTATGATTTATTAATTTCTATTTTTTTTCTGGATTTAGCGACCCCTGACCAAATAATATATAAAATAGGCCCATTTGAGTTTTAATTTTTTTAAAGAGAGTGCTATAAAATAATTGCAACCAGTAGAAAATCCATGGGGTGGCACGGGGCATATACCCCCCAGAAACTATTTCAATGGAAAAAATAGATAATCTAAAGATAATCTTTTAAAATAAAACGTAATTTTGAAGCTTTTGAGCTTTATGACCAAAATTGTATTCCATTTTACCGTTCAATACTTTTTTTTAAATATCGTAGTTTTTACTGCGGAAGATGTTTCAAAAATCTTGGTGCCCCCTAAAGTCAAACCTGGATCCACCCCTGATTGCAACTTTATCATTTTAATAATTAAAGTTACTACATGATTTTCTACAGCGATTCATTTTTGTTCATTTAGCGATTCATATTATATTCATTTTGTGTGATCAGCGATTATCGACAATTAATTAAAAAAATAATTACTTTTTGATTGAATGCTTGTGTGATACATGTCTTTTTTATTTTAAGAAAACTTAAAAACTTTTTCTTTGATTAAATTGAAAAACCCTTTAGCATCACTAAATTTCTAAATTTTTAAAATTCTGAATTAAATTTTTTCCCACAACTGGTGGTTTCTGAAAGCTGTAAAAGTGGTCCAAGGATGAACCCGGTAGCACTCGTAAAATATTACTGTTAAATATGGATTTTTAATTAGGGAGATAGTTGAACGAAATCGACATCGACATCGACGCGCTGAATCTGAATCTGAGGTCCGTTTAGCTCGTACACCCTCAAAATTTCGAGTAAATCGCGAAAACCTGCAGTTATAAAGATGAAAAAAAAATTGTGGACTTGGCTAGGTGGGATTTTTATATAATTCGATCCACTTAATCTGAAGTTTATTTGGCCCATTAACCCTTCAAAATTTGAAATAAGTCGAGTCAAAAATTAAATTTGATTTTTAGCAATTTTTAGCGGTTTTTCACGATTTACTCGAAATTTTGAGGGTGTACGGGCGCAGATTTGGTGTAAGCACGTTGATTTACATGGTATATATAGTGATATATAGTAATAATACGATATACATGATAATAATACAGTAATATACAGATATACATGGTGGTAGGTGGGTTTGGTCAAATGTACCGATCACTTTTTTGTGTGCCGGTGATGAACTTACCGGAATGATGACTTAAAGCCCATTAACTGCCTCAACTCATTGAGAATCTGGAAATGCTCAAATAAGTGAGGACAAGAACTGCGAAAAAAAGACTAGAGAATGAACAATTTTCACAGAATTAAAAGGGTTCCAGTCTCCGGGAATTACAAAGTGACAAAGGAAGATCGATTCAAATCTAAATAATTTCATTTGAATTTTCATTTGAATACTGTAAAATCTGTTTTTAAGGGTCTCAAAACAACTAGATTCTAACACAGTTATGGTTAAAAAATTTAAGATTATATTATTTTAAAGATATGCATTATCCTGGAGTATTTAGCAATTATATTTTTAAAAGGTATAATACAAACTTATTTACTAATAATAAATTTACTCATTTATTCTACCCGGTTAGAAAACCTAAAAATTGAGGTGCACCATAAGATAACTACAGCAATTTACAAAAGTAAATATAAATATTACAAATATAAACGTTACTTTTAATAGCTATCAAATATCACTTTATTACACTCATTATTATTTTGTATTGCTTTATATAGAAAAACTACCTTATAACCGTGTGTAAGCCGATCCGCGTATAAGTCGAGGGTACACTTGGTATTAGAAAATTTCATCAAAAGCAGGTCCAGAAAAAAAAAATGGGACAAATTTCTCAATAGTCCTAAATCGTAAAAAAAAATCATTTTAAGAGGTAATTCTTTCTCAATGACTGATGAAGATTTCCACAAACTTTCGAGAACTCTGATTCAGACTGTCCTTGATAGAATAATTTTTAATAAAATTTGTTTCTATTTTATATATTGGTAGCCGATATGTTTTTTAATATGATCGCGAGAGGCACCCGCGAAATCCCGTTAATAATATTTTCAAACGCTATAGATCCGCGTATAAGCTGACACCCCCACTTTTGGATCGGAATTTTTTCCAAATATTATCGGTTTATACGCGGTAATATGCGGTAATTGCAGATTCTTGGAGGCAGTACGTGATCCGTAACTTGCTGATATACTATACAAAACTACATCTTTAATGCAAAAAAAGAAAGGGAAAATCTCATGTAAGACCTCACATATCAGCATCTTTAATAGAACAAAAAATTGTCAGTACACGAAAAAAAGTCATTAAAAGTTAGTAACACTTGTTACAAACCACTGTAATTTTTATTGTTTTATGAAATCTAAGCGTTTAATAAATTTAGCAAATTTTTATTTTTTGAAAATTCATTACAAAAATCTGCATTAAACGAACTTTTTTCATCGATGTCAACAAAGCATGAAATTCAAAGTCAACATCATCAAAAAGCAAAATGCTTTGGTGCTTAGAAAAAAATTTCTTTGTAAAAAAACCCTGAAATATTAGTAGAATCATCCTTTCTTATAGAACATGCTGAAGCTTGAGTATTTGATTGGCCTAACTAACAAATATTTATGATCTAAGTTTAAAAAACAAAATTGAACCAAGAATAATTCGAACTAATTCGTGTCGACGCTGTTCATGTTTTAGTAGAGAAGTTCTTGAATTGAAGTCCTTTTAAATCTGAGAAATGTGAATTGTAAAAAGAAAAAGTTCTAAATTGTCTAGATCTCTTTATATAAGCTCTATCGTACTTTAAGGAAAAAGATTTGAGTACGAAACTTACCTTGAAAAGATAGAGTAACTTCCTATAGGGCTGTCCCGTGAATCTTCCGACTTGACATTCAACACTCTAGTTCTCCTAGAACCGAGCTCACTGATGGGTTGCCACCCAATATACTAAAAACAGTAACTAAGGTGTCAATTGCGTAGGTTTGGAAGAATTTGCTTGCTTGATTGGGAAAACATTTCTCGTAATTAAATAGTTTGAATTGAATTGTATCCATGATAAAGAGGGTTCGTTTCCTACTTGGCTCTAGACCATTTTCCTTTTCTTAATAAAACTATCTCTTACATTAAAATTTGAGACATATAAGGTGAAGATCTCATTTGAAAAAAGCTTTATTTTTTCTCACTGTGTTAATCTTACGGGATTATTATTTTCCTTACACTCATTATAAGAAGTTTTATTCAGACTAATATCAGCTATCTCTTAACCTACAGCGTTGAAAGTCAACGAACAATATTAAATCAGTGGCCCTTTTTCTACCAACTTGATAAAATCGCGCAATTATGTTAAAAAGTAATAAATAACTGCTTATGTGTCTGTTAAGAAAAAGTCTAGTAGTTACATGAAGCCAAGTAACTCATTAAATAATAAGTATTCAAATGAAAGTAAACATTTTTGGAAAAGCTAATTACTTTCTATTATATTCCTCCTTTCTAAGAAACCTTAGATTTGAATCGAGTACCTGAAAAATATGGATTTACTGAGGTCTACATGTCTGATAAACACATTTGAATTTAGGATATTTGTTATTCTAGATAAATCAAGGAAAAAATTCTAATTCTAAAAAATTTTTAGGATAAACCCTATTTAATTACCTTAAAATTTGAATAATTTTGTGTTATGCAATATTTTATTTTATGAATAGAAATGCATGGTAGATTATTTGAGGACCAATTTGTGTTAGCATTTCAATTAAAAAGCTGTAATTGAACCCTATAACCTTTTTATTTAAGTCGACCACTAAAGAAATTTAAGGTGAATGATTTTACACCTTTCAATTTAACTAGTTTGGAATACGAAATTCTATTTGTCAAAAATTAAAACAAATCTTAACACACTTCATTACTTTTATTAGACAATAAAAGGTGTCAGTGGGTTACATGTACATTGCTGATCATAAATCCAAATGGCACAGGTGATCGTGTGAGCACAACCTGCTCGCAAATTCTATCTACAATAAAACGGTTCCTCTTTTGTTAAAAAAAACTTGAAACGGCCATTCATTGTTCAGCAGTTGGGAACAGAAACGTTAAAACCTTCGTTTTCATGTTGCAAATAAAATCCAAAACTCGTATATAAATTATTCTTACACTTAACACTCTGAAAATTGACTATTTTTTTTCATCAACAATGCTATTATACACTTCCCAACAGAGAGAATGGAGAAAAATATCATTCGAAACTTAATTTAACCCGTTTTTGACTGCCACCGATGACAAAATAAAGTGGCAAATGATCGTATTTTATAATTTTTCCTGAACTGGCTAAATCCAGATTCCCTGAACAATAACAAATACATTTTTAGACATAAAACTGCGTAAGAACAGCAAGTTCAGAAGTTCTTCCCTCGAAAATAAAAAGTAAAGGAGAAGGGTAGTTAGAAGTACTAATACTAGTTTCTATGGCGAAATATTTATTTTATCAATGGACTCTAACCGTCTGACGTCACACGGAACCAACACGTGACCTACTGAGCTTGCAATGGACTCTAACCGTCTGACGTCACACGGAACCAACACGTGACCTACTGAGCTTGCCATTGGTTACCACAGATACTACACTAGTAGATCTACTAGTGTAGTATCTGTGGTAACCAATGGACTCTAACCGTCTGACGTCACACGGAACCAACACGTGACCTACTGAGTTTGCGATTGGTTACCACAGATACTACACTAGTAGATCTACTAGTGTAGTATCTGTGGTAACCAATCGCAAGCTCAGTTTTAGGTCACGTGTTGGTTCCGTGAAGTCTCGAACCAGATAGGCGGTTAGAGTCCATTGCAAGCTCAGTTGTAGGTCACGTGTTGGTTCCGTGAAGTCTCGAACCAGATAGGCGGTTAGAGTCCATTGGTTACCACAGATACTACACTAGTAGATCTACTAGTGTAGTATCTGTGGTAACCAATTGCAAGCTCAGTTGTAGGTCACGTGTTGGTTCCGTGAAGTCTCGAACCAGATACGCGGTTAGAGTCCATTGTATTATGTGCTAGTTACCGAAATTTCAAACGGAATATTCTGCTAATCAACAAAAAAATAAATACAAGTAAACACCAGGTAAATATATGAAATAACTTCTAAATCAGGGTTTATAATAGTTTCAAAGATACTCTTAAAAATTTTTCATCGCAATGTATGCAATGCAAAATATCAATCCAAATACATGCTATGAAATCGACTACGCAGATTTTCACGAAATAATTTAAATGTTTAATCAGAAATTCTCGAACTCAATGGACTCTAACCGTCTGACGTCACACGGAACCAATACGTGACCTACTGAGCTTGCAATTGGTTACCACAGATACTACACTAGTAGATCTACTAGTGTAGTATCTGTGGTAACCAATGGACTCTAACCGTCTGACGTCACACGGAACCAACACGTGACCTACTGAGCTTGCGATTGGTTACCACAGATACTTCACTAGTAGATCTACTAGTGCAGTATCTGTAGTAACCAATTGCAAGCTCAGTTGTAGGTCACGTGTTGGTTCCGTGAAGTCTCGAACCAGATAGGCGGTTAGAGTCCATTACTACCTTCAAATATAGATTGATGACTGAACTGATTGAAACAAATATCAATAAAATAAATACTTAATACATATTTATCAATTATACTATCAGTATTTATACTTTCCCATTAATTTGATTTGAATGGTTTATCACCCATACTTAAATTTTTTTTTCAAATATTTAATTCAGAATAATAATAAAACAGGAAAATATTCAGTTATCTCACTTCTTTCTTACAAGTTCCATGATAAGGCTCTCCGTTCACTCTGCGCTTCCCATCAATTTTAACAAAAACTTTTCATCAAAGCTTTTTTTTTAACCATCCTCATGATATACATTCTACACTGCTTGCATTGTTTACATGAACAAGATCACAGACAATAGTGAATGAGAACGAGTCGCATTCTTCTGTTCCAGAGACAATAAGGCCTTGAGTTTCCAAGTGAGCTAGGTTTAGAAAAGCAAAGCTTCTCTCCATTGCAGAATACATAAAACAACCAATTTTATAAACAGCAGACTAAAGAGTTAACTTATTGCACTTTCCCGTATAGTAAAAGGAACCAAATTTGACTCTAAAGACCAAAGAAATTTTACAAGGGGAAAATATACAATAACCTTATTATCACATTAATCAATTTTGTTGACTGAAACTAATATTTCACATAACTTTATTACCGATGTTAATTTTTATTGAGATTTAAAGTGAGGGATTTAGATTTATGGGCAGTTGAAAAATGTGATACTATCTTAATTTTATTCGAAGATTCACTTTATAAATTCAGAGTATTTTCTAAAAACCTTATATTTTTAGATTTATTAGTTCAAATAATCGAAATTGAAATTTTGCCTCACTCACTTTATGTTTTTAACTTTTCTCATCAATGCACTTTTATTGCCTTTGGTGTATAAAAAACTTATCAAACTATTTATAAGAGTATCTAACTCAAACAAAATACCATCATTGTTTGGCTACTTTGGTTGCTAGCGAAATAACTTAAGACTTCTCATTTAAGTAATATCCGTTAAAAATAAATGCATGAAATAAATATAAGATCTTTTCATTTTAAAAACAATCTACTCTCCAACTAACATCAATCATAAATTCTCACATGAAATGCAAAAAATTTTTTGATGATAAACAATACAAGTCAGCACACAAAAAACTGTACCATATGAATTTGACTCTTAAGAGATCAAAATAAATGAACAATGCAGCCCTTTTAATATCTACAAACCTTGTGCTGTACATCTTATAATGACATTTTTTTTGCTCCAGTTGTTGACAAGTATTTTGGCCGCAACTAGACATTCAGATGCACACCCTGTTATGTATGTGGTCCCGATGTGATGAAAAAATGCTATATTGTTACATTACCACAAAGCATTTTTTGGCTAAGTATTTAGAAGCTAAACTATTTCTTCTATCTTCGCAGTATTAAATTGATGCGTAAAGATTTACACCATTTTTACTCGACACACAACCAAAACTATTCTCTTGACATGTAAAAAGAGATGAGGGTGAAATATGTTTTTTTTTATCCACAGTACTGTATGAAAAGAAGAACTTTTGCTTGCGTATTATAACGCAGTTGAACCCGTTTATCGACGACACTACGACATGACGACACTAACAACTTTGGATCGCTAAGTATAACCGAGGATTAAAAACTATTTGAGACAGGTTTTTGTTTAAACCATTCGATTCTTCTCATTGCTTTAAAACCGGTTTCTTGGTATATCTGAGCTCGCAATAAGCGAGATCCATTGTATAATTGAAATTTAAATCAAAGGTATAATTCAGTTCCCAGGTCTACATCAAAGTTTCTAAAGAAGGAAATTTTAACATGATTATCATGTGGATATTAAAAAAAACATAAGCTGAATTTTTTTTATTATGGTCTTTGTCCTGGGAAGTACTTGGGCATGGAACAGTTCTTTTTAAATTATTTAACAGTTCAGAATATATTTTTATTTTAATTTCATATGTGGTCCAATCCCTTCAAAAAATCCCCTAGAAATTTCTCATCATTTTCATTTCTCTCAATTGAAGATAATTTCGCAATTATTTCATTAACAAATGAATATATCAACGATTTATTAATTAACACCATCTAAGGAAAATGTTTGTTTCTGAAAACATATTAAATTTGCTTCTTTATAGGTTTTCAGAATGAACCTGTTTATTTCTAACTTCGATGTATCATTGGTTGCATGTCGAGAAGAAGGTGTATTTTGAAATAAGTTGAGCAAAGTGGAGAAAAAATAACGTGACATTTCGGAGATATTCAACTCTTAACAAGCGAAGCATATAATCTTTAAAATGAGGTAATTTTTGAAAAAAAAAATACTTGGTGTCCTCTTTCCCTTAATGTTGATAAGTGCAGGCCTTTTATAGAAACATTCTAAAAAATATCAAACTTAATTTTTATATTAATATTCAAGAGTTTACCCTGGAATTTTGTATCAGCTTCATTTATATCTTTTTGCTCTAAATGCGCCAAAAAAACAGAAGAGAAACGTTCACAGGATAAACTCAGAGAAATGGACGAAAATTTTACAGGCATAAAAAAATGACTTAAAACAGAACTGTGAAAAAATTAGCTGCGGAATTTCATAGGGGAGGAGTAAATTAGTTTTGAAAATTTGGGTTCTGAGTTGCCAAACTCATTCAGTTAGCATCACTTGGTGACATGGCTGTGTATTTGATAAACCTTTTTTGATTGGTTGTTTTAAACTGCTTCAAAGAAAGTGAAGCCCGTTCATTTTAGCATTTGGCACTTTCACTGCATTTCTCGCCTAGTAGAGTTGCAATTCACGGTAAAAATTATGTTTAAGAATTGTTTTTACATATTTTTCACTGTAATTAATTCCTCAGCTAATTTTTTAGTATGTGTTTTGAGTCATCTACCTTGTAAAAATTTCGTCCATTTCTGCGAGTTTAGCCTGGGAACGCTTCCTTGTTAGAACTAAATACACCAAGTTATTCGAAGATTTATAACGTTTCTGTTTAGTATTTTTACTTTAATTCAACCAAGTTCAATGAAAAGATGGACACCCCGTATAGCAAGTAAAGTACATTAACATGAAAAGAGTAAATTATAATTAATTCTTTAGCTAGTTCATTATCAATCAACGATTTATTAGTTATTTTTCTGATATTTAGTCAAACAGTAAATTTTAAATGCACCAATATATGAAAATGTAGCTCGGCATGTAAAGAAATTAACTCTTTCAATGTTTTAAACATATTAAAGAATGCCATAAAATTATAAAATATTGAAGTCCAAACAATGCATGAATACTAGAAGCAAAAGAAATATATTTGATTTCTCAAATAAAACATTCTGTGATTGGCGTGTATGTTTCAAGTATACATAACACAATTTTGTTCCTGAGTCAAATATATAAATTTAACTTTCCTTTAACAATCAATTTTAACCCTTTTCTTGAGCTTTTTACGACTCTTCTAGGAGATAGATATTTTGCTTTCTAGGTATTAATATTCAATACATAAATCAAATGTAAATATAAATTTTCATTTAACAACCCATAAAATACAGAATGAAATTGCAGGTATTTCAGCAACACTGTAAAAAAGCTTTGTGTACCTGACCCAATAAATTCGATCAATGTTATAATTATAAATTTAAACTCTTAACTTTTAAGTTTGAGATAATACCGTATTGCCCTGGTTCTGTATCTCTCACGCATAAAATCGTAAATAAATTTAAAAAAAATGTCACTCTTAAATAAATTGTATTTGGAGAAACATTGAAATTAGTTTTTTTTTCTGTTTTCCATTATGGCTTTGAGTTGAATTACCATTGGAATTTTATCACTTTCCACTTTCATTTATTTTAATATGAGCATTAACACTTATTTCGTCTTACGACCAACATATACCAGGTAAGTAATATTTTTCATCATAACATTAATTGAAAACAATTTGAAACATATATTTTTTGTATTTTAAATTAGGTTCAGTATCCATTATTTTTTTAAGACAAAGCAGCTAATATAAGTTTTATGTTCAACATAGAAACCCATTTCAAGGAAATGTTTTAAAAAGGGTGAACTAAAATCTTGAATATTTTTTCATTGTTTCTCCTTTAGTACAAAAATGCTTCTGGTTTAATATATCACTGAAAAAGTGTCACTACATCCTAAATAAATGAGCAAATCTTTCCTAAAGCTAAAAGTGAGATCAGAAAAAAAAACTTATCAAGAATCACACAAACACGGTTTCAGTCGTCCATAAAAATAGATCGCGAAAAAATGTGTTTCATGTTATTATGACTGTGATGCAACGATTGTGATAAACGTAAATCTTCGTGATGAGGAAAAACAAAACAGTCTAACACTATACATTCGTCAATAACATAGACACATTTAAAAAAAGCGCCAACAACAAAAGTGATTTATAAATCACTATATGGGTTTTAATCCCTGCAGGTGTTGAGTAAATCACATCATATTATTAGTTGAACTAAGTTCAAGTCCACTGGAAGAAGCTATGTACATGAACTAACACAGACGAAGGTTCCATAGATCCAGGTTTGACGCCATGATCGACGTGCAACTTTCTACATTTTATACACTCTTCGTAAAAGCTTATTATTATCATCTGATTGGGTTTGGGCTTTCAGTAGCGATATTTGAAGTTCTTCGTAGTTTTTTTTTTGAGTGGTTCTTTTGGATTTTACGTATTGAGTATGCTTCTTTCTTTTCGGCAGCACTGACTGCCTTCAACACTTCACTTCCATCGTTTGATTCTGCTTGTATTTCGACCTGAAAGACTGTATTTAAAACTAACAGTTGTGAAGCAATCTACAAATATCTTCTTTTGTATCCCCTAGGATCTAACTTTAAACTTCAACAGTAACACGAGTAACAAACGAAGAGCTTCGAGAAAATGAGCGTTCTTCAGTCTACGTTTGAACTCGTTGTCATAGATTTTTTTTCGAATAAGTTTTTTTTTTCTATAATCTAGAGAGGAAATGAGAAGAGTCTTCCGTTTATGTACAATACATATTTTGTTTTAAACTATAAGGGACCTTTCGGTGTTATTTCTTTTTTTAAAAACTCTGAGAATTACACGTATGTTTTGATGATTTCTTCACTGCGGCAGCGCAAAGGTTCGTTATGTACAAGTGTTTCAGTTTATCGCAGGTGGAACAGATCTTCAGTCGGCAGTATACTGGGAGGTAGACAGGGGTTCAGTCCGTTGAACAGGTTTCAGGATGCTACCCAGCCATTGGCTTGTTGCCTGAAAAGAAAAATAGATTTTAAAGGGACTGTGTTTAGATATTAATTAGCAGATCCTCTTTCTCATGATTAAGAAATCCGACTTAAAGAGCAGTGGTGCATCATCTATTCCATAGGATCTGTGAATATCCCAACAATTTATTTACACTTTAAAATCGATTACTATAAAATTTAATGAAACGAGTCCGTATTCTCTCTTTATGTCCTTTCAGTCCGTCCCTATTGATTGAGGGATTTAGTACTAAATTAGTTATTAAATTCTCATGAATGGAGTATCCACTGGCTAAGGATTATCACTCGAAGTTTTTAAAACTTAAATGACAGTGTTAAGTTTTTTTTTAAACTCAATTTTGAAACTGAAACTAAATTGGAAGATGGTAATGGTAGAATTCGCTTCCTAACCTTATTAACTTTCATAAACTGGAGGAGAATCGGAAAGGAAACTCGCTTTTTTTTTGCCTGTAAAACCGAGAAAGCCAAACTACCTCCGCTGGTTAAATGAACAGTAACTGAGTGTTACCAAAAAAATTAAAAAATTACCAGCGTCTTTATCTTTATGTTACATTTCTTTCACAATCTACCGTGCTGCTGTTCTGCCTACTGGCGTATCCGCTTGAAGAATTTCCGCATTTCTGCCTTCGAAAATTTGTTGGCGTAAGGCTACAGCCTAGCCAACCTATTTAGAAATCCACCACTGCCCGTTTGAGAACAGAATAGCATGTAAAATGAACAGTGAGGGACTCACGTAGGCGAGGCGTAGTCCTGCAGCAGGGCTTGCTTGACCGAGTTAAAAACGGCGTCGTCGTCCTCTGCCTTAGAGCTGTCCGCACAGAGAGACTGAAGTCTGTTCCAGTACGTGTCGAAACTGTCCGGGGTAGGTTTCTCGTCGAAGTTGGCTAACCGGACGTGGTCCAGGAGGTGGATGAAATTGTTCCGTAGGGACTCGTAGTACTCGCTCAGGTGGTTTGTCTTCGGGGAGGTGAAAAGGGGATTCTCCTGTGGAAACACAGACCATATTCAACTACTGCACCCTCTTTCGTATGAATTTTCCGCTTGAACAAATCGAATACCTTATCCTGGGTCTACAATTGAGGTGTTTGCTGCAACAATGAGTTAACTCCACTGGAATGAATACTTGTAAAGTCGTTACTTTTCTAATCTTATACTTAGTTTTGAGGTAAAAAATGGTCACCAAGACATTGCCGTGAAATGGCACTAACGTAGCGACTAACGCTTTCTGCCGTCAAGGTGGTACCTTTTGATGTGGGTTCTGATTTGGAGTTAACTCCTTGTTGCAGCAAACACCTCAATTGAATTAGTACTTAGCGTTAAGTACCCAGTGTCTTGTATAACATGAAGGACTGATAGGAAACCGTTTCCACTTGTCTGATCTATTGCGGTACGGCACAATCACAGAGCGACAAAAGCAACGTCACTCATTGTAATGTGCCCGATTGAATAGTCCGTTTGAAAAAAGGGAATAAGTCCTAAAAACAAGGTTTGAAAAAATCGAAAAAAAAAAGTATAAGTAATGGAATTTTTATTGTATAACCACTAAGTGTTTACTAGAAATTCAGGAACCTGTTTAGAAAGTAGAATAATCATCGAAAAAAATATAAGTATATTCACAAAAATATTGTACAGTTGAAAAAAGTTGATGGGGGGGACTTATTCCATTTTCCGAACTTATGAAATTTAGCTGAAAAAATCTTTAAAACCACTTAAATTGACAATTAAATTACATTTATGCTGAGCTCACAGCATAAAAGTGATAAATAGAAATTATAAGACTAATCAAATTCAAGGGCATTATGAAACTGAGTCATTAAGGAAGTTTAATGATTATTAATGGAGTCCAACATTCACTGGATAAAAAAGGTAAAAATGCTTTTAAATTAAAAACAAATTTTGTTTTGTCTTAGTTTACAGCACAAATAATAAGAAAAGAGAGAATAAACATTGATTTTGCCAAATTCAAGGGGCTATATCTGTCTTTAGGAGTAATTATATAATTTTTTTTTCTCTTACCAATCTTTTCTCTCAATTGGTGTAAGCATATTACCGTATCGCAATAGGTTCGCTCCTTATGAGTAATTAAATAGAGTATTGAGTCTTACTTGGTCCGTAGGCCTCTGGGGTGGCTCCATTTGGGTGATATCTGTTTGGAGCTGGAACATCTCCGATTCCACCCGGGCATTGTATTCCTGGAGTTCCATTATCTCTTCTTCCAGGGCTCGGATGCTGGAAAGATCCGCCACACCAGTTGCTGTGGGAAGAAAAAAAACCCCGCCGTTTTGAGTTCTTTGTACTATGCTCAGCATATCACATTAATGATGATAAGTACCAAAAAGACCTTTAAAAGTCATTAGCTGTTTTATAGTTTAAACCTTAATCAACATCGTTGCGTTCTATGTATGCAGAAACTGTAAATCCATACGCAATAAAAAGTACTTTCTTAGAACTGTCACATTTTAAAGGAATAGTGATGGGAGGGAGGGGGAGTAAAGAAACGACCAGAGTCAACACGTAAAGTAGTATCTTCCAGGGTAATAGTCCGTGGTCCAAAGGTATCGAATTATGACATTCATCTGCGGAGAACACTATCAGCAGAAAAATAGCAAGGGATATATAATTACGTCTAAATTTAAATAAACCATCTACGTCCTATTAGCCTGAAAGATCCATTTTATGTTCCTTAATTTTATATAATTTCTTTTATCTCTCTATGGTAACACTAATATTGAATTTGGAGAACAATTTGATAATCATTTAAGAGAAAGGCAATGCAGATAGATAATTAGTCTCTAAATATTGATGTTTTGTGAATTTTTTTACTGATATGAAGTTATGATTGCTCAAACCCTGTTATCTAATAACGCGAATGACAATATTAATAAAATGTAAGTTTTTAAAGATGAGGAGAAAGGCAAGTAATTTCTCACAGTTCTAAAGAGCCGTTAGTTAGCGAAATCCTTCATTAAGAAAATCTTTTTATCAAACTTAATGAAACAGTAATCAAACAAAAAGTATGACAAAGTCTCAGTCCCTAATCAATATAGGTGGATTTACAAAGGGGCTTGTAGGGAAATGCCCTTTCCAACAATAATATCTATTCCCTTTTTCCTAAGAAAAGTGTTAGGATAAGTTACGGAGGGGGCTTAGGGGAAAATTCCCCTCCCAACAACAATAATGTTATTCCCTTTTTTTTCGTAATGTAATTGGTACTTGAATGGGGACAGTATTCAGCCCTCGCTTCGCGTACATACTGAGGAGCAGTACGTACCTGGGAGCTGGTGCGGAGGTGGGTCAGCTTCTGCGGCGGCCTTGGCCTTACGGGCCCGCGGGCAGCCCGACAAGCTGCGGTGCGTGAGGAAGGTACCGTTCGCATGCCCGCTGCCGTCACAGCCCGGGGTGGGACAGCTGCAGGGATACACACCACCTTACTACATGTACACACTAAGCATTCAATGGCTAAAGCAGGCTACGGCTACCTAGTGCTAAGACCCCCCCGTGCAACGACCCTATCACGCGTTCGTTAACTGCCAAAGTTTATTAAGAAGGGGTTAATAAGTGTATCGTTGGGGAGGTGGTACGTTTATTCTGCATTGCCTTTGTCTCTTGTGAAACATAATTTCAAGAAGAAGAAGAAGAATGTCTTCTCCTAAAACAAGTAAGTGACTCTCACATGGAAAGGTGGATGCTTTTTTGTTTACACATAGAAAAAAAACTCACCTGTGTCTGCATACTAATTTAAGAATACAGATACACAAAAGTTTAGGAAAGGAACCAGGTAATAGTTTTTGGGGACTTAAAATTACATGCTATGATGGGGTGATTTTTGTTTATTGAAACAGTCGATTCATATATAAACAGAAGATTCTCAAACCAATATATACATATATATGTGGACATTAATAACTAGCACTTTCCATCTTATCAAAATTTTTTAATTGTTAAGTTAATCATTCTTATTTTCTTAAAAGAAGCTTTTTTCTTTTTCTAATGGAATATAATTTATTTCTAAATAATTTTCAACGTGAAAGTGAAACTAAATGCAGCCCGTTTCGCATAATTAGAAAATTGACGATGTAGGAACTATCTAAAATTACTGCAGATTAGCTAGTCAAAAATTACGCATCTAGAGCAGGCCTAGGCAAACCCACTATATGTCCAAATTACCCTAATCTTCTACTAAAAACTTTTATCAATAAAACTAATCGATGTGAAAAACAAACTTTCGAAATCACTCTTCCTGGCATTCCCTCAGGCTCTCTAGGAGAATGCAAACACTAAACACAATAAAAACAATCATGCAAGCGTGTTCCAAGCCATGCATAGCAATGCACAATGCAACTGAAAGATGAAAAAAATGCTCTCATCAGCAGACTATGCTTGTTAAGGGGCCCTTCGCTAACCTCCTATTAAGCCCCCGTATCTCTGACAGTGCATTAGACTGGATCGGCCTACCTCGGTGCTTCGCCCTTGGCCGGCCTAGGCTCCCGAGGGAGAGATTCAGGTCGAATCTTGCTGTGGTTTGCCATTGGGCAGCCTGAGGCGCTGAAAACCGCAGTGCACCAACAATTAGTTTCATGCACTCTACTTCAAGAAATCTACTAAGTGTTAGACTGAATGAAGTTCCACTTGTGACTCTATCAATTATTTTCAAGCACTCCATTTCAAGAAATCTAGGTTCTGTACAATGTGCTGGATAAAGTTGCACTAGGAATTTGCCAACTGTACGTGTCAGTAGGAACTGTTTACGAAAGTACGAAACTGACTTGGTGGTGTAAACTCTTTTTAGTTCTTTCGAAAAACAATGGGAAATAAGCAACCTTTATTGCAATATGCAATCCGGGGATTGTAGCTAGCCATTTGAAACTCTAAAACTAATTAAATACGAGGAGTGAAATACTCGTATTCCAAGAGAGAATATTAATTACGTTAATCTTTGCGATAGTTGATGTTAATTTAAAGAATATAACATTCTGCAGAGTGTAGGTCTAAAAAATTCAAAACAATTAAAAGCTCAAACAAAAAATAAATAAATTAAGATAATACCACAACAGAAATAAATGTATACTGATACATTTTAATTAAAATAGGAATTATAACTTGGTGCTTAAATTTTGGTATATATTGGTACTTAAGTTTTCTGAATGGTATTTTGAAAAATGCTTAAACCGTTTTGTAACTTAAAAAATAAATTATGCTTTCAATGGAATAAAAGAAAAGCTAAGCATGTGTTTAGCGACGTATTTATCTATAGTTACAGAGATAAAGTATTTGCTTTGTTTTATTTATCTAGTAAAAAATATTTCTTAAGAATAGTCCTGCGGCATAGTAAAGCACGGTTTCGTAAAGTTTGCAATCATGAATGGCTTGTATTCTTAAAGCAATGATTTTACTTCCCTTTTAAGTGCGTAAATGAACGTTATCTTGTGTTTATTATTCGAAACAAAGCGACAAATTTAATTCACGCGTGATACAAATGAAAATGAAGCAAATTTTTATCGTGATAGTTATGTGACATTTATCTGACATTGGTTTTGATAAAATGATAAACTATTGATAGATAAAATGTGTTGCTAGCGGTTTGATACTTATTGATTTTATGGAATATTTTTTTGTGATTAAATAAAATTAGCAATTTTAAATTTCCATACAAAATTAACCTGTTTTCCTAACTACTGTTATAATTTTGAGTCAACCGTTAACATAACAGATTCTTGTTTATTCTATATCACCTAAAAACTGTATGAATCCATGCCCATGCAGTTAAGCAATGAAACTAAGTTGAAGCAGAGTTTAAGAAATGCATTTCTTTAGTTTAAGACTTATCTTTGTCTATACTATACAGCATCTAAGAAGCAGAGAATTAACACTTGGTGAAACACTTCTACACTATCTAAGCTCATGCAGTGCTCTAAATTGAATATAAAATGTGATTTGATGAATGAAATTTTTCAAACGTGCTATTGTTTTAATCTAAAATTCTAATAAGAAAGGTTAAATAAAAATATGGTGAAGCTTACCTTCTATGGGACTGAAACTTTCCTGTGACATGACCAGAGCCGTCACAGCCTGGTATAGGACACCTGTTAAATAAGATCAGTTTTAACTAAGTTTTACTTAGGGAATAATTATTTTATTTTTAAATGAATTTTTGTCAATATGCTAACATATTGATGAAACCTGTTTAGATCAATAAATTTCTATAAAATTTAAGGATTTTCAAGTAAGTTTTTCTCTTAAGGGATAAATTCGTAGTTATCTTTTGCGATTGAATTAAAAAAAAGTAAAAATATTTCTTACACTTTTTTTGAGCTTTTAAGATTAAGTGTAGAAGAGTACCTATAGTTGCCAATACAGCCTTCTTTAAATAAACAAATTTGCTGTATTTACCAAACAGATAAGGACCAAAAACTCTTTAGACTTAAAAACATAATGAAAATTTTATAAAACACAATTTTTAAAGTATTTTAGGGGGGTATGTGTAAGAAAGGGGTTAATCAAGATTTAAAATTTAGATGCATTTAAGTTCTATCTATAATTAAATCTATAATTAAGTAAATACTGAGTTAACATAAAAACGCTATTTTTAACTGGATTTTATATGCTTATTTTGAGGTTTTTTTGTATTTATTTACATAATACCTTTATACGAAGTACTTAATTTGCTGAATTTGCTCTATTTAACCAATGAGTGTCGTAAATGGATATTGCTTTTTAAACAAGGTAGATGAAAACGGATAGCTTTAAAACCCATCGGTCAGAGACTATGACGGATTATCAGGGATATTTCCGCCCCATCCACGGTTTTTCATTTGCAGCTGATGGAAAAGTAATTTTACTTTTCAAAATTAACTGGTCTTAATTTAATTTGTACAGGTGAATGCTATTTTCGTAATTTGAAGTTATTATTATTGTATTTACATCAATACCAGTTTTGCTATACCTACCTACATAAATAAAACATTTCTATAAGAAGGAGGCATATTCATTACCTGAGAGGTTCAGACTCGTTCTTTTCATCTCGGTTGACCATTTTCTTGGGTTTGTTCGCTCTGGGGCAGCCAGATAGGCTTCGGTGAGAAGAATAATTTCCTGTCACGTGTCCAGAACCATCACATCCGGGAGTAGGACATCTTTAGAAAAGAAAATTAAAATTAAAAATTAAAATTCTTCTTAGAAGAAACTGCAAAGCGAAATATAGTTTCGATTTCCTAAATGGGTTTACGAAGAAGTCGCTTTTAATAATAAAACTTTTTATTAACGGATGAAATTATCCTTTGTTTTAAAATTTGAACGGATTCGGAAAAATTCTTTCCAATATTTCAAGGTCTTGGATGTATTTTGGAAACAAAAAAAAAATCATAAAATCTTATGTATTGAGAAAAGAATTATTGAAGAATAGATACGAAGAAATATTAAAAATATTTTAAAGGTGTCGTTTTTCGGAAATAGAAACGGGAAAAATTACATTAGAATTAAAGTTTAATTAAATTATGTTTATTATTCATTTATGTAACTTCATTGAAAATAATTAATAAATGGTTGGTAAATGAAAAAAATTATCACAATTATCCACTATAAATGACAAATGACATATTTTATACTAGATATGATTTATAATAACCAATCAAACAAATTTGTGTTAATCGGTTACTAAAGGAAGAATGAAATAATTGCACTATGTGATCTATAATCTTACAAAAGATGCATGCTAGGAAACTAAGACATTTCTAAAGCAGTCTACTACTCTACTCGGCAGCTTATACAACTTTTTGAAACACTATTTTTTATCACCATTACTTTTCTTTATGTAGTTTCCATTGAAATTTCGGAACCAAAAAGATTGACTAAATGAAATTTGTAGAAGAAAAATAACACACCTGAGAATGGGAGACATAGATTTATCATGCTGGCTGCTTGGATATCGATACCACTGGCCACTGGGCTTTTCGTTATAACATAAATTAGGCCTGTAATATAAACGTAATCTTTAGAGCAAATTTTATTCTGGATTAAAGAAAAATAATGGATAAAATTTCCACACTCACTACCTTTCAATAATCCTAATGCTAACAATTGCTACACATAAAAAGCAGATAAATGAATTTTCAAACTTGATAATTTTGAAGGTTTTTAAAAATTTGAATTCTATTAATAACAAGTCTTCAGATTTATCTCAATTTATTCCTTTAATAATTTTGGGGGTCAATTGAAAATGCAGTTCTAAATGGCAACCCACATAGAGTAAAAGAAAAGTAGGTGGTTTATTGGGTATTTTTTTGCAGTATTTAACTATAAGTGACGCATATTCTATTAATCAAATAAGTAAAACGAAATTTCTCAAACGTATACTGAGTCAAAAAAATTCACAAAAGTTAAGCTACATACTTTAATTCCTGATGCTGAGCCTGGATTTGAGACCTATCGGCATGAGGGCAACCAGAAAGGCTGAAAGTAAAATGCCAATATATTAGTTCAAGTATTCACAATAAGTTTCAAAATTACACAAAAAGACCACTATTTGCACTATCGTGTTCAAATTCGTGGGAATATGCCAATAAACTGAATAAATAAAATTAATGTAGATTTTATTATTTAACTTATTTTTTATGAAGTTACTGGTTTGAATTATGCAATAATTATCCAATAACTTATTGATTAGTAATCATTACCTTCTATGCGTTGCATAGTTGCCTGAAATGTGTCCCATGCCGTCGCAACCAGGGGTCGGGCAGTGGATAAGTTCTCGGCCTTCTCTGCCCCTGCTCTTCATTTTTGGCTGAATGTGCCTGGAAGGAAATTTACTATTTGTAAAATACTACACACGTTAAGATAGAAACATGTTGTTTAACTTATTTTTAACATTCTTACAAACTGATGTAGATTGTTTGGACTTGTACAACCATGAAAGCACATGGTGCTTTCAATGAGAAAATCCCGAATGTTCGCTGAATTCAGTATCCGAATCTCATTAAAAAAATCCTTTCTCTCATATACTGTTGTAAACAGTGGCGGATCTAGAACATGAGCAAGGGGGGGGCTAACTTAATCTGATTGAGGATGATAATGAAGTAACAAGCCGTGCTTTTTACAATATTCATTAATGTCTTAAATATTGAGGGCAATGTTGATTGTAAATGACTAGTATTGTTAAATATAACTAATTAATTAGTAATTAAATTAGTTAATCATTAAATATATCAAAATAATAAGGCAATAAGGGTGTGTCAACCGGGAGGGGTTTTTTACGATGATTTGAGTCAAATATTTTTTTCCAAGAATATAGATCAAATGTGAATTTTCTTGCACTAAATTTCAATGTGTAGTGAATAATACATCCATCCCGAGGCATAAGGGGGGTTTGGGGGAACCTCCCCCAAGAAAATTTTTGAAAATTTGACCCTAAAAAGTTGTGTTTTGACTCATTTTTGGTCATTTGGGACTCTTTGAATGTCACAAGAAAAAGATGATTTCTTGTACTCGTTTTCAAAGGAAAAAACTGTAAGATTATAAGAATTTCATGGGGGTGGTTTGAACCCCCTAACTAACCCCGTCTCTACTTTAACAGAGTAAATGTTTTGTAAGAGACTTAGCGCATTAGACCCTTTTAAAAAGTGAATCTTATTAAAACCAGGGAGTTAAAGATCTTGCAGAGGGGCTAAAGCTCATAACCTTTAAGATGTGAAACAAATCTATAAAAATGTAAGGGGCTAAGTATTTTGGAGGTTATGCTTTGTAAGGCTTAGAAACCTCATTGGAATCTACAAGTTCTGAATCGCATTTATATTAAAGTGCTGAAAGCTAAAGATCTTGGAGGGGGCTAACGCTTTTAGGCTAAAGCTCATTAAATTGCGAACTAAATACTATAAAACATCGCAAGGAGGCTAATTCTTTATGGGGGCTAAAACTCATTGGCCCCTTTAAATTGTGAATTGAATCTACAAAAACTCAGGGCTAAAAGCCTTGAACCAAATATATTTAAAAACGCGAGAGGACTAAAAGCTTTGTAAAGGCTATTAAAGAGCATGGAGGGGGCTAATGTTTCACAGGGTTAAAGCTCATTAATTTGTGTAACAAACATAAAAACGCAAGGAGGCTAATGCTTTTAGGGGCTAAGCTCATTGGATAGACCCTTTAAATTACGAATCAAACCTTCAAACATGCAGGGGGCTAATAATTTGTAAAGGCTAAAACCTCTAGAAATCCTTAAATAGTGAATGGAGTTTATAAAAATGCAGGGGGCTAAAGATCTTGAAAGGGGCTTAATGCTTTGTAGACCCTTTGAATTGTGAAAAAGGCTACAAAAAACTGAAAAAAAAGTTTAAAATTTTGAAAATTTAAACAAAATTTTTAAAAACTTAATTTTTTTTCGAAAAAGTTAAATTTTATGTAGTGTAAACTTAAGTCCCAATGGGGGGGGGCTATAGCCCCTATAGCCCCCCCCATAGATCCGCCACTGGTTGTAAACGATACCATAAGTGTCTGAATTATGAATTCAGACACTTCATGATAAAAAGATAATAAATAAATTTTACTGAGAGAAGTTTTTTTTAAAAAAATTGATTACATGCAAAATTATACCTAAATTTAATAAAAGAAAATACTTTTTTTCCCAATATGAATGCATGTTACAAGGAATCATGCCAAGTCCCTCAATGATAAGCAATTAAAGACAGACAGAATTATGTATTTACCAAATTTTAGCAATTAAATATTATGCAGATTCTTTATAAAGTGTCTACCAACTTTATGCCATTAAGGTTTCTACATGGGTTTATAATGAGAGAGAGCTTTAAATGCATTGGATTACAAATAAATTCTGTATAGAATTGCTTCTCAAACTGTTAGACATTTTGTGAGACGAAGAAGGAAAAAAAAGCAACTCCTAACATAACGTAGAGTTCATACATATTTTGACAAATACATTTTTCTGAATTTAAGAAGAATTTTAACTATTTTAATAACTTTTTTCCTTGAGATGTCAGTAAATAAGTTTAAGCAAGATGATATTAATAAGCAAAACTTGAGACTACCGATCGCAATAAGCAAGTTTAGATTACGTTTCAAAGGGTCAATATTGTTTTATGGAGCAGTAAAGACATCATCGGAAGATGATCATTAAAAATTCAAATTTGGACCATCAAGAGAAAAATTTTAGAGAATAGATCTCTAACATTTATCTAACTCTCTAACATTTTAACATCGTGGGGAGATTCCGCAAGCTATAATACTCAAAGTAGCTTTTAAAACGCATTACATGAGTGATTAATTCACTTAAAAGAGTCCTTTTGAAAGCATCCCACTGTTAACAAATTGTACAATTTTTCAATCCTCGTTTCACCAAAGAGAATAGTAGTATTTATATCAATTAATTTCTTAACATCCTATAGACAACGAACAAAACTGAAGATAATTTGTGTTAAACTATTCTATATTATTCACGAAACATAAGGACGGATTTGCGTTTTCTAATTTTAAATTCTTTACGTTTTATGAAGAGAACTACCTAAGAGAATCCTACCTACGAGTTTCGCAATAAAATCCCAATTTTCCAATTGTATCCCAAATAAATACAAATTAAAAGTGTCGAGATTTTCTATAGCCAGAGATGGCTTTCTAGTCATTCTTAAATAAATTATAGACTGTTTGAATTGTTTCAATTTTTTGGAGATTTGTGTGATTGAGTGTTCTGTTCTATATGGAAAAAATATTAATTTTTAAGAGAGAATGGAGTTCCATTAACGCGTTTTTATGTCCAATATGAAAAATATTTAATTTATATTTCAAAGCACTTATATTTGTAGTATTATTACGTTTATATGTATGTTATATTCATGGTATATTCATTACGTTATATTCATACCTTTAAAAGAAAAAAAGTGTTAGAAGTTAAAACTATCTTTAAATTCAGGAAAATGTGTTTGTCAAAATACCTTTGGCTATTGTATATTTTAAAAACTCATGCAAAGAGGTTTTCTATGACATAGGTAAAGAATTTTATCTACTGGGGATCATGCAAACTCTTAGAACTTTCAGCTAAAGAATAAGTCTAGATAGAGTTGGAGGAGAGCAATTGGTTACATGCAGTTGGTTTTTCTCCCTGTTAGAGATAACTAGTGGGGAAACAGGCTGTTGGATTAACTAAAAGCTATTATTATGGCAGCTACGTTCAATTAGTATTTGGGGCTGTTTGAGACACTTATTTATTGGGGTTTAGGGTAGTTACAGACAATTGGCGCTTAGAACATTACATGTAGTTAGCTATTGAGCCTCCTAAGTAGGGTCATTTTTAAAATAATAAGCAATTTAGTAATAGACAATTATCTATCAAAACGGCTGAAAAAAATTAACAATTAGGCCAGATAACTCTTTACTTGGTAAACTATATGTCATTATTCATTGAAGGAGATACAGACAACCGACATCTAGTTTAACTGCTTATCGTAGGTATCCAGGTAAATTACAAACAATTTGCTATTGCGTCAGTTTTAGTTATTTATACCAGATACATTCATTCTTCCATTGGGAAAGCTACATTCACAAGCAAATTATAACCAAGCTTTTCAGGTTCGTAAATGATAATCAGTTATAAAACAACTGCAGGCAGTTATTATTTTGGCAAAACCTATTGGACCAAACTGCCTACAATTAGTTACTTAGTTAGCTACATGCAATCGACTATTTTAAAGCAAATATAGAGAACCGGCATTTAGCCTAACTGCAGATATTTTTCATCTAACTAAGTCGGTTACAGACAGTTAGCTATTGGTTCTGCGTTATTTATTCTACCAATTTCATGCAGTCGGCGAATGGGTTACAGACAATAACCTGTAAGTCAGTTACAGACAAGCTACATAATAAGTACTTAAGCTAAACTATTTGGGCCAACTACAGACAATAAATTACTTAGTTACATGCAATTGTGTATTGAAGAAAATACAGACACTCAGCATTTAATCTAATTGCATATAATTGGATTCTAGGCTAATAACAAATAATCTCTAACTGAAGACAATCGGCATCAAGCTCATTTATTAAGAACAATTAGCTATTAGGCCAGGGTTCTTTCTTATGCCAGCTTCGTGTATTTGGCTATGAGGAAGCTACACACCAGCATTAAGGTCAGTTACAGACAATTAGCTATTAAAACAGATACATTAAATTAGTTTTTATCCGAGACTTGTTAGGACCACTCTTGACTATTAATTACTCGGTTAGCTACATGCAGTCGGCTCATACCAAAGCTGATGCAGACAACCGGAAACTGGTTGAACTGCAGACAACTGATCTCTAGGAAAGTTACGGAAGAGTGTGAAAGCTACAGACAATCAGAGTTAAGTCTACAGGCAGTTAGCTAATAACACAGCTGCATAAACTAGTAATGAGGCATAACATTTTAGGTCTACTAATGTCAACTAATTGGTCAGCTACATGCAAATAACTATTGAGACAGAGCCTAACCGCATTCAATTAGTCAATTACAAACAATTATCTATTGGTTAAGGGTTCTGCATTATGCTAGCCTCATACAATCGGTCTTGAAAAAGCTACAATCAACATTCAGGTCAGTTACAGACAATTAGCTATTAAAAAAAAGATGCATTCAGTAAATGTTTAGCCTAGACTTATTCAGCCAACTCCTGATAGTTAATTATTAGGCCAGCTACATGCACTAGGCTATTAAAGTAGATTCAGACAACCGGCAATCGGTTTAACTGTTGACAATTGACCTCTACATAAGTCACAGAAGAGTGTGAAAGCTACAGACAATCAGAGTTCAGTCCAGTTACAGACCATCAGCTAATAGCACAACTGCATAAATTAGTATTGAGGCTAGACCTATTGGATCCACTGCATACAACTAATTGTCAACTCAGTCATTAGTAGCTAATAACACAACTGCATAAATTAGTATTGGAGGCCCTATGCTCCAGTAATGGAGTGGAATAGGAATAAGTCAATAAATTAGTATTGAGGCTAGACCTATTGGATCCACTGCATACAACTAATTGGTCATTAGCTACTGAAGCAGAGCCTAACTACATTTAACTGATCAGTTACAGACAATCAGCTAAGAACACAACTGCATAAATTAGTATTGAGGCTAGACCTATTGCACCCACAGCATACAACTAATTGGTCATCTACATGCAAATAGCTTCTGAAGCAAAGCCTAACTACATTCAACTGATCAGTTACAGACAATTAGCTACAAAATACCACAACTGCATAAATTAGTATTGAGGCTAGAGACTTATTGCATCCACTGGATATAACTAATTGGTTATCTACATGCAAATTCTTATAAAGGCATAGCCTAACTACATTCAACTGATCAGTTATAGACAATTAGCTAATAATAACATAACTGCATAAATTAGTACTGAGGCTAGACCTATTGGATCCACTGCATACAACTAATTGGTTAATTGGTTAATTGCATGGTCATCTACATGCAAATAGCTATAAAGGCGTAGCCTAACTACATTCAACTGATAAGTTACAGACAATTAGCTAATAACACAACTGCATAAATTAGCATTGAGGCTAGACCTATCGGATCCACTGCATACAACTAATTGGTCATCTACTCTCAAATAGCTACTGAAGTAGAGCCTAACTACATTCAACTCAGTCAATTAGCTAATACCACAACTGTATAAATTAGTATTGAGGCTAGACCTATTGGATCGACTGGAGACAACTAATTGGTCATCTACATGCAAATTGCTACTAAAGCATAGCCTAACTACATTCAACTCAGTCAATTAGGTAATAACACAACTGCAGAAACTAGTATTGAGGCTAGACCTATTGGATCGACTGGACACAACTAATTGGCCAACTACATACAAATAACTACTAAAGCAAAGCCAAACTACATTCAACTGATCAATTAGCATCATGCCATTGGGTACTACGATAGATAGCTACAGGAGGGGGGTAGGGGGTGGACTCACTTTTCGGGCACGTAGTCGTTGGGCATGAGGTGATGGTGAGGTGGCGGTGGGAAGGGTGGCGGCGGCGGGCAGGCGGGCGACCGGGGCGAGGGCGGGAGCAGGGGCTCGGGGTGCCCCTGCGTCGAGAAGTCCACCGGCTCCGTCTGCTCAGAGTCGTTGGCGGGGGGTGGCGGAGGGGGAGGAGGGGAGTAGAGCTGCTGCTGTTGCTTCGAAGACACCACCACGGAGTTCCGCTGGCCGCCCATCATGGACGGGAGGGGCATGCTAAGGGGGAGAGAGGCACACACATCAGGGGTTTGTTCATTAAGGGGAATCTCCGATTTTGGGGCCTGTGCATGCGGAATTTTCCGGCCATCCCCCCTCTAAATATACTCCTTTTCCCCCTCCTAGCCTTTGCAATTCTAGAGATTTTACCGGGGATATCAAGAGTCAAAACGAATTATTTTTCGCTTTTTGGCGCTCTATGCTGTGATTTGGGTCTTGTGCCAATAAAGCTAACCAACCTTTAGGCTCAAAAATCGCAGCGGAATCGCTAGCATGTATTGGTGGGTTTCTCTGAGCATTGAGCTAATCCCTAGTCCTTTCGTATTCTTTAGTAGAAATTCTCTGAGCAGCCGCAAGGACGCGCTTTTTGTTTTCCTGAGTAAAGCTTTGATTCCTGTCATTTCTTTTAGTTTCTTTAGTAGCACACGCTACTATTAACAGATATTTCTCGCATATCAATCGATATTATATCACCGCAATGTCAGACAATATTGGGTTATTATCGTATGATAAGTATAGGATTATAAAATCTATAGGAAGAGCTTAAGTAGAATACGGACCCACAATCTGTGTAACAGCAACATATTTATAATTACCTTTTTTCTTTTTAAATCCACAGGGTCAAGACCTAAACTTGTAATTGTTGGAAATGTGCTACTAAACAAGGAGGTAAATTTTGTGGGATTGCAAAATTCGTCCAATCTTAAAATCCTAACGATACATTGCATTTAGTGGCACAGGTACTAAAAGCTCCCCTGAGAGCAAAGATACTAATGCATCTGAAAATCGATGTTTTGAAACCCTCTTCCAAAAACTTTAATCTAACTTCGTACACTTGTTTAATTATAAATTACTACCAAACTGGAATATTTTTAAAGCAATCCCCCAGAGTGGGATATTATCTCTATTAATCTATTATTAATTTTCTTGAGTGAGTAGAGAAGAAGCTAAGGGGACAATGTGGAAAAAGTTCCGTAAACATGGTGGGATGACAAGAATTTCAGTGATGATTCTCTAACATTCCCCTGATTCTCTAACATTTTGTCAATCTCTTCCTACCCTGTATGAAGCCTGGTCGTTTCCAACTCGACAAATTAAACAACCTACTTCCTCTACGAAAATTCTTCCTCATTGTCTCTTTTGTAGCCCCTAGTTTCTCTTCTCACCCACTCAAATAGAACCTTAAAACCTATCTTTTACTACAATCTACAAGTTACATAAAAAAGGGCGTTAGAGTTAGCTTCAGTATAAGATTCTTACTTTGGTTTATTCAACATGCTCCCGTCCGGTGACTCAGATTTGATCTTGGGCACCATGGGGCGGGCGTAGAATCCTTGGCTGTCGTAGGAGCTGTAGTCGGGGGTTTGGGGCCGTCCGTACTTGTCCATAGGCGACCGCACGGGCTGGCCGTACATAGGGTAGCGGTAGTCCGGCATGTCTGTATGCTTCACGTAGCACAGCGTCCGCATCACGCAGTCAGGGGACGATGGTCCAGAAGGAACTGAAAAGCAACAATGTATTAGAGATGCCTGTTTCGAAGTGTATCACTGATTTTGTGCAATAACGAACCAACTCAAAAATCTTACATCTTCAGTATAGGGGTACCTCGAGTAATTTTAATGGTGTCAATTGAGTCACTGTAGTGATTGATTTGTAGAATTTAATTCTTGGGAGTATATTTATTTTCTGTGTTCTATAGTGCTCATTTCTCTTTCTTCTATAATTAACTTTCTTTCCCATACTTCATTCACTTTCTTTCTTTCACTTTTTTCTACTTCTTCCTTCCTTACCTTCTGTCCTTTATCTTTATTGATATTCCTCATTATTTTCTCATTCTCTTTTCTTCATTTGTTAATAACTTTCTTTCATTTGTCATTCTCTTGATATTGATGATACTTCTTTATTTTCTCATTCTCTTTTTTCATTTGTCATTCGCTTTTTCTTATTTGTCACTCTTTCTCTCTTACTTACCATTCGTTTCTCTTTTTGTCTCTCGTCATTTCCTTTAGCCCCCTATTTCATTTCTTTCTTTTTCCTCTCTTTTCTTTCCCTTTTATTTCTCATTCTCATCTCTCTCTTTTCCATTATTTCCCTTTTCCCTCTCTCTTTTTTACGAAAGAATACATTCAACAAATCATGTTACCTAAATACTTCAATTAAAACCATTGCTCTAAATTATTCATGGTACTAAATTATTCATACTAATAAAGATGTAAGATTTTTGAGTTGTAACGTTATTGCCACTAAACTAGTGAGACAAAATTTATAAAATGTAAAAACCCTGACTATAGACAGAATAAAAGTTAACTTTACACTTACTTTGTCCAACAGGGGGTGAAGGTTTTGGCGTGGCTCTTTGTTCCTTTTGGACCATTTTCTCCATTGCAGCGATGGGGCATCCAGATAAGCTAAGGGAGGAAAAGTTTGCATGTAATTTCACATAGTTCGACTCTATCCTTACCACTTTATCAGTTACTGAAAAACAAGTGAATAATAAATCAAAACCAAAGTTATCAATTAGAGGTTAGAGCAGTTTTTAAAAGGATTCTATAGAATCGTAGTTCTCTAAGGATTTTATTCCGTTTTCAATTGATATATAAAATTTTTTCTTTCAAACGTATAACTAGGCAAAATAAAGAAACAAAAAACACTGTCCAAAAGATAACACTCAAATTAAATGACACAATACTTTTAAAATGATGGTGAAATTAGAATATCTTAAGATCCATAGGATGTAAAAAGTATGATAAGAATATGAATTCAAAATATTATAAGTATTCAATTTACTTCCAAAAAGTAAGCTCAGGTTTTCATGGATTTCAATCCGATCAAGAAGTTAAGAAAAAAAATCCTTTTATACAAAGAATACACGATTTTGTTAATGTTTTTGAGTGTTTTAGATGTTTTAATGTGTTTTCTTTGTTAAGACACATGCATACTTAATTTGATAAAGATTTTAATGTTAGACGTAACGAATTTACAAAAAATGATACATATTTTTTAAAATTTAAAATAAATTGTTTTGTTTTTAGTTACTCCAAAGTGCAGTATTTTAATAAAAATATTCCTCATAGCTAAATTAAAGAATACATCGTAAGTACTTTTTCTTTACTTTTCACAAACCGATCCAACCTCTAATCAATAATGGTTTTTACTGACACACACCACCTGAGATAGAAGTGTCACATTATTTAACCATCAAAGATATTTTCGTAGAGAAAGACTATTATAGATATTTTTACGTGATGAGATCCTACCTTTCTCCTGTCAGTTTAAAATTTGGTGAATTGTTTGGATATCCAATTAATATTAACCTTGTTTTTGATAATAAGGTAAATAGAAATGATAAAATTATTTGAATGTCAAAAATAAAAATATTACGTGGAAACAGTTAAGTTTTTATTTATTCTCAACTTCAGGGTCCATCTGTTTTCTTTATCAAGATGATTGAACATAAACAAAATAAACTCCGATTGATTTACAAACAAAGTAAATAGCAATGAGACTAATTTATATCAGGTAGTGTTCAGTTCAGTTTCAAACAAATCTTTCTGAAATAATGAGAGCTGAACAAGAAGAAGTGACAACAACTGAGAATGGAGGGCCTTCCTCTACAGACCTCCGGTGAGATATCCTGTTACTGTTGACGTGCCCTCTGCCATTACAGCCGTCGGTTGGACACCTAGAGAAGAACACGCGACCTCAACATCCTACTAGCGCTGGGAAGGCACGGAACCCCAGCTTTACCTGTCATGGAACCTAGATCCACTAACGAGTACTCGAGGAATAAGTTTTGAAATATCTTACTGTTATAATATCTCATTAAGCTCTGTACAATACTGTTTACAATTAGTACCCAAGGAAATTTAGAATTTCAGACATAGAATTTTTAAGAAAAAAGTTTTAAAGGATTTAGACACTTAAAATATACACCTAAAATGTTTAAATTTCTTCAACAGAAATCGTTCATAAATGAACTCAACAAAGAAATATTTGATGCCTATTCGTTTTGTCAATGTCGAGTTTTTCTCTTTATGTCTATGTCCTGAAATATGAACTAATTTTTATGGTTTAGATACGATTTTTATAATAATTACATTAATCTAATAATATTTTCCAGTAAATAATCATAATGCTCAGGAATTTCTCCCCCGAATTATTTTACACATTTCTAAAACTGACCTTCAAAAAAAAAAGAATAAAAGAAAAAAAAAGATAGCCATAATAGTTTATGCAAAATATTCTAATATTTTCATTACATGAAAATCATTCTTAACAAAATAAAAGTTAAGCTGTAAAGTAATTTTAACTTAAATGTTTGTAGGATTTTTTTAGAGGCATTTCTGTTCTTTATTATTTTTCTTCTTAATTTTAATGAACAATTTTTGGGTAAAAACTTTTAGATTCTTAAAGGAAACTTTTAGGTGACAAGACAGGTAAACTTGAAGTTCTATAGATTCTTAATCATGCACAGCACACAGGACACATTCATTCAACAGTAGAAGCAGGTTCAAAGGAGAGAAGCATTAGTTGTTACAGAAGTAGTTTAGACGAAGATTTGTCATGCTGTATTAAATAGTCTAATCTAACAAGTAATAAGTAATAAAAATTAACTTACTTCAGTATTGTCTCATGTAAGGCTAAAACTACAAAGAGAAGGAAGGGATAAGAAAGTCGAATAGTGAAAAAGAAATGAAGAAAATATAGGAAAGGATTTAATAACATGAAATAATTTATAGTAGAATTAAATTAAATAGCAATGAGAAGATTAGTTTAATAACCAGATTGATAAGTTTTTATGTGTACGAATTATATTGAATTTTATTTGATAAATAACAAAATGTAAAAAACTTACTTTCTGGTGTGATCCTGTCTTTTCTTGGGCAACCAGATAAACTGAAAATGATATTGAAAATTATGAATATAATATTATACTTCAGAATGAAAAATGTATAAGTTAAGTGTATTATTTATTACTGATTTTACTTCGATAAATTCAAAAAGTCTTTTTATAATCCCTAAAAATATTTGCTAAATCTTAAACTCACCTCCTGTGATGAGAATAGAGACCGGTGACGTGTCCAGATCCGTTGCATCCAGGCGTTGGGCATTTTCCATCTGAAGTGAATAAAAGACATTTTACAAAACATTACCAAATTTGAAAATATTTCGAAGAAATTGTTGTAGTTATGCTATGTTGTATGTATTGTATGTTAATATAATTGTTCTTTAAATTAAAAGAGTAAAATTTGGAAGGCTTTTAGTAAATATGAAAAAGTGATGATCTTTAGATTGAAACACTATAAGAACACTTTTTCTATTTCTGCAATTTTTACCAACACTTTTACTGCACTGTTTTTTTTTCTCACACAATACAATAGCTATACAATCAAAACGCTTTTAGTTGGAAGTGTTCATTATTGTGTTTCTTAGTTTCTTAGCGTTGCATAATAAGTTTTTTATGCACTAAATTTAGGAATACATTCAGATTCTAAACATGTTTTATAACATCATTTTTAAGACACATTCTGAATAGTAACACTTTTTAAGTATGTTCAGAACTAGCTGACAACACAACTAAAGTGTTGTTAGTTTGTGGATAAAAAAGTGTTCTTAATTCTGATTATTTTTGTGCGTGAAAATTTGCAGCGTATATTTTTAATTCTTTATGGGAAACTGTTTCAATACTCACAAAATTTTACACAATTTTTTTAACTAATTAATTTTTTTACAAAATTTTACATTAACAATACTTTAAATTTTATGTGTATGAGTTTTATGTGTATGTAAATTTTACTTTATACAGTAAACAAAGTTTAAGTGTTATTAACAACTACTCTAATATATCTGTACCGATAAACAAATATTACAGATAAGCAATTTTTAACTCCTCAAAACTCAATGCCCACACATATAGACCACCAGTTTAATTCAATCTCTACTGACTAAATTGCTCTCGTCGCAAAGTGGCAAAATCTATCTGGAGTTCATTCCCTCAAACAATACCTCGACCGACATGAAAGAGTGAAGGTGGCAAGTCATTTAAGTGGTTCACAAATGGAAATGAGCTCCACAACCTCTTTAAGTGTCCCTGTTTAGGAAATGCTCATTAATCAATAATTTTATCGTTGAAATTATGTCATTTCCTCCGAGACATAATTGCATCCTTCAACCGTTGTCTTTGAAATAAAAGAGTTCTTCGCTTTTGCTGCGGAAAGTAATTTGCTTAAACCTATTCCGCTCTTTGAATAATTCGGTTCTTTTCTAGTAAATTACAACTCAAATCTTTTCCTGCATTTAATATTTCGCTTCTGGGTTGCTGCGAGAAAGAGAGAGCCTGTTGGCATGAATGGGAGTTTAATCTCAAAATATTTTGTGTTATGAGGGGCTTTTTGGTGACACACTGATTATTTTTTTACTTATTTATCAAGTTTCAAAAATTTTATGTACCGTGAGTCGGTAAATTATAGCCTCCATTACAGCGAAACTTAAAAAAAGGTTTAAAGATAAACCCTATTAAAAATTAATATAAATTATGCAGGGATAATTAAAATTGCCTAAAGTGCGGAGAAAAGTTAAAAATTAAATCTGCCATTTTCCTCTACAAGTCCAATTCCACCCACCTTTGTTTTATATTATTTGGACATGCACGTGTTTTCTAAACTACTGGGCACGTGAGAATTTTTAGATTTGGGGAGCTTTGGTACCTTTTACAAATTAATAGGAACAATACTAAAAACTTTCACTTGTGCAGTTTTTAATTATATGTTTACAAACGGTAGTGACACACACGAATTAATTTTAGCCTTTGATACCTTAATTACTTATTAAGTAAAAATTTTAAAAAATTATACAATTTAGGACAAAACTCTTTATCATTTTTCTAAATGAATTACATATTAAGCGATTAAAATGACATAAATTGGATTAAAAATATATTATCTATTCATTTGTAACATTTTTTACAGACCAGAATTTTGAGCATGTAACAAGCTTCGGTAGGATTTCCTTTTAAAATAACCTAATCAAACTACTATATTTACAGTTTACCTTTATTTACTAAGTCTCTTAATAACTAAGTCTAAGTCTTATAAGAGGTATAAAAATTGAGAGATTTTTTTCTGATCCATGCATTAAGTTCTAGTGAAAATTTTCAAAAATTAAATAAAATACACAAAAAAGGTGGTTTATCTTGTTGAAAGATATGTTCAATAAATGTATCTCAATTAGAAATTCAGATTTAGAAACCATTCTTTTTCTTGATTCAAACCCTAAAAATAAAATATTCCTGGACGTTTTTATAGTAAAACCAAAAACACAAAAAAAACCCCACACCTAGTAAAAGAAAAAAAAAACATTAACGATACCAGTAAATCCTTTTCTCGCCATTCCAAATCACTCTTTCATACTTAGTAACACAATACAAAACCTCCTTCATAAAAAAAATCTCACCACAACAATCCTTTAAAAACCATTCAAAAATACCTCCCTGATGATGATTCCACATTAACAAAAATCCACAATCCCTCTCGAAAAGAAATCTCTGAATTCTCAAACACAACAAAGACTTCTCTATTTAATCGATGGGCATGTTATTAAAGCCGCCTAATTTAGGGAAGAGAGAGAAAAAAAAATTATACTCTTGAAACTTCTTTTCTTTCCGCCGGTTCCGCCTGGCCGGGGATATTCCCCCCTCTCAAGACGACGGGGGAGTGGATCCTACCTCGCGACAATCAGGTGGTATTTATCCGCTTTTCTCCCTCCTGTGGGTTTTGTGCACATTCTTCATGGTCGGAGGCTTCGGAAGACAATTTCGAATTGTTTCCAGTCCTTGGGGGAGGCTCGGGATGAAAATTGTTTTCTTCGTTTTGTCTTTTTGAGTTTCTTTCGCAGGGTGTGTTTTGGCGGTGAGGGACTTGTGGGGGGTAAATGGAGCGGGGAGGGATTAGGACGAGAACACTGATTAGATGCATTCACTAATCACATGGAAAAGATTAAAAAAATATCTAATTTTAAATTGCACGAGGACAATAGTTAGTTGATTAAAGTAAAATAAAAATTATGAAACGAAAAATATCGTTCTCAAATTGATATTGCTTAAGATCGTGATGACATTGAGTCGGCGCGGCCTAACAATATCAGTTGATATCAGAGTAATATTAGTTAGTATCATGGGGTAAAAGGGGTAGGGAAATAATAAAAAAATATTGATCCGGAATAAAATTTTAAGCTGATGGTTGAGTTCAGTTTCCCTCTGCAGCAAAACTATGATAATCTTAAACCATTTATTTCCCCTCCGGAGCAAAACTATGATCCTCTTCTATCTGTTTAGTTTTCCTCCAGAGGAAAACTAAATTAACTTCTTTATGCTTCTTATAATCTGCTTTGAATTTCGTTCCAGAGTGAAATTAAACGAAAGTGCCCAATTTAGCACCGGAGCAAAATTAATCAGCACTAAAACATTGAGTTTCGTTCCGGAGGGTAATTTAACTCGATTATCAGCTTTAAGTTTTGTGTTGGAATGTAAGTAGTTGCCACTAAAACGTAGAATTTTTTCCGGAGGGAAATTAAACTCGATTTTCAGCCTGGACTTTTGTGCCGGAGTGAAATTATCCTCCAATAAAGAGTCGCATTTTGTTCCGGAGGGGAAAATAAATGTTATTTTGGTGTATAATTTTTTCCCCGGAATTCAATTGCTCTTGCTGTTTAGTAGTGAATATCGTTAAGGAACAGGAACACAAAAATAATTTTGTTCCTTTTGCCAGCCCTGGTTTGGAAATATATAAAAAAAATGGTTTAATGTAAAAGTTAAGATTTCATGTATAAAACATGCAAATACAATATTTTCGTTAATGTTGCTTTACAGTCTCATTGAAACAGACCTTGTTATTTACAACTCCCATAAAAAGTGAGTAAAAGTTAAAAACATTACAGTCAAAAAATCTTTAAAAGTCATAAAAATGTTCGTTTTTTAAACAAGAAGACAAAAGAAAGCCTATTTATATTCCAAATATACTGGTGTGACATGTCTACTTTGCGTGTTAACAATGAAAGGAAAGCGGTTGAATTTCGATTAAAAAGCTGTCTGTGTAAGTTCTCATGCAACCCACGTACAGATCAATCACATTTTCCCATCCAAGCATTCTCGAGTTGTTTTTCCTTCTCGACGTGCGATTTGACTTTTTGAATCCACCTCCGGTAAGAAAAAGAACATCAACATTGCATTTATTCAAAAGGAACTGTATATTCGGACGATTTTATAATGGTGGAACCGTGTCTTTTTCAAAGGATTTGTTTATACTTGCTCGCTTCTTACAAAAGGTTAGTTTGTTTAGTGGATGTAGCCTTGCAAAATGGTTAGTAATTGATAAGAATTTCAAAACGATGCTTATAGTTAGTTGATGGTGTGGTGTCTTTGAGTAATCTGACTTAAAATAGTACCATGAGCAAAGATGACAACTCTTGAAATCTGCTCTAAATTGCCATTGCAGATTCATCAAGAATTGACATAATTCATTTCTGAAAGTAAGGCTTCAAATTTTAATTGATCAGCAGGAATGGCCGGGTTTACTTTTGTTCTTTGTGATGGTCAAGGTGGCCATTTTCACAAAATAAAGTCTTAAGTACTCTTTATCGAGATAATTGAAAGAATTACGTGAAAAATTTTTAAGATTTCGCATAACGTTTCAATACATTCTTAAGGTTATTCATTAATATTAATTTTGATTCATGAAATTGATGCATGAATATGTTCTTAATCAAAGTATATTCCTCAATCTAAAATAATCTATTGAACGTCACTTTAAGTTTTTAAATTTAGCTGTCAAGTTTTTCTGATAAAAGGGAGTCACGTGTTTATCTACATATTTAAAATAAATGGGGTTAGGATAATAATTTGAGTAATCTTTATGATTGCAATCGTTTATCATGAATAGTCTTATTGTCCACATAAAAACAAATCTAGAGTAAAAAAAAAACTTAAATGAGACAATAGAAAAAATGAATGAGATTACAGAGAAAGTGCCATTAAAGTTTAAAATTCATTTCAGGAGAAGACAGTTTTGAAATTATGAGTAAGTTATTAAATATTGTGAAAAAGTGACAAATTATTTTCAGCATGATCATCAGCAGTTTCATCAAATTGAATCCAATCAAAATATACCCAAGTATTCTTTTCTAGGTAATTTAAGTTTTTTAGGTAAACCTTAAAATTTTAAACTTAATCGGTTAATTCTATAAGATTCCAACTAATTAGATATTAAAATAAAAAAAAATAATTTCTTTTTCACTCTATGAATCATCAAATATATTTGTCGAATCTGGACTTGAGTTAGAAAAAAAAAAGTTTTTTTTTTTCTTTTTGAAGAAATTGATTTAGATATTATTTTTCCCAACAAACAACATTGCCCACTTAAAAAACAACTACAATTAGCGAACTAATGTGGGAAGCAAAACGGAAAGTGTCAATCATCGAGCGCAACAAGTCCCCGCCCTCTGGGAAACCACGTGTTGGAGCAAGCAAGCGGTCAAGAGAGAGACCTACCGGAGTATCCCCTGAGCTTGAGTCCCCAAATCCAGGCCAGCCGCAGAGCCCTCATCCTCTCGTAGAAGTAGGGGTGGAACATGCCGTCGTCTGTCTCTAGCGTCCGCTGGTCATTGCCGAGAAGACGGCAAGCAAGACACGCGGCGGGCTGCGGATGAGCGGCGCAACACCAATTACTAATCCACCAATCATACGCGCGGTGGGTGGTGCCGACAGCGGGGGAAAGAATAGGAATTTCTATTGCCTATTAAACACGGTGATGGAAATGTAGAAATGAGATTACCCGAGAGCCGCTCAAGTAAATGGAAACTGTGTCCTCCAAAACATCATAACTGGCAACCGCTTGGAAAAACGCTCTCCCTCTTGCCGTATGATTGGAAAATAAATTCATCCATATGTAAAAATGGAGGCAAGGAAAACTACTTTTCTCCCTCTAATACGATTTCAATTTAATCTCCGTGTTCCCATTGTTCCGTTTTATAACATTTATGTTTTATTTAAGCCAGCGTCGGATGCAAAAACACACTCCGCACATGTCCGATTACCATTGCTGATATCTGCCGCGCTCGGTTATTTACATTCCCCCACCCCCCTGCCGAACAATTTTCGGGGGGAATAAAGTTTGAAGGTAACAGTATTTTAATACCGAGAAAACAACCATTAAATATGAAAATGATAGTTTTGCAGCCTTGGCAGGAAATTGATCGATACGCATCTAGTTGTGCTCCGACGATAGCTTTTCGCGCCATATTTATTCAAATGCGATTTTTTTCCCCGGATTCCATCAGAGAGGGAGAAGATGGAGATGAAAACAGAGCCATGAATAGTTTTAGGGACAAGTATTTGTTTTTCCAATCGGTGCGCGCCCGCTACTTTATTGAATCCCGTCACGACTGTTTGTGTTTGCTCCTGTTTATGAGCTGTTGTTTTCCGGAGCACAATTTCGTTAATTTTCCGAGGATGCGTCCCTAGTAAATGTCTTTTGCACGGAATGGAGCACTTTGTGTGCCCTTTTAATCACTTGGCTGTTCTCTTACTCCGATTTCGATTCTTTTTCAATATCTTTCCTTACCCATTCTTTTGAATAAATGTTTTTAAATAAAATCTTACTAGTCAGTTAATATAGCCGAAAAACGTATTATTTTCTATTTACGGGGAGTTGAGAAGGAATTCTATTTCAATTTTTCACTGAAGGGGAAAAGGTTCACCTTTTCAAACTTTAAAAAAATATCACTTACAACATACTGTAGAATTTCCTATTATTCTACTTTATTCAAACAAAATGTATTTATTTATTTTGTTAGATTATATTCTAAAAATAAAATGATACATTATCCTATTCTGTTACACCATCATATTTTCATAACTTCATTAGCAGACAATTTATTTCTCCCGAGCTAAAGTAATTATGATTTAAATGATAAAAAATTTTAATTACATTTATGGTTTTATACTTGTTTTACTAATTCTTGAACCAATTAAAAACTAAAACACTTAATTTAAAAGGTTGATGTATAGTACGTGTATTGTCGTAAGATGTTTTAGTTAGTGTACGAAAATACCTCTAATTACAACAAATGCCTTTTTAGTTAATCAACGAAATGTATAAAAACGTTAACATTTACCATTTTTAAAAATTTAAAATGATACATTTAAAAATATTTTCCAGTTTTACATTTATTTAAAACAGAAAGGTATTCATTAAAATTTGAACTTAATTTTGATTTGGAGAAACATTATTTCTTTTAAACTAACAAGAATTAATTTGACAAATTAACTAAAATATTAATTAATTTAGACATTTTTAATGGATATTTTTTGAAATTTATAGTAGACAATTTCCTAACTAAAGTGCTTATATACTTGATAATTAACTGTTTTAAAATTTTGAAAAATCTTTTATTTTCAATGTTTATTCCATAAACAATGCCGTTATTTAAATTAATATTTCACTCATTTTAAAGCAAAAAAAAATACATTCATAAGGGTTTTCTAAAAGACAGTTAAGAAAATTCCTAAAGAAACTTGCTTATGCCCCCCAAAAATTATAGAAAGGAGGAGCAAAGGACGAAGTTTATTGAAAGTAGTTGAAAAATTTTCACCATTCGTAGTTTAATAAATTTTTCATTAAATAAATCTTATATTCAAGAATTAAATACCTGATGATAATATTATTTTCATAGATTTATGTAAGAAAATCTTTTGATATAAAGTTTAATTTTAATTGATACTTATTTCATTTGTGTTAAATTAAATTAAATTCGTTGCTTTTTTTTTAATACAAATTCTAATTTTCATTTCTGCAATATCTAAAAAAAAGTATACATTTATGGCCTAATTTAAGTTTCCATTACTTTTTTAATTCTAAATAATTAAAATTATATAAGCATTTTTCTTTTAAAAAAAAGTCAATGTTACAAAACTATTAGATAATAGCAGTATTATTTCCTAGGATTTTTTTGGGGGAGTAAAAATACTCCTTGACTTTTTTAGAAGGAGTGAAATTCGATTATGAGGAGTGAAATACGGAAATAGCATAAACTACATATACTGAAACAAAATTTCTATTAAAACGCTTACTTTTTAATGGACAAAAGGAAATTGAAAAAAAAAAAAAAAAAAAAATTAAAATAATGAGGATGCTATTTTGGGTTTCACAACACATAAAACTCTCTAATATGAAGAACAATGAATGAAAAAAAAATATGAAATGGCTATATGAAAACACAATTAAAAAGTATGATAATTAGGATGCCGTGGCTGAAGGTTTAAGCTAAACCTTTGTGAAAAATTCAAAGAGTGAAAATACTCCTGTCTAGTTTTTTAAAGAGTAATTCCGATTTTCAAGGAGAGAAATACTCTCTAAGAGGAGTTAAAATATCTCTGGGTAACAGATATTCCAGTCCAAAATTTAAGCATATGTTTTAAAATAATTTATAATTTTAATGTTTCTACTTTAGCACAACTTTAGCATGTACTCTACTTTAGCACAATTTATACTGGGGGGGGGGCAACCTTTTTGGGAAGAGTAACACTATTTGGGATAAAAAAATATGTGTCCAACTTCCAAATTTCAACTTACCAAAAATATATAAAAAGGTAAAAAATATTCTTTAAAGGCTAATTATGAGATTTTTACATGGAAAATACACTTTTCTTCATGTAAATCTGACTAGTGGAGATATAAAAAGTAATAACTATCTCGTATATAAAACATAATTAATAGCTGAATTTTTATTATTAAAAACACTTGTAAAATTTCAATAAGTTAGGTTATAAATATGAAATAAAAATGAATTTATTAAGGATTTAATTCTTCTAATTAAACGGTCAAGTATATACTTTTCTCTTAAGGTGACTTTCAATCTTTAACGATATTTTGATTCTATTATAAAAAATATCAGTTAATAAACATAATTACTAGTATAAAATTCAAACCTTCATCAATATCTGACAGATATAATTTGTGAAAGAAATTGCTTTTAGTAACAAATTCTCAAAAATCGATAGAATTTGGAACATTTGTAGTTAAAACCAAAAAAACTTAATTATTTTTCGTAATTTATCGCTGTCTTCGATGTGGCACTGTTTTCACTTCACCGTGCCATACTGTGGCACGTAGGCGGTGAGTTGACTAACTTACGAAGGTTACACTGTAAAGTTTGTTTTGCTGTACACTAAGTCTTCTAAAGGAAAAACAACTTCTACAGAACTTTTTTTTCTTTCCATGTATTGCAAATAAAACAACTTTTTTTCCTGGAAATTATTATAACGTGCCTCGCCTGTCAGCAAACAAATCGCATTTATAAATATTTAGTTATTTGTTAAAGAAAAAAAAATAAATTTTACATTTCTTCAAAATGTAGCAAAAAATTATATAGCTTTTAATATTTTAATGCAAATAAAAAAAATGAAGTAATTAAAAAATTAAATTAAATAAAAACTTAAATATTTAAGATATAACTTGAATAGGTATTAAATTAGGAATTCAAAAATGAAATCCACGACTTTTGGTGTCTATAAAGACATCAAATTATACCATTTGACAATTTCATTTTCAACTTTATAAAAAGTAATTCGGTATAATCTTTTTATAAATATTTCAGAAATGATTCCATACATTTTTAGAATCAATTTTAACTTTTTTTTTACCTGAATGGAAAATGTTTTGAGATTTTAAAAGAAATAAATTTTGATACATATTTGGACATTTAAAAAACTTTTTGCGCATGTTATTGAAAATACGAAATAACTAAAATATTTTGTTTTTTTCCACGCACAACGTTATTGAAAGCATCGTAATAACGTTTTTCTGCCCTCATGGTTTTGTAGGATACTGATGGCGCCATCTAGAAGGACCTTTGAGCACCAGCAGTTTGCTTTTAATATTTTACATAACATGTAATGACAAGTATTTTGCACTCGTATGACGCACTGGTGATTGCCTATTTATTGGTGTCAAATCAAATGTTTTTCATGTAGGTAAAAATATGAAATAAATTGGTAATCTCCATATTAAATACAATGTTTCGTGGACCATGGATCATATTTTTTTACTTTCACATTTGTGAGCAAAAGTACTTATCTAGTTTCAATAGATTTCTACAATTTGTGTATCTTTCGTGTGTAAAAGCTAAAAAGAGGGGTGTTTTTCCTTCTAACTAGTAAATATCTTCAAATATTTCATGCAAGTTGGAAGAAGAATTAAATATAAAAATAAAAATATAAATAAGGCGTAAAAAATAAAAACTTACATAATAAAAGTATAAAATAAGTTTTTTTTGAAAGAAAACTAAGCTTAAAAAGCTGTAAGGATCTTATAAGGAATGTCAAGCATTTTGAACACACAAGAAAAATGTAAGATCAATGTAATCGATGGATTATATTGAATATTTTTTTGGCAATGGGAGCTGGAATATCACTAAATAATAAAAAATGGAAGCATTTGAACATTTTGCCTAAACGGGGTGGGAGGGGGTTCCTATTAGACTCCTTTTTTGGATTGATGGTAGAATAGCAGTTAAAAATTACCCAACATGCTTACCTAATATTTTTACTTTTACAACCCCTTAACCTGCATTATTTTGCATAAACTATACTTTTTTTTGCTTTCCCCAGCAGAACCCAAACAAAATATTTTAAGTTCACGTACCTTCTACTAGAAGTAAACGAAATTTGGCAACACATGACAAAAATTGGACGAACCTTGAACATTTGAACTGCTTGCGTTACACTCTAAGCTACTGCCAATTACAAAACTAAAATATAACTAGCTTTGTTCTGTCGAATGAAAAATAGTTGTTCTTTCATAATGGGTGCTTAATGTTGGATACTTCAGCAGAATCCGAGGACTCTGATTTAGCGTGTAAAAGGTGTGGTCCCACCTTGTTCATTACAAAAAAAAAAGTTAAGATTGATCTCAATGAATGATATCCTTACCTCTGAGCGAGGGGTCTTGCGGCGAAGACTGCTGGCACTCCAGCATCCTCCTCCCGTCCCCCATATCAGAGTGCGGCGATGGCATCATCTCGCAACAACTGCCTCCGTAGTGCGAGCCACTCTGCTGGCTACACGACTGGAGCGAGTTACTGTCCTCCTCCTCGTCCAGTCCGTACCCGTGCTGTTGCTGCTGCTGAGGTTGCCGTTGCTCGTCGATGACCAGCGGCCGGTCGTCCTCGGGCAGCGGCAACAGGTGGTCTTCGAACGCCTTCTGCTCCAGCTTGTGCGAGTCCAGTAGCAAGTACCGTCTGGAGCTGGCAGGGCTGTAGGGAGGGAAGTAGTCCCCTCCGTAGCCGGTTTCGTCCATGCGGCAGTACGATTGTTGTTGTTGTTGTTGCTGTTGTTGTTGTTGTTGCAGCTGGTGTTGTTGTTGCTGGAGGTGGTGCCGCAGGTCGTTGATGTTGGGCTTGATGTCCAGCTGGGGTGGTGGTTGCTGCATGGGGTGAGGGTCGCGAGGGTAGGCGTCCGTGTGCATGGAGAAGCCGTCCGATTCGACCAGGGATTGGATGTTGGCACATTCTTCTGCAATGGAGAAATATCGGCTGTTAACAAATAAGGCGATACAGGAGATAATCATACTTAGGAAGAGTGTATAAAAGGGGTCCAGGAGACAGTAAGAAACTTTCACTATCTATATCTTAAAGGTTACAGGAAAAAGACAATAAGTCACAAATGGATCAAAGACTCGTAGGAAAGAAAGGTAAAGTGACATTCTAGTTTTTTTTTGTCTAGTTTAGCTTGACGAGATTTTGGGTGGCTTTTGGTGGATTTTGGTGGCTACGGCTTTTTACAGCTTTTAAAAGATTCGCCAAAATTGACTTGGTGTCGTCTTTCTCTTATAAACTGGCAATATGTTCATCGACAAGTCAACTGCCATCAATTACTGATTTTAGATGTAATATATCAACTTTCTAAAAATAATGCAGGAAAAAAAATATTAACAGGGTAGCAATAGCAATACCTGCAATTTAAATATTTTTAATTTGGAACTTTGTCAGTAAATTATTTTTATAGCTAATTATATTTCAAAAATGTTTACTTTTATTAACAGATTAAAATATTTTAATAATCTCATGATAAGGAGAGAGTATTTTATGTAAATATGTTTATGAATAAAGGCAAGAGGCCTTTTAAGGGGAAAGAAGGTAATCTTAACAGTTATTAGAACAAGTAATAATGCAATTCAGAAGGGTTAAGGTTTATAAGGATACATGATCAGGGATGAGGCTTATAAATAATATTATTCTTTAAAATTAAAAATGTCCTAAATATATGTTTTAGAAATTAATTTAAAGTATCGAAATAAAATAAAAATACCACTGAAATCTAGATTAGGTTGTTGTTTCTTATCCCAATATGGCTTGACCGAGACATCAAACCAGATCCCTGAATACATGGGCTATCAAGCCTCTCAAGACCACCTCCGGATCTAGATTATTAATATAGATTATCAATTTACTTATTTATAATATTTACATTAAAAACTTAAAAAAAAAATAAAATAAATAGCAGAGTAACAAGTGACCATAATTTCAAGACTCATTTTCTTATTTGTTTTTGGGCGTTTTTGTTTTAAGGTTAAAAATGTGAGCAGGTTTTCTATCATTAATTAGCTAAAAATTTATAAAAAGTTAAGTTGCAGTTAATATCTCGATATGTAAAACAATATTTAAAAAATAAGAAACAGGGGTACATATTTTATAGATATTTTTATACTGTCTCTTTTAACACAAAAAATAGTTTAAATTAAAGAATTAAATGGAATAATTTATTGTGTACCGAAAGGGTTCATAAAAGCATTAATCTCCTTCTATTTTTTAAAAATAAATCTTGATAAACTTCAAAGATATCACTCAATTTTATCTAGTTGTAATAGATGGCAGCACAATTTTTGTTTCAAGATATTGCAGAGTATATTTTGTTTTGGAAAACTTAACACATATTTAATTTATATTCTGCGGACAAGATTTCTCCCAGTGAATTAATACTTTTCAAAAGCCTTAAAAGAATTTTTTCAGTTTTAAAAATATTAGTTTTCAAAAACTTGATAGTTTTAAAGAGAATATTATTTGAAACTAAATTTTTAAAAGAGCAATATACTTAAAATTTTTTAATACATCCCCGAACTATGGTTTAACCTACTTAGTACTTACTAATAAATACCTCTCGTCGTAAAAAAGCCCCATTTTTCACAAAAATATCGTTTTCTTATATTCATTTGAATTTCATTACGAAGAAAATTATAATTTCAATAAACTTTTATTAACGTTTCATTCTCATCAATTTGCAATCCTCTAGTTAAAACAACATCATTTACCTAAAATAAAACCACCATTGGAATCCCACTCGAATCCAACGACTCGATACCTATTATTCGACCCCAGCATGTCTCGAATTTTTCCCCAACCCCGGCAAAAGAATAATTATGATATAATTGAACACAGGAAGGAAACTTCGGAATCACCCGAACCTGCCCGGTTCTTTTTGCGCCCTCGGAGTTGGTAATTGGGGAAAGTCGGGCACTTAATACGACACCAGCCTTTCCTTTGCGAATCGGCATCACCCAAATGGGAAGGGAGTAATTAATAAATTTTTCTTTTCCGCCCGGGCCATCCAACCCCTACAGTCGTTAAGGGTCTAATTGGTGCCGGGCTCCCTGAAAAATCCGCGATCCCTTCTCTCATTAGGGGGTGCCGAACTGGCAGGGAAGACATTGGGATGCAAATTTTTCGCTCAGGGCCGTGTCGTCGCGTCGATCTTGGCTGGGGACTGATGGTGGTCTTTAAGAACGGCGGGTTTCCAGACATCGTCGCTTAAGGCGTATCGTGACATGGCTCAATTTTTGACCATTTTGGATTTTGCGTGTATCTTCATTCAAAATTTAACGCCGTATTACCTGAAAAAAAAAATTCGAAGTTTGCTATAGTCAGAGTTATGATATCGAGTTGTAATAAATTTTGTAGAAGCCGATTTTTTTAGTCTCCTAAAAAAGATAGGAGAATTGAGTTATGTCATGACGTACTTTAAGCAAAAAGTATCTTAATGCTTGGCATTTTCGGTAAAACATCTTGAAATGTTTGGCGAAGGTATTTGTTTCTGAATTAAGTTCTTAAAGACATTAATTCCCCTAAAATACGCTATTTAATACTTTTCATCGAAAAAAGTACTTCAAGATAGAATTTTCTTCCAAAATGCCCTTCCGTGTTTCAAAAAATTTAGATAAATGAAGAAGTGTGAAGGGCTGTAGGAACTATGTAGGTACAGAGTCATTTAAGGTATGAATAGGGGTAAATGGTGAATACGGGCCAAGAAGTATTCTTGGACAAATATTTTAGGTAGTACTATAAAGGAAAAAAATTTGGACTTTTTATATTAGTGACAACATTTATGGTAAACCATTTGACAAGGTTTCCTAGATGGGTGATTTCCGAGTCACGTGTCTTTCTTGCCAAATATCAGCCGTAACCTTTATGAAAATATGGCCGGTGCACTCAAACGCTAGTTTGGATGCAAAATTACAATCACCAATTAACTAAGATTTAAGTGATCTTCAGTTGTACACTGACCTCCAGACAACGTCATTTCAAAGACGCGATACTCTGACCATTTAGATTCAGGTAGTCAGTGGTCCGAGTGTGTGTTTTGAATATAGAATATTTTAAAAGTGAACATGTTTTTACTTATGCCACTTGGAATATCCAAGCTCCATCCGCAAAGAGTACAGAATTTAAGGCAAAGGGCGTGCGGCTCCTGAGAAAGTGAGGCCCATGAATGGCAGGAGTCCGACCTAAGCCTCGGATAAATAATAGATACCACCACCATTTATCGCCACCTTCACAATTTTGCCATATCTCTGAAGGAGAGGATTGTCTCCAGACTCCAGAAAACTTGAACCCATGGTAAACTGCGCCATGACCGACCACAGAACTTTCGGACCCACAGATTTAACGAGCGCGTAATACTCATATACTCGGTGGGTCTTCAGTGGTGTCGGGAATCAAACCCGGAACCCTCCGATCCCGAAGCCGATGCCTTAACCTCTAGGTTACCCAGGACCATTAAATGTGATCATCCATGGCCACATAGACTCATAAGGCCATAAGAGCTCGAAATCGTAGGCAAGACGTCTCTTTTCAACAGCGCAAGGTACAAGATTTCAGACTGGAGTTACAGCTGTGAAGAGTGACGTCTTGCCTTCTAATTCACGTCCCGATTTCAAGCTTCTCTGACCGTATGAGTCTAGGTGGCGATGCATCATCCCACAAGCAAAAGAAAATACTAACCTTCAATCTTCAGCAGACTGGCGACGTCGTAGGGCTCCGGCTCGTTCACCGGCGGCTCCTGGGGATCCTCGGGCGGCTGCAGCGGCACGAATTCCTCGAACACTTCCTCCGCGGCGGAAGTATACTGTCCGCAGCTCACGGGGGGCTTGACCGGCTCCACGCTGCCCGGCGGAGCCGCAAAACCATCAGACGCCGGCGCCGAAGGCGGCGGAGGAGGCAGCGCTGGGGACGGCGGCAGCGGCGACCGCTCGCTGCTGCAGCAGGAGCTGGAGGAGGCGCTCAGCGGCACCACGTCCTTCCACGAGTTGGCGGCCGCCGCCGGCTTCGGGGCCGCGTCCTTCTTCTCGAAGAGGTTCTCGAAGAAGGGCCGCTCGGCGCCGCACGCCGCGAAGATGTCCACCCCGGGCTCGAAGTCCCCGGAGAGCGAGCGCAGCGCGGCCTCCGCCTCGCGGATCCGCCGCGTGTCCTCGTCCTCCTCCTCTCGCACCACCGCCTCCATGGTCTCCTCCACCACTCGCTGCACGATCGCCTTCTCCTCCACAGAGTTGTAGCCGTTGTTGTTGTTGTTGTTCAGCGGAGAGCCGGTTCGGTCCTCCTCGGGGGCGCTCGGCTCCTCATCGGGCTTCGCTTCCTTGCACGAAGGGGTGTCGGCGGCGGCGTCGGCGGAAAGCTTCCTCTTGCGGCTAGACAGCTGGCATCCAGCGGACCTGCTCAGAGAGAGAGAGGGCAGGGGTCAAGCTTTTTCGTCCACTTCCCGGTTTGAAGAGGAAAGGCATGCGGGGTGTTAGAGGGTAAAGGAAAAAGAAGCTTTTGTTCGAAAAAGCCCAGTTTGGAAACCCAAGTCTTTCTCAATGCGTATAAGGAAGTAATTTAAATTTAAAAGATGTGACCTAACAGTAGGGTGTTTTGGCATGCTAAATATAGTTCCCTTATTGACAAAATTTAATGGTTTCTAGTCACGAAAATGCAAATTAAATGTCTCTTAATATGTTATACTAAGAAAGTATTGTCCATTGTGTTTACTATACAGCCCAGTAAAACTGATTTATTTTTTAACGAGAAGGATAATTTTTAGAAAACCTTCAAAATTTATTTCTGAGAATCATTGAAAAATTAATGTAGGGAACATTCTTTTATGACGGTAGATCCCAATTGGTGGACCCATTGGGATTCTGTAGATGTTTTATAGATTTTAACGTTTTACAATGATTTAAGTTCATCTCATATAGACAGTCAAGAATTTAGGTGCCATCAGGGGGAAGTGAAAGTCGAAAGCTAGAAAAACAGGCGAAACGTCATTCACTCCCGAAATCAACAAAAATGCCTTTTTAAACTTCTGCCTAATATACTCGTATACCGATATTCAAGGCGGGAACCATTGCTCTATGATGTTAGTGCGCTTTCCCATTATCACTAATAACTTTAAAAATGCATTAGTTTACGTTTTTTTGCGGTTTTTTTCAGAATGTTGATTGTCAATAATTATTAGTAGACTTTAAAGGACAACATTTTAACTAAAATATTTATAAGTTAGAGTTATTAAATATTTTAACTTTAAAGAGAGTATTATTCGCACGCAGATGACCTTTGACATATTTTTGGAAAGCTGGTTGTCGTTTCTTCTGCTTAGGTATTAGTGGTTTAGTCTATAGTCTTTCTTTTACTTACAATTACGTTAAGTATTGCATTAGTCCGATTGCTTTTGCGCTGAAAATCAATTAAGCTCAAGGCCAGACTTTTGACAAACTAGGAGTCTATGTAAATAAAAATTCTCCGATATTTTAACACGGCTAACCAAGTCGCTTTGGCAAGTTTTAATAGTTTGTCTGGTTTAAAATTCAAAATCGTCAAGGCCAAAGATATACCTCAAATAGAAAGAAAAATGAAAAATATAAAGCATCAAAATTATAGTAAATAAAAAACTAAACTAAACTAATTTATAATTTTAATTTGAATTTCAAACCGAAGATTCTTTATGTTTTAACCCAGGTAACAATTTGTAGGTTTCTTATAGGAGTCTCTCTATTACTTCACTTATAGGATATTCAAAGAAGTTTTTATCAAAATTACAATGTTATATAGTCTATTTGATTTACTTACGCTCGCAGCTTGTTCACCTTTCTGGGCATATGATTTTGTAAGCTGTTTGACGTTCGAGATTGGCAGCTATAAAATAAAAAAAAAAACTTTAAATACCTTGTTCAGGATCGTACCTATTTAAGATAATGATTGTTGAATGAATAAAACTAACTTTTGTAACACTCGAGATAGAAGCCAGAAATCTTTCATCTACATTCATCTACCTTGCTATTATTTCTAAAGCTTCTACACTAACGAGCCAAACTAAAATAATTCAAAAGCACATTCAGTAAAATATTTATTGCATTATTTGAATTAAAAGCTTACATGGATATGATTATTTTATAATTAATACTAGTATCATGTTCAAATAATTTAGTAAGATTTTAAAGTTTGTTATAAAATATATTCCATTCATACCCCATTCATATTCCATTCATACCCCATTCATATTCCATTCATACCCAATTCAAATTACACAATTTGAAACATGTAAAGGTTTTAAAATATTTAAACAAACTTACTTTTGTGCATCCTGACTTGAATCTGGAAAGGAAAGAAACTTATATTAATTAAATTTCACTTTAGTAAGTAACAAATTTTATACCCTTATTAGTACTTTTCTTAAAAAAAACATATATCAATAGTTAAAAAATCAAATGCATTATAAAATTATGAGTAAAGATAATGAGAATTAAAAATTATCTCATTGCTTTACAAAGTTATTAGAGCGTGCGTTTTACGGATCAATTTATTACAAATTACAATTATAGGTATTACATCACAAAATTTTCAATTGTCTATTTTATCTCTCGGAACGAAATTGTAACTATTTTAGTGACTTCCTCTCCCATTGTGAAGTCAAAATTCAAAACAAAAAAATAATAACATTTGAAATTTTATTTATCTTATTTCTGATATAAATAAAAAATAGCAGAGGAAGAAATATTTTACCTAAGAATGTAACTCCTTTTCTTCAACAGTTTTTAAAGTAATAAAGTTAAACTCCATTTTCCCTTTTGTCACACTTTTAAAGGACACCCCCCTTGAATATGTCCTGTCTTATGTATACTTGAATATTGCCTTTGAATGAAATTGAATGCCTTTTATGAAAAAATTAAATTGTTTGATAACTTCTCAATCAAGAATATGATGTCAGAAGCCGCTGCTAGATGGCGCCAGGTCTACCGTTACAGGAATTTCATGAATGAAACAAGGAGAAATGGGAAGTCCTATTTTATTGCTTATTCACAATTCTCGGATCAATGAGAAGAAAAGAGCGGCAATTCCAATCGTGAAACCTGGCCCACCCCTTCTTCGAGTGGTTTAAATATTTAGTAGCAAGATGTAGGTAGCCATGGAGTAAAAATTGCAAATGTTGTGTTCTGCACTTGCAGAGGGTAAAGGAGTTTCGTTAAGGTTTTATAGCATGTACTCGTGTGTCCTCTACCTTACGAACACTTTGGAAAGTTGTCTTTTGAACTCAGGAGTATGTAGTTGTTTTCAAAGAAAATAAAACCATATTAAAATTTGACCCTTCAAATAGTCTGTAGATACCTTTTTAATGTTGAGATTTCCCTTATGAGCAATTTCAAATGCGTTTTTCTCAAAACTATCTATTGTCAAGTAGAAGGATTGACAATAAATAGGAGAAAATATCTAGTACATATTACATATTTTAAAAATATCCTAAAATTTCCATGCAGATTTAGGGATACGATTTTGTTACGTGGATCGTTTCAAAAAAGGAAGAGAAATACGGTGCATGGAAAATGCAATAAAAATTAATTTGTTAAGCAATTTTCATTTATAGGATTGCTACAGTTTTTTGCCTCATAGGAATAAAAACATATCTTCTCATGTAAAATTTTAATGACTTCAAATAGCTAGTTTTTTAGAACCTTTTTATTTTAAATAAATATTTTTATAGAATACGTAAATAATGTATTTTAAATCAAAACATGCTTTTATAAAATCAAACAGGTACTCTATCAATAATATAGATCGCAAGTAATACTCTAATATCAAATTTGTTTGTATGGTAAAATGTTTATTAAAGATTTCACTAAATACAAAATTCAAATTTGTCAATGTTAGAACTTATAAATAAATAAAACATGTGATAAATTTGCCAAAAGGAAAAAACAAAACAAACTGGTATATCAAACAATATCTTCTACACAATACACATACACACACATACAATACAATACACATATACAATACGATATACAATATCGTCTTTAAATGAGCTTTGAATAAAAATTATAATAGTATTGTATTTTTTAAATCTCTCGTTGCTTAAAGTATTACTCGTAATTTGATTTATCACCGTTAATCGCGTCGCACTTTTTAAACTTCTAAATAGGCCTACTTTTTAAAAAAAAAGTGATATAACATCGCATCAGTGATGGGCTTTTCTTTCGACTAAATCCTCGAATTAATTCACTAGACTTTTCCACGCCAAAGAGGAAATAATTTGATTATTACTTTTCAAACAAAAAATAAATAGGATTTAAGAAGAAAAAGGGATTAGTAGGGAAAACAACCCAAAATAATGATAAGATAGAATATCATTTAAAACTGAGCTTCTTTCTTTATTAAAAATTCCTCGCCTTTTTCTTTAAAGAATTTCGAACACAAAATGACTGATACGCCGGTCGTTTTTAAAATGGGACTTTTTTTTTCACGGTCCCAGTTAAACGTCCTCTTTTAAATTTATTCTTGGACCGCTTGTTTTTAATTACGTCGCTAAATTACTTCTAATTAAGAGACGTTATGAAACCTGGTTTATTGGTTGTCTGATGCTTTTCAATTAAGGCGGGATTTTAATGCCTTTTACTCGAACCTGAGTCGATAAAAGCTTTTCTCGAGATAGGGTTTCGAGTTTTAGCGTGTTCTAGGGGTTGGCTTTTTACTCTGCTATTAAGCTATCGGAGAGTGTTTTATTTTTAAAGTTGTGTTTTGGAGATTTTAGGAGATGGGAGGACATAGATGAGTTGAATTTGCATGTTTTAGGTTTTTTTTTTGACAATTAAGATTGAGAATTTAAAAAGTGAAGAAAATGAATATTGGCTCTCCAAAACTTCCTGTTTGTGCCATCATCATTGCAAAATATTAATATTTTACAAAAAAAAGCAGTTATTCATCATATAAGCCCTTAAAAGGCAATTTTAAATTGTCTTATTATAATTTGAAAGGATTCATTACAGTTTTTATTGATCCATAGAGATTTTAGATGGATCATCTTTCTTTGAAGATATAAAGTTGGTTTTAAAAGGTTTAAAAACTAGTTTTCTATATATTTTATTGAAAAATTCTTTCATCATTACTGAATAATACTGTAAGAATTAATATCCGACAAAAAACAACTTGATTTCGAAGCAAGAATTTAAACCAATTTCATACTACCAAGTAAGGATAGGTAAAATGATATGTATAAAAAATTTAAGTTAAATAACTAATACTTAAATTTTTTGTTGAACTTAAAATCCAAATTATAAACCTTTACTACTAAAAACAGAAAATACTATTTCATGTGAGTGTATGTATACAAATCTTCCGCAATCATATACCAGTTTAAATAAATAGAAACGATACATTCATGTAACGCAAGAAGTACTCATAATTTTGCTTTAAATTAAAGAAGTTCCACAACCATACGCATTAATAAAAAATTAATACACGAATAATAATTTTATTCCCTTCTAATATTTTAATAACCGCTTCCTTACAAATATATTTTTATTCTACGCCCGAACGAAAAGATATTCAAGAGAAAAAATAACGATAAAATAAGCCACTTGATAGAGATTCGATCTTATATTTTATCTTAAGTATGGAGTATCATGAGATAGTTTGCACATCATCCCATACATGGTATTGCACTGTTTCCTAAAGGGCCTTCAAATCTATTCCCCTGAGTTTGGATTGAGAAACTCTTTGGAATAATAACAGTTGCTTACGTAATTTCCAACAAGAAATAAGAATTGCAGTAGAGGTAAAGTTGCCCTTGGGACTAACTTTCATAATGACTATGGGAGTTTGGATAGAGCGTAATACGATCCTATTTTTAAGAGGATTTATACCGAAGCCGGAATAAGGTCTTCATGTTCTTTAACTCTTTAAAGAAAGACATTTTTTTTCAAAGCTTTAGAAAGTGTATCTAATATCGAGTATATTTTCTAATTGAGTTGTGTAACATTCACATTTAATTATGATTTAGAAATTGGAGGTATTCTCCTTTGACATGCTTTTCCTCTGTTGTTCATTAGTGTTTGATCATTAAAAATGAGGTTTAAATATGAGCTGTTCTTAAGGATAGTGGCCCAAGTCCTACGGGCTTAGTTTTAAGCACTTAATTGAAGGTTTTCTCTTAAGGCACATGCGTTGCTCCTTACATGGAGAAGACAATAATGGAAATTTTAAGTTAGTTTTGACCACACTAACAATGAATCTAAAATTAAACCCAACTACAGTCAAATTTCATAATTTTGAAATAAGTTTGTTCGAAGCAGCTCGTATATGAATATTCAGGTGCATAGTAGAGAGGTTTTTTTGTATCGCATTTTCTTTCTTTTTCTTACAATAATTAATCTTATTATCTTTATTTATTATCCATGCTTTAGATATAGAACAGATATTATTTTAAAGAAACTTATGAAAAATACGGATTTTATTGGCTTGTATCAAATGTATATCAGCATTATGCAGTATGTTAATATACAGTAACTTAAAGGTTGTAAGTATATAGTTTTATGTTGAAAAGTACTGTGAAGACTCCATTATAGCTTTTATAATATTAAGTAATGATAAATGAAGTAACAAAGCGAAATCCTTAAATTGGGATAGGTTGATTTAAAGTTTAAACTATTCTGCGCTCATAAAGAGTCGTGAGACAAAACAGAGTAAAGTAGGAAAAAAGGAAAACAGCATAATTTTAGTTTCTTAAAAGCTGTAAGTAAATGTAACAGCAGTGATATCATAGATTTATTTCAACATGGGTTGATTTTCTGGAAAAACTTTAAATTATTTATTCACCGATTTTAATGTTATGAATGAATCATATCAATACGTATGAAAGGTAATGAATTCAGTAAGACCGACGACTGACAAAAAACGTTTTGAAGAGTATGACTAGGTATGTGGATTATGTATGTTTAATGCATGACTAGGTATGTTAAAATTATACAATACCCTATTGAATTCCCCTTACTAGGTTTCTTACAGTTACAGCACGGTGATATGAAATAAATTTTCCAATCTTACTTTTAATAATGAATATTGCTTTATAACAAAAACGGCAATGAGAAAGCACTTCTAGGAAAATTCTAACGAAAATATAGTCTTTTTTGGAGTTTTTTAAGGAATGTTTTCATTTCCACGAAAATTCCTTCCACTGCCCTGATAAATAAATCCAAACCAAAACAGGGCCCACCAAATATTCTCCTTATGCAGCGACAGAACCTGGTCAGTTCCCATCCCATGCAGCAGCCGGGGCAAAAGGGGCAAAGGGGCGAGTCCGCCGGGGCGTCGACGCAAGGGGATTGCTTTAAAACGCGATGTTTTGCGGGCACGAGCCCAGACAATGATTAATGGGCTTGGAGGGAAGGGGGGAAGAGAACCCTTAAGAACCGCGGGAGTGGTCCGTTGGCATGGCAACCGGTTGACGCTTACCTAGAGGCCCCCTGGAGGATCTGGTGGCTCTTCGGTTATCTTCCCCCTGCAAAGGAAGGAAAAGAAAAAGAAGAGAGGAGGATAAGGAATTTCTTCTCTTAGAAAACTTGGGAGCTCTGTGTCGGCCGGCTGAAATATAGGAAATGTCGGAGTTTATTCGCGGGGTTTATATATTTCGGGGGGTTTGGCTTTCGACGCCTTCCTGCTCGAATTAAGAGGGTTCTTGGGGCTAATGCCGGATGAACTCATTCTAGAGATAATATTTATCAAAGAAACTGAAAAATAAAATATTAATAATATACTTTTAAAAGGTTACTACTGTTATTTTTTTAAAAACTAAAAAATGTTAATTTATTTAATGTAATAATAATTTTGGGTAGCACTGATTAAAAAACCGAATACTGAAAATGTAAAGAAAGAAAATATAATGAATTTATTTGGTTATAGGTTTTAATAGTTTTCTAAATTGTGTGTTAAATTGGTTTCATTCAAAAATTTCTGAAAATATTTAAATATTAATATTGTATTGCAATTTAAAAAGAGATATTTAAAAAACAAAATAAAAAATGTTTTAATTAATCCTATGATTTATATTCGGGAGTAAATTACTTATATTTTAGGGTAATTCGTTTTAAACATTGCAAACAACTGATTTTGTGTGTTTGTACTAAAATTACTTTGTTACAATTTTAATTTTTATTGACACAGAAGGCTCCTTTGTTTTCTAGAAAAGAGCATCAAGAATAGAAAACAGATAGATAGAGCAAATATAAAAGTGAGATGATAAAATAAATGGAAATAATGAAAATATGCTTAAATATTTTTATGTTTAATGTTATTTTAACCCTTGAACACTCCTATTATAACATGAAATCGAAGTAGAGTTGAGAAGTCGGAAACTAAATGGCGGTATACGTTTACAATATTTAGAAAAATTCTTCGTTTCCAATAGTATGTGATAGATAATCGTTATAAATGCTTATTAATATTTCTAATAAACTTTTACTCTTTTATACTATCATTAAGGAGAGGTTTTCCTCTGAAACTTTACTAGGCGACTTTACTTTTTTATATTACCAACTTAAACAATATGAAAACTTCGCACCCCAAAAATTTCCAAATCATTAAAAGCAAACTTCGATGAATTAAAAATTATACGTTTTGAAAGCATGGCAACTGATGATGGTTTTGTAGTTATAAAATAAGTCACAATGGGATTGAGAAATATGATACGTAGAGATTTCGAGGGTGTAGATTCTAGATAAGAGTATGGAAAAATGTAGAGAGGGTCTATTTATTTAATAGTGATTCCAGCAGGAAATAAATAAAAGAAGCTCAATTTAAAATAAGTATATTAAATTAAACTATCAGTGCATATTTGTGTTTTAATTTCATCATATAATTGAGTTGGTTAGAATCCTGACTTGGAATGGCAATTATATTTTGGGAAACATGTTTACAAGTTAAGTTGGGGAGTTATGTTTCCCTACATACACCGTACTTTTCTTCAGAAGTTTTACATGAATATACAGTTTTTACTAACATGCCCGGCCGGGTATATAAAAGTTTTTGAGATAAGAATGTAAGTTGCATAGCTAAATTAAAGTTTTTGTTATCAGAATGAGTTTTAAATCTCCTTTGCTACTCAAATATTTATGATGGTGGTTGGTTTCCAAAGTCAGCAATACATTAATTGGTGGCCTGTAAGAGCAGCAAACAGGCACCATTGCATAACCTCCAATTCTTCAAAATAAATTTGGTATGACTTACGGCCCTTTCACGTTAACCAACTCAAAAAGAACTGATTAATTAAAGTTTTTACTGTGTAATTAGCATTTCAGCTCAGATTTTTCACTCAGTCTCTGATTTCAAAAGTATCACGTTACAAAATCCATCTTCTTCCCTTCTACAACAAAACACCCACAAACCCTGCAATTCACGGTGCCAACAAAACTTTACATCACACGAATCTCAATAATAATTGATATAATTTGCATTACACACACTCTACAACTCAACCCAACACCCCGTCTCGCTGGCGTCGCTACGGGCAACCCGCACAACCAAGCTATTCTCTTTAGAAGAAAAAAGTGGGTCCCATCCCGCCCGCGTCTGGGGCCCATCCATCAAATAAGCGCCAAAAACGAGACCTTAGCCCAGACTGCCCTGCCATTTGCAACCCGGGTATTAGAAAGGAATTAGAGCAACACGGGCAGGGCCCGACACGCGACTTTGGGGTCCGGTGCTGGAAAAATGGGTGGTGGCCATTTTTTTTTTTATTGAAGGTGGGTCCCGGAATGCCGTGTTTTCAATTTGGAATTGATGATAATGTGTACTTAAGGAGGAAGTGTAAAGTATTTATTTGGTAGAAATTTGGAATGGAGGTATGTGTTATTATAGGCAAACAGAAAGTTTATTGGAAGCCGTGAATATTTACTGCGGCATCAGAGAACAAAGGAGGAAAGCGCATAACAAGAAAAGAATTTTTAATAGAATTAAACGTATTTAGCGTGTTCACTATCTCCCGCACAATATATGTTATCGTTAATATCACGTTGAAAATGTAAAGAATTATACCCTTTCTTTTGATGTCTTTGGTGCATACATTGCTCTTCTTGATAGATGATTTAAGAAGAAAATTTGCATCTAAAGTGTACCCTTTCAATGTTATTCGTGGTTATTCATTGTACTGTAAAAAAGGATGTTTCTATTCGAAAATTTTACAATATTTTCCGTCTAAATATCTAAACAGTGACACGAGAGCTCTTTTGCTTTAAATCCTCTTACCCTTCAGCGCACAACTTCAAAAATACCAATGTCTGAAAATCTTTTAATTGGTTGATTGTATAGAGTGCTATGCTATATGCCGAGTAGTTTTCTGTAAAGCCTGTATTTAACAAGCTAAAGTACCCAATATTGAACTAAAACACTTTTAACGAATACTAATTCAATCAAATGCGTTTAAATGATAGACGATTGAAAACGAAACGAACGGTGTTAGGGGCCATTCATTAATTACGTAAGGATGATTTTGGCAATTTTTGACCTCCCCCTACCCCCATGTAAGGGTACGTAAGATTTTTCAAACTCCTCCCCCCCTATTCTTACGTAAGATTCCATTTCGTTTTTCTAAATAATAAAATGTTAGAAATCGATGAGTTACACTAAAACTCTCTCAGTTTGACGTAAATTAAAGATTTTTAATTTTCAACAGATAAGTAATATTCTTGCTGTCAACTACATATTTTAAAGTTTTTCTGGGGTTATTCAATCAATAGTAATTTGAATACAATACTTGGCATTTGTTTACATTGGAAAATCTTACGTAAGAATGGGTTTGATCTCCCCCACCCCCCAAGTAAGGGTATGTAGAGATTTTTCCAACCCCCCTCCCCCTCGGGACCCTTACGTAATTAATGAATGGCCCCTTATATGAGTGTATGGATGAGTGCCTTATGTATGAATGAATCAGACCCTCACACGTGTTCCACTTCAAGAGTTTCGTAAGTGTTTCGTTTCTGATGTACATTCTCACTCTAGCTGTTTCCGAATAAGGATGTTCTAAAGCAAATGGTGTATTAGTATCAAAAATGTTATTCTTGCTGTGCAATTTGTCTAAATTATTAAGAAACCTAATTTCCAAAGAAACTTTTTTTGGAGTTTACGGGCCAGATATATTTTCAATTAACCCTATTATTCATTCCCACCTAGTGGGTGGTTAAATTTTAATTTACACCCTTTTATTTAACACAACACATTCATCTGTTCTATGAACACGCGTTTGCAAAAACTCGTCTGCTTCAGAAGGCCAGTAAAATTCTTTAGACAAACACAATTTCTATTACAGTCTGCTTCTAATTGTCCAGACCCAGACAACCACCGATTTAATCAAAATGTATTTCAGTAAAATTGAGCAAATTCTGAGAAAAGCAAAAGTAAAATTTACTCGGTACCGAAAGGTTTTACACTTTACTTCCAGACAATTTAGTGTTATTGTCGCATCTGCAAATAAAAATGTAAAAGTTTTGTTAACCATTTTTGATTTGGAACTTAAAGGGATAATATTAAAAGCCAGACATTAGGGAAGTAATTTGTTCTTTTTCGATTTAATCATTGAATTTTAAAATTTCTGCACTTTAGTTAATTGAATACATAGATTAAAACAGTTGAGTTATCATTGCTTGATACCGAAAAATTCATGGTTTTTTTACGTTAATTCAATTCAATCTTAATTAATAAAATAATAATTAGAATGATGAAAATTAGTTTCAGTTTCCCTAATTACTTAAAATAATCTAATGTTGATCTCACAAGGTGCAATATTATGCAAACAACTTTATCATTTAGATATTTATATTGAATACACGGCTATAAAACTATTAAATGAATTAATATCATAATTTTTATGTGAATTAATATTTTGAATAGAAATAGAAATAGTAGAAAAATATGTTTCAAACATGCAGAGATGTCAAGTTATTTCGTTCAAAATCAGTGTGAACAAAGTTCGCGTACATAAATGTTAAAACGCACATTTTGATGAAAGCAATTATATATATTTCTCTTTTTAAGTGGATACAAATAAATTTTTGCTGATTTATGGTAATCAAACCCCATTAAAGGGTTTTTAACGGCAGAGATGGTTATGAATGAAGGTACTACGAGGAAGTTACTTTGATCTTATGATGTTTTTATTGCTATTTAATGTAAACGTTTCATTCAAGAAATATGTAAATTTTTATTATTTTAATTTTTAAAAAATGTCAGTATTTAGGATTAACTATATTCATAGAATTTTCTTTCTTAAACTAGATAGAAGAAAACCATTTTTAACGAACAAAAACTTCATAATAATCATGAAATTCGATTCATATTTATAGAACCTGATCAGAGGTATAATATCATAATGACCGGAGAGATAAGTATAAAATGTTTAGCGCAAATTAATTTCAAACAAATTACGTTAGCTTTTAAACAGAATCAAATTGATTATGGCACCCAAAATATCCAATTATTTTATATATTGAATCAGTCACGAAGAGAAATTACCCCGGTATCTTTAAATATCGTTCCTCTAGTTATTTAACAGGTAAAGATATTCCTAAGAAAGAATAAATATTTTTCAATTTAAGTTTGTAAAAGCAAACTAAAATACCATCATTAAAGAAAAGGAGAGGATTTTATATTTAATATGCTTCTCATTCAACATTAAGTAAAACAAACCGTTACACACACACATTGACCGATATAATTAATGGGCGAAATCTGTGCAACGCTCTTTAAGATCAACACTCCCCGATGAATGGGCCAGATTCGAATCTACTGCGTCAAATCATTTTTAATACTCCTATCCTCTTTCTTAAATATTTAAAAGGGAAACAAGTGAAAAGGCCAAGAGAAATTTCTCGATAGAGTTCATTTCTATAAAACGAGAAAACGCATAATTCCTCAAAGCGAAAAAGAGCGCCTTCCGCAGAAAGAACCCTCCCCCTCCTCTCATAATAAATTAAGAGAGAACGAGCTGAAGAGCAATTGTTTTACTGCTTTGATTAACTGTTAGCGTTTTCTCCGAAGAAAAACGGAAACAACTTCGGGAAGGAGAGAGAGATTCCTATTGAAGGTAGAATCAGAGAGGCTATTATTCTCGACAAATTATTCAACCTGGAGTCTTTTCCGTTTCTTTTCATCTCTCAAAAGTTAATTTTTCGTTAACAATCGCCTTCTCCAAGTGGCGGAAAGTTAATTTGAAGGTAATCGCCGGGACAGTTTTGAAAAATATTTAACGAAATCAAACGCGCATAAATATCTCATATGGGTGAGATTGCAAATTAAAAGGCCAGAGGGAAAAAATCCGGACTTAATGGTTGTGGGAAAATTCCCCCCTCGATCTTCCGCGAGGGGGAGAACAAAAAAAAAAAAAAAAAACGGGAAAAGGAGGAGATTGTTTGAAGCAGGAGAAAACTAATTACTTCCTACGACTTTTTAATCCCGCTTTTGTTTTCCTTTCTGGGAAACAGACACCGCACCTGTACGAGGAAAAAAATCTCCCAGAAATAAAGCAAAAAAAGAAGAAACAGCTTTTTGCCTTAAACAAGCAAAGCGCAAAAAAATAACCCGCAACGACCCGCCGTTTTTTCATGTATCTTCAGATGCCTCATTAAGGTTTTAAAACGCTGGAATCTGTGGCTTTCTCGAATGACCGAAAGGTTTTTGTGTGTCACGATCTTAAAAGACGATGTTTTTTTGCCCTTATTGTTTTGTTTCGTCCTCTTCTCTCTGTTAATCGACAGGGCGTCCCTTATTCTTGGTCGTGGTTATCTTTTAATGCTCTTGCGGTAATGGGATTATAAGGGATTTAAAGTCGTTCATCATGTTTCCCTTCGCAAAAAGTGGCGATTGGCTTAATCTTCAGGTGGTGCCCCTCGTTTAAATAACTTATTTCGGGAAGGGCGTTTTTAATGCGCAGGGTTCTTTTCCCAAACAAAAATCGGAAGTTTCCCCGCCAAAAAAGCCCGCAAAAAGTGGTCGGATGTTGATGCGAAATTTGCGGGAAATTTGAGATTCTTCTGTAAGGAGTTTTTAATTTTTCTTTAGCTTAATACACAAGCTCAAAAACTTGGGGAAAAAATTAATTTTCCCGGAGATTGCTGTCATTTTTAGCGTTATAGATACATAAATAAACTACTAGGGTATTCTAAAATACAAAATTAATTTTTTTTGCCTCTTTAGTATTTTATGAAATCCCATGATTCAATTTCAGCCAGTTTATTTTAAAAAAAATTGTATTCTTTTGAAATACTTTTTGAGTATATGGTATTAAGAAACACTACTCTTTTATAAAGAAAATATCATACCCCTATAAATATTTTAGACCAAGGATAAGGCTATTTTACAAAAAATGTGCATTGTTAAAATAAATTAAGTTTTTTGTTGCATAATATAATTATAAGAAGATTAGATTTTAGTAAAAATATTCTATGCTATTAATTCATGAAAAAAGTATAAAGCGAGGTTTTGAAACTAACTTCTAGTTTAGTTCATGAAATAAATAAAAATAAATGATTCTCCCCCTTTAAAATTAATATCTGTGTGTAACTAATCTTAGAACGTTTATATTTATTTAAACATTATATCCGTTTGATTCAAAATATCAAAATAGTAAATTTATTAAGTGAAAAATTGAATTTTGCAACACAAAAGTAAGAAATTTTCAAATATTAATACTTACTTTGTTCATTCTTCGTACTCGGTGCCGAAGTCACCTATAATGAGAGAAAAAAAAGTTATAAATTCCATTAATTAAAAACATGTAACAATTTACCAAGAATAGGAACACATAGTTGGAATAAGCAATTAAACATGACAGAGTATTTTAGCATTTTGCATACTTCAAAACACTTAATTTTTCTTAAAAAAGATGTTTTAGGAAGTTTACATTAATAGTTTTTAGATGCATTCAATTATAATGTTAATACAATGATAAAATGTTAATTTAAAGTATTTTTCAAGTAATAAAAATGACTTCGAAGGTAGAATATCACCTTAAGTGTCATCGCCCCAAAACCAATAAGGCCAATTTAGCGCTACAAGACTGAATGAATGTTAATACAAAGACCAAAATGACATGATATATATAATTAATAATTTCTTCGTATGGAATATCAACTTTGAAAAAATCAATTACGGAAAATCACCTTTTTTAGCTTTAACTCGTTTCAGATGTCCATATTCTTCATTGGTTTAAATTGTACAACCTTATTAAGTCTATCATTAAAAGTAAAACTTTCATCGCATAAATAACTACCAAAACTCCAAATTATGACGCACTATGGCTTTTGACGATACTGATAGGGTGTAAAAAGCTCTCCAGTAAGAAATTGAAAGTAAGTATACCTTCAAGAAATTTTATACGGGCTAAGCAAGAACTCCAACTCACTTAAATAGCATTCCGCTACCATAGACTTCAACTTAGAATTACCATCAGATCCTTAAAAATAGCCCTTCCTTTTAATTAAAACGGGGTCTCGAACTCTTACAGCAGTGGCACAACCCTTTCCATTACATTCCGCACCCGCATCCGTTTCTTTAAAAACCCATTCACACGTCGTTCCAATTCGCCCCCCCCCTCCCACGCCACTTTACTGCTGATGGAATGCTTTAAATTTCTCCACCGAGAGAGAGAATATTAAAAACTCTCCCGGCATTAAAAGGTGTATAAATTAAATTAAAAACCATACTTTATAACTTCCCGAGTGACAAGGAAAAGCGAGATTTTAAGCAGGGAAAACGATTCATTCTTCTCCACTCAACCCTCCGAATCATTAATAAAGCTATTCCGACTAGGGAGGGCGAAGTTGGTATTTTTGTCACAGTTCCTCCGTAAAAAGGAACGGAGAGAGAGAGAGAGAGAGAGAGAGAGAGAGGAGAAAAAAATATCTCCATCCGAGGTAGCGTCACGTCTAACGTTGTCACGATTCCGAAAGATTCCAACTCTGAAGATTCCGGCAGTTGAGAAATAATTAATTGGAGTCCTGGACGGGAGGGAAAAAATATAATTAGATTTTTGGCCTCAGGGCTCATTTACTAAGCGTCGCTGAAAAACTATTTGGGGAATTTCCTCGCTCTGGTCTCGAAAGAATGGTAATGAATATTTTTCCCGGAGTGACGACTTCGGGACGCGAATGGTTCCCTGGCACGCGTCTTCTCACGGTTCGGGGGAAAAGGGTTTAGAAAATTCCCCGGAAAAAAAAAAATCATCCGCTTTATATTGCCTCAATCGTAAACTTTACTCTTTTTAAATCTATTTTTGCCCCGAAATGTAAACAATTATTTCCTATAATGAACAAGCTACAATCTATTCTACTATACTCGACAGCAACGTAAGTTGACCCTATGACGTCACTAACAAACAAAGTAGTTCCCATCTCGGTGTCTGAATTTTGAGTGAAATGAAGAACTTCAATTTAAAAATATGATTATTTTGTTAAACCCTTGTATATTTAGTGTCTTTTATCACAATTTGTTTACCGAAACTCCTCCTAGCAACCCAACAGGCTTTGTGTTTACCCATTTTCTTCTTCAGCGTAGTGTTGTACTGGGTTCAGGAAACGTTGCTGTCGACCCTATGACCAATATTTAACTTCTGTTGGGGTTTTTGATGGTTTGTCCCCTCAATCATAATGTTGGTGATGACGCTAATGAACCAAGGCAATCCTCGAAAACATAACATATCCCATATCCTACCCTCAAACCTTAAAAATCACATGAGATATATCCAGATCAATCCATGTTAAAGTATCATCTAATCCCCTTAAAAAAAACCTCCAACAGCAACCTACATAAATAAGAACCCGCCGCCGAGAATCCTCTCCCATTGTAATATACCTAATAAATCCCCACACCGATATAAGCCCCACTTTAAAACAAAAGCAACAACAGCAGCAAGAACAAAGCTGCTAACCCTCCGCATCACAGACGAATGCGGCGCATTATCTAAATGGCCGGTGGGGGAGGCGTCATTTAATTCTGTAATCGTCCTGGCCGTCAATCCGGGGGTTGATGGGAGCCAGGGCAGCAGCTCACGTAGGCCAGGCCAGCCATGAAATGCGAGATAAGTCAATTGACAAAGTGGCCCGCCTGCCAATCGAATTAGGCGGATCGGACCCTGAAAAAAAAGGAGGAGTGTTTTGTCTCCATTAAGAAATGGATAAACAATGGTGGCAGAGGATCGGCCTAGTTTCTGGGTTTTTTTTTACTGAGGGTGGTTGTTGAGGGATTGGAGTGCATATTTCGGACCGTGTGCGTGGAGTATGGGTATTGGTTGATGGGGTGCCTCTAATATTTTGAGCGGTTTTTTGGGCATGATAGAGCTCTGTGAGAGATATTGAACGCTCTAAGTTGAATATTGTTATTACAACTACCCATAGAACGAACTTGGATGTATTGTGGGTTACCAAAGTATTCAGGAATTTAATCTTTTGATATGAAGTTTATGTATTAAAAATAACAAAAAGCTATTTACTAAAAACTTGGAATAGTAAGTTTACTTCCAAATAACGATAAGATGATGTAATTTGAAAATTATTTTACTGGTTTACTTCTCTGTGAATTGACCCTTCGGTTTTAGATACTTAATATAATTTTTCTGTTGTTGAAATTTTTTTTATAAAAAATTGAAATGAAGTCTACTAAGATTGTTGTTAAAGATACATTTCACCGAAAACAGAGGGAAATAAAAAATTGACAATTTTTTGGCTGAAATTTACTGCTTAATAAATCAGAAGTAGGAATTCGGGATATCGAAAGAAATACGTTTTGAAACGAGTAGTTTTACTTCTATTTGTTGCGTGGCTTCAATAACAAGGTGCTTAAGAGTTGTTACGCAAGTTTTTATGATCCAATAGAAAGAAATATAACATATAATAATAACAACGACAGTTAATATATTTCAACATAAAGAGCTACTAATGACTTATAGGATATTTCAAAACATAGGATCAACAAATGAGAAATCTTTTGAAAGTGCCATAAAAACATATTTCTAAATAGCACTTAAAAGAACATAAATATGAAACGAAGGTTCATGAAATCTTATAAATGACAACAAAAATATAGAATGTGATACAAAGTGTAATGCATACACCTATTAGAGAATATGTTCACAAGGAGTTTTTCCAAAAAGCTTTCTCCATTCAGACAAGAGGGCAAAGATCTTGAGAAAACCCTAAAGGATGTGCTCAGCATTGTTTCACCATCTCACACCCGTCCCTTTAAAATACCCACTTCAAAATAAAACGAAACCTTAGGCTCAGTAAAAGGTTATTTTTCTGTCTCAGTTGGAGCATAGCCTTTATTCCCTCCACCGTAAGGTTTCCATCCATTGGATGAGACTAATTGATTTTCTTGCTGCAGCATTGGGCCACGGTATTGATTTCAAGGGGAACATTTTGCTTTGCTTCTTCTATGGGGATCTAATTAAGGTTGCGAAGTAGTGTGCATGCACCTTTATGTTAATAAGATTTCATGAGGGCACCCGAGATCAAGTCTAATAAATGTTCCAGACGGGAAAACAAGCACGTGTCTGGATGGAGCCTTCATGCGGAACGTTTTCATGGGTGTGGAAAGGACTGAGGTTTTCTGACGAACCTGCATATATATACGGAGCTCTGGGCAAGAGAGTGTTTCCGAGTTTGCGGGGAGGTTTGTAATTATTCGGTTGGAGGAAAGATTTGAAGTGAAGTGAGATGGTGGCGAGATGAAAGGCGTTCTTTCTTGACGTTAGATTGTCTTCCGATTCATTTGTTCGTTTGATTAGGTATCAAAACAATTCTAGCCATCCAAAACCATCTTGCAAAAGAAATTATGAGATATTCAGGAGATATATCTAAGCATTGAAAACTTTTAATACCCAGTTTTATAAATAAATAGTTTAGATTTCAGTGCCTGAAGTCTCAATTCTATCTATCATTTCCATCGACTTTCTACTATCTGATGAAAGTAATGGAAAAACTTTCAATAAAATAAAGGAATATGTTTATTTTTAAATCCTAATTAATAATATGTTTCAAATTTTAGTTTTTAACAAAAAAATATAATATTTGACACGATACCACTGATGACTCTTGCCTTTTAGACTAGGCCTTCTTTTAGACTAAAAGTTTGTACCAAGAATTCGGAATTACCCTGCGTATACTATGTACAACTCTTTTTAAAAATACTCAAAACTATCTTATTATGAAAAAAGTGTTTAATTAAACCCTCTAGAAAAGTTAAATTTTTGTTAAAATATATGTATATTATAGCTCATAAGATATCAAATTAAAGTTAAGACATCCGTTATTAAAACGAAATATATTTTGTCGTACGCCCGTATTTATTTCTAACCTGACCGAAGGTTGACCGAGAGTCATACCTCTGATGGGTGTTAACTAGTTATCCTTTTTTAACTACTAATCCGAAGTTTGATTGTTGGCCAATCCTAAGTCTTATCATTGAATACAGTCGTTAGTACAAAAAACTTACCTTAGGTTTATTGAAAAAGCTTTAGTTTAGGTAATTCACGTAGAACACAGAAAAATGCTCTATTAATTTCTGTTCTAGAAAAATCTTTCATCTTAAAACATTCGAAAATTGATATACAGAGGTGACCTGGCAAGTTCACATTCCATGCAAACTTCAGATTAAATACCACCGTACATCATAAAAAAGACTTGCATCGCTCCCGCCCGCCACCTGTAATAGCCCGTAAGAACAAACACTCCCTCCACCCCCATCAATCACTTCCTCTGCAAAAGTCCCCGGAGCACGAGCGCCCCCTACTCCAGCAGGAAAAAGTTTCGCCTTTTAATAGCTGCGTGCGCGTTTTTGTTGGCGGCCGATCACACTTTTATGTTAAAGGTTTCGGTTTCGATTGCTATCCTTGACGCCCCCTATTGGCAAAAAACGCCCGCCGCCAGAGGCGCTGCCTGCGGGGAGCTGTCATCTCCCGACTTCTTTTGCATGCGGGAGATTCGAAAGGAGGATGGAGCGTGCGGGGGGCAGAGCCCTATTCCAGATTTTAGCTCTTTCCCGCCTTCATAGTATTTCATAGACTGTTAATGCAGGGTGGTTGAAATTCAATGGTTATCCGCTGGGAATTATTTTAATATTCATGATAAGAAAACTGCCAGACCACATGTATAATCCAAACTTACAAGGTGACGGGGTGATAGTGGAGTATACCTATATCAGGATAAAACTTTGTATAATAAAAGTGCACTTTTAAAAATATATGTCCTGAGAGCAATCCTAGAGCACAATGATCAATTTTTAAATTTAAAAAGGGTGTTTATTTTTTTTACAAAAAAAAAATAGCATTTATCTAAAAGACAAAATAAGTTTTTCAGTAAAAAATAATAAAAAAGGTGTTTGAAGCCAATTAGAATGTATTTATTTTCATTCATCTATCAAGGTTACAAAGAGTATTTGAACGTGTATCTGTTTTCTATTAATGAAAGAGGAGTGCTTTTTAGAGGTTACTTTTTATTTATAAAACTAAAATGCTTAAAGGAATTTAATGCTTTTTTGGTTTTATTCAGAAATAAATATTTTAATGGGATATTTTTATTAACAGAGGCAATAAGACTTCTAGGAAAAGGAAACATACACTGGTTCAATACAATTGGAATGAATAAAATTAGGGACAAGAAAATGCTGTAAAATAGAGAAGGACTAATCCAATTTCAAAATAATTTTTTAAGTAAGCATATACCACCTAAGATTTGGAGATTTTGTGATAAATTAGTCAGTGATATTTGGATATTACCTATTAGAATAATGGTTTAAGATAAAATATGTCATTTGATAAAAATGTCTAAATAACAATTTCGAGTTTTGAGTGCTTTGAAAATGGTCAATGTGATTTGAGCATGGTCAAAACGACCACAACCCGAAATTCGGATTTTTCGATGCATATATTTGTTGAGGTAATGACAAGTGTTTCTAATCTTTGTTTTATAACTAAAAAAAATGTATTTAGGAATGTTAAAAAATGTGTTAAAAATGTGTGCTACTTACACTGGGTATGTTAGTACAAGTTGGTTAGTAAACTTTCATATAAATTTATTGTTAAGTATAAAGTGATATTATTTTCCATACATACTTATAAAGGAACATCTAAAGTATAGATAAACATAAAAAAATGAAAAAGAAAATTTGATTCTGTGTTTTATGACTTTCTTTCTGAAATGTGATAAAGTGGGTATTTGTTTAGGTTTAACTAAGCGTTGTATGATACAACAAGTATTGGAATTTTTATTAAAATATTTAAAAATTGACAGCTCGAAGTATCTTGCAGATGAGGTTTTGACCAATAAAATTGTTTTTTGAATGTTTAGCTGTTAATGAGCTACCATTAATGTTACCATTACTGTTAATGAGCTTAAGCTACCATTAAAAACTCGTCCACAAACTCCATTTTCTTTGTGATTTTAACATTTTTTCTTTAAAGCCAAACTTTCATTTTTTGAAGGTTGATTTGTGAGTTATTAAACTAAAAGAATAGGACAAAATTGTGCACAAAATACAAATAATGCAAAAAGTAAGCTTACAGCTGTTTCGGAGATGCTTTGAGCCTCATCGTCAGTGCAGAAAAATAATTTCCTAATAAAGTAAAATTCACTTTAAAATTTTCTTCTTTCTCTTTAAATACATAAAGACAAAATAAATTTTACACATAAAAAATAAAGAAACTCATATTCCACGTGCCGAAAAACAAATCAGGCTAAGGGTGTTTTCAGGAAGACTGCGCGGTACAGGATAAATATCTTTTTCTCAAAATTCCACCACGGCTTAAAGTTATCAATGATAAGGTAAAAATTTTATTATTTTCATAGTTTCAACGAGGTAATCCCTTAAGGTATTTATTAGAGAAATTCAGTTTTGAGCGAATTTATGAATACATACATATATTCATTTAATTAGAGCCATGTTTGAAAATGGTTGTGCCATCAGTTTGTATCGTTAATTAGATATGCAAAAGAAATTATTCTTTTACTTTTAAATTTCCTAAGATTTCAAATTCGCGTAAACAACAAACATCAAAGTTTAAGTAATTGATTGATTTCTAGATTTATTAATTAAAAATAGTGTACCATAATAATTGGAATTTTCCTAAAATAAATATTCTTCTTATCTTTAGAATTTGATACTTCAAAACTCAATAAATTTTTAAATTATAACTAAGAATTAAGTAAAAAGTATTGAACCAAAATAGAATTTTTAAAATATTTTAGGAATATTTTCCTTTTAGAGAAATGTATTATGCTAATTATCTATCTAATTATAGGTATAAAGATTATAAATTAAGTTAAAATGATTTCAAGGGTAAGAATAGCCATAAATCAAAAACATTTAAATTACAATTTAAATTACAGAACAAGGCCTTATCATTTAGTTACTTTAAATGAATAAATAAATAAATTGTATAAATGTACTGTATGAATAAATTTTAGCTACGCGAGGGCAAATTAAACTTTATTATAGGTAGGTGAGGGCCAGATAACAGTAAAGAGAGAAAATTACATTATGCTGTTTTAACACATGCAAGTCAAAATTATTTCAACAATGGAACGTTTATTTCGATTATGATGATACATTTCACCAGACACATTGTGGCTGGGTCATTAAAACAATAAATATTTATTGTGATTTTAGTCATTAGATTATTTAAGGTATTTGTTTACATGATGTTCACATTTATTTAATTAAAATTAAAAACAAATTATATCTTGATTTACCGAATTGAAGATTTTTTTTAATAAAAGGAAAATTAGTACATAGTAAAGAGGAAAATGAGCAAAAAGGTTTGAGTGATTTTAATGTACTAAAAAGTGTTAAAAAGTGATTTAAAAAGTGTTGTTGCTTAGTTCATATCACAAGACAAGGTTGGGGATTCTTTGCTCCAGAGGTTAGAATTTTTTTTTTCAAAATTGAGTTCTAAATACATATAGACAACTAATGCCCTGTAGTGAACATTTCTGAAATTTCACTGGATATTATTGTGAAATCCCTTTTGTAGATGAAATGTTAATAACAATAATGTATCAATAAATTGAAATTAGCATCTGATTTGATAGCTCCTTTCGTTTATATGTATACTTTTTGAAGAACTCTTTTAAGTTGCATTTAGTGATTAAGGTCTGAGTGTCGGTATAATTTAAAATGTATAAACTATTGCCCCCAAATTAAAAAACTGAATTCTGGTAGATCTCATGATGCCTTAATATTCTTTTAAAAAGTTGCGTTTCTACTGATGCCATTTTAATGCCCCTTTTGAGTTATAAGCCAAAAACAAACTTTAAAGAAGGTTCAGGGGTTCTCCTCTGAAAATGTTTTGAATGAATTTGTACTAAAAAGGAATTATGAATATATATATATATGAGTAAAACGATACATTTACTAAAGTATAAGTTTATAATTATCAAAGTAAAAGTAATGATAAATTCAAACTCAATAACACCAACCTCAAATCTAAGAAAATCTCTAATAAGTATCTAAATAAAAAAATCTTATCCCTAAAGTATAAGTTTATAATTATCAAAGTAAAAGTAACGATAAATTCAAAGTCAATAACCTCAATAAGCAGTGATATCAGCGGTGATTACACAAAAATTTACTTGCAGTTAAAATTTTTTATTAAGAACTATATTATAAGTTTAAAGCTGTGCATGAGGTACGTATCCTTTTAAAATAATTCGAAACTGACCTTAACAATTCTCCAAACATCCACTACTGCACAAATCCCCAAAAAATATTTCAATAGCAATATCCGTACACTTATCCGAACTCTCGAATATCCGGGACTAATGAGATACCGGACCCACTTACAAAAGGACAAGCATCGAAACTCTTAATTATTCCCTGACCCTTAACCCCCTCCTTTACCACCCCCTCATCTCTCACGACAAGGTTCGAAGGCCAGCGGCCATTCCTTCTTTTCCCCCATTATTATTACCATTCCCTTATATATTTTCATCCTTTTCTCCCTTTCTTTTTCTCAGCAGCAGCAGCAGCAGCGGCATTATTATTATTATTATCATTTCCAAAAACCCACCCACCCTCCCTCCCTCTCCCCATTCCTTGTTTCTCGGTCCGATGCCTCTAGAAAAGGAGAAGCTCTCCAGATGCCCGCCTCGGGATACTTCCCTCCCCCTACCAACAGTTCCTCCCCCAACAAATAAAACCAAAAAAGAAAAAAAAAAGAAGAAAAAGAAGAGAACGGGAGGGAGAGAGAGAGAGAAGCCCGTAAAGCAGTAGCAGCAGACGAGAAAGCGTGCGGAACGGTTTGGCCGTATCGACCGGACCTCTCGTCCCCCCTCTGCCGTCCCCCCTCCACGCTGGCTGCTGCTGATAACCCCCCTTTTCCCTTCCCTCCCCCTCCGCTGTGCGTGTGTCGCCTTCAGGTAAATGCTGGATGGGGCGAGGAGGCGGGAAAAAATTCGTAATCGGGGTGTTTGGCCCGCCAGATACGTGGAGAGCTGCGGGGCTAATCAGTTGGGGTTCGGGTAGGAAGGAAATATGCACCTTTCCTCTCACTCTCTCTCTGGGTAGGAAGGGTTTAAATTGGCTGAGTTTGGGGATGGGTACTGTTGATGGGGAGAGAGAGAGGTATTTGAGAAAGCGTAATTGAGGATTAATGAAATTGGTGATTAGGAGAATATAGAAAAAACGGATTGTGTGTGACGATTTTGATGCGTTAGAGGCTAAATACAATACTTTTAAATATTATTAATAAATAAAAATGGAAAAAATTATTTTAATATCACAATGTTGTAAAGAGAAATGTAAGTAAGGGGTAAGGAGTAAGAACGAGTGAAATATCTCTTGGTAACTATATTCATGCTATGAGTTATACGTGATTTGAAGTTTTATTTTGATCAAAGTAATAAGGAATGGCTAATTAAACGGGTTTTATAACCCGTTTATTGTTTAACAAAGATGTTATAATTTGATCATTTGAAGCTTAAAATTTGTCAATTTGCAAAATCTTAACTGTAAACCTCTTTCTCTTTACACTCAGTTGAAACATCAATTTTATTTTAACGTTATTTTATATTTATTTCTCGTGGGTTCATAAAAATATGAAATTACATCATGATTACGAGTACCAAACTGTTTGGCTCTCCAAAACTATCAAGAATTTCTTAAAAAGACAGGAACTAATGTCAATAGTGAAATATTCTCCAAATATATTACAAAAATTTTGATAAAATATAACTAATAAGATTAAGATTCTCTTATATTTAGAGATTAATTCGAAACTTTTTCATATATTCATTAGTTTGAACTTTCACCGTATGGCTTTTCTCAATTCCAAAAAGAGAAATATATTCAAAAGGCCAGAAACAAAGGAAAATAAGTAAATTTACTAATAGTTTCTACTGTACTCGTTAATGAATAATAAAAAATCGAAGTTTTAAGAGTTTTACTTATTATGTGCAATAAACCCATTTTTTTCATTAAATAAAGGGAGCTACTGTGAAACTTTTAATAATTTAATGATGGCTGGTGATAAAACTTTTCTCAGAGTATTTAGAAAATTTATGAGATTGGTTTTCTCAGTCAATGCTAGTTGATGAATAGTTAAAGTTTCATAATTATTCTCTCCCAAGCAGCACAAACGTTCAAGATTCGTCTAATATTTGTCTGTATGGCCAAATTTCGTTTACTTCTAGTTGCAGTTACGTAAACTTGACATATTTTGTATGAGCTGTGCTACTAGGGCTATGAGAGAAACGAGTTTTACTAATAATGTTTAATTTACAAAAGATTTTTTAAATTGTTTCTCACTCAAGTCTTTGAATGGTCAAATTAGAGTGTACACAGCATAGATTCAAGTTCTGAGAAGGTTCTAAAAAATCTAAATCTAATAAAAATCCTGTCAAACCAAAGAAGCTCTAGTTGGTTATAAATTAAAATATTAATAATAAATTGGCAAACTAAAAAAAAATCAAGCATTGATTCTTTTAATCCTTAATAAAAACATAATTCTGAGTAACAAATGCGTAGAAAATTTTATGAATGGCATGTACTTTTTTTGTGAGTACCGGCCGAATAATTTTGAGTAAATACTTGCAACCACTAAACAAAGTTTAAGGTCAAAGTAAAAATTCTTAAAGTGGACAATATTCATGCAGTATAGCAATGAAAAAATTTCTCATGCAAAAAGAAAAGGAAAATGTGTATTTGAGCACATTTATTAGCACGGAAAATGCAAATTTCAATACTTCCTGGAGTGAATTTTTTCTTTTACATTTATGATTCTTAAAAAATTGTTTAAAATGTATCAGTAGGTTAAACCTCAGATAAGACCAGCTGTAAAAGGGATTGGGAAGTCTTAGAATTTCTGTGTGTAATGAAGCATTAGCGAATTGCGTGATTTGAGATTTTCGGGACAGCGATCTGCTTAAATTTCGTAACGCTCCTTTTTCTTTTTAAACAAGACAGAGCATTTTTAAAAGATAATATGAGTTGTTTTGATTGCGAATCTTATCTTCTTCACACATGGTTAGCCCATGGAAAATTTCACGTTCCAAAAAGTTTTTTTTTTCTCTAGAATAAAGGTGGGGTTTTCAGAAAATATGGTTTCTATTGGAAAAAATGTTTTGGTCAACTTGAAAAATAGAATATTTTTCATTAAGGGTTAAACTCATCGATATTTCAAAAATAATTAAGGAACGTAAGATTTTAAGATAAATGAAAGAATTGAGAAAAAATAAAGTACCAGAAAATGATTTCTTAATTAATTAAATTTTAGTATTATCACGTACTTTAAAGAGATATGAATTCTTAATTGATATAAATCTTAATTTTGAGATAAAACAAGGGATTATTCGTGTGTACTGAAAATGCTAGTCGGATAAATGTTTACGTTGAGTTGTAGACATTTATACGCAATTAAATTAAGACTAAAATTTAGCTTAAAATTGTAAATGAGTATAATTTTGATGGTACTATTTAATTTCATTTGATCACAAAAAATTAATTCTTTGAGTGTTGTAACATAGTCAGTAACATTTTGATAATAACTTTTAAAAATTGAAACTTGCAGTATTTTACGCCACTAAATGATGCGATCAACTTCTAAAAATACTATTTTAGAGACGCTTGAATTGTATATAGAATTTTACTTTACACGTATTTTTGTGTGATAAAATCTACACCAAAAATTAAAAAAGTAACACCTTCAAATTCTCTAAACGAATAAGAGAAGAGTTAAAGAGTCCAATTTAAAGTTAAAAGAACTAAAGTTTTAAAGGCAACAATTTAGTAAAGGGAGAAGCCTATGTAAAACATTTAATGAAGATTAATTGGTTTCGTTACAGAAACTTGAAACTTGCAGAATTCAACATCTACAGAAATATGTTGAAATGAGATTGACTACTAGAGGAGACTTTGACCGAATTTTATTTTAAAAAAATTGTTTGCAGAATTTCATTTTACATATCTCTTTTTTGAACGAAGATGGGCATCATAGGCCTTGGCCCACTAGGGCTGTTTCTCCAATGAGTTTAGTTTATATCTCTTTTTTATATTAAATTCTACCCAGAAATTTTACTAAGGAAATATTACCTTCAAAAATTCACTAAACAAACTAAACGAAAGAAACTTTCTTTATTCACTATATTATAAACATACTTATTTCTTTATTCACGCATGAGTACAATCTACACGCAGCTAAACACAGTACAAGAGGACTAAAAGCACTACCGTCGAATTTCTAGAGGCACACATAAATCACTTTTCTGCTTCCTAACATATTTACTCCGAAACAAGACCACCACCACAAAACTTCCAAGCTGATCCCCTCGCTCTCCCACATCCTCCCTGAAGCATCACCGATTCATAACACTTACAAAACCCCCCAGACACCCCCAAAACCTTGATCAATCTCCTCACAAAACCCCCACAACCAACAACAACAACAAAAAAAAAGCCAGAGCAGCAGCAGCGCACCTACACTCCCAGACATCGTCTCCTCCAACACAAAGGACGAACTCAACGTCGTCGTCGATTCCAGCAATTTCAACGCCGCCCTGGGAAGTCAATCCATCTGACTCCCCACAACCCTTCGGTGTGAGAGCAAACGATTTTTAATTACACCCCCAGAAGCCACATCAATCCCCGAAAGTAGGCCACCCCTCCCCTCCTCCCTTCTCCACCAACAAATAACCCGGGGGAGAAGCTGCCAGGCAGTGGGAATCAGAAGATGGTGCCTGGCAGGGGAATTTTGTCATGCAACTCTGTACTTAGGGCCTCTTGCGTGCGGAGCTGTACTTCCTCTCGCTCGTGCTTATCGTTTGGGAGGGATTTTTTGTTCTCCTTCCCTTCTTCGAGTATCCTTTATCTCTGTATCGTTTGGTGGTGGTGTGTGCAGGAATGGCCTATAATTTAACCCGCTTTATTTAATAGGGTGAGGGCTCTCGAAAAAGTGTGCTGCCCGGTTCGCGATAGTGCAGGGTGTTTAATTGCGGGTTTGGATTTTGCTGGTTGGAGGGAAATATTGCGGCTGGATGGTGAAGGATGAGGTTTAGGTGAGTAGAGTTTGGATAGAGGTTTATATTTGGCTAGGGGTTACTTTTTGTGTGTAGAAATACATTTTTTACAAAGGAAAAGGGTGAAAATATTATTGGAATTCTACAATTACAAAATCTAAGTAACATATTTTCTGTCCATAAAAAAACGAAGAACAAGATTGTTTTGAAAATTTGTTTTATTCTTTATTCTTTCCAAAACATACATTTTCATAACTATTTAATCTCAGTTTATGTTTTAATAATTTTTTTTTAAATTTTTTTTTTGGTATGACATTGAATGTAACACAAAATTATTTATTACATTTTTTATGAAGCTAATAATCTTTTAAATATATATTTTAATTTACATTAATCATAAAAAAGCTTGAATTAACCAAATCATACTAATTTAGCATAAAACCTACACACGAGAAAATGTTAAGTGAATTCTTACTTGACGGAACAAGTACTACACTCACTCTATTTAAAGGCTAACTAAACAAAGGCTACCGGCTAGGCTACCTAGACTCGCAAATCCAGAAAAGCTTGAAATTTTGACGCGTGAGTCTAAATAACTACTTCTAAAATTCGAATTTAAACCTAAATCATGACCTTTTTCTTCTGAGGTACAACTTTCGAGGCATTTCAAAACATAATATTAGAAGGGTGATTTTTAATGAAAGAAAATTATAAATATAATGGTTACTTTTACAATTTAATTAAAAATTACCCTGATAATATTATTTAAAGATTGAAGTTCATTAGAATGAACTTTAATAATTTTATTTAATTCAAAGTAAAATTGTAATGTAATCAAAAATAGACTACTAAGGACTACTATCACATGCCCCAATTTCAAGCTTCTCTGGCCGTTTGAGTCTAGGTGATTAAAACTGTTAACGAATGCAGTTAAAACGAATGCAGTTACTGAAATGAAATCCAATCCTGTATATGTTTCTTTTCCTAACAACCCTGCACTTTGTCAAACCTGTAGAAGTTGCTTTTCCTTGTTTGCTCATTTGTTGTAAGAAAGAAAACTTGCAAAAACCATGATAGAACTTATTCCTGTAAAACTTGCTTTTCCTAGATGGTACTCTAATTCAGAAAAGCAAATCGTTGTAAATTCTCAATACCGTAAAACAGGGTGAATCGGAATACTTTTCAAATTTCAAAGTAAAAAAAATAGGAAATAAAACACTTTTTTTGTGTGAAATTTTTTGATAGGAATATTCGGTCTCGTTCTGTTATTTCAATTTTGAGCAAAAACAAAATGTCTTTTTAAAAAAAAAAATTATATTTTTTTTTATCAATTTTAATGGTGTTCTGATTCACTCCACAGATATGGGTGAGTCGGAACATCACTTAAATCTTCATTTTAGTCTTATTCTGTTATTTTGTTGTGTTGGGGGAGGTTGAATACCGAAAAACTTGAATACGCTTTACTTTTACAAAACGAAGTTATTTTTAACAATTAACTTGAGAAATGCCTTATTGTCACCCTTATTTATAAATATAAAGATATTAAAAATCAAAATAGTGAAAGACTTTTCAGTTGCGATTCACCTCGCAGTTCCGATTTAAACTGTTTTACGGTTCTTGTTTAATAATTTTTATGTTTATCGACGCTTTTTCTTTTCGGAAACTATTGAACACTTCAGAAAAAAGTGTAAAATCAATCAATAAAATTTCTGAATAACCTCACTTTTTATTTAAATTTAGCCAATTTAGCAAGCCAAAATCCTATCTTAAATAATATCTAGTAATAATATTCCTTACTTGATATCATACTAAATTTATTGAATTGCACATTTGGGTGGGTTTTCCTTTTAGATACCGAAATATTACATTACATAAAATATAAATACTATGTTAATACTATAACCTAAATTAAACAACGTTACTTTAGCGATCAATAAACACTCATCAGGTGTTTATATAAAAAAATAAATGATTATTTTAGAGATAAGACAAAATCTACAATCGTTTAAAAATTACTTCTACATTTAAAAAAGGAGTTTTGTATCTGAAGTCGTAAGAAAAATACAATAGCAATTAAATTCAGACTTAAAAATGAAAGGCTATTTTTCATTTCATATTTAAAATTATTCTTGCTAAACTTTTATTTGAAAACTTGCCAGATGTTTGAAAAAATTACTAAAGTTAAATTATCATTGCTATAATATTATACATAAAAAATATTTCTTATCTTTAATATCATTTGGGTATAAAATCGAAAAGCATTGCCTGAATCAGAAAGTTATCTTTTAAGTATTCATAGTTCTTACAGCATAGTAAAGCTCTTCTATACAAATATGTCTTGAACATGCATCATCAGTTCTTAATTATAGCCAGTGTTGAATAAATGACCATAGCGTTGACATAACAAATCAAAATCGAGAGAACATGACAAAAAGTGACTAATAGAGACATAAAAAGAAAACGAAGCTAACGTGACCAAAACGTGGTGTGCTATCACGTAATTCTAGTGTGACCGACACGCTACCGTCTCATTTCCATATTCATCACCCAAGGCAAAGCACGTCATGTCCCCTCTCTGTACTGAAACTTCGTAGGTAGGATCGCACTGCATTTATCTACCAGAATACGCTACATTTACTTTCCGGATATGTGGGGATCCGGTTTTTAAATTCATTATTGGATAAACAGAGGGATGCTATTGAAGTAGTCCAAGAGCACGCTACATGTAAATTCGATCAAAATGATATAGGTACTATTGAAAATAATATTTTTTTATTGTGAGGAATCCATCTCATGACAAACATTTCTGACATTTAGCTAGGTCCCAGCGGTTGCATTAATTGATATTAGTAAATTAAAACTCCTTAATTTGTTTACCTTTATTAGTACATTAATAAATGACAACCAAACGAAGTGATGATCAACTAATATAATAATGTCTGAATATCTAACTTCTAAGTTCATGCTTATTTTGCTTAATTTCTTGAAAAATTGAAAATGTAGAACGACAACGTATTAAACAGATAAATGTTAATACGTAAAATTGATTTATTACGGTAAAACCACTTTTTTCAGGATTAAAAATTATATTAGACATATAATTTTTATTCTTCTAAATAAATTTTAAAATATCGATTAGAAATACATGTAACTGATGCTTAAAAAACAGCTATTGATGGTAAATAAAAGGGATAAGGATTAATTCAATGTTTTTTATGCAGGTCAATACACAGATCAAGTATTAAACTGTTTTTTTTTCTACATGATCCAAGTCTGATCCTGTGAAGTAAACATTCATACCATTTTGAATCCCATGTAAAAAATTTACAGAATCACAATCAACTAAATTAGTTCATTAGTATTTACTAATATTTAATAAATGGTGTTACGAATTAACGATATTCATATTAAATATTTGTTGTATTTCCATTGTGGGACGTTTTTCGTCACTTAGAAGTTCCGTTAAACTAATTTATAAAAATTCGCATATTCACTCTGATATAGGAGATACTCTATTACTTTAATCCCTTTTTTACTACACACCAAAAATGCACTCAAAGTTGGACAGTTAATTGGTATTAGTAACTACCGATAGAATTCAATTTTGATTATTTTTGATGTAAGCCATTTGTATTATTTTGGTAAAAGCAGTTAGGATCATTTTAGCAGTAGGTACTCTTGTTTTGTGTTACTTCAAGCGTTATGACGTTCAGCATTACTGTTGAAAGTCCGATAAGAGGTTGTTTTTTATGATTTATCCTACTTTTCCAGATTAATATGGAATCCTCGCCCACGTACTAATGTACTCGAACAAACTAAAGCTAATCAAAACTAAGGTCTCGTTTACACAGGGATAAAATATTTCCTGTTCGAGAGAAATAATGAAAGGCGGGTAAAAAGAGTGTAATTAGAGACAAAAATGATAAAATATTCAGATTTCATCTTTCAAAAAGAGATGCCTGCGTTTTGCAAAACATGTATAGAAGGGAATTAAACGAAATGCATTTCTCTCAACTATTGAGCAGGAGAGAAAAAACTCAACTCCGCTTTGAAACAACTTTCGGGAGCCAGGAGGATAAATAATCTAATTTTTAAAACTTTTCAATGACTAATTAGAAAAAGTTGGAATCAGTTGGAGAAAAACATAAACAACCGAAACGCACATAATTATTATCTTTTTGCATTTTTAATAATACCACAGTGGAGTTGATGCCCGAAATAATATCATCATCAAACATTGATTCGCTAAACATACTCCACTTTTTCCACAGCCGTGGAGAGAGAAAACATCATTTTTGTTTACCAACTATAAATCAAGCAATTATTCCCTCTCTGGCAAAAAGCCGGTCCCATCTCAACTTTTGAAATATATTAGCTGAAGAGTGGATTAAGTGGAGTTGGGCCGAGTTGTTTTTTTTACCTCTCAATTGCTGATTTCGAAGGATTAGCGCGAGAGAGGGTTTTTGCACCGGCAAAATTGGTTAGTAGATTAGAATCCCATATTCGCAGAGCATTCTTCGGGTATTAAGGTTGTTCCTCTTCTTTCCGAATAATAATCAATTTGAAAAGTGAAGCTAGGATCCCCGAATGATCCACTTAAATATTAATTAATGGCTCGCATTCCTTAACGAAGGCTGTAATTAAATAGTGAATTATGAATGCGAGGGACAGAGGAGAAAAAATAATGGAACGTTTTTTCCCCGCGCAAGTCTGAACGGAGGGGGGGGGGAGGAAGGCAAGCAGGGAAGAAACGGAAAGGAATCGCAAACGATAAAAAGATCGGGATGGAAAAGGTCTGCAAATGGTTTTGTTTGAGATTTTCCGAAAGGCGCAGGGAAAAAAGGGAGGTATTTTTTAGGTATGGAGGATTGTTAGATTGAAAAACCTCGAAGGATGAAGGATTCCGTTTAAAGTATTAACACGGGTTTTAGAACAAACTTTCTGGGAATTTAATCTCTTTTATACTTCAGACAATGTGACACATATCAGACGGCAATTTGAGATATAAAAATATAAATTGGAATGTTTATTTTTTTAAGTAGAACCAGGGTTTATGAGGGAGATGAAATGTGTATTGATTAGGTAGTGTTGTCGTAAAAAAAGTATTTGCACGAAAATATTAGTTGGATAAATTTTTCGTATAGAGGAACTCGTTAGAAAAAAATTTTATGTTGTAAATATTTCTATCCTTTTATTTCATATATTTTTTTCTAGTTTTGTTGTAAATTGAAGTTCAATTTTCTACACTAGCTCTTTTTAGCGAACTGCTTCACATTGTTAAACGTCTTTTAAAATTCTCCATTCATTTTGAGGTGAAGAATTTCCTTTTACATTGTTTTAACATCTCTAAATTAAACCCCTTTTTGTGGGTAAACTAATGGCCTTACTATTTTCCCTTTCACAACAATTTTTCACAATAAATTCAGTCTGTAGACACAAACCCTCTTACCGAGTAACAGCAATGTTAAAATTTATTGAAAATCTACTGTAACCAATAAATTCATAGATACGTAAATATCAAAATTTACAACCCGTGTGTAGGTTTACAAATACGACAAGAGGAGTCAGAGGAAAGAGAAAAAAATTGAAAAAATATATTTATATTTAAAACCTTATGGTAACTATTGACAACTTTCAATTCGAATCTATTTCGATAATGTTGGAAGACAATGTTCCTTTATCCTTTTAAGTCTTGACCGCACCAAATTCTCCATAAGATTCAATAGAAACCTCGGATTTAGACTGAAAGTGTTAATTTATTAAATATCCTCTCTTATATCACTTCACTTTATAGGGTTTTGGGTTTTTATATACGTAACTTTCATCATGATTAAGACATTTTTAATCGACTAAACCAATGAATGCAATTTGGTGTAGACAAAGAACTGATGTAAATGGTTAATTTACGACAAAAGATGGTAATTCCTTAATTAAACTCAGAAAACAGTTGATGTAAATTAATTAAGTTTTTGATGACGCAAAAGATGAACAATATGTAGAAAAATAGCTGCTTACATAAGCAAGTACCAAAATCTACGGAATTATTATAACTTAATTAATTTTTAATCATTTTATTAAGTATCATTAAAACTTCTTGTTAATTCGGTACGATTAAAGAATATCTTGGTCAGAAATATTTTCAAAATTATTCTCTTTAAGTTTAGATCGAGTTTATTTCTCAACTATAAATTTTTATCTCACAATTATATCTAATTTCATAGCTTGTAAATATAAAAACACAAATGAACTTTAAGAAATTGTATTTTGTACATATTCAGGAAAAAAAACGAAATGCATCCGGGTTTTCTAACAACCAATCTTAAGGAACCGAACTCAGAGACATTCCGCCTCATTACAAACACCCCAGAGAACACCCTCAATCACAGCCCAGCTATCCATCCCCTCTAAAAATCCCTCCATTTCCCTCGAAAACTCCTCTCGAGCGTCCCTTCCCAAATTGCCACACAAACAAAACAAAACAAAACAAAACAAAACAAAAAAACCCCTCCCACTCTCGAAATTCACCCCTCTCAACCCCCTACTAATCGCAAAAGCCCCCTCGCTCGCGCGCGCTAATAGCAAACGAGGCGCCCGCGCGAAATTAGCCTCTGATGACGCACAAAAAATAACACCACCACCTCCAACAACAACAACGGCGCTGAAAACTAAAAACTAAAAAAAAAAAAAAAAATAAAAAAATAATAACAACAATAACAACGGCGGCAGCGCTCTGAACTAAAAAGCGAAACAATAAAAAATATGTGTGAGGTGGAAAGGGAATGATCATCATAAACATCATCGTAATGTGGCAGCTGATCCGGATCATCAGAAGGGACAGGAACCAATCAAACTTCATCGCCACGGACCTTTTCAAACACGGGAGGGGGGATTCCGGTTGCCATGGGAACGGTCCCTCTCAGGTGCCTTTTGTGACCAGGAGAAGGATGCTCATTTGAAGTTGGGCAGACATCTTCTCCTGATGAGCTCCAGTCTTCATTAGAGTGAAACTAGAGGGCTTCCTCCCTTCCCTCTCTCTCTCTCTTCTTTCTTTCCCTCTATCTTTTATTTCATTATTCCCCGCTTTTTATGTTATTTTCTAGCCTGCTCCCTGCCTTTTTTTATTTTTGAAAAAGAAAAAAAAGGACGAGGCAGGAAGGCCTTGTAATAATGAGGACAGAGCGCAAACCAGAGCTATTATCTGTCCGGGGAGAAGAAAGGGAGAAAAAGAAAACATCCCCACCGGTGGGGGTGGTTTGGTAGTAATAATAATATAAAAATGATAAAAAATGGAGAGGTGGTGGAGGAATTCTCTGGTGTCGTCAAACATTTTTTAAAGCCGCCCCTTTAGCGCTGTTCGTGTTTTAAATCTCTGTTGGGTTAGATTTCTTTTTTACAAAAATTGGTATTAGCAATCGAAATTGATTTGTAGGTTAAATGGTTTTAAAATGGCGGGGAAGTGCCATGAGGATTTTTGTTCTTTCTTTATTCATAAGGTAATTTATGAGTTGGATTTATTTATAATAACATCAAACATTTTGAACGGTTTTATCTTGTAAAAGATGATATTTTAAAGTTTATAAATACATTTAAATAATGGATTAAAAAGGCAGAAAGTGATTATGAGTAAAACATTCATAAAATCTTTTTAAAAGTGTATATTCTTTAAAGTTTTGATGTTATAAGTAATAATAACAATCCTAATTTCTATTTACTAAAGCTACCAATAATATTTTTTACTAACTAAAAAATAGTTGATTTCTAAATAAAATAACGCGGAAGTCTAGTTCATTTATTATAAAACAATAATTGATGTGATTAAATATTGATACATTTAAAACAAATTTAGTACAGTAAAATTGGTTTTTAAATTTAACACCTATTAGGTATTTCTTACTGTGTACTTTGTAACTTCGTAAGATATTTTCTAGAAAATATAATTATATTTGAAACAAATTTAAGCTTACCTTTTTCTATGCTCTGCTTTTTAAAATAGTTTTAGACTTCATAAATCTCCATAGTTATTTTATTTTAAAAGTAATAATTTAAAATACAATAAATAGGATTGCTAGAATGATTATTTTAATCCATGAATTCTATTACTTATCTCTCTTAAATTATTATTAAAAGGAAGATGGCACTAAAGTTGTAAAAAGAGTTATAATGTTAATATTGAATTATTCCAAAAATTGTTTCTTTACCTGAAGTTAACTTTTTATTATAACCTTAACCTAAATGTAATTTTGTGTTGGTGTTGAATTTTACATCCATTTTTTGTATCAAAAACTAATTTTTATCACTTTGGATATGTTATATTAGTGCTTTGAACCCATAAATGTCATCCATTCCAAGTCTGAACCGCATAGTCTAAGCTATCAATTACACCAACTTTGGCCTGATGGCTGCGAGTATTCCAGGTCCTAAGGTTATCCTACCTGATTTCAGGCATTTGCGTCTGACTACCATTCGGTTACACATCAAATAGAGTTAATATAGAGTAAATGGTTTGAGCGGAATTCAAATCACGGAGATTTAATACACCAGATAATTGTTTAAACCACTGAGACCTTGTTGAATTCCAAACCCCAGTTGGCTCTTGAGATATGTGTGCGGTATTAGTGGTGACCAACAATTGATATACCGCGACCACAGAAGGTGTGTTTGAGTCCACAAAGGTTAGAGTAGGTATCTTAATAACCGAGTCTATTAGTTGTTAAGTGTGTGAGGAAAGGTAATTTTTAATTTTTCAATGACACTTGTAACGTTAATTTAAATAGTTTCTCTATGCTTGAAAAACCTTAACTATTTTCATCGTTTTTATGTTGAAATTTTTTCTGTAATTTGATTAGATGATTGTGCCATAAATTGAAAAGCATCAGGACACAAGTTTTCATTCTATTTATCTCTTGGTGTCTTATTTTTTTTTTCAGGAATTATAACTTATAAAACATATTGTTTTCAAAATTTTAATTAGTGAGATGCTTTTATCTCTACTCTTTTTCTAAATTACTTAAAAAGTATATTGCATGAAATTCCTGTTAGGTTTATAAAAAGAAGTCATATCTGCGTGCCAGATGAGTAAGGTAAGCGAGCAAAATATTTCTCACAATCTTCAAAGCATTAGTTCACATGAGATACCTGAATAAAAATTACTGAGTTCTTAATTTAGTGGCTTTTACCTAATAATACGAGACAAACACTAGACATAAAATGCTAGACAAAAATATGATCCGAAACCATATCCTAAGAAATAATTGAAAAACATCGAGATTTCGTTTGAAGAGAAGAAACTTGAGTTCATAATAAGAAATGTGAAGCTGACTGAAATCGATGACTACTTAATCGCAAAACTTACGAAATTGAGAAAAGGGTTCAGTTTAAAGACTTATTTCGTTTCACTCTAAACCAGTTATGACCAGATCTTTAGAGAAAGCTTATAACTGTCACCCAATACTATAGTCAGTGATATAAAGCAGCTCACAATGATAAAAAGGCAAACACAAATAACTTCTCCCATAACTTTCCCTAAAACCAACGAAAAATAACCCAACCCAACCAACAAAAACGATCTCCAATATGCTCCATCTTACGTCCAGATAAAACTACGAAACCAAAAAAAAAAAAAAAAAGAGCAAACAAACAACCCTTTTAATTTTTTTAAAGCCCTCCTCTCAATCCCCCAAAAACAAAAGAAGCAGAATGCCTAAACGGCGATTTGGTGGAGACACCGCAAAAAAAAACCATCGCACAGAACACAACCTCCATCCTAATTATTCAAACAAAACGTAAAAATCCTGCCATGGTCCCAGGTACCCCCTGATAAGTCATCCAATTACAGGCAGTGGTCGGGGCTGGCGATAAATATTCCGGGACAACCGGTCGGTCCCATCCATCTTGGCCGGGACACCCCCCTTTTAAATGACAGAAGGAGCAGGGAAAAGAAAAGGGAAAATGGATGCCTGGGCACGTGACCCTCAGGGACGCCCAGCGCCCTGCTCATAATCCATCTCTTTCATTGCTGGGGAAAAAGAGAGGGAAAAACAAAAGGAACGGGCATTAGGGACGTCTTTTGGATTGGGCTTGAGTTCTGCTGCTGGTGTGGGTTTCGGATTAGGATGTTCAGGTGGGGTTTATTTTGCACTTATGGAGGTGGAGAAGGAGGGGTTTTAATGAAGGGTTGCGGTGAGGTTCTTTTTTTTTGGTTGAGGAATTTGAATGAAGTGAGGGATGTATATCCGGTTTGGGATTCCCGCGGTCTTTTGAATGGTGTATTTTGTGAGCGCAGTGGAAGATATTTGGCTTATTTTTCTTTGAGAATAATTTACATGAAGTCGTTGTGGAAAACTTCTGGACTATGTGAAACGGTAAACCTTTTGTGTAACGTTCAGTCTGCATCAATATAAAGGATAATTTTTTTCCAACTAAAACGATCCATGAAAGAACACTTATGCTAGAACAGACGAAAAAGAAATGGAATAATAAGGTTTCTGATGAAATTTTAATACTATTGTGAAAAACTAGAGGTCTTAAATGTAATTGAACAATTCCAGAAAAAAACAACAACAACGCACACACAATGGCAGTAATAGTTAAATAGAGAAAGCTAGTAAGTTATGAAACTACAGTACTTCATTTTTATTATATATAGATTGTATATTTATAAAATTCATTTAATAATTATTATAAAAGGATGAGTTTTGTTATTTTCACTTTTGAATACTGTTTTCAAATTGAGTGGAAGGATTTCAATAAATGAGTTAACAAGATTTAAATCCAAAACCTTGCCAAAGTACCAGTTGAGATATACCATTAAGCAAATGGTGCTCCTAGTTATCTTAAAAAATGCCCTTCCGTGTTTCAACCTTTCAGAAAAGGATAATGATACTTGATTGGACACAAGGGGAACTAAGATATTTTAAAGAATAAACTGCAATTAGCAGAATTATAGTCTCGATGGATTTGATACTTTATAATAAAAGTAATTTTAAACATATCCTATTTACTGTAATAAAAAGAAATTCTTCAACAAAGATATGATTTCCTTTGAAATTTTGTTACACTAAGGAGAATATATTTTTAAACGAATGAATGTTAATCAATGGAGCTTTTTCCACTTTGGATACTAAATAATATAAATATTAATATCAAATCTTATATTTAAGCAAAAAAGTCATCATATTTTTATCTAAATAGAATTAATAGGGTAGATTGTAATGGCCAAAAGGATAGGAAATTCAAATTTAAAAATTTGAATTTATGCTATGAACAACATTAAAGTAACTTTTAATAGCAACTAAAAGGAAAGAAAAACTTCTCTGTAATTAATACCGTTTACTAAAATACTGTGACACACATTTTTTTTGTTGATAAACCAATAACATTTGTGGCATTTATAGATACAACTAATAACACAAATAAATAACCAAATATTAGAAAACAAAAATTTAATTATCTTATAAATACTGTAATTTTAACTTAATATAATAGGGTGATGAAGACTGATTTTAAAGATTATTTGAGCCATTTATATAAATTATACCTTAATATTTTGAGTGTGCGGGACCCTTTCTTCTCCGATGAGACCTTCTGCCCTCTATGCAACATGTGTCGCTTAAGTGACCCCCTCCCCTTTCGTGATGTCACGAATTTGAAACTATTATTTATCATACATCAAAATAGTGAGCATATATCAAATCATATATCAAAATATCAAAATATATCATATATCAAATAGCTAGCAGTGAAATAAATGCCTGATTTTATCATTGAAACATCGGTGAAAACCCATTTTGAAATAGGAACATCACGAAGTTTGATCTCCCCCTTCCTTCTTGTGACATTTGATCCCTCACACAGGTGCCCTCCTCCCCATGATACGGTGATATAGTTTGCGAGTACGAAATCTAAACATCACATTTAAAAATAAGTCACCGGTATATTTTTGAAGTACCTATACGTTGTCAACATAAATTTTCAAACTTGAACAAAAAGCTTTGATCATTGATCTATCTCTATTTGGAAAATGAAGCTCCATTTCCCTCAAAAGTTATTGAAAATAAAGGATTTCCTAACAATCAGTCACCAACTACTCTAGAGATGGATAGAGGTTTGGAGCATCGGAATATCCATAACAGCCAAACAGTGTTAACCATCAGACAACCATTCAATAGTCACAACACTGAATTGAGACACAATGCAAGGTCAATAACCCACCACCAAAGATCCATATAACCTCTGCAGAAACACTTAACTTTCCCAAATGAATCAATCCATCCGCAAGAACGACGCGCGTCCACGCCACGATCCATCACAGGCCGCGCCACGCCACGCCGGAATCAATTAACTCCGCTCCAACAATTGGATAATCCCTGACCACAGATTGAATGCGGCTATCGAATTATCCATCTATGGGCCACAGGCCGCTGATTAATGGCGCACTTAGCCGGAGATCGCAGGTGACTTGTGCGGCCTATGGGGTTAAGACGGATAAATCGCTTATCTGCAGCTCGGAGTGGCCGTTTGGGGAAATATGGATGGATCGGACGCTGTGAGGTTGGATTGTCAACACGCCGATTTCGCGCGTCGATCGGGGGCTGTTAAGGAGCAGTTAATGGAGGGTGGATTGATAGAGCACGGGGGAGCGGGAATCAATTGCTTTCGAATGGACTGGCTTTGATGTTGTTGTCCACTGAAGAAAATGCGGAAGCGGTTGGAGACTGATTCAGGTTATTCATGCCCACCCAACTTGCATAGTTCAGAGTGGTTAAAGTTTCTACGCATGTGTTGTTCGAAAGGATGGACCAAATATTCGAGTTTTGGTATAGATACGTGTTATATACAAAAAAGGATAAAAAATGAAACTAAAAACCATGCTTATCAAAATTATAATAATTTTACACTTAAATTGTCACACTGAGCCGTTCAGATACTACTTTTATGATCCCGCGTATACAATGCATAGTTCAGAAGTATTTTTTGTGATGTGAGAGATTTTTTTATAAAGTATGATTAAATAATAACCATTTAGCCTCAAATATTTTGAGCCGAATTTTCAAAAGGTCATCATTGTTAATTAAAAATTCAAAGAGATTTCTTTGAAGACAAAGTAACTACTAATATGAATTAAATTGGTCGGTAAACAATTTAGGTGCAAGGTAAAAGAAGTGCTTACAAAATATTCCTTAGAAAATGAAGTTTCAAAAATTTCAGATGATCTAGTATTATACTACCTAGTTCTGAAATTGCAAAGATATTTATTTTACGAGAAATATAAAGTAAAATGAGATAAAACATTGTGTCGTAATAACTACTTCAGACACCCAAAACTGTGGGGATTTGATTGGTAATTTAGATTTCTTATGAAATCTTTCATTTCAAATCATCAATCTATCGCGGTATATCATTCACAAAAGATAACGACCGTCATGAACGCAAGCTAACACTTCTGAACATATTGTACGCATATATAATTCTGTACTTTTGACTATAGTTAATCTAGCAATTTGCTGTTTCTCTCAATAAACCAAGAGACAAAATTCTTAACTCTATTCATTACAAAAAAGTACAACAGACTCACTTAATTAAATAGAAATTTGGGTAACTTTAATGATGAATACGTGTTTGGGTCTTATATTGAATTATTTAATTTATTTAAAATAATTGAGAAATTTTGAATTCACCCTTAATGTTTGTTAAATGGAATAAGTTCAAATTTGATCTTACTGAGTTACATGTAGCATGAGAGCAATACAAATTATCTCAACTTAACATCTTTATTTTACAAATCTTCCCATTCATTTAATTAAATTTTAAATATTTAGAAGAACGTAATGAAATAGTTTAAGAAGTAAGTCAACTACATTATATCCATGGTTTAATATTTGAGTAAGAGCATATATTCCTTTTAATTGTCTGAAATACATCGGATATAGTTAGTTTTTTATTAGTAATTTTCTCAGATAACTTCAAAGAACCACTATTTACACGAGCATGCGTAGGATATAATTGATTGAAAACTTTATCCTTCGAATTTTCCAGACAGGATAAATTTGACCTGACAAAGGAACACGAGAGCTTTGAATAATGCAGATAATACCAGCACTACTTTAAATTAAAGCTCAAAGACTTAAATTTCAGTCGGGGGCCTTCTTATTGATCAAACCTGATTTTATCTTTCTTCCGAGAATTTATACGCACATTACCTTCCCTTCTAAATACTTAAAGATTACTCTTACTTTGCATGCGACTCGATAAAAATCTGATCACAACGCAACAAGGGCTCAGATTCCATAAATAGCTCATTTAAAAGGAGAACTGTGCGAGCAGATTCCCTGAAAATTTCGTTTTTAGCTCGGCTGCTCGGTAATAAACACCAAACGATTACGCTATATCCTAGGATACGCGTCCTTTCCGCGCTGGTGGGTGACCCCCGAAAAGTCCCTGAAATTACTCTCTCTCCTGCCGCACGTTACGCACACTTGACTAATTTTTCCTCCGCGCCGCACCCTCGAAAAAATTACTCGCGAATCGGCTCCCCGGTAACGACAACCCAATTGCCAATGCGAGCACACAGGGATTTCTTGAAAAGCTTATTACGGAAGATTTTCGAGGAAAACTGTTATAATAACAACAACAGCAATAGCAGTAATAACAACAATAACGTCGAAGGAAAAAAAAGTATGGGTAAAGGGGGGGAATCTTGTGCTTTTCTAATTGGAAGAAGTAAGAAGAAGAGGAAACCTTTCCCGCGCTGTGGAGGTTTCCGAGGTAACATCGGATCTGGCTTCCTGAAGGTAAGGCCGTGCAATTAATGTCACTCATCGGCATTACCTTTTTCCTTCCTAAGGGGAAGGGAAGAAAAAGTAAGGCCGTACCTTAATTCTGTGCCCTAATCTCCCGGATGTGTGCGTTTGTCGAGAAAATATTAGGCCGTTGTTTTGTAAAGTCGTTCTGCCGCGCCTAGTCGACGTTATTGGAGTTTTCTTCGTGGGGATATTTTTTTTTTTGTTTCGTGCAAGTTATTTGAGCTTTTGTTTTGTGTGTGTGTGTGGGATTTTGTAGTCTAGGTGGTGGTTTAATAATGTTATGTCGCTGACATGAAAGGATTTTTTTCCCTTGTAAGAAATAAATAATCATTGCATTTTGGTTACTTTGTTACTAGTTAAGGTCTTTCATATTTATACTAAAAGATACTAAAAGTTAAAGATACCTTTAACTTTTTCACTAAATACTTGTTTTGTTAGTATGCTTGTAATGCTGACTTTTTTTTTACAAAATCTATTTTGAAGTGAAAAATACTAATTAGGAAAGTGAGAATTGCTATTCTAATATAAAGAGAGGGAATTATTTACCCACGTATAATTTTTATCAATTGGGTATAAATTACCTATTCAAACACTAAAATGAAAATAAAACATTTTAGTTTATTTTTTAATATCGAATTCGAAAAATATTGCTACAAAAGTAATTTTATTACACTAAAAAGTTTGAGTTAATCATATTAGTATGTTGTGGAGAGCATGTGCTTTTTCGATCATGAATTACCAGAATCCATGTTTAATCCATGCTTTTCAGTAAATTCTAACATAGGTTCGCTTCCATTAAACTTTTCTCATTTTTTAGCAGTGTTAATTTTGAGACTATCTCTCAACTTACTATCTTAATTATTGTATCATAGTATACAGTGATTGTTTAACGGATATATTACTTACTTAAAGTTATATTTATTGTAAATGACTTTTGTGTTTAGAACAGAGCGCTTCGAGAAGACAGAATGAAATAATCCAGTAGACTTTTTAAAAAAAAATGTATTGTTCATCGTAAGAAAATGTTTCTAATACTGAAAATTAATGAGTCTAGTTTTTATTTAACAAAACAATTCCAGTTGTAAATACACTCCATTTCTTAACAATACACACATTTTAAATTAAAATGTATCAATTCAATAATTATTTTCAACTCATTTAAGTACACCTAAAAAGCGTAGTATGAAACATAAAAAACAGTTCTATCTGATTATTGTTGACAGATTTAAACATCGAACACAATAAAAAAAGAGCTCCGACTAAAAAGTTTAAATTTAAGAGAGAGAGAGAGAGAATATTTAATACTCCAACATTAAGCGCATTAGACTTAGCTGCTAAATACTTATAAAATACTCAGGTGCCAAAAATCTGTATTTGCTAATATGTATTAAATAGCATTATAAGCAAACATTTCACTTTTTCAGCCCTACCTTTCCGAGGCAAAGGAAAACATTTTTGATTGCGTTCTCGAGGAAAAAACCCCGCGATAAGCTCTCCGAATGGTAATAACAATAATAACAAAAACCCTGCAAAAAGAAGTCTAGAGCCGACTCGTTTGTGCAAGAAAAACAACTGGGGGAAAGGGAAACAAGTAAAATTACTATTTGCTGAGCCGGAAAAATTTCACCTCACTTGTGAAATTTTTTCTTCATAGTTTTTCATCTCGCTTTTTGTTGTTGCGCCCGTCATGAAGAGAGCAAACAAACTCGCCAAAATGAATCTTCGCGCGTTTGTTGTCGTATCTCGGAGTTGTCGGGGCCCCCCACCCCCTCAAAAAAGGCCCCTAAGACCCCCCAGAATTCCATAATTACGGCCTAATCTCTTGCTGACGCGGGCGCAAAGATGGCGCCCTTCTCACACATCGATAAATAATTCCCTCGGCTTACTTTTTGGGGCCGGTGTGTTGTTTGTCTCGCCCAAAAACTCCGAACTTAACGAAGGAACGACGAGTAAAAATTGTCTTTGTCGCTGAATGCTTCGTTGGAGTCCTGGAGAGAGGAACCCCATTGTGATGATAAACTGGCGTAACGCTGCGAGTTTTTGTGCCTGCTGCTGCTTTACATAATTGCTTAAGGCCTTACCTGATGTAGAAGTTTTCATTAAAATCTCGGGACCTGGACCGGGGGTTTTTCGTACGGTTGTGTTTGCTTGCCATATTTGTAATTTAAATGACTCCGTTGCGGACTCATTGTGATAACGTCTCCTCGGCAAGAACAAAACGCGGCTTCTTTTGGGCGACAATGTATTCATTAAAATTTTAAAACCTGCGGCGCGGCAGCCAGCTGAGGTTTTTTCGCCTCCGAGAGCTTCTTTTTCTCGCTTTATTTACAAAAATGGAGTAAAATGGAATCAAAACGCGACAAAGGATACCGGGCCGAATGGTTTCTTCTTCTTTTTTCGACTCTCTTTTGCTTTTTGGCCAGAGCAGGCAGGAGGGATTGTGAATGTGAATTTGATCGTAATTTAAGAAGATTCTCTTTAGCTTTGCATATTTAACCGCGCTCTCATGAATTTTGAAATTGCGCTTCCGAAGGGCTTTTAAAAGACTTTCTCCTTCCCTGTGATGTGCTCGGCAAACTTAATTGTTTCAAACGCTCAAAAAAAAAAAACGTAACCTCGGCGAGCCTTCTGCTGTCTTTAATATTTTAATCACACATATCGGGGTTAATTAATTAGAAAGGTGGAAAAAATGTCTGATCGGAGAAAGAGTAACGTATTTATATGCAAAAAATAATTAACTTGGAGAAGCTGAAAGAGACTCGGCTTATAATGATCACTCACGCATTGATAAAAAGGAAAAATTCCGAGAATAAGTTGCGTTTTGAAAGCGTGGGTTTTCTTGCTGCCCACATAAAAAGGTGGAAAACAATACGCTTTCTATTTAAAGGTTTATTATATTTCATATTTTCCTTCCTATAATTTTATTTTTACTTAAGGATTTCAATATATTTGTGCATAGTGCATTTTTTACTTACAACTAAAATATTTTTCCTTTCCAATTTTCATACTTACATTTCAAATGCGTGAAACAATTTTACAACTCAAATTAAACACAATAATGAACACTTCTATACTCGACAGCAACGTACCTGACCCTATGACGTCATTACGTGGAAGCAGAAACTGCGTAAACAGAAATTCTGTTGGTTTGGTTGGTAGGAGGAGTTTCAGTACGCAAATCGTGATAAAAAGACGCTATATATAAATGGGTATAACAAAATAATCATATTTTAAATTGATCTTCTTCATTTTACTCAAAATTCAGACACCGCGCTGGGACTACTTTGTTGGTGACGTCTTAGAGCCAGGAAACATTTCAATCTAGTATAACCAAATGCGTTTTAATGGTATTGCGATTGTGTTGTATGAGAAAAAGACAGTGCTTTAAAAGTGTTGCTAAAAACTACAGAGACAGAAAATGTGTTCTAATAGTGTTTCGATCGAAATTTAAGAAAACTTTCAGATTATAAACATATTTTACAACGCCATTTTTAGAAAATATTTCTGGATAGAACACATTTATAAAATTTTTGAAACATATTCATAACACTAGAAAGTTTTAGGACGAATATTGAAAATTGTAGATCCCATACAAGTATAGATAAATCTCAAGTGAACTGCTTCTCGAAAAGGTTTATTAAATTTAATGTTTATCAACGTTTTGTCCCACGCATCGAAACGTAACTCTCTTTGGTAATTAATTTGAGGAAAGAAAGGGAACATCACCATTTTGTAGGCTTCTTTGATATTGAGAATAAAAAAATTCGAAAGAGTTTAAGTATAACTGAAACCTTAAACAAAGAAATTTCATATGGAAACATTTTTTGGGTAAAACATGAAAACTCACTTGAAGAAATATTAAATTAACTTTTATTTTCCAATATGTATATAGAAAAATTTATCTTCGCACACACTATTTAAAAAAATGTAAACTATTTTCATGATATATTTGTGTCATTCCCTTTAAGTACCTACTATAAAAGACACTGGTTATTGTGAAATACGGGATAATTCACCCTAACATTTTTGAACACAATCAATTTTATGTCGCATACTGATTAATCAAATTCAGCTAGGTATATTAATTAAATAAATAGCTCAGGAATCCGGATATTTTTCCTCTTTATTTAATTTCAAGAAACAAACAATGAAGACTGAAGTCCAGTCCACCAACACCTCTCCAGGTGTTTTTACAGAGTCCCTCATCTGGCACAGACTAAGCACCCCTAAACGCCTGTCACTGAACTGAGAGAACGACGGGTGCTCCTATTCCTCCTAGATTAATTATCAATTAATCACGGGAGAAATTGGCCCCCCTCCAAAACTCCTCCAAACGCGGCTTTTCTTAGGGGAACGCGCCCATAAGGTCCGCCCAAGATTTATAAGCGCAGGATGAAGATGCCCCACGGACGAGGGAATCACGTGCACCCGCTAATCTGGCCTCGCGATAAGGCCAGACGATGGAATTAATCCTCGTCAAGCCGTTTCCATGGCGACCGATCTGCTTTTGTTGTGAAGGGATGGAACAATGGCGGGATGGTGTGCAGGTGGGTGCTATGCAGATTAGGTTGTCCGCGGTGGGGTGGATTTGAGAGGGTTTTTCTTTCATTATTTTGGAGTGATCGCGAGTGGTGTGGAGTTGTTGTTGTTTAGGCATAGAGAGCGATTTGAACATCTAGCGACTGTTCACGTTGTGGCAAACAAACTCAACAGTAAACTAGTCAGCTAATTCAGCCGCTGCATAAATACTTACTGAAACTTATATGTTCATGAGTTTCCTTTTGAATCGTGTGACTGTAACTTCGGCCTCAAGCATGACCATCTAGACTCATAAGGCTTAGAAGCTCGAAATCGTGACTTGAAGTAATGGTGTAAATTGGGCCTTAGTAGCTGCCAAATCACGACAACTCCCTTTCCTAATTACATCATTAAACAACAATTTTCATAGGTAAATACTAATTTAAACGAATCAGAAATGGCTCAAATCGAATTAGGAGGCTCCATATAACATAGTAAATAATTTCCCCAATTACAACCAAACAATGTTGTTGAAAGTTGTTCCTTCAAAAACCACCATGGTAAACATACATTAATTTGGACGGGAGAATTATTTTTTTTTACTGAAAACACTGCCACGCTCCACAGAAGAATAAACACATTTAAGAACACTTTTTTTGTTCTTAAATTAAAAACAATTTAGTTGTGTTGTTAGGTAGAACACTTTAACACCTTATTGTGTTGTGATAGTGTTATGAATGTGTTTGAAATGAATGTATTCAATCCTGAAATGTGTTGTAAAAACAGCGTCGTTAAATGTGTATAGAATCTGAAATTGTTGAAGAACACATTTTCTTTCTGTGTAATTTTTAGCAACACTTACACAGCACTATCTTTTTCTCATACATCACATTCGCAACATAATTGGAATACAATCGCAATACAATCAAAACGCTTTTGATTAGAATTGCTCATTTATTGTGTTTTCTAAGCGTTACAAAAGCATTTCCACGGATTTTCAGTTTATGTTCCTATAGTGTTGTTTCTCCCAAACAAAAATTGTCTGTCCCTTTTCCCAATATTTTTTTTTCATGTGAGAGAGATCTTTCTACTCCGAAATCCCCCCACCTTCCATATTACGGATCTTTTTTTTGACACTCACTATATTGGGTTGTCATACCAACGCAGTCTCTATATATATTACCTCTATGGAGTTGTGGAGTCTTTTGCAGGGAAGGAGAGTTGTCTCTGAGGTGGAGAAGGGTTATGATCAGGTGGGTGGGCTTGAGAAGGGTTGATGAGACGGTGTTAGGTCGCTTTTTGTTTCAGGATGTGGAGAAAGAGATTGTTATTAGGATAAATCGAGTGGTATGTGTTGTATTGGATGTAAGGGAAATATAGGTGTAAACAATGAGGAAGTTAGCTCTTGATAAGCGTAAGATGATTAAAAATATCATTTTAGAAAGGGGTTTACAGGAAGGTTGTTCTATTTCTAATTACGAGTATAAGGCAAACTTCCATATCGTTGGATGCTTTAAATTATAGCCATATAAATGCAGCAAAGCACTCTACATTATTTCATTGACAAATTTGCAACTTTATTTTAGGATAGTCTTATCTATTATTTGGATAGGAATTTTGGCAGCGAATCTTGGATGATAGAAAGATATTAATTTGTGTTTTAGGTAAATGCACAATGAACCTAGAGCTATGATTATTTCATTGAAAGCACAATACTCTATGATATTTGCTTCTTAAGTTAATTTTATGTACAGGTTGTCCATTCCTAAGATGGTGTGATAACTAATTTTGAAATATTTCTTTATAAATGCATACTTCCAATCGCAGAAATATATAAAATGAAGTAAAGAACCATTTTAAATATTTTTCCAAGTAAAAGTGTGTAATTTTAACGAACGATTTAAAAATAAGCTATTAGAACACTTTTAGAGTAGACACCCGGTTTATAAATATTATTTATTGGGATTCGAATATTGTTACAATTTATTTACATAATACATAATTGGAATTTCTTTAGTACCAATACAAGAAAATATGGGAGTAGTTTATTTAATGGTTAGATCAATAATATTTTATGTTTTAAAAAAGGTCATCCCTTAAGTGGAGTTTTGTGATCCCGATAAACGAAAGTTGTATGTAATTTTTCTTTTCTTTTCTTAATATATATCTTTTATATAATTCAGTAATACTCCTTAATATATAAAAACTTGTATATTATTACTATTGGAATGGGTATTTAACAAATATTATTCCCAAATGTACTTATATTTTGTTTAGATGCGAGATTTTAAATTCATTTATATTTTTGAGTAAAAATCTTCAAATTGTATTAAAGGTGAAAACAAGAATCACTTAAATTATATTCTCGAATAAAAAATACTATACCAATGCTTTTTACGAATAGGGAGATTAAATATTTTACTAATGATGTGTAGTTCAATAATTTATTAACTTTGTTGTGCTTTCAAAATATTTAGTTACATAACTTTTAAATTATATAAACTTATAACATATAAAAGTTATAAAAAGGTTAAAATGTAAATGCCTTGCAAAAATGTCTTAATCTTTATTATTTCTTTCTATCGTGAAAATATGTTATACTCAGTAATAAAAGTGATGGAATTTCCTCCCCTATTATGTATTTAAAGAACAAACAAACATGTTCAAAACGGAAATATCTTTATTTATAAAATGAACCCAAAATGTGCCTCTTCTTGGAAAATATATTCATTTTTTTATTAAAAAGGCAGTTTTTGTGATGTAAATAAATTATAAAATGTATCTAAATAACTAGTCAGTTTTCTAACTTCACAAAAATGGGCTTCGTGTGCTTTTTCGTGATTATGCTTAGTGAATAGAGCCATTTTGTTCCTTAGAATCTGTAGTTTACGAATCGCGATGGTGGACACTTCGGGTCTGCGACTGGGGATTGCGAGAGGCGCAGAAGTGGAAAATCGACCAGTTTCAATTTTGCGTTATTTGTAGTCAAAATGGTTCCTTTTATTTTTTCAATTAGGTTAAACGCCCCATAACACAAAAGAGGTGAAGGAGGAGTATTCGATCCTAGAGTTTGGAAAGAATCCATTCACCCCAGCCGGGGCAGTAGAAGGATAAAGTCGAATGTAATTATTTGTTTACCTATTTTCTCTGAGGTTCGTGTTAATAGTCACAAATAAACGTAATGAAGGGTGTCATTCTTTTCCTTACCTTTGGGCAAGAAAGAATTGCGATAGTAGAAATCTGGCAACGCTCACTGGGGATAGGGAGAGGGGCAGAGAAAAAACACGAAAATCAGCAATATCTAATCAAAAACAATTTCTTTTCTGCACCAAATGCGGTTGAATGTTTTCTAAATTGTCCCCAAAGATGGTCAAAATGCATAAAACTGAATTTCGAACGGTTCTTCTACTTCAATTAGGGTCGAAAAGATGTAGAAAATAGTAAATGGAAATTCTTAACTTTTAAGTCGTTTAAGAACTTATTTTTCCTCATGAAGAAGCACACCTTTCAGGCTAATTTTTACCTTCATATACTTAACAATACGAAATACCATGGTAGATATCTGGTACCTGCGATTAGGGAGGGTGAAAGGGACAGAAAAAAATATACCAGTTTTGATACTGTTCGTAGAAGTAGAAATTCATAATTTTCTAATTTGAGTGGAGTCAAATGTGGTGCAAATAAAGGAGACCGATGGTTGACATACAGAACACCCATGTAGAAAAGCGTTCATCACATTGGTAGGTGAAATGGAAGGGTTAAATGGAATTTTAAAATGTTTTTCGACAAAACAGTGTCTGGTTTAATAAAATAACGTAGAAATCAATGTGAATTGGTCCCATGTACACTGTAGAACTAGAAATGCAACAGTAAATAACTTTCATTCTAGACCAAGGGTAATGTGTGGGGCAGAAAAAAAGTTTAAATTATATTTTATTGAGAAAAACAGTAATTATTTAGTTTAAAAGCTTTTCAGAACTGAAAAAATGTGAATGGGGAAGCTCTTGGTGCCTATCTTGGGAAGCATAACTCAGCTTTGGGGGTTCGAAGGATGAAATAGAATACAAGGGGGAAATCTTTTATTTTTTGACTAATAGCATGAATTTTTTTGAAAGAGCTAGATTAAACAATGTCGATTTCCCCCTCCAACTCTCTAGAATCGGTCATCCGACAATGGAATTTAAGACCCAAGACAAAGGAAGGTGGACGGGGCAGAAAAATACGAAACATTTTATATTAGTTCGTTAAAACGTTAAAAAGAATTGATTTTCCCTTTTTACTACATGGAATATATGACAGACACGTATAGGTGCATTCTGTATTGTGAGACAGGGGAAGTTGAGTGGAGCAAAAAAAAAAAAAAAAAAAATAGAAGACATACATAAAGCACACTTTCCCAAGCGTTCCTTCACTTGGATACTTGGATGAGGGGTATAAGGACAAAATAGAAGACATTTATCCTATTACTTTGTGAGTTTAAGTTATGCTAGAGATTGCTTGATAATAGTTATAATGTATATATTTTCTTTCAATGTACTATATTATACGAAATAAGTTTTAGGAAACGTTTAATGACATTGGAATAACATATGTTTTCTAATTTTCTTTTTAAATTTAAGACATTGAATCATATTTAAAAGAAATAGAATATATAGAAAATATTTTTTGTTTGTTTGCTCCACTCACCTTCCCCTGTCTCACAATACAGAGTGCACCTATATGTGTCTGTCATATATTCCATGTAGTAAAAAGGGAAAATCAATTCTTTTTATGCAGTTTTCCAAGAAATTCCAACTTTTTTGTGAAAAAGTAAAATATATTACCCCCTAATATTCTATTTTATCCTCCTACCCTCTAAGAAACACATTTCAACATGGGTCTCATTCATATCTACTATGAATTTTCTCAATTTAGGGGTATTTAATCTTAATAAGATTATTATACGAACTAAAATAAAATGTTTCGTATTTTTCTGCCCCGCCCACCTTCCCTTGTCTTGGGTCTTAAATTCCATTGTAGGATGACCGATTCTAGAGAGTTGGAGGGGGAAATCGACATTGTTTAATCTAGCTCTTTCAAAAAAATTCATGCTATTAGTCAAAAAATAAAAGATTTCCCCCTTGTATTCTATTTCATCCTTCGAACCCCCAAAGCTGAGTTATGCTTCCCAAGATAGGCACCAAGAGCTTCCCCATTCACATTTTTTCAGTTCTGAAAAGCTTTTAAACTAAATAATTACTGTTTTTCTCAATAAAATATAATTTAAACTTTTTTTCTGCCCCACACATTACCCTTGGTCTAGAATGAAAGTTATTTACTGTTGCATTTCTAGTTCTACAGTGTACATGGGACCAATTCACATTGATTTCTACGTTATTTTATTAAACCAGACACTGTTTTGTCGAAAAACATTTTAAAATTCCATTTAACCCTTCCATTTCACCTACCAATGTGATGAACGCTTTTCTACATGGGTGTTCTGTATGTCAACCATCGGTCTCCTTTATTTGCACCACATTTGACTCCCCTCAAATTAGAAAATTATGAATTTCTACTTCTACGAACAGTATCAAAACTGGTATATTTTTTTCTGTCCCTTTCACCCTCCCTAATCGCAGGTACCAGATATCTACCATGGTATTTCGTATTGTTAAGTATATGAAGGTAAAAATTAGCCTGAAAGGTGTGCTTCTTCATGAGGAAAAATAAGTTCTTAAACGACTTAAAAGTTAAGAATTTCCATTTACTATTTTCTACATCTTTTCGACCCTAATTGAAGTAGAAGAACCGTTCGAAATTCAGTTTTATGCATTTTGACCATCTTTGGGGACAATTTAGAAAACATTCAACCGCATTTGGTGCAGAAAAGAAATTGTTTTTGATTAGATATTGCTGATTTTCGTGTTTTTTCTCTGCCCCTCTCCCTATCCCCAGTGAGCGTTGCCAGATTTCTACTATCGCAATTCTTTCTTGCCCAAAGGTAAGGAAAAGAATGACACCCTTCATTACGTTTATTTGTGACTATTAACACGAACCTCAGAGAAAATAGGTAAACAAATAATTACATTCGACTTTATCCTTCTACTGCCCCGGCTGGGGTGAATGGATTCTTTCCAAACTCTAGGATCGAATACTCCTCCTTCACCTCTTTTGTGTTATGGGGCGTTTAACCTAATTGAAAAAATAAAAGGAACCATTTTGACTACAAATAACGCAAAATTGAAACTGGTCGATTTTCCACTTCTGCGCCTCTCGCAATCCCCAGTCGCAGATCCGAAGTGTCCACCATCGCGATTCGTAAACTACAGATTCTAAGGAACAAAATGGCTCTATTCACTAAGCATAATCACGAAAAAGCACACGAAATGAAGTTAGAAAACCCACTAAACATCCGTATTCACGATGTTTTTCTTTAAAGCAAACACTTGTAAAGGAAAGTAATTTTTCCCTAGAATCCCCGAACAATTCTTGTTAATAACACGTTCTAGGAATCGAATATATTTACTTAACGCCCAAAAATATCCGCTTTGTTATGGATTTTCTACATAACCACTCTTTTCAACAAATCCATTGACGAAAAAGACCTTAAGCAATAATACACGCTTTCGCTTCAAAACATCATCTCTTATATAGGGTGTTCGGTAATTCAAATTACATACCTCATTTTAATAAAGGCATCACACCACCTAAGTGAACGATACCGTAAGGGGATATGAGATTCTCCCCAGTTTCCTTCCCCGACGAAAGAAAAAAAAAACCACCTCCAGAAAACACCTTTGTTTTTGCTCAGGAAACGGGCCAATAAAGAGGGGAGGCCGAACCCCCCTCACTCAAACAATGGGAAGAAAACACAAAGAGCAGCAGAGAAGAAATATGCGAATGATTTTTCCGATTGAAAAGAATAAAATTAATAAAAATATAGATATATCCCTCCTGGAGAAGAAGAAGAAGAAAAGGCGCTGTCCATTTTTTCCGTCCCCAGAGCTCTCTAATTCGCAGCGCGTCATCTCGCCCATTCCTTAAAACCGAAAAAATGAAGCAAAGGAAGGAAAGAAGATAAGCAGCGGGTCTTTCCAAAGGCTATAAAACGGAAGACGGTGACGTTGCCATGGAGACGGGGTTGCCAGCCAATTAATTTGCCGTGGAGAGCCTGCGCCGCTGCCTCCCTTTGGCAATAATCGCAACTCCCCTCTCTCTCTCCCACTCTTAATTTTTATTTGTGGCACTGTCTGACCCCCGTGGCCCATTAAAAGGTCGGACGCATTAAATCTCCTTCTCGTGTGATGACGGTTTTCTTTTTTTAGGTAAAACGCACTGGACAGTGGTCCTAGCTTCCAAAAGTTGGGGAGCTATATTATTATTATTCCGAGAGCTGGCTTTATGAGAATTCAAGTCATAGTTCTGAAAATTATATTATTTTGAAGTTCCTTTTATATGGAATTAAAATTCTGTTGGTCAGCCTGTAAAAAGTGATTGCGTTGACGAATGACAGCTAATTAAAAAAACGTTTTGCTGTTGAATAAATTGTAAAGTTTTAAGCTTTCTCAAAAACTCATTGTTGCGCAAAATGAAAACCCAACCCCCCTCAAGAACATTCAAGTTTATTACCTCAGAAATTTGTTAAGGCATATTAGTGAACTTGAGCTTAAAATGTAAATAATTGATTCAATAACAATATATATTTGATTACTTATATGGTGTAAAATATCACCGTTTGCTTGTTATTTCACAATCTGTATGAATAAAACCAGAAAATTCGATTTCCAATCACCCGCCATTTGTTAACACAACCGCTTTACAGAATATTTTACTTCCTTAAAAGAGTATTTCAAAGTAAAACTATTTTCAGAACTACGACTTCTCATTACACAGCTCTCAGACTATATTGCAGACTATATTGTACTGAATGCTTAAGCTTATATAGAACCTTACTCGCGAAGTTTCACATCGTCCTTTAAGACGCACCATGGCGTAACTAATTTTTTGGACCATTACTTTTATGCTAAATTCCAATTATTTATTCAACATTTTAATATTTTACGCCGGATCACTTGAAGTAAATAGTTTTGCGAGAAAAAGAACATTGTGATTGCCGCCATTGCTGCATGTATATAAGAGTTAGTTGAAGAAAACAACAACAACAATATGTATGAATTTCGTTAAGGTCATTAAAAGGAAGACGGATATAACCAGAATTAATTGAATTTTCAAAAAATCAATATTGTTTTCCGGTATGGGCATATCGTTCATTAAATTAAATTAATAAGGATTTATTTACTAGCTAGTTTCTCTATTTTATTTTGTTTTAAGCATATCTCTTAAGTAAAATAAGTGCACGTGTGTGTGTGTGGGATGAATTTATTAGTGTGTTTGACGTTGACTTCGACGAATCAGATTAGGGATTATGTATGGTTCGCATCAATGAATAATAATAATCAATGACTAACGTTCACAATGTCATTCCTTTTTGATTGCTAATCTGATAGTACTTCTAAGTTAACTTTTCATTATTAAAAAAAAATATTTGGATATTTAAAAATATTTAATAATAGGAAATTTTAAATTTAATGGAATTTTTTATATAACACCATATTTTCTCTTTACATACTTTTCAATATATGTATACTACGTGTTGTATTCTAGATACATCCTTGATGTTATAAGCCCAGTTAAAAGTCTTTCATTAAAGTTGATGTATAAACCTTATTTATTTATCATATAAATTCTTATTAATTAACGCAACTTATTTTCATATTTGATATCTATTACACCATGTGTAATGTCAAACCTTTGAACAAATGAACTTTATTTCTAAAACTATAATATTAAACTAAAATATATTAGTTCGGGATTATTTTTACTTTTAATTTTCGGCTCAGTAATTACTTAAGAAATGACTTTCCAAATCCAAGTGAGATTCATCATACTTAAGAAATTTAATATTGCTCCGTTATTATAAAGTAACAATTTAAAGGATGATATTTTAACTTAAGATGTGTGCTGAATCATCATACAAAAGCGAATATACGCAAATGTTAATTTACCTACCTACCTAAAGGACGCAAAAAGGGAAACGTAAAAAACAAACAACGAAGCGATACTTAAATTTATGACGAAATAATGCAGCTGAATAAATTTCATATGCATGAATCAACTATTAAGTAAAATCGGAAGTCTCAAAGATAATGCGTTTAATAAGTCTATTTCAAACTCAATTGTTAATTATGAATTTTAGAACAAAGCATTGAGCATCATAATGATTTGTGAACATAGAGTAGAAAAATATCAACAAATTGGACTGACAATAACTTATGTACGTTTGTAGTGTTAGGTCCAAAGTTCTAATTATCTACGGAACACAATCACGTGTAATTTCCTTTAATGCATAGATGTTCTTGCAAAAAGTATGGGATTATAATTATATTGTTAACGTGGTAATAAGTCTTCATTTTGAGTGTTGGTGGTGATAAATTATTTCGAAAAGATGTTATTTTCTGTTTTGAATGCATTTCAGTGGATTGAAATCAAGAAAGTACCCACATTCGCATTTCTATTATTATTCATTATCCTATTAATGTAGGATTGCCAATTGGAATCTGGTTGATTAGAATGTTTTTCCTTAATAAGTATTTAATGAAATAACTAGAGAAGTTACAAGCACGAGTTTTTCTCTCTCTTTAATACCACTTAGCTTCTAACAAATACATATTTGTGGGTTATAAAACATTTCTTTAGGGGTTACCTAAATGAATTGTAGTACTGTAAAGATATTTACACTATATTAATCTAAATTTATGAATTAAGTAAGGAAAAGTATTTACTAATAAATCATGCATTTAGTTTAGATTTTGAATGTATTATTCCCCTTAGTATGGTTTCAATACTTCTAAAAACTCTGCATAAAATATGTGTCTAGTTGTTTGTGAAGATGAAATATGTTAAAGTAATGCTTATAAAATTGAAGTGAAACAAGTGGTTGTGAATACTTTATAGGATCTCCCCAAAATACTATTTAGTTTTTAAGGTAAATGATGTATCATAATAAAAATAATGGTTTTTTTTATTGTTTTTTATATAAATTTTAATCAAAAATGTTAAGTAAGAAGTAAGGGCAGATTGATTTTTATCATAAGAGGTAGCTAATTACAAAATAGGTTCTCTCGTAAAAAGAATTTTATTCAGAATCATTAATTATTTATTATCATTATTTATATTGAGATAGAGCCTTGGGTTGCTATATAGATTTAAAATAAAAGTTTCTCTGTCACTTGCCAGTTCAAAACATTCAATTAAATTTTGAGTATTTGTGGGGTATTGAATCCCGTTTGAATATCCCCTACCTCAAAACAAATCACGATAAAACGCAAATCAATCTCGAGAAACCCCTCAAACCACACCTCATACTCCATCCATAATTGTTTATGGCAAAAAGCTCTCTCCACTCGACTCAATTCCTTCCCCGACACAAACACCTCCCTCTTAATACCCGACGCGGGGAGAGAGAAATTCCACAACCGTAAAAGCCCCTCCATCCTTCATAAAAACCCTTGTTTTGCAAAGGCACCTTCTGTTTCCCTTTCTGTCGGGCTTTAATTTCATTTCCCGCGTCGCTCTAGGACACGAGCACAGCCTGCTGCCTTGCCTTAACGATGCGAGGGCGGCACGGGAGTAGCCATAGCACCCGCGATTTTAGAGAAGGTTCGTAAATTTAAACGAAATTACTCCCGGGGACTTCCACCGAGAGCGCTCGCTCCGCTTTAGTTACGTAGCTTTATTATTACTGGGGCCTTTTTTCCACCGTGGATTATTATTATTATTAGTATTATTATTATTATCATCGTTCTTTTAGTTTCTAGTGCTGGAAGGAGGCGGTGTGTTGGCATGGCAACGCTTCGGACCCCATATGATGCCGGGGCGCCTTAGGGCGTTGGAGTAGCGCACCCCTTGATTCTGGAGCCCCTTAATGAAATCGAATTCCCGCTTTTCTTCGAGGATCTGCTGTTACCGGGCGGGCCCGCTCGCTCGAAAAGTGTTCGGAAAAAAGAGTTTTTCGGAGACAATAGAGACGAGGGGCGTGACGCCCCTGTATCGGATTCAATAAGTTGGTGGGGGATCGGCGCCCCTGTATGGACGCCCCTTTTTCATAACGTGGGCCGGTTACCGGGGGTAGTTAATTGAGAGAAGGCCTGTTCAAGAATGTGAGGCAATAACAGTTTCTTTTCGGCGCTATGTAAAAACGGCGGGGGAGCTTTCGAGGCGTTCAGGTTCACAGCTAGCTCTTTTGGATTTGGTGCAGGTGATTAATTTGATTAGTTACCTCTGAAGTTTTCTTTACTTTCAGGAGGCAATTAGTTAGGCTTTGTTGAGTTTAATTTCCTACAAGAATGATACAAAGTACTACATCAGTTTTGATAAAGAGTAAATTTTAAGCATTCCGCATTTTGTGTACATGATTGTATTTAAAGTATTATTTAGAAAGGTTTTTTTTTACAAAAACTTAATCTTTTTTAAAGTGTCGATAATAATAATTATTTCAGAATATTTTTTTTTACCTCCGCGGAAAGAACTTAATAAATATTAAAGTACGTTTGACACTTGTATGAAAATTTGAAAGTGTGTAACACTATGATAAGGGAGGGCCCAAAAGTATTCTAACTACTATTTTTGTAAATTAGCTTATAGTTCTTTGTAAGTGCTAAAATAATCTATTTAGCTTCGATAAAAAAGTCTTTGATATTTTACATTTCAACTCACAAAATAATGTTTAACCATATCTTATTAGAGTACCACGTAACAATATATATATGAATTGAAATAGTTAATTGAACTATTGCTGAAATCTAGCTAATTTGACCTAGTCTTTCAAAAGTAAAAAAAAAATTGTTAATATTAAACGAAAATCCAAAATATTCCCCTAATAAATTGAATTACAATTTGTAATGAGCAATTTGGCTTAGAGTTTTTTGACTCAGACATTTTCAATACAGCTAATTTCAATTTTATGAAAACAAAGAACAAGTTTCTTTTGTTACATCTAAAGAACCCAATAAAAACCAGAAATTCATTCATGATAAAATAGAGCCTTTTTTATGTGTAATGAAAATAAAATTATCCTTTAAAATTTAAAAATGTCATACATAAAACTGTAATCTAAGAATAAAAACAAAGGGTAAATGATTTCACGTGGAAAGTTTCGGCATTGTTTCTTTAGAAAATCGAAAGAACATCTTAAATTATTTATGAGTCCATGATTACATTATTTTTTTCTCTCCATATGCAAAAGTTTTTTAATTACGTAAGAAGAACATTTAAGGTTATAGTGTAGATGTGCTCACTTTATAAGAAGTAAATTTCATTGAGAAATATTGTTTTGGTATTGATGGAATCATGTAGCTATGTGTTTAAAATCCTTTTCCATTTTTATACATCGCTGTTCTAAAAATAATTTATTTTCAAATTAAAAGAAAATTGGTTTCTACTTAAAAGATTGTTGTTCTAAAATAAATTGTTTCTGTTCAGTAAGTGCAAATGCTGAACGAGTAATAAAATTGTTCTACTCATAAGTTATTAAACGTAATTATTCAATGGTATAATCCCTCTTTATTTGGTATAAAAAGTTACCTGAATAGGTTACTTACTTATTACTTACTTAGGTTAGGTATAGAAAGTTACTGAATAGGAATTTGTGTTTTTAATTTCTGTATAATTTAAAACAAATAAAAAAACTTCATCGGCAGGGTAAACTATTTGCGGTTTTGAACGTAACTTTACATAATCAAACCTTCCTAAAATTTATCAAGGAGTTCCTTTTGGTAGAAATAAACAAACAGCTTCATATTCTAAAGTGATATATTTATGTTGCATTTAATTCAGCAAATCTCATTTTAGTAGATAAAGTGCAGTAGCAAAAGACACAATTAATTCCTGGCCACGTTTCTGCAGAAACTTTTCACTTCAAAGAGTGTTACTTTTTGATACAAATTTCATCTCCAAATATTTATTTAAAGGGGAACGGTATTTGGGAACGGAATTGAAGAACTCAACCAAATTCAATCGTATGCTTTCACTTTGACAGCCGAATTCAACTAAGCAAAGTCGGTGCGAAAATTAGTGCCTCCGTTTGAATACCGAAAATAAAGTCTAAAATTGAAGTTTCTCTCTCTCTCTCTTGAATGGTGACCAAGAAGCTTATATTGAAAATTAACGATTTCAAGTTGAAAGAGTTGCTTGCATATAAATTTTAAATGTTAACTTATACCTATACCTCACCCCGTGGATAAATAAAGATAAAAAGGTACTATTGCTGTTAATACGGTCTCAAGTAAAGAAAGTTCGCCTGTTAACCTAATATTTGCATTGAAGTGCAATGCTGGGGTAGAGGATAAAATACTGTGCACAATTTTCAGGCAGGGTATTTTATAAGAACGTATTTTTGATGCGAATTATTCGTTTAAATTTACGTAATATTTATTTTAATTTCTGTTTTCTATGCTTAAAATGTTTGAATATTTAATTTTTCAGAGAATTCTGAATATGCATCGGTCTGTGATGGAAAGGGAGAGAAGTCTAACATATTTGAATTAAACGGCAATAACTTTCTTAAAGAATTGGTGTTCAAATTCTGTGATATTTAATAATAATTAATTTATTCTTATACTGCTTGTGAAATTTAGAGTATATTTCAAAACATGTAACACCAATCAGCTACAGTCAGCTTACTTATTACTTTGATATATTTTTAAATTGTTTCTTCTTCTTACTTAATTTACTTTTTTTACGGCACGCATGAATTTAGTCTGTTTTCACCTCAAAATTATACAATTACAAACTGAAGAGGGAGAAGTTTACCCTGACACTTTTTGATAGATAACCATATAACCACAGTTCTCCACTTGAAGATAAGGCAACAATTTTTTAGAACTTTGAGGTTAATTTAGGACCCTGTTTTGCCCTTTAAAACTTATCTTCTTGTTTTTTTACCTCGTTTCTCTCATTAGTGCCCCATATCTTGTGTGAAATTTTCCAAACTCAACTCCTATTAAAATTAGTAGTAAAACGAAGTCAAAACAAAAGTTGTGCGGACACACTAGTAGGAGTGCATTTATTTTGGGTCAAAGAGACTGTGTAAAGCGAAAAATTTATCAGAATACGGAGATTCGAAGAGAGATCATTTGTAACTCGCGGGCTCAGCCATGAATCTTTCATGGTTGAACAATATGGTTCACTAAATATACTTCTTGGAAAGTGTAATAGGTTTCCAAACTATATATAAATAGTTAAGAGGTATAACTACAATAGTTTCTACATACCATCTCAATGGGAAAGAAGTATAAAGGAATTTCTATTCCACTCAAAATTGATTAAGACAACGATTTAATCATATATACGACTTAGTAACCTCTTAAATGCATTATCTTAAAACTGAGACACGGATATTTTTGCTTATTTATAAAGTATACCGTGGCTATGCAAGAGCTGACGGATGGCACAACGTTTTCCAAAGATATACCCACAACCAAATAAAAATAAAACAATAAATTCACTCGATTCGATAGTCAACCTTTCGTCCCCACCCACCCGCCCCCACGATTCATTACCCGATCCGACCCCCATTTCCAATTAACCCCTCAGAGGAAAAAAAACCCCACCGATTCCGAAGCCGTATCGTGTCGCCTCGCAAGATTACCAGCACCGCCGATGAAGAAGAAGGAAAAGAAAAAACGGGACGTGCACGTCTGAGCCTGTCATTAGGTGGGGCGGGCGCACGTCACGCATGGCGTTAACGCCGTCACGCGTGGGGCCGGCCGCATCTGCGCGCACATTGATCGGGGGAGCAAAGGGTTGAGAAGGGGCACGTGCGGGTCGAATGGCGCGAGGAAAAAGCGGGCTAATGAAAGGCGAGGGGTTTTGTTTCTGCGGGGGTGGGAGGATGAGAGGGGCAATTATTCGAGGGAGGGTGTGGGAATGCGTTGAGTGTGAGAGGGATTGAAGGGGTTATGGGGTGTAGGATTGGGGTGGGGTAAGATGAAGGTTAAGTAGTGTTAGCAGGTGTGGCAGTTTGGGTCCATTAGGTTGGTGTTGCAGAAGGATTGGGAATATGTTTGGGAGAGAGAGAGAGGCTGGGGGAGGAATGAGAAGGTATAACTGAGATTGGAGAGAGTGGTATAGAGAAAGAGAGAGGGGAGAAGTGTAGAGAGAGAACTGATGAAGGAGGGAACGGGGTAAAGAGTTAAAGAGTTAAGAGTGACAGAAAGATAAAAGCAAAGGAAGAAGAGAGTGACACTGAGAAAAATGATTAAAGAGAAAACAGAGGAAAACGAAAGTAGGAGAGGGAAGAGAGACGAAGAGAAATATAGAGAGAAAACAGACGAAAAAGAAAGAAGGTCAGTAAGTAACGTAGAGAGACAGCGGCATACAGGAAGAGATGATAGGTATAATAGACACTGACTGGTAGAAATTATGTTTCACCAATAGTTTTTATAAGAATTTAATTTTTACAAAAATCAAGACTTATTTGAAGGTATTTCTTTCTTGAAACTTGTTTCTTTAAACTTATTTAAGGAATTATTACAATAATAATAACTTATTAACAAGCAAAGTTCTAGTTTTTATTAATAAAAAAATTTATTTAAAAAATATTATCTTAAAATATTTTCTTACGGTAAAGTTGTGAAGTATCTATGAATCAATATTTATTTATGTATTAAGTGAAAGCCCCATCTAGTAATAATGAACTTTAGCTAATACCAATATTTAAAATAATCTTTTTAAACAGCTAGGACAAGAAATTTCAGCGGCCTTATCAGGCAAACACAAAAAACCCTGGAATGATGATGGAAAAGCTATTTTAATAGATGATCCATTTATTGTAATACAATAATGATCATGATGATGCTAAGTAATTTCTGTTACAAGGTGCATATAACCTTTAATATTAAAGGTTACCTTTAAGAAATGAGTGCACAAAATGAGTTTTCTTTTTGTGAAACTTGAAAATTCATCCATAATAAATGAAGAATATTTATTTAAGCAGTATTCGAACTTTCTCGATCATAATGATTCCATTCATATTTATAATCAATCGACGTTATATATTTTCGTTCTTGACCATGTTTTTTATGGATGCTAAGTGTTTGTGATTAAAATCCTTATTGAGCAAGCATGGCTCGCGTTCAAGAAATTTATACAAAACTTTTAGGGGTTATAATGATAACAAAATGTTTGGTCATCAGGGAATGTTGCATTTTTCAGAACACGTGGAGCTAGAATATTATGTTTTCTAAATTCCCTTACATTGTTGAAAATACGCGTAAAAAGTTTTGGGGGAAATAAATTCTTACACTTTGCAACTCTCGAGATACATATTGTAAATCATATTAATTAAAAATAAGGGTATGGTCCTCAACTGCAATGTTAATACAGATAATAAAAGTTTAAAAAAATTAGGTATCCCTAATTTTTTTAAAAACAAGAATTTTAAAACATAATTATTTCAAACGGATCAGATAGAAAAGTTATTAAAAGGTAAAGGGAGATATATTTTCTTCTTACACTTCCAAGTTTAGACAGAGCAGATCTTGATAACAAATCATGAAGCATTATTTAGTTTGAATAAAGACTCATTTTAATTAGTAAACACTGCAAAGTATTAAAACGCAGATGTAAAAGATAAAAAGCTTTAATTTCAAAAGATTTCCTGTCACGCTATTCTTATTATGTTCTTCCAAATATTTTAGATTGACATTTGGTGATGATAAGAATGATTTGAATTCAGGCCTATAACTTACGCTTAAAAGAGAAGGATTTTCTTTATTATTTTTAAATTCTTTTCACATGAAGTCCAATCACAATAGAATTTTTCAATCTTTTTGTAAGATAAATTATTTTAACAAATGCTTAATCTTTTAGATAACCTTTCTTTATTGGTAATAAATATTTATTTATATGCCATCAAAAATGTTAACTATGTATATAATTTCTTAGTTGTTCAAGCTTACTATGAAACAGATTTAGGTTCTTTGATTAAATAGATAAATAAGAATTGAACTTAAAATCCCAAGAGATAGTAGAATAGAATATGACTATCTATGGACACATAGACTGTGACTCGTAGTCAAGCTATCGTAATCATGCATGTTAGAGATTATCAGTAAATTTACTAAAATATTTCATGCTGTTTTCTTTTTATCTTACTTAAACTTCAGTTATCAATAAGTCGTAATTTTCTCTAGAATAAAAATATAAGGTTGATATTTATAAGCCATAATGTATAAGTGCAGATAAATTTGGAAATCCCGCACTAAAATAGCAATATAAGGGGTTTCTTTTTTTAGTTTTAATGCTTTCAACTGTTCGAAATTGAATAAAATAAATCATATTTTAAGGCTTTCAGGCTTTAAACTATTACGTACTATCTCTAGAATCTGAGCTTAGTTTTAACTTCACTTTTAAGTTAAATTAACACAAAATTCACGACTCTCAACTAAATATTTCATATCAAATGTCTACAATGTGACACATACAACCTCATTTAATCGAATTCGTGTCTTCCCACAAGGAATTTGCATGAATTCCGACCAGTTTTTATGCTTCTTTTGATAAAAGGATTGTGAGAGAAAGGGGGAAAGGGTGGGAGGCAAACCGAATTCTGTATCCAATTTAATCCACTGCTTAGAATGGAAAGAATTAAAACCTAATACCACTCGAATGCGGGCGCTCAAAAATAGATTTTAATCTACGTTCTCCAATCCAAACGCTTTCCCTGATGCAAACAGTATACTTGTTGCGTGCAAAAGCATTGCAGACTTCGATAAAAATAAATCTGGGAGAGCGGTACAACCGCAAATTGATTATTGCAGGTAATTTATGCCTTTCCTATGCGGTAGAATAGATGAAATATTGTTAGTTAAACGCAAAAAAGGAATGGGAGTACTTATGGAAAGTTTACTATTGCCGAAGCGTTGCAAGATAATTAATGCTGAGGTTCTTTTGCCTATAAATCGCATGTAATTGATGGTATTCGCTGGAAAATATCGACACGGCCTTAGCTAATGGGAAACAAAGGAAGTACAAAAGCATAGTGAGCTGAGTTCAACGCATGTTCACCAAGGGTTCATTCGATAAACGTTTGTGGAAGTTTCTCTAGAAGTGGTTTTAAAAAATAATCAGGAATGTATTAGGTATATTAACTAATTTCCGAATTAATAAATCTCGTAGTTTTTTTTTAAATATTTACTAAACTAGAATATAGTTAAAACATGAATAATGAATGAATTAATACAGGCTCCGTAATTAAGCGACCTTAGGTTGTATAAGGACAAAACAATTGTTCAGAAAATATGAAATTTTGTGGAGAGGAAAAACTATAAGTGAGGAGATTTTCTTTTTAATTAGGTAAAAATTTTGACACCAGGATAAGGATGTTTCAAAGTTTTTACAAAAATTAAGCAAGTCTAATAAAACAGTTCACGTGGATTATCCTCTTGTATAATCCGTAAAAGCTCCTCAATTAGTGTAGTGGTTACATTAATTAGAAATGTAGCGGTTTTGAGACTGAACACAGATTTTCACTTATTTCTGCCAGGCAATGAGATTGATTCCTATTTTAATTCGTAAAAAATCTTATACATTATAATATACGTGCGGTAAATGAGAAATTAATTAAAAAACCGCTCCACAGCCAAATTTTAATGCTGCAGGATGCTTAATTAATCTTGGGTTAACACAAACAGTTCTATTTCCCATAGAAAACAATTCTTGTTGGGTATTGGGTAGCCCAATCCACTCCCCCAACCTTTCAGTTTATGGGGTAATAGGGGGGAAGCGGGAAGTCTTTGTTGTTAAAACAAGTTAAAACATACACATTGCACAATATAAAAGTCTATATTAAATACAACTATATTAATGTCTATATTAATAACTATTGTTATTGAAGGGATATATTATAACTTAAAACTCATCAAAATTATGTTTTTGGGATAGTTTATTAACAAGGGGGATCATTATAATTTGCTAACATACGACTTTTTTCACAGTATTTTATCCAAAATTAATAGATAAAAGAACTTTTCATAAGGTATAATATATTAACTATACATATTAACTATATATAACTATATATTCATGTATAGTAGTTAATATAAGTTTATTAGTGTTTCTATTGTTTAATTAATATTAAACCCTGTTGTAAATAAGCTGTAGTGAATACAAAATTCGCAGGGTATAAAACACTGGCAAAAATTTTTGATGCTACTGTCTGATAAGTTTTCCCAGTCTCGTACGTTTTTTTTTATGATATACAAACAGTTATCCTATATGTAAAAAAACACTTATTCATAAAGTAAGTAAAGTGTATTCCTTAGACATGGTTGTCTTTACTTTATTTATAAGTGGTTAAATAGATACAAATACTTTCTTAACAGTCCGAAAAGTTTAACCAATAAAAGCTGACTAGTTTTTTAAGTGGAAATATTAAATTCCTTAGGCAAGGAAAATTAAATCTAATTGAATCTAATGAAAACGAATGAGTAAAAATTACGGGCTTAATGAATAGAGCAAATGCTTTGTTTACCATTGCCTTTTAATTCAATTTCATCTATTTGCAAAAAGTACAATATTCATTTATTTAGTCTCACTAAATTGGAGAAAATGAGCACTCAGTAAAATTATTTATTTTAATATTCATTAACACCTAAAGCTATGAAGATAATTTCTCTTATTGATGTTTATTTAATTAGTTCAGCATTAATGAGTAACTGATGGGATCCATAACACTTGTATTAAAAAAATACAAGTAGGTGATAAGTGTATTATGAACAATGTTTACCCATTTTTTATTTATTTTCAATATTTTCTTATTTAAACACACACACATCTATATCATCAGGTAAAATGCTCAAAAGTTGGGTTAATTATAAAATAAAGATTCTGCGAGTTTTCTGCTAACTTTTACCATACATGGAGATAAAAATACTTTGATAATTTTTAGCACATTAGCCCGTTGTGGTTTCATACCACAACCAGGTGCCACTTGTCTTTTTTGGCGTTGCCATCTTGGGTGATAAATCCTTCTCTAGTAACTTGGCGGATATACTATAGGTTTAGTGGATTATGATGCCAAGAGAGTAGTGCCAAAAGGAGTGGCACCCGGTTGTAATATGAAATATGTTGTTTCGTCTTTATATTTTCATTAATTAAACAAATGGTATAGTTTGGTTCTCACAGATTGGCTTAAAAACATGTACGCTTTAAAACAAACAATGAACACACAAACCATGAACTTCAAAAAGTTTTTTTTTGTGAATTCGATAAGTAGAAATATTGGAGTTATCGAGAATATGTGGAAAAAATTTCAATAACTTATAAGTTTATTCCGCTTTTCTGTATCCCTATTTATCCCAATTCACTATTCACGTACGATCTTCAGAGAAGGTTTAAGTACCCCAGGGTGTTTTTATAACTTAAGCAGTTATATATAACTTTAAGCAGTTTTTACAACTTTAGTTATTAACACATCACTCACACATGCAACTAAAAAAAACAAACATTGGTGAGGTTTATCTACTCAACTGTTTCTTTTTAACACTCTACTTACTATATAAAAATAAAAATAATTGAATAAAGATATTCAAAAACCCTAAATTCCCTAGCCTTATTTCCTAGCCCCTAATTCCCAGCCATTTTCCAAATTCAGTGTACATTTGACTGTTAGAAATCTTTAGAAACAACATTTAAATTTATGCACAAACATACTAATATTACTTCTCAATTACTGCACTACGGTCGATATTATTATTATTCACTGTAATAAAGTTACTAAATGTTATTGGGCTGCCATCAAGAAATCGGTACAAGGATTGTACAATTCTAGGGACCAAATTTGTCAAAGTCGGTTACGTAGTTTGGGTTGAGTTAAAAGACTGGAAGCTTAGGAAAAGATTCAAAGATAGTATATCATAGATATAAAACGAAGGCAAAGTAAATGCTAAAGTATTTGTTCTTATTATAATTAAGGTGAATATGAAACACTAGGTGGTTACCAAATTCAGGACACTTTATCTGGAATGAAAACGTATCACCAGTGAATGCTTATTCCCCTCCAAAATGGCACGAGTTGAAAACAACAGGACAAATCCCTCCCTACTTAAGAGAATCAAGGGATCGGGATGCTAAATGGGGTAACATCTTCAATTTTCCTCGGGTAGCCACGTTGGAATGTTTTCTTCTTTACGAATTGAAAAATGACCGAAAAACGTGATTCCGGGAAACGAAGGCTACTACTGTAAAGCCCAATCTTCTGTGTGTGTGTCCATACCCTCCTCCGCAACTCTCTCTCTCTATTTTTTTTTTTTTTAACTCGAATCGTGTTAAGCGGGAACTTTTTGATCACGTTTCCAAACTATGTCGATAGCAGGAAAAATGGCGCCACTTAAATTAGTGTGATTGCTGGCGGAAAATTTTTGCGACATTAAAGGTGCGGAGTTGTTGTTTGCTTGTGGGGGGAGGTTTTTTTTTATTATTGGAGTGGGTGGAGTTTTTAAGTTGTGGGTACCTGACTTTAGAGTTAAGTGCCGAAGAGAGAGATTCGGGTGATTCTGCGAAGAACAGCGTTTAAGGTTATTTTTTTTTTTGAAAGAATGGTGATCTTTTATTGTTTTGTAAGGGATTGGGGTTTGAATGTTTTGGATTTGATTGAGTTTGAAATGGAGAAGATGCTGTGATTTGAAGATGGCTGAATGGATTCAAGAAAGTAAGTTGATGTTTTTTTTTTCCAAAGATATAGATTCATTATATGCTTAATTGGAAAATTTGTGTTTTGTATGACAGTTGATAAATAAATTATTACAATTTTCCATAGAAATTTTCCCTTTTATTATACCTAGGGTACTAAATTCCAAAACCATTAAATGGAAGTTTGCATAGATTAAATTTATACTTTACCGATATGTCCACAAAACAAAAAAAATGTAATAAAAACAGTAAATGTTATAAGACAATAATAATTTATTACATATACCAATTAATGATAAATTAATATTGAAATCTAAAAAATTATTTTTTCTGGGTGTAGAAAACTAAGAAAACCTGTTTATATAGAGAAAATTTTAAGAGAAAGATTTTATTGTTAGGCACCATTAATGCAAATAAATAGTACAAGAAAACTAACTTATACCTACACTACATGATAAACATAAAATGAAGTCTAATTATACGAGTATTTATTATGAACAAACATAAATTTAAGGTTTTGTTTTAGTTTAAAATATATAAAAATTCTTTTTGTGCTAAATTTGTTTTAATAACAGTTAAAATTATTTTTCTTCTATTTCATATGATATTCAAAACATATATCATTGAACATCCCTGTTGTTAATTATCTTTATTAAGTAGGATAATTTATTTTGAAATAAATATAATTACTGATACTTATAGAAGTGAGAGAGAGACAGAAAACAAATCTAAAGCATATTTTGAACTGTTTAATTTACACAGAATACGAATTAAGTAGCATTTAGTAGGCACCTTATAAAGATAACATTTATATTTCTGTGTTTACTTGATGAAATTTTCAAAACCTGCATTGCTTTTTTAAGTAAATATTTGAAGAACGTGTAAAAGGAGGAATACTTCATAATTTTTTTAAACAAGAATTGGGAATTTATTTTTAACTGCGCATAGTTAGTATATAAGCATGTGCATTGTGCAGGAGTATTTTCATTTTAGTTCAAAAATCTAGATGATAAAAAGGTTTAAAAAATGAAACTCGCTTGACTTTTTTAAAAAATATTAAGCTTTTTGCTTAAAGGAGGTTATGGAAAAAATTCTAAATTTGTAAGAGTGAAACTTGACTTACAAACTTAATGGGACGAAAAAGTATTTGTTTCTTAAAGCTATTTCAAATTCATTTAATCTAAAAATCTTCAATTCATTATCATACCCCATAGATGAAATATTAAAAATGACAAAATAGAGTTAACTTTAGATTTCATATCCAATCAGAACACACATCACGCTGTGTACCATTTTTAATAAAATTTCTCTATTCATTTACCTAAATTCATTCAGGTAATTAACTTGAATTTTCATGATTTCTTTTAGAATGTGTTACACGAATGGCATCAGAATATAAATTGAAAAAATATAGTGTAACACATCTTAAATTGATGTTAATTCACACAGAATCGCACTAATACTGAACACTAATATTTCACACAAAGTCGCTTCAAGATGAAAAGTCAGTTTCTGTCAGTTTTTGTTTAGATTGCTTTAAAAATTAATTTTATACGGTCCGTCCTTTCCGTAAACAAATGTGGATAAATTTCTCTGTTAAAAATTCAGCTTCCAGACAATCTAAGTTTAATTTAAAGTTGTCAAATTCAGTTATATTCCTATCAAAACGTGTTTCCTGGCATTTTTTTAACCAGAGATTGACACCTCATACAAACTGATCAAGAGATTGGGGATTAGATTTAAAATTTAGATTTCAACTAAACGTTTAACGAAAACCACTGCTTCTGCTTTTTTAATTGTAGATATTGGTAATAGCTAGTAATAATATCATCATTAGTATACAATAGTTGTAAACCTACTCATGCTTGTTGTCAACTAGATCGAATGAAAGTTTGAAATTCCTGTTTAGAATATTAGTGAAGAGAAAGGTTAGTTTATTAATATTTATCTCCATGTCTGTTTTCTAGCATTTTCACATCTCATCAATGATTGGCACCAAAATATCCTTTTATCTGCTGTTAAAGGCTTATCCTTTCATCTGACACGAAAAGCAACACTAAATAATCGAGCATTTTTTTTTCTATTCAGGCAGTGTCCAAATCCACCGAATGCCGATATCCCTAGATCCAATCTAACGGGGAGATATGAACGTGACAACTTTCGGGTCGAAACAGGAAAGCCGTCCCCATAATTAATTACTCAACTTTCAACGGTGGCAGCCCCCTTCAAAACTAGCCAACCCCGATTTTATCGCGGGACAACTCAACTCTACTCCATCCCTCCAACATCCGTTCGTTTTGAAAAGCATTTATCAGTTCGGCATTCGAAAGGTGGAATGAAGGGAAAAAAAAGATGGCGAAAAACGTCGGTGAGTTATCATCATGTTGGTGGATTTCTGCTGCGGTGCGACTCTTCCAGCCGGAAGGAAGAGAATTGAATTAGTCCGGGGTGGAAACCCCTTGCTTCCTGAGTCCCTCCCCGAACACAGAGAGGGTGGAGGCAAAAACAAAGGGGGTTTCTCATTATTCAAGGGGCAGCCAATACCACTCCGGCAGAGTCATTAGCAGTTTCCTTCTTTTTTGGGACTCTATCTCGCCGCAGCGCGGCGGGATGTTTAAAACAGAAGGGGGCCGAAAAAAGAACGAAAAAGTCGCCGTGCTTCGAAATAACAAAGCGGGGGAGGACGACCCTTTCGCTGTGCCTTCCCAAAACAAAAAGCGGCTTTGTTATCCCCACCACAAATTTATTAGCTCGGTTTATGTGCGCGCGGTTTTTGTGTTTTCTTTTTCTCGGTGGTCCCTATTTTTAATTCAGGTCGGTTGACAGGCTACATTACCGGGGTCGAAAAAATTTATTTCTCTCTCTTTTAACGAATGCGAGCTAACGATAAAAGTAAGACTAATCGTTAGGTTGAACTTTGGCGCAAGGTTTTTGTTTTGCAGTTTTTTAAAGGGCTTCGTTGCGGAGCGCAGATAATCAAATGGATATTTAAAGGTGGTGTACCTAAACCATTAGGAAAGAAGGTACAATGATAAGAGCATTTTTAATTAGATTTGCTTTCCTAAAGAGCGGCTTTGTTTTCTTTGAAGTTCGCCGGGGTCGAGTGGAAACAGAAGGAAGTTCTTTTCCCAGATTGGAAGTTTACGCATTATCATGCAATGAGGTTTTTGTCACTTTCTTTCGGTAGTACCGTTTCGAAAGTATCGTTTTTGGTGAACAAAACTCTTCGTCTTTCTTCAAAATTTTAAAATAATTTTATGGATTTTGAGCGTAGTGTGCTGAAGTCTCATACCCTTTACTCTTCATAAAATTATTTTAATGCTGGAAACGATTTTTGCATTATGTTAAAGAGTAAACACATACCAAATAAGCATTTTTTTTTAAAGTCTGAGTTTATATTTCACAGTCGGTTAAGTATATGATACTCTATGCACGTTTGTTAGAATATAGTTCACAATACTTGTTTATTTTATAGGTAAGGCATTAAAAAATGCAGTAATATTAAGTATTAGATAAATTATCAATGGAATCTATTTAATATACTAAAGTTTAACAAATAAAAAAAGACGATTTCAAAAAGTTATAAAACATAACTTTAACAAATCAAATATAACTATTAAAAATGATTATTATTAAGAATAAATTTCTCTTCCAATCATTGAAATTCTTTTTATCCCCACGAACATCTGTTTGGGTATAATAAAAATACACACAACCATCACAAAAAGTTTTAAAAACTCATATCAACCAACTGAAGAAGTAATTCCCTGTTGGGGTTATCACGTTTCCCAAAATAACTCACATCACGTAATTAATACCATCACATAATTTCTTTCTTTCTCGCTCCTTTACCATTATCCGCCCAAAATTCATCTCCCACAAAGAGGCACTGGAAGAGAAATTACTTCAAGAAGCCACATCACATTCAAATCCTTCACAGAACTTCAAAACGTCCCAGACTTCCAAAACACTTTAAACCCTTTTGAAAAAAAAAATAAAACCTTCCTCAAAAACGATATCATAATTAATTGTTTATACAAGATTTCCCCCAACGACAGGAGAAACGCACAAGAAAAAAAAAGCCCACGCCCCAGTATCCCCCAGAGCAGAATTATCTCCCTCGCCCATCTCATTTCCTTCCTAGGAAGTGGCTTCTTCCGATAAGTGAAAAAATAAATAACCAAACACCCTTCCCCCCCTATCTGCGGGATAGGAGGGCACGCCACACAAAAAGAAGCCACTACAGGAGTCTGAGATTCGAGATAAGTATCGCAGGGAAGCTTCCGTGCAGGTCTAGTGACAGTACCTGGACTCCTTATCTCCCGACTTGCACTTCCCCCATTGGAAGGCACTTCCTAAGGAAACAACTCCTTGAGGTGCTCGGTCGGGAACTTGCAAGATCCGCGCCGTTCTTCAGATTGTTTTTTAGGGGGGAGTAGGGGGCTCGTGCAATTCATTCGAAAGCTGATATCCGTCCTGCGTCAAGTTTGGGAGAAGGTATCTCGAGTTTTGAGCAGGTTTTTTTTGGTTGTATGTGTGCGGAATGAGGGAAAGAAATTAGTGGGAAGTTTCCTGCCGAGGGAAATTGTTTTTGATAGCTTTCTTGGCGGTGGTCGTTAATTATGTTTTAATTTCCCCTTCCGTTTCTTGGAAGGAAATAAGAGAAGTCTTGTCGTCGGGGTGGATGGAATGTTTTCGATTAAGACGCGTGAGGGGGAAGTCTTGATAAGAAGGTTGTCTTTTGGTTTTGAAAATTTCACTCAGAAATTTATCTTTGGATTTTCTAAAAATAACTTTTATGCAGAAAGTGAGCTAAAATAAACAGATTTTATCTTGAACACGATTAATTTGTTTTATTAAAACTTATTTTAGGAAGGCATTCCTTATAATTTTGAGATAATAATGTCACACTTCGGAATTTTTATATATTTATCCTCAAAAAGAATGTTTATATAAATACATATAATACAAATTTACTTGATTAATAATATAATATATCTGGGCTTATCACGTTTTAAAATCTAGGGATAAATCTCTTTCATTCAAATTTAAGGAGGTCATAGAGTGGAACTGAACCCTTGTCATTCAAATATAAGAAGGTCATAGAAGGGTACTGAACCCTTGTAATTCAAATTTAAGGTCATAGAGTGGCACTAAACGCACGCCTTTCCTTCAAATTTAAGGAGGTCATTGAACCCCTATCATTGAAATATAAGGAGGTCATAGAATGACACTGAACCTCTGTTATTCAAATTTAAGGAGGTCATAGAGTGTCACCGAACCCCTTTCATTCAAATGAAATTTTGGATTTTGTAGTATGTGTTTGACGACTACATTTAAGTAAATAGACTATGGGTCCAGTCTATTCGCCGCATTAAATTTTACCCACAATGTAATTCCCATCCCCCCAATCTCTAATCACCCCTCGAACGAATACATACATACATCCCTTCTCAACCGGATTTATCTCCAGGAAAAGACTCCCCGGACTGCACGAGACGTCCCGGAGCAGAAGGAAGCGGCGAAACTCCCATCTCGTGATTCGGGAGCATCTGTTTGAGATTTCCGGAGAAGGATGCCCTCGCACCATCTATCTGCAACGAGCGGTCCTCTTCTCTCGGAAACAAAAGGGGGAGGAGGGAGTTTCTTTCGTTGGGGGGGGAGAGAAGGGAAGTGGAATCGCTGATTCGGGTATGGCTGGATTATTCCTCTTTTATTCATCTGTGAAATCTGTTTAGCGATGCTCCCGGGGTCTGTTGAATCTGATTCCCGTGTGCCCCGTTGTGAAATTGGTTGTGTGTGTTTTTATGGGGATGGATTGGAGTGACGGGGTTGTAAATTTTTGGGTATGGGTAGTTGTGGGGTAGTTTAATAGGCCTACACCAGCTTTTTCCAACCTTATTTACTTCCTCAGAATCCTTGAGGAATGTGAAATTTTTATCAATTTTTTAGATTATAATTGAAAGCGGGTAAAAATATCGGGTAATTCCTTTGTTTAAAGAATGTAATTAGTAGGTATAGTTCAAAATATGGTTTTAGTATGTTGATAAAATTTCTGATTCATTAATTTACTATAAACCTTAAATTAAATAGATTTTGAATTTGCTTAGTGAGGAATCTACACAAATATGTTTTATATTATTTTTTTGCTGAAATTTTAAGAAAGCTTCGGGGAACCTCAGGGAATCACGGAACCTTGTCTGGGAATTGTTGGCCTATACAATATTGTGGTCTTTATAGGGAACTATAATATGGAAACCAAATCGGTTCAGGGATGAAAAATAAGTGAATAAAAGGAAGAAAAAATATACAATTGCATACATAAAAACTGCTTTAAAAGAAAAGAAAAGTACCTATTACTCATATGTTTCGATGAAGTAAAAAATTGCTTCAGATATTAATAGAGGTCAAAGTATGAGGATTGTGTTGTTGATAAAGGATTTTAAACAATTTGTTTTGGATTAAAAATAATGGTTGTAAATTGGATTCATATTCACTACCCCAAATGGAAGCGGCATAATCTAATGAAGAACTAATTTCGAAAAAATATTCAACCCTGAAAATATTTTTAGCTTAAAAGCATTGTAATGACATTGAACTTTTCCGCTATATCCAATATGCAAACGTGCGAGGTTTCGTTTTAATCCTTCGTAATTTACTTCATGATACTTATCCGTGGGCATCGCATGCGAAGCAACACGCCGCCGCTTCATTTAAAAGCGTATTTCTTATGCAAGCAATACAATTCAAAGCCGTTCCGAAAATAGTCCTCCAAGTTTATTAGAAAAGCCAGGATGGGCAATTTATTCGTCACCTGAGGGGGCTCGCCTTTTTCACAACCCAAAGACCTTTCGAAAAGATCCGACTCCTAATTTTTCCCGAAACGTCTTTTGTTCTGCTGCTGTGGCGTTGATTTCCACACCCGAAAAAAAAAACAAATATTCTTCCTCGCCGTGTAAACAGGAGACCGGCCAATAAGCAGGTGTTCGGAGAAAACCTTCCCAGTTCTGAAAAAATTTGTAATTTACCAAGTACCTCGCGTTAAACTCTTCTTCAGACACGATTTTGCTTCAAAACGCTTGTTGGAGCTGATGATGCAACAGCGCTGTTCCGGTTTTTTGAGACAATGCCGGATCATAAATATTCATAAAAGAGGTTTTAATTTCTTAAAAAGAAAATTTTTCCTCGCTACATGGGTGTAGGTAGGAGATAAAACCTAATGTTCCCTACGTGTTACCGCAGCCGTTTCTTATTCTTGCGTTTCCCTTGTCGTTACCTTTGTTGAAGTTACGAGCTAATGTTTTAATTAAACGCGAGGTGTTTTATACCTGGCGCTTAAATGGACGCAGTTTTTATGTTGTTTAAGAAAAAGTTTCATTCAAATATTCAACAGAAATCGTAAATTTTCAAATACGTTCGAGGTTATAATGCGTGTCTATTTTGTTAATATCGATTCCCGCATATTCAGAGCATAAAATTTTTGTATGGACTAGCTGCAAGAAAATTAATTAAAAATATGGCTTTTTGTGCTCAAAAACTTTAATCAAAATTAATTATGGATGAATGGCTATACCATTAATTTCTTTCAAATAAAAATCATTCCTTCCTATTTTTGAACAAATATTTTAAGGGTAAGAGCCAAATTCTTCCTTTATTTAAACTTACAAATAACAAATGTTATACTATTTTGAGTAACAGAATTTTTATTGTTAAGAGATAATGAAATTACCAAATAGATATTCTGTTTGAGAGCTTTGTACTAGCATACAAGGTAGCACACAAAACCTAGAATGAAAATTATATATTTTTTAAACATTAGGTTTACACAAAAAAAAATAAACATGCGGACGGGGAATTTCAGTTCTTTATTAATATGACATTTTATTCCACAAATTTGAAAATCTTACTTTTTACGCTTTAAATTTATTAGCAAACCACATTTTTTGTTTTTGTAAGAGCATTTACTTTAATAAAACATATTTCTGCTAATTTTTTCGTTACATAAATAATATATATTATTTTTAAAAAATGTAAAAATTTTTAGTCTAACAGCCTAAATAGTTTTGAGTGTAATGTTGTCTTTCCTGCTTTAGTTTAATAAATGAGCATTATTACTCCTTAAATTTTCGTTATTTTTTATGCTTTAAAGGTTGCTAATTTACTTCCTCTTCCTCTTAAGCTTTCCCTTCCATACAACTTTCAAGAGACTCATGCTGCTGAATGATTTATGTACAGATTTTCGTTATCATTCATTTGAAATTAAGAGCTTGAGGGAGGTTTATTTTTTAAATGTTAAGTCTCACTGGAAAATGGAATGTGCCAAACTGGAAGTTCGGTTCTGTGTCATCTGTGGTAAGTAAATTGTGGAAATATAAAATGAATAAAATAGAGTGTTGTGAATGCAGCATATTGTTTGAAGAACATTTATGGAATATTTAAAGCTTAAGAGTATTTTTACGAAACTAAGAAAAATCGAAACAGAGTGAGTTTTAGTAGAGTGAGTCTAGGATATTTTTTTAGTTAAATGCCGATTTATAGTGCTATTTTATTTATTGTATTTGACTATTATTGTATTATTTATTTATTGTATCATGGTTATTGTATTTTAATTAAAACTTCCTACACATATCAGTTGATATTTTTTACCAAGAGAGTAAAATGGCCGTGTTAGCTGGTGCGAACACATTTCAAGCGCACTACACAAAAATAAACAAATTAAAAGCACATTATTTGAGAACACTGTTTTTGTCCTCAAATTAATAACACTTTAGTTGTGTTGTTAGATATAAAACTTTAACACCTTACTGTGTTGCGATAGTGCTCTGATGAAAAAGTGTTAGGAATGTGTTCTAAAAATAGTGTTGTAGTGTTGTAAGATAATGTAGAATCTGAAAGTGTTGTTAACACATTCTAAGTCTCTGTAATTTTTAGCAATACTTTAACATTATCTTTTTTCACACAACACAGTCGCAATACAATCAAAACACTTTTGATTAGAAATGTTCACTATGTTACTTGGTTAAATGTTACTTGGCGTTACTAACAGCCGTATTCACCACTAACTTAACCTTAAATTTCATGGAATCAAACCTATTATTTGGTTGTTGAAAAGGGGGATCAGGTTTTAAGCCAATCAGAATTCTTGAAAAAACTTGTTTCCATGGTTAAGTAGATGGTGAATACAACCGTAAGTGTTTCACACATTTAAGGGTTGAAGCAGATCTATATATAGAAATACTTTGTGGAAGCTGTATCTGATGTAAAAACCAACGTATAACATGCACAGATAAAATGAAAATTAAAACTGGTATATACAGCTGTTTCGGAGATTCCCAAGGATCTCCTTCGTCAGTGCCTAGATAGATACAAACCGCAGAAGGAAAACTGAGCTATAGCCCCGAGCACTAGTAGCAGAGTTTGGCCGAATTTTCCTTTCGCGTTTTGTATCTATCTAGGCACTAGCACCTAGATACATCTAGATATCTATCTAGGCACTAGACGAAGGAGATCCTTGGTATCTCCGAAACAGCTGTATGTAAGCTTTAATTTTCATTTCATCTGTGCATATGAAACCTTTGTGTTTACATCCGGATTAAAACATATATGTTTATTGTAAATCTTCATTAATGATTTCTTAACGGGCTATCGGAATCTGATTATTCCATGTTAATGTAAGCCCACGAATCTTTAATGGGCTTTAATAATCTGAATATCCTCTCTATCTACCCTCAGAGATATATCCCACAAAAATTCTGGACTATTCCTTTCACAAAAAGGAGGAGGTGGAGGCGACCAACAACCCCAACAGACACCCCCATAGCTACTCCTTATTCGGAATCCGTGTTCTCCGCGTCCTTTATTTCTCGCCATGCTTTATAAGGGACGCAAAAAACACGTTTTGCCTTTTTCCCGGCCGGTGGCTGACCCATCACGTGACAAAGGGGGGGAGGGGAGTGGATTTTCGAGAGACGTGTACCGCTGGAACCATTAGGGCCTGGACGTGATGGGGGGAAGGAGATTCGAACGAAATCAGTGGAGGAGAGGAGAGGGGGGGATGATGATGGAAATCGATCGTGTGCTGGTCTGATAGTTGGGGAGGGGGGAGTGCAGTGGTCAAGCAGAGTTTTTTCTTCTTCTTTTGATTTCGTGTTTTTCCCCTTTTTTTATTTATTGTTTCGTTCGAAATTTTATTTCTGAATCGGGTCTGGTGTTTAGTGCCGAATGTGGAGTAAGGAGTGAGTGCATATGTGAGTGTGGTGGGGAATCTAGATTTTGAGGTGTTTTTTTTTCTATGAAAAGTTGGTTGAGATCGGGTTTTGGGATATATTTCGGGAGATAGTAGCTTAATGATTTGTTTTAATTAAGTGTGGAGTAATCTAGGTTTCCAACCACTTTGAAATGTCTCGCGTTGAATTTAAAAAGTTAGGATATAAGATACAAATAAAGATAGTTTCTATATGTGATTGTATCTTATTATTATTATTCTGAATTTGTCCCCTTAAAAATTTCATACACAAATTTCTCCCTGAGTTATTCGAAATTAAATAATTATAAGATTTTAATTGAACTTGTAAAATATCATTTTATAGACGGTGCTTTTTAGGGATTGAACTGATGTTTTATTGCTTTCTCAAATATTATTTAAACTTATATATCTAGAATGATAAGTGTCTTAAAATATCATATCTGCATAATTATAAAAGTGTGTATGCAAAATTACTCCCAGACAATCTCTAATAGTATCTAAATTAGAACTAAAATCCAATTTATTTGGATACATATAAGTTTGCAAAGCCTGAAACCTATTAGGATAACTAAAATGATCCGTAATTCAAAGGAATAATGGAATACAATAATTTAAAATTCTAATGATTCACATATAAATACAATTTTTATTTACGTTAACCTATTTAAAAATAATCAATATGCAAAAAATAATTTATTTTTTGAAGCAAAACTGTGAAGTTTTTTTACTGAGAATAATAAAAAGTCGTATGATTTTGTTTATATAAAAATTATGTTACACACATAAATGACTGTCTGAGTAAATTTAATTGACTGATTCTTGAAAAGAATCAAGTAATGATAATTAGAAAATTCTCTATAACGAAATATCAAAGACTATATAAAAATTCTAAAAAGCATTAGACATTCCCTAACTTCTTTTTCCGCCATCGTATTTAATTCAAAAGCAAACACTATGTAATGCAATTATAAAATTTAATGTTTTGTAGTAAAATTACTGAAAAACTAGAATAATTGAATCGAATAGTTTTTAACGAAACAACTTTTACGCCAGTATAAAAACAATTGAAAGGCACATACAAATTACAAAGAACAAGGGTATACTTATAGTATTTATTTAATACCTTTTCTCACTAGATAACAATAGTTATAAAAATGACTTAAGTGCTGGGTTGTCTCAACATATAAAAAGTCAGTGTCTAGACGTTGTGTTGATCTAATTTTATTTACATATTTTGCTAGACTAATTTTGAAAGCCATATGAGAAAAATTTTATCTGATAATTCATTATGATTTTTGTATTTTGAAAAACTGGTGGTTATACTTTACATTCATTCCTATATGCTGTTCATAAATATTTCTTCCCACGTAATTTTTTTCTATACATGTAGTTTTCTAATATACAAAACGAAATTTCTGTTTGTAAAAAGTGTACTTATATGAAACCTTTTACCTTAAAAAAACTGAGAAATTTATTCTAGAAATATCATATCTCAATCAAGATCAAAGATTTTTTTTATTTATAATTTCATAGAAATTTATATTTTTGGGTCAGTTGATGGTACAGATTTTCTCAAACTAAATATGCAGGTGACAAAAACCGATAATTAGTTTCATATATGAGTAGTATAACAATTAAACCACTTTTTAAAAATTATTTTCTTATTCTATTAAAACCATGAAAAAATGTTGGGAGAAAAGCATTTGGCAGCTACATATATTTCGATTAAATGCAGTTTTTTTATTAAAAAAATGAATTACAAATTTTCTTTGGTTTTAAAAAAAAGTATATGAGTAATACTCACAAAAGTGATAAAATAATTTCATCGAAAAAACAAATCAATCGAATTGATTCGCTATGTTTCGCAATCGAATTGGTCTTTAAATCACGAAATAATTCTTTAAAAACATCTAAAGCAAAACCTACTTCCTCTTCTCTTTCAAGAATACCGGATTTTCCAAGTTTTAATATTAATATGATGTACTGGAAATTGTTGTTAAAATGCAGAAAAGTGCTAATTAGTTTAAAATTTATAACAATTTTATTCTATCACACTCTGGCAAACTTTACTGTTACCAATTAAATATCAAAAACATTTTAAAAGGAATGGGTGTGGGGGGGTTAAATTTAAAAATTTAGTACTTTAGGTACATTTTCACAATTTTACACAAGAATGAAATAAAAGACTTCAAAAGCTTTAACATTTAAACAATCCTTCATTTGGGGAACAGAATTATAAAATTCGTTACAAAAAAAGCTGTAAAAAATTTTTCGTTTTATAACGTTTACATTACAAGAAATCTAAATTTTTCAAACAGAAAATGTATAAATACTTCAAGGTTGGAGAAAATTGTTTTAGGTGTCAAGGGAATGTCTGAAGGAAGTCTGGAGGTCATACAAATAATCCATATTTATCCAACTTTTTCACTAATTTAAATACATAGGTAAAGAAAATTATAGTTTATATAATAGATATATTCCTTATATAGGATCGTTTAGTTTTTATTACAAACCTATACCTACTTTTACACTGGTTGTGGTGAAAAAGTTAACACACATTGTTTAGAAATGGGAAATCTTTTGGGAAATGTTTTTGTTATGGAAACCTTTTCTCCTTATCGAAAACTTCATAACACATTGTATTATAGGATTGATGGAACTGATATTTAAATTATCAAATGTTAAAATTTCAGATTTTATTTAAACTTTGGTATTTTTCGGATCATTAAGCAAAGCTTGTTGTTAAATGGTATTACTTGAAAAGATAGCTTCTTTAATATAGAGTTAGAAACTGTTTTAAGAGAACTGCCGTCATCCCCCTCAAACAAATAAGAAGTTAGAGGATTCAATTCATAGTGTATGAATTGTCATCAAAGCTTTAAGATATAATAATTTATTTCTATAATAAATGTACAAAAGTATTTACATAAAGTTTAGTTGCAAAATAATATTTCGAATTTCTAATTATAAGAGCCGAAAAGGTAAACCTTTTCCTAAAACTTCATTAACACTTTGAAAACATCTATTAATTATTATTTTCTAAAACTGTGCACTTTTTTTTCCAATTTTCATATTTTCAGAAAGGGTGTTTTAACGCAGTAAAAAGCGCAAAACAACCAACTGACGTTTGAACAATGTTCGTAGGTTTCTATTCACATCTTTTTTTGTGTACTCAGTGCAGAAATTACTAACAATTTCAAAACGTGAAAATTTTTTGTGAAGCAGTAATATAATTTTGTACATCCAAGTTTTCCCAATACATCATTAGTCAATTTCCATCAAAATGAAATTTTAAAAATATATCGTTTCCACCACGCCAAAAACACGAATCTGCTATGTATAAGAATAGCAGATTCGTGTTTTTGGAGTGGTGGTAACGATATGGTCAGTAGATTTTTGATTCGTAATACCTGCATATTTAATGAAAATAATACAGCACCAGCACGAAAGCTATTTTTTGACTCACTCATAAAACGCGGAAGCGGAACTCGGCTCTCTTTCTGGCATTCTCAAACGAAGTTAAAATCGCCTTTTCAAACGTGACACGTCTCAACGGAGCAGCGTCACCAGTTAATCTACCTAATTCGATTTGTCCAGGCCTCCTCCATAATTCCCAGAAAGAATTCTCCGGGAAGGCTCCTATTTATTATCCGGCGGGCCCGTCTAATTTCAAGGGGGAAAAAGTTTTATTTTTCTTGGGCTGGCTGTTTACAAAAGGCTGTCTTCGCGCTAAACGTCATTTGAGGGAATCGGAAAGTTATCAAATGAATCCGAGGGGCCTGAAACAAAAGAAGGAGCAAACCTAATTGCCTTTGAGCTAATAAAATGCGGCCCCAGAGGCCCTCGGTTCCAAATCGACAAATTGAAGACAGCACCGGCCCCTTAATCTAATTTTAGAGACCGCCTTATTTTATTGGAGGCTTTTAATTTAAATTGAAATTTGGTCTGCCATCAAATTCATCTTCCCTGGTAGAGCAGAGAGGAGGAAATTTAATTCTATAAGCGGTCTTTTTTGGAGGGACATTTTTTGCGGTTCTCTGAGGTAAAGGGTGTTTGTGGAATTTTTTTTCCTAGAAGAAAATTTCAGCTGAGGGAAAAAATGGAAAATGCTGCGGGGGAAGATTGCTTTTTGGGTTGCAAAACGCTCTTGGTTTCGTTCGAATGAAGAAAAAAATTACCAGCTCCGAATTTAGAGGGTTTAATTCGAATTTAAATTTGGTTCCAATTTTCGGTGCTCATTATATACGTTAAGTTTTGAAATCTAATTTTCATAATAGTTTCACCAAGTTAACGCTTTTGAAGTTTAACTAGCCTTAACAACTTAGAATTGGCATGGAGCAATTTACCTAAATTTTAGGAAATGTCTGATCAAGTTTTCAGTTCAGAAGAATGGTTTTATTATTTTAAATTTTATATGGGGTGATAGTAGTTGGTCTTTATATTATTCTAAAAGTAATTTAAAAACAATAGTTTGGGTTTTATTTCCTTACTAGTATGATAAAATCAGCATGCATTCAAAATTCAGATGATGTGTAACTATTCAGAAGGTTATAAAAACACACGATTTTTATTTAAAATGCAACAAATTTATCATAGTAAAAATAAAATTAGGATATAAAGAATCGAGAAACCCCATGTAGAATCATATAGGATTGAATTTTAAAAACATATTTCTTTTTATAAGCATAATACTTTGTTACGTTTAGTAGGTAGTTTGAGCTTGGGAATGATTGATCATAAAATATTACTCTATCATACTACTTCTTAAAGATTAAAAAGTCAAACCTTTCAAAAAGATATTTTTTTGAAAAAAGAGAACGGGCAAATTAAATTTATTCTTAAATTATTTCAATAGTGTTTACTTTTACAAACATATACATTTTGCGCTATGGTATCATAACTACTAATAAATCATTAAAGTCTTTAATTCTATAAGGTGTATTCGTTCTTATTCTTCAAATGACTGGTCTGTCTAGACGTATATTTAAAACACATTCATCTTCATTCATTGAGACCCTCGATAATTGAGATCAATGCAGTTCCCCTCATTCTTTTCAATGCATTTTTGGGTTAGAAAGGGTAAAATGTATTGCTCTACGTATGAATTTAAAGTTTCTCTCTAAAGAGCAGCTTTTAGATTGAGATTAGGGATACTGATAATATGATGGTACAGTTATTTCCAAAGTGGATGGTTTCCAAAAAGAAAGTAACCAATAGTATGGTATAAAAACAATGTGAAAATCCCGGAAAAATATTTCAAATGGGAAAAATTAAAGTTAGAAAATAAATTTAAGTATTTGATACTGACATTTTGGATATTCATTTGATAAATATTGGAAATGTAAATGTCTTTGAAAGATAATTAACATAGTTTCAATGAATTCAGTGCAGAAGATATTATGATTAAAAAAACTGACCATCATCTAAATTTTAAAATATATTGACTCCAATTAAACTCTCAAAAACTCTTAAAACATACCCATTTAAACTAAATTCCAAATTTCGCAATTTTGTGATCTTAACCTCTATTATTTTTACAAATGTCTAAAAGGAAATGAATAGAATCGACTGTACTAAAAAATTCGTTAACACTTATATATTCCAAAAGTAAAACACGCAGTCATGTTTGGTCATAACTAAATAGTAATTACATACGGACATCCCCACCTCCCCCAAAAAAAAGCCCCCCCAAAAATAAAGCCCCCGATTCATTAGCCCCCCGGCATCTGCTTCGTCGAGATAAAAGAAAGCCCCCTGGCCAGGGACTGGCATTAAACCCAGCCCAGTCAAAGGCTGCTGCGGCTGGAGTTGAAATTAAAAGTGGAAGAGCAGCGGCATCGATTCCGACGTTATCGTCTGCTGGCACTGATGCCACCTAACGAGCCCGTGGAGCGGAAATCTGCTTTCCTTCTTTCTTCCACCCGTGGAGCTACGATATCGCAGGGAGCGACTAGGTATGGAAACCCGACGTGCCAAGCGGATATATTTCCTAGTTCAACTTCGTAAGATGTTCATCTCCACTTAAGGATAAATTAGAGCGACCGGGATTATATCAAAAACCAATTAATTCTGTAATTCACATTATTCAATCTGGCAATATGCTGGGTCCAACAATGGGAATGGCAAGGAGAAATCGGTAGCATGGAAATAGCTTTCGAAGAGATTGCACCTCCCACGAAAAATGATCGGAAAAGTGGATCAAATATTCTCTCCACGAGAGAAAAAAATGATGAATCTTTCAATGAAAAAATATCGATCCAAGTTTGCTTTTTACTTGCGATGATTTAAATATCACGGTTTCGGGAAAAAATGACTTCCACCTGTATGTTTCAAATATTACAGGGAAATTCTTCGGTGTAAATGTTTCCCATCATATAATATAAATCCTCCTTTTTCAATATGAGAAATTCTCGATTTGTTTAAACCTGCATTTACAAAATAAATTCAATGTTTTAGTTAGTAATTGTGGAGTGATTTTCACTGCATTGTATGATTATTCTTTATTTCTGTCGGTAATGGAGTACTCATAGTAGTTTTCTCTGCCTAATAGCATCCCTTTTGTTGATATTAAAATCCAGTTTTAACCCTCAACTGTCAGGAACATTCTATAGTTTATATATTTTGAAATTGTAACCTTCACCTCTTTAAAGCTAGTTGAAATCTGTAAAGCAGGGTAAAGAACTTAGTCCAGTAACCAGGTAGTTTTTTCAGGAAAAAAATCCGGAAGTTTTTTTCTCAACGGTTTTATATGTTTTCGAGGGTGCTGAATCCGAATCTGAACTTTGCATACAAAATTTCGAATGGCATTTTGGTGAAAATTCGAAAAAACCCTAAAATTTCACCCCATTTTTTGATTTTCTACTTGTAGAACGGAAAGTATGGGTTTCTCATAAAAATGTCAATTCTAGAAAAGAAAGAAGATAAAAAAATATACAAAATTGTCCATTACAACTTTTTTGTAAGACCAATAGTTAGGCCACTAGAGCGCGCTGAAAAACACACATTTTTTGGCCTTTCCGCGAAAAAATGGAAAACGCTCGCTTCCACCCTCGACAAAAGGAAAAATATTCACTTTATCAAAAAAAAATTACACCACGTGAAAGAGCATTTAATTCTCTACAAATAACGTGCCTTAAATTATTATTTTTTTGAGAAGGGGGAGGGAGCGAGGCAAAGATCAAGAATTAATTTTTTGCGCCTTACAGCCAAAACGAACTTTTGCAGTAGTTAATCTCCAATCAGCGCTTTACTTCCGGTATATTACCAATAAAATAGGTTGTTTTGAATAAATTGATGACTAAGCATGCCTAAAAAAATAATTTTTAAAATTTATTTATGAAATATTAGGTATTTTAGGCGGAAATTCAATCAAATTTTTAAATTCATATAATAAATTATGGGAATATTTTAATGAACGAATTTATATGGATTTTGCATTGCTGAATCCAAATTTAAAGTTTATTTTCATTTAAAAAGTCAACTTCACATAAAAAAAATGCAAAAAATCTCAAATTTTCGCCTTTTTGTTCGATTTTCACCGATTTTCTCAAAAACTATTCGTACCTAAAAGAAGTACACCAAATTAAAGTACATAAAATTTCCTATAAGATGCACTGGTTCGTTTTTATTTTGCGAGAAGCAGTGTACGCTTTAGAGCGTTCTGAAGGAAAGGGATTTTCATGTTTCTGTGTAAAGTCAAGAAACACATGTAATTCAGCGCGCTCTAGCGACAATACCTCACATTATAAAGTAAAAGTTGACTAGTGTATTTTGTAGGAAATTAAATGTACTTTCATGTGGTATAAACTATTTGTCTGTAACGTGTATATATTTGGAGCTGTAGAGGGGGAAAGGGAACGTTCTTCACTTTTTTTGTAGAAAGTCAAAAAAATCGCTGCGCTTCAAAACGCTTTAAAGTGTACACCGCTCCTTGCAAAATAAAAACGAGTCAGTGCATCTTATAGGAAATTTTACGTACTTTAATTTGGTATACTTCTTTTTTTCCGAGAAACGAATAGTTTCTAAGAAAATCGGTGAAAATCGAACAAAGAAGCGAACATTTGAGATTTTTTCCGATTTTCGATATGAAGCCGAGTTCCCACGCGGGCACAATTTTGATATTCGTAACCAGCGCCTTCGAAAACATATAAAACCGTCGAAAAAAAACCTTCTATGTAAATATTTAAAAAAAAGTACCGATTGCCTATGTTAAAAGGTAATATAGTCCAGTAACCAGGTAGTTTTTACAGGAAAAAAAATCCGGAAGTTTTTTTCTCAACGGTTTTATATGTTTTCGAGGGAGCTGAATCCGAATCTGAACTTTGCATACAAAATTTCGAATGGCATTTTGGTGAAAATTCGAAAAAACCCTAAAATTTCACCCCATTTTTTAATTTTCTGCTTGTAGAACGGAAAGTATGGGTTTCTGATGAAAATGTTAAATATAGAAAATAAAGAGGGTAAAAAAATATACAAAATTGTCCATTACAACTTTTTTGTCAGACCAATAGTTTAGCCTTTAAAGCTCACTAAAAATCTGGCAATATTCACCCCTGAGGCGGAAAATTCACCGTATCTTCTGTAAAAAAGTAACATTTGATTTAAATAAATAGGAAACACTACTTTAATAATTTCTTGTATGATTTAATCTTAATTTCTATCCCAATGATTATTAATTAAATTAATTATTCTTCAGTATTTTCCCCCAGAAACGGTTTTTTTTGGCAATGAAAAATTCATTTGCTTGTTCATTTTTATTTGTGCAAGGAACCAACTTCCACTGAAAGTCTTTTGTTAAGTATTAACTACTTTACTTTCGATCTTTGATTCGCTCCCTCCTCCTTCTCAAAAATATAATTTAAGGAAAGTTATTTATAGAAAATTAAATGCTCTTTCACGTGGTGTAAAATTTTTGTTGATAAAGTGAATATTTTTCATTTTGTAGAGGGTAGAAGAGCGCGTTTTCCATTTTTTTGCGGAAAGGCCAAAAAATGGCTGTTTTTCAGCGCGCTCTCGCGGCCAAACTATTCGTCTGACAAAAAAGTTGTAATTGCCAACCTTTTAGATTGTTTTATTTTCTTTATTTTCTATAATTAACATTTTCATGAGAAACCCATACTTTCCGTTCTACAAGTAGAAAATCAAAAAATGGGGTGAAATTTTAGGGTTTTTTCGAATTTTCACTAAAATGCCATTCGAAATTTTGTATGCAAAGTTCAGATTCGGATTCAGCACCCTCGAAAACATATAAAACCGTTGAGAAAAAAACTTCCGGATTTTTTTCCTGAAACACCCCTTTTTTGACACCTGGTTACTGGACTAACTATAAGAGCTCAAGTACTGACAAAAATAAGGAATAATACCATGTGGGTGAAATTCCCTCCTCAGTAATCGACGTATAAAATGATTGGATCTAGTTGGATCTGGTTTCCTGAACGAACATGAATATTCGAGGACGGTATGGAAATATCAAAACGCTTATAAATGAATTTTCCTCCACCAAACTTGCGTTTTAAGTTTCGAGATGAGGACCACGCTTTCTACAATGGAAGCAGATGTCATAAGGACTCTCTTTTTATTATCACTCCATGCTTCCACCCTCCCCTCTCTTGATAACCTAGCACACACCTACACATGCCGCCAGTCGGCAGCGCCCTGTTATTCCGCTAACTACCGCTGCCTGGGCTGTTTTTTTGAGCCCTTATTACGGCCCGCTTTTGAGAAGAGTGCGAGAATTTTTGCCCGTTTGAACTCGGGGGAGGGGTTATTATTGTGATTTGGGTTTATCATTGGGGTGGAATTTTTTTTCTTCTTCAGTGTTTGTTTTGTGGTTTGTTCTTCACGTTTGCTGCGCTTGTTTGGAAGTGGTTTTTGGATTTTCGAAGATTAGGGAATTGGAGGGAGATATAGCCGTTGGGAATGCAATCACAAACGGTGTGGCGAGATCGTAAATTGGAGAAGGTTACAAAATATGCTTGTTATCTGTGGAAGGAAAGAAAGATATTTTGTATAAGTGATAGAATGATGTATAAGGATAAGAGGATGAAGTGCTTTAAAGGTAATAAAATTTAATAAAAACTAGTTGGAGAAAAGTAATTAGTATTCTTTTAAATCACAAACTAGTTGAATGTACTTAACTCTTTTTGTGGCTTCTGAAAATCTCGAAATAGAACATAAAATTATATTTTTAGTTGTAAAGAGTACAAAAGTAGAAAAAAAAATAATTAAAATAAGCCTAAAAATTCAATAAAAAAAGGTTTTAATAGTGAATACAAGACATTGTAGAATCCCTAGAAAGTTTTCAGCTTGTTAAATATAAAGAGTTGAAACAAAACTGAGTAGAGAATTAGTTGGAATTAAAATATTTCTCAGCCCTTCTATAGCAACACTAACTTGTTGAATAAGTAGTCATCAGTTGTTTTATAAGTAATACATCCAGTATGCCTCAGAATTATAAATATGCTATTATATAGTATAAAACTGATGAAACATATCAAAATATTTATACTTTATAAACATTTAAAATATAAATGGACAAACTTAATTGCAATGTAAATAAACTAATAGTAAACTAAAGTAGTTTAAAAAATTGTTCTATTTGAATTTATCCTAAATTATCGTTTGGGAAAACGAAAATAAAAACATATTAGCAGACTCCAATTAAGGTTTAAATATCTTTTAAGATGATTTTCTTTTAATAAAATATTAAGAAAAAGCACCTAAAATTTCGAGCTATGTAAGTAAAAGATGCTTAAACAGGATGCCATAGGAAAAATCTTAAAAGTTAATGGGAAAACACTGAATTTACTCTAAAAACATCTTAAGTAGATCCCGAATTCAAAGTTTTAAGGTTCTTATTAATTTAAGATGAGCAATTTGTTAAACGCACTTCAGCTCAAGCAACTAAAACACTCGTAGAGGTAGTATTCCACATCGAGAGGTCAAATTTCCATCATTAGACTTCAATTCCAACTCCACCAAAAACCGATTAATGTACCAAAAACTCTACCTCAAGTCAACACACTAACGACGGAGCCTTCATCAACTCAAGACGATAGCTGCCGCCATTATTTACAACCCAAGTGGACGACGTATCGAAACAAAAAAAAAAATCGATCCACAAAAAGCCAAACGATCCAACTCATTAGGCTCCCCCGCAACATTAAGAGGCCGAGTCGTCAAGCGAAGTCAAGCCATCGAACTCTTATCATTCACTTATTACCACGCGACGCAGTTTTTTCTGCAGCGGCAGCTCCTCCTCTTTACCTCCTGGCACCCTCTTTAAATAAATCTCCCCCCCCACCTTTTGACCCACCCAATTTGTGGATTATTAACGGTCGCTTTTTAAACATGGTTTGTTTACAGGGGGATTATGCCCGCCGTTTTCTTGTTCCTCGGCCGCTACACGACACTTAAGCGATCCTTCTCCTCCGACCCCTTTTTCTCTCTCTCTCCTCTCCCCTCCGACTCATTTAACAACACCCCGGGGGGAGGAGTGGAGGGGGGAGGAGGAGAAAAAACAAAAAAGAGCGCAGTGATCCATAATTCCGTCGGTGCTTATAATTTGCGTAAATTGTTTCTTCTTTGGCCGCCTCGTTCTTTCTTAAACGGTTGGCGGTGAGAGGTGAGGTTTTTTTTTCTCCCTTCCTTCCTCCCTTCTCTCGGATGGGTTTAGAGGTGGTTGGGAGTCTCCGGGTTTAATCGTTTGATGGCTTTTTTTTTGTTTGTGGGGTTGTGAGAGGGAGGTGATATTAATCTCAATTGACCGGTGTTTGGGGAATGCGGGGATTGGATTTTTCTTGGATGGAATGTGACAAGAATTAGGAATATCGTGGTATATACGTTGAGCTTCTAACTACTATCTTCTTTAGCAGTTCTTTCATTTTTTTATGGGATAACATGAATGAAAAGACTCTGAATATCTCCAGACTAAATATGCATCATTTTTTTAAAAAAAAAAAAGACGAATATTATTATTTTATTGTTAGTTGAGCTATACTATCTGAATTTGATTCCTTAAAAATGAAATTAACACTTAACTAAGTGTTAAAAAGTTAAGAAATGCTCTATACTTCATTTATAAAAGGAAAGGTCATTTTTCATAATAAATTTATGCGTTGCTATAGTTTTAGGCAATAAAGTCGTTGATTTTTAAATCTCTTTATCTTATTTCCTTATAATTAGGTAAATAAATGATAATCATGCGTTGAATAGGATGTAATTTCCCAATACCTATTAAGTAAAATGTGCGAATTTATAAGTTAAACTTAAATAAAACGCGTAAAATAAAGGACAAGTTATAATTTGGTGTAGTTTACTTTAAAACTGTTTAGTAAAAATTAAATAATAAGACAAAAGGCTATAATGTAAAAAGTTTTATACCAGTAATCTTAATAAGTAGGAGAGTAATTTAAACTTAAGTACAGCTATTTTAAAGTTTCCCCTCATTTAATATTCCCACGTTTTTGATATTAAAGGAAATAAGACGATAATTTTAAATGCAAAATGCTTGAGATCCTCCAAAACAAAAAATTACTCTTATGCCCCATAATCACAGAAAAGAATATTATTGCTTGAATATTTGTTAATAATTTTTTCATGTTACATTTAATACTGAATACTACCTATATTGTTTAGAATCTCACCATAGAAAAAATAATTTACAGTTATGTGTGTAGGAAATACACTTTATTTGAAGTTTTTAATTTTTTTTTAGTTAGGAGGTGGGGCATGTGAAAAAACTTTCTGTATTGTGCGCGAGAAATATGCAGTGCCCACATTTCTGGCACACACGCTCATAGAAATGTATTGTACATACCTTCGGTGACGTCACCCTGTGAGTCATCAAGAACCCATCATCTGTCTGTGCCCCTCAACTTGAATGAATCTGAAGATGGTTTTGAATCTTTCCTGAAAGAGAAGAAGGGAATATAAATCCTCAAGAGATTCAAAAATGGAATAAATAATATGGTTAAAATAAAGGAAACAGTATAAAAAACGCAGATCCTGGTTGAATTTCAAGGATATTTCAATTGTATTTATAAAATCTATATACCGACATAAATAATGAAATTTGACTAAATACTTAAAAAATATGCAGTTATGCACAATTTTTAAGGTTTTAAATATTTTTTGGTGATTTAAAATAAAAAAGAGGTATCAAACCTTTCTCTATTTACATTAATAGTTTTAATGTATTATTCTCTAACTAAAAATGTTTGGAAGATGAATTTGTAATGTGTGCACAATTGATGCATAGTAGAATTAGCGAAAGACTAATAAGTAATAAAACATAGTTATAGAAAATGAAGAACAAATAATTTCATAAAGTAGTGTCCTAAAGTAAAGCCTCTCTGAGTCCCAGAAAGACAGAAATAGAACAGACTTTACACTCAATTTTTTTCATAAATTAAAACAAAAATGGAGTTCTAAAAATATAATTTCTCAGACAAAAGTTCTAGAACGCACATCTGATAAAGATACACAACCCAAGGAAACACGCAAAGTTTTGTTATAAAGAAGACACGTTCTAAACATTTAAATCTTTATTGCTTCACGCACCTGAGAGACTACTTTATACTACAGTAGAAATTTAATAATGGTTTCTAATTCTAATTTTAATGAGGCTGAAAAGAATGTAGGATCATTATTTCGAGAATTTCTAGGGATGTGATGTTGGAAGGACAATGCAGTAAAATGTCTTTCCTGTGCAATTCATTCAGAATTATAGTAAAATGTTTTAAAAGATATGGAACTACTGCGTAACAAAAGCTTAAGACACACACTTTTTTAAGAAATATATTTTTTTCATTCAGGTGTATTTACAATTTCGGCTATATGGTATTTTTGAAATGCCTGTTCAATTGTGAGATGTGTTTGTGAAGAAATAAACAGGAGTAATTTATATAAACCATGTTCAAACAATCAGATTTAGGACAAACATTTAAGGAAAAAAATATAAAATTAGGTTGATTGCACAGAAGAATATCTGTGTAGTGTAAGGGTGACGATATCGGTGTGTTATTGTATTTAGGGGGATGAAATTGAAATGTGGCTTTGTTTTAAACGATGAGTTTTTCAGTATATAATTATTTAGCTACGCTATTTAAATCCATGTAAAAAAAACTAAACAACAATATACTATACATACCTACATATTTGTACATGCTATGAATTACTTACAAAAAGAGCTAAAAATAAACGATAAAAATCAACTATTCACAAAACTCTGTGAATTTCTAAATTTTCCTAACTGAGTTTAAGAATTACATGCATTTAAGTAGCAAGAATTCAGTAAACAATACTTTTATATGTGATAGATGTTTAGAACTGCATAAAATGAAAATATAACTACAATTTGTTACAAAATCAAAGAATGTAGGGGTTAAAATATCAGTATGAAAACTTCTATAGAACTATAAAGTGAGTGTTAAGATTGTAAAACATAAAAAAAAATCATATAGCTATTTTAAGAATATGCTATAAAAGGTAGTTCATAAATAATTTTGTATAAATATTAAATTTTTACATCCCTTTAACAGAGATGCTTCAGGCATCTTCAAGTAAAAATAGGACTGCGTATCTAAACAGTCCAAATAATTTTAATACACCTATAATAGGTTACATATTTGTGGAAATAAATATTTTTATAAGGATGTAGTATGCATGAGAATCGGAAATTATTTAAATTACTTTTGAAATTTAAGAAATCAATAATTTCAATAATATTTCAGAAACCATCAATTCTTTTGCTTTTCAATAGATATTTCTTCTTGTATATGGCTTTATAAAGTACTCTTGGAGTTTTATTAATAGGAAATATAGTTGCCAAAGAAGAACTAGAATGCATAAGAGTCTCCATTCTCCCTTACCCATATCATTCTCTTATAAGTGTTACTTTCCTCTAATTTTATGAAAGGTTTAGTTTTCAGATTTCTAATGCTTCCTTTCCTTTAAATTGATTTTAAAATTTACATTTAATTAATAAAATGTGCATAATTTTACCAAGAGTATCAAATTTTGAACATTTTGATTCAGTTTTTATATAATTTACTGTAAAAATTCTCGCAATATTTCTATTTTTTGCAAGTTACATAATTTTAAACTTCCCTTGAGTTTTTTAAAGCAAATAAACCAGTAAGTAACATACAAGCAATTACCCAGCTGTATGTGTTTTTTAAATTTATTCTTCGAAACAAAAAAAATATAATAAAACATACGGGTGAGTTTAATATTAAGTTTAAATTTGAGTTTTTAATGTCAAAAAAGAGAAAACTAAGAATTTGAACACTAGTTAACTTTTGAGGATCTTAAGTACCAGCAGAACTAGAAAGAAACTTGTGTTACACAATATGAAAATAAAGGAATATAATTATTGCGTTAATTTTTGATCCATTCATTTAGATGTGACAGTGAAAAAACAATAGACTTAATTAATAATACTTCATTGAAAATAAAGAGCCACCTCCATCTCCACTAAACGGAAATTCAAGGTATACCTACTCTTCCGGTTTTGAGCATGGATAAAACGCCATTCGGAGTAGTAAACTTCTAACTTTAGAAAGAAAAACTTATACAAGCTTTTAAAGTAATTGTTTAGCGGGAAATAAAATTCAAATACCTGTTTTTATTACCAAGTTAACAATATTTGATTCAGCCGTTTTATTTTTAGGACCACTTCAAAGGGGCACATTACGTTATAGTCATTCAGCCCCGTATATTCGTGATTAGGTGCTGGAACTATCAAAATTTATAGAATGAAAATAAATGATTCCTCTCCTTATAACTAGAAGGTACTCTGATTGACACCACACATCAAAAGTAGAGGGGAAGTATCAGTTAGAAGCTGAATTTGCTGTTCCACTGACTAACAAACTGGTGAACTGGTAGTTCCCCTGACTCTTCACCAAATGTCTGTAATTTTTACATTCCCAATACAAGGAAAGGCTTTAAAACCGGACAATACAGGAATTTCTGTGAGCTATATTTACAGTAAAACCGTTTATGGTGGTAACTGTTCATAGAAACTACAATATTTAGAAGACAAAAAACAACAGAGCTTCATCGACAGATCCAACCACAATTTTGCGCCCCATCGCAGCAAGGGCTTAAGGCCGGCCGGCCATCCCTTTCGGAAGGGAGGGCGGCGACTTAAATGAGCCGGGGCTGCAGACACAACCCAAACAGCAGGCCGAGGAGGGCGCTCGGGGCTACAGCGTCTAGACTAACACAGAGATCGATTAGTCTCATATGGTAAAATGCAACGTCTAGAAAAGGGGCTCTGCCAGTCTAGCAGCAGCAACAATAATAAAATGCTTTTGATAGGTGTTTGTGCGAGGTATTAAAACTCCCATTGCTCTCGTCCTTTGTTTTTTTCTTCCCATTGGAGGGCCCGTTCTTTCGCTTCAGTCTGTCTGTCTGTCTCTTGGGCGGAAGGGGTGTTTTCTCTCTCTCTCTCTTTTTTTGGAGGGGGTTGTTGTGTTCTTTGGAGCGAGGTGGAATAATTAGAGAGATGAGGTGTCTTTTGTGCGCGAGTGGTCTTTTGCATGGGCTCTCTTCCGGGAAGCGAAGTGAAGAGGGGATGGAAGGAGTGAATGGAGGTATTGGAAAATAGCGCTGAGTAATTATCTTGGTGAATGGTTTTGGGGTGGAGAAGATGCTGTTGAGAATTCTGTGTTTTCGGAGGCTGTTGTTTAGAATAGAACATACGGTTGTTTATCTTACGAATCATGCTTTATCAGCAAATCATTACATTCTGTGGAAAAGGTGGAATAATAAAATGTCAGTTAAAAAAAAACTGTAATAAATCCCCGTAAGGTTCAAATTAAAATTAATCTATATGATGGGATAATTAGACTAAGCAGATTTTCTCGTTTAAGGGCAAAGTGCTTGTACTGATTTCAATGAATTGTTTTTTAATAATATAATAACGAATAGTTCAAAGACATATTTTTACCAACATGATTTCTCAATCACATTTCATTTTTTTACTAAAAAAAAAAGGAAAGGAGTAAACTATAAGTAATTTAATCGGTTTCGAAAACTAATAGGGTCATCGTAAGCCTTGGTCCCCGTGATCTGTAGCTTCAATGACTTTTTTTTTGTTTTAAAATATAAATAAGGTTAAAACATATTTTACCATAAAGGGAAGACCGATGATGATTTAGGTGAAAATAAACTTAATTATTTACTTAGAAATAATGCAATCAAGCCTTTCTTTCAGATTCCTGATTCTATTTTTCAAAATTAAAATGGAAACAACTGCGTACTTAAATTTTATTTTCGGATAATCAAAAAAATATCTCAGATAATACTTATTTAACGTGTTCACGAAAGAAAATTTTATTTAAATAATTAAAATTTTTAATATTACGAAGTCGAAAAAATTGTACAATTTAATTTATAGTTTTTAACTCCCAACATCTTGTGAAATTCCCAATTTAACTTTAAATATTATATCTACATTTATCCTGTAAAAAAGGGAACACATTCCAATTACAACCACATTTATTCCACAACCACATTAAAACTGAAACATTTAAAGATAATTTTCAATGTTCTACATATGTTAAAAGATAGAAATGCATACTAATTCAAATGAAATATGAACAGTATGTAATAATTGAAATACAATTTAAATTTAAGAATTCTGTTTAAACTACAAAAATGATGATACATTACTATCCAAATTCTCATTTGTAAGACAAAAAAAAACACATTAATGTAATCAACCCCCAATAGTTTGATACTTTAAGCCCAATTTAAATAAAGTAAAAACAAACATTTTTTTACATCTAAATTAACAGTTAAAAAAAGAATTAGAAGAACTTTCCAAGTTTAAAAGAAGAACTTTCCAAGAATTCCGTAAATTAGATTTACAACTTTAGACTTCAACAACATCAAAACTACCCCAATCAATAAATGGTCTTTAATCTGTGTCAAAATTTTTTTATTGCAGTATAATAAGTATAATATGTTTAACTCTTGTAAAGTAAAAGGACCATTAACTTTATATTTTAATAAATTGCCGAAAAACTTTAACAGATTTCATAACAAATGAACACTTAATTCAAAGTGTTGTTAAAAAAGGCTTCTTTAGCCGTATAATCGTTAATAAGAACCCTCTTCCCATTCAAACCCTACTATATTCCGGCCCAACTTGACCCAACAGTTAACTAAGCCTACGGCAGAGCAGCAATCCATGAAACATTCCCGCGTATCTTCCACCTCCCTGACTCTTTGGATAAATCAGTGGTCATTTTTCTCCCGCTGGCATCTCCCCTCTTTTGCTTTGTTTTTTTTTATCTTGGCACTACTGGGGTGGGATGAGGCGAAATAATTGCATGATGAAGGTGATTCGGGTGATTGGTGCAGTAAGTGGTCTTTGTATGGGAATCGGACTGGGAAAGGGACTTGTGTCTTTCTGATTTGGATGAGAGGCGTTTAATGTGTTTTTATTCGTGCGTTTTAAGGAGAGTTTTCCAAAGTCGCGTCCGTAGAAACAGTTTTGGCTTATTTTTCTTTATTCTAATTTATGTGTCGTGAAATTTTTAGGTGTAATATGTATCTGTAATTCTTACAAATGATACCTTATGTAGTAATATCTTATAAATAAAAAGTTCTAATTATTTTACTTCTGATACAACCAGTGTCATAACTTATTTTTATAGATTAAATTGGCTCTTATGAAGAGGAACAAAAATTATTTTTTATCCTTGAAAGATATTTATAAAGTTATAGTTGTTGTAATATAAGAAGTTGAAATTTGTATATGTTCCCTTAAATTAAATAAAAGTTTTTAAAAGTACTAATAAAAATTTCCAGGCGAAATTCTTTCAGCTTTTATATCAGGTTGAACAGAACTTAAGTAGGGATTAAATTGACCCATATTTATAAAATGAAGGGCACATTAATGAAAAATTGTACAATGAATAGATTATATTTATTACAAAAAATATGAAAACTTTCCTGACAAAATTTAATACTTTTCGGATTTTGTTATTAACAAGGGACTATTTTTGAAACTTTAGTTTGTACGTACGTTTGCCTCTTGTAGTTCATACCCTCTTATGGCGAGCTCAGATATAACTAGAACACCTTTTTAGCAAATATGTGAGAATTAGATAGTCGTAAGAAAACACGTGAAAAATAAACACAGAAAGATCATTTGTATCTGGGTAGATATAATAACTAGCTCAAAAATCTGGATAAAAGGTTATTAAATGTTTTAAAGTTCTTTGTTAATACTTTTATGATGCTATGATATCAATAAAATGTCTTTATATTCATATAAAAGTGAAAGAAAAGGGGTGGAAAAGAGGACTACAATATAATATTCATTCACCAATATCAAGCTACACATGCGACTGTTCAAGCTCTATCCCTAACATCGCAACCCTTTCGGTACCAGGCACGCAACGACGTGGGCTTAGGCAATCCTCCCCCTCAGTCCGAAAAAGCAACACCCCCAAAGTGCAAATCGATAGTCGTCGAAAACCCGTCCTGGAGAGGTGACTGGAATACGATTCACGCGACACCGCGAATAAAAAGATCCCCAACAACAACACCAAAAAAAAAAGAAACCCGGCCGAAACAAAAAGAGCCGGGAGAAACATCTGTTTTGAGTACGAGACAACTGTTAAGGTTATTCTTCACTCCGAAAGGGGAAGGGATCACGGTGAGAAAAGGAGGGATATGCAAATGATTCTAAATCCACTCTTACACCCCTTTCTCCCATTCAAAAATATATTCCAGTCCTTCCTTCACTCGATAAATCGTCCTCTTTGCCAACAATCAAAAGATATTCAGAGCTGGATGGATCTTTACCGCTGCTTTTTCCCCACTGTGTGTATATATCGGGCGAGCGCTGGGGCCATGTATTATATTGCTGCTGCTGTGGAGGTTTAAAGCTAGACTGCGCTTTTCTTCTTTCCCTCCTCGTGTTTGCATATTTGTTTGCGAGTTGTTTGTTCGCGGGGTCGGATTCAGGGGGAGAAGTTATTTTTTTTTTGCTGGGGGTAGTGTTTTATTCTGCTATTTAACTCGCGAGTGTTTTTTTTGGAGGTGCGTTTTGAGTCCGAGTGTAATTTCGAAGCAAACGCGGTGGAGTGTGTGTGAGGAAGCGCCCGATAATGCGTGTTTATTTACATCTCATCGCGTTCAAAGGTGGCTTTGAATTTGAACTGGTGTGTTTGAAGTGGGGTGTATTTATGTAGGAGGGTGTGAATACCTAGTGGTGGATGTACATTTTGCTCTTTTAAACACCTTATGATCTTTTTTTCTATATTTAAACAATTTTATTCAAGTGCTAATGCAAATGTATTTATGACAAGTACTCTTATTCAAAGAGCCCTGCAGGGTGATAAAATGATATGAAGTTTGAACTACAGACATCCTTATTGGTTACCCTTATTGGCGTTCCTTATTGGTTATTTTTGATATTAAAATTTCCTTATTTTATTGAGGCCGAGAGCATTTAGTGAGTGTGTCGTTTAAAATTCATGTCCTTCTGTCACTTATAAAGTAATGCACATTCATTTGAGAGTAGACCATGTCTAATTAATTTTGATCACACTCTATACTACAGCGTATGAGTAATTTTTTGACGTTTATTTTCAAGAAACAATAATTCTGTTCATGCTTATAAATATGAATTTATTGTTTCGAAAAATGGTCAAATAACTCTGTTTTGGTGTTTTTTACGAATAAAAACTCCAAAAAATAGAGCCTTATTAAAAAAATTAACTTTAAATTCGTGTATTTTTAACATGTTTAACATGTTTGAAAAGCAAAAGTTAAATGTATGAAACACTCATTATAGTTTTAATGAGCATTTAATTAGTTCTACGAGTAAAAAGCTCTTCTTTTTCAATTTAAACAAAACTATAAAAATAACTAAAATTTTTCCAGTAAGATCTGAAATGAATGTAAGACAAAATAAAGTAATACTTTGATATAAAATTCGATTAAACAAATTAGAGATACATTGTCTTTCTATTAATGTCTATATTAGGCTTGTTACAAACATTTCTCGCAAGTAACTGTTTTCATTAATTAAACTGGCATATTTTTGGAAAAATTAATGTACAGCCTAAAATATTTAAATTTAATATAAAAATTAAATTTAAATATTCTTTACCCAGTCTTTTACAAAAATCTATTATGAAAATTTCCAAGCCTTAAAAATACACAAAACATATTTACGCTTATTAAGAAAGGGATGAAATAGTCCCAATTAAAAATAGAGGATTTCGGAAAAATACCCAAACATTAATTCCAACTCATCAGGGTGATCCTAAATCACGAATTAAATTATCAATCTCGAGCCGAATCTATAGAAAGCCACATTAAAACAGATTTACATATTCCACGAAGCAGCAAGACAGAGGGAATAGAAAAAAAAAAAGAATGGAAAAATTAATTCAGTCGTCACCAAGTCGTATTAATTAACGACTCCGTTCTTCTTAAAATTATTCCCAGATTTTTTTTTTTCACCCCGTAGCTTAGAAATTATTCATTTTTTTCTCGGCATCCAGAGTTTTTTTGCATTAATTTTCTTTCTGTGCGTCTTTTTTTTTCCGAGCTAGGCTGGTCTCCTTGTTATTATCTTTCACGCTTATGTGAGAGATTAAATAGCCCTGTGCTCTTCTGCTTCCATGGATTTGGACAGTAAGTATGATTCAAGTCGAGATTGAGCTTTGTAATCTGTACCAAAGCTTCATTTTCCGAATGTTACAATATTGATTTTGTTAAGGGCGGAACGAATTGGTTTAGGATTTCGTTATTTCCTTCGCGTTTCTTTTTATTTAATTAATCAGATTCGGAATTTATTGTCATTAATTTTTTTTTTGCCCTCGGAATCCATTATTCGTTCGAATGCAAGAAGTAATAATTTAAACCGCTAGAAAATTAATAGGAATGTTTTTGAGTGAGTTTTGATATACGATAATAATTAGTATTTACCATTCAGAGGTGTATTTACTTAGGAATTTATTTTAAAGATTTATAAAACTGTGTTTTAAATTATCTCTGTAGAATTAGGGAATACGTTCTTTACGATAATGAAATGGGTTATTTTTGGAAACTAATTGATTTCTTTTCCTTTTGAATATCTAAATGAAATGTTTTTTGGAGTTTAAAGATTATTATTTTATGTTCAGATTAACAATATTTTTATGTATTAGGAACTAAAAGGAATCTAAGGAATCTCTTTATCATTATTTGCATTCATTATATAGTAAAAAATACGTTTTGTATCATAATCAAACATTGATGAAAATGTCATAAAAACAACTAATATTTGGTAAAATAGACCCAGTACATGATTTAAATTACTACTTTGAAACGAATCTGTTTTAATTTAAAAACATAGGTAATGAACATTTAGTGGTAAAGAAAATTTTCCTGTTATAAATGTGTATTAAAGTAAATAATCCTATAACTTTCAAGTATCAGGTTATGTAAAATTTGATTATTAATATCACCCTTTAATATAAAGTCTCATATAAAGCATTGTATGAGACTTTGCATGTAGTCTCTTAAAAACTGATACTTAACAAGTATAACTTTACACCTAAATAATCTTATTATATTTTAGATTGAATTATGTCATATTAATGAATTTGTTAATTTTTATTTACCACGGAAAATATTATTAAGGTAACTCTAGTTAATTTGATAATCTAATTTTTATATTAATCTAATTCTTACTAACTTTACGATTCGTTACCAATATTCCCTGACATTTTGAAGATATTGAATCGACGACATACTCGTAATATCCTTTGATATGACAAAAAAAAATCTATCATTATCGCTTGTAACAAAGGAATTCTCAGAAAAATATCAGTAAACAAAGCTGGAAAGTATGAAAGCAACACATCCCTCTGTCACTAAAATGTAATTAATTTTGTCAAACATTCATTTGTTTAACCGAAATATAAATTCCCTTTAAGCAAGATATAACTAGGATATTATAACCGACGATTCCTATAATAAATTAAAACATTTCCTAGTTTCACATTAAGTCAGGTCCCTCCCATACTTCAAAACCCCCCTCCAAAAGTTCAAAAGACAAATGAATCAGGCATTCACCCCCAAGAGAACAAGAAGCACCCCCGCTTCCCTCGTTTCTAATGTACCCCTTAATGACCGGCCGCCCCTCGGGGAGAGAGAGAGGGAGCCGACAGAACAATACCGACGCCCCGGCATAAATAGCCTCCTCAGCCCCACGCTCTGTGTTTGCCCAGCGCCCCAGCATTGATCCGCCCCAGTCCCGCGGGGCAAAGAGAAGAAAAAAAACCTCACGGAGAAAAGAGAGAGAAAAAGAAGATGCGCCCCTACACAAGATCAAATGTAGATTACGGGGGGCTGAGAGTGAGGTCCGCCGCCCCCTGGGGGCGACCCCCAAAGGGCGCACACCTGGCGAGAAGTCAATCAAATGTCTCTCTAGGAGGGCGCGATCGATTTTCGTTTTGCTTTTCAAAAAAAGCGAAAAACAAAAACCCCGGAGTCTTGTGTTTCCTACCGCGTAACGAGGGAAGCACATATCTGGGCTTAAATAGGCCGGCTCCTCTTTTTGCTTCGGTTTTTGCTGCTGACACCCCGGTTTATGGATGTCAACACCGAGGAGGTTGTGTTTTTTTTTCTGTTGGGTGGTTAGGAGAGGTTGGGTTTATTGAGGTTTTTGGAGTGGATTTGTGAGGTCGGTTTTGTGTGTGGAGTTTATTGTTAAGGGAGATGTGAGGAGAGTGAATGCTTTATAAAATATGTATGGGGGGGGGAGCCTTTGATTTGGTGTGGAGTTTTGGATCGGGTGCGGTAAATGTGTGTTAATACCCAGAGTTTGTTTTTATTGGTTGTTAAAAGCTTTATGGATGAAGTCTTTTATTTGAGTTACCTGTATGGATAAAAGCGTATTTGTCATATGTGTTGCTGACAAGAAGGGGTAATATATTAAGATCTGAAATAAAATAATGCTTTGTAATAAAGTATTTACAGTGAGAAATAGAGCATTCGCACATGACGTCACAGGCTTGTGACGTCAGAGGCTTGGATGACAGACAGTATGATGGAAAACTATAGGATGCACATCGTTTATTTGTTTACTTTTGATGTGAATTTTGAAAAATAAGGATGTTTTATGTTTTTCTCCAAAGTTTACTTTAAAGTAACCTTTATTTACTCTAAAATGGCATCTCTGCATATTATAAGTCATTCAATAATACTACATTTTATATTTAGCAGTGTTCTAATTGCTGAAACCATTTCTGCCAGTGTTCTAATTGGAAGTACCATTCGCAATTCTACTAACATATTTTAAAATTCTTAATTATTTATTAATTATTCAATATTTAGTTTCAGTAGCATATTATAAGTATTTTACAGATGTATCGGACTCGCATATTGTTCTAACAAATGTAAACAAAAACATGTCACCTCGTAATAAGTCTTTTTCTAAATTTAGCTTACCATTAAAACACAAAAACTTATGCACTTACCTTCAATAACTATTATTCTTTCGTTCTGGTCTTTAACCGAGCCTAAAGAATCTTTTTAAATGAACTTTTTTTTATAAAAACTAAATGCAGGGCATATTCTCTATGGGAGCCTAATGTTAAAGAAAAGTTGTCTATCCTCCAAGCCAACTTGATCACGTGATCGGAGACACGTGATTGAAAATGCTCTATTATCAGGAATTGATAGAAACTATAATGTTGTGCCTCACGTTTTTTTACTGTTGCAGCGTTAAGAAGCATTTACCAGACAAAAACTCAAAAACTGCTTTGAATACTTTAATATTATTGTCGTAAACATAATACTAGAACAAAACTAAATTCATATTTACACCAAGCATCAAAATCCTCAGGGCATTCCATTTTCATAAAAAGGATAGTTAAATTTTTCTGTGTGAGAAATAACCTCTAGGTTGTAAATAACCACCTCAACAAATAAGCTTAAAACGTATTATATTATTTGTATTAATGTTGTATTATTTATAATAGATATTTAGAAAATAATGATTTTGAAGTGATTTCTAGAAATACAGCAAGAACTGATGAAAGCAAAGTTAGTCACAAGCTTAAAAAAGTATTCGTAACTTCTAAAGTGTTTCTAGAAGCGTATATGAAAGAACTACTTAGTAGACTATTCTACATATTTTTTTGTAAATGAAAATCCCTAGACTTGCTTAGAATAACAATACTACATGTGCTTGTACGTAGCAAAGCTCGTTTTCGCATTCCATTTAGAAAAAAAAAGTTGTACACCAAAAATTTAAAATAGGAAGAGCATTGAATTTGGGACCTTTTAAAGTTCTTTGTGTCGGCTCAATCAATTCAATCCTTCATTTTGTATTGTTTATAAATACTCCTTAAAGGAAAACGATTTAGGAAATTCATTTCGATTGACAAGACAGGGAAAATTCCAAACAATTACATAACATGACCTAAAAATTTAATTCACACTACAATTTCATCTTTGAAATTCCCCCCAACAAGGCTCCCACACGTCCAATTTCAACCCCCCCCCCCAGCGATTCAAACACCCCCCCCCCATTCTTTGTCTCCCCAACCGTTTTTCCACCCAATCCCCCTCAACAAAAACGACATCCCTCGAAACTAACGAGCCCCCAGTATCTCGGCCGCTCCAAATGACGTCATTAGGTGGGACCGCGGCAGTCGTACAAATGGCTCTAATTGGGCCTCGCGCCAGATGATGGAGTTATCTCGGTGATTAACATGTTTTGACAGACGGAAGGGGGCACCGCCCCTCTTTTCAGCAGATAGGGTGATCGAAAGGTGCACGGGGACATTAAACGAATTTCATCTCTGGACATCATAATCTGATGGTTCTCTCTAACTATGCTCTGCCGCGCCATAACCGGGTAGTGTTTTGGGCCGTGCTTTAGGAGGGCCCTCCCTGCGCTGGGAACGCTGTAATGAGGAAGACCTGGGTGGGGAGAGGGTCATTAAGTAATAGTCTGGTGTGGAGGGATTTAGTTTGGGTGTTTTTAGAGATTGATGCGTTAATTGATTGTGGTGTGGTTTGGTGTTTTTGGGAGTTAGGATGTGTAATCTGATCCTTAGTTAAATTAACAGATCAGTTTGATAAACACCAAATTATCAATAAGATTATTTGATTGCATAAAATGATAATGAAATATAAGGATGAATATTTTACAAACTTGAATTCAAATTCGCTATTATCATGACTATTCTATGCTGGTTGATTCTGAATTTACAGTATGATTTTGAATAATTTGAAAATTTGAAACCATGTATACTTCGCTTCCTTTGTTGGATTTAGTATGAGGGAGTTTTCTCCTTAGTAAATATTGACAATGCAAGAAAGCAACAATATTTGCCTCGCTGAGTATTATATAGGTATAAGCAACTTATATTAAAGTTATTTGAACTTAATGGTAAAGGCTGTGCTGTTATATGTTAAAAAGTATATTCAACGTAAGTTTATTTGCATCAAGAAGAGTTTAAAAACATAAAATTGTTTAAAATCTTCAACGAGCAAATCAATTCCTTTAAGGGATTTACTTTTAACATTTTGCACAGGCAGTTTCTTCAGTTTCTTCTTTCAGGTTGTTATAAGTGTTAGAATATATCTTCTCTTGAATTGTTTAAAACATGGGAATTTATTCTTTCAATGGACAAAAAATATCGGATTCGGTTATCTTAAATTTCGACAGTTTTTTCTTCTCCTGCATGCACGTATTCTGCAATACCTGTAGAACACGTTTATACATAAGTGAAAGTATGCAGCAAAGCGAACTTTTACATACACAACGTGTTAATAGTCATCTGTAAAGTCAAACGTCTCTGGTTAACGATGGTCAAACGAACACTATTTAAAGACACCTTTCAAATAGTGTTTTGTATAAATACTTTAAATTAGTGAACTTTACTACACTCAATACTTAAGTTATTAACAATGAAGGATTTAAGTTATTTCTAACTGAGCAAATTATAGTAAGCTTTTCCTTCGTGCGTACATCTCACCTGTAGAACGTGCTTTTCCTTTATATCTATTAGTATACAGCAAAAATAACTTTCAGATGACATGATGAAAGTGTAAAATAGGGACATAGTAGCCTATATTAAACGTTTAATATTGAGTTTAAATATCTACAAATAATTGAGTGGTATAATTTGAGTGGTTAACTTAAAATATCTTTAGATTGATAGACATTTAACAATTAACGAATTTTTTTATTTTAGTAATTTTAATAATACTTATTCTTAAATTTTAGATTTGGGAATGAAATTTAGTAAAAGGGAATGAAATTTTTTTTTAATTCTGAAAAAGTTGATAAAAAGAGCATTATTATGAAAGGTATTAGACCCTGACTTACACAGTAAACGTTTTCCCATCTATGAATAGCTTGATTTTGCTCGGAAGGCGACTTGATATTGCAAAATTTTGTGTTGAAAAATGCACGTTTTAAGGTCACAATAACCGCCTTATATTATTAGATCATATATACGCAGAGTTTCAGAACTCCTATTAACGGCTTTTATCTGGAACCAACGCCTCTTAGGTCATGGAAATAAGGTATACCTCTTGGTAAATGACCATGGTGAATCCATTTAGACGGCTTACAGCACCCCTAGCGACGAAATAAGAAAGTAAAAAAAGTATTTAAAAACTAAAGGAGATAGACGAAAACTTCAATATTTTTTTTTGTTGTATTCAGATAATTCAGATGAAATTAAGGTAAAATTCAGACAATTCCCTACTAGGTTGGATGGGAACTACTTTGTTTGTTAGTAACGTCATAGGGTCAACTAACGTTGCTGTCTAGTATAGCGGGGCTATTTTAAGTTCATGGTGTTTTATGCCCACAATATATTTGCAAAAATATATCTCTAGGCAGTATTATCTAGATATTATGTATTATCGTTTAGGATTTGAGTGTGGAATACCAAAACAGTTTTCTTCAATTCCTCTTAACATGTCCCCCATTCCCAAACCAATCCCAGCTATACTATAAGAGAAGCACATTCCCAAAGCCATCAGCAAAGACCGCCCACGATAATTATCCGAGCCAGCCAGCCACCCTAAATATCAAGAACCTCGGAGGGCTCGCTTGACAAACACCGACGCAGCAAATTTTCCGCAGCGGAACCGGACCAAATTTTCCAGCCTACAGCCATCGGAGATCGGAGGCTTGTCTACGCCACGGACCGTTAACCCCTCGTCAAATCTCGCCTGGACGCGAGAAAGGGGGAGAAGTAATTTTCCGTGTCCCCCGTCCAAATTCTTTGCAGCCGCGCGCGCACTTGTTTGAGAGTTTGACACTTTACACGCCGGCTTTACACGCAATGCCACTCGAGAGGGAGGGGAGAAAAAATTAAATCCGGTTCTGACTGGTACCCAAATGAGAGCCGCACTTTTGTGCTGTGAGTGAAATATTGGGCGCGTTAAAGGGGTGTCTGGCTCGTTCTTTTGGTGTCAGGTCGGCGAGAGAGAACGTGAGGAGGAAAAGAGATTACAAGTGGGTGTTTAGTGCTTGTGCGTGAGTTGTCCTGCTTTTACCCGAGAAGGTTATGGCCTTTTGAATGGATTGTAGGTGTTTTTTCTGATGATTTCGCGGCACATGGAAAGCTTCGTGAGATATTGTGGTGAGTTAGGAACATACGTTGTAGGAAATGACTTATCATGTATTAACAGAAAATAAATATTACATGCTGTCCAGTGTTTACAAATATTATAAAATAAACTCAAATATTCCTAAAATTCTTAGGAAAACACACTCGTAACCAAGATTGATTTACTTTAGTAATGAAGAAAACAACTTAAGGCTCTTTCACATTGTTCCACTTTCACTGTTCATCCTGAGTGATTCACTCCTGTGAATCGCTAGTTTGCATAGAAAAGTCAAGGAGTAAAGAGTGAAACGCAAATTTACACTTTTCACTTCGGAGGATTCCTCCAAAATTAATATCAAAAGTGATAAGTCTGAATGAACCTTTATGGTTCTTTAGCTTCCATTTTCTCGACATAACAGTCTCCTGTCTTTGCATATAAACTCACTCAAATCCCAAAAATTTCCAATTCTAATTTAATATGAGAATATACCTACTAGATATTAATGTAACTTGGCACAATATGCATAAATGTAAGGCATTCTTAAGGTTACAATATACGGAATATTTTATATCCAAGTTGTGTACTCAGGTGTAGTCAAAATACAATCAGTTTTTACTTAATGGCAAGAACATACTTGAACTTTCTTGAGTTTTTAACTTACACCGACCATCTTAATACAGCTGTAACTAAAATAAAGAGTCTTATCATATCCAACCCATTTCCTTCACAATCTTCATCTCACTTCACTGAAGTTAAGGAATGACCACCCGTTCCAAAGAAATCCATCCGATAATCCTTCATCAAAGCGAAACTATAGAATAATAATAGTAATATAATAGCAGAAATAATAATAATCGCAGAAGCTTCTCTCAATCGATTGATTTACGAGCTGGCCATGAAAGAGTCATGCGGAGTGGACATTAACACCCCCCGAAGCAAGACAGATGGCGTGTCAAGAAAGCGGAGGGTGCTAAAAGGAGGTTGTCGCGAACGCCATTCCTCCATTAAACGCGGGACTGGGGGAACGAGCCCTGCCACGCAAGGGTCCGGTTCGGCACGACACAGAGACGATATGGGACTGCTTGACCACTGCTGCCGGACAGAAGCTGGAGGCTGGTTCAATTTCGATGGGGCGAGCAGGCTGGTTTAAGGTTTAGGAACACTCTTACCAACGGTAGAGGTTGATTGGATGAAAGAGTCAGCAACAGGAGTTAAACCCTTAACTGCTGTATCAAAAATTGCCACGCAACTGATGTGGATAGGTCTCTCAGGCCTTGCTCACAAACAAGTGTTTAAAGTTGATAAAAGTAATATGTTCATGAAAGGTTCATTAAATAGCTATCATTTATACATTTTAATTTTAAATTAATTGTTCAATTATTATTAATGTGAAATACATTTTATATGGTACATTATAGTTCAAGAAAAGCTCTAGTGTCAGTATCGACTGTACACTGTAAAAAATCCTGTTGTTGTTTCTTATGCCACTTGGAATATCCAAGCTCCATCCGCAAAGCGTAAAAAATCCTGCAAAGCGTTTCTTGCAAAAACTGGGCAGCTGTGTTTCCTAATTTTTTTTTTCAAGTTATGTTCAAGGAAAATAACAGGAACGATAGGTAAAAATTTTGAAACGTTTCTTTATACTAAATATGAGTTACTTAGAAAATACCAATAATTCTGAGGAACTTTTCAAAATTTTCACCGTAATGTTCCTGTTATTTTCCTGGAGCATTCATGGAAAAAAATAAGTAACCCAACTGCCCAGTTTTTCCAAGGAAGGTTCCATAATTTTTTTTACAGTGTATGAAGTAACTCACACATCAAAGCGAATGCTAACAATCATGCCTAATATTATTCTGAATCAACAAAAGAAAGTGGGTGCTCCAACAAACTCCTGAAGTGATTCAGAGAAGACAGAATTTGCTACAAGGAGCAATGAAAGATATTTCATTGTGGTTTGAGAAGATATTTTATTGTTTATATAAATTTATCTTAATGACCCAATATTATTTCTATACAAGAGGGAATCATGTTGCTTCATTACATGGTCGCAAAAACAATCCCTGAAGAAGAAAAGCTTAAATATGAAGCTCTCAAAAGCGAAAAAAATGTGGCTAATTAGGCACAAAGTTGATATACGTTAGATAATTCATTTAATGAAATAAAAATGAAAATCAATTTTTTATTTCACAGGGTAATTTACTGTTCTGGCTAAGTTGTCTTGATTATATTTAATGTATAAGCCCAAAATTCAGGTAAACCTTTTATTTAGTGAATAAATATGTTGTATAACTTGTTTTTAATTATTAAAATGTACAAAAATTGATCTTAAATGCATTTATTACACACATTTGTAAAACCTGTCTTGTAACCAATAAAAACAGTATGCGATAATAAAGACCTCAAATGTATTGTTTATAACTGAATTATTCTATCCGATTTACCTCACAGTATATTTTAATTTTAATAGGCTATGCATATCGGAAATTCATTCATAAGTATACGTACCAATCAATATTGCATTAGAATAAAAGATCAATCATGAGGGTCAATTTTTCTTTAAAAAATGATTATTCCATACCAGAACTTCAATAATAACTTCTCATTACACACATAAATTGCTGCCAAATAACCTCGATCCGCAGGAATCATTACAACCACAAACCCCCAACCAATCACCTCTCGAACATTAGCATTTTTAATTTATTCCAAAAAAAAAAAAAAAAGAATAAAAATACACCCCGTCACGACAGTGTCACAAAATTGGCCAACGGCAATCCCAAGCGAGAGAGAGAGAAAGCAAGGAAAAACTTTAATGACACGACCGTACGCTTCCCGCCACGGACGGTGTAAAAATCTGGACCGGTCTTCCGTGCCAGCACCAATCACCGAGTTATGAAAAAGGAGCTCATTACACAGAGTGAGTGTTCGTCTCGCGACCACAGGTACTAGGTACTAATCATCGCGGCACAATAAATGGGCATCGATCAGGAGACGTCCCTTTTTCGTTTTCCTGTTCAGAGAATGGTCATTGATTTCTAGTTCTCGGTCCTGTGGACATTGATCACTTTAAAAAAAATAGTCGATGTGAGGTATTTTTTTTTGGAGTCTGTTGAGAAGGAGGTTCAGGCGATGAGAGATTTCAAAGCGATGGGTTATGTAAGTTGGGGATTTTTTAGTGCGGGATATTAGGTGGTGTTTGTGTTATATTGGAGTTGCGTGTGAGTTCAGTGAGTTATAGATGAGCATCGATTCGTTGAAGTTATGAAATTCATCCCAAAAATTCAATAAACATAATTCAACTTTTCAAAACCGTAAAGTTAAGTAGCCGAATTGTGAAATTAGGAAAACAATTTAAGAAAAAAAATATGGTTTAGTACTGATTTAAATTCTCTCTATGATCATGAGCCCATTAATGCAGGGTGTTTAGTCTAACATTCCAGTTTACTTACTCCATATATGAAAATATCTAACCTTTTAGTTAAAAGGATGTTAGACCACATTTCATGGAACATAAAGTGTTAAATTGTTCGATTTGTTTCAATTGCTAAAGCCAAGCCTAATTGGTATCACAAAATTATTTTAATAGGATAAAAACACAACATGACATAATTTTAAAAGTAAAAATATAAGGAACGGATTTCATGTTGCTTATTTAAATTCTGCTAATAAAATTGTGTCAGTTTAAAATCCATTCGTCTATTTTAGAATCACAGAAAAACAATGAAATGCCAAAAGTTTCTAAGCTTCTTATTCATTTGAGTCTTACAAAGGAAACCAGGTCAAATCTTCAGAAGTTTCTCGTCTCTACAAGAAACCATTGCTTTTGTTTTGGTTTCTGTAATTTTAACTCTTATTTTCTTAGAAATAATACCATTGTTTCGTTAATTGATTTGAAACAAAACTCTAGAATAACCGATATTACTTCCCCCTTCATCTTTTTGATTGAAACTAATCGCTGACGAACTGCCATCGGAGAATCCTCGAAAACTTTTGTTGAACTCTACTCTTACCGATGCCATTCCCTACCAATGAAAAGAAATTAAATACTAATAACAATGGAGGAAATAGAAAGCTATTGACATTTTTTTTCATACCAGAGTTAGGTTTCTTTAGTATAAATTAGGGGGTTTTAATACCGTTGACACACGATCTAAATGTAGAAGATTAAAATATGAAAACAATACGTTTTTCAGAAAAAACTAAAATAGTTTTTTATTTACAAATTAAGGTTAAATTTATTGTTTTTCCTTTGTTAAATATTAAGGGAAATAGGTTATTTTCTCTATTACAGTTATACAAGTTACTTAAACAAGATAAATAAAGTTGTTTATTCCTTCACAAATATTTTGTGCATCAATTCTCTAGGTATTTCAAAAAATATTGTATTTTTCTGTTTAATTGTAAATTTTAAACGTAATTAAGACTCAAATATGTACTAAGTCAACAATTTCAATTAGTGATAAAAAGAAAAATAATCAAAATAAATAACACATTTTTTCTCTTGAAACACTACTATATAAATAGTAATACCTAATGTTTGGGACAATCAAAGGTTTTTACATTGCCTTGTGTTCATCAAGTAATACTTTATCAGGGTTTAATTTGAAAACAAAAACAATTTTTATAAAAGGGCCATGGGAAAAAGCTAATTTTATAAATTTCAGATAATTGTAAGTTATGCCAAGCCAGCAGACTCAAATCTAGGTAACTCAGGTATAAAAAAGGCATAAGCAATCCTACTATTGCCTGTAAACTTATCCTTTTAAAAGTATTGTTCAATTCTTAGTTTTTGTGATTCGCAAGTGTATTGCTAATCCTTTAAATCCATAGATATACGGATAAAGTGTAGGGATTTTTTTCTTTCTGATCATAGGATCTGTTGTTTTAGGATTCTAAATAAAAGTCTAAAAAGTAAATAACCTAGAATCTATAGAGAGATTATAAGGGTAGAAGGGAATTGGAATGATTCATGAAAAATTACTTTTGTTATCTCATTTTACGACTTTGATAAATTAATGGAAACAAGAGAAAGAAAGAAATACACATAGTTTTTGATTCCCCTGTGAAACGTTTTTGTAGATTTAGATACATTTGAGGGAAAAATATACATTATTTATACTTTTCTTAGTTTAAAAGAGTGCATAGTAAATGATTATAATAAAGGGTTTAATTTCAATGATTTTAGTATTTTTTATGAAAGTACCCAGTTTTCATTGTGTGTAATATATGCTGACTTGAAAATAATTTTGTCTTTGTTTAGAGAAGCGTACTTTTCATTAGCTTGATAGTTGGACAATGTATTAACTAAAATATTTCCATTTAAGAAACATTCAGGATTACAATTTCACAGAATATACATTAAAATTAAATATGAGAATTTCAATTCTACTTCTTGACAGTACTTTTAAGTACTAATACAAAGGAGAGGAATATCATTTTAAGTGCAATAAGTTCCATGAAATTATGCCTTTAAGCCTTTCTTAAAGTTTTCCCCTTTCTTTTTTTATTTTTAATTAAACCAGAGTATATTTGATGGTCAGATATTCATCATTTTGACCAACAAAAATAGGCCTAATTTAAATTTATAAAAAGGGGATAAGCACGCAGTATCCAATCAGACTTCTACTAAAGAATTCCCATGCAGGTCCACCATCCCAACAGAACCATTAATTGCCCTCCGTCGAACGCTATAGGAAATCCGGCCAAAAAAATTCTATCTACCAGGAAAGAAACCGGCAGAAATTACGCTCTAAACATTGGGAATAGAAACCAGATGAAGAACGAACAAAAAAATAATAACAACGCCAGCGGAAAAAAAAAAGAAGCAAGGGGTGAAGAAGAAAAAGAAGAAAAATAAAAAATAAAAAAAAACGAGTGAGTGAGTTAATGGAGGAGAAGAAGCTATCGATCAAAACCCGGCGCGCAGCGACCTCTATTAGCCTGCCTGGAAAATAATAATAGACAGCAGCGGCTCGGCGGAAAAAACAAGCAGCAGGCGCGGAACAGCTTGAAATCAGTGAAATGCGGATGGGGAAAAAGCGGTGCGTCGTAATTAGAAATGTGCTGGGTGCGGTGCTACCTTTGGGTAGGTAGCGCCGAATTAATTGCTCCGGGCGTTGGAGGGAGGGGAGAAAGTGATATTGGAGGATGGGATGGAACTGGGTGGGTGAGGGAAGGGGTGTGGGGGGTTTGTAAAGGTGGATGGAGAGGGTTAGTTTGATGGGAATGGGAAATGTATGCTGATGGGAACAAAGTACTTTGTGTGGGATGGAGTAAGGGTTTGGTTGGAACGATTTGGCGTCTCTTTCAAAACCAAGTATTTCAAGCTTAGTATTTCAACTTATCCGATGATCAGTGCTTTTGAATAAATTCGCTTGCCTTGATGACGTACTAATCGCACATATAAAATGAAAACATCTTGAACGCTTCACAAAGCGATTGAAATTTATTGGATGAAAAATGGTAGCTAAATAAATCACGTGAAAGCATCATTTTATTTGAATGATATAATTATGAAGGAAGTGCAATTTCAATTTAATGGTAATGATCGAGAAGTGGTCAATTCTTTAAGATGATGAGTTATAATAATACCTTCGATGTCATGTGTTACAATTAATTACATATGTTTATTAAAAATAATACGGATTGCTATTTATACATTTGCTTGTAAGATGAATTTAACCAAAATTTTAAGCTTTAAATGAAAAAAGAGACAGGGCCGATTTCTCAACAAAAAGAAGTACATGATACCCATACTTCTTTGTCGTGAAATATTGTTTCGAAACAACCCGAAATGTAAATTGAAATATTCTCTTTATTAGTTGGCATTGTAAATCACTTAAAACCCAAAATAACTGTTCCCATCCTCTCCGCAGAAGAATCATCATGCTATAGTCCCTCATATATTTTTTTTATACAGGAACTACTTTTCAAAAATTTAATTGATATTTTGTCGCACTTTTCTTCTAAAATATAACTCACTTTACAAAAATGAAAAAAAAAAATAACTTTTCGATGCGAAAGTAGCACACTATATAAACCATATCAACCCATATAATATTGCCGATTTAATATCGTAACAATATCAGGCGATATCGGTTAATATCGTGAGATGCTAAGTTATGGGTGAATGGCAGGTCCAAGTAAAATAAAAGATAATGGTAGAGAATGCTAGATAATGCAATATCCCAATAAACACTAGTAAAACCTATTTTATTCCATCCCTTTTGAGAAAACAAATCCAAAATCCCCTCTACGCGAGAAACCACCCCCAGGACCCCCTCCCATTCCGATTTCCTATCACGAACTCCCCCCACCAAATTCTTCAATTCACACCCACCCTACAGAAAACACCCCGCAGAGCCATCTAGCGAAATAGGCCTGCACTAATCATACCCGATTAGGCTCCCCGAGCACGTATTAAAAGATGCGAAATTGGGAAGTGTGGGCCAGTCAGAAGCCTCGCTAATGAGGAGAAACGGACCTGACGTGACGTCACACGCTATATTTTGCAGGTCCGACAATTGGTTGCTAATTAAGCGCTTTGGAATGCTTCCTCTGGCATAATTAGGGCCCATTGTCTCGCCTGTGTTGGGTTCTCCAAGGCGAGAGACACCTACGGGAGAGTCAATGGTAGCAGTGGGCGTGTGTGTGTCGGCAGGTAGGTTTTGTTCGTGTTCTTGGGGATTGGATTGGAACAAATGAGCCTGAAGCTGTGTGAATGTTCCGGGTGTGTGATTAGAGTGAGCTTGTGATGTAGTTAGGCTCGGTGTGTGTTTGGGAGTTCTCATTTGGAAGAAGAAATATTTTTTATCTTGTACTGTTTCTTTTGGGTTATTGGAAATTCCTACTAAGTAATTTCGTTTCAACCCTTTCAGAGCTAATCGCTCCAAATTTACCTTTGGATTCAATCATAATCTCGGGTGGCATAGGTTTGAAAAGGTATTAAGGAAATTTAGGGGGTCTACATATTTTTTTCTCTTACAAAAAATATAATCTGTGTGTCTACACCTATATTTAGGAAGTAAACTATAAAGTTTCTATGTTATATAAAAGTTGAAATTCTAGAGTCTGGTTCAATATCAAAGCAGATAAATTAGTCTACAACTCTAATAATTAATTTAAAGCTTTCAAATTCAGAAAACTTTGAGTGTGATTATGAACTGCTTAGAACAAGAGTGATCCAAGTCCAAAAATACAAAATTTATGATAAACAGGAATTTGAGTGTATTTTTAAATCCTTTGTAAATATATAGTTTTATTAAGTTCAAAATTAACTAATTAGCTTGCAATTGTAAGATCTGTACGAAAAATGCCTTCTGCATAGAAACAACAATTGTGCCAATCCGTTATAGAAAACATTCAATTACTCGAAACTAGTTCGGTGGAGTACTGTCATTCTCCAAGCAGCTCATATTAAACCGTTTCAGAAGGTATCAGAAATAAATGTGCGATGTCTGATGTAATGTCTGATTTTAAACATCCAAAGTATCATCTACGAATAAAAGGTGTTCAACTGCAAAATTTGCTGACGATTCTTTTAAATGTAAATTGATTTAACAAAATTCTAACTACAACCACCACACACTTACAAAATCTACTTCACACTCTAATACCTCAATCCACTATGTCAAAAATCATCTCAAACATTTAATAAATGATTCAAGGAACTGCCTCTTTTAGAAAAAAAACCATCAAAGATATGGAGAACCATCTCCAATTTATTTTTATCATCCACAAAAGTAGTCTCTAAAACTTCAAGTTAACTATCACAAACAAAGAGAGACCCCCAAAAGTAAACGCAAACATTCCAGACGCCAATTAACATGACTGAAACAAATTTCCGTGATCCCCTCAAACTTTTACGACGAATCCCTCAGCAAAAGGAGGGAAAAAAACCCCGTCTTTCCATTCACAACTCTATCCATCCCGAACCGTTTAAAGCAGCAGAAGCCTTGACCACTTCAAAAGAGAGGCTACACATCTTTGAAGGAGACGCAGGAGGAGTCACATCACCTCACACATTGTAATCGAATTCTTCAAAGCGTTCGAAATTATCTTTGATTTCCAAATCGTTCTAAAGTGGTTGCCGTCTCGTGTCTTTTAATCCGACTCTTTTCCGCGCCAAGGCTAATAATAATAATAACCCCTTTGATACACCCTCCGTGCAAACACCGCGCTAACTCCCCGGGATACCAACATAGCACAGAGCGGGTCCGTCACATTTTTAAAGGCCTCGCTCGCGATTAAGTTTAAGTAGGCAGTTCAAATGAGCAATTCAAAGATTGAGCACAAGAGACCGCCACGCTTCTTCACATCAAAGGGCATCGGAGGAGATCTAAGAGATTTTCCGTGTATTTCCCAGTCGATAACGGCGAGGCTCTTGAAAACCGCAGAAGAGATTTTAGATCTCCTGGAAAAGGATTTCGAGAGGGGATCTCTATTTGCGAAGGGAGGCAGGGTGTTTGACTTCAATCAAAAGATCGCAAGCCCCGGTCCCCACATTAATGACTTCGCAAGTCGACATCAAAACGGAGGGATCGACTATTGAATACTAATAAGCTATCGAAGTAAACTCAAGTGCTATAATAGGATGCACCGACTTATTAGGAAGGAGGGATTTATTTTCTTCTAGGGTGGTGGTACTTTACATTTAGAGGGGCTTCTTTTATACTACCTTTTGGATATATCCGCACATTTTGGTCATATTGTGGTGACGGTACTAAAATATAATGGTTTTGGACTACATGGTATACTTCCAGTGTTTGAACGTAAGAATAAGTGTTTATGGTTCAAGCATCTTGCAATTTTGATTTCTTTGTCCAATGAATCCAATCTGAGACTAGATAATTCACATTTTAGCAATGGTTGGAATATATGTAATCCTACACTCTCTGTTTGAAATATATCTTGACAGCAACGTTTCCTTATCGTCTTTTTATCACGATTTGCGTTCCGAAACTCCTCCTAGCAACCCAACAGGCTTTCTGTTGACGCAGTTTCATTTTCCGCGGAGTGACGTCATAGGGTCAGGAAACGTTGCTGTCGAGTATACATTTGGAGATAAATGTACTATTTAGATAGTTTATTACTTTTCAATTTTATAAAATTATGTGAGATCTAAATTACATGATTACTGCTAATAAAGTTGGGTGTACAAATTCTTAAAAATAACCCATGACAATTAATTTTATGTAAGAGCCTTCTTCTATAGCTCATTACTATTTGCCTTTACGATACATCGTTGGTTTTTACAAGAAAGGCACTTAGTCATAAATGGCCAAATTGTATCATCCGAGATTGCGAAAAATTTTGAAATTTCTCCATAGTGATGTAGTTATTTATAAATAATAAATACTAATAAAAAGCCTTATATTACTCTCTTCTCATAAAATGTTTCAGTTTATTTAAAATCAATACAAAGCAGATAATATTTAATCATATTTTCAAATTTTAAAATAAATTTGTTTTAAACTGGAATCCTATTCTCATAATGCTGTTATACGATACTGTGCAAGAACATTTACAATTTACCACTTTTCAAATATTTATTCTATTATTTACCACAGTTATGAATACTGATTTCACAATCACTCTTGAACACAAAATGGCACCATTTGAGATTCATGCACGAAATTAAGCATTAAAACTTTAAAATATGGGCGTGTGCATAATCAAGAAACTATTCTTCAATAATTTGCAGCACACGAAGAAAATATGAAGGTAAAATTCCCCAGCGTATTATTTCAGAGGCTTAATTAAACAATTTTGATTAATGAAACAAAACTAAATAAGAAAATACTCCTTCATAGCTAAATCGGTTCGAACAAGCCAATATCACTAGTGAGAAGGAGGTAATTTTACCTCTCAGCAATGATGAACTCCTCCAGGTATGAGGAGAAAAATCTTTATTAGTCTCTTCAACTATACTAGTACGCTACCCTACACTCTCCAGTACCGAGCTCTCATAACACAGCAGCGGCGCTTCTGAAAAACAGAAAGATAACGGGTCTCAGGTTCACGCTTCATGCTTTAATTTCCCACCAGAACTCTCTCTCTCATCCCCCCTCAGAACGAGGGGGATCCTCCCTCGCCTTCATTAAGACTCCCTTAATTAAAAACTGCCGGGCATGAATACTTGATCGCCAAGCGTCGCGGCAAAAACCGCCATTAATTTATAATCGCGCCAAAACCCGAAAATTGAGGCCAGAGCCACAGAAGAAAAGCCATAAATAAAATAGCAGGCAACTTTGACGCCGCCATCGATCCCAGCCATCAGGATTTCATAAATAATAATTCCGTGGGAGACATAGGTGGTATTAAAAATTCACTTCTCGAGCTACGATGAGTATTAAGTATGACGAATGGCACAGGCGACAAACACCCCGTGCTAATTGTCATTAATAGAGGCACTCAAGAATTCGGAGGACCGATTTCGATTTTTCATTTAGCCGATTGATCCTGGGTTTATGGGATAGGACTGTAAAAGCTTAATCGCACAGTCGTAAACGCCATTTTTTTCCCTAGACGTTTTTGAGGATTTTTCCGACCCCGTCTTTGCTGCAAATTACGGCAGGCAATCTACCGGAACGCTTGCCGGTGTATTGCAATATTTCAGTTATTGATTCTCTTTTTTTGCTAATGCCCATGTCGTTTGGAAGGAGGGGGGTGCTTAACCCTTTTTGACGCTAATGTGTTTTTTTTTCTACCGAGGGCCTAAATCGGTCGAAATGAAACACAATTTCCTGAAAGTTGGATGATCGTTATGCATTTAAGGGAGCTGGGGTGTTTTTGGAGGGGTGTGCATGAGTTTTAATTGAAATTAAGAGCTTTTAAGTTTCGAGAGAATTGAAAGTGGATGAAGGAGAGAATTTATAGTGAGGAATGTGACTTAATAGATTGAAATACTTTATTCTGAGGCAAATAACGTTAATTGATTGCTATCGAAGATCCGTTCATTAGGAAATTAAAGACCTGTTTTCAAGAATCCCTTCAGGTTCAATTGCAAGATCATTTAATTATGTACGATTAAAAGCGAAATTTACAGTGCATTGTTAAGGATTAAAATGGTTTGAAGCACTCAAGTATGAAAATATTATTTTATGAACATTTACAACTTTCTTCCCAATTTTTATTTGTTGATCAATCCTACTAAGGTAACTTAAATCCTAAATTTTATCGTTAATTTCTTAACCTAGGATATTAAATTCATTATTAATGTATCTAAAAATGTATAATTTGTTTTTGCACTAAAAATGTCTTCAATAAAATCCAGATAGGATACTTAAATTATTTAAAATATAAAAATATGGTTACTTTTTTTCTCTAAACAGATCGATAGGTATAGCAAACTCTTTGTAATTTAGGGAATAATATAACTATGGAAAGTGGCGAAACATGTTTAAAGAACAGGAAAACAAAATCGAATGAACCAAAATTTAAAATTTCAATGTATCGCTAGAGGAAAGCTTAAGTAATGTTAACTATTAGCATTTTATCTACTATACAAAAGTTATACAAAGAAATAAAATACTGCTATTATAAGAGTATATTACCATAAGAATATTCAGAAGTTCCCGTAATCATCTTTTAAAAAGGACCCAATGTGTGAAGGAAGATTCTAAAATGATTAATTTACTTAGTGGTGATTATTCATCCCGTTGTAGGATATTACATATTTTTCTCTCGACAAATAATTTAACAAAAAAAAAAATAGGAACGCACAACGTGAAAATAAGAAAAACTTTTACTGAAAATATTCATTCCATAAAATACAACGTGATGGCAGTACCTTCAACATTCAATATAACTATTCACTTACTATTCATTGATATACTCATGATATTACTATTCCATTGCAATGGAAACACTTTCCATACGAGGGGACATCATTAAAGAGTGCTGTCAAAGGAAACGTGTCACAGTTGTCAGCGGGTCTTCAGGAAAGGACGATTTGACGGTAATATCGTTGGTAGAGAAACACGTGGAAGTCACTGGGAGAAATATTGGGACTAAAGTGTTGGTAAATGGTCAAACACAGCCATCCTGAGAATAGAAATGGAAATATGCTGCTAAGGTTTTGTTTAGGAAGTGTTTGACCCTCCGGACTTTAGTACCACCCTTCCTCCATGTGATTTTCTCATGTTCTTCGCCTAAAGAAATTTCTATCCGACCATCCTAACATGAAGAAAACTCTGACACGATGAGTAGACAGTTTGAAGGTACCCTTTTATGAAATTGTACTACAAATTCTCGCTTCAAACTTTAAAAAGAAAAGTGTTTGAAAGTAGTTTACACAGTTCTGCGCCTTTTTCAATAAATATATTCATCAGTTAGTTATGCTTCAGTTATATATTTATTTTTAGGTTTTGTGAAACTTGTTTTCTGGATGCAACTCGTATATTCTTTCACGTATTATTTAAAAAAGACCATACACCTATTTTTAAATGATCAATTTATTTAAATCAAGGGAGCAATATTAATTTCTTTAGATGATACATTCTATTTTATGAAATTAATTTACCCTTTCGTGGGTTGCATTTATGACGTTATGGTACGATAAAGCGAACTATAATTGACATCTTTGACCTCAACACTAAATTTAGCGGACAAGATTCACTCCATTTAACGCTATAGTTCCTAAATAAAAATAACCGCATTACACTCATTTTCCCATTCAAACCCGACGAACTTCAGCATCTAATCATTTGCTTGATTGATTGCTTCGACTATTAAAGACTCACAAGGACACTCCACCCACCTTAGAAAAATGTCTCTCGCAAAAAATGCAAAAACTAATTAGGGAGTGGTTTTCACCCTAAAAACAATCTCAACTTCTTTGTCTTTCGAGATCAAGTGGCCGCAACCTTTTTCGAGTATTTTTTTTTTCTTGTCCCGGTCTCATTTAAGAACTAGCATTATTCTCGCCCTTTTTCATTTTTGAGCGAACAGTTTTTTTTTTCTCCCTCGCAAGGTTCTCTCTTTTAAACCGCGAAGTCGGTAATGAACCATGTAATTTCTAACCTCAACATGCGAAGCCGGAACTTAACAAGTGAAGAGGAAGTTAGAAAAAATAACCGAGATTCTCCCATGTAGTGTGAGAAAAAAAAATGCAGCGGGAGTTGCACCTTATCTCTGTGTACATAGCTGGTGTGCTAGTTACGCCTGGCACTGACAATAGACAATTAAAAATTCTTTGGGGACACATAATAACTGCTGATGACTTAACCTCTGGGGTAAAATTTTCGAGAGTATCCTGTACAAAAAAGCCTTCTTTCTTCAAGAGCCTATTTTAATACGCATACTTTAATCACACTTTACAGAAGAGGCTCCAGTGGAGGGAATTGGTGTCTTCGTTTTCTTCTATATCCTCATAAATTAAAAAAAAAAAAATAAGCAAAGAATTTTAATCTGCGTTTTTGGTTACGTAATAGGCTTTGTTTTTTTTACAGGAAAATAATAAGTATGATGAGTTGATGAGTCATGAGATAATCAAAAATACCTCCCATTAATTTCCTTTATTTTAGAAGGATTTTTATTGAGGGTATTCTCATGTGATCTGTTTAATATAGCACACCTTTGAGGCTTTTCTCTTCATAATTAGGTCTTTAGATTGATGCGGCTTGAATTCAGGTTATGTCCCATGATGTTACCCTTTTGAAGGTTTTGACGTGTTTCTTTTATTGCAAGTAATACGCATTAGAAATATGCAAATAAAATCGTAGTTGAATTTAAAGTGTGTAGTTTAAATTACCAATTGTTTCTTTTTTCAACTTAATTTTATTTAAGGAATCTAGGAAGACATTTTATTATCCCACGTATGGGTTTAATGCTTATTCCATCAATAAAAAAAATATTTTTAGGTAAACATAGTAAGAAATTCTTTTGGTATTAGCAGAGTTTTTAATTACTGAAGAGTTATTCTGCACTGTCTTCTATTTTTCAAATTATTTTGTAACCTGAACTAAGCAATTTTTATATATTTGAACCACGATTGTTTCATATAAGTTGATAATATTCTTTAGTAGTAAAACAATTTTGTTTCTTTCTCACTTTTACGAACTCTTTAGTCACTCCTTTGTTTACGAACAAATTACGCGAATAGCGTACAAATGAGTAAATAAAATATAAAATACCATACATAAGTATATAACATAAGAGTATAATATGGGGGTATAAGTATAAGTATATACCATAAATAAGTACCACATACTTTTTTAAATATTTCTTACGGCCGTATTCACCGTTAACTTCACGGGCAGTAAAACTTCCGATTGGCTTTCTCAGGAGCCGCACCCACTTTGCCTTAAATCCTGTACGCTTTGCGGATGGAGCTTGGATATTCCAAGTGGCATAAGAAACAACAACAACAACAAGAAGAAAAACTAGCTCTCCCCCAATCAGAAGTTTGACTCCCGGTTAACCGCCTGTCACCAGTGAATACGGCTGTTAATGTTTGAAAATATTGCAAATCTAGACAAGAAATATATGCGATACAATGAAAGAGTAAAAGACGACTTGAAAAAGACACAAATAAAATTGCAAAACACAACCTTACAGCTGCTTCGGAAGGCGAAATGATATGGTAAGGTTGTGTTTTACAATTTTTTTTTGTATCTTTTTCATGTCGTCTTTTACTCTTTTATTGCTTTTGACACGAAGGGAATTTTACCTTATCATTTACCTTATTATACATATGAAGATAAAGTAGAATTTTTATAAATTAATACAAATGCTATAGTTCTATGAAGGTAAATATGAAACCGGGGGGGGCTTTGTTTGATACAAAATACCAAGTTCGGAAGAAAGTTTAACGCTATAATTTGATGTATCGCGTTAACTTTTCCAATAACCCCTACTGTTTTTTTTTAAAAAATATCAAATAGAGAAAAGAGAAGCATTAAACCGTAGGAACGAAATAAAACATCGATCACAGGATTCGCATTTTCAACACCGATATACCAAACCACACACTCAACCCTCCTTCCCCAGCATTCCACCCACACCAAGCGATAATCACAACCAAGATCCCCGAATCAATTTCGCAGCACCCCCACCTCCAATCCCATTACCCTTCCTCCTCAAGGGGGGGAGGAGCGCACCAAGGGTCATTCCACCGATTCCCTCAGGATCCGGCCAATAATAGCCGGAATTAACAGGTGTCTTAATTTCCCCCAGGGGGTTGGGCATGTTGACTCCGACTCGTAATTGGTCTGCTTCCATCAGAGCCTCCTCATTTCCCGTCATTCATATTTTATTACGCAGCCTCCTGCTCGGTGTCTCTGGGGAGGCATCACGGGAAGTGATCCGCTTCTTCCTCTGCCTCTGAGGATCCTTCGCTCCCCATCCTCCCGCCCGGAGAATAAATGCTCCTCCTCGTTTTTCCTCTCCTGCCCCCCCCCCTTTTTTTCTGGGTGGTGTGTGTGAGATTTCGGAGGGGGGGGGGTAGATTTGAAAGGGGTTGTGAGAGGAGGTGTCGGCGGTTTTTTGAATTTGTGTGGGGTTAAAGGTTTTTTTTTGTAGGAGATGGATCCCCTCCCCCTTATCACTTTCTACCGTGATTTAGGGGTAACCTGTGCCACTTTGAAACCTTTATCTGCCGAGGTTTTGAGGGTGAGTATTGAGATCTCTTAGGGTTTTAGTTTTCCTGTGGTTTCAGGTGACAATTTCAGTCATATTGTAGTTTAAGTACAATAAAGGTTTATGAGCAACAGGGATGTAATCATAATCTAATTAAGGGTGAACGTTTTTCTTTTATTTTAATTGGGTTAAAAAGTTTTAAGGAGGTATCTTATTAACATAAAAAATGAAATTCAGCTATAAATATCCCAAAAGTCATTAAATGTGGATGATGATAGTAATTATACTTCTGTAGAAAAAATAAAACACTCATCGGAATCATCATATGTTCTTAAATGTATCTAGTGTATTTTTCCATTTTAGAAACACCATCCTGTTTTGACAATTAAATTGTAAATGCTCAAAGTAAAATCCAATATTTCATTTGTGTTTTAACTTTTATTCATTATAAAATGAAAAAGTGAAGTGGGATTAGAAGATGGATATTGTAGACTTAAAACTACAAAAACACTATAGTAAAAAAAGTTAAAATAGGTAGATTAACAACAAAATTTCTCACTTTTAAATAAAAAAAACTTCTCACTTTTAAATAAAAAACTACTCACTTTTTTAAATAAGTAATATTCTTATAAGTTGAGAAATTAATGTATATTCTCTACAAACGAGGTCAACTTTCAAAATCCATAGCTGATTGTTTTTTCCTGTTTTGAATGTACATCTATTGGAACTGAGCCAGACTTCAAAATACGACTAGGTATTAGAGGTCACTAACCCACCTCCGTCCACGATATTGCTAATACGAACTGGGATTTAACCGTCGAAAATATAACGACTCTGCAAGATTCTCAATAAATTAAGAGCAAACAGGAAAACACCGTCATATGATTAGGGGAGCGACTCAAAGCTAACAGTTGGGAACGCCATCGACACTCCTCTTATTAGAATACATTAAAAGCTACGCAGTCGCATCCTATCCATCTTATACGGAGCTAGCTATATTAGGCATCGGCGTGACAAGAAATTCCATTTCTGGGGTGTCTTTGAGGGACGCAATCATAATGATCGCCGCCGAGACTAAACTGCTTTAAAGTAATGACGGCAAGAATTCGGGAAGAACACGGGGCAAAAAAAGCAATTATTCTCAACAACATTCGGTCGGACTCATCAAGGAGAAACCTAATTTATTTCCAATCCCAGAGAAATTCCGAGAAAAACACACGGAGACGACGACGACGACTCTATATTAACGCGACACCGAGAAAAATGACAACAACAAAAAAATCGCAGCAAATTCCATGACAAACTCAAAATTTGCAAATAAATTAAAAATTAAAAGCTAGGGAGAGAGGCATCCATCTTTCGGAAAGATGACTTGGGAGCTTGGATTAAGGAGGAACATCGATTTTTGTCGTGAGGGAGGACATTTTTTTTTTTCACTTTCTTTTTAATCCCCACTAGTCTTCGGAAATACAACTGACAACCATTTTTGTTTTGTTGGTGCGCTTTTTTGTTTCAGTTTTCTTCAGGGGGGAATTAAATCGGTGCACTTCTTTACCATGGTTTCTGTTCTTGTTAAAACTGGAATGAAGATTACATTGTCTTAGGAGCAGACGTTTCTCCCTCTTTGTTTTTGGCGTTGCTGTTGTTGTTGGATCTCTCTCCTGACTTATCTATCTGGTCTTGTGATAGTCGAGGCGCCTGGTATGCAAAATGCCCGACTTAGGCGGAGATGTAATCAATAGGGGGATCGCTCTAAGTCCGATTCCCTTGCTGCCTTGCTCTCCGTCGCTAATACGAGACGGAGAAAAAAGAAGAAAAAATCGAGCGAAGTGGTTTGGAGCATAATGCGGATTACAATACATCGGCTCTCGGATTTTTTTTTTCTTCTTATTTTTGAAAGAATATTCGGTAATTTTACTTTCTCAGAGGGAAAAAGAATGGAAACAAATATTTGTGCCCTTGGGAGTTGCGTTTTTTTTTGTTGAATTTCAAAGAAAAAAAAATTGAATATGGATTTTTTTTTTCGTTTTGCTTCCTTAAAATTAAAACCGAAGAGTTTTTAATTGGTTTTTAGTAATAACTATGAAGTTTCCAACCGTATGTTATTTTTCATGACATTATTACAAATTAAATTGATTATTCCTATAGCAGTAATAATCGCTTCAGTAACTTTTTAGGCAGTTGTAAAGATCCAAGGTGCATTTGAGAAAAATTCAAAGCAATTCATCTCAAATTTTATTAATAATTCTGAGTTATGACGAATCTGATGAACCCCTCCTGCTATTTATCTTCAATTTACAAATTTTCAATTAGGGATTCAAACTTTCCTGCAGTTTTATAGGTAAATATAGAAATTTCTATGTATTTCAAGCGTAACTTTTTTCTCTTTAAGAGCCTGAATTCCACTGCTTAAGTCATAACACTGGACTTTGACTTGTTTACTTTGAATATAAAAAACAAAGGGGTACACATAAAAAGTTCAAGAGCCGCTGCTAGCAATAATAGAGTGAAACACCAAAACCAAGAAGTGAACCTTTTATGGAATCTGAGAGTAGAGTTACTTAACATTTTTAGTAAAAACTCATCAAAGCTTTTAATTTTGTTGAGAGTCTAAAAACCTCCCAAATCATATCCATTTTGATGATTAGAAACGAAAACGGTTTCTTAATAATGTTTTTTGAAATTCAGACTTACTTTTAAGACAGATTAGCATACAGTATAGAAGATCGCATGCCTGACGCATGCCCGCTTAACATTGACATATAAATCAAAATTCAAGCTTCTCACAATAATTGGAAAAAAACCCCCACCGCATTGATACAAAACTATTCTAGTTTTTTCTTCCCAATACGACTCTTTTACCCCCCACATCACCCCTCCAGCGTCCCCTCAATCGATGCAGAGAGAGAGCGGGGGTGGCGGCAATAACCGCTGTTTTCACGCTCTCGGACGCCGCATTAAACCGCGCCTAATTAGCCATTAGCCGCCTCCTAATTGAACATTTCCCGGCCAGACGCACTTGAGGATCCGGCACACAGGTGACCGGACATTGATTGGGTCTTGTTTTGCGCTGGGAATCCGGCATGTGTCCAGACCATGGAGCTAATACATATGGAGACAGCTTTGAACACCTGCTCCATTCTTCTTCGTATGTCGATTTTCCCTCGATTTTTCCACTCAAACGGGGGTGGGCTGGGTTGTCAGATTGGCGACCAAATCGGACTATTGGCATGTTTGGTTTTTTCGCGTGCAGCCTTTTACGATCACTTTATACCAGTGGATGACTCGCGAGGACCTTTTTAAACTTATCTTTTTTTTCTTCTTAAGGAAGTTTTATCTTCTGTAGCTTTAAGAATAAAATCTCGTTTGTTCTAAATCTCTTTTTTAGTTGATGTTTCACCATAGCAATTAACAATGCTTATCTCCAAATTTGTCTCCAATTTTCTTCTTTAGGAAATCTACTTCCTTCCCCCACAAAAACAGGTATTTCAAGTATTAAGTGGTGTTTGAAGAGTCCACTTAAAGAAATATTGTATTTTTAATTTTAATTCAGACAACTAATAATTACAAATATTTTAATACTTCAAAATGCCACTTACAACACAATTGCTTAAAATATTCTAGTGACTAATACCATTCCAAAATCCACTTTTATTTAAATCATTATAAAATTCCCTTCATCATTAAAGGTATCACTATCAAATTAATTAGTTTTATTCATAAAAAACACTTAATATTAAGTGCATGTATTCATTATATTAAACTTAAGTTTCTTATTTAAATTTTTATACTTAAAACATTTATTATCTTGATACACACACATATAAATTTTTCTTAACATCATTTAATTTAAAATTTAATTATTTAGTAAAATTAGAAAGGTAAAAATAAGATTTTACCTATGAAACGAAACGGTGGAGTTTTTAGTTGCTCTTTCACAGCAATTGATGGCGCATCAACTTTTAATCATGTTTCTATTTCATTTGAGAGAAAAGTGTGATACATTTAAACAAATATCAAAGATTCTTATCTTAAATACAGATGATTGGTCATGTGGTCAGATGTCTCAAACCACCACCTGGCGTTAGGAGAGAATTACAGCTGTCCCATCTTCTTTCTACCTTAGATTGGCGGGAATATATACGGGGAATATATACGGCGGGAATTTCAAGGAATATATACTATGTCGTAAATTATTTCTTTCTTTCTTTAAGTTTCTTTAATAATACATCTGTTTTAAATTAACCAAACGCTGGACGCAAATGTTCTACACTTAATTCCTCTTTATAATTTTTTTTTCATTAGTTTAACTTTTAAGTTAAAAAAGAAGATCCGATAGTGTTCATAGATTTTTTTTAAAATATGGCTTGTTACATGGTAAGAAAATATTAACAAAGATTCTTTTACTCAAAACTTCCCCCTATCCAAAATAAAAACCTAAATCAGTGGTAAGAATTAAATACTTAAATTTAAAGTTGACACAATTATAGGAAATTTAATATTTTTGCGTCGAGATGCAGAATCATAATATATCTGCCTTACAGATGATTTGGCAATTTTAAATGTAAAAAAAAACCAAGTTATTTAGTTATTTCGAAGAACCACGTAAGGAAACTACGACAAAAACGCACGCCAAGGTCAGACCGCCAAGCTATGCCAACTTCCATTTTCTACCTCGACCACTAAAACCACAATTTTCTCCCTTAAATACTAGTTTAAACTAATCGGAAATGACTCAGATCGAATCAGGAGGGTTCATATTATATAATGTGAAGCTTTTTTAAAAAAAATTTCCCCCACAACATTTCGAAAATGCAGTTTAAAGTCGTTTTCTTCCAAAACCGCAGAGTTTAAAAAATTCACAGAAAAAAAACTAATCGAGAAAGGTACTTTTTTTCTTCACGGAATTGATTCATCGTTGTTTTCTCCCGTGTAATAAATTGTCGGCATCTTTTTTCTATCATTTTTCTGGGAGAAAGAGCAGTTTTTATACCTCAAAATTCACCCGCCTATGGGACTTCCAATGTTAAAGATTTCTTTTTGCCACTCAAACAGGTTCGACTGTTTTTGACATGCATGGTTGCCGTACGGAGCGGGGAAAGCTGTCTCTATTTGTATTAGCTCTATGGTCCAGACGGACCCGGATGATTTATGCACGGTTGGCGTTACCTGCCGCTATGGATTACCGATATGGAGGGGAAGGTCCCGTGATCGTCTGAACAGGTGTTTTACACCGTGTTTTTTTTTTGTTTGTGATCGGTGGGGAAGGGGGGAGGTTGGGTAATGATGGTGGTCCATTGAAAGCCTGAGGCGATTTTGAAGTTTGATGAGTTTCAGAGTTGGATGTTTTTTTTGAAAAATGAAATGGGAGGTCAGTTATAAGTTGTCTATCGAATAATAATGTGAGTTTTCTGAAATTAAGTAGTGTTTACTAATTTAAATTAGGCGATTTCGAGAGGTAATTACTCGATGGAATTTCACACTAAAATGTTGTTTCAGTCAATTATCTCAAGCGCTTTTACAGCCTTATTCTCCATTAACATGACCGGCACTTAACCGGTTTCCTTCGTTAACTGCCAATCAGAAGTTTGATTGTCGGTTAACCGCCGCACAGTGGTCCCAAAACCCAAAAACCTGGCCAAAAGTCGAAAAAATAAAGTTTTTTCCCGGAACTTTTGTCGATTGGAATAGTTGTAGGGATATATCTAGCACCTCTTTACACCATTGGGGAATGGCTGGGATCCTTATTTGGCTCAGGAAATCATTTCGTTTGTGAGCTTCGAGCGCGTTGTTTTGCCATCTCGAAATGCCACAAAAACTTCATTAAATTTGAACGCGCATAGAATCGTGAAAAATTGATCGATTTTGATTCTGTAAAATGGATTCTTATTTAGAAAGTACGCATAAATGAAACCTATTTTTTGAAATTTATAATAGCAATATATTGAATAGTAAATCAACAATAAAGATAGTTATATTTCTTTAGATAGCGTTCTTAGAAATCGTGATAAAAAGAGAAAATAGAAAAAACTCTTGCCAGATCCTGCTCTGAAACCAAGTGGAAGTTATTTATTACATATTTCTTCAAAAGCCTACAAAAAACTGTCTGCCTTTAGGTGCCATTTTGGCTTCTGGAGCGATTTCTATGTGGCAATGTATGGGCGCGATTGAATTCCAGCTTATTCAACTTTCAATTTTGCGTCTCGATAGTCGATATTTATAAAGAATATGTATATAATTATGTTTAAAAGGGGCAATAATGATACATTTTAATTGGTTACGGTCATTGGTCATTACTCCTTGCCATTTTTTTAGCTAAAAATATTCCATATATTTAGAAAAAAAAAGAAATGAGAAAATTTCATTTTTTATGATCTAAGAATACTTTTATTCATTTATTTAAGTCATAAAAATGAAAAAAATTTTATTTTCACGATACGAGGACCGTTTTAGGAGGTAAAAACTTGGGAAATTCTACCTAATTGAGCGTGCGTTTTAGGGGTTCTATTCAAATAATTTCTCTGCACAAGGTGTCTTCTTGTACTAAATCGTTGTTGCTCTACAACTTTGTAACTGATTAACTGACTTTGAATATCTCTAAAACTTTTTAAAATAAAAATTGTAACTCTTAACATTGCCGCTAGAGGCTAGAGAGTGTTGAAAGTTGTTGCATTGGATAGGGAATGGTCACTTAGACACCACTTTTATGACTATCTGTAGGGGTTCAAAAATTGTATAAGCATATAAAAGGTTCATATTGTTTTTATTCTATTCTTATTTTACTTTTTATTTTTTATCTTAGTAAAATTATATACTGGAAAAATATATGAAAATAAATATTTATAACCATTGTAATAACGACTAATTACTTATTCAAATCCTATTTGCATTGGTAAAATATTAAAATTGTTGATGCAATGCATTCATATTCATAATTTTAAACGCATTTTATTGAAACATGACTTTATATTCATCTCCAACATTAAAAAGTCATAAATACTTAATTCCGTGCAAATCTGAACACTTTTCACCAGATAGATGTCGATGTTGAATCCGCCATTTTGTTTTCTGGAAATATTTTTTTTTATTTGTAATCAGTTACCCGGAAATTGTATAAGCAGAAGATTTAAAAAAAAGTAAGAAATTAATTTCCTCATCAAAACATTTTCCCGCCATTTCAGAGCCGCCATTTTTTTTTTTTATAAATTTGACCCCAGATTCGTAATCAGCGACCTCAAAAACCCCTATATACGAATTTTCAACGAAATAGCAAATCGCTTTCGACTTTTGACCAGCTTTTTGGGTTTTGGGACCACTGTGCGCCGGTCAAGTTAATAGTGAATACGGCTGTAAGTTACACATATCAACAAAAATAACCTTTTTCAATCAATAGAAACCCATACTATCTTTGTAGGTCAATATTTCGAGCTGATTTCAGATCTGCTTTCAGTTTTGCAGTCACGTTAGGTTTTTGAGTGAAATGTAATTTTCGGTATCTAGAAAACTATGCGAAAGGAATTTTAATACAAATACAATAATTTCTAAAAAATGCTTTAGATTTCATTTTTTTTCAATAGACTGAATTTGAAGTATTACTATACAACATATTACTGATACAACATATTACGATACATAAGCCATCATATTTCCATCCAATAAGCTAGGGAAATTGGTCTTCATAACCTGAATATCGTGATAAAAACGCTGAACTTTAAATTTGTCATAAAGTACCCGATGACTAATCGCAGAATTCAAGCTGTAGATATAATATGTGCCTATATTATGCCTAAATTATGTGCCTATATTTGTAGGAGAAACCAACTAAGTTCATAAGGCAGGGATAGCAATCACTGTGATAATTTTGAGGTTTCCCCCCACACCTTTGGTATAGCAAATTGCACGAAGGACTTACTCCAACCACGTCATAGTACATTAGAAAAACTGATAAAAATGATCTTAGAAGCTCAAGATTTTTCCTGATCACCCTATACACAAGTCACAATTTTTTCAAGTCACTGGTTATTCAATGACGTTTTGATAAAGATGTAAACAATCCGCTTTCGTAACAAAAGAAATCTTGATGATTTTTTTCCAGGCATCATTTGACATAGTAGTAAATAATTAATAAAAGCAGGAAAAGATTCACACATCAAACTGTCAGTTTCACAAAGACAGATACTAAGTACTGATACTGATAATGATGATTTACATATATTTTAAAGTGTTGGGGCATACTTTTTGGAACTCTGGTAGATTGCCCTATTCGAGGACAAAATAGGTGGAGGGTATGTTAAATAAAGGAAAGCAGTATTTTTGGTACTAAACTGAAAATATTTCGATTTTTCTTTATACAAAAACTAAAGACAGTTATGAAAAATTAGCATCAAAAATACTTCAACACTTGACTGATGATTCTCTCTGAGGATTTTTAAGGGTCGGAGCTTGTGTTATTAAATAAAGTAAGGGAAAGTAAGTACGTAAGGGGAAATAAATATTCTTATTTCCTTTATCTATTATAATTTAATTTTTTAAATTCATAGATTAACACTTACGGATTTTAGTTTCTCTGACAGCGTAAAATTTAAACATAGTAAACTGAACTGAAATACCAGTTCATCAGTTTTAAATTGATGAATGTAACAACACTCATTTCAATGTGATCACAATTTAACTTTCATTGGCAAGAATGATTAGTTAGAAAATGCTTTTAAAAATCAGAAATCGAGCGAGGGATATTTGATATACAAGAAAACCAATATTTACTGAAAAGTGCACATTTTAAACGATCCTCCACTCAAAACACTACATGTTTCACACACACACACACGATAAATACTATGAAACTAAAAGCCATTATAAAAGGTGGAATAGAGAGGGGGTGGTCACGAAAATAAAAAGAACAGAGAAAAGAGGGATTGGAAAATTCTCATTAGGCACAGTAATGAAAGAAAGGTGTCAAAGTGCAATTTCTACTCTAAGTGCTTTTGAAAAATGTTTCCAAGCTAAAATATCCAATTTATAGTGAAAACATTTCAAAAATAAAAGCATTTAAGCTAAATTATTTTACGCCTTTTTCTCGTGTGTTCATTTTTTGAAGCCAATGGTGTGAAACTGTAATGGTTTTATACACGATATAGTGTATAGTATATTGTACATTTATTTCCACAAGTGTGAAAATGCAACAGTCGTACGGGAGGATTGGCGTTAATAATTAAATGATTCTTAATTTTGCTCAGTTTCTTCAAAAGGTAGATTGTAGTTCTTAGTTCTATGGGAGTTGGTAAGGGTAAGACCAAACTGAGGGTATGACCCAAGCAGCAAAAACGTTCAAGATTCGTCCAATATTTGTCGTGTATGTCCAAATTTCGTTTACATCTAGTAGCAGTTACGTAAAGTTTACATATTGACATAGTATTTGGTATGAGCTGTGATACTAGGGGTGGTGATGAATGCTGCAAAAATACTTTTGTAATTAATAGGAAACCCAAAAAAAGTTTTCATCTTAGGTGATCGTCCTACGATTTGTGGAACTTACAAAGAGATTTACACAAAAGTTTCTTATCCCATGGTTTTTATACATTTTAAGATATTTAAATTGATTTGCTTAATAACTACTAAAATTGTTTTACAGTAGCTATTTTATTTTTAAAATACTGAGAACGTTAACAGATTGAAAACAAAATAAAGTCCCGAGTACAGATTTAAAAATTTAAAAGAAAATGAAGATATTTTCTCTTAGCCTGCATGTATTTGTATGCGTATGCATAAAAACTATGGACAAATAACTTTCTATTTCAAATTTTATTGAAGAAACTTGAAAACGTATCAACCTAACTTTTATGTTGGCAACGATTGAGATGCGCGTAGAAACAAAGAACTAACTACAATAGATTTACACAAGGGTTAGCTCGTTGTTGCTGTAGCACCCTGCTATAAGCACCGTTGTTGTTGTAGTCATAATATGAAAGCTAAAATCATATTTCAATTTTGCGCCAGTAGACTAAAAATTCTTTATTCTTGTACAAAACTGATGAGTATAGACTTTATTCCATATAAGCTCATGCACACACAAATTCAAAACAAACTATTTCATTTTTCCCATACAAAAAGGACACGCAAACAATATATTATGATGTTTCGGTCCTAAAAGCAGGGACGAAAGGGGAAAGAAACATATTGCCCATTATCAAAAACAGGGGAAGGCTGTTATTTTAACAAGGATATTCCCCTATATGATTCGTTACTTTATCCCAACTGACGTCAATAACACAAGAGGAGAAGATACAATTTCCTCCGCTTTCCTATGGAAGGTGAGCACTAAATTCCGCAGCACGCTCCCCCCCTCCGCCCAAGAAAGCAAAGCCGTTCATTTTCGAACAATATACGCATCAATTTGTGTTTGAAACGAGCACTCGGCGGATGCATGACGTGCATAAGATTGAATGATTAGCCGGCAAAGGCGAACAGCACGAGAAGACAGGAATTCTCAGGTAATGAACAAAACAAGCGGACCTTTTTTGGGAGCGGAGGAGGGGAAAACATACGAACATAATATGGCTCCTGTTCTAAGACGGTTAGGGTTCTTTTTTTTATTCTCGGAACCCACCTGTCGCTTTTGGAAGACGTCACGTGACCGGGAAATGCAAATTGGGGACATGAATTTGATTCCGTTTCTGTTTCGGGTGTTTTCTTTTGAGTTGTTCCGCTTTTTAGGCTAAGTGAGTTTTCTTATCTGATGCATAGGGAGAGAGATCACGTTGTGGTGCCCTCATGGACTTGATCTGGGAAAAACTATTCTTAAAATTCTGTTTAAAGTACTTGAAGTCAAGTATTGCATTGTTTTGAATTCCTAGTATTTAACTTACTGGTAAACAGATTGATTGGATAGGGGAAATTTGAACCATCTATTCATTTCATTTGATATTCACTAGAATTTAAGTTCGTAGGAAAAATAAATACTTTGGAGTAATAGAGAGATAATCCCAAAGAAAGTTTCCTTTGAAATTTATGATTTAAAAGTTTTTAGTAACTTTCAAGAACTCCAAGGAAATTACCATGAATACAGATATTTTATCACGATATTATAATAAGCGCTTAAAGCACCGTCATATTGGATTACCTTGTTCCTTTTCAGACATTTAGAAACTTCGATGTAGGAATTTCTGTGAAAAATCTTTAAGGACCGCATTCAGTCACCACTAACCTGACGCCAGTTAATCGGCAGCTAACTTCTGATTGGTGGAAATTGTTTAACTGCTAATTAGAAGTTTTGCTGACGGTTGAAAAGCTGTGAATACGGCCATAAGAAGAACATGCTCTTCTAATACTTTATCTAAATTTTCATTTAACAATTTAGGACATTGAAACCACTGAGGGAACTTTCAATATGCTACAAAACAGAACATTAAGGACCACTTTCCCAGATAGCATGTAAAACCTTATGGTTAACCATCTCTTCTCATTATCATTGGGTTTCCCAAATCAAGGTTAGCCTAAAAAATCCCAATAATCTGGCTCCAATTAACTGTTACCAAAACTCTTTAAGACTGTAACATTAATTCCAATACTCACTATTTGTTGCACAGAATTTAAAAAACAAAACAACATATTCAAAATCCGTGTAATTTTTTTATCTCGCGCAACAGCTTCTCACTTTACAGAATCGAGAACAATGAAACGCAACAGCTCCTCCACTGCATCAAATAATACACTCATCTTCACAAATCCTCAGCATCAGCATCCCTCCCATTCAAGAGGAAGAACCTAGTAATGCCCTTCGTCACCTGAGAGACTTAATACGCGGAATACGAGTTGCAGCAAAGAAGAGCCATCCATCCGACACCATAATGTACTACCGCTTTTATAATGGAAGCGCTAATGCAAGGGCATAACGACTCCAAAAATAAATAACACTGCGAGAAAAAAAAAGGTTGGCCCGGTGAGTGATCCAGGTTAAAGTGCTTCCCGATTCGAGGGGAATCTTTTAGTAAAATTAACGAAACTTTTAACCTGGCGGGCTGTTTTTTTTTTCCGCGCTTCCCAAATCTCCCTCCGATTACGACGGCCCGAGCGCAAATTACGAACTTCGCAGTTTTTAATAACTTGCGCGCGCGAAAATGACATCGGTTTGAGCCGGCAATCGTATAAGCTTTTAAAAGGATTGAGTGATTGGAACTCGCAGCAGAGACGTAATGAAGATTAACTCTCCGCGCACAGAGAGTGAGGAAAAAAAGTCGTATCAAAGGCTCCCTCTTAATCTGGAGGCGTAAATGGAATGAAAAAAAAATTTTGCGACAAATTCTTTTGATTGAACTACCATTAACTTTCTTCCCCCGTCGAGTAGTAGTAACGAAGTTGTCGTCGACTTGTTGTGTCTTTCGAATCGGCTATTGCATTTGGAATTTAGTCCATTTCCCTGTACCGCTCTTTTTGCCTCGATTAAGTGGAGTTGAAATCGAAAATGGGTTTATTTGCAGCTCCTGTTAAATTTTCGCTAAGTGCGAAAATTCAGGGGGAGGAGGCTGAAAAATAGCGCCAGCCAATGTAAATTTTATGACGTTTAGTGAGATATTTGCTGCCGTCTTCTTGATTTACTTTCAGGTTTTATTGCACAACGCTTGGTGCAAAATCAATCCTCACACCTTCTCTTTAAAATGTTAGGCAGATGTGTTTTTGAAACTTATTCGTTTTAAGTTAAGGAGATTTCTTGCAGATCAAGGTTCCAAATTCCTAAAATTTTGTTTTTAAGACTAGTCTTAAAATCAATTGGATGTCAATTGTTTTTATAATATATCGAATATTTTTCTCATTTCAGTTAGTCGTATAATAACTTCAGTTTCCTTTAAAAGTATAAAATGATACTATTTCTTTAATAATGCAGTAAAATATTGCCAAAGTATTTTGGATGTAATATATTCATTGCCAAACTACTGTTTCAGCCTGGTACTTTTAAATTTGCCGATTTTTTCCTATAATTTCTTTGATGTTCAAAGCACTGTTAAACGCAGTTCAATAATTTTAACAGCCTAAAATACTATGGCACAGTTGGTAATTTTTTAATGCAATCAAATTAAAAGATTAATTAAGGAAACTTCATCCATAAATAAGACAAAAATAGAAGATTCGAAGAGGTTTTGTTAGAAAAATTTACCAATATTAGTTCATGAATTAAATGGATACGTAAAGGAAAAACCTGAACGTCCTGAAAAAAATACTGAAATCGAGATACAAAAGAACTTAGCACTAAAAGATTATCAAGATAAGAATCATTCATGAATTTCGAATAATTTTCTGTTTCTTGAATTGTGCGTTTTTGCTTTATAGACATTTTTAATTTAATGGGTATTGTACTTCTATGTAAATGAGTTTTGCGATTATCAAGACAGTTTTTAACCAATTAATAAAGAAAAATGTCAATCTAGAAATTTCAGCTTACACATTCATTTAACCGTATAAAAGATATTCAAGAAAATGATAGGAACTCTACATATTTCCAGACATCCCGTTCAATACCAGAGAATAAAGCTCAAAATCAAAATTCCACGTACGTCCAACAATCACAGATAGAACAAAAAGAACCGCCTCGGCAGCCAAAGAAGCATATTAATCAGAGCCCTTCGAAAAGAGCAGTCTGGAATTAGAAGCGTGCAATTAGTGGTTTCCATAGGTACGGAAGCCCAAAGAAGCTGCCTTCCCTCCCTCTGTGAGGGCTGTTGAAGGCTGAGGTTATGACAGTGATTGAGGGGACAAAAGCCGCGAAACGAGCTTCTGAAAGAACGCCATCAAATACATAACCATGGGCACTGACGATTCAGGATATTGCATTTAGAGAATCGTGAGAGGGAAATTTGCATTCCCATACACACGTAGATATAGAGTTCACAATATGGGATACTGGACATACGATGGGTGTAGGTGTTTAGTCTGTTATTTGTGGGTAATTTTGTCGTCTTGTTGCAAAATCGACCCCTTATGAAACAAGAAAAACGTATTGGGAAGAGTTGATTTTTTTTTAAACATAGCCATGATAAGACAGGAAACGAAATTCATTGGATTTAGAGACATTATCATCCGGTTTTCTCGTATTTCATGTTTTTAAATGGATATATTAGTTTATCAAAAATTATTCCTATCTTCATTCATTAATCCTATCTACTAGGTAGAATATGTAAATAATATCTCCCTTTAATAAGCTAGATTCAAACATATCTGCTCTAACCCGAACGAATTTTCTTTGATTCGATCTTAGTCCCATCTTCTGTCAGGGCCCTAACCAAAAATACCCATTTGCGCCATAAATACTTCATATATTCCTCGCTCTTTACTTACACTTTACGGATCATAGCTGAAAACCACAAAATTTCGGATGCCAAGGCAGAGTATCTATCATCTTCACTTAGCGACTTGATTCCTTATGTAAGGCAAAGTCCCCGGAGGCTTTAGATTCCCAAATTCTACATTAAAACGCACTCTTGGTTAAGGGGATAAAAGAAACCTACAAGAGTTGGATCTATAAGTTTCAGAGGGGTGATTGAGAAATAATCGGATATATTTTAAGGGATCTCTTACGGGGTCTTAAGTGGGTCCGGGACACTTCAGAAAAATTTTTTATTTTTAAGTTTAAAATTTCAGAAATTTTTATGAAGATTAAGGATAAAATGATTTGAAAAAATTACTACTCAAAACTTTTCTCAAATGTTTTGAAAAATTTTAAATTCCATTTTTGTTGAAAAAAGAGGGGTAGTTTAAAATTGATATAACTCAAAATATTAATAATCAATTTTTAAATTTTTTTTACCAAATCAAACAGAAACATATTATCTTTAATTGTGATTCAGCATTTTAAGAAATATTAATATTCTTAAAAAATATTAGCAATTAAGTAAAAAATTCTTAAAATTTTCATGTTAATTATTTTTAAAAAATTCATATTTTAAAAAGTAAACAATATTTTCAAATTTGCTGAATCACGATTAAAGTAAAGTGTTCAAAATATATGTGTTTCAAATTTCAAGTCATTATCTTGAACGGTTCTTGACTTATATCAATTTGAAGTTGAGAAACAGTGTAAAAATGCATCATTGAGAAAAACGCATTTGAATGCAGAATGTAGAATGCTAGATTAACCAAAGCAGCCGGCAATAAAGGATTGTATCTCTGGTTCTACTTAGGATAGAAACATAATTCAAACATCATTTTAAGCAGAAGTAAATGGGTTAACTCTTACGAGCAAAAAAATATTTTTGAAAATATGACGATTTTTGTGTCCCGGACCCCCTTAAACATAGGATGAAATTCGTAAACTGGTACGTCTCAAGTGAGTCGTTATTTTTTAGTATAGTATAAAGTCAACAACAATTATTTTTGTGATCGGAGTAAATGTGTTAACTTTAAGTGCAGTTCATTAAATTGTGCAGAAAGTTTTCAATGGCTGTAAAAAATTATTTTAAATTCCGTGTTGTGCTTTCATACATTAAAGCTCATAAATTTTATTTTATTGGGTATTTTTTGTATTTTAATGGATATAATTTCATCTCCAAAAGTCATCCATGTCTGACCTTTCTTAGCCTAAATTTAAAATGTTTCTCATTCAATTTTGGGCAGGAAATTTCATTTTTAAAGTACAAGAAAACATTTACAAAAAACTTGCGAGAGTAGTTATTAAAACATACTTTAAATTGTTGATTTTCGTAAAATTTAACTTAATTAATATATCGATTAATTAAACATTAAAAAAGGAAGACGAATGGATTTTTGTTTATCTAAACAGAATTCCGCAAAGATTTGATAGTAAAATTTAAAAATGGAAACGACGAACTTAGGTTCAGTAAGATATGATTATTCTTTTACAAGAAATATATTCATGCGAAAAACTTTATTGAAATTATTTATAAAAACAAATAAACTAAAAATTTATAGAACACTTCAATAAGGTACTCAATTACTATTAATAGAACAATTGGTTCGTTTCACACTTAAACTTCAAGTAATAACTAATATTCGTATTCCCTAAAAGCACTATTACCTATCAAATCTACCACAGAAACTGATGCATTTTTACTCTCAAACAATAAAAAAGTTTATATGGAAGGGAATGAACTGTACGATGACTTGGGCTACTTCTAGCTTCAGAGTTTCCACTGGACCAAAATTAAATTTATTGGGAAAGGATCAATATATTTATCCAGTCTGCACAATAAACAGAACGAGTTGTTATTTTAGTGACTGGAATGACGTCATCAAAGTTGCGTCCCATGTTGACGTTAATCCTACTCTTACCCACTGGGCTTTTAAATGAACCTTGAGTAGTAAAATTAACTTTTCCTAGAAGCAATAATTCCCCTCGCAGCAACCATCAAAGTTCAAATAATAACCATTTTAAATTCAAATTTTCTCCTCCATATTTTAAAAATATAATATGTTTTTGACAGAAAGAGGAGAATTTTTGACAAATGAGTTGTTTTTTATACTTCTAAAATACATATATAATCTCTTAGTTCGAGAACTCAGATTCCCCTCCACAATCTTTAGACGATATTCGGTATTGTTGGTTTCCTTGCAATATGAAAGTGCTTGTAAAAGAAAAGTTTTACATGTAGCTAAAGTAATGCTGTAGAAAAAACTTCTTAGTTTAATTTAAAATCTTTTAAAGAAATCTATAATTTTTGTTTCAAAATTTTAAACATTAAACAATATCTATTTGAATTTAAAAGTTTTTCCTCAAATGCAGGTATAATAAGACACCTTAGAACAAACATAAACAAGTTAAACTAAACAGTGTAAACGCAAGTCCATACATTTATTTTAATAAATCCCTATTACACTTTTAAAAATTGAACAACCTACTAATTTCGTAGCACACACTCAATTCACCAAATTAAAAATTTTTTCTTTAAATGGAATCAACACAATCTAAAAAAAAATTCGAATAATAAAATAACATCTTAAATTTTGATATCTACTTAAAACACTGTTTTATGCAATTTTCAGTGTGATTGAATGAATATTGATTGGTTTAATGCAAGTTTGAAATACAATTTATCTGAGCATCTTCATGTTTAGAAGAACTTGGAGCATTATTATTCCCCATTCCATTATTCCCATTATTATTTGGAGCATTATTATACTTATTATTTTATTATTTCCTTTTCAGTCCGGAATTGTTATTAAGTACTTTAAACAAGGGTAGATATTCATATCCATTCACTTAAAAAGTTCTAAATTTTGTAGCTGTTATGGATTTTATTAAAACTTGAAATATTATTTAATTATATACATTAGGGAAACCTTGGATGAAAAATAAATAGTCTGCTTATTATAACAAATCTTTATGCTAGGTATTTTAATAATTCATTAGTAAATAATTTTTTAATTACATTTTAATATAAGTTTATTCACTTTAAAATTAGTTTAATATGCTTTCCTTTCAAAGCAACTAAAGTTATTTGAAATTTTTGAGTATTTGACTACGATTTTCTGACTTTTACTATTATGTTAGCGAATTTATTGTTATTTACAAAGAGTTTGTTCGAATCATAAAATGTGTTAATAGGATTCAGAAAAATCAAATATCTTGTTTAGGTTTGTTTTAATATGAAAACTAATGTGTTCGTGCCATATGCATTATAACAAGACATATTTTTTTAATTTAAAAGTAATTAGCATCACCATGAGCTTGTGTGATTTGTTACACGTAAAACAAAATGGAATCCGGATCTTTGATCGTATTGAAAATGAACAGAATAGAAACGAAAAATCACACAGGACATCTTTTCACAACAGCTAATCAACACAATCAGCGCCAACGAACCTCAAACCATTCACCCCAAATCCACGGTGCAAAACCCCACACAATATCATAACCCAGTCGAGAATAAAAAAAAGGGTTCCCATCCAAAACAAAGCGCAAAAAAGCGCCTCTAGAAGAAAAAAAAAACTCCACAAACAACAACAACAAGCTCAAAAAAGGCGGCAGAGAGGAAATTTCCTCCCGTACCCGGCATCCATCCATCCAGCCATCCACGCGGTGGCAGGATGTATGAGGACCTCGGCTAATCTGAGGCGTTGCCACTGAACTGAGTATGAATTCCGCGGCCTCAGTTCTCTGAAGTAATTGAAGGCGACGCGCGGAATTTTAGTCTTGCTTATTGGCAACGCCTCTCGAGAAGAGGCAGAGGGCTTATTAAGGAAAAATAATCTGCTCCTCTGCGGCCGGGTTTAAAAACGGTTTTCCGGAGGCCTGGCCAAATGGGGTTTTACTTTACCTGCGGAACCCGACCCGTTGTTGTAAATTGCGCAAAAAGGAAGGGAGGGTAATTTATGCGCGGCTGCCCTGCCTCAAATTGGGCAGAATGGCTGGGGTAATTTCGGTGGTCTCAGGGAAGGTGGTCGCGGTTTGGGATTTCGAGTGGGGCTGTGTGAAATGTTATAGGATTATGGAACTAGGAATGGGAATATGGTAAGAGATAGGAAGTGTGAATATGAATATGATAGGAAGTTTCAATATGAATATAACAGGAAGTTTGAATAGGAATATGATAGGAAATTTAAATAGGAATCTTATATATTTCATAAATATAGAGTTTATACGTAAATGGATATTATAGGAAGTTTGAATATGGTAGGAAGTTTGAATAGGAATATTCTATAATAAATAGGAAGTTTATATAGGAATATTATAGGAAGTTTGAATATGTGAATATGATAGAAAATTTGAATATGAATATGATAGAAAATTTGAATATTTGAATATGAATATGATAGAAAATTTGAATATTTGAATATGAATATGATAGAAAATTTGAATATAGTTATTATATATGATGGGAAGTTTAAATGTGAATGTAATAGAAAATTTGAATAGAGATATTATATATGATAGGAAGTTTGAATATATATATATATATATATATGATAGGAAGTTTGAATATGAATATGATAACAATGGCCTAGGGATTCCAGTAATTAATTTAGACTTTCGGAGAACAATATTTCATATTTTGATGACACAGTTTTACAAACTACTCAGAATAGTGTTTTATTAGCATCATATGTTCTATATTTTTTCACTTTAGTTTCCAGAGGAAAACTCAAATGATGTAATAATAAGAATAAAGAATTCAGATAAAAATTAACGATGTTAGACAAAATGTGAAATAATTTCTTTAAAATATTAAAGGCGTTTCAATATTTCATTGAATTTTTATATATGTTTTTCCAATTGTATAAAATACCTGGTAATTTCTTAATCTACAAAATTTTCGTTTCCAAATAATAAAAACCTTACATTTGACTGTAAAATAAAACTTTAATTTTTAGAGTTATGAAATATTTATAAAATCCATATGCGCTACTATTCAATCAATATAAGGTTTTCCTATAAGCAGGGAATATATATATAGCTTATTTCCTATAACCTTTTTTAAAGTACCGTTTAAAAAAATGTTTTAGAATTCCTTTGAAAGCTGACATTTAGTTTCTTACAGTATAAATAAATGATGGTATATGAGTTATTGAAAAAGGATCTTCAGAATGTAAATATATAAATTAAATTTTGATTCGAACCTACATTTCCTCAAAATCGCACTATTAATTCCAGATACCCCATAAGAAAACGACGCATTTAATGGCCCGCGATACACAGCTTAATTTATCTTCCCAACAAAATGTTTTATAAACACGCACACAAAACAACCGCTCTCTTAAGTAACCATTAGATCTAAATTAGGACATCATCCGCCGTCCCAATCGTCGGAAATCATTACAATCGCAAATCGCGGAGGCAAATCCCAAATTAAGAAAAGAAAACAAATCAAAATAATGATAAAAAAAAACTCCGAGAGCGCACAGAAACACAACCCGCGATTATTCCGGAGAAAGAAGATCGCAGCTGCCCATTAACCTCCAGCGATTAAGCGACAAGAGCAAGGAAATAATAACAGAGAAAAAAAAACGCGAGGAGGAGGAAAATAACGATAACAAAAAAGACGCACTAATCAATGGGGACCAAAACAACAGCACCCCTCACTCCCCCTACCCCAATAAACGGGGAGGCAAAATAAACGAATGGGAAGATAGAGGGAGAAAAAAACTCACCTGGCCCAGCCAATGAACGAGCCGCGGGAAGCTGGAGCGGGATTATTGAAAAGTCGGTGGCAACGGCGATAAGAAACAATGCGTTTTTGGGCGGTCTGTCCGTTTTTGTTTCTGCCGATAAAAAAAAAATTCGTCGGATCAATAAAAAAATGGGGGTTTGATCACCGTCGGGGTTGATCGATCATCAGTATTCATCGAGATGATGCACCTGTTCTTTTTGAGGGGGTGTCGGTCGGTAGACGATGCACTGGGGAAGGATTCGTGTGCCGGATTTTTGTTTTTTTGAAATTAATCCTTTCGTGTATTGGGCCTGGAGTCTCGCGGCATCATTTTTCTGTCTAGACGCGCAAAATCCATTTTCCGGAATGAATTAAAATTTATGTGGTGGCTTTTGGGATGTTGAGAGTTTAGTCGTTGGATGAAGAAAATTAAATGTGGTCTGCTTAACGTTAGGCGTGCCTAAAGAGAGAAATTGGGGCATATGTTTAGAGTCTAAATACGGAATGGGTTATCGGAATAGCTAACTTGTATATGCTATGAACCTAAACGGAGAAAGAAAAATGGAAAAAATGTAATGTTACTTATGTTTGGAAAAATTTGGAAGTCAATTTGCAAATGCAATTATGACCTAGAATCTAAAATACTTGTATTGGAAATTATACTATGGTCATTGCACCTTATAGAGAGTTAAAACATGAATCAAACTTACGCCTGGCTCTATATGGGTAGAACTTGTGAATTGAGATCAGGCTCAAAATCTTATGTATTTTAATCATGGGATATAAAAGCAATAAAGCCTATTGAATTGAAGCAAAAAACATGTATTTAGTATCCGTCTCTTAAACTTTAAATTTTTAAAAAGATATTCTATGTGACACTCTACATTTATAGAGAACGAACAATACAAGCATAACGAACAATACAAAACCCAGGACATTTTATAGTAGAATAAGACTTTTTAAATTTAAGTGCAAAATATTGTACAAGAAAACAAAATTTGCCACATATACCAAACCAATAACAGTAAAGTTTGTAAAACCTGTTGCCTAACAACGAGCCATCAGTGCTGTATTCATAACCAAATGACCTTATCAAAAGTGACCATAGTGGCATAATGGTTAGTGCCATCACTTTCAGGCTTCCACCCTGTCTGAATATCTAGCGTCAGCGGTTTAGGACAGTACGACATTTGATATATTCTACTAGGTATGGTGGCTACTTTAATGGTGTAAAGCGGTTCCCGAGCTTTTTGCTTTGTGCCCTCAGTTAAATTTAGAATAAGTGTGAGACCTTTTTACCTTCTATTGTAATAAAATAGTACGAATTCAAAAAGTATATTTTCTTCATTCATATCAAAATACCATGAAAATAAAGAAAATATATTGTACTTTAAAAAACTTAACACACATACTTTATTCTAGTTACATAAACAGTTAACAATAAATGTCCCAAAAAGCTCGACACTGAAAAATCATTTGCATCAAGAAAGTCACTCTTAGCTATAATCCATCACGTGTTTGTTAAGTCAGAAACAAATAAATAAATAGTAAAAAACGGACGTGATGAACTGCTTGGATCCAAAAAAAGTTTTATTTTTCTTACGAAAATGTTCGAGTACATCTCTACCAAACCAACAACAGTAAAACTACAATATGTTTTGAAATCTCAAAACCACGACTTTTTAAGATTCACATGACTACACAGTGAAAGACTTCGCCCCACCTTACAAAACGCATTAACCCAACCATTAAACCATCTGGGCCCCAAAAGTCCCGTTACAAACCCACAATAGATTCATATCCCTTGAAATCCCCTCTGCAGACACGCTTACACCTGAACGGGGATGAATCGAGCGTGTGCTCTACAGCATATCGTCATATTTCTAACATTATATCTGGGTTATCCCGGCAGTATTTGTTTCTAGGGGAGGATCATTCGTCTTGGTCTCTTTGTGTATTCACAGTTTTTCTGCTGCTGCCTTCATACTTCCCCCGGTGAAGAAGTCTGGGAACATGATTCATGGCTCGGCTGTCTTCACTGAACTAGGTCAGGAGTCTGAATTTTTTTTCTAAAGGGGTGTTTTATTTATTGCTTTGGATGGTACGATTACTGATTGGTTCGTCAGTTGATGACTGAGATTTCAGTCTTTTTTAGTAAGACCCGGTTTAAATTGACTTTTCTATTCGTATTTTCACCGATAATGTATACAACTATACAGGGTGTTTTCAACAAGTCTGACAAAACGCTGTTCCTTGCGTGGATCACATAAGACATGTCCAAAGAACTGTGCCTCTACAAACCCACAAACCATAGTTTTTAAGAAATAGAGCATTTTCAATCACATGACTCGGACCTACCAACGGCCTTAGCAACAGAAGGGTTACAGTTTTTTGCCCTACAGAGGTTAACAGTTACAGAAAATGACTAACCGTGGAATTTTTCTATTGGAGCATTTGCAATCACGTGATCCCATACCTTAATACAGCCCTAGCAACAGATAAACAACGGCCTTAGCAACAGTTAAAAGCCCTACAGAAGATACACAGATAAAAGAAAATAACCGGTTGTGACGTCACCTGAAAACACTCTATTCGCTACAGAAAAAATAGGATATCATACACGATTGACGGAGAAAAAGAAAAACTAGAACATGGTTATTTGAATAAAGATGTTAAAAATATCCACTTCGCCAGTAAAATAAAATAATAAAGTTTTTATCCGATATGACGTCACATTTTTCTAAACAAAATATGTGTCGCAGAGTTACGGTTTTCTGTGAATTTTTCTTGTGCTCCATGCCATTGTGGAATTGGGCTGTGCAGAGTTTGGGTGGATTTGTTAATAAAACCCTGTATGCTAATAAAATTAACAATTCTAAAACTTGCGCGTTAAGTATAGAGTGTTTTCAGGTGACGTCACAACCGGTTATTTTCTTTTAACTGTGTACTTTCTGTAGGGCTTTTAACTGTTGCTAAGGCCGTTGTTTATCTGTTGCTAAGGCGGTTTTCAGGTATGGGATCACGTGATTGCAAATTCTCCAATAGAAGTATTGCACGACCAGCTATTTTCTGTAACTGTTAACCTCTGTAGGGCAAAAAACTGTAACATCTTCTGTTGCTAAGGCCGTTGTTAGGTCCGAGTCATGTGATTGAAAATGCTCTATATTTAAAATTTAGTTCTCTATTGATATTTTTATCGATAATGTATAACATAAATTAAGAAAAATATCTGTTTTAGAACGTGTGTATTAGGTATATGTCTATTATTCATTTTTTAAAACATGTATTTTTATATTTGATGTATAACAGTATAACATATATTTGTATAAGCCATTTATTTAATCATTCTATTTAAATTGAAGAGATACGAGTGGCGTATTAGTAAAATACCTAGAAAAAATCAGATTTTGTTAAGATTTCATAATTACTATAACAACTCTCTATACATTTAAATTAATAATCATTACCTCCAGTTTGTATCAAAGATTAGTACTGACATAAAAACCAGATCTTTAAGCAGCTTTAACATAAAAATAAATTACAAATGTTTAAATTTATGTAACATCTTGGTTTTACAATGCTTATTATTTATAAAATACGAAATAATTCAATCCAAAAAAAAAATACAACTCTCAGAGAAAAATGAATGTGTAGTTGAGTTTACGTTTAGAAATAAACTAAGCACATTTCTCCGGTAGAATAGAAATGTTCATTTGTACTTTTTATAATATGTTAAAAATGTTCGTACTATGCATAAATTATGAACTTAATCAGAAAATGTAGTATAGAATTGCATTTTAAAGATATTTTCTTTGAAATACTTTATTTTAAAACCCTTTTTTCTCAAGGCATTTCAGATTCTTTTACTCATTGAATCATTATCATTCTATTGAAGTTTTATGAATAAAATATATACACTGGGAAACTTACATTCTTGCTTGTTTCAAAATTATTCGAATTGAAATGCAAAATCTATGAAAAAGTATCCGTCGTATAGATAATATTTAAAATGTTTATGCTGCTACTTATAAAAGCTTATTTGCTTACAGACTGGACAAACAACTTCAAGTTGAAAACATAATTTGAAACATACTTTTGAATAGCGCCGTATTTAAAGAAAGAAATTCGCACTCATTGCGAATTAGCACACATAAGGCTAATGAGTTCCATTCTATGAAAAACATGTACTATTTCATGAAAACTATACAATCGCATTCCCAGGTACCGCCTTGAAGGTGTGTAATAAGCATAAGGGTAATGTCGGGTAGTATAAAAATACTTAAACTATTTTGGAATTTTATTAAACATTTTATTGTTTAATTCGAATACCTTTGATGGAAACATACCATTATTTCTATGCATGTAAAAGCTCAGTAACCTAAACCCTAACAATGCTCTATATGGATTTACTTCAATTTTTAGCCTTCTATTGCATGGAGGGTTGTATACATAAAGCACGATGTTAAGCTTGAATATTTTTTTAAAAATTAAAACTCTTTGGCATCACTACTTGTTACACAGGTGTTAGAAAACTAGTTAAGTTGTTAGAAAAAAAATTCTAACAAATTAACCAGGAAGGACACACCGCTCCTTACTGTTACACGGGAAAGCGCGTTGTGCCTCTCAGGCCCGGTATACAGTTTACTCTTAAAAATAGTAAATTTTTAGGAAAGCAAGTAAATAACCTGTAAATTCGTGATTTGAAGATTTGAAACATTTTAAAAATAAATATTTTTAAAGAAATAGATATTAGATATGCCAGTAATAGTGTTAATATTAGACTGCAATTTTTGTTAATCAACAGGAGTCGTCTGAAATATGAAATAAAACTGTTTAATGTAACTTTATGTAATAATGTATAGATTTATGGTACAACTAAATTAAGGAGCTTGGGAATACCAAAATAAAGAAGCCAAATTGGGAAGTTTATGTAGTTGGGATATATTGTAAATATTTTGGATTGTTTTTGAAAGTAACCTTAAGAGCAGTAACACTTGGCTTAACCCGTTTACGTTGAAATTAGAGTTTTCGCGAATTTTGCAGAAAAATGATATTTTTTTAAAGTCTCCCATCAAAACTCATATAAAATTATGATAAGGCATATTTAATCACTAAATAATAAAAAAAAATAGAATTTAAGTTAAAAACATGGAAGAAGTCGTCCCATATAGCCCTCTAAATGATTGTTTTATGGTTCCAGAAACCCTAGTAGCACAACTCATACCAAATATGTTAATTTTACGTAACTGCTTCTAGAAGTAAAAGAATTTGGGCAATATGAGACAAAAATTGGACGAATCTTGAACGTTTGTGATGCTTGGGAAGTCACACTTCAGGATCAACTCGACTTCTCCCATAGAATCTGAAGTTACATATAGTACGCGACTTTTCCCAACCCTTTGTTATGTTTTCAAATCATAAAAAAGAAAGAAAAATCTTAATTTTTTTTTAAATCCCTGTTTTACTTGTAAATCAGAACTTTATACTGTCCTCCTGTCTCCATAGAACTCAAAAGTAATCATAGGGGAAATAAATAATTACGCGAACAATTACAAATGGAAATGAAGTTATAAAGAGCAAATGGAAGTTTATCAAGCCAGAATAATGTATTCCCTTACTTGAAGTTTGAGAATAAATTTAATGAACAAGCCATTCTTGTAGATAAAAAGCTTTAAAAATGCGATTTTATAAAACGAATACCTGTGAATGGCGACTTTAAAAACAAAAGAGTCATTAAATAAAGCAAACACTTTAAATTTAATGGTTTATGTATTTTGCTTACAATAAACGTATTTATAAACTTCCTTATTATATGAAAACAAATTAAATACTTATTTATTCGCATAAAGAACTTTAATTCCGAAGAGTTTTTATAGACTCCGTGAAGGCACAGTTTGATGTAAACGCTTTTCGAAGCAAAGTTGTGTTAGAGATTACAAGAAAACCGCGGAGTAATTCAGCTATTAACTCTTTTGTTCAAGATGTAAAAACAGGCAGTGTCTAATGTTGATTGCAAAACAATAGAACTTTTAGATTTTTCTAACAGAGAACAATTAGTCGAATTGGCACTTCATCAAACAAAAACGCTTTGTTTTTACGAACAGCACTAATTACAAAGCGTATTATATCAAAGCCTGCATTGTCAAAAGTCAGGTAAAAACAATTTAAAAGCGTGAATTGAAAGAACTGACACACGCGAAAATGTTTTAATCCCTGAAGTTTAGAGTTTTGAAAACCTGAAGTTGCAGCACTTGAAAAGAACATTGATATTCAAACACGTGAGATTTCCTCTGGTGTTTCTTTTTTCCCAAGTTCAAAACAGATGAGAAGAATGATATACAAATAAAAAAAATGCTAATTTGTTCCTGTTAATATAGAAAATTGTGTCGGGAGAATTCTGCCGATTTAAGCTTCAAACATTGTTTTGTGGGAATTTCACATAAAGAACCGAGATTATTTCACGCTTTTATGAGTAACTTACGACGGACCTCAAAAACATCCAATAGCTTTTTATGCTTGCTTAGAAAAGGATAAGTTGCATCAGCGCGGATTTGGGATTTGATGTATTTTTTTTCTATTTTAGAAGTGATTGTAATGAAAACAAATTATTTAAAAAACGATATAATAGCAGATGTGTTAGAATTGATACCATGATGCACAAAAATAATTCATTCTTTTCGGATGAATGCAATTTGCTGATACACAATGAATGACTCAATTAAAGTTTTCTTTTCGAAAAAAAGTAGCCGAAATTTGTATTGTGTTTGTTTGGCAGTTCTCTATTTTAAAATTTTTATACCTAAATTTATTGATAGCAGTATTTTTTACCCTTTTTTAAAATGGAAATACATAATATAGAAGAATATATTTATTTTGTTTTCTGCTTTAATAAAGAAACAATGCTCACAAATTGAAAATATGCCAAATTAATTGTAATGTGCTAAGAAATTTGTTTTTACCATTATTCTAGAATTAACTTAAAGTTTACATTTACTAAAGTGTGTTATTTTTATGCAACTGTTAATATAATTCATATTTGCTGTGAATAACATTTTTGATGAAATTAAAAAACTATTCTTTGTTAAAAGTTTATTTAATTAGATGCTGAAAATTCTTTCTTTGGTTTTAGAATTATTTTTGCACCTATGGTTCGCCCGTTAATCAAAAATATGTACTTATTTTCATAATTCGGTTTTTAGTATGATTATTATATTTTTATTCACCAAAGTGATGGTATTCAGATTATATTTAATATTTTCATAAGTAACAACTAAAGCATATAGTTTTTAAGAGTTTCTTAACAACTAAAGCACTTTGTCATATGTTGGATGTAAAAGTAATTAACTTTTAACGGGAATTATCTTTTTTAACACATGAGATTTTTAAAGGCAATTTTATGCTATCATACTTTTATGATTTATGTGTAAGTTGAGTTGTAATACTTAAATAATATCACAAAGTAATTTATTTGGATGAACAAATGGAATAAAATAAAAAAATAACCAATTTATATTATGAAATTAAATTAAATTAGACCCAATCATCAGAATTTAAGCAAAAAGTAGATTTAAACGAGGACAAGAGAGCGGACTCTCTTCAGTGGATCCATCCGACCCCTCTCTATCTTGGCCAACTAGGATCATGAGGCCAGAGAACAAATTGTGGCGTGTGAAAAAGTCCTAATAACTCTTGATCGCTCTTTGTGACAGAAACTCGACTTCACTCTAAACTAAATTATTAAAATTAATTTTAATAAAACTTTTGAGGCATTTCAAAGAATATAGGGAATAGAGGCAATATTTAATTAAAGAAAATCATAAATACTATCGGTACTTTGCTATTGGTAACTTAGTAAGGATTTAATTAAAAATGCTGAAAATATTATTTAAAATGCCTGATTTTTAATAACTTAATTCAAAGTGAAATTGAATTGTTGATAAAAGGTGACATCAGGTCTTCTATCATACGTCAGTTTCAACCTTATCTGGTCTTATGAGTCTTAGTTGGCTATGCCGGTGGCCTTTCTGGCACCTTCCACAATATAAGGAAGAATATCCATCTCATTCAGGGGCTATCAAACATTTGAACATCGCGACCCACTTTTTATAAACTGAATCTAACGCGACCCACCACAACTTTAGTTAAATTATTGAATTTTTGTCAGACTGTAACTTTGACTATGGTAGGAAATTCAAATCATTAGTGTTAATCAAACCTTTTCATGCCTTGCTCTCTCTCCCTAAGTTCATCTTACATTTCATACCCCCATTTCAGTTTTGTCTGCAACTATACAACACCGACTACTCACGATACAAATGGGGGTGGTCTAGGGGTCCTCCCCCAGAAAGATTTTTGAAATTTGACTTCTAAAAAGAGCGTTTCAACTCATTTTTTAGTAATCTGGGAGTAATTTGCAGCTACATTTATTAAGAAAATTCCTAAAATTTGTAATTGACCCTCGGTAGGTTGCCTCAACGTTTAGAAACACTGATTTACATCAATTTTTTGAATCTTTATCATATTTGAATGAGTATTATGCATCACCACCACATATGAGTGACACAAGATTTCTTTACTTAGCTATTTTTTACTTCCTTACTTATTCTTTTTACTATCTGTTAAAGCCCACATAACGTTCGTAAAAATTATAAAATACATATATTCCAAGATAGAAATTCGAAATGCTACCCACCAAAAATTGACTCGCGACCCATCCGTGGGTCGCTACCCAGTTTCAGAACCTCTAATTTATTGTTACAGCCATACGTACTACGTTTAGCTGCAAAGTTTTGGTTCTAGTGTGTATTTTAGTGTGTTCTAGTGTATTTTGGATTTTGAAATAAAATTAAAAATATATGAAATTAAATGAAATACCTTATTTAGATTTGTAATTTTCTTTTTCCGAATGTCTGAAGAATCAGATTTGTGTGATATACGAAAATTTTATCATATCTGAAATTATTAGAACGAAATTCACATAAGGAATATATTTTTTCATTTGAAAAAATACCATGGGTGAAATAGAAACAGTTTTATAAATGATTCAGCTTATTACAGAACCATTATATCAATTTTATAAGAAAACTATTGTACTGTTAAAAAAGTAACACACCAAAAGAAGTTAGATATCCTATCTAAAAATATCTATAAACTTTAGACAAAGCTCACAAATGTCAACAAAAAATAGAAAAGAAAATTGAAACTAGCTTTCTTTTTTGCAGAAATTCGGATCGGATATAAAATATTTTTCGCAAAAGTAAGGATAGAAGTGTTTATCTCAAATTTTTTAGTTTCAACCAGTTGTGGTTTTCATACTACTTGATGTACATATTTGAAACTTTTGACACTATAAAACTGCACGGACCTTAATTATTTAAAAAGAGACATTTGCTATTCTAAATACCAAAATCGTTTTAAATAAATTACTATTGCGATAAAACTAGTTACAGTTCATTTTTTCGTTTTCATTTATATTATTTAAAATACAATGTATGAAGAAAAATTTCATTTTATAATGCTAACACAAATTTAATTAAACAATAGTATTCAATTATAAGTGTTACCAATGTTTATATTTGAATTTACGAAATTCTGTCTATATCAAAAGGTCAAAAATTCAATAAAATGTCATACTCAGATGAAAATAAATTTAAATGAAATAAAATTGTAAATGTAATATTAACCAAAAGACAAAAATCAAGTAAAAATATGTAGTTTGTGCAGAAATATCGGTCAAACACTAATAAACTTTTCTTTCGAAATATTAAATATTTTGAACTGATATTCATTCCAAATGTTATTTCATATAACTATTTTAAATTTACTTGGTGTAGTAGAAAAAAAGATAAACTAATAAATTATTCCTTTCTGGGTCTTTTTAAACCAATAAAAAAAAGCCTATGAGGAAATGTAACTTGCATTAAAAGATTGTTTGGTTATACATTAAGAAGCGAAATTAAACATATTGTGTAAAAGAGAAGCGTTTCCACAAGCACACGGTGTAAGTATAGCAATTAAATAATACAATTTTATCAAATTGCTTACTAAATTTAAAAATTCATTATTAAAATTTACACTTAACATAAAATTTGATATAACATATTAATGTTAAACTTTTAAATTATTATCTTCACACCCCCAAATACTTTAGCCTCGAAAAAAGTATTAAAATTTTCAAAATCACGTTTCAAACGATAGCATAAGAATTAGATTTTGAGTTAGAATAGAGGAGAAACAATGCCCATGAACTTCAGCAAATTTTCAAGCTTCATTTTATGAGAAGGATACATCATAAAAAAATTACTTTCTGTTTTCATTAATTTCATAACCTTTTCATCTGCATTTCTAGTGACTTATTATTTTAATTTAGGATATAGTTAATATAGGTTTAATTTAAGTGCTTATTTCATTTTCAAATAAGCCATTAGTTACAAAAAAGATTAAAAACTGTTCCATACTTTGTTTAAAATAAAAATTTTTAGGTACCTACTTCACACCTCGTTTTTTAAGTTATTTGTTTTTATAGAGTAATAAGGTATTATTAAAACTCAAATGAATGATCTTCTTGTTAGTAATTGAGGATCTTGCTGCAAGAACAAGCTAACTTCAACAGCTTCTAACTTTGTTGTTGCTGCAAGCCGCCTCAATTTTATTACCATAATTGATGAAGATATTATTAAATGAATATTTATTATCTCTATTAAACCCAGCTAAAATATCTGTTACTTAAATTTAAATCGTGCCTAAACATTCTATTTTAATTATTTTCTCATTTCTAGTTAAAGATTACTTTAACATATGTTATGAAAGCATAACTCCATGATCCTTTAACTCGTAATACTTAAAACATGAAAACGAATAATCTAAGCATGGTGGATTAGATGATTTAATACGAGAATACTAAGCAAATCTTTTTAAGCTCACATTCTATTAAAATTTTGCAATCAGATCAAACTTAAATGTGTAACTTTTAAAATGAAAATAATTGTTTTAAGGTGATGTAAACATAATGTTTCTTAAAATGAAAGGTATTCATTATTTTTTTTAGCTTATGATTTCATAACTTTTAGTGTCCCTCTTTTTAAGTTATTTTGACTTTAAAATTTTTCTTTGTTTATAACTAACTAAATTTAACATTACTTCGTATAATTCAAGAAAAATCTAAACAGCGGATAGGCTATTAAGAAAAGTAACGGGGCGGTTAAAATAAGCTATTACAAAATTTATTACTAACAAAATATTATTACTAAATTTAAATTATTACTAACAAATAAAGTTTTAAAAGTGTAGTACACGATTTTAAAAATTTCTTCATTCTTCAAAATAAAGCCCTCACATCAGTTAAGAAATTTTGTTATAGAAGCAAGAAAATCCTTTATTTAGGCATTGAAGTTTGTAATCTGCATACTGACGTGACATAATCTACGTTGTAAAGAAATTAATTAAATTTCTATGGGATTATTGGATATCCTTATAGAGTGTTGATACTGGGGTTTTGGTGATTTACGATATATTTATGATCATGCTAAAAACGCTTATATCAGTGTTTTCCTATTTTCAAAATAATGAATTCAAAGTTTGTCAAAAATTGTCGTATCTACATACAAGTCTAAATTTTCAACAAATTTATTGTGAATCATGATTGTAGGCTCTGGCATGTTGTGAAAGCATCACTGCGTGATTCCAAACTGTCCAAAAACACAGATAGGCGATTTTAGCGTCGTCGTTATCATATTTGCAACATATTTTCCATGTTCCAGACTCCAGAAGTATACACCTTTGTACAGTTTGACCTGATACAAAGTTCAGAGTATGTTCTCGTTTTGGGACCATGATACCCCATACTGAAGCTAAAACGGGAGCGTGTGTTATGAGGAAACCACCCGTTCCCCTTTTCTGATTCTCTCACCTTCGCGTTTCGTAAAAGAAACCAAACTTACGCTTACCTTTGACCGCACAACACCGCAGCGAGGAGAAGAGGAAGGAGTCCCACACCAACCACCACAACAAGGGAAAAATTCAAGCGACCAGGAAGAAGAAGAAGAAGGAAACGCAGCAATCAGCTGACTGCCAGTCCCATGTGGGGATCCTTCTCTCCGTGGCACCCTGCCAGTCACTCCACTCTGTTTATTTACACGCGCGCAGGCCAGCGAGCGAACGCGCGAACAAGACCACGTGGCGCGAAGAAGAAGAAGCGGAGGAGCGATCGGAACGCGAAGAGAGTCCGACTCTTGGAGCGAGGGAGAGAGAGCGGATTGGCGCGTCCGTGCGCGCCCGAAACTCGATCGAGACTGAGTGAGAGACTCACGGCCAGCCGCCGCCCAGAGCCCTTCTTCTCTCTCTCTCTTTCTCTCTTTCCTTCCCTCTATCCCTGCGTAATGACTTTTATTGATCCTCCTCTAGCATTGGCTGCCACCAGAAGGGAGGGGGGAGGAAGCGCCCCGAGACCTGCAGCAGTAGCGCCACCAACTTCTATCTTTTCTGGGGCACAAAGAGTTGGCCTGTTTTGTTTACCTCTGCCGCCGACACCACTGGCCCTATCAGCTGCTCCCCCCTCCCTCCCCCCGGAACCGCCCTTTTCAGAATGCACGTGTTTTCTTCTTTTGGCTCTCTCTCTCTTTCTCTCTCTCTCCTTTTCTCTCCATCTTCTCTCTCTGCTGGGTTTAATTGATATCCAGTGCAGAGCGGCAATCAATTCGCCTCGAACAGCAATTTCTGGAGAGGAGGAAAGGGAAAGATTAAAAAGGCTTTAATTCGTCTCTCCTATTGATCACTCATATGTATGGATGTGGGCGGGGGTTGCGACGAGGGAAAGATAAAAAAAAAAATCTTGCTTCCTATTTTAAGGGGTTTTTTTTCTCTTTGAGGGGTTGGAGTGTTTGAGGGGAAAGAGGAAAAAGTCGGCTCGAGAAAACAGCTGTTGAAAAAGAGTTCAGGGTTTGAAATTACCTTGCTTATTAAATCCTTTTTTGATAATTTCGGAATGTGTTTTGATAGTTTTGTAAGTTTTCCTTTGAAAGTCGGGTTTGTTTCGAGGTTTGAAAAATATTTCGTTTGTAGAAAATAAATGGAAGCATTCATTGGTGAAAATTTAGCTCATATCAATATAAGGCAAGAAGAAATATTTTCAAAAATATAGAGTAAAAAAAAGTTCAATCATTTTAGAATTGTATATTTATGTGGGGTTATGAGGTGTATAATCTTTTTAAAAGTTCATTTTTTATACTCTATTAAAATTTTACTATGTATTTTCTTAGTGACGGTTCTTAGAATTCTTTATTAAAAACTTACTACTACTGAGAAAAACTAGTTTAATATATTTTTTTCATTTATCATCTATATATATCTTGTTATGGAACTTTTTTTAAAAGTTGTTGAAATTCCAAGAATTGTACTATTCATAATAATTCATTATGAACTTCATTGGGTTTTAAGATTTTTGAACCAAATTATGTTCTATTAAGTTTTATTTTTATGCTTAAAAGAATAAAAATGTGTAATAAGGAAAAATAAATGTTAGGCTAAAAAAGAGCTCCAAGTTATGAAGTAACTAAACTAATTATTAAAACTAATTTATGTTATAAAAAGTGTTTCTGCTCATTAAATTTCGGAACATTTTTAGACGTTTTCCAGTTTTATTATACTAAATTGATATTTTTATCGCATAAATATTAAAATAAAAATGTTTACAGCAGTTGAAAAAAAATCTGCTTTGAAGCTAAAATTATAAAATATGTTAATTAATAAACATAGTAAAGAATAAAAGGTGAATTTTATGAATTATCTTTAAAAAATTAAAACCCTTTTAAAAAATCCTTTAAAACTAAAATTAAAGTTTAAGATTACTGGGAAAACGATGTATTTTCATCACAAAGAAATAGTATTTACTTTCACAGATTTATTGTCTTCATCTCGTTTAATAAAGGTAACTTCCACAATCCTCATAACTTTGTAGACTGTTTCCAGCAAGGATATTTCAAGTCACCAATTCACCAATTGGAAACCTTCACCACTCTCAACAAACGGTTTCTTTTTTATGACGTCACTAGCAAATAGTTCCCAGCGTGTGTCTGAAGTTTGAGTGAAATGAAGAACTTCAATTTAAAAATAATTTTTTTTTGTTAAACCCGTGTCTTCCATGTTGTATATAGCGCCTTTTTGTCACGATGTGCGTATTGAAACTCCTCCTAGCAACCAAACAGGCTTTCTGTTTACCCAGTTTTTCCTTTAGCGTAGTGACGTCATAGGGTCAGGAAATGTATTTTAAATCGAATATGTTTATGTATTATATTGTACTTTACGGGAAAAATAAGTTTGCCGTGACTTTATGGATATAATATAGCGATGAAAAATAATCCTTCATTAATTACTTAGATTGATATGAAATTTTATTTTTATAATCGAAACAATTAAAATATATTACTCAAAATATAAGTATATTACGGGTTTTTTCTTGGAAAATAATTACTCAGTAAATCATACTCTTTTCTCTATGCATTAAAAAACTTTATGTGCAGAGAAATTAACTTATAGTATATTTTAGTAGGGATGATATTTTCTCCCTCTTAAAGATAAATATTGCTCTTGAAAAATACAACCCATTATAACCATACAATCAGGGTAATATTAGAAAAATATCTTTCATGTTCAAACTATAAACCTGAGATGACTCGTTTTAGACTAAAATACGTATGTTATTGAATATTTTTAACTTCTTATTACTTAGACTTTGCTTCAACAAACCATTCTTGTAAATTGAAAAAAAAAATGATCATTTAGAAAATTAGGAAACATCCATTAATATAATTAATTGAAAATAGGAAGACACATTTCAAAATTAAAGTGAAAATTAAAAATACATTTAACAGTCTTTCAAATTTTGAGCAATTTTATGGAATTACTTTCCATACAATTCCATACAAGAAGGAAAAATCTTGCATGTACTGAAAAACTATTTACTGAATTATAAGACTGGAAATAATTCCAAAACCTAGTAAAAATTTCAAATTATTTCAAACACAGTACGTACTGTAAGTTTAAAATTTATATGAAATCTTCACAAAATAATATAAATCATGCTTGTACAACATACAATCCGATAGCCAGATTTTCCCCGCCAGCCCTATTTTTGTGGATGAACAAACAGGTTCTATTTAATGATTCTAAAAATTTAAAAGATGCAGGGAAATAAAATCGAAAAGATATTTTTGCAAGGAATTCGTCCAAGAAAATGTTGAATTGCTATTTCTCCAATTTATAACTGAAGAAAGAACTTTCAAAAAAAATAATTAAAAATCTGAAATTCTTAAAAATATAGATTTCATTGAAATCATAATGTACGAATAAGAAGTATTGTTTTATGCAAACTTTACTCACGGTCCTTTTGTCTATTATTTAATTATTCATAATTTCGCATAAAATCATAAACAAACAATAGGGAATGAAGATTGACTATTTGGCCCACGGCAAGTTTAGGTTGCATGATTTGGTTCGCACGACAGCTGAAGTTGTGAAATTATGGTTTAAATGACATATACTTAAATTTTGTCTACGTGACCGTTTTTGTAAAGGCATGAACTTATTCTTTCATCCAAATCCCATACGAATTCTAAAATCATTCTAAAATAACAAATGGTTGGATACACACTAAAGAAGAAAAAACACTTACTAAACTTTGCTGAATTTAAAAATACAGTACCTTTTCAACTATCTTGGATACCACAGTCTTATACAGAATAAACAGTATTTTTACAATTGATTTGTGGTAATTATATCACCTCATAAAACACAATCCAACCTACATTTAACAATATAGCATCAGACCTCATATAAAATGGATCTTATTTTTCAACCTAGTAAAGATGTCCATGTAATTTTGATGTTACTTATAAGTATAACTAATTTTATAGATATTCACTCAAGTAGTTTTATTGTGAAATACATTAATGTTTCATTAAAAAGTTGAGTAATTTATCTGAAAAGTTAAAATTTTAACACCAAAGGTAAGAAACATCACTTCTAACTTCATTCATCTTTTTGTACTATTCAAAATCGCATCCACATGGTGTTATACAGTTCTTTTGTTTAACCAAAATAATCAGTAAATGCCTCTTACTAGATAGGCAAATATACCAGATTGAAACTATAATCGATATTAAAAGCAGAAATTTGAAAATTTGATACTAAGTTTTAATACGATTTAAAAAGAAAAGTTATTAAACAATATGGAAGTAAGAACTTAAGAAAGGAGTATATTTTTTAAACACAGAATGTAGAAATATAATACATAGTACCTTACCTCAGTATTTCCGAAAAATGAAATAACAGAACTCTGTTTTCCAGTTAGTATTACTCTCTCCTAAAACTTAATAGAATTTCACTCTTCATATGTTTTGGCCATCCTGAACATAGCAAAGCCCAGAAAATCCTTATTTTGCCAATCGAGAGTCTACTATAGTCGTAAATATAACTAAAACTTTTATAGTGGCGAGTGTGCAATCACCGCGTATCTTGCCATCCCCCCCATTTAAAACCAATATCAATAAGTCCCCGCCAAGAAGAAAAAGGATCCCCATCATAAACAACAGACACTTTTTCTCTCCCTCTCTCGCAGCAATAAGAGCATTCGTATCGTTCTCACGTTAGCACACATCCCTAACCTAGCATCCGGGACCTCTCCCGACTTCTGTTTAGCTTAATTGTTTCTCTGCCTCCCCCCTTCTCGTCCCCGGGGATCTTCCCCCCTGAGAAAGAAGGATGCTCCTCTCTCGAGTTTGCCTTCGCGAGGGGGAGGAGGTTAAACTGCGCTTCGTTTTCAGGTCAGGTTGAGTTGCTCGGCTGCTGCTGCTTTTAAAGGAATAAGTATTAGTGGGTGGACGGATGGAATTCGGGATTAGCTTTTAATATGCTGGATTGGTGGGGCCCGGATCATGGATTGGACTAATGACTGTTTCGGAGAGGGAGTCATTAGTTGCATGATGAAAGTTTGCTTGTTTTCGATATGTTTGGAAGGTTTTTGGATACTTAGTATTTCCAGAGGGTAACAATATGAGATGAGGACTTGAGTTAGGGAGAAATATTTACATTTTGTTTCTAAAATCAGTTCGTAGAAAGTGTATTTAGTTAGTTCATAATTTTAAGATTATGTTTGTTTTGATGATTTAAGTAAAGAGCATATAATTACATATTAAGTTAAAATTATTAATTTTGTTTATAATAAGTAATTAGTCTTTTTAATTTTTAAAAACATTGACAACTCTTTCAATCTAAATCTGTCCGAGATTATGATTGAATCCTATGGAAAATTTGGGGTGGCTAGGACTGAAAGGGTTAATTAATACACTCTAGTATCAAAATAATTGATGAGGTTTCTATATTTATGTCCCTTCCTTATAAATCTTATTCATAATACAGTACTGAATAATAGGGGAGACTGTTATTTCTACTGACAAAATTCACGTTTTAACTTTTCTGAAACAGATAAAATCTCCATTTAGACTTTTTAACATACCTAAACTGTACTCTTAACCTTTGTAAATAGGATGCCTTTTTATTTAGCTTGAATTTTGAGGATTGGATTTTTAAGTGTAAAATTTCTTTGTAAAATTTGTGCCAACAAGCTGTTCTCCTTACGGACAGACCCAGTTGTAGATAAAAAGAGCAGGCCTAAAATTTTAGTTGAAAAAGTTTAAAATGATAATATGATACATTGCCTTTTAATTACGGGAAGACGAGGTATAATGAAATTTTCTATCTGTAATCTCTCAGGTTTGTCACACAAAATTGAAACTTAAATATATGTTGTAGAAATATGGGTTCCAGTTACAGATTCGTTTTAAATTAAATAGTGTAATGGATAAGATCATGATGATTAACCACAAACATCATATTTAATCATATCGTCATCAGAAGAAAAAAACAAATAATTAAGTGATGCTCTAATATTTGTTTTGATCATCCAAAGCAGTTAATATTATATAATTAACTTTTTAATTGAAAAAACTGATTTCAGGATTCCAACTATCCAGGGTGTTTCAAAAGTCTGTTTCACGGCTTTTATTTGGAACCAACGTCTCCTAGGGTCATGGAAAAAAGATGCACCCCTAGGTAGGAGACCATCGAGAATACATTGAGATTACTTTCAGAAAAATAAGAAAGTTAGAAAAATTAATTATAAAAACTAAAGGAGATAGAACAAAAACCTCAAAGAGAGTATTGTTTCCTATGTTATGAAAAACTCACTGAAAAATGTTCCATAAAGATATCTTAACACTAGAAAGACGGGATGGGCTTTTTTGGCCCATCGCGCTGTTTGCGGCTTAATCATTTCAACTCTAATCAACCGAATGGCTTGAAATTTTCTGACTTTTCCTTATTTGGTTCAATTAAAGTGCATACCAAACCGTTTTCATTTTAGTCTCATAGGAGCAAAGATAGCGAACCGTATACCTAGAAAGACGGAGCGGGCTTTTTTGGACCGTACCACCTCTGCTGTGTTTTCCTTGCTTCGTTCCGCTCGTATTTCCATGAAATTTTCCTATAGAAAGGGGAGGGGATCTTCTTTGTTTGTTATCTCTTAGAAGTGTTATCTTTTTCAAGTTCCATTCAATTCGATTCGGCTTAGAACGCCCCTTTCTCAGTTGGGGTTGTGGTCGAGGGGAGGACGTTTCAAAGGATGAATTTATGGTGCCCACCATAAAGATAAAGGTTCTCACCATTGAAATTCGGTCAACAAGGTGACCAATAAGGTTTGTTTCTCACAAAAGAAATAAATTTTATAACTTGAACTGTACCAGCTGTTTTCTTAGAATGGGGAAACTGCTAACCTTCATTCCCTGTTGGGGCATTGAAAATGATGCGTTGTGAAGTGTACCCAGCCATACGGGGGAAAAGAAAGGAACTTAGCCAACTGACAGCTATTTTACAATATAAAAACTGTGTGAAAAACTAAAATCCCAAGCAAAACTAGCCTGGTTGGAACACTTAGAAGAAACCGTAGAGAGGTTCCGCCAACTGCAAAATTAGGAAAACAAAATCTTTATTCAACAATTGTTTATTTAAAAAATAAAGACATAACCTTAACTGCACAACACCGTATTATAGACAACTAGAAGGAAAAGAAAAAGCCGGATACTATAGCTTACTACAACGAAACTAAGTATGGAATTGACATCATTGTGGATCAAGTGATACGACTATATAGCACCAAATCAGGCTCCAGCTGTTGGAAGGTTGGCCTATGCATGTTTTCTATAACATATTAGATATCTCTGCTGTAAATGCATGGATCTTATACAAGGTAGTAGCCGGAAAAAAGAAATTAAGTCGTAGAAATTTCATCTTGAGATTATGTGAAGAGCTCCGTGCCCCTTATGTGTCTGCCAAAGAAACAACCATTTCTACCATAAAAAGGGGGAAAAAAGCATAAAAAGAGAAGACAGCAGTGAGAAAAAGGGTTATTTGTAGAATTATAGTATCCTCTAAAGGAAACCATGCATTAAAGACATGTTTCGACAGTAAAAAATTGGTTTGTGGAAAATGCGCATTTAGAGAAATGCTTTGTATCCATTGCTCCAAATGTGCAAAATACGAATAAACAAGTCAGTTTCAAAAACTTTGCTATATTTATTGAATGGGTTTTATTAATTATTCCTACCAGTGTCATTTATCTAGAGTAGCAACTCATTTATCAGATCTATGGATAAAAATATAGCGAAAGCACTTTTCATGCCCATAATTACAAATCATTTTAATAATTAAAAATTATAAAATCCTATAGAAATCTGAAGATTGAGTCCCTATCTTATACTCTAACAGTTATTTATATGATATTATTACATTTTAGATGTATAATTAGTTCTGTATGCAAAAAATCAGAGATGGGCCAAAAAGGCCCACTCAGTCTTTCTAGGTATACAGCATAGTGCCGTCTTTCTAGTGTTAAGTATTCAAGGAGATATTAAGGACCAAAGTTAGCACTTTTGAAAAAGGAACCGTCCACAATTTTTGAATTCAAACATAAAAGAAATCTCATTTTTGAACAGGAGATGATTTTTAATTTTGGACGGACCCTTTTTCAAAGTTCAAAAAATTACTAACTTTGATCGTTAATATCTCCTAGAATATTTAAAATGTTTTCATGAATTTTTGCTGTGTGTTTTTTATGATTTTGCAACCAATTTTGGTACTACAGTTTTGGTTCTATCTCCCTTATTAGTTTTTTAACTTTCTTAATGCGCCTCTAGCGACGCAGTGAGTCATCTCAATGGATTTTCCAAGATCACTTCCCTAGGGGTACACCTTACTTCCATTACTCTAGGAGACGTTGGTTCCAAATAAAAGCCGTGAAAAGGATTTTGAAACAACTTGTTTCAATAGCAACTATCTTAATAAACTATCTCAAACAACTTGTTTCAATAGCAACTATCTCAATAAACTATCTCAAACAACTTGTTTCAATAGCAACTATCTCAATAAACTATCTCAAACAAATTGTTGCAATAGCAACTATCAATTAAAATTCCCATTTATTTTGAATTTTGAAATAAAGACAAACGTCCTAAAGTAAAATAGTTTCTCTTATTGCCGCAAAACTTTGATATCAATATTTTGAAAAACAAAGTTCATTTTTCAATTATGATAATTAGTATTTATATTAAAAAGATATAAGTTTAGTCCCTAAGTCATATTTATTTTTCTCAAAGCGTAATTACTTTTTATATTAAAAGTTCTATCACTATATTAAATTTTAAACTATATGCTACTTAAAACTCCATATTAATATTTTTTTTCAAAGGGTTTAACAGCTATTTCCAAAGTAAAGAAAATATTTTTATTCGGGAACCCTAAGATAAATTCTCAAAGATATATTAATTACCTAAAATCCAAAGCACAACCATTATCTCAAAATTTGAAACCTCCAGACTGGGATTACTGAACAAACTAAAAAAACATATCACCAACATTAATACTCCATCTCTTATAAAACACTCCCTGCAAGTAAATCAAGTACTTTAAGTGTGCATTTCCCTGAGGGAACAAGTCCTCTACAAGAACAAGGTTTTATGTAAGCAGACTACGTGAGACTAATTATACTAGGATTAGTAGCTTAAGTTAGATTCCATGGCTTAACTGGAATCACCCCCGTACTAGAGCCTCCTGACACTTGCCACGTCAATGTCAGCAGGAAGCTATTCACTCGTGAAATTCGAATCATCGAGTGTAGCTGACAAGGAAATTATTGGACCGGAATCCATTTGGTTTTTCTGGTGAGACTAGTGAAATTAAAATCCAGCGAATAGAGCTGCTGTGTCTGCTACATGGGTTTTGGAGAGGTATTAATTGGTTGATGTTTTAATTCTTTTGGATCAGAGAAGTCCAAGGGAAAGTTACTTTTAAGAATTTCTTATGCCATTGGTATAATGTGTATATATTTCATTTAAGCCTAAATATTTTATAGGCTTATCTTTACTAATTTGTATATTGCTTTTCATAGAATAGATACTGCTTAATATGATTACGAGACAAACCCTTACGGAATTAAGATTACGTTTTCAGAAAAGGTTTTAATATAAATGAATTTAAATTTTTTGTTCAATTCTTATAGTTAATTTCCTGATGTTTTTATTATGATATTTATAAAAATAATTTATACATTTATACCTTTTTATTTATAATATTAAGTTATAAGTAAGTATTTTTGTGTAACTTAGAATTAGATACATACAATCCTAAAAATATTTATAGGTATAATTAACTGAAGAGCTCTTAGTTACCATTTATTTGGGGGGAGAATTTGCTTGGTTGGTAAGCTTTCAAATAGTAAACATTTTTAGAGTAAATGAAGTTAAGTATGTTTATTCTTATTATATGGAGAACTCGTTCAATTTATCCCATTATACATATTTTTTCTTAATGAATTTTCATACTTGAATTATTTCCTAAATTTAGTTTCAGTTCAAAGTGGAATACTAAAAATATCATATGAAACACGTGAACTAAATATCAAACATATCTAAAAGTCAATCAATCAATAAAGAGAAACATGGGTGTTGAAATATAGGACAGGGTGATTCAAAACTCATGGGCAATATGGTCGGGGTTGCAGACTACCGTAAAACAATTCAGAATGACTCTGGTTTGGGTGGGTGGCGGAGCAATCTTGAGGTATGTAGATAGAGGTTATGTAGATAAAAGTTGCCAAAAACGATAAAAAGTGGTATATCAAAAAATTTATTTTTTTAAAAGTGGCAAAAGGTTAGGTTTTGACATAATAGCACCCCATGCCCGAAGGCTAGTAAAACGGAGATGGGCATCGCCTTCCTCTAGACCTGTGCAGAATTTTTGATTTTTTGAAGGGATCTAAAGATCCCCGAAGCAATTGTATGTTTCTTAATTTTCAACCCATTATGCAATTGTTGATAAATGCAGCTGCATAAATGCAAAATTTTTTTCCTGCTTTACATAATACCTGTGGTACTCTCGAAATTATTCCAATCTACGAAAATTATCTACAAAATCAATACAAACGAGTTTAAAACTGCTATTATTGTAATTATTGATGTAGATATTGTAGATTTCGATACATATATTTTTTAATTTAACGAACTTAAATACTCACCTTTTTTACTTTATTTAATTAGCAAAGTTTATTAAAGGTCAGTTTTTATTTGTGTAGGATCGATAAACTACCTTTAAATTTAAAGTATTGAAACTTGTAGAGTGAAACTCTAAACGAAAATTAAGCTCTTCTAGTGATAATTTTACCCAACACTCTGAAGACAAATTTATCTAATATATGTATATACTTATAACTAGTCCTGCCGTTAAATGTTATATGACAACTATAGTATATAGTATGTCAACCTTGCAAAGATTCAAACTATTAACTCTATCGATCTTTTGGTAAATTTCACGGACTTAAAGATCGATAGGAATTTTGTTTGTCCGTGGCATTAACAAAATTTTAAAGTAAATAATAGAGATAGGAGGATGAAATATCTTGAACACCACTCCAAAACGCCAATCTGCTCTTGTTTGGTAATTTTCCCCAAGATTGGCATTTTTTTTGTGGTGGAAATGATGTTTTTAAACATACGGTAAGAGAAAAAGGAATTTTTTAATAAAGGTTTAAAATTTTTACAGTTATAATTTTATTGAAGCTATTTTCAGTTCCTTTTAAATTATTTGTACATTTGTAAATCGGTAAATTAAATAGATCATAATATTGCATTGCTGATTTTTTTTTCTCCAAACAAGGATAAAAATTATTTTGCTTACAAGGAAAAAGTTTTATGAACAGAATTCCCCCCCCCAATTTTAAATTTTATGAAATCCTTTAAAATGTCTATTTGGGTGACTCTCCCACGGTGCGTTGTGCAAGCATATCTTAAATATATAGTTTATTGATTCCTTATCTAAATAAATAATATGAGCTATTTTCTTATTTTTACTGGAGAAGTTGTTGAAATTTTTAAATTTGACTATCAATAAGCTTACTAGACTTTAATTACAAATACTTTTTTATAATTCGTTTAAAATATCATCACACTTTGGTTAATTTAGTATAAAGAATGAGTTTTTGTTTGATCTGTAAATAAGAAAAGTAATATGCAATTTATCGCTTATCGAAATAAATAATCCAAAAAGCCTATGTATGATGCCATACGCATTTTAATGAACCTATTTATTTTTGCGTTGAAGAAAAATTCTCGATTCTTTTGCCCTCTTAACTTTTATACAGTTTCAGTTAAAAAGTAGAAAGACACACAAGATGAAAAAAAAACTTAATTGAAAATGAATTGTGGCTTTTTACTTTGTGCTTGAATGATCAATAGAATGCCATGAGACTAACGATCTTTTGATTTACAGTAATTCATTAGAGGAGAAGGGATTCGAAATAAATCGGGGAGTGTTGAAAATCATTTAAATGGTTATAACGGCTTAATGATTCTAATATTATACGAAAGGAATTCGGTTATAGGCTACGGAGGTAAAATAATGCATTGAAATTGTGATTAACAGGTGAATAGTCCAATTTTCATAAAAAGTACAGAAATAGAGTTGATAGTATGTATTCGAAAGAAGAATGTAGAAATAAAATAATAAAATATCTATTCGAAATTTATACAAACTTTTTCAGTGATATTTAAGCTTCATAAAGCCTCAAAGTACAAATGAATGTTTTTGAATGGACTATTGTAAATTGTATTAAAAAAACATGAATAAGTTGAATGTTAAAATTTATTAAATATACTATGTTTTTGTACCTGTACCTGTGAAAATACTAAAAAGTTATATAATAAAAGAGTTTTTGTAGAGTTTAAAAAATGTCAAAATAAAACTTTTGAGGGGTGTCATCAGTTAAGAATTAGTTATGGAATTATGTGTATGTTAGGAACATCCTCTTAAAATGCATGAACAATGAACATAGTAATAATATTGATATGGAAAGTTATGTTAATAGAATATCATATCAACTCAAATTTTCCAATAAATTATGCTACACTATAATATTTATATAGAAAATGAGGGGTTTATTCCTTTTTTTCTAAAGTTCTACTACATGACCTCTAAAGTGGAAATTTAATTTTACGGCATTATAAAAAATAGCATTTTAGTTTTAAAAGTACTTTTCAATATTTCGCATCTCTTCACTACTTCTGCAGTACTTTATTCCAAGAGTTCATGCGTTTACCTAAAATACTTTAAATTCCTTTATTTAAAAGTAATATATATGTAAAAGCGAATTATAAAATTAAAAATTAAGATTTTTAAAATTAATACATTTTAAGAAAGATATGTTCTATAGAAAAGGATCATTATTAAATTATAAGCTTTTGATACTCGTGCAATGGTACCACACTTCAATTATTAGTAAATTTAATAGATTAAAAGAGGTATAGGAAAATTGATATAAAGAAAGAAATGAGATAGAACTTGTACACACACGAAAAGCAAAATAAATAAAAGATAATTATGAAAAATAATCGCGATTGAAAAAAATTTCAAATATGGGCTATTAAACCTTAGTATTTTGAGTATTCTTGGGGTATTTTAAGAAAGAAAAGACGGTATAAACATGAAAGAAATCTTTAGATTTTCTGAAAGGTCTAATTTCCAATTTTTTACCTGATCTTGAGCTCTCTCTCTTCATACTTGGAAGGCCCCAGTTCAAACCGTATAAACTCACAGAGAACTCATGAACATCCAAACTCTCTCACCCTGAGTTCAACCCAATCCTACCCAACAACAAATCACAACTCAACAACTTAAATAAATAAAAGCCCCCATTTCAAATGGCTCGCCCTGATAACAAAGGCTAATAATCATCAGAACGGCTGATGATTAAAGCCGAGTTCCCACGGGATTAAAAAAAGAAGAGCAAATAACAGTTTCGATATCGATGCAAAACCCAAAACAGATATCGATGGGGGACGACTAAGAATTAGCCGGATCGGGTAGGGGGTCCTGAATGTTTAAAGAGGAGATTCCATGGGGGATTTCGACGCACCTGCTCTAATATTCCGACGATATCCGAATATCGGGCTGGGGTAGACAACTGGATTACAGCCGACTAAATATTCGAAGCGATCCGGTTTGAACTGGTTAAAATATTAATGCTGTCTCATTCCCCCCAAGTTTGCAAATTGTTGGAACCCCGGCCAGTGGAAGCCTTTCGGATTTTAATAGGGGCATAGAACTAATAATTTTGTGAGTGAAAAAATTGAAATGATTATGAGCTCAGTTTAAAAAGTCAGGTGTGAAAGGATGATATGATTGTGTGTGAAGACTAAAGCAAATGGGAAAACACATTAAAGGCCAAGTGGTGAAGTATTAAAATAGCAAGGTTTAGAATTGATCTTAAAGTATCAATTGTTGATATCTTTTAATTGTCTTTCATATAATTTTGCTTACGTTGATATTCTACGGTTATTGATATTAGTGTTTCCTGTTTTTTTTTGTAAAAGTTTGCATAAAAATAATTATTTTTTGTTTTATCGAAGTTTCTCCATCCTTACTAAAGGATTACCTTAAGTTTGAATGAAATAAATGCGTTAATTTTGCTAGGCTTAAAAGAAGACTTATGTTTGAAAAGTATAGAATGATATTTGTACTGTAAATTTATTATACAGCTTCTGCTTCACAATAAATGAGATGTGCATTCTTATTTCAATTGTTTTTGACAACCTCAATATTGGTCTAAATATTTAAGTTAAAATTACAAATTAATTTCTAATTTGGTGATTAATTGATAATAAATTCTAATGTATAAAATGACAATACAGAAACAACTTAAACTATAAATTTGATATTTCTTACGATACATGTCCCTTTTTTATGACACTTTGGAACTTTTTTACTTAAGAATTAAAGGAGAAATATTAGGAAAGCTTGTTTTTTCGAATTCATCTTTTGAATTTTCAAATGATGAAGCTTTCTTCCTAATAATTATTATGTTGTCTGTTTAGATAATTGTAGAAATTGTTCATACTTAAAATTATAATACGATGGGAAATAAACGAAAAAATTTAGAAAAAAGAGAAAAAGATTTAAGTAGTTTTTGTTGAATAATTTTAACGTCTTTTTACTAACTTGAAATTTACTATACCAAAATCCATCAACTTTGACCCTTACAGTCCTAATTCGCTCGAGATTACCATTGAATTCTATGGGAAATTTGGGGCTGCTAGGACTGAAAGGGTTTAATAAGGCCACTCATACTATTGTACAGAGAGAGAACCAGTAAGAAGAACAAGATACATTCTAATTTTAAGAACAAAAATATGCCCACTTTACATTCTTCTAGAAAATTTCACAGAAATCTATCATTATTAGTCGATAAAACTAGAAAAACCGTACCTCCTGTCCTGAACACCAACTCAACTCAACCCAAACCCCTTTCCCGAAGGTAACCTCAGCCCCAAAAGCAGGGCTTAATAGACCAGACGAAAACACAACATGTATAATAATTTTTCACACAATTATCTCCCCAAAAACAAAAACAAAAAAAAAGGACAGCAGCGGAGCGAAAAAAAAAAGAACCAGCGGGACCAAAGCGACGGTTGGAGCCATTAGAACACCACCGACGACGAACCAAAAACAGCAGCAGCAAAACCAAAACCGAAAGCGTTAGAGAGAAAGAGGGAGAGAGAGAGATTGGGGGAGGGGGGTGCAGAGGAAGGAATGTCCCCCCCCCTCCGATCGATCGGGCCTCAGGAAATTCGCAAATTCTCTTCCGCAGCTGCTAACGTCCTTCCCGCTTAATTCCGGAGGAACGACTAATTGGCTTCAAAAAAGAGCCCAAAGGGGTGAGCGCTGGAAATAAAAATTAAAAATCGTTTGTTCTCCGCCGTAATGAACCACTTTATGAGCGCCGCCGTCGGGGTGGTATCGGTGCTCATCAGATGGGTTTCCGCTCTCGTCGCTGGCGTTTCACACCCTTTTTGTTCTGGTGGGGCAAAACCTCGAGGACAATGGGTGCGGGTGTGGGTGATGGAATAATGAAGTGTGTTTGGGGGCCCCTCGCTATATCGATCCGTTGCGTCGTTGTTGTTGTTGTCCGTATCCGAAATCCATTATAATGGGTAGGAACGTAAGGTAAGGGGGAATTAGAACCCTTTTCAAACGCAGAAAAAAGATTGGGGAAATAAAATGGGTTTGTTAGAGCCATTGATGTTAATTTTGGGATTTTGGAAACGGTTTAAGGGACTTTCTTAGGCAATTTGGAAGGGGTGATGTGTTAATTATTAAGTAGCAATCACATGCTATAAGAACAAGTGGTCCTTAATTATAGCATCAAATATTAAAAGAATTCAGATGAATAAAACCAAGGTTAAAAATATTGATTGCGATAGAAGCTGTTAGGTAAAAGTGACAGCAAGGGAAAAACTTCTACATTAGAAACGTATCTAAAAACAAGTCGTATTTTTTACACCATGCGAGTTATTGATCAGAAATTTCATCTTTCCTTGTCTGTCAAAGGTAGTTTAACAATCAGAGTACAGAATTTGTTTCATCAAAACATAAAATTTGTTAAATTATTTTTCATATTTGCATTTTATCCACCACGTAATTTATCACATACCTCCGCTTACAACCCTTAGCTTTTCATCTACTTTTATATCTTTTGCATATAATGTAACATTATGTTTTTTTAAAATATGAGTTATGTTGGTTACATCAAAGATAAAATAAAGTATGCACCTCTGCCATTAATGGACATTTTATGAATAATCTAACATCGTGCTTTCACATTTCTTTTCTTTGTCATGGCTTTTTGTATTCATTATTTTACAAAAATAACTGAAAAAACAAAACCATATCTTAAATACGTTTTAAAGGTATTTCCCAAGATATTTTTGATAATTTATTTTGGAAGCAATTATCCTCTTTTAATTCAGAATCTTTTAAAATTCTAAGCAATAGTAAATTACTTACCCTATCAACTTTATTTTTCCACATCTCTGGAAGAGGAACTGGGATCTAAACCTCCTCACAAGAACTGAAAAGTACGAACAATTTTAATACATAAATTATAAAGCAAGCATTATATTTTATTTAAATTAACAACAAGAATATTAACAATTATATTTCATGATAATGTTATGAAATAAATTATAATTTCATTATTTGTGTAATCAAATTATAAATGTAATTATATATTCCATATCTTGTTACATTGGAACTTGATGGATTGGAATTCCCTTTTTACATATACCATTTAAAATTTAACTGTGCTATAAAAAAATTAATTCTGCGAGACTTGGTGAAAATTTAATTTTTTTGATAATCTTTATAACTTTAACTTTTTCTGTAACTCATACTTTAAGGAACTTACTCATACATGACGAAATATATAAAGATGGTTAATTAAAATTTTTTTATGCACAATAATGAAAAAATAAGAATATAAAGTACTAATAGTATTTTTATATAACTAGGGGGCTACCGCCCCCTACTTGCTATCAACTTTGTGAACAAACTGATCGTTACCAACAGCAGAAAAGAAATTGAGCCAAATTATATATATTAGATTAGATAATTTAACATTAAAATAATCTTTTGTTTGTATATTTTTGAAATGTTTTTAAATTTGTGAATAATTGCATCAGAAACCATAAAAACATGAAAAAAAAACAATTTAAGAGAAGAATGTAAACAGTAGAATTTTCCGCCATTAATTATTTGACTAATTGTTAAGAACACCCGTCAGTGTATGATTTTGCTCCATTTGTTAACATTTTTTTTCTCTCGCACGTAATTATGACATTTAATACCAAATCTTATCTAGGGGCCTTGAATATTCTATGGTCAGGTAATACCAAACACGATATTTACTGCAGTTATAATTTATTAAAAACATTAAATACTTTCTTTATCAATCAACATTATACTTTTAAAACGAAATTGACCAACTTCAATACATTACATCCACACTACACACCAACAAAAATTCTCAAAACCACCATCCCATCCCAAAACCCTATCATGCCATCCCCCAAAAAAAGAAACCAACCCAACTACCCACACAAACCCCCTTCAATTAATAACGAATTCCCCCCCCCCTCGGCAGTAATTCCCTCCCCCCACAACCCTACCCTCCCCAGCAAAAGCGAGCATCATTGTCGATTCCGGACAGCGCCGCCTCACTATTTCGTGTCACTGCATGCCCCTCGACTACCCAACTAAGGCCAGTGGTCCCCACGCGCCGAGGGATGGTAGAGAGGGGTGGACCATCCATTGCTCGCTGCGGACGGAATTCGCGATGACCATCTTTTTGGGGACGTTTTATTTCCGCCTCTATTTCGCTTCCTCTCTCTAAATGGAGCGGGTCTCTCTCTCTCTCTCTGCCTGTGTCTGTTATTTTATTGCGCCCCGTAATGAATGCCCGGGTGTGGAGAGGGTTCTGCGGATGGAATTTCTGGGGGCTGTTGTTGTAGTTTTTGTTGTTGTTGTCGTGGGTTTTAATTTAGGATTGGAATAATGAATGTAGAGGGCGTGGGATTTATTCAGAGGTAGAGAAAGAAATTAGGTCTATGCTGTAGTTTTAGATCAAGTTTTCTTGAACATTAGTACATCGAATTAGAATTTATATGTTTCATTACCTACTCCTTTGTGGCTTGTAATTATATGTAATGGAATTATGTTATTGTAGCTTCGAGTTTTTAGTGACTATGCGAAGCATAAATTAGTCCTTATTAAATCTCGTGATTGATATGATGAATTCTTTTTACAACTTGAAAAAAAATTTTGAAAAAAAATCTTATCTTTACCATGTATTTTGATACTTTAAACAAAAAAAAGCTACTAAATTTAAATTTGATTTGATATGGAAGTTCATGTAAACCTATTTTACCTTTTATATTTGTAATATAACAATTAATATGTAGTTAAAACTTTAATTATATTATAGTAACTAATACGACAACTTTAAAAATTAATTGAAAAAATTATAAATATTTTAAGTATTGAAAGAAATTTTTTTACTTTTAAATTCAATGGAATGTATAAACTATATATAATGGCAAAAACAAAAGTACCGTTGTCATGAAGTTTGCAAAAAAAAAAATAATGATAATTGTTTAATATAATTTTGCATTCATTAAAGTAAGGGAGACTGGGGACAATTGTAACAAAATTTACAAATTGATCTCCAGCCAAGCCATTTTTTATGTTAGAGTTATGAAAACTGGTATGAACATAGGTTGAAACATCCCAATTACAATTGCGTTATGAAAACTGTCCTGTGAACATGCATTATAATATAGTAAATAAAAAATATACCAAAGAATATTGTTACAATCGACCCTTGAAGTGGGGTCGATTGTAACACATATAAGGGTCAATTGTAACACTACACATTTTCATAAGAAATACGGAAAATTATACAAATTTATTAACAATATATTTTGTACGAAACACACTGAACCCATTTTTGACTAGGGCGATTGTTTTTGAAATTGTCCATGGAAGCAACACACAAATATTCAACGTCTGATGATGAAGTTTCACAGTCTGAATATTTAAATTTCTTTTTTGTGTAGACTTCTTCTCTTTTACACTGGGTTTATAGGTGCAGATGGGGCTCTTTCTACTTGAGTTTCCTTTTTTATAGTTAAATTGTGATTTTGTACCACTTTTGGTGTTGCCTGAACAGCCTGTGGTGAGCATTTTGATATTTGTGGTGATGGCAGTGAATTTGGTTCTCTTTTATTAAGAGATTGTGTAGGTGATACAGATGATTGCTGGTGACAATTTATAAATTAATTAGCGCCGATAACTTATAAATTAATTATAACCCACTTTAGGGTTTTCATTTTTTCTGACAGAATCTGTATAACGGCCCATAACAAATACCGTGCTCACAAACACTTCTCACTGACTTTCCAGACTCCCAAACCTCAGCAGCCGCTGCATCCATTTTTTCCTGACTAATCTGACCCCTTTTAGTTGTCCTTGTACGAGATCTCGGCATCCAAAAGTCAATTTTCACATGTTACAATCGTCCCCGAATTAGTGTTACATTTGACCCCATGTGTCCATTTTTAATTCAACCCTCGTTTTCAAAGAAACTAAAAACAATATTAACTTAAAACTAAACAGAATATAACTATGATAAATGTAGGTTCATTTTGTAAAAAAAGTTTTTTTGTGCTACATACCTGTAGTGCAGGAGAAAGAATTTGACTCAAAAGTAAAAATTTACTTTTATGCTCGAAAAACACTCTTTTCTCAAGTACACTGCTATACCTCAACTGCCAGTCTTGGCACTCTCGGACATTATTTGTTTACAAGCCCTGCACACACTGTTATCATTGTAGCAGCTTGGCATCTACACTTTTCTAGGAATTCGAAGTGTTACAATTGCCCCGTGTTACTATTGTCCCCAGTCTCCCCTACCCTTTTTTATACTTATTGGATGTACCACCGTATATTGAAATAAAGTTTTAAAATTTATAAAGATATATTTCAATGTGAAATGATTTAAATGTTAGTGGCATAAGTCGAAAATTCTGAAATTCTAGATGAGCATAGAATTGGATATATTTTGATATCTTTCATATAATATGCCAAAATTTCAAACATTGACCTGTAAGAGCAGCTCAAACATGACATTTCTATACAAACATCCCAGACTCCATTACACGAACCCTTCAATTATGCAAAATTATTTTGGGTGGACTTTTGCCACTGCCATTCCGAGAAGTTCATGTATAAAACCTGTTAAAAGTCAAGGACACATTTTTTTTTTTTTAAATTGGATACTTATTATCAAAGCAGAAATTTTGTGTTGCACAAAACTGTACATCTAACTATCAAAACTCCACACATTTTTCATGGACGCAAATTCCATCAACAAACAAATATTAATACCCCAAACAAGAAATTTTGAATTCCCAGGTTAGGAATAAAACCTCGCAGCAAACACAAGCCAACCAGTCAAATCTTTAACGATGCACCATAACTGGATGCCGAAACCGAAGAATTAAAAAGATCGAACCTACAGAAAAATTAAAAACCGGCATCCTGCATAAAACAATTCCAAGAACGCTGTGAATAGAAAGTTAATTCCAATTTCTGGATGGAATATTTACTTTGAGAATCATATTGTCTGACTTCCAGAGGTCTTCAGTCTTCATTTATACATTCCGACGCGCGTTTGCTTGTTGCAAACAAATATAGCCCCGGGAAATGGTGTGTTTATTATTTCTTGTAAACAAATATTCGTGGCAATTTGTTTGAAAGAAACAAGTAGTGAAAGTGACTTGATAAATAATGCAGGGCATTCATTGTCTTTCGAATCTGCAGACTTCAAATGTTAAATTATAATTGAGATCTCCCTCTAATGAGGAAATAAATACTGACGCCAGAACCGAACCTATGATTGTCTTTCTAATTAAAGAGGAATTATGGGAAATTTTCGTTTGGAATTGAATTCATTATTCGGAAATTTTGTTTTAAACCAATGGTGTACTAGAAATTAAATTCGAATCCATTTTAACCTGTTGATTGTAATTGACCAAATAAATATCACGGCCGCAATTTCGGAATAAATGGAATTTAATTATGCTATTTTGGATTTGGACTAATTTTTCTCAGATTTGAATTTAGGTTTTCTCATTTTATCAAGTATCCACTCAGTTTATAACAAATACAACGTCCTACAAAATATAACGAAATTATATGTTGTCTTAATAGGGTGGTTTTAAAAGTTTTTTTTTTTAATTTCATCAATAATGTCAGATTAGAAATTCAGAAAAATATTTCTTTGCCGCGGTATTTTTGAGATCCTAATTTATTTTTAAGAATAAGAAAATAATTATTAATACGGTTTACTTATTTTCCACAAGTTAAATATATCAAAATTTTACAAATAATAAGCATACTTCATAAATAAACGGTTTAAAATACATTATTAATCCATCAAATTTATATAAATAACACTTTTACAAATATGGTTTTAACTTTTCTTAATGTATTTTATTGAACGTACAGTTTAATATCCCTTAAATTTGTTGTTGATACGATTCCTTCAATAATATTTTTTGTAATAAAATCTTTTTTACCTTGAGGAAATAATACTTTTATTCAAATATTTTCTGTTTATTTTTAACTCATATACAGAACGATAAATTTTACCACTTTGCATTTCAATACTAATTACAAATCACACACAGTTACTAACAAAATAAAATAATTTTAAATTTAACTTATATTCAAATGAAGAAGATATACGCTTTTCCTCCGAATTGGTAAAAATTCCAAAAAGAAAGATATTTTTAACTTAACTGATGTTTTAGAAATGCCCATTTTTTAGAATCAAACATTAATACGGATGTTCTGATGTATATGTTACGGGCAAAGTGATTAATCGATCATTATTAATAATGCCCGAAGTGGAGGCGGGCAAAGTGATAAATTTCATTCATAAATACCATTGAATTTATCACATTACCCTCCTCACATCGGGCATTATTAATAATGCCCAGATTTATCACATTGCCCGTAACATATATACAGTTCTGATCATTTTCGTAAACTATGTGTCTTCCAGTTTTGATCTTGTATTATCTATTTTTCACAGTCATGGTGAACAAACAAGAAACCTCAGCCTTAGAGCATTTTCTTGTGTCCGAGTGACAATTTTATGTAGTGCCTGTAATGAGAAGATCCTAGAAATTTTGTCAAATTAATAGCTTCTTTTCAGCTGGGTACCTTTAATTGTGTCCATCCTCTAAAAAGAAAGAAAAAAGAAAAGAAAAAATACTCCCTCCAAGGAAAAAAAAATCCATCCATCTCTTCGAATGGACGTCCCAATTCTAAACCAGAGTCTTCTATGGAATGTGACCACGTCTTAAAGAATCTTTTTTTTTTCGTCCGCTGCCTCCCACTTTTTTTTCTTCATCCGTTTCGTTTCGACCATTTTTTTTCTTCTCCTCTCTCGGTACACTACCTCGCTTCGATCCCCGAGAAATATACGGCAAAGAATAGATGAACAAAATATCACGTATTTTTTACCCTCCTTCTTTCTTTCTCTCTGTCTCTAGCACTACTGGTATAGATGTGGAACCCTCATCCAAAGTGCCGTCCCACCGGGATTAACGCTAGATCGATGCCAGAACCGCAAAAGAAAAGATTCCCGCCGTCTTCGCCCAACCACCCCTTTACACCCGCACCACCCTTTAAACCCTAGCGTCGCCTAGGGGAGGCTCTCTCTCCCTCTCCTCCCTTCTTCAATCGCAGCAGCATCTGCTGTTTAATTACGTCCTATCGAGCCTCCCTTCCCGAGGTCCTTCAAGAATATTTTGCGGCAAAGAATGGGGGCCAAGAAAAAGATCGTTTGCGCTCGAGTGGGCTACCCGTCATTAGGGGGGCTTAGTTAAGCGGGTGGTTGAATTAACGGGTGCCCTGCGCGTGCGCCGTGGCGTTGAGTTGTTCGGGAGCCGCGGGGGTAACTAAGCGTTTTTCTCCGGTAGGGGTTTTGGAGTAATGGGTTGAGTCGGGAAAGCCCATTTGTTAATATTGTGTTCTCGCCAGGTGGGAGGTGTTAATGCACTGGTTGAGAATTTGCAGGGGCATACTTTGCGGGGATCAGGTTGGGAGCTTATGTCACGCATGCTGGATACGGTGGGTGGCGGATTTATGCCCTATATACATATATCGGTGCAGGGGAACTGTGTTGCCTTGGAGAAGATTGGGTATCGCTATATTGGGGTTCGTAACTGATTCATTGAACAGTTCAAACTTTGAAGTAGAGCGATGTCGATTTAATGGGTTATTTCTTGTGAGCATGGATCGATAATATAATCTTAAGATAAATTTAAATATTTAAATTGTTGGATGATGTGTGTTAATACTTAAAAATGGATCCGTTTTTTCATTACATCAAAATACGTTTTTAATTAGCAATTTTGCTTTCACTTTGATTTACATTGTGAATCAATTTTGCTGTTGAATTCATCGTATGTAAATTTAAACACCACATTGAAAATAGTTGTGAAAATTACTGTTATTTGATTACTTCACAAAATTTGATGCAAGTTTGCATTGGGATTAATTACAATTTATGGCTCTTCATTTGCTAAGCCTTATTAAAATCAAATATAATAAATTATAATCAAAAAATTCAATTCAAGTTTTAAGATTCAAATAATATGTTAATTTATAAAGTTGAATAGATTAGTTTCTATTGATAATATTCTTGGAACGAAATAATGTTTCCCAAAAACAGAAAAGAAATATTCATTCCGAAGTTAATTTTACATAACATTATTAATTAATACTAGCTAGTGAAGGGAAAGACCATGATCAGAAAGTATACAGTCTCAAAAACATTTTATTTTAATGCCAAATTCATGACTAATATGATAGGGAAACATGTGAAGTCAATATCGTTTTTACGAACCATTGTTTATCAAAGAAGGAACTAAACCTTACTAAAGGCCATGGAAAAGTCCCATCAAGACAACAATAAATTTTATCATCCCATGCAAACTAAAATAAAAAAAATGCAAAATAAAAATATGTTTCTACACCATAAATATAATTTTTAGATGCAAAGTTTTTTTTTACCAAAATACTTAAACGCTTTATGAAAACAATAGCAATTTATACCTTCATGCATTTATTCATAGGATACTTTTAAAGTGTATGCATAATATTTTTAAATGATATTATATTTTTCAATATGTCTTCATCATTTATAGATATAGTTTAATTCAATTTATCACAAAATTTGTACACATTTAGATATTTTTTGTAAGTATTTCAATTTTCTGATCTATTTGGAGTTTTCTAAATAAAACTATTGGTGCAAACTATAGTGCTATATAGTAAAAAACTTTGACGGTATTAATTTGTTAACTGTATGTTCATTATTTTTTAAATACAGAGGGAAATTACAACAACAGAAAAAAAATCTGCACTCAGTTAGTTGTTCATACACATACACACACAAAGTATAAAACAAGTCTACCCCTAACCTACATAGTATAAGCGGGAACATAAAGAATATTGGCATATTCCAAATTCTTTCTCCAAAAAATAGGATTTACTTCGACGAGTTTTTAAGAACAAAGAAGCGTTTCTGGAAATATTTATTCCCGTCCACATATTTTCTCAAAAAGGTTTTTTAAAAGACTGAACGAACTGTTTTCAAAAATCCTCTCCCAAACGATAAGTTGTAGATGGGAATAAACATCTAAACTCGACTCCCATCTACTCACGTGTTAATACCAGTGATTAATCGATCCAGGGGGAACCTTATCACCGGACATTCCTCAGTTCGAGTGTCCCAATGACGAGATGGAGAATTATACTTCTCTTCCAGTTTGCATTAATCTCAAAGATAAGTTTTCGAGACGATTCTAGAAGCGACGGTTATCGTCGTTCTCTCTGGGTTCAATCACATTTAAGCCCGGAATTTGACATTGCGTATTGTGATCCATGTTGCGTGGATGATTTCGAATAGTACTTGGGGGAAAGACTTTAAACCGATAAGTTGGTTAGACTGGATTGATACAAGTTTTCCGAACATAAATAGAGAATTAAGATACATTTCTCCACTTTAATGTATTTTTTAAAGTACGCAATGTAAAAACGTGTATCCAATAGATTGAGTTAGAAGGAATGTTAATTACAATTTTTTAAAAGTCTGAGCTAGTATTTAACTCCAATAGCTACCAATTTTCTCCCCAAAAGCTAGAAGCATTAAAATTTCTTAATTTTTAGCCTCTCCAATCTTACATTTTGTAAAAGTAAGGTTATCTCTCAAACACTATAAAAATTACAGGTTTAATACTTCATGTGTTTTCAATATGCACTCTGATTTTAAAATTGAGAATAATTTAATTTATAATAAATCTGGAATTAATGCCTTAAAATACACTACGAGAATAGCTTTGTTTTTGTAAATTAAAGCCTAAAATTAATGTTATTAATTATCATGTTATTTCTCTTTATTGATTTTCCTTTTCGTAGAAAGCTAATTTAAATTCCATAAACAACCACTTCCTTAGATGTTTTAATATGAAAACGTGCAAACTTTAATATAGTAACACTAAATATGTTTTAAAAAACTTGAATTATGTTGTATTAGTGTTAACTCAACTGTTGCTGTACAAAATATGAAAGGATCCTCTTGAAAAGCTGTATAAGTAAACTCAGGAAAAAAAATCTTTAAAAATATAATACTCTTTACAACTGCGTAGAAGAAACTAGGAACCATTTTAACTATTAGTCTCTCTAAGCAATGCTTTTAAATTCAACTAGTGTCTATTTCCAAATGACCAGGCTAAGAAAAACTTTATATTGTGAGTAAGCATCTAAAGGGACTACCTGTGGGTGTAGGTCTGTCAAAAGTAGGAAGGATCGTATAGTAAAACCTTTGGGAACGTCTGAGAGCCGGGTCTAGCTTATTTAATAAAACTTCTCAGGATTTACTCGAAAACCAACGGAAAAAAGAAGCTATACTATAGCAGGACTCTGGTAGGGGAATATTGGACGGACAGAGGAGAATGGTCTCTAGGAGGAACGTGGCTTTTGGAATATATTGGAGTCTGGGATTATTTGGAAACAGAAATTTTCTTGCTTTTTTATTTCTCTAAAAGGCCATAGATTGCGATGAACTAAAATATTCAGATGAAATTATAAATATAATATTGTGATATGTGTAAATATTCGTGTGTTTTGCGTTTAAATTCTCGAAATTTCAACACATATTATTATAGTGCGATTATTTTCGTAGCCCCAAGATAAAAATTTGATTAAAAAGTTTACTTTGGAATATATCTTACTAATTTGTTTTTAACAGTAAGATTAAATGATCATCATTAAAAGGATTATTGATTTGTAGTTTACTTCTGTAAACTTTACTTCTTCAGTACTAGTAAACTAAACTTACTTCTGATAAAACTTTTTCAGAAACTAAAAACTGTTATCGGCACAAAGAAAAAAGAAAAAAAAATATTACTTACTCGTACAAAGTAAATGTGGGTATAGTGACCACTGGCCCAATAATAGAGGCCATCTAGCTGATTAATTTTCAAATACTACGGATACTACAGAAAAGGATAGGAAGGAAATGTAAGTCTTTGAATGTAATACCATCTGACGAGCAACTAAAATTTGATTCTGTTTATACAATCGCGTAAAGAAATGCGAACGTTGGATCTGATTTTGTATTTATTACAGATTTATTGACGTCTAAAATAATTTTAAGATAAAGTGGAATACATAAAATGATGCTGAAATAAATTTTCTTTAAAATTTTGTTTTTACAAGAATTTAGGGGGATAGCCACTTTACCAACACAGAATCTATCTTAGATTTTCTAATATTGCCCACTGAAATAGCTAAGCTTCAGGAGCCAGTATTTCTAAAACGTGAATTAGCATAGTTTTCCCTAAAAATAAGCAGTATGTGCAAAATTTCTCTCAAATCAACTGTAAAGTGCTAACTAAAATAAAAGTAATTTAATTTTAATCTAAAAATAAATTTCGTTCCGATTGAATGATTCTTTAAAACTAAACGACGATGTCTAACCAATTTCAAGTATAACCCTCCTCATATAAATAGAAAAAGAGAGGTGCTACTTTAGATGTAAGAGGTGGCCACCATAGAAACAGCAGATGGTGACCACTTTGGCAACAATTCGGATTACCTTTAAAAGTTAATAAAAATACTTTCCTCCAATTGATCCAAAACCTCTCAACCTGCCCCCTCACGAATAGCTGTACCTTTCGCTGTGTTTAAGTATACTTGAACTTAAAAGTATAATTAAAAATAATGAAATTCTTATTAATTTGTGCTAGTTTCATTTGATTGATAAGTACTCTTGATTCTTCGATTTACAGTTCTAAAATATAACACGAATGCTACCTGAAAGCGATACATATCAACCTCAAATAAAATTTCCTTAGCAATGAACTCACGTCCAAAGAAGCCCCCTCCAAAATAACCACCTTGATTTGTGAAGCGTGCATCCACCCGTGTCCTCCTATTTGCATAGTTGCTCAGATTAAAAACAGAAAGTGGGAGGTTGTGCCTTATTTATTCGGCGGGCAACGGAAAGAAGAAGAGGGCGGCCGCCACCTTTATTTGCTCATCCGCCGGTGGAGTTGAGGGGATAAGCAGGAGGGAATATTGTGTGTTCTCTCGGAAAGTGGTGGCTGCCCCGAGAAATACCCCGCAGCCGCTGCAGCCCGTTTCTTTTGTGCCCGAATCGCTTTTATTCGGGCTGCCGGCGCTGATCGGTGGAAAGGCGTTTTGGGTTCGGTTTAATTTTTGGTAATATTGTCGATGTTGTGTAATAAGAAGTCAGGACGGGCTGTTGGAGGATATATTGTTGAATTATTTAATAACCTATGTAGTGATGTGATGAGCTGAGTCGATACTTTTAGGTAGAGATGTTCTGAAATCGAGTACTTTTAAGTGTCTATTACTGAAGTTTAAGGTAATTTTGACATAAATTAATTACACTTAGGTCTCTAAGAGTTGTTTTGATACTTGAATTTAAGTATTAAGTTAGGTATTATACAGGGTGTTTGAATATGTCCGTCCAAACTCAGCGCTGAAAGATTTCTTGCGTTGATAAGTACATACACATTTATAAAGAAGTACTTTGTGACTTACCTATACGACGCATATTTTTCGAAAAAAGTGACGTCATATCCAATAAAACTTGCACAGTACGCGCATGCAAGTGCAATGGATAATTCTAACATCACTGGCGAGTGAAGGTGTATCATCTTACGTACTTATTTTCGTATTAACTCAAGTTGCTTGCCAACACTCGCAAACAAACTCATTATTCATCCTGCAACGGGTTTCATCTGATGTAGACATTTTTAACTCTTTTCTTTTGTTAAATAAGAATAAAAAGGTCAACATTTTACTCGTAGTGAATTCTTATGAAAATTCTAGCTGTACTATACGAGAAAATGAATTTTTAAGTTAAACTAAATTATGGGTCATTCCATTTCAAGTGGTCCAAAAAAAGTAAAATTGGTTGCTCGACCATTTTTAAAAAATCTGAAATTTTTTGTACATCAACCCTAACCTAAAAGAAGATCAAAACAACCATTATTTTTAATTTAACCTATTTTGCTTGTCCGCAGCAGCCATGCAAATTTCGACGTTTTAGCGGTTTTTGCTAATTTAAGCGTTTACGGGATTGGAAATATCTCCCCTTTAAAATCTCCAAATCAAATGGGGTTTGAAGCAAAATTGTTTAGAATAAAACGGTCTAAAAGACTAGAGCAAGTATGTTTTTCTAAAATAAACCCTTAGGGGTGAAATTTTAGTTTAAAGTTGAAATTTTTTTAAAAATATCTGCCCACTTTAAGAAGATTTTTTTATAAGAAGGAAACCTGTCAAGGCACCAATATTTTTTTTATTAATAGTCCAAATACATTTTAGGTCATATGCAAAGTTTGGATCTGAGCCTCAATTTGTCTTTATTTAAAAAAATCTCAAAGTCGAAGATTTGTCAAAATTTGCAATTTTGAGGGTTAAATATCTCTGGTGGGGGACCAGTTAAAAATTTTAAAATGGTTCATTCTAGAGTACTATATATTAGTGTTAAGCTCAAGAAGTTCATAGGAGGAGATTTGACTACAAGCCGAGGTATGATTTTTACAAGGTGCCCCCAAATGTCACAAAATTTGGAAGTTAAGGATTTCTACAAAATTTGTCTGTTTTCAAGAGAACTTTTTTATAGGAAGGAAACCATTCAACACAACACATATTTTTATACAAATAGTCCAAATGTAATTCAAGTTACACGCAAAATTTGAAACCTGAAACTTGGTTTTTCTTTGCTTAAAAAAATCCCGAAATCAACGATTTGTCAAGAATTTCACTTTTTTAGAGTGATATCTCTCTGAAGGAGCAGGAGATAAAAATTTGAAACTTTTTCATCTTAGAGTATATTATGGTAGTGTTATGCCCTAAAAGTTTCAAGATGGAGGATTATTTGGCTACAAACATAGAAATGGCAAGGATATTAAACTTTTTTTTTGTTGAAGTGATTTTTTTTACTTTACAATTATTTTGCAAATTTTATTAATGTTTCATTACTTTTTAATTTTAATTATACAAAATACAGCAATATAGAAAAGCTTAGCAATGAACTTTATGAATTAAAATATTTATCTCTATTTTTTACCAAACATATGTTAAAGTTGGGCTTGATATAAGTAATTATATTAACTGCTTAACCTTAGCATTCAGCCATTGACAATCTTTACAACCTGAGAGACGGAGAGGGAAGAAGAAAACCGCGATGAGAATTGTTTTATTGCATACTGCAAACAGTGGCGTATATAAGTGGGGGCCGAGGGGGCCCTGCCCCCCCCCAAATTCGGACTAGGTGTACCAAAACAAGTTAAAACATTGTATTTTAGGGTCCAATTTTAAAAAATTTTCTGGGGGAGGACCCCCAAACCCCCCTTTTGTACTTGGAATTTTATTATTAACAACTATATTACATATATAATAAGTTCATCAAAATCCAAATCCTACCAAAAAATATATGTCCAAAATTCGGACTTAGTGTTCCAAAAATTTTCTGGGGAAGGACTCCAGATCCCTTTTTGTACTTGGAACTCTATTTTATTACTTTTTAAATATTAAGTTCATAAAAATGTACATCCAAAATTCGGACTTAGTGTGCCAAAACTAGTTAAAAACCTGGTTTTTTTAGTCAAACTTCCAAAAATTTTCTGGGGGAAGGCCCCCAGACCCCCCCTTTGGTACTTGTATTTTTATTACTAACACCTTTTCCTATATTAAGTTTTTAGAACCTAAGTTATAACCTTAAAAAGCTACATTGGACCTATTAAATATGTGGGGAAGGGGCTGGAGAGTAATTTTGGGCCCCTCCCGAAATAAATTCCTATTTACGCCACTGACTGCAAACCTGCACCAAGATCGGAAGAACATTTTGATTCACCAAGGTGTTTTATTGTTGTATTTTTTATTAGTCGCAAGTTCATGTTAAAAAATGGATTGTGATGTGGGTCAACTTATCAGAGAAAATTGTCACAAGTCTGTTTAGGGGACATCCATAAATTACATGAGGTCAAAAAGGGGGGGAGGGGTTTGGAAAAATCTCACCAAGGGGGGAGGGGGGCATCTCACGTTAACTTTTTAAGTTAGAAATTATTCGATTTTCTTTGTTTTTTAAGTATGAGAAAGGAAAATAATTTTTAAAAAGTTGTAGGTAAATCTCACGCGGGGGGGAGGGGGGGGGGGTCCAGCAAAATCTCACCAAGGGGGGAGGGGGGGATTCAGATTTTGGAAAAAACACCTCACGTAATTTATGGATGTCGCCTTATGGCCCAGTAACTCTTGAGTTTAATCGGTTAAGTGAACTAAGGGAAGATCATCAAAATTTGTTTGTTCTAAGGATCAATAAATCTGTCAAAAATACATGCAAATATCATGAGGAAAAGTATTTGTTAAAATATCATAATCTCTTTGGCAATACTTGTTCGGATCCACTAAAAATTCATAAAAAAAGTTATAACCAAAGGACTTAATGAAATTAAAATAGAGCATTTAAAAAGAGAAAAGATACCCGGATAAAGATATCCTCCATCTTGAAACTTTAAGGGCATAACACTACCATAATATACTCTAAGATGACAAAGTTTCAAATTTTTATCTCCTGCTCCTTCAGAGAGATATCACTCTAAAAAAGTGAAATTCTTGACAAATCGTTGATTTTGGGATTTTTTTAAGCAAAGAAAAACCAAGTTTCAGGTTTCAAATTTTGCGTGTAACTTGGAATTACATTTGGACTATTTGTATAAAAATATGTGTTGTGTTGAATGGTTTCCTTCCTATAAAAACGTTCTCTTGAAAACAGACAAATTTTGTAGAAATCCTTAACTTCCAAATTTTGCGACATTTGGGGGCACCTTGTAAAAATCATACCTCGGCTTGTAGTCAAATCTCCTCCTATGAACTTCTTGAGCTTAACACTAATATATAGTACTCTAGAATGAACCATTTTAAAATTTTTAACTGGTCCCCCACCAGAGATATTTAACCCTCAAAATTGCAAATTTTGACAAATCTTCGACTTTGAGATTTTTTTAAATAAAGACAAATTGAGGCTCAGATCCAAAACTTTGCATATGACCTAAAATGTATTTGGACTATTAATAAAAAAAATATTGGTGCCTTGACAGGTTTCCTTCTTATAAAAAAAATCTTCTTAAAGTGGGCAGATATTTTTAAAAAAAATTCAACTTTAAACTAAAATTTCACCCCTAAGGGTTTATTTTAGAAAAACATATCTGCTCTAGTCTTTTAGACCGTTTTATTCTAAACAATTTTGCTTCAAACCCCATTTGATTTGGAGATTTTAAAGGGGAGATATTTCCAATCCCGTAAACGCTTAAATTAGCAAAAACCGCTAAAACGTCGAAATTTGCATGGCTGCTGCGGACAAGCAAAATAGGTTAAATTAAAAATAATGGTTGTTTTGATCTTCTATTAGGTTAGGGTTGATGTACAAAAAATTTCAGATTTTTTAAAAATGGTCGAGCAACCAGTGCTGGACCACTTGAAATGGAATGACCCTTATACGTTGAAATTTAAATTTTTATAAATTATTGAAGGGTCTTTTTGAAGCTCGTCTGTTTTTAAAGTGTATGTATGATACTTAAATAGAGTTCATAAATTATTCTTATTGTTAAACACACTTCATGGCTTCTCTAATGAATTATTTTTAAGGAACTGTTAAATTTGATTAGTAATTAAATTTTAAAAAGAACATAGAAGTTAGAATCTTGAATTTTAAAAATTTTAATTCCGAATTTCCAACACACATTTTCGCTTAGTTAGAACGTTTAAAAAAAAAACTCATTTTTTTTTAGTTCAGTCACTCCTATTTCGTATTTTATTCTACTGGTTAATAACTCTCGCCTAAAGTTTCATACACTGAGGTACAAAAATATATATGATGAAATATTTATTTAAAATATTTTTTCGATAGTTTATTATTTTTTACATTACATCAAGAATGAAATGCAGATACCTCAGGGGCACTCTCCCGTGCCTCTTGAACATGCCGAGTTCTAACATCTTATCACACTACGGAACATAATCCCAAGACTTCCAGAAACTTCGCGACTCATATTTATCTTCCCCTTCATTCCCAATATTAAAAACTTCAGAATAACCATCTCGAGTCACGTAGATGTAAATAAAAGTACAGTTTAACATCACCGCTGCTCTCGAAAAAAAATCTTTTATTTAATTTCCACCAGACTGCCTTCGGATCCTATTGATTCAGAATCCATATATTGCTCTCCTTGTCTCATCAAGGGTTATCCGTCTGAGAAAAGAGATAAGAAAAGGGGAAAATCAGATTTAATCTCCCCGATACTTTACCTACATTGTCTTCTACGGGGCAAGAAAACTATCAATGAAATATTCATGGGATACCCCCTTCCTCTCGTTCTGCATGTTTGTTTTTTCACACAAATGGCTCGGCATTGTATGCGTAAAAGATGAAAGAGCGATATCTAGATTTGGAATGAAACGAAATTTCGAGATGCATTAGTATTTTTGAGTAAGGGATGCTTATACACATTAGCGCGAGTCCGATATTTGTGTTTGAAAGAGCAGAATATGGTGTGATTAGTTTAAACCCTTTCATTCCCAACTTTTTAATTTTCATCAAAAAAATTTGAAATTTTCAGAATAGGCTTATTTATCACTCAGAAGAACATGGTGTAAAGGAAAAAAATTAATTTTAATATCTTCATAAAAATTTTTGATGAGTCCAAATGGCATCATTGGGAGTTAAAGGGTAAAATATGGAGAAAAAGGATTTGTGTCATTTGGATTCATTTTGAGTTGGATATTGTTTATTTATCACAAATATTGTTTAAATTTATGATGAAATATTAATTGTTGTTAATATATTTATGATTTAAAAAAAAATTACTTATTTAAATAAATTATTGCTCATTTTTTTTTTTGCTTGATAACACTTAAAAACTACTTTTTTCTTGCAAAATATCACTTTTATTGCACAAAATTCTTGACTAAAACATAATAAATAGGTCAACAAATTAATTAGATAGCTAATCAAGTGATTAATTAACTAGTATAATTTTAAATCAGTTATAGCTTATTTTTTTGCAAAGCAATACTTCCGTTCAACCTATTTATTTTGCAAATATCTTTTTCAACAATACTCTAGAATAAAATACATAATACTTCAGTCAAAAAATTAGTTAGATGTTGTTACTGCCTGTATTTTTTTGCTAAGCAATACTTTAAATCATCCATATCTTACAAAACATTACTTTCTCTACATTTCTTCAATAAAAAATAAGTTAATTAAATAACTTATTAATCATAATATTAAAAAACATCACATTTATTGCATAATATTGATATAGTTAATTTAACTATAAACTAGAATGATTTTAATTTAGTAATTGCTTATTTATCAGAAATATAAAATACTTAAAATGCATGTAAATTAAGAAATAATTAACTTAATAACTCAATAAGCTTTAAAATTAGAGAGCTTTACTTTTATGAATTGTTAATTATAAAATGACATATTTCCTACTTTAAATGGAATATTTTAAAACAATTTTTTTTTTTAGTAAAGCACAAGTGTACGTTACATTTTTCACACATAACTCTGGAATAAGATACTATGCATAATTTGCAACGTTTCTTGTCATCCGTTGTAAGGGGCCAATGAGCTATGGTATCATACCGGACATCTAGAATGGGCCTTAGTTCCATGGGTAATTTTGTTTCTTTCAGAGAGTAGTCCGAACTTTTTATGGGACGCCCAACAGGACGAGGGTATTTATTACACATTAGTAATGATTTAGAAATTGATGATTTGAAGTTATATAATGACATATATTTTGTTTTTTTATCAATCTGCTCTACATGTCTTCGATAAAGCAGCCAAGCATTTACCACACAAATGTCTATCAAATGAAATATTATTCTCAGATAGAACCTTTTGCCTCTTATATCCACACGATAAAGTTCTACAAGCATGTCCATAAGGTCAACACCCCCCATTCCATTATTGTACACATCAATGATGTTGGGTTTTTTAACATCAATGTATTCTTTTGATGACACTGACCATCTTTTAACATCTTTCACTGGTTCAATTCCACAAAATGTGGAAATCACTGTCACACATTTATTATCGAGCCATTTTACGACGGTTACATTTTTTTCGTCAGAAGCATAATCAAAACTTCCCCGTCCAGAAGACTTTAACTCATTTTCTGTTTTAGAAAACACGTTTCCCTTACTACTTGGTCTGAGAATTCGATTTTCTCTTATAGTCCCAGCCATCAACAAGTTCATGTCCTGCAGATGGACAGCCAGATGGTAGGAAGTGAACCAATTGTCCATATAAATTTTATGGTTCATGCTCGCTGGAACAGTATCTACTAATCTCACTACAATATCACCACTTATACCGAGTTTGGTTTTATCTACTATGGTATCCTTCCCCGTGTAAATTTCGAAGTCATATAGAATACCACTTTTCCCACACAAGGCAAAAACTTTTATTCCCCACTTGTGAGGTTTGTTTTTGTTATATTGCTTCAAACGGCTTCTACCTTTGAATGGGACGATGAACTCATCAATGCTGAGATGTTCTTCTTTTTCAACCTTTGCGAAGTTTTCCCTCAAGGCATCGACTAGTGGTCTAATTTTGAAGAGTCGGTCATGACCAGGTTGTTTGTAAGGTATGTTTTGACTGTTGTCATTCACATGAAGAAACTGTCTTAAAGTTTGAAAACGATTTCTACTCATATTGTCAGCTATTAGGGGAAACCGAGTTGATCCACTCCAATAATTGTTCATTGATGGCATTGACACTATACCCATCATTAGGTGAATGCCCAAGAAAACTTCCATTTCAGCTTTGTTTGTGTCAATGGTATTTGCATTTTTTTGGCAGGAGTAGATATTTGTCTGATCAGTAAGGTTCTGGATAATATCATCAGAGCAAAACATTTTGAAATATGAATAGGGAGAAGGTATTTCCTCTGGAGGCCTTGAAAACTGCTCTTTATAGCTAGTATCACACACCACATGATCTGTCGTTTTCCACTGAACATATTCTTTGAGTTTCTTTTCAACGAGTTTCTTCGAGATGTTTTTCACACCTTGATGTTTCTCAAGCGAAGGTCCAGCCTCTGAATCCTCACCTTGATGCTGCTGTAGCAAAGGTCCAATCTCAATATTCTCAATCTTGTTTTCTTTGTCATCATTGGTTTCTTCGTTTTCAATGTCACTTTCAAGTTCAATTTCTAAATTATTTTTTTCAATTAATGGATGAGTTTGTATTATCTCATCATTATTAGAGTTATTAAGATTTTCTAGATCCTCATCAGAGTCCTCCAATTCTGATAAATCTCCATGCATTAGCAGAAACACTGCTTGCTCAGCAGTCAAGCTTTGTGATTTTCGTTTATACATTTACCATATGAATATAAGAAAAATATAATTTAAAATCAATTTTAATTAATAATATAGATTAATAATTCAAATAAACTCCGAAAAATGTTTCACCGCATTGGCGAGGAGGATTGAAAAATCTAAACATATAAACACTGAATCAAAACAATCTGCCAAGTTGAAACGTTGAGTTGCACCCGGACTCCCAATGATTCCAATTGGACTCATGACTTTTGAAAAAAATATTACACTTAATATTCAAAATATTTTTTCCTCAAAAATGTGCGGAATCATTTTTATAAATCTTTATCTTTGAAATAAAAGAGAATCTGTATAGAAATTTTCCTTTGAATTTCTTTAAAATAAAAATAAAAAAGCACTGATTCAGCAACTTTGAAAAAACTTCAACTACTACCTTTTAATCGATAAATATAGAATATGCTGCCATCTACACGCAATCAGAAAAAATATTTTTAAAAAGGAAAAAGAATGGTAATTCTGATAGCATAATTTAAATATAACTGGGAGTCACAGGAAAGGAGAAAAAAAATTCTAAAAGTCATGATTCCAATTGGAATCATTGGGAATGAAAGGGTTAAGGGTTCAAGAGGAATTTCGTATTACATTAGTTCGTTGTGGTAATGTACTAAAGCACAGAATAAATATATCGAAATATTAGAGTGATAAATACTAACTAAAGGGGTTCGTGCTGAATGACTGCAATGTTTTCAGTATTTCCACATCCCTGTTATGAGTTAATTTATTTTTTTATGTTTAAGAATAGGGCACTAGGTACTATCGTATCAACTACTTAGGTACTTAAAAACCAGCAAAAAGCTAAAACTTTGTTTTGATTAAAAATTATTGATTAGTTAGAGTTAATAAATATTCAAACTTTAAAGAGAGTGTTATTCATGGAGATGACCTGTGACGTATGTTTGGGAAGTTGGTTGACGTTTCTTCTGCTAATTTTGTTATTAATATGTTTTACAAAGTGAGTTATTAAGTTCAGTGAGCTGGGTTTTGTGAAGATTGCGAAGCAATCCAAAATGTCCTGCGTAAGCAGTTTACGGAGGTTGGTGTGCGAGCAGGGGGCGGTATCTCCCTTAAATAAGCTAAATGACATTAATATGGTTTTCCACAAAAAATAGTTACATAAAACTTAACTAGACTTAAAATTCTTCAGAAATAGATACAGACACTTGCTGACCTTTTAAACATGAATCAAGATCCTTAGCAACATTAGATTCCGCCAAGATTTTAAACATTAAATATGAAGTTTAAGACACCATTCCGGAGTTCGCTTCACTGTTGAACATTTTCACATTATTTAAAAGCTAATGTGATAGAATTCACCCTGAGAAAGTTTTTCCTAACGCTTAACAATAAATCTTCTACTAGGATTCTAAAAACAAATATAAACGCAATTATGTGACAGAGATGTACCCTTTTCTCGTTTATATTTTTAGTGTAACTGTATAAAAGACTTTAAAAGAATATTTACTTAAACTTCAAAGCTTATATTACAGTTGAAAATACACTCTGGGGTATAAAATATTTTAAGTATTTCGTAGAAATAAGACTCGCATAATGATTATTGAACAGAGTAATCCTTTCTTAGTTTTGAATGGACGTAACACTCCTTTTTAAAAACTATTTACAGTTTTGCTAGTTTTATAAACCATAAATATATTATTCGCTCCAGGAAAGATTTATAGGTTTTAAAGGAGGCATTTCCAAAGCAGAATCGTGATAAGAATGTTCCTAAAAAAGGACCATATCTTGAACTGTTGGGTCGATAAGTTAGAGCTTTATTTTTACACTCGTACCATATAAAATGTATCGAAATTTTATCCTTTGTTTCGAACAGTCGTTTGAATAAATGATAAACAAATTTAAATATTCGAAAGGTGCAAAAATATTTCCACGTGTGTTTCGAGAAAATTCCAAATCCGTTTTTAAGAAAATTTTAAGAATTTCTTTAACTGTTACTTTTGTGTATAAAAGGATGGCAAGTGAAATATTTTGTTAATCTTTATTTTTATCTATAGCATTTAAGTATAACGCAAAAACGTATAAAGCAAGAGTGTAACATAATAGGCAAACGATAAAAGCAAATTAAAAATACCTATCGAGCTTATAACACATACAGAGTGCTTCAAGTCTTTTATTCAGAAACAACATCTCTTAGTGTCTTCGTGGTAAGGTGTAACGATATGTACGTGACCATGCTGACCAGACTGATTACAGAGCTCCTAGCGATAAAATCAGAAATTTAAAACCAGAATTTCAAAAAATTTGGTTCAATACCTTCGGGTAGAAAATTGTTGGCAATATCATAACAAACGCACAGAAAAAAGTTTCATGAAAATATCTATAAAGTTTCATTTTAATATTCGAGGAGGTATTTGTTAGAGAAAATATTACCTTTTCGGTCCCCATAAAAGCAATATAAGCAAATATGCAGGTTTCTTTGATTTTTTTAACTTAAAATTTGTCTTTTATTAACGGAAAACTCAAAACTATGATAACTGAAAAGCATATAAATTCGCAATTTGTTTTTCTTTTATGAGGCCTGTGTTAATCTCCTCAAATATTTAAGATGTATTCATGAATTTTTTTTTTCTGTGCATTTGTTATAATTTTGTCAATAATTTTTAACTGAAAGTTTAAATCCCCATCTCTTTTGAATTTTAAAATTATGATTTTAACTTTATAAGTTTACGGCTAAGAGCTCTATAAGCATTCTCAGTGGATTCAACATGGTCACTTAGATATGGTTACACCTTATTGCCAAGACCTTAAGAGACGTTGTTTACAAATGAAAGCCACGAAATGGACTTTTGAAACACCATGTATAGCAAAAGCTTTTGCAGCAATTTATATTAGTTCCATTATTTTGCCGTCTATAAGAGAAATCTTTGAGAGAATAAACCCATTGGAAACTATTCCTCGCTTAAAAAGTGTAATTTTAACGATTGATACTAATACAATTAACTCTTATAAATCATTTTGAAATCTCAGCAGCACCTAACAGAAGAAGAATGTGTTATTGTTACTTTATTCGTCCCTCATTTTTATTTGTCTGTGATAAAAGTCCAAGTCAGAGAATGGATAAAATTTTACAAAAAAAAACCTTTTTTGTCACCTTTTTCAAATTAAACGCTAAAACTGAACATAAGACATTGGTATTTAATACTTCCCCACAACATAAAATAAAACGAAGCCACTTCTTGGTTTTATCTCAGCAACAAATACGCCTCAAAACACCCGACGGTAAACGAATATCAATCGCAATTAACCCCCTCTTCACCACCTCCACCCATAACTCACCCCTCCACCCACAAAGACGCCTCATCTCGATTTCCCATAATTAAAAATAGATGCCCCCCTTGACCAACCCCTTACGCCACAGGCCCACACCACCTCCTAATTTCTGGCGAGGATTCTATGACAAATGAGAAAAACGTCCTCGGCACGCTCCCCAAATTAAGAACACGACCGAGGGGAACCCCTAATTACTTGATTTAAGCCAAATGAGCAAAACCCCCGCGCGGTGCTGCTCCCCTAATTATCAGGTGCCCCTTTTTTTTTCTCCTACCCCGTGTCGCGACGTCTCTGTGGTCGATGTGGCCAGAAAATTTAATGGTCCGCTCTTCAGTCCAATCGATACTCCCCATTGGAAGAAGAAAAGAAGGGCGCATTTTTTTTTTGTCTTTCTTTTCTAAATACCCTGTTTCGTCCTGCCCTGCTGGGAAAAGGGGATCCACGGCGAAAATACATCAACCATGAATTTCAGAATGGGTTCCCTCTGTTTCTTTGCTGCGGTTAATGCGCAGGTCATTTCGCCGTGTGCCCCCCTTTAAAAAGCGTTCGCTTTTAATTATTGTCATCTGTTTCTGTGGAGGTGTTGGGGGAATTGGGATGTGTGTTTTTGGGAGTGCTCTTTTTTTTTTAGATATGTATCTCCAGATTTTGCTGCTTTAGTTTATTGGATAGACTCTTAAAAACCTTTAATATTTTAAATGGAAGAAATGAAGTACTGTATTTTAAGTGTTACATAATACATAATTAGAAGAGTAAAATTTCAATAGCGTTAATAAAGAATTGCGAGAGTGAAATTTTAATAGTATTAATATAGAATTGCATTCGAAGTGTTGTTCAAAAAAGTTTCATCACATAATTAATTTTAAGAGACATCTTACTTACTATATTACATCTTAGAAATTTTAAAACAGAACACAGGTTGCATAACAAGTTTTTAAATATTCCATTACTTAAGAATTAAAGCATGTTACTTAATTGAAAGGTCATAACATACCTAATTTAACTTAAGAATATATGAGAGAAAGTTTTATCAAAATATAGAAGGATTTAAGTGAAATATAAGTATATTTGCGTGTACATTTGACTTCCAAGTTATTCAATTTCTAAATTTTTAAAACTCTGTTTACAGAAACGTTATTCATAAATTCATACATGTTCAAAACATTACATGCTTTAATTTAAGAGGCTACTAAGTATTTCTCTAAATTATATAAAGATTTATTAATTTGTTCATTCCTTTTTCAAGAATAAGTTAAGTTTTGGATTAAAAAATATGTTTGAAGGTTCTATACTCGACAGCAACGTTTCCTGACCCTATGACGTCACTACTTGTAAAGTTCAGTACGCAAATCGTGATAAAAAGACGCTAATATACATGGGTCTAACGAAATAATCATATTTTAAAATTGACGTTCTTCATTTCACACAAAATTCAGACACCGAGCTGGGAACTACTTTGTTAGTGAAGTCATAGGGTCAGGAAACGTTGCTGTCGAGTATAGAAATAAATTTAGTGTCACTAAATTATTTCGTTACAAACTATAAGGAATTTTTTATTATAAAATAGAGGAATACTAGTAGGATTCATTTGGGATATTAAAATCCTGTGCCCGGGAGTGATTCTCTCTCTCGAGAAATCTAATGTAGGTAGATGTAAACCATCAAACTCTTCCCCCCCCCCCAACAGAATTATCGATTCCGCTTTAATTTTTAGCCACGGGACGACGAAACCGCTTGACGGCTCTGCCCGCGATGATTGATTTTTACTCCAATTAATAACGGACCGCGGCGAAACATAAACACGACTCAGCCTCAGAAAAAAAACCACCACCGCGTTTTTCGGCGAATCCCGCGCAAAAATGCCTAGATTAAAGTATCGGAGAAAACCGGGGCTTTTTCCCGTAATTAAAGCGGCCTTCCCCTGCGCGAACTATCAATTATATTACCACCGCTGCGAAAATATTTGCTTAAAGGCCGTTTCTTAATGCACCTGGCGGCTTTTATAGAATTAGTCCGGCGTGCCTCAGGTGGCACGGGCAGCAATCAATGCAGAAACAAGAACCAACGCGAGCGAGAGAGGTCCCAAGCAAAGCTTGTTTGGCTCCCTTAATGCAACTGCGGCGGCTGCTGTTTGCGAGAAAGCACACACACACACGAATAAGAAATGAAACTAATTAATGTCGTTGCAGCAGCAGCAACAGCGGCGGCGGCAGTCTCTCCTTTTGCTTTTCTTGCGCGTTTTAGAAAAGAGCGTGCTCGACTCCTTTTGCTTGCCTTTTTTCCCCCGGTTTTCCGGGGACATTCCAGTATCCGGGAGATAGGCGCGTCTCCTGGGAAGAGGTTCCGAAAGAAGGGGAGGAACTTTGCCGGCGTAAAATATTTTCCACTCGCCAGGACTCGGGAATTCGCGCTTGTTGTTTTTGTCCCTGGCCCGCATCGTGCGACGCTTTTTGGGTTGTTTTCCCTGCAGTGCTTTAGACGTAGGCGGGGAAGAAGCCGTTTTTAGAGGTTTCGCAAACGGCAATTAAGGCACTTTGATGCGTAATAATTAATTACGAGGCTGGAAAAATCACGAGGAGATGTTAATAAATGATTGCCGAGGCCAAAAGCGGGTGTAATGGGTAAAAAGCGGCGATATTCATGAGGTAGGCATATTTTGAGGCTGTAGTTTAAGTTGCTTTTTCACGTACTCGTTTTGGTTTGGGAATATATTAATTTAGTGCACATCTTTTGGATGCGGATGTGCAACGTCATCAATCTTCTCTGAGATTTTTGGGTGTTCATTTATACTCACTTGATGGTCTTATATCATGAGTTTGGTTTTTCGTTTGATGACAATGCCTTGATTAACCTGTCGCCTCAACCTAATTTAAGCTCGTGTATTTTCCTTCTCACCCAACTATACTTGCGAAATCAGTTTGTTTATTTTTGGAAGAGTTATTGAGCTTCTGGTAGGTTTTGCTAATATTTTTAGAATTTACAGATGAATCTTCAAATTTTATGAATAATTCCTAAAGAAATCATCACAGTGAAAGATGTAGTCTATTGGTATTGTTACTATTCTATGAACTGTGAATTTAGGGAAATTGCTGGTTTAGATACAAATAATGTAAAATTTCTTGTATGTTAAAACTTATTTGATTTTTTTACTTTCCTTAACAATCAAAAGCTGAGTTTTATCTATAAAATTTCAAGGATTTTTCTCAATGATTAAGAAACTAAAAATCATTATTAATCCGGACTCCGGACTGTATGGTTTGTTTTGATTAAAACTTTCTCTCAAAGTTTTCCGAAAAACGGGTTTTAAGCACATTTTTTATAATTCTTGGAAAAAAAAACTAGAATAGGATATTTCTTTCTTTAAAAAACTTTTACTCTTTTCTTTCTTAGATAAAAATTGCGTTCCATTAAAAATCCCATTGTGGGCCGCGAATTTCATACCCCTAAATTAAATGGTAATAACTTTACACATGGAGTAAAAAGGAAATATCCATCTGGGGTGTATTCAATACTGAAAACATATTCTGGATACTATATCAATACAGATTCTTGTTGTAAATTTAGATTGAACTTTAAGTACATTCATTTTATTACTATACGCGTTTTTTAGGTTGGGCATATATTTAATGTATCCCATTGCATAAATATCGGTCATTTCTGACTTAGTGTCTTTCTCCTGTAAATCAAAACGATATTATGGAGTGAGTTACTTCATAACAATACCCTTACTAACATATTCAACCCAGTAACCAACTTACAATCACGAAATTCTAAACTTACAACACCTTACACTGTGAAACACAACACTAGCCCTTCAAAAAAAAATAGGGGAATCTGCCCCAAACCCTTTCTCCAAGATCACCGGCGGCCCTATCCCAGTCTCCATCTAGTGAATACGTAATACCAAACCATCAGGGAATAGCCTATGCAAATCCGAGCCCTGGGAAGAAATTGGCCCTCGAGAGAATCCCTGCGTGTGGCGATGGGCGGAACTATGAAATTATCTCCGTGACGTCACGCAAAGAGGCGATCATCCCGAGAGCTGGTCTTTTGTTTTTCTTCTCTCGTGTGTTGTTTTCTTTTTATTCCGGAGGGGAGGGCTAGCTGGTCACGAGGGCTGACCCTGGGAGTATTTTTAAATGCAATTACGCAGGGGTGTCTGGGTGGTAGGTTGGTTGGACGGTGGCTGGCATTTCAAGCAGGACGTTCTGGGACTTTGCTTTGATTGGGTGGCGGCTGAGAAAGTTGGAGGTGTGGAGATTCTTGTTTTCTTTGGGTTGAGTTGTTTGAAGAGCTGAAGACGTTACGAATTTTTATAATGTGGGATAATATTAAAAGCATTGCAATCCTTCTCTACAGACAGATCACAAGAAAAATCTATATTCATGTCCCTCTATCTCAGTGGTTCCCAACAGGTGGTCTGCGCACCACTGGTGTTCCATGAGAAGGTTCATAAACTTATCCAAAAATTGTGTTGAAATTTTTAAAAAATAGATTTTCTTATCACACAATCCAAGAAGTAGTCAAAAAACCATAGATGTAAAAAAAAATCTATACAAGAAAAAATTGTTGCCGGAAATGCAAAAGTTTTATGCAGAAAATATTATTTTCTTTTTTTAATGGCTCCTTTATTTTTAATCACTCGGAATACTACTGTTATGATTAAAGTAATGTTAATTTATCTTTTAAGTGTAAAATATTATTTGATTTTCAGTTCCATTAAGAAACATATATTTAAGAGTTGGTTTCTCTTCAGAAAAAAAGTAAAACTTCAGACCCTCTGTAAGAAATGAATGCATTGAAAAAAGATGAAATTTTTAAAGTTAAAGTTGTGTGGATAGCGATGGTCCGCACGAGGTTCAAATTTAAGTAAAGTGGTCCGCAGGCATATTTGAGTTGGGAATCCACTGCTCTATCTATAACCGCTATTTTTTTTATTACTAAACTAATCTATTAAAAAAGTAAGAAGTGAGAAATATAGTCGAGTTTCAAAGAATAATTTGGATAGTTTTTATCGTAGTATAGTATGTAATAAACGTTTTTTAACTTGTACCAAGTATTAGAATATTTTTCTAAGCATAATCGATATGTTTGAAACATTTTTAATTTTATAAAAATAATTTTGATACAAAATATTTTTTGAGCAAAAATGTTAGTTTTTGTTCTATCTCCTTCAGCTTTTTTTAAATTAATTTTTAAATTCCTTAATTACCCGCTATGTGTGCTGCAAAACATCTCAATGAATTATCTCTTCGCCTAATGGATTCGCCTGGTTACTTACCATGGGGTACACCTTACTTCCATGACCCCAGTAGACGTTTGTCCCAAATAAAATCCGTAAAACGGACATTTGAAACACCATGTGTCCTTCTATAATATGCATTTGCTACTTGTCTAATCATATTTGAACGAAGTTTTAATATAGATGTATGTAGCATGTTCAATAAATGGTTCTTTCATAAAATATTTAAACTAAAAAATTAAGTAACAAATTACATATTTTAACTACATGTGTTTATTAATATTTTATTCGATTGCGTTTTTTATTTGTGCGCATGTTTTATTTAAATATTTATTCAAATTAGTGATTTTGAGTTTCAAATTATTTGCATTTTTTATAATTAAAAAAAAAGATGCTATATAAGTAGTTGCATCTCAACTGAATAACGCATTAAAACTTCGTTCTACTTAAGAATTTTAGTACATATTACCTACTACTTTGAAACCTAAGAATAAATTCGAATTGTAATACTTAACACTATTTAAAACACAGAATGTCATTAATCATCGAAAACAAAAATATTTCTAAATAAATTAAAACTACCATTCAATAAAATAAAACTAACATAGGTATTCCCAAACTTCTGAATTTACTACACCTTACGAGAATTATAATTTTCTTGTGACATCGAGTTATACCGTATACGTTACATACATTTTTGTCTCCTACATTGCTAAACACACAACTTTTTTTTTAAGTTAATTGTAAGAGATTTTACTAAAAAAATCAGAGATTACAGTTATGAATGGGGAAAAAAGGTGAAAATACAATAGGAAATAAAGTTGTATAAATGTGGAGGTATAAAAGGAGGACTAAATGTGGAGAAATACGTTAACAGCAAAGGTGAGAAATGTTAAGAAGGTGAAATCTTTTCAATTTGTGAAGTAATTTTGAATTAGCTTTTAGCTTTTTTGACTTGCATTTTAAATGGTTCTCGATATTTAATCTCGATAACCAATGACTTATTCTCAATATTTTTATAAGACATATCGATTATGCTTTAAAAATAAACATTAGGGTACTTTCTATAAGCTAAAAGAAAATATTTATACTTTCCTACGATAAAAACTGCCCATTACTTCAATATTTTCCCGAACCCACAAACCCTATGGGCTCATCACGACACATGCTATGGTAATCCAAGAATAAACATGTAACAGAACCTCTAAAATTATGTAACAACATATTTCAACATCAAGCACATAAAAATATTTCACAGTATTAAATAAATCATATCGTAGCCAAAATTTAAATTCATTTGCCGAATGAAAATTTCGGCATTTGCCGAATACTTCAAAATCAGCAACGAGTCAGTAATCAAATTCGTTTCACCCACCACAGGAGAAAAGGCGAGGGAAAATATTTCAACCTTTCGCTCATCTCAGGTATCAACCTAACAAGGCGGCAGCAGCAGCATAGAATAATATTTCCAGCAGGGAACCCTTTACTATTAAGAAAAATACCGCGAAAGGAAACACCCTCGCGAAGTAACGACCGACACTAGAGGAGCGAGAAAAAATAATAACAGCATTAAAAAAAAATCGTCTTCGCACAAAAGCCTCCACCAAAAGAAAACTGTATTAAGTAAACAGAAAACAACATTAAAAAGACGAAGACGGGACGTAGTAGAGAAGGAGCAAAATAAAAAAACCGCAAGAGAGAAGGAGAACCCTCATTTTTGAAGACAAATATTTTGGAGAGTCGTATTTCAATTATCACGAGTTTTTTTCCCCTCTCTTTCGTCGGCCGTGCGAAGGAGATTGAAGTAGCCGGACTGGCGTGTTCCATTTTGAAGGGGGAGGGGAGAAGGACCTTCCCCACACATCCGTCCACCCATGCCGCGACAAACCCCTTCCGAATTAGGGCGCTGCAAACTCTCCAATCTCGGAGGCTCCGAATAGACTTGGAGAGGGAATTAGAGGGAATCGATTTCGGAACATACTCTTCGAGAAGGGGCCCTGCCCTCTTCTTTTTCGAAGCCCCCCTCTGCCATATAAACATTTTGTGTTGCCAGGTGAGCCTACTTTCTTCCCTCCCCTCTCTCTTCCCCTTTCTTTGTTCCGTTCGGGCTCTCTTGTTCTATTCCAGGATCCTCCTGGAAATTCGCCGGTTTTATCTTCTTTTTTCTTCCCCCAGCTGAAGGGAATTGCTGGGAGATTTACCCTTTCTATGATTGAAATTAAGAAATGGCGAGAACCTGGGGTCTTCAGGGAGATTGGCTGTTTACTTATGATTGCTGCTTGTTCTGAAGGGGTGTTTGGATGGTACATAAGCAAAAGGGGAGGCACTTACCATGCTGATGGACGTGAAAAATCACGCATCCTGAAAAAGAAGAATTCAAAATTCAGAAACGAAATAAAATAAATTATCCAAAGATTAATAAATATACAATCAGTATTTAAAAAAAATCTTACACATTTAAGTTCATTTCTTTATTAGTTGTGATAGAAAATAAGACCTGACATATGTTTTGACCCAAAATGATAAAAATCTACTACAAAATTTTTCTGCTAAAACATTATCCTAGTTAATGATACTACTAAGAGCTGATTACCTCAAGCATCTGCCACTACATACAGGGCATAGATGAATTTAGAAGCAAGCTGAGTTGAAAAGCTTCAATGTCGCAAAAGGATATGGACAATTAGTGTATTTTATTCTACTATTATTCAGAAGTTCCGAGGAGTTGCTAATAAAAGGTTTTCACCTCTCTGTTCCTATTTTTTGGGACCATGACAATCTATACAATCTATTATTTGTTAAGACAAAAAAAATCCTGAAGACCATGAGAAGCGGAGAAAAGATGTAAAAAATGTGGGCTTCAAATGTATATATTAGAAAACTTATTGGACGATTTAGGTTAATATACATTTTTCCGAACAATCATTGTACCCTTTTTTCCTCGAACTATTTCCTAACCGTTTTAGTCATCGGTGCAAACACTTTAAATTAATCCACTATGTATAATATAATCCAGAAATTTCCTTTGGTTTTTGCGAAGAGGTTCGTGTTTAAATTTTATTTTCAAAACCAAATACAAACTTTACAAACAAGATATATTTTGAGTTTCTGGTGATAGACTTTGAATGATAAAAGGAAGAAAAAAGTCAAGTTGTACAAGTTCAAAAGTTTTTATAAAAACACTAAATTGTAGAAACTTTTTTACAGCAAATGAGAGATACTTCTGGATACCATAACCTTTTGTCCTCTGAAGTGCCTAGAACAATACCCAGAGAGTTGGGGAAAGAAGCGAAACAACGGGAGAACACTGTTACCGTTACTAAACACACATACTCTTGAAAATATCTTGTTACAGACTGTCACATTCGTTCCATAGGGAACCCATGAGTTTCATCATGGAATTTACATAAAATGTGACAAGAAGTATTACGCCTAATGCGACGGGGTCTTTTGGACCTGGTGTAGGCTTTCCTCTGGTGTAGGCTTTCCTACACCAGGGGATGAGTAACAAACAAGCAAAACAAGAAGTACGTATACGCACGTTGGTTTAGGTAGGATGACAAAATGGTAACTAATCTTCGATGTTTGTACTGTCTTGGGCACTTGTACAGTACGCAGGCAAACTAAAGAACTTGGACTACGAATCATTGAGGTTTAGGAAAAACATCGAGTTTCTCCCCGAATTCGAATTAAAGACGTTCGAGAACGGATTTCACTGTACAAATTCAGAATTTTAAGAAAGGTCATTATTAGAAACCTGCCCCAGCCACTACCAGTGAGTAAGTTCCATCCAATACCCCACCTCTACCTCCTTATTAATCTCCGATCAGCAGGGGGCAAAAATATATATCCCAGAGCCGACACTTCCGCCGGGGCGTGTGAGCGGGGCCAGACAATTGCAAGATCAATGGCCACGCCACCATCCATCCTCGCGCTCTCGTGAGGGCCGGACGAGGCACGCAGCACCCCCTCCTCCCACCCCCCGAGAAACTTCCGCGTTCGGCCGCACGCGAGGGGAAACCGACTGCCCCGGAGCAGATGGGCTGGAAGATGCAACCACGCGGTGTTTTTTTTAATGGGTTAGGTTAGGTTATTGGCCGGTGGGAAATGATGGATGATGTCCCGCGGTGAGGTAAATGGTATGTGTGTATGGGTCTTGACGTGCGTTTGAATTAATTATAATTTGATAACCGCGTGGTTGTTATAGGGTTCTGTATTGGAGGGTATAGGATGACTATTATTATGCATTCTTGGTAATACCTAACCCGTATACGCACTCTTGGGGTTACACTTTTGATAGGGTTGAGGTGGCCTGGTTTAGTTTTATTAACGATAGGGGAATGAGACGCGTAGTATATATCACGATAATTCAATGTGTGGTAGATTTATGATGTTTATCGTCAGCAGCGGATCCAAGGGGGGCACTCAGGACAGTGCTTCTCTTGGACTCAAAAAAGTTTTCAAAATGAGTTAAAACCTTACTTTTACAGGTCCAATTTGAATTTTTTTTGGGGGAAAGAACCCCCATACCCCCATCGGAACCACAAGGGGATCTCTAAGTGATACATTTTAAGAATTCCCCAATATTTAGAAATTTTGTGTCAAAAGGTGTTGGTCTGGAAAAGTGCCCCCCTTGGAGTCGTGGTGGATCCGCACCTGCTTATCGTGTAGGTCTACTACAATGGGAACATTTAAAAGGAAAACTTATTAGATTAAATAAGTTAAATGATATTTTATAATTATTTATTGAATTGTTTTTGTATAATAGTTATTTATAATTGTGAAATGCAACAAGAAGAGAACCAAAGAGTTCTACTACATATTTCTAGCTAGACAAAGGATAGTGTAACCTCATTTGAATTTTTTCTTACCATAGAGAGATTTTAAGAAATTTAAATGAGGAAATAAAAACTAAGAATAAGAGAATAAGCCAAAAAATGCAGGTTGATATCTAGATCGTTACACTTGAACAAAAGCATATGATTACCTAACTGAATTTATGATAAGCACTTAAACCATGTGGATAACTATAACGTATGTTGTGGCCCTATACTGTTGAATTCCACTTCAGTGAACCCCAGGATATAGGGAAAATTCAATAAAAGTGAACTTTTTTGTCCATGAGGACTTAATTGTATGGCATTTTTAACGAACTATTGAGACTTATAAGATTCAAGTTATGTACCAGATTTGTAAGGAAATTAAGCATAATAACATCCTAAAACTATATTATTCAAAACTTAGTATTAAACATTCATTGGAGAATAAAATAATTTACCACGATATCAAACTTTATGAATTGTTTGAAAGACATTTACTCACCAAACCGAAACGGGAACGGCCCACTTCTGAGCGGATGAGAAAGAAGGAACTAAAGGACTTATATTTACAAACAACGAAAGATGTTGTGCTCACAAGACCCCGCAAAATATTATATTTAAAGATATATTTTGTCATTTCAGAAATTCTTTAAAAAATACAACACTCATAGATTTTTTATATGAAAAAAAAATAGAAAACTGTATAAAGTTAATTAATAATCAATGGATGCGTATTCATTAGGTAGTATCTATTATTACTAAAATTTTCTGCCTTTTCTATAGAAGTATTTATTCATTTGTTCAATTAGTATTTTAGTTATATAATTAAACTTTTAAACTTTAAAAATACATAAAAATATCAGTTACTTGACCAAATTCAGAGAAGGTGAACCCACACTAGAGTAAATTTTTTTTGGGGGAAGGAGGTGTTCGTGATAGTTCACTATAACCGGGTTGGATTTTACAACAACATCTGTCTTTAAAAAGGAGGATATAAGATATAGAAGATTTTGCAACATCTCCATGATACATTTTCTTTGTGTACTTCTGTTTAGATTATGATTTCTTTGAATAACCGTTCCATATAACGTAACAGAATTGAAAATATTTAGTTTGAAAATGATTCATCTGTGTAGTAAATATTCACTATATGGTTAAAAATACGTTATATTACACGAAATAGTTTAATTTCATATGAAACCCTACCATGACCAGACAATAATCTAGTCTACTTTAATATTGTTTCAAAACTCGGTTGCTGTATATTAGCCTCAAAATCAGTTTCATAACATGAAAGCCGGTTTGTTTTCTTAAATTATAAAACTAAAGAAATCGGGACATTGAATGATTGAGACATTTCTAAGCTCTTACTGATGAAAAACACAAAACAAGATGAAAATAAACTTTGAGGACAAAAGTTAAGCAAAACTAAAGAGTAATCGTATTAAAGTTAAGGAATAAGTAGTTATAATACAAATAAACAGGCAAATACTTATGATAATAAATCCGATAACTGCTTATATTTTTCTAGAATGAAGCCTCTTATTGGATCGCATGGGATTTTAAAACTGGAGTGATAATACTTCCTGGATTAGAATGGAGTATTTTTAAAAGTCCAGTCTGTGACTCAGTTCATTGAGAGTGCAAGTAGTAACTGTTTGCTAAAGACTCCATTCTTTTGGATTTTTTACCCAATTCGTGCATAATTCAAAGCCACATATTAATAATAAATTAATAAGAATTAACATTTAAAATTATTTGAAAATTTAAATGTTTTGATAAGGATTAAATTTTTAATTAAATTAAAACGTAAAAACAGAGCCACCCTTTAAAAATAAAGTAATTATAATGAGTTGAAAGGAAATCAAATCATTTAATTAACCCATTAACGCCCAATTTATTTTTTTTCGGCCAAATTTTATAAAAATCATGAATCTGGTGTATTTTGCCTTCGATATGGATATTATAAACAAATTTTGTAAAAACAATCATTAGTTTCTTTAAAAATAGCTGATCTAAAAATAGATCACTGGGCGTTCGGGGATATTTTTATCACTGAGCTAAGTAATAGTAGAACTTCAAAAAAATCCTTAAAAAATATAAAATAGGTCTAAATTTGAGTACTTCTCTTTAAGATACACATATTTATTCATAAATATGTGGAAAAATAATTAAATAATAAAAATATTAAATAATACACCCAAGATAAACTACATAAATAGCTTATGTTGGAAGTATTTAGTGGGAAAAATGGGGAAAATAAACGAAGAACTTTAAATTGATGAGTGTTATAGAAAAAAATATGCCATAAAATTGAACACAAAGTAAAATAAAATGCATTAGTTTTAATTTTGCGTAAATTTTATGAATTTGTTTTACCATAAAATGAAATTGCTCATGAAATAAAACGAAACTTGGTCTTACTCAGCCAACATTTAAAAAGGCTGCTTTGAGCTTTTTACCTGCATATTCCAATAATTTATTTTACCACAGCGTCAATTTTAAGGTTGCAAAAGTTGTATTATGGCGAATTTTAAATAATTATAATTTTCCATTTGATATTTTCACCAGCTCCTCGAAAAAATGTTATTGTCTTATAATTTCCAACATGAATTATTTCAAAACAAGATAATTGACTTGTATTGTACCAAAATTTATGTGAATAAACACATAATTTTTGCCACTATTTGAAATACTTTGCTTTACTAGCAATCAATCATGATTTTCTACCCTACATTTATAGACCAAAAGAAATTATAACATTTAATTACCAACAATATAATTTTCAATTTCATCAGAAAATATATATTTGACTTCATCCTAGACATAACTGAATATTCTCAGACTCATTTTTTAGTTTCAATTGGGAAAAACTAAATAATCGTATAGTAAGCAACACAGGAAAAATAAATGCCCGAACGCCCAGTGATCTAATTTTAGATCAGCAACATTTCGGCATGAATTTTTACCACTTAAATTTATTTTAACATAACACCGCTTTGTATCCTAATAGCCACATCTATGAAGATATTAAAACACCAAAATAAGTTTAACTTACTGGTACCGCTTAGCTGTTTCCAGGGTTTATGCTAAGAAACGTCGAAAAACTGCGAAACGAAATGGCGATGCCAACTTTCTCTTATCGCTGTAGATCAATGACCAAACCAAGCAAAAAAAACACATGTTGTTAAACAGGTGCATGCCTTATCTTGCCCCCTGGGCAGTTTGGAATGTGTGGGGTGGGTAGAAGGTCATTTAAAAGGGAGTTTCCCACGCTATGTTTAGCGATCTAGAAATAGATCAATGGGCGCTAATGGGTTAAAATCAATCTGAGATATTTTTAGTGTATCTGATAATAATGTTTAAAACTGAATGCTGTGATAAAGAATCTGGAGTTTAACCTTCCGACCCTGCAGAAAAAATGTCACATATATCCCCTCGTGGGACATACGTAAAACTTGCCTATTGGGTCATTCCATGTCAAATCAACCAATGGTCCGAACCGTTGGGTCTTAGATTTTCGCAATTTTTTGTATGCTTGTTGTACTCATCCGTAGGAGTATAACAAGACCAATTTCAGATTTTTGGGGCCGGTAGTTTTTGAGAAATCGACTTTTAAAGAGGCAAAAATCAAGCGATTTTGAAAAAACATGACATTTTTAAACAGCTGATGCTCAACACCTATTTAATCCAAAATCATGAACAAGGTGTTATTTTCTTCTGTTTTAAACAAGCTTTCAAATTATGTAAAGCATGATAATTAAAAAAAAATTTTTGAATATTTTTTTTAATTTGAAAAATATTTTTTTTGCTAGCAAAAATACATCCCCCTTCGATTTTTTAAAAAAAAATATATGTTATAAAGAAGCTATCCAACTACACCTGTGCAAAATTTCAGAATGGGACCGCCATGGGTTCTTGAGAAAAAAAATATTTTGTAAGACGGGAATTTGAAAAAAATCGTTTTTCGTGTTGAAACCCTATAAAAACTCGAAATTTTTCTGTTATCATATTAAACTAACTGGTTGAGACGCTTAAAAACTACATATATATTTAATTTACAATAATTATGAAACAATATTTCGCTATCTATAGCAATATTGGGTGGTAAAATATCTACAGGGTGGTTCAAAAGTCCATGTCACTGCTTTTATTTGGAACCAATATCTCCTAGGGTCATGGAAGTAAGGTGTACCCCTAGGTAATTGACCATGCTGAATCCATTGAAATGGATTACAGCGACCCTAGCGGTGAAAACTGAAGTTTAAAAAATTAATTAAAAAACTAAAATAGATAGAACAAATACTTCAATGAGAAAATTGTTGCCAATATCATGACAAATGCATAGAGCAAAGTTTTATAAAAATATTTCAAATATTCGAAGAGATGTTGAAACCCTATAGAAAAGTGACATTATTTTGCAATATTATTAAGCCATCTGATTGAGACACTTAAAAACTGCTAATATATTTAATTTGCAATCAATATGAAACATTCATTACAATCGATATGAAAACTGACCATTACAATGAAAGCTAAAAAATTAAAAAGCATATTTCAGAAAGAACAGATATATTTAAAAATAAAAGTCTGTATTGAATTCACTTTCAATCATGATCTTTAAGTTTTTCTAAGAGGAGATCTGGCACCTATTAAGAGATATAGCCTTGCTTAAGATATAAATGTTTATTTTATTTAGCTTTAATATTCAATAAACAGTTATTTTTAAAGAGTCAGTTTAGTTATTTTAGTAGTTTCAAAAATTTAAAGAGAGATAGAGAGAATACATGTCTTAACTTTGTAAATTTTAAATAGTATTTGCAGTGCACATTTAATTTGTAACATGTCATAAAAATTGTTATATACTTACGATACCACGGCGATTACAGGCTTTTAATACTGATGGAGTCCTTTCCCATTAAAGAGGAGTGTGTATATTAGAGTTCACGGGCCCAACTGGCCGTAGTTTGGACGCAAGTGAATTTCAGATAGAAGCCTCGTTCTTTGGGCCCGAGGTTTTTCGGAAAAACAAAAAAAAGTCTGTGGTTCCTGGTATCTGATTGGTAGTCTGGGGGTGTGGCTGGGATTGTTTGTTTATATAAAGTGTGAGGGTCCCTCCCCCTCCACAGTTTTCAACCCGATGCCCGAAGAACAAGATCTTGAAAGTGACAGGGCAAGGATCATGACCGCATTAATAAAAAACGGTGAGACAGCTCGCTTAAGGGGTGAGAAAAACCCTAATTTTTACTAGGAAAAACAAGAAAACTCCTATAAATTTTATATGAAACTGGGTTAAAATTTTCCAAAGATTCAGAATCCGTTTGAAGTATTCTGCTATCTTAATAAGTTAAAATTTTGCATCTTTTGAACCCACAGGGTCTAGTACCCGGTAGGGGAGAAGGAGATAGTCTCATCTTGTGGCGGCGTGTGCCGGCCCTCACTGTTTGGATTCAGTGGTTGATGGTTTCCTACTGAATCATCCAGAAATCGTGAACTATAAATGGGACCTGATTATCACCAGACACCTCCAAAAAAGGGATATAATCGCGCCGAAAGCAAATTTTGAGGAGTAGGGAATCTAATGGAGACAAAGGCATGATAATATCTCTTCGAATATTAAAGATATTTTTGCGAAACCTTTTTCTATGCAATTGTCATGATATTGTCAACAATTTTCTCATTGGAGTATTTGTTCTATCTATTTTAGTTTCTTAATTAATTTTTTAAACTTCAGTTTTTCACCGCTAGGGTCGCTGTAATCCATTTCAATGGATTCAGCATGGTCAATTACCTAGGGGTACACCTTACTTCTATGACCCTAGGAGATATTGGTTCCAAATAAAAGCAGTGACATGGACTTTTGAACCACCCTGTAGATATTTTACCACCCAATTATTGTAAATTAAATATATATGTAGTTTTTAAGCGTCTCAACCAGTTAGTTTAATATGATAACAGAAAAATTTCGAGTTTTTATAGGATTTCAACACGAAAAACGATTTTTTTTCAAATTCCCGTCTTACAAAATATTTTTTTTCTCAGAACCCATGGCGGTCCCATTCTGAAATTTTGCACAGGTGTAGTTGGATAGCTTTTTTATAACATATATTTTTTTAAAAAAAATCGAAGGGGGATGTATTTTTGCTAGCAAAAAAAATATTTTTCAAATTAAAAAAAAATATTCAAAAATTTTTTTTAATTATCATGCTTTACATAACTTGAAAGCTTGTTTAAAACAGAAGAAACCAACACCTTGTTCATGATTTTGGGTTAAATAGGTTTTGAGCATCAGCTGTTTAAAAATGTCATGTTTTTTCAAAATCGCTCGATTTTTGCCTCTTTAAAAGTCGATTTCTCAAAAACTACCGGCCCCAAAAATCTGAAATTGGTCTTGTTATACTCCTACGGATGAGTACAACAAGCATACAAAAAATTGCGAAAATCTAAGACCCAAAGGTCCAAAATTGTACTTTTTTTGGTTGATTTGACGTGGAATGACCCTATTGTTATTTAATTAAGGTACACATTGTATCTTAAATTGCAAAGAATTATTATTTCTTATTTCAAAACACATGCTTCAGAATAATGTCTAATTTTGGTTCAATATTTTTCAAGGATTTTTTTGTCCTTCTATGGCGGGATTTTTTTTGTCTTCTTTTGAACTTTATGATACACGTTTCTTTTTAACGTCTGAAACTTCAAACATGAATTAAGTTACAAAAACGAACCATAGAAATTCAGTGATTTTACTTAAACCTTTTAAACGCCGCAGTTCAAATTTCAAATTAAAGGTTCTGATTTTTGGCTTAAATGGCTTGTTTCATTATTACTAAAACCAATCTTGACATTTTTTGGCAGAAAAAAAATCCTAGGTATGATTTTGAGGATGTTCCCATTTGGGAACATCGGCTAAAAAATTAAAGAAAATATGGAATAATTTGAATTTTTAAATGTTATAAAAATACCCTCAAAAACTATACCCCAAATGTCGATGTTCCCATTTGGGAACATATACGTTAAATTGGTAATTACTCTTCAAAATTAGAATATGGAGCTATTCTGCCAAGCCAATTGAAAAGATGTGTACTTAAGCTACCTAAACACAGCATAATTATTTAAAACTAAATTTATTTAAATTTATCATAAATTGAAACTTGTGCAACTTTTGGAAGAGCCAAAAATCTATTATTTTGATATAAATTCCACAAAAAGGGTTAAATTGCACGTGAAAAATTTTTGCATGTAAAATAACTTCATATCTTTGAGTTTGTTTCTACCAAGTATCAAATTCCTGCATGAAAAATTAAGTGGTGAAAAAATTCCCTAAAGTGATGTTCCCATTTGGGAACATCGGCAGGTAAAAGGTAAATAGTTTTGTAATTTATTTGTTTAGAGTGCACTAGAGCTGAAGTACCCGACCTTGCAAGGGTGGAGTTTATTAGTTATTAGTGTATTGTTAATGTTCTATGAATTTGCCTGTATTCCTATTTCTGTATTAGTAGCTCCCTAAAATCCCGGATTAATTTATTTAGTATTATGTCTCATGTGAAATGTCGATAATCTTTTTAAAATTCAAATAATAAAAGAAAAAAGGACTAGAAATGTTAGATTTCAACGAAAACTTAGTTTTTCTTTTAATAACTCTTCGAAATCACATTTTGAATTTCAGTAAATATTCTTATTTTCCCAAGAAAACTAAATAACAAACATATTTAATAATCCATAGGAAATCGCGGTGTCAGTTGTCTGAGTTATTTTTGCGTCCACTATCAGTTCCTCAAAAGAATTTCATTAAAATAGCATATTTCTCTCGGAATATGAAAGAAAATGTAAGATATAAGGAGCGAATCAATGCGCTGTCTCCCAATCGTTGTATTGTAAAAAATGAAAATGCCAAAACATTTTAACTTTCCATGAAATACTTAAGCAACATAAATAAAAGCAAAAACCCTGATTTATCAAGAAAATTACAAGAAAATAAATATCTTGCATTAATTGTTATTGCAACGTCTAGATGCATTCGCCTGGTTAGCCCAGTGGATAGAGAGTTGGGCTACATTACCTAGGGTCATGGGTTCTGTCCTCGTTCAGCATCTCAATTTTATTAAAATCTTATTATTTATTCTAGGAGCTTCTAGAATGGTCTAGTACCTTTTTATTTCAAGTGACACATCATTGTCACGTGGTACGGTTTGTGTTATATATAGGATGGAAGTCTTGTATTTGGGTTGATTCCCAGCTTTTGATTAATAAACACGTTGTTCTAATCTACTGGCTTTTGTTATTCGTGACATTATTGATTTACCCTATTCGTGTGCCTAGGGTAAAAGACCCCAGATGGAGAATAAGTGACTTTTACTGAGTTGTGACTCCCACTACCTTTCTACTATATGTCAGTTACAGCTCAGATTTTGACAATAACAGAAAATATATCATAAAATAAATTAAATTTAGTAGCTTGTGTACATAAACCAAACATCAACCAAAGGTAGACTTAATTCAATCGAATAATAATCCTTTGGTTGTGATTTTAAGATTCACTTTTAGCTCATTTGTAGTGAGAGTCTCGCATGGAATCTAGTATGAAAAAACTGTCTTGAATAGATAAAGAAGTTAAGACTAAATCGTTTATTCAGACGAAAAAAATGCATAATATTTAATAGCTTTGCTGAAGAACGAAATATCTTAACACCGATTGACTTTGACTCATGAGCTTATTCTCCATATGGGAAGCTTCTATATTATCTAAAAAGTTTCAACTAAAGATTAATTTTTACTTATAACATTTTGTCTGAATTTGTCCTTAGTTACATAAACTATATAATAAATATCATTCTGACATAAAGTGTATCCTTATGATTACACATGTGACATAGTTCAAAGTTACTTAAAATGTGTATCAATTTCATTGAATGAGATGATAAACTTTAAGGTAGTGTTTGCAATGATTCTAAAATTTACTAGGTACTATAACGATTAGGAAGTTATTTGCAACTTTTTTTATTTAGTTGTTCATATTTTCAAAAAGACATTTTGGTGACGAACTGATAAAGTTAAACCTTTTGATGTTAAATATGTAATAATATTTTGAATTCACTAACTGAGACTCTTGCAGTAACAACGAACAGATTTTAATGCTATAAGTCAATAAAAGATATGTAATTGAATTTGTTCCATTTTTAACTTATTTTTTTTTCAATCCTAAGTGTTCTAATTACTATACCATTATTAAAAATACAATACTATATCAAACTGTAACACTTATTCAGCCCTATCCGTTATATTACGGCTATGTTGCGAAGCATATAGTAATCACAATGAGACTGCTCAAAGTAATGTTACTTCTGTCTCTCTGTGATTCGTTAATTGGTATTGCGGGACAACCGTATCGCAACCAACGCAAAAGTGGAAACGATACTTAACCCAGATGGCATGCTACTTTACGGTTAACCTTTTCTTTTCATTTCCATTGGGTTTCCTAGAAAAAGGTTTGCCAAGAAACCTTTACTCAATACTATGTTAGGGTTTTTATGACAAGTTTGCAGGAAAAAAATGATAGAAAAACCTTTTCAAAACGTTTTCGTTAGGATACCTTCTAGCGTCATAACTAGCACATATTGGTTTCATCTTGTCACGAGGTTGTCAACCTGACGAAAACCTTAAATGGAATACGCCTTACGGAATACAAGGTTTATAAAACCTTAAATGGCTATCTGGGAAGTGGTCTTGCTGGATTGCCCTGACTCAAGGTGTTAGAAAAGTGAAAATGATTCTTAGGGGACACTTTTGCGAGTGAGTAATACAGCCTAGTAAAGGTATCACTTCACATCCAATATAATTTTCATTTTTAATAAAGAACACAAAGATCGAGCAAAGCATAGAGTAAAACAATTCCAACGATTTCAGAATCCCCAATGCATAACCTTTCCCTCTTTGAAAGGTCAAGCAATATCAGGCTAACACTTCCAGATCCATCTTTATGGAAAGAGAGGGGAGAATCCTCACTTCAAGGATGATTACCTAACCAGCACCCTCGAAGCTGCCGGACAGTGGACTCTCCGGACACTGACGCCAATGTGGACGAAACGAGTGCAGGAGGGGGATGGAGAGGGGGGGGTCGCAGTGAAGAAGTAGAAGCAAAGTGTTCTCTTGACATCAACAGCTCGGCAGGAATCAGACCCCCCTCCCCCACCCATCGATCTCCCCCCACGTCTTCATCCCCCCTCCCCCGCCGCGTTTAAAGATAGCAGCTGCAGGGGGGAGGGAAGAATTCTGGTGTGTTGCCAAATCCACGTACTTAATACGCGATGACCCTGAACACGCCGACGGATGCGTCTTGATTTTGAGAGTGGGAAATTCTGGAATAACAGGGCGCGAGAGATTATTTCGGTCCCGGAATTTTCGTTTCGGGAGCTGCTTTCCTGATGTTTGTTTTCTCCTCTCTCCCGGCTGATCGGGAATTACGATGGGGCTATCCTCCAGCGGGCAGGGTGATGGTAATTTTGGAAAAGTTGACGTCATGGTTTAGTCTGGTTTGGGATGTTTGGGTGGGAGGTAGCCGGCCGAAGGTTAAAATAATCGCAGTTGTATTGTTTGATGGGGCATGAACGAGCTATATGTTAAAAAAAAAAGCATAACTCTATTAGAGACCCTATATATAGAGAGACTGGACAACGGCTCACCGGTATTATCGGTATTTCCGCCATTTTAGTTACAACTTTCCTATACTTTAACATTACGAAATCTTGAAAATCGTGGAAAATGCTGTTAAAAGTTTTGAAAAATACCAAAAGAAGAGTTAAAATGTAAACAAATAAGTTATTAAAAATTTATTTGTTTACTTTCTTTCATAAATATTGCCAAATAAATTCAAAAAACTAAATATTTTATTGTTTAACTGGTTGGCGACTTTATTGGCATCCGCCGTTGGCTACCAAGACTAGTGAACCATCTATTTGGATAAGAAATTAAAAACCAAGTAATACAACTAGGAATTGAGACTAGTTTCCTGGCTACTAGTCCATAACATTTCTCCTCGAAAAGAGCGATAGCGTGCCAAATGTTGCCTGTGGCAACCCAACAATCATTCACACTCACTTTGATTTTTTAAAATGCTTTTTCTAAGATAAAAATAATTAATAACAAAAAAAAGAACATCAATTCGTGTTCGGAATGAATTGTTGAAATTTTTGATATAGTTTTCGCTTTGATTTTTGTGCAATAATAAGAGTTTTAGGCGGATGAATTAGCATTACAGTCTATGGAGATCCATGCATTTTGTAACTAAAATGGAGGCGAAAAGTTCATTGTCCAGTATCTCTATATATAGGGTCTCTAAACTCTATTAAAGTATAAAATATTGGTAGACAACATTTTGTTAAGGTTCGTTAAACAAACGTGTTGTATAGCTCTTTTCCAGACGGATAATAAATATAACGAGACCCGTCCATAGGACTGTTATAGTATGCCATAAATAATATAAAAAAGTATAGCAACTATTTAAGTAGAGAACTAAAATTTAGTTCTAGTAACAACTATTTCATAAAATGTCAACAATATTTCCCATACTTTTTGTATCCAGAAATGATGCTTAGGTTCATATAGTTATATTGTTAAATATAGTGACACTTGGATGTAACTTGAACGTCTCCTGAGCCCATTTCAAAATCGAGGATAAATGGGATTTTGCATTGGGTCCTTGCCCTTCCATATATTATCAGTAATACTTTTAATTTGAACTTTTGGACGATTTATTCTTTTTTGGTGGTCCCATCAGATCTGAATTATTTTAATATGCACTGCATTACCAATCTCCAAAATGGTTCCTCCCAAACTAGTGAGGACGCCATTCCGAATATACATCCAATAGTTTACGCTCAAGATGATCGATTACTATTACCGCACCGTCGGAACTCATTAAAAGCGAATTTTGCGCCAATCCCGAGGGCGACTATCCACTAAAACCGTCCTCTCTCCCACGCACTTTTTCCCCGAGGAAGCCATCCTCTCCAACAGTTCAGCCGAGGGCTCTCCAGAACAAGCAAAAGCCCGTCCTCAAACACGGCGCAAAAAGAGGGCAAAAACGCCGCCAAAGAACAAAACCACAGCCGCGTGTGTTTGCCGAATTTCCCCAGTCATGCTCAAAAGGATACCGAAGAGGCTAGACAACACGCCAGCAAATAAATAAATACCGGCGAAAAATAGAGTCTGAATAATAATGGTGAGAAGAGGGAGGATGGAGAGGAAGGGAGGAACTGGGACAGAGAGAGAGGGGTGCACTAGCCGGAGAGGAGGCATCTTTTTCTTTTTCCACGTGCATAATGAGGCGTAATATCTGTACTAGGCAAACAACGTACTAGGGTGCCTATTTTTCCTTTTTGCCGCCTCTCGTTAAAGGCGTCGCCGCTAACACAAGGAGTTTGGCGCCGTGCCAAGGACGGGAGGGGGGACGTTGTTGCGTGAGGCCCACCCTGCCGTGGGAGCAGGTGACTGGAACACAAAAGGGTTACGCCTGATTGTGTTGGGGCACAAAGGGAGTAGATTTGGAGACGGCCCCCCGGGCAGTGGTTATAGGGAAAGGAACGGAGAGTCGGTGGGGTTTAATTAGTTAGTTGAGTTAATTAAAATCCCATTGAGAAAGTGGTGGGTGTGCTGATAGGGGGTTCTGTTGGTTTCCGATGGGTGAGGGACGTCGATTTTTAGGGGGGGTGGTTATCGGGAGAGCGTGTCGGGGGAGTTCTTTTAATGTCTGATTGGGGGAGGAGATAAGCCCGGGCGGAAGAGTCGTTCCCGGGCTCTGTTCAAACATGTCACTGCTGCCGTAAAAACAAGACAGTCGAGTTTTAATCCTTTGCGTACACGATTTGAGAGTTCATGTTTCGTCATTTTGTTTTTTATTTAGAATAATGAATAAATTATATATTTCAGAAGAGTACCTATAGTTTTTATTTTTGGTCATACGTGATGAAATGTGATATTTGGTATTGAAAACAATAATATTTAGCGGATATATGTATAGTAAAGATCTATGATCTTTCAATTCATTGTAGAAATTTCATAACATTATTTTAACATTCGGCCTCCTGGAGGGAATCAAAATTATTCTAAAATTAAAAGTTTAAAAATTTCAAAAAAAAATCTTATTAAAAGTTATTATATTTATTTCGTATTGATCTCATTGATGAACGAAATTATTCAATCTTCTTTTCCCAATTTCAGATAGTCACTGGAATATCAAGTAGAAATCAAGGAATATTCCAGCTTGATCAAGCTAAATTCATGCTAAGAATCAAATTGGAATCAATTTGGATGTGCGTCAAGTACTGAAGTTGAGTCCAGCATGCTTTTCAGTAACAATCGAGGTTGAGCAGGTCAATTTCAAGGCAGAAACCAGCTTGATTTTGGCTTACTGTGCCGCCTGGATAAAGTTCATACCTAAAGTTTCAAATCTTTCCCATTACTTGTGGTTAATTTTTCAGAAATCAGTTAAATATCTAATTAAAATTTTAATATTTACCTGACTTAAAAGAAATCAATGAAATTATACATCCTGAAAACACCTATTAGACAACAAAAAGAAATAAAAAGATACAAACATGATTCAAACCTCACAACTGACGCTTACTGACAACTCCATTCTAATTAAAGCCAAATATTTATACCGATTTTCTAAGATATTAAAAATGGACAGATTTAAAAATTAACTAATTTAAACCAAATTAAGAACAAACATGATTTCAGTTGTAATCAACCCCCCACAAACCTGCAAAAACCACCTATCACTCTTTTTTACCCAACGATTAACCCCACCCTCCGACCATCAACGAAGCACAATCAATCCCCAAACCTCCAACAAAGACAATAGAGGGAGAAAAATCCTCCACTCCGAGGGCACTCCAATCTTTACCACCCCTCATCAGTTAAGCAACCATCACAGATAAGGCGACCGGACCATTAGTCCGGGGAGCGACACAGCGCGAAATGCACAATGGTTCATTGTGGTCCAAGAAGCGGACCATCATCGATCCGTCGTTTCTGGTCCAGATGGTCCTCGGCAAATTGCTGGGAATCACTGATTGAGCGCTGTCACGGCCCCGGCGATACTTGTTGGGTTATTAAAAGAGAGGGCTTCTTTTGAAATATGCTGTTGGAGAGGGTTCTGACACCGGGGTAATAACTCCTGTCGGGTGATTTACAAGGGGGAGAGGTGTTTAATATCGCCCAGCCTTTCGAGGGGTGGTCCCAGAAGAAAGGGTTGGGGTCGAGAGATTCAATTTGAAAGGATTTAAAGTGTTTTTTTTTCTTGAAATGTTCTTCATTTTTGTCGTGGTTTGATTATTTCAGATTCTTCATTAACATCAGAACTTAGAAGGGAAAGGAATGGAACTGAGTGGTTTCACACCAATATTGAAGTCTTCCAGCTTTTTAGTTTAATAGATTTCTCAAAGCATTCTCTCTTTCATGCATCTTAAAAGATGATTATATTTACTATACTTAAATTTTGCGGATGGAGCTTGGATATTCCAAGTGGCATAAGTCAACAACAACAACAACTACTTAAATTGGTATCGCCAAATGGGGTTAACTATGACCTAGTAAGAAGAAAAGGAAGATGGCACTACTCAAAAGAGGATAATAACTTATTCACTGAGCTACAGAATTAATTGTTGGTCATTACAATAAATAAGTGAATGCCACTCTCCTTCTTCCACATAAAATCTTTTTACCTGATCAAACTTACTCCTATCAAAATTAGGTACTCCTTTAGTCATAAAAACTTAATCCTTTGAAATTGAGCATCCTATTAGAATAGTAGTATTGGAATAGAGTAACCTAAATAATAAGCATTTAATAGTGTCTGATTAAAATAACTCATTTAAATTCCAAAAGAATTCAATCCCTATTTATTTTTATCACCTAAATAACTTTTAGTTAATTTTAACACTAGAACCGCGGAGTGGGTCAATTTGACCCAAAACGAAATTTGATTTCGTTTTTCTCAAAAAGTTACAAACGCAGACTTAAAAATTTTTGTGGCTTTTCCTGGATCATTGTTAATAGTAAACTGTGAAAAAATGAGGATTCTAGCTTTTACCATTTTTTTGAAAAAAACATGTATACCTAATACCGCGGGGCGGGTCATTCTGACCCAAAGCGTTCTACCCTTATGAAATCGCACTAGAGTGCTGTCCAAAATTTGAAGAATCCCGTTGTATCAGTTTACCCTCTTTTCCCACACAGGTCAAGGTCACTTGACCAGTTTGGGATAATAAAGAATGCTTGAAACAGGTTTTTTCGAGCAGATAAGTTACAAATTGCACTCCTCTGAATACACATGGGTGGATCGGTAAAAAATCATGGAAGAGCTCTGCCCATTCCCTATTTTTTGAGGGTAATTCATTTTACAAAGGTAAAAAATGTTTTAAATGCAATTTAGGTATATATCCTGTTAATTTTCCTCCAAATTCCCCCTGAAAGCAGTCTAATTTTTTTATTTGAAGAAAATAATACAAAAAATCATAATTTGATCTTTTTTGAAGATCTGAACTCACAATTTCATAATATAGAGGTAGCTACAGCAGAAGAAATTTAGAACTTAGTAATTTCAGGGTAATCATGATTTTGGGAACCACCGATCTATTGTGCTTCTATGTTCAAAAGCCTATTTGTGGAAAAATGAGAATTTGCAATTATAAAAATAAATGCAATAAAAATTTCTTCAAACTGATACTATTTTAATAATTTCTGACATTAAAATAAAAGTATAGGGAATTTTATTTGTTTTTATAAAGAAACGAATTTTTTTGAAAATTGACCAGCAGTAGTGTTACACGATATTTGGTGGAAAAGCCTGAAAATTGAATTGAAATTATGAATTTAAAGCTAAAATTGGCATTAAATTATGGAATTCCGGTTATGTTTATAGTAAATATGTATTAAATTATTGATATCTGGGTTTACTGAAATTTTTAGCCTTAGAAATATAATCATCTCCTGAAAAGTTCTAAGTCTTTTACACATTTTTGGCATTTTGATACTTTAATTATAATAATGTCTACCTTTATTGACCTTAATATAGAGCAAAGAAGTAAATTAAAGTAATTTCCCTCAAATAATATGATATTTTCCATTAAAAGCTCAGTTTTATAAGCCGGGGTCAATTTGATCCAGGCCCGCGGTTTTAGTTATACCGAAAAAACCGCGGTTCTAGTGTTAAAAAGCAAATTAATTTTTTCAATTATTCAACAATTAATTTTTTTAAACTCATATATTTTAAACTTCAACTTCACTGGCAACATGAAGAAAAACAATATTTTATATGAAAATAATGAAATATCTTAATCAAATAAAACTACATTCAATATTTTTAAAATTAAGTATGTGTTAATTTGTTTTGAAGGTTTATAAATAATGATGCACAATAATTTAATTCCTTCAGCTTGTTACATTTAAGATCAGAAACTCGTATTAGGTTAGTTGGATTAAGATAATTAAGAATTATAATATCTATACGAACTATATCTAACTACATGGATGAACTCGCATTTTTCTGCGTAAATTTCAAAGTTACTGCTTTGGACTCTCAAGTTTAACAAGACAAAAAAGTTTAACTCACTCTTTTTAAAATAGTGATTAAGTTATTTATTATCAAGTCTTGAAATGTTGATAGTATTAGCTAGCATATTTAGTATTAAATACAGTATAATTTCTTTTAACCCAGTCGTAGCGGGCAAAGAAGAACTAATGCAATCATTCTCTCTATAAGCAGCTAATATTGTTTAACATTTAATCTTTAAGTCAATTTATATCATACTTCCAAGAAATATTTCTCAAGTTTATTTAACTTTTATGGGGTATATTCATAGGCATGTATTGAATGTAAAAACTAAGTTCCTCATATTCCATCCGTTTTCCATGACAGGAAATCTGTCCAGGCTTTGACTTTGAGAAGCCATTGTTAAAAAAATCCCTCTACAAGTGATTTTCATCCAGTGGATGTCACAGAGCACAATGAGCACTGACCCTTCCTGTGGAAAACAGCTGCTGCCGATATCTCATTGTCCGGCAGCTCGGACTTTTCAAACTGACCACTGCGGAACTCAGCATTCGGTTCAAAAACTTCCTTCGCCGATGAATACGTTCGACTCGGGACAATGAGGCCTCAGCGGCGATCTTCCGGAACAAAAGCACAATTTCTAATGCAAAAAAAAATATAAATACGAAAAAGAACTCGAAAAAAGTTCATTACAGTTCCTTTCACCCCCTCCCCCCAATTCATTTTTTATTCTATCTCTTCTCCCGGAGAATATACCGAGTACTTTTCGAAAGCGGTAGAAGTGGGAGAAAATAGTATAAAGAGCGGGAAAATTTTTGCCAAGGTCCTCATCGATTGGGATCGTTTTATTTTTCCTCTAGTCCCCTCCGCCGTCTGGAAAAAAATCCCCAGATCTCCCTATATATTTTTGATTCCGGACTTCTCCCGTTCGCTGAGGGTACAGTTTCTTTTTATGATTACGATTGCCAGACGATAGATGTCATCGTCTGAATACGGCTCTTTTTATTTTCGAGAGCCCTTTTATAGTCGCCCTTCGGTCGCACCGCGCAAACGATTCTTGGACCCCCGTCCTACCTCGTGGCATTCCACGTCTCCTCCTTCGCCAGTTAAAGAATGGCACCGTTCGAATAACCCCCGTCAGGTTTTAGTTTTGTTTTTACAGTAAATTATTTTCCCGGAAATTCCATTGTCTGACATCATCGGGAAAATCTCGGTGGATTGCTTAACGTCCCGGAATAGTGGAGGTCGTATTGAGATATTCTTTTCTGGGAAGGACCTGGCTGCATTTGTAGTTTGAGTCTTTTTCTATCTTCCTTTTGAAAGGATGGCTCCCATGAAGGGATATTTTTAAAGTTTCTTCTATTGAAAGAAGAATGGTTAGAACTGAAATATGGGCTTTTAATATCTTCAACTTTATACCATAGTTCAAAGATTTATGTTTGATCCCCGTGTATGTTTCTGAATTAAGACTCAATGATTGATGTATTTACTTAATGAAATGTTAATAACTTAAATATCTTTTTAATTGAAAAATACATAAAATTTATTATAATAAGTGTTTAATATTTATTCTATAAACGAAAAGTAAACAATGCATGAATTAATATCAAAGGTAATTTTAAAGAGGATTTTGTCTCTTCTATTTTTGTAATATTTACTAATATTCCTAAGCTTTTCATAAATTACCCAGTGATTTTCAGAAAAAATAATAGAAAATTAATAGAAAAATTAACTTCATTTTAATGAGTAAGTTTCTGCTTACTGTAAAGTTTTCAGTTAGTCTATATCAAACACTTGTAATATTCATGTGGCTATGTTTTTTTTTATTTCTAAGGTAAAAATAGTTTTATTTTTTAAAAATGAGTACAGTTTCGAAAAAATATAAGGAATACTCTGTCCCAATCCATGTTTTATAAGTTAAAGGAGTAAACGTAAACATGTTGAGGTGCTATTAAATGGTAATACAATTACTGCATTAGTTATTAAACAGTATTTACATTGTTTCGTTTTGAATAAACTTTGATTTTTAAAACATTTGTAAAGGATAAATTATAATCTGTATATAAAATTCTTTTATACATTGCTACAGAGGCTAATCAACTTACAGCCGTAAAAAATCTTACGACGTTTTAATATGAAGTTTAATGGTTTCCAGTAGTAGTAGTACCTACTGCTTACAAACTGTTGAACTCTTTAAACAAATAAATTTCGAAAATAAACCCCCCTCCAAACCCAATTATCGGTAAAATATCTCCTATGAACTACCGGCCGTAAAACCATAACTAAACCAAACAAACCAATGAACTACTTTAAATTTCCCACTGTTTGATCTAATCGTTTTTAAGGCCGGTTAACAGTTGAGTTTTAATACCATTTATAACCATTCTGTATAATTTAATATGATTTTGCAGGTCCCTATTACCAATACCCTTCACAACTTATTGTTCAATTTAGTTAAAGAGTTACTTAACACAACGACGGCACGCATAAAAAGCAAAAAGAACAAAATAACCACCACCAAACCTTCAAACCCCTCCACAATCATCTCAAAACACACACAAAACACCACATTCGCCTCTAATCCCACACCACACAAGATTATCAAAACCCCACAACAAAAACATCAACACAAATTAAATTTCCAACCCCTACACACTCCATCCACCCTTGGAAAAAATCCCCTTCTTCAAAAAATCAAGCCCACCGTCCCTTGACTGATGAATCCCAGTGACGAGTAGACAGTTCCCGCGTATTAGTATACTGCAGGCCCCAGACCATTATTACCCGAGAGGGCGCGTTCCGTTATTTGCACATTTTACTCGCCCTGCCACCTGTTGGAAGCGGTATTAAGACCGCAGAATTCTTAAAAGGAAATTCCTTCTCCAATCATGGTGGCCGACGCTTGAGGTCTGCTGCTCCCCCTCCGAAAGCTTATATTATTTCAAGCAGGTTCCCCTCTCCTTGCTGCTGAATTTCAAATGCGGCGGTTTGGGAGAGAAGAGTTGAGGTGGTGCGCTGCTGCTGGGATCGGGATTCGTTAGGGAGGGTGTTGATTATGGAGGGAGTGGGGTTTTTGTTTGTGTCGTGGCGTGGATTGTTCTGTGGGCGATACTGAAATACTTCATTTTTAGATATAAATGTATGTAATGTTGAATTATTCGGAATGCATTTGCGTGTTTACGATTTTTTCTCGAAATATTTCCATTCTATAAAATTTTTACTTTCATTTTAGTTTTCATGTCAGGAAACTGTGAGTAATATCATTACGTAATATTTGCAACTTTTTTAAAAAGATATAATAAGCAAGATGATTGTAAAATGACAATAGAGGTAATTGTAATACCAGGAAGTTTTAAAATTAATATTTTACCGATTAGAAATCTACAGAGGCTCGTGGGGTATGATGCGATATACCGCATGGTCTAGCATCAGGTTTGACAAAGTCTATAAATTAAAAATGACGTAAATAAGTAAGAAATAAAGTTTATTTCTTTCCTATATTAGTCCAAACGAAGAGGCTTTCACTGAGTTATCTATACAAGTTTAAATACGCATTCTATAACTATGCTTTAGTGTAAATCCTGAAATTTAAAACCTGGATTCTGATTTTACTTACTGCTGTAAGTCAACAATAGCATCTCTTTTGTTTTATGTTTTATTAGTTTGTGTGACTCCAATTTCCTATACGATTCCGAATAGTTTTATGGCACCACACGTAGAAGTTAATACTATGAATCATTCTGTACACAGCATAAGTGTAGTTACTTTCAAAAACTTACTATCTCAGTTTTAAAAACGAAGGGACTGGAGAGATTTTATTTAAACGTAAACAATGAGGAAATTGTGTGAATAGGACAATTATTTCTCTAAATATCAGATTAGGTGTGAGTAGTTCTAACTAAATTGATATGCATTTTTAAGAAAGAGTTTTTTGTCATATATGATTATTTTCTTGAACTGTGAATTTCTTTTAAATTATATTTTTGAAAAAAAAGACAGTTATGTAATTAGAAAATCTTCATTACAAATTTATGTTGTCTAATATACAGATAAAGTTTTACACGTTTGTTAATCTTAGATTTTTTTTAACTTTTAATATTGCAAACACAGAAGTTTTTGTTTTTCTAACTAACTAATATACGTACTAATATTTTGTAATAAATAAAAGGTAGTTGATAATATTCTTAAAGTCTTATTCGTGTATTGCATTATTAGTATTAATTAATAATCTGCCAACAAACTAGAAATTTAAGAAAAAACACGTTTTATTGATACCTGACATTTTGTGGAACTACAAATTACAGAGATAAAGTCTAAAATAATAAAACGAATAAAGAAATGACTAATTACAGTACGTGACAGAAGTTTGTGCACAAAAAATGAAAGTTCTAAGTATTAAATTATTTTAGTATTCTAGTATCTATTTATAAAAACAGTTTAAATACACCGACTATTTTTGAAATATTTTAATTAATCTTATTGCTTTAAATTACAAAATTTCAAAATGCTTCCTTAGTAAAGTTTATGTAGCAAAAGCTTATGTACAAAAGTCTTTTTTAAATAAATTTTGCAATCTAACCAAAATAATTTCGCATAAAAATGATATTTGAATAAAAAGTAGCTCACACTCACATTCTAACTTCAAGGGGTAGGGTAAAGTAGGTCATGTGGTAAAATGGGTCATTTTTAATTAATTCAATGTAAATCAAACTTAAATTAAATTTTTTCACCAATTTTTTAGTATTGTATATTATAATCTGTTGACAACGTTTACCATCCTTCAAAAATATAGATTCATTACTATATCAACTTAAAAAATGCTGATTTCAAACTGTGAATTTTAGTCCATAAAATACATGGTTTGTAAACTTCTGAAAATCACTATATTTTAATAAACCAAAGTATAATTTTGAAGTATTTTCTGATATAGAAGTTTTGGAAAACATTTTAAGAAAAATATTAAATATTTTCTGTTTTATATCTATTTTTTGTTGATGGTTATTGTGGTATTTCAATTTTATTCTCACCTTATTAATAACAAGACATTATATAAAAAGTGTGAATAAAACGATTCTATTTTCAACTTTTTAATTCCCAAATTTTAGTTGCGTATAAAATTTTGATACGCACTGCATTCATAATATACTTCTAAATATGTTACCATAAAGACGATAATTGATTAGAGAAAAAATTCAGATTTTCTATTTTTTTCTTGGTCAAAATCATAGAAATAATTATCATATTTTTGTAACTAAAAAGATTATTTTTAAAACAAATCTTCTTAAAATGTATTAATTACTGAAAAATTGGTTTTCTTTTAAATTATTCCATTACAGTTCTAAGGTTGAAGATTGTGTGGATGTTCAGTTTTGAAATATTTAAAGATGGGCGAGATTCTTTAATTTTTTTTACCTTGAATTAATCTTTTCAATTTTCATATACAATTAAAAATTATTTCAAAGATTCGATGTTTACGTGTGTAAAAGTTACAAATAAACATAATGAATTATATGAAGTAACAGAATTCTTTCTAAAGATTTTAAATTTAAATTTGACTTGGAATTTATCTTTTAATGTTATATTTAACAAAATTGATTTTTTTGATAGTTCATTTTAAAAATGAATTAATTCTAAATTGTTTATATATAAATTATATTGTGTTTTACATACATTTTTTGAAAATATACTGTCTTATCTATGCATTTAAAATATTTAAGAAGTGCAAAATAGAATCCATGAAATTAAAAATGTTACTTTTGAATTTCTCTATGGAATCAGTTATTTATAAATCGGATAAATTTGCACAGTAACTGAAAGATAACTAGTTCTTTCCACGTTTTATAAACAAAAGTATATTATCATAATAAAACTAAGATATCTAACAAAGTATTAAAAGAAATATTTCTTAAGAAATTAAATAAATTAAAATAATAAATACAATCTGACCTCGTTTTAAAGTATAAAACACAAAAATCTCTCTACGGCTGTAAAATTAATTAATTGTTATAATTTCCGATGCAAAATGTTTTTATGTTGAAAAAATAACTGTTGTAATTAAGTACTTTGATTTATGTTTCTTTCAAACAAGTCAGATTAAAAGAGATTTTCCGGTTCCAAGGCAATTTCAAATAACCTATGTTCATAACTTAAAGATTTGACCTCCCATCCTCATCTTTCCCTTTAAAAAATTCTCAATCCTTGTACTTCTATTCTCAGGCTTTTGTTGATCCTATTAAAACTATCCAACATCGCCATTTATTACTAATATCGAATCATTTGTTCATCCTTAGTTATCTGACACTTTTGGGCATGGATTTCCCCTTGTTAAGCCTATCCCACACAATTTTTACACCCAGTTTTTAAGAAATTTCGGTAACTTTTCAACACAGTTCAAATTTTGACCTTTAGTCCTTTCCCTTGTAGACCAGAACTTAGTTTCCCATCATAATTCATCCCATCCTAAGTAATGTTCCCTAACCAAACTTCAACGTTAACTTCCCCAGGGTTAACATCCACCCCATAACTCAACCCCTCTGTTATCGTCACACCGGGTCATGTCCACCCCTTCTTCTCGCAACCACCCCTTAAAAAAAACTCGGCAAAAAGAAGCCCCAAACCAGCAGCAGCAATAAAACCGGCGGGACAAGGCCCAAAAATAAAGAGCCCTCTCATCTGGCCCAACGGGGGGCTTGATTCATTTAACGAGAACTGACGATAACACATGCGACGCACGTTTTTGTTTAATATGGATCGATGGGGCTTGTTGGAAGGGAATTTCACGCCCCTGCCATCAGTGGCGAAGGGGGGGGGCGAGGCGATGAGCACGTTAAGATCCCCCCTCTCTCTTCCCTTGCTGTGCTTCGCTTAAATCGATAGCGAACTGAAATCGATCAATTACACAGCGGTCAAGGTTCTCGCTAGGACTGATGGCTTGGTGTCGGTGGTTGGATAGGTGTTGGGAGGCCTGCAAAAGATTCTAAATAGGAATATTTTCCTTTGGGTCATGTTTGAGAGGAATTGGGAATAAATTTATCCCAAAAATATAAATTAAAACTCTTTATACGGTGTTTACGGTGGGATGTTAAAATTGAATTCTTGAAAATTTCACACTTAGTTTAGATGGGATACGTGTAAAAAATAAACATGGTTATTTTAATGCAGTAAAGGGTATTTGAAATCATTACTTAATGATAATTATAGTAGTGGAGTAAAACATAGGCATTATAATTATGATATCAACTATATCAACTACGAAATATTTTTATTTCCTACCCAATTTCTCTCCATAGTAGTTTCCTTTCGAGATAATTTACGTGTTAATTTTGGGTTTATCTTCAATTTCTTTATAACACATTATTATTAGCAAAAATTTATAATTTCATTAAAAATTCTTCGTGTGTTAATTGTACGAGTTTTATACGAAAACATTAAAACTTGGTTTAAAATTTTGTGTTATTCAACTCGTCATAAAAGAATTCGGAATTTTTTTCGATAGTATAAAATGACTCAAATAATGTGTAACAATCTTGGTGATGCATTTAAGAGAATAATTTTTATAAATATTCCAATATGAGTTACCTACCGTAAGTAATTTCTGAAGAGAACAATATAAGGTATCTTCATTTCTTAGATTTTTGAACCTAGGGAGGACACATGACTGAATGAAATCTTTGAAAACATGCGATTTAAAAAAAAGTAATTGTTTATAAACATAAATTTTGTTTTAAAAATATATAGCATGCGGTCTTTATTCTTAAATTTATTTCTAATAAAAACCTTAAAAGAAAGATTACCTTTCAAAACAATAACTGCTTTTATCTACATCACATAGAAAGTGAATCAATTTATAGACCTTAGCTGGTATCTAATTAAATACATATTATTACTTTAACAGTTCTTAAAATATAGAGGGAGATAATATAATTTCAAATATTCTATATTTATGTATTTTAAAAAAAACCTTAAATGATAAATACACTTAAGTTAAATAAACCAAAGAGTAATTCGTTATTAAACACCAAATGGTTAATTGTAGTTTCATAAACTTTGTCTCTTAAATTGAGCTTTATACTTGATTATGGATGAAATGGAAAGGGAAGTTATAGATAAAGTCTATCTAAATGTGAAGTACTTGAAGAAATGGTTAAATCCCCTCTAAATATATATTTTAGAAAAAAATTGTGTTTTTTAAAAATAAAAAAAAACTATCTCAAAGAGAACATTGGTATTAAATGACCCTTTAACCTAAAAATGATTTAAAGTTTTAAAAAGTATCAACATCTAACAAACTGTTAAGAATTATAAACCTACTAGCAAACCGGTCTTGATGACTAGAGAAGGAAATTTTCAATGCAGAAGATAAAAGCTTTTTGCAATTGCCATTTCCGAATCTACTCATCTTCGGCACAGAATTTCATTTTTTCGATCCGTTGGAGTCTCAAAAGAGGAAGGGATTCAAATCGACATTTTCGAGCCAGGGATCCGGGGAAAATCTGAACTAATTAGAAAGAACAGGGACTCCATTTCCTTCAAGGTTTCTTTCGAGCGATGCCAACGCGCCGCACACAAAAGTCGCCTCGCAACAAAATTCCCGTCGAACTTCCGAGCGTAAAACATTAGCCTTTTGAAGCCCCGCCGAAGACTCTCCCGAGCAATCAAAATTGAAAAGGAAGGACGAAGAAAAGACGCGAGTAATTGAACCGCACAAACGAAGGATTCTCGCCGATATTGCAAAATGCGCGGGAAGCTCACTTCGCTTCAGTTCCGTCCGAACAAAGACGATCGGCGGGGGAAAAATAAAGCGGAGGAGGCCCGGCGAGTAGCGCAGCTCGGCCTTTTTAAAATAGCTTTTAATTGCTCGCGATTTGTATAACTGGATCACGCGGATGATGGATTCAGAGCCTCTTCTTTTTTTTCTTCTCGTTCTTTTCGCTTTTGAAAACGTTCCATCCTTCACACGTGTAAACTGGAAGGGAATCTGCTATTTTTACGCGCAACTCGTCTTTAATTAGAAGTTATTAATGCGATTAATTACAGCCGAGTTAATCTGATCGCTTGAGATGTTTCTTTTTTAGCGAACACGGGTTTTAGTATTTTTATTTTAACCCGTCTCTTTTTCTTTTTGATGATTTTGGGCATATTTTGCTGTTTTACTGGTACTGAAAAAGGAAATATTTCAGCTTTTTACCGCTGAATATTGTTTAGGAAATTTATTTTTTAGTTTGATTTTATCTCTAAAGGGAAAGTTTTTTACTGGGCCATTATTAATTTTTAGAACTTTTTTTTTACCAAAACATTTGTCGTAATATTTTTATATGACATCACTTTTTGCAAATTAGTTTTCTGTGACATAGATCATTTTTAATCACATAACTCGGACCTAACAACGGCCTTAGCAACAGAAAGGTTACAGTTTTTTGCCCTACAGAGGTTAACAATTACAGAAAATGACTAGTCGTGGAATTCTTCTATTGGAGCATTTGCAATCACTTGATCCCATACCTAAAAACCGCCTTAGCAACAGATAAACAACGGCCTTAGCAACATTTAAAAGCCCTACAGAAGGTACACAGTTAAAAGAAAATAACCGGATGTGACGTCACCTGAAAACACTCTATTCATAGTTTATAAGTAAATTCTTGCTTTTTTCCATCCAAAATTTTAAAATTTTGCTTTATAAGGATCTCGAAAAATATATAAATACATTATAACAACAGTTAACATGGTAAATATATTGGTTTGGCTATATTTTTGGAATAAAACCTTATAGTACAAAAATAACTAGACACCTGTAACTCGCTTATACCAAGAGTAAGTAAACTGTATTATGAATTTTACATTTACATTTGAAGGAACATAATTATTGGTCTGTATATTAGAATCTTTTTTAAAACATAATTTTTATACCAGGGTGAATTTAAAATTTCTATTATTAAGTTGTTTTCATTGAAAATTTTAAGTTATGATTCTATAGTTTTCCAAAAATGAAATTTTTAGAGGTTATTTTAAGTTTTAAAAATGAAAAAGATAACTGACACTTTGATGACATATTGTAATTTTAATGATATGGTTATCATATCCTATAATTAGACTATTTTGTTCTGTTTAAGCCTCAGACACCTGACACGTTAAATATACGGCAGCTTTTTGAATTCTTTAAATATTCTTTTGAAAAATATGGTTGTCAGAAAAAAACAAAATTTATCTTAAATTTGTATTGCTATTGCGAGTTTATCAGGTACCCAATGCTTGATAATGTACCCAATACTTGTACTTTTACACGCCACATCGGGTAAAAGTACGCGTTCAATTTTTTATTTTCTTTGTGATTTTGAACATATACTTTCGTTAAAGCCAAGAATTTCATTTTTTGAAGGTTCATTTGTGAATCAATAAACTCAGTAAAGTTTTGAGGATCTAGCTTGTAAATTCTCGATTTTATAGCCCAAAATCATTTTTATGCGTACTTTTACCCTTCTTTCCCCTAAGCATTTTAAGTAATAAGTTGAAATATTTAATTGTTTTCATGAAATATTAAAATGATCTACACATTTAGAGGAGATAAAAGAAAATAATCGTCGGATCTGAAAATCCTGGCGTTCTCTTGAATTAGAAATAAAACAAGTCCTCCCGTGTGTTAAGAAAGAAAAATTTTATAAATTGTGTTCAGGATTTTGCATTTAAACTATCCTCTAAATTAAATGCTTACGTACTTAAAATTTTTTCAAAACTAAAATTTAGAATTTTCACACATAAAACATTGCTTTTATAATCAGCTTTAAAGAAATATTATTTATCATACAAATTTGAATTACAAGTTGTAAGCTTGTTAGCTTCTGTAAAATAAACTGCAACACATATAATCCCGATGCCGCTCCGATTTCTAAACGGTTCTGATATCAAATATTAGATAATTTTAAAGAAAGCTTAAATTTTATCAAATGATAATTATTTTTCATTAAAACCCCTTAATATATTTATTAAGAATCGAAGAATAATAAATCTTTTAATTCTTGTTGATCTTAATTTTTGTTCAAGTGTGAAAATGTCGTTCTAAATAAACTAGAAATAGATGAACGTACCAAGTTAGACCATAATTAGATAATAATAAATGATACAGATAAAATTTTTCAGCATTCAATAATAAATCTTTTTGAATTATAAACATAATTCTCAAACAAAGAAAATATTCCATTTCAATGAAACCATTTGTGCATCCAAATATTTATTAAATTCAACTCTTTTCTATAAAAGCGTGAGAATAAATATAACTTAGCAGTTATTTAAATAAAGCTTTATTTTCGAAGACAAGAATGATATTAATCTCAAAACTGACTTGTTTGTTCCTCATATCTTATTTTCAAATTTAACAGCTTACCAATGCCTTATTCAGGATAATGTATCGCATTTCTCATTGTTATTCCTTTTGAAAGATATTTAGAAGTAGCTCGAAACAAAATGAGCACAAAAGAAAATTAAACGTTCCATGAGGAAAGTGAAAGAGAGAGAGAGTTGGCGAGGAAGAGCAAAATTAGCGGCTCTCTAAGCACAAGGTTTACCATTCGATTTTTCATCTCAAATGGCATATTTTTAAATTGAAAGAAAAGTAATGAGGTTAGGAAAATCGTAAAATGAAGACAAATTTTGGTTAAATGATTCAACTCTCTGTGTATATACAATGCTTTATATGCAGTAAATATTTCAACATGTGTTTAAAGGTTTTGAAAACTCGTACTACTGTTCAAAATATCTATTATCACCCGATCTTTTATTTTTGCATTAAATACAAGTTTTATCTTTTCTTGAGATTTTTCCTAATAATGTTTTGTAAATACTTTTATATTCAAAAAACCCATCTCCAGTTAATTTATACACACACTTTCTTCATCTTTGCCTGCCTGACACACATATCTGTAAAACATCTTTTTCCTTTATGTTAGTTCATATACAGCAAAGCCAACCATAGAATTCATACTTTTCTGTAAAATTCTTTACACCACCATATCGGTCAGTGTGCAGCAAAGCAAACACTCCCCTGTAGAAGTTGTTTTTCCTTTATAATGGTATTTGTGCAAAACAGCCAACTTTACACAGACTTAACTGTCTGCTGACAGATTTTCAGAGTTTTTGTAGAGACAAAAATATTAATGAAAAATGATTCTTTTCTATTGTTCAGATACGGAAAAATATAATTTTTTTCTATTGTTCGGGAAAATATCAAAAATTAAAACAATTAATTTAAGCTTTCATACATTTTTAAACTTATCTAAATGCCGAGGCTATAACAAAGATACTAGTTGTGTTTAAAATTAGATGGGATGATTTTGTCACATTTAGATTATTTCTATAACTATAATGAGGATTAAGCATTAAGCAATGGATTTAGGAAAGGAAAAGTTATAAAAATCGTTATTTATGCATTTTCTATTTATATTTAAAACACAAATTAATTTATCTTAGTTGTTTCACCACACCCATTTCTTTAAAACAAATTTCATTTGCTATATGTATTTTAAAAGTTACAGAATTAATAAATCAATATGTTAATTAGTTTAGAATTAATTATTTCCTATATTTTTTCCCAAATTACTTCACCCATTACTATAAAAGTATAAAACCAATAATTTAATTCCTCATTAAAGGATAAATATAACTACTTACGCAACAAATAAACAAAAACAAATGTTAAATGATCATATTTTTGCAATTTTTTAAATAATATTCCATTTTTCTAAGTTAGAGATACATTCAAATTCAAATATTCACATTCACATTCAAATATTCGTTAACAATTCCATCGATACTGTTCCGGCTGTTAACCGAGTAAAAACAAAAAGCCGTTATATTTTAAATATCGCTAGAAGTACTAAACTAACCTGTATAATAATAAAATTGAAACAGGATTGGTACTTATCCGTACAAAAATTACATTTGTGTACACCTTTATAAAACAAATAGAAAGAAAATATAATCAATGAAAACAACAAATCTCAAAGGTTTCTTCAAAAGCTTATTCTGTGATTCTAGTGAATTTGTATGAAACTATAGCAAAGTGTCTTAGATGTAATACGTACGAACAAATCTTACTGCATGTGATTAAAAATGGAACAAAAATAAATTACCTAACTAGTTATTAGTTTAAACGTCATTAAAATTAGAAGTTAGTATTTTTAGGTGATTTAAAATATGTTTATCTAAAAAGTTTATATGATAATGAAAATTTGATAAAATATTTAGAATTCCAAATAAAGACGAAATTAGGTCGAACCAGCAAGAAACACTATCTATAGATAGTGTACACATAGATAGTGATACACATTGATAGTGAATTGTACAAATAACATAGACATATATATGTCTATGTTATTTGTACAATTTATAGCAAAAATTAACGAACATAGTTGAATAGATTTCCCTCGAATTTATTAAATTCTAGCATTGAAATTTAGTTCACTTAAGACTCAATATCTTATTTTAGAAAGCTGATAATTTATCAGTCATACGAATGAGTGAAATAACTTTTCACTAAATAATTTTTATAACTGAATATACTTTCGGGATACAAAATTTGAATGTTTATATCCCAGTTGGATGGAAACCTCGAAAAAATATCTTTTGAACACCTTCAAACCATTAGATCCCTTCACCAAAACTCAACATACCCTAGGCCACACGTACCCTCGACACCATCAACCTCAAAACCAAGACCACACTTAACAGTTTCCCTGGGCCTCCTCGGGGTCCATTTTAAACCAATTTCCCGTAAACTCCTCCAGACGCCAGCATTGGTATTCAGGTGGCAGCCAGGGCGAGAAAAAACCCCCATCCTCAGACATAAAACGACGTTGGCGGATCCTTACATGAATATGGATATGCAGACCCCCAGTCATTAGTCCCAGGATGGGCAAGGGGAAGGGAATTCCGCCCCCCCCCCGACGGAATTAATGGCGGAGGGACCCAGAGGCGGGTTTTAATTGTCGGGCTGTGACGTCACAGGGCAGCGCGATCGAAGCCTTGCCTGTATGCAAATGATTCGCACTTTTCCACATGCCTCTGTGGCAACGAGAGCAGTTCGATAAAAACGACTCTGGAATTTCTCTCCTTCCTCTGGTCCGTCTTTTTATTCCCACTATTTTTATTTCGCTCGCCCGACCGGCAATTTGGAAAAGGTTCTTTTTTTTTCATATTGTGTTTTCCCCAGGTTTTTTTTTTTCATTCTAGGTTTTTCTTCTTCCGTATGAAGCGAGGGTTTTTTATTAAATCAAGAAAAGGTCTGGCGCGGATGTGGGGACTTCTGCCTGGATAGTCCGTCCGAGAAAACATAAGGATTTTCTTCTCCCCCTTTTTTTATCCGCCACTTTTTTTTTTCGTTATTACTCCCTCCATGGGAAGATATATGTCGCTTTGTTTTTCCAAGCCTTCTCGCCCCGTCGCCTCCTGCCTACTAATGCACTCTAGTCAGGACTCTCCTTGATTTTTTCTTAATAAAAGTCGATCTCGAGAAATTTAAATTCGTTCCCCATATTTGAATATAGGTCTTGGATTAGCGTCGATGGTTTAGTATGCAGATTGAGTCCTCTCTTCGCCCTAATGAATTGCATCGGGGGTATCCGGGTCGCAAATTTTGAGAAGTGTGTGCAAATTGATGTTTTATTGTGTTCCGCTACGCCGCTGCGAATTACGGGTGTAACGCGCGGTGAATGCAATTTGCTATCCGTGGGTAGGGGTGGGTTAATTAGTTGGTCGAAATTTAGAGATGTGCAGCTGGAATTCTAGGCATTTCGATGGCATAATTTATTTGCACGCTGTAGAATAACACTTATCGCAAAAGGCTTGTTTTTTTTAGTGAAAACTGCTATTTCTATATGCAGGTAAAACACTCAATAAATTTGCTTGTTTCAGCACCTAAATTTCTGAGTAGTAAATATTATACATTTGTTATCAAACCATGTTTTGTTAACCATTTGTGGGAGGAGAGAAATCTCAATTTTTCAACAATTTCATTTCTTTTACACTCTGGTTGTCAAATAAAAGAGCTGAAATGATGATTATTTCGGTTTAATCCTTTTACTATTATTTTTAGAATTTTTCTTAATTCTTATTAATAATTTTTTTGTTATAAATTTTATTTGATTTCCATAGTTTGAATTCGCATATCACCTCTTCTATATTTTGACCAATTTTATGTTTTACAGTGACTTTGGGTTATCCACCTCATTCTGCCCTACATCCGGTGACATATTTCACTAGTACATTCATCTTACAAAAGGAGGCGGGATCTCAAATTCAACCAACCGTTAGACTGTAAACAGAACAACAAAGAGCGTTTATTCGGTATACGTTGATGATATAACATGTTAAAATCATGAAGGCAATCCTAAAGATGACAATAAAATTACGATTTTATAAACTTACCTTTTTTGTAAGAGGAACCGAATCCTTTTCCACAATAATTTACTTTGCTTTCCTAAGGATCAATGATGTGCTTGTTCTAGCCTCAAAATCATGGAGCCAGGAGTTTAAAGTTACGCTCGAATTTATATCTGCTCGAAAAGGTGTGTCGATTAAATTCGACTTTCTATAAATTTATAAGTATAATCAGGTGACAATAACTCTTGCAGATACATCGTATTGCTAGAATCAGAACACAACATGGCATAGAAAGGTCATTAAAGAATAACGCATGGTTGTTTGTTTTGCTTACATTCTTTTTTCTTCAGCCGTGCTGCAGAAAGAGTGCTCTCTCTTGAGAATATTCTCATAAGAGAAAATTTTCGTGAATGTACTTGTAGAATTGCTTTACTTCGCTTTAAAAATTACAACTTATACTGTGTTTTCCTTATTTAGATGCTTTGAGACTCCTCTAAAATAACCGTAGTATCTTGGAAACGAAATGTAACATATAGACAAGTTCCTAAAATTTCTTTTTTTAATAAAATAAGTAACTTTAGAATCATCCGAACGCAAGATGAAAATTTTCTGCTCAATTATCAAAATTAAGAAAATATCAAATTAAAAACTGTTAGAATATCTTTACCATTATTGTTGCTTTTGATTTTCTTGAATTTTTTTACATCAAATTTATAAAACTTTGATAATTAATTCCAACTATCATGATTTGCACCCGGCAAATCTTTAAGTACCTTAAATAAATAAACATATAATGTAAGCACTGTTTATAAGCAATGTTGTAAGCAATGTTTTCGTAAGCATTTCTTTTATCTTGCCCCCAAACTATATAACAGACTACCTTACAATCTTCATATAACCACTTTTAAACGATTATTACATAATTTTTTAAATGAAATAGATAATTTAGATGTATTTTTTTTCATTATAGTGAAGCATTAGTAATTATATAACGCCTAGCTGTGCCTGTTATTATGTATGTTTTATGTTATTGTTTTATTATTATATGCTTTTTGTAATATAATGTTTTTTTAATAATTTAATTTTTCTTCCAAATTAATTATATTATACACAATTTATTGCTGTCACCTAAACAAGTTGTTTTTCTTCTTGGTGACAAATATAATTATTTCCTAATTTCTGTATTAAACCTGTACTGAAATGTAAATAAATAAATAAAAAAATATATAAGTTCATTCACTGAACACATACAACATGACATATTCGCTGAATGTTATCAAAACCTAATATACCAAATTTAGTTTAAGTTCTAAAATAAAGAATCACTGTTTTGACTCTTTATGTGCCAATGAGAAATTAAAAAAAAATTCGAGAATATTCAGAATCAATAAGAATACACAACTAATTAGCTAGGATACAAAACAACCCTTGGTTGATGGATGGTTTCGCAAGTTAGCATTTTTAACACGGGCATGTTACGGGCTGGTTTTCTAATTCACTTGTTCACTATTAAGCGCTATCTCGACAGAAGAAGAATAAAAAGACTGAGGGAGAACAAATAAGGGGATTAGGAAGATTCTAGATTAGTTTTAATGGGGATGGGGTTTTTAGTTAGATAAGTTTGCAATAATTGTAAAGTTTCTTGTTGAAAAAAAAGAAATACACTAAAAACTAAAAAAAAACCATTTGTTGAACATTGTTTTAATCATTATCTTCATTTAAAAAATTAAAATCAATATTTATTTACAATGATTTATAAATGAGAGGGAATGAGTTCTTTATTTTTCAAAAGTTTCGGCCAAGATGTTTTTCGTTTTTTCAATGATTTCTACATAAAGTATTTAAAAAAAATTGTAACCAATACCTATTTAACTAACTTAACGAAGAACCTAACTTTTTTTTCCAAATCTTGTAGTTGTTAAGTATTTTGATGGTGGCCAAATATTTAATAATATATTTCAATCATTATTCTAATTCTAACCAGTCATTTCTCAGTACTTTAAGTTTAAAACTGCATATAATCTAAATATTACTGCCCATACTTTTAATAGCTTGATAAACACATAAAGTTAGTAGATTTTAGAAGAAGAGATTGTCCCATTCTCAGGTAAAATCCCCCCCCCCAAAAAAAAAGTACCAACCCCTCTCCCACTGTAAGAACAAAACACATCTGTCACCGATCATCCACATCCCCCTCCCAACAATAAGCGGTAATCACTCAATCACCATGGACTCCAAAATGATGCCATCGCGAAAAACGAAAATAATTCCCCTTCCCCGAGCGAAAAACAGCAAGTGGGCCAACCACCTAATAAATAATTTCTCTTTCCCAACTCACCAACTTTCAAAAAAAAAAAATATATCCTTCCCTCCAGTGGAAAGGGGAGCATTTTTATCTTTCTTCTTTCCTCTCTCCAGAATGTGGGCTGGTCACTGGTCGCAGATGGCCGACCCTCCTACGAAATGAAGGGGCAGGGATGGGAATATTTTTCCCGCCTTTACGTTTCCTATCTCCCCGCATTCATAACGAGCGAACCGGTCAACCCACCTTCTTTTTCCCGCCTTTTTTTCGAGCCTGGATGGAATTTTCGCGATTTTTTTTTACCCTCTATGGGAATCGATTTTTATTTTCGGTTTTAAGCGTAATGGAGTTAGGGAGGGTTCTTTTTTTTTCATGTGTGTGTGAAATGTGGAGGTACTACTCCTGTAGGGGGTGGTGTGGTAGAGTCATTAAAAGTGTAAAATTAGATGGGAATGGGATATTTTTAGTGCGTTTACGATTATGTTGAAATCAACTGAAGATGAATAGAATAAACTACGTTTGAAGCAAGCTTATTTATTTTTGTGAATTGCTGCATTGTAATTTCAAAATATGAAAATAATGTGTTTTATCTAAAAAGAATATGAAACACAAATTAATAAAACATCTAGTATATTTACTCTTTTATATTGAACTTAGACTATATAGTCTGCGGTTTGACGTCATTCTTTACCATGGCAACGCAGAAGAAATACATTAAGAAAAATTTCAAGGTCAATCGCCGATTCCATTTAACCAGACTATAGAGAGGTAAAGCTATTATATTTTTTAATGTTCCAAAATAAATTGTAAATACCTTAAGTCTGAAAGAAAGACCGTCAATATTCCTTTCCATTCTAACCCAGAAGAGAATTTTAATAATCATGACTCCAGCCGTTTAAGCCTTCACTACTGTCTCACAACTTGTATAGTTTAGTTTTTTTTAGTCAATTCGGTTATTCGCTCATTTATTAATTGAATAAGAAAGACGGGGTGAAAATGAGGGTATAAATTATTAATTATTGTTTTTGAAATGTATAATTATGTATTATTTGTCAAGCAGAGCCAAGAATTGCCATCCATGTCAGTAGTTAGATGGCTCATTAAGATCATTTCTACCTTCCCTTTGAAAGTAGCCTGAAAATATTTGGAAACAACAAATTTTTGCCAAAAGCCCTAACTTGACTCAGATTCTAGAATTTTACTTGACCGTATAGAGTGGAATGATCATATAACACTCATATACTAGCTTCCCAAGTACATATTATGTTAAAGCCATCCAAGTACACCATGGTTTCATCCCATCCTGCTCTCTCCAAAAAACATCGTTAACAAGCATTTCTACTATTTAACTTCAACAAATCACATTCAAACCATGCTCCTCTACAACCTTACACGTCCTAATCGAATCGCGAATCTTTTCTCGCACTCTAAGTTAATTAAACAGCCCTGGATCATCTTCATAACTCCAGCAATCTCTCAGCAGCTGGCTTCCAGAACGGCTTTCGATTTCTCCGATTTAATTGGCATCGCGAGGCATTATATTTGGAGACACTGTCGCGTATTGTTACGTTTCCATCTTTTCCTTTTGTCTCCTTTTCAACTGAAAGAAAAGGAAACACAAAAATATTTCTTTGCGCCCTAATCGTGTTTCCTTACTTTTGCGCTTATCCATTAACAGTAACTAGAGACTATCTTGACGAACAAAGCTTTTGGCTGGAGTAAAAGCCCAAATGAAAATATCTGAACTTCGTCGCAGAAATGCTCTAAGGGGAAGGGAGCTTTTTTTCAAGGGGGGGGGAGGGAGATGCATTGTCTCTGTGTGTGTTTTTAGCGTCTATTCTTTTCGTTTGTGTGTGGAGAGCTTCTAAATACTTAATATTTTGGAAAACACTTAAGAACACACGGACATTAGGATTGAACATTTAATTAGGAATTTACGAGTGGCTTTAAAACTCCGTTTTGCGTTGGATTTCACAATGAAAAACCAAATCAATTGCCATTAAATACTAAATTACTTTCTCAAAAATGGGAACTGACTTCCAAATGGCGTCGTAGCTCTGAACTTTCAATAAATTATTCACTGTCGACTGTGACTTTATTTTCATCATCTCGAGATTCTTCGAGTACCTAAGGGTACATATATTTTTCGAACATTCTTAACAGAGAAAAGGTAAAAAGAAATTAATTCAAAGATTCTTTTAGCTAACCTAATACTACTAACGTATTTTTAAGCTTTGAGTTCTCCGGAGTGAATAAGGTTACACTGATAAGACATCAAATCGAAAATTTCAATAACATAACGTTTTGGTACAAGTATCTGTAAATAAGTTTTAAGGTCAGAGATTGTGTACCCATTACTATAATTTCCCATGACATATCTTTCAAGATATATGACTAACCTTTTCTTTTATGTGTTTTCTTCTGTACTGTAATAATTCAGATACTTTGTTACATCTTCCTTCCTTTTTATTCACATTCCCGTCATTTTCCTAAATCTTTTTTTATCATGTATTGAACATAACTATATAGGATAAATTGGACCAATAGCCAGTAGGGGTAAACAGGGAATCATCAATATTGGATTATCTTATAATTTGTGAAGAAAATATCCGAGGGATAAGTATAACATTTTGGATTATTTATTGCAAACAGAATACACAACGCAAATACGCAGTCCAAAACTATCCCTCATTTTCAAGAAGTGGAGTCGTTACTATACACGTTTATTATAACTTTCCCGTATGGAGGAGACGAGTTAAAACAAAATTAGAATAAAATTAGTTGTCCGAAGTAACTTATGTGATTATGTGTGTTCTCATCTTTTCTTTAGAATAAAACGTTGCACAAATCATCATTTGTAATAAAAATGTCAATTTCCATCCAAAGATTATGTATTTTCAAATTACTCAAAACTAGATTTTTGGATTTATTCTGTTTTTTAAACAGACGATACAATTAAGATTTTAGTTCCCTTCTTGTTTATTCCCCTACCTTTGAATCAACATACCTTTCGCAACCATATTTAAAAATTAATAGACAACACACTATCCATACTTCCCCATCATTAAAAAAAAACAACCAACCCTAATCATTCCGAATAGGTATCCAACAAAAAAACACGACCCCTCCACCGCGTTTATCCAAAACACACACATACACCGAAACCCCCCACCACCAAACGCAATACCAACGGACCAAAAAAATTCCGGAAATAAACAGCCGAGCATTCTGTCCGGTCCGTTCTATATTCCGAACGGATGGTCGTGGTCCAGCCTCCATCCCTCCAGGCAGGAGAGAGGGGAGGGGGAGGGAGAGAGGGAGAGCTGGCTGTCGTGTTCTGGGGCCAAAGTCCTAATGGTCAATTCTAAGGCCTTAGGTAGAAGCAGGTTCCGAGTCGGATCGTTAGGCAGGAGGACGGGGGGGAGGAAATGCTGCATCCCTCCCTCCCTGGACGGAAGGATGGGGAGTGTTCTATCTGCTGCGTGTGTAGGAGTTGAGGGTTGGCCTGCAGCGATGCACGCACTGGGCAGTTTTTAGTTGAGGGTTTCTCCTGTGGAAGGTGGTCTTGAGGGGAGTGTATTGGACGAGGGATGGGGTTTTAATGGTTTTTTGGTGGTAATTGGGGTCGGGTTGATTTTTGGAGGGAGGGTGGCTATGTGATGTGTACTTATAAAGGAATATGTGTTGTACGAGGAAAGATAGATGAACTTATGTGGTGAAAATTTATATTAATATCGAGAATATTCCCAATATCAAAAATTTAAGTGTAGTGCAGTTGAGGTAGAACACCTATTGAGGTATATTTTTGTGTCGTTACATACATGAAATAATAAGCATTACTTTAATGTACTTAATTTTTACGTACTATTTTAAATTGTATGATGTTATTTGATATTTATAAATTGTTTTTCATTAAGTTTTTTTCCCAGAGATATTTTTTTAAGTTTATTTACTAATTCAGGGAGATAAACAGTAAGGGTCTTTAAGTAACCTATGTATACCTAACTTGTGCGATTAACAGTTAGTAAAAGATCGCTCTTATAACTAAGATAAATAAGTAGAGAGTAGTAGATTACCTTCTCCCTACTATTATTTTACACAATGGTTTTAAGAAAAATTAAATGTTTTAACAAGAGAAATTTCAGAAATAAAAATTCATTATACCCAAGAGTATTAGAAAGTATATTCTAAGCAGAAACTTTACCCATGATATAGAAAATTTAAAAATTCACGCTATTGTAGAATATTATTTATTTCTCTACTATTATTCTACAACTACTATTTATCATAAAAAAGTACTATCAAACACTTGATTAGCTCTCAAGCACTGGTTGCTTTACACTATATTTTTGAAGGGCTTTAAAATACTTTAAAATTTTAGGAAAAACCAGTGCAAAAAGCGTTATGGGTAATATAAAATGGAGAAATTTGTATTTTACAAAATAAGTGTATTTTAATGTTTGTTTTTATCTGTTATTATCCTATACTAAGGTTAACCAGACTTTTGAAAACCCCCATGGAATATTTCTCACTTTAATTATTCAAAACAAGCCATTGAGGTTATCGCGAACACAATCTCAAACATGTATAATATGCACGGAATCCACATAACTGGCTCTCGCGGTCTGTAAAAATCCCCCTTTCACTTTTAATTTAAAGAAACTTGCTTCCCGAACGTTTCTAACTCCAAGTACATGGCGGCTTTCTAAATATTGGTCTTAGTGAAAGTCTCGATGTTTTCTTTGAATGTCTTTGCGTAATCCTCCTGTATACAGTGGTTTCAATAGCCAGTTTACAGAAACCCCAAAGCATAGATTGTGTCAAAACTGACCTTTTAAAGTATCTTGAAAGAAAGTGGCACCTATTTCTTAAGAAATACGTGTTATGAATGTCTTTTTAGATTTTTGAAAAATTTATGTAAAATATTTAAAAATATTCAATTGATTTAATAGAAGACTTGTGATAAATATAGTAGGTATAAAATTTGAAACATATAAGTAGTTTGACAAAGTTTTTAAAGCGTTTTAGAAAATATTCTATAATATTAAATATAATAATTAAATATAAATTATAATATATATAAAATAGAAATAAAAAAAATATTAGTGAGGTTATTGTATGTATTGTATTATGAGTATTTAGTTACTTTCATTGAGAAATTGTTAAGTGAAGCCCATTAAAGAATGTTTTATTAATTCTTAAAAACCAAAGGAGGATCTTATACTCTATTATCCACTTTTTAAAACTAATATTTAATAAGAGAAAGCACGCAAAGATACTTAAATAGATGATTTTAGTAACAAAATAATTTTCTTTTTAATTCTTCAATATCTAAAACATTTCATCAATTTAAAAAAGTAAGTACAATATTTGTGTATATTAGCTTTTATTTGTAGACTCTTAGCTTTGATTTTTAATAAGTTGTTTTTCTTTACCATGTTTTTACATAAAAAAAGAAGCAAATATGGCTTTTTTTAAAATATTTAAAATTTTATTATTTTTTACCAAAATTCGTTTAGGTACTTCAAATTTTCTATTTTGATGTAAATATAACTAGACAAACTCCAGTTAAATAAGTTATTCCGCTACAGGTAAACAAAAATATTTACAGCATTTTTACTCTTATCTATACATCATATGCATGGGGACATACAAATTTATCAATAATTTTGTATACGATATTAAGGGTTTTTCGTAATTATAAGTCTTAATAAAGAATAAAAATTTGATTGCTCTCTGATTTAAATCACATGCTAATCAAAGAAATATTGATAATATCATCTGCGATAACGCAAGAACACTTGGATTACTAATTATTCCTCCGCTTAACTATTTATCTCACTCGAAAACCAAATGCTAACTAGAAGAGTCCTCGTTACCACCGCACTTATCTAAATTAAAACCTCTCACGCGGCCGATAAAACAACTTTACCGCCACATTCACTACCCGCATAAAAAAACTAACTTCATTTGTGAAAAAAATCTGCATCGGGCACATAATAAAATAATCTCAGGCTTGACCTCCGCAACCCTGGCGTGCAATCAATAAGGCATAAAATAAATATTATCTCGCTTTAAACACGCCGGACTAACAACACAGCAAACCGCATCTATTACGATAAAAGCAGCAGCAGCGGCAAAAACAAAACGTTAAAAAACGCCCTATCTAAGTCATGTTTTGATAGAAAACATAACGAGATAATGTCTTTAGCCTGCGAACACACTGTCCCCGTATCTTTTTCTTCATATTTTTTTTTCTCCTCTCTCGGCGTTTCTTATTTTTATCCGAAGACTATTAATGCAGGAGGCAAATAATCCATCAGTTGTTTAACGGCACTCATTTGTTAGTGGGGTTCTTTTTATTTTTTGCCGTCCGAGTTTCTATTAAGGATTTAATTTTATTTAATGCGCAGAAGGGGAGGGCTCAGATTGGGTGAAAAAGGAGGAAAATTAATGACTGCTTAATTTGCCGAAGAGGAAGGGCTCTCTTTTGCGTGTCACGTGGTCTCCGGTGGAATTCGGAGCCGCTTTTTGTAGGTGTCGTTTTGTTTTAGGTCCTTTTTTGGTGGCGGTTTGGTCGCGGAGAAGATTGCCTGTAACGAGGGGACTAACAAATGGTGTGACGGGGATCCCAGGTTGCGTTCTTTAATCGTTCTTTCCGGCTATTAAATATGACATCCCGATTGCGTCTTAAAAGGTTCGGGACGAGCTTGTTTTTATTACGATGGGGCTCTTTTTTATTTTTGGTATTTTTAGGTTCTTTTTAAATGAATTTTATTTGTTTAATAAGGTGTTTTGGAAATTTTATTATTTTACATTGTGAGTTTACTCATCTTTATTAATTACGATTGCTAAATAAAAATATAAATTAAGAGTTGATACCGGTTTTAGTTCAGAGGGCATAAGAAGTCGCTATATATCACTCTTAATAAAATTGAGACATCATTCAGTATTCAAAATTTTAGTTTAAATACAATTTCATCCAGTTCATAAGTTAAGAAATTTTAAGTAAAATAAAATTCAAAACAATGCTTCATATTAATTTTATTCTTTTTTGGGAACGTGCTCCTTTATTGGACTAATCTTGTTTGTCCTTTAAGCAAGTATAAAATACTGAGATAGGTATATACGTACTTGACTTCTATACAAAATATCAAGACGTTATATAGAAAATACTATTACGTTCCAATCAGATATGAATCAACGTATTTACTTTATTGAGCGGTTAAATTAACCTTTGGCTAATGTTTGTGATACTACTATAATTATGTTTTATTTAAAATTAATATGTGATTTTTTTTTACAGCATTCGTTAAGAAAATTTTTACTTTCTAGAGAAATAATATTTCACATTCAACTCACATTTCGTAAAAAATCAAAATAACATCTTTATATATTTGACTAAAAGTTTTAAATAAAATACGAAAATATTTTTATATCAACCTTCGGTAACTATTGGGAAAATATATTTATCCTCAGATATCTACTAAGGATAAGTGAAGCTTCCAAAAAGAAGAGATGGGAACTTCCAAGAATTCGACCACAAGAAAGCAAATAAACAGAATGAACTTACAATCCATTCGGGCTTCGGTCGTCATGCTACTAGTCTCCTTTCACCTTTTGAATGGTTGGTCATCACGGGAGCGCCAACACATCAGTCTGCGATCCTGAAATACCATACTTGTTATTCCTGAATACCTACATCACTGAAATACCAGTGTAATAGCTCACTTGCTTTTGCAGAATACCGACGGATCATTCGGAACCTCTTTCGCTCCTAATAGAAGGAATCGTCGCCATGAATTAAATATTATTCGATCCCGTCTTGCATTCTTTAGATCGAGATTTCAATCGCAATATTTAAATCACTTCAGGCTCTTCCGCAAATTGGTTGTTTATTGATCGTTGAAGAAAAGAGGCGAAATTATGCCGGATTAATTTTGAAATAAAGCGATGCATCTGGAATTTTTAACTCTGCATTTAAATTATTCTGTGGGAAAAACTGGAATATTGTTTAATATTTAAAAAAAATAACTTTGAGATGTATTTTAAGAACGCATTAAAGGCTACAAAATCAATGAGTTTCATTGAAATGACCAGGTTCCTCACAATTTTCTTTTAAAAATGATTAAATCAGAATTTTTATTTACCACTGTTGCTCCTGTAAAGTGCTACCCAACAAATTTTCCTCCTGGAAAGTGTTGCTCGTTAGGAAATGTTTAGGGAACCGTTGGTGTAGTCCATCTTTGTGTAAAGAATGATTTTCCGTATTGATAAAGTGATAATACTAATATTAAATAAGAATAATTTATTCAAATATCCAACTAAACTAAAGAAAATGAAACTTTTAATTAAGTTGTTCAAAACTAATCGAGTAAAAATCATACAATTTAAAGAAAAATATCATAACTGGTTTTCATTCCTATAAAATAATATGATGAGAAGAAGCATAATTAAAAACACTAAATATCATGTTTATCCATAGTTACACGTGTCTGCCATCCATTTCATCCCATAACCTTCAAGAACAAACCCACCCTAAACATCCAATCTTCACACAACAGAACACGGCTGAAACAGTACCTCTTTCAGTAGAAAAAAAAGAATAAAACAAACCTAACCTCGATACAAACGCTGTATCCCGGTAGTCAGACAGCTCGAACAGAAGAGTCGGTGCCTAGAGAAAAAAGTGTCTTTTAGAGTGAATGAAAAATGGATAAAAATTCACGTGTGAACAGCCACACATGATCGATGGTATCTTTAATCTATTCATCAATCATCGCTGATGCATCTTTTCTCGTTAAATTGATGTTTAATAGTTCCCAGGCACTCTGATGGCCCCCGTGTGTGTGTGGATGCAGTGGCTTTTTATTATTATTTCTGGAGTGTCCGATATGGGTTGGGGAATAGTTCTTGAAATAGAACTAATTAGAATGGAAAATTCTTATGAAAAGGTTTTAAAGGTTACCAATGGCGTGTAAACGGTATTTTAGAGTTTTTGTTTTTATATGTTATGTTAATTTATTTTTATCTAATGAAGGGGATTATTGTAAGCTAGTTCTATAGGATGTAGGATTAGAATAATTTGGTTTGAATTGAGATGAAATTTACACGTGTGTACTAAGAAAGTGAGGATTTTTGTAACTAAGCACATTTAAAGGATCACTTACAGAAAAAATATTAATCTTCACCGAGCGTTCAATTTTTCCACTTTTAGGAATTTAGGTAATAAGTTAATCTTTTTGTTCGACTTAGTACTTCATTCAAAACCCGTTATAATGAACCTATTGGAAATAAATGAGACAAACAAAGACTGTCAAATTAAAAGGGTTTTGTTTGACACAATAACAACATAAACGCTTTCGAATGGGCATTTACCAATTTTATACTTAAAATTCACATGATATTGTTTTTAAATATTAGTAAAGTTTATTTACTTACCCTGATAAAATATTTAATTAAAAATTGTCATTATAAAAGCATTATAATGGACATTTTCTTCAGCATCTTCCCTAGGGTCTTATTATAAAGGGTTTCAACTCTAGATCAAATATAATAAAATAATTTTGCACGTAACTACGTATGAAGTATCAAAACGGTTTTTTTTTCAGTTTCCACTTGATAAAATTTAGTTCTTAATAAATTAAATATTTATCGATCAATGATAAAAAAATGTAGTTCGTTCACTTCAACGAAAATTCCCAATCTTCACAAGAAAACCATCTCCAGTTCCGGAAAACTCCAACTGATTTACATGCGACTGTAAACCGCTTTCCCAATTTTCTCTAACAAGTGGCCTCATAACTCGGCCAACAACACTCGAAACCTAACGAACCCCCTCCTCTCTCCCCTCCCTCCCTGCTAATTTATTTAACCACACCGATGATAAACAATTCATTCGGGGCCGCTGCTGGAAAAAGAACAAGATCCAAGAACTGGGAGAGCAAAAACCCAGTTCGTTGCAAAACCATTATCTCCACGCCAATTCCTTATTTATTATCGGTGCGCATTCCCTACCGCTCTCCGTCATTAATTTTTCGTATTCTTCATGTCTTACAGGCAGTCATAAAGCAAAGTCATATTTAACGAAGATCGATTATCGTTATCGATTACGGATTGTATTAATTAAGGCACGGAGAGCTCCTCGCCAGGCCCTAGGGGAGCTCTCACCATCATTCTTTGCAGGAGAGGGCCTCAAAATCAAGAAAAATTGTCCCCTCTCTCTCTCTTCAAAGTGGTAATTTTCTTGAAGATGGTAATTTTGGCAGCCTCCTTCAGGATCCGGGGGTGTGAGGTCCCGAGCTCTCCAGGTTCGAAGGCGACTTTTCGAACCTCCGGGCGTTATCAGGAAATTAAAGGGAGGGGGCTCCGGGCTCTATCCCGCTTTTTTTCTCCTGATCCGGTTGGAAGGTGTAGGGTTGGGTGTATGAATATTCGGGAATGCGGGATCGTTAGGCTTCTCGAGGGTTTATGTTAATGAGTGAATTTTAATATTTTAGTGATTATTGGTGTTGGTGGGGGGAAAAAGAAGTGGGTGTAATGTTATGGAAGCTGGGAGTTTGGATACTGTTCGATGTATCTCAGAGGGTATAGCTAACAATGAGGTGAATCAGGTGGGAATTATTTTTATTCATTTAATCTAGATTTTAGGAATATTTTCCTCTTGTATCAGAATTATTAATTCTAATAAGGGTAGTAAAGGTTCGATATAAGTGAAAGAAATAAACCTTTTAATTAAGAATATACAACAGTGTATTTGATTATGAATCTTATTTAATGTATCTTGTCTAATGAGATACATTATGTTTCAAGCATAACTCGCAAATCAATAAGATTATAACAGGAACCTAAGCAAGAAATCAAATATTCATAGATTTCGAGAAGTCTAATGCAGAAATTTGTAAGTGAAGGCATTTTCTCAAGATGGATTTCAAATAAAAAATATTTTTCCCAACGCAACACAAGTACCTGTAAAACAGGTTCTTCCTTCAATATTGTCATTGTGTGGAAAAACAAATATTTTCTTCTATATTTTTAATAACTTGTGAGAATTGAATTACTTTATAGGATTCCTGACTTAATTACTATTGGCTCTATTTATAAGAAATCTTATGAAAAAAAAATAATTTATGAATTTATAGTTATTAAAGAAATTTTTAGAAAATATATTTTTGATATTTCTGTTTCATTAGAAAACGAATCTTTCTGTCCGGGATAACCCTCCTATAGTTGGTAGTAAATTTAATTTCCAAAACTAAATTAAGTAGGATTTACTTTAAAACTGAATCTATATCAAGAAAATTAGAGTAAATAAAAAACATCCAAAAATCAATACTACTGGTGAAGAATAAGATATTTTTCATTTTTCCCAGCATTCCTCCTTTTGAGAAAAATAATAATTCAAAAATAGAAAGTATTCAAATATCTAGAAATCAAAACTAAAACCTTTTAAAGATTAAAGGAATCGCATAATCAGAATCAATTCTGAATAAAATAAAAAGATAAGCCGATATGAACCTTAACTTTCATACATATTTCATTTAATAATTTTTTGAATTTTTTATATCTTAAAATATTCAATTTTTACCAACCTCTTACTTAAAAAACAGTTAGATATACATCAGTTCATTATATAAGTTCTTTTAAATTTAAAAAATAATTGGGGCTAAAATTTCTTTGAGTAACTTTCAAAATTGAGCATTTTTTCTGAAGGTAGGTCACTACAACTATACTCAGAAAATATCCGAATGTCGAAAGACGTATTATGAAAGTTTATAGAAAATATTGTACTACTGAGATAGTATGATGATACAAGTTTGAAAGTTCATATTTAATAAAAATAAAAACACATATAGACAACAAATTTTGATGGGTACCATTCTAAAATATATTTATTGCGAAGTATATTTATTATCATAAAAGTAGAATATTTCCCACAACTACCTAAAAGTTGATGAACTTAAACCTATTCCCCTCAAGCGAACCTAACCGAATCCAATCCAAAGAAAGCCATTACAAAAGTAAGTCGTCATCACCCTCCACCCCCACCAGACCCCTCCCAGACAGACATCCCCCACCACACCCACCCCCTAAAACAATAATAAAACCCCACCCCCTCCGAATTAAACCCCCCGCTCCGACTTTATGATAAATCGACTATGATAATACCCCACTCTCCCTCCACAGGGAAAAGAGGGAAAGAAAAAAATCCCTCCATCTCAGTTTCCCAGATCATTTTAATCTCAAATTCCCTTCTCTCCCCCCAGTGGCCACTGTCCATCCCCGCTCCGACCGCAGCAAACGAAGCGAGAGCCCTGGCCATGGAATAAATAAAAGATGGGACGGAGGGAGAACCCCTTTCGATAAATGCGATCAGTATGCCGCTGATGGAAGGATCGTTGCCGGCCAGCGGTCAGCCCCCGAGGTCTCCTCTATAATGACCCCTGCCAAAACGATTATCCAATCTTCGTCCCGGGGCCTTTTTCGGCTGCTAATCGTTCTTCGCCCTCGGCTGTAAAAAAGACGGCTTCGATGGGAAGGGTTACTGTGTGTGTGTGTTGCGTTAGCGGGATTTTTTTTTCTATCCCTCTATCCCGGGATTGGGTTTTTGGTTTGGGCTTATTTCTCGGGACTATTTTGGGAGCGTGCTGTGGCGTTTTGGATGCCCGGAGAGTAAGAAGACAATGGGTGGGTGAAGCTGGTTTAGGAGAGATGTGATCGTTTCTGAATGGATTATTTTTAGTTTAGGATCATGGTCTGATTTACCATTGTGAGACCCCATGATTAAAGGACTGATTTTTGAGAAAAAAGTATTGTAACAGGGAAATAAAAATCTAAAATTGGTATAATTAGTATTTTGCCCAAAAAATGTCCCCTGCATCGTAAATACTCAGTTGAATCAAGTTATTATGACCAGTGGTTCTCTTTTTAGAGCCTTTAAAAATTGAATCGTTTTTTCCCTGTATTTAAACATAATGCTAATAATGATTTTTAAAATTGTTTTCCCACACAGGTTTTTTGTTTTTAAGTCAGATGAACTAAAAAATAAACTAATTAAAACTCTTGTTTTCTGCTTTTCTTTTTCTTTTTTTTTTGCATTATACTTTTTCTTTTCAACTACGTATGAGTTGAGATAGATACTCGTAATTTGTCTAGAAGAAAAACATATCTGTTAAAAATTCCAAAAAATGGGAGAATTGTAAAGAAACCAAACATTCAAACTCACAGAAACACACACACACACACATTAATTTTTATTGAGAAAGTTTAAGCAAATATAATGCTTAATGATATAATGGTTTTTTGATTTTGTTAGCATTGGGCCATGATTGTGTGATGCATTGTTTTTTTACATTTAAAAAGAAAAGGGTAGTTTAAAACAATTTAAGAATTTATTTTATGTCACTTTCAAAAACATTAAATATGTCATTGATTATACCAATGTGTACCAATATAGCAATGTGTAAAGTAAATACATCCCATAATGTGTAGGTCAAAGTAGAACTACATGATACATAATTTGTAAAGGACAACTTACACAAAAATAAAAAATTTTCAATATTTTAATCAATAGTTTATTCTAACAATCTTAATGCTTGATATTATGCCAATACGTAAGAAACATCAATGTTTTATTCCATGTAAGAGTGCGTTAAAGTACTACGCAAAATAAAGAAAGTACATAGAGTAGTGTGCGACATAAAGTAAAACTAAGGTTTCCCGCAAAAGGTAAGGAAAAATCAAGTTTATATTCTATTCAAAAGCTTGAGGATCCAATTTGCATTTTAGACGTTTCACATAGGAGCTATTCTTTGTTTCAAGAAGTCTTTATATTTAAATCCAGGAATTTCCAAATCCCACTTATTTGAAGGCGTTACTTTTTTGTAAACAGTAGAAAACAGTACGATTCTAGTTAAAATAATTTTTTAACATTTTTTTTAGACCTTTTGGGGTAAATATTCATATCATAATCTATTTATTAATCTATAACTTTTCCTTTAAAATATGGCAATACACCTTTGAAGAGATTTCCTTGATACAATTTGTAAATTTTATATAACTAGTTAAGGTATAATTAGGGGATGCATAACCTATTCTGTTTTAATTCTTTAAAGCTAAAATAAATTGACTAATGAGTAAATGACGTAAATAAAATGCTACACATTATACAAATTACTGTAAAACATGCTCCCCAACAGAACGTTTAATACAGGTGTTTTTAGCTATTTATTCAATAGCCATTATATCCTATTCGTGTCTATTAGTTGAACTAAAACATTTTTTATTAAAGAATGTATTTTTCCAACAAATTGTAACATTAGTTTCAATTAATTATTAATAGTAGGTATAAGATAAGATATTCGGTGTTAAATATTCCATTAAATGTATACATTTTTCAATTAACTCAAAATATGGTCTATTAAACCTGCTAAAATTATAAAAGTTTTGGATTAATATAAATTTTTCTAATTACATATATTTACCATTTGAAAAAGTACCCATATATGTGCAATTTTAACACATGGTTTCCTATCTTCAACACAAAAATTTAAATTTAGGAAAATATTTAGCTTTATAAGAAGTTCAGTTCTGTTTTTCACATTTTATAAAACATTAAACAGAAAATGAAGTTATAAAAATGATTATTGACATGACACATTATAACGATTTTATGAATAATTTCAGGTATATTTGAAATCTTACACTGATACTTATCCTAGATAAACCGGAAAGAATCTTTGAAATTCTATAAGCTTTTTACTAAGATATGGGAAACTACAGAATTTAGAGAAAGATAAAAGATAATATTGCAAATAATGATTTGAATCAAACCCAATTCAAACCTAAATTACTATATATGAGCCTTAATAATGTTTATTGTTTCTGAAGGTATTATGCAAACTCTAGAATGGGATAATTTTTATCACTCCAGTGATAGGAGATTTTTACATCACCAATTCATCGCCTGTGGCTTTTCTGAAATGGGAAAAACAAGGTCCCAATTCCTTCTTAAACCCAAGAAAGGACGAATCAAACTCACACAAAACTTGCATCAGATAGGAATATTCAAATCAAACCCGATTCTGCTCGTACTAAAATCAAGTCTTCCTACCCTACCCTAAATGAGACCTACTCCAAATTACCCCACCCTGCTCACGGAAAATAAGAGATCCTTCAAAAACCAGAACACTCCTATGGATGTATCCTCCACCGCTATTAGCATTTATGAAATACGAAAATAATATGTAAATAAATAAATAAAGGGGGCAAAAAGGAAGGTATTGGTCTACGGCCGGGGTGCCCCGAGGATCACTTTTTAACGAATTCGACCCCGCACGTAATGGATTTCCCGCAATCAGACCCCGGGTTTAAGGCAAGCATCTCAAAATCCAATTAGGGGGTTGAAGTATAGGAGCACCTGGATCTCCAAAGAAAGCGGAATCTATTCCTTTTAGATCGAGAATCCGATTCTTGAATATATATTTTTTCCCTTTTTCCCCGGCGCGCGCGCAAGCTGCGGTTCTAATTGGAAATGCAGATGTTCTAATGGAAATACCGTTGGAGGGAACGCTCTAATTCATTACACAGGAGGGGCGAGGAGGACGAAAAAACGCGCCGGCAGCAAAAGTATCGGCGATGTCTTCCCTCGAGAAAGGCTACAAGCATCGATCTTAATCTTGTGTGAAGCCTTTGTCAAATGATTAGTCCCTCATTACGGCAACCGGGCCGGGCTCTCCAATTGTTTACGGTTCCGCAACCCCATTTGTGCGGGTGTCGGAAAAGAGGGGGGGGGGCAAGAACTCGCGGAGGATGAGAAGTGAAGCGGAAAGTTGCCAGTAAGCGTCCACAGCGCCGAGGGGATCTTTTGTCTTCTTTTCTTTCCTCTCTCTCTCTCTCTTCTTTGGGAGCGAACGCTGCATGAGCTCAAAGGCAGTGGTCTTAGAGGGAGGGCGGCATTTCTGTCTTCCGGCTTTCTAGAAATGAGCGAAACCAATTGAAGTGAACTAACTGGTGGAGAGGGGTGGAGGAGGAGAAGAAGAAGACCGCGTTCTAACTCCCCTTTTTTATCCCCTCCTTTTTCCCTCCTTGCTTTTTTGTTGTTGTTGTTGTTTCTGTCGTTATTATTATTATTATTATTTATCATTATTATTGCCTTTATTCAAATGCGTTCGGGGGCTAAACGTCGCGAAATTTCCCTGGGAGAGGGAGGGATTTTTAATATCGTGCCGCTAGCTCCGAGCCATGGGAGTTTAATTTCGCTACCCAGGGAAATTTTTAATCCGGGTCGCAGTCGGGTTGAATGGATTTTTGCGCTGAAAATTTAATCTTGTACAAAAGTTCTACACACGGAGATTCCTGTAATCATTTATCTGTGCAGGACCGCGTGGTTAACTTGGGAAGATGGATCTAGAACGGGACGCTTGGCTGCTTCGATGGATACTAATCGCTTAAAATTGGAACTTTCGATTCCTATTCTTTCCGTTTCATTCTTAGGGCTATTTGGTGGACCCAGAATGGCAAATTAATACATCCAGAGTATCGAAAAAGGCAATACTGTTCTTGGGGAAATACATATTTTCTTTCGTGATGAAACATGTTATTTGGTGTAAGAGGTTTAAAATACAAGGTAGCAAGGTTTCGTTTAAATGTGGGATATGCTAAATGATTTCTAGTGCCCTATTGAACTTAGAATAAATTAAAATTACTGGAATATAAAATTATCAAGTTTTTTATACATCGATATATAGGAATAAATCAAGTGATTTATTAGGTTCAGATGAATATTGGTATTAAAAATAGTATTCATTACATATAATAATTTCAAGTTCTTTCAGATACTTAGCAATAATTTGGTTTTTACCACATTAAATAAATGAACAGTACCTAAAATAATGTGTTTTCCATTAAAACAGGTAGTCTTCTTCAATGTTTAGAATAAACCAATGTTTAGAATAAACCAATGTTTAGAATAAACTAATTAATATGGTCCTGAACATGAACCGTTGAAATTTAATTTTTTCTGAAATTTGTTTAATTTTGAGTGATTTTACATCTAACCTATCCCAATAGGCCACAAAAAATGCTAATGGATAACTAAAAATATAATAAAGCGTAATAAAATTCTACTCAGGAGCTAATAAAATTCTACTCTACTTTTGAAAATAAAATATGAATAAATTTAAGTCAATTTATTTTTTATCTAAATCATTTTTAAAAATATATTTTCCTTAAGATTATGCATATAACATTGGTTTACACTGCAGAGTGTGAACAAAAATGTATCCTGTACAATGCTAATAATAACTCATATAAATCTCATAAATGTAATGATATAATATTTCCTAAGCATTTTCTGTAACTAATAATAATTATTTATTATTCCAAAGATATCTTGCATACAGACTAACTCTTAAGGTATTTATTTCGAAAAAGCTTACTCTCCATAGTTACGATGTAATTTCTATTGATTCCAATACAACAAAAATGCGTATTTGTATGATTAAGTCAAAAAGATGAAATATATTTAAATCAGAGTACTTGGTAGGGAATTCATTGGAAGATCTTTATATATCCATTATTTATTAAAGATCTTATATTATCAATCCATATAATCTTTTAAAGTTAAATGTTATTCAGTTGATCTTGAAAATAGTATAATTACATAATACATAAGATTATATAGTATCTGCATTTCAAATGAAATGAATTTCAACCATATATTTCATCAAAAATAAACCCTCCATATACCTAATGTTCTTCAAAAATGAATTCTGAAGCTGATTTAAACCTATTCTATGATAAATTGATTATTTAATACGAAAGAAATCCTACTGTAAAATTAGAGCACAGTGTTTTTAAAATTTATGGACCATTAAGCAACACCAGAGCTTGGGTGTTAACATTCTTTTCAACATAATCATTCATCACTGCTAATTAGCTCTCAAAAGCACCACTCTAATAAGATATATGCTTCATTAAGAAAGAAAATTCGAGATATTTAGGGTCTGCAAACACTCCTTGCATAAGAACCTTAATCGTTCCGTTTTTATACCTGAAGGTGAAAACAGTTTAAGGTGTGTTTTAGGACTGTCGGTGAATAGGTAGTTACGATTGCGTACGATTACATTGTTTATGGTGTTTCAATTTCTGTAAAATTTATATTAATGGGCAATAATTTGAAAAGGGGTTACAGAAATACCTTTATTAAATTTATTTTTAATCTAATGATTGAAATAAACAGAGTTTAAGCCTCTTTCACTGCTTTTATTTGAAAGCAACGTCTTTTATGGTGATGGAAGTAAAACGTACCCCTAAGTAAGTGACCATGCTTAATCTATTGATATGACTTACATATCTATTGATATGATACAGCGCCCCTAAAAGCAAAATAATTTTAAAAAATATTAAAAACTAAAGAAGATAGATAGAAAATTTCATGAATAAAATTGTTTGCAATATCAGAAAAACTATATCGAAAATATTTTAAATATTCTAGAGAAGATATTATCATGTGAATATAGCAATTTTTCAGGCTTTAAACAAATTTCCCAAATTTGCAAGATTTTCAATATTATTATGTAGTTTTAAGTTCCGTTAGATCAATGGTTCCCAACTGGTGGTCCGTGGAGGGACCCGGTGAAGCACAAAAAAATCCAGTATGTACAAAATGAGTGAATTGAACGACAAAAGATTGAATTATATCCGTGACGATGACTTTAGGCAGAGTAATTTGTGGGGATAATAGTCACCACTAAATTATTAACAAAACTTTTGTGTACTAAGTGAAATTAAGAACTGTGAAAAAAAGCTCGGTGACATTTCTGTATGTCACGAAGATTTAATTAAATCACAACAATAATTCTTAACACTGGTGAGATATAATTAAAATGTTCTTATAATAGTTATAATTCAGAGTATCATCTAAGTTTTTAAGCTTAATGGGGGGGGGATATAATTTTGTGAGGGTATATATAGGATTTTAAGCTATAATATAGGTGGTCCATGAAGGTTCCAATTTTAAACTACTTAGTTGTCCGCAGACTTCTCTGAGTTGGGAACCACTGCTTTAGAAATAAAGACATATTAAAAAAAAAACTGAAAATAACCCATTAACTTTGCTTTCCATAGAAAAATTTTGTTGAGGGGCAATAATCCAGATGTAATAATTTCTAATCTATTTGGATTGAATATTATATAATAGGTTAATTATTAATTTGGATTGTTTTTAAGTGTATGATGAAAGAAACATTAAAGTGAAGAAACAAAAATAATTATTATCCACAAATTACTCCAAAGCTGAGGACAAATTGATGTTGTTCAGCGAATTTTCATAAAATTAGTACTGAAGCTATTATATGTATTCATGCTACGAAAGTGATATGGCCTATACACAGAATCCTCTATTTCTCAATGATAAAAACCTTAAAAAATGAAAGCTATGACATATCTGACTCTGCATTTTGTTGACACGCTGGTCAAACTATCGAATTTCCAATACTCCATTATACTAATGCCCAGGCGAGCGAAATTCTAGTGTCGCTACTTTCTGATCAATACTATTTCTGTATGTTGTTAAACTGTCTGGACATCTGAGAGGATTCCCACTCCCTTCCCTAGCAGACGCTTGCCTGAAAACACTGCGAAAAATCCCCTAATACCTATTTTTGTAGTTGTACTAGTTAAAGTAAGACAGTTATTGATTCAATGAGTCATTGTAAAGTATACAGAATATTTTATAGAAATAAATTTGTTTAACAAAAAGAATTTAATTCAATTTTTTTTTCTTCAAAAATATGTGTTGCTTTATTTAATAGTGAATTATTGTATTTTAGGGGTTAGATTAACTATGTAATGTTTAACCACTCTAATATGGTTTCCTATAGTTAATTATACAAAAATATGAATAGTTTTAAGAAATAAAAGAATCAGGAACATTTAACAACTTATTTATAAAAAAATAACCCATATAATACCATACTTAAGTATTATCGTCCCATTTACCTTGGTAACTTCTTAGGTTGAAAAAAAATTCAATTTGATATTTATACACGCATTGTAACATATTAAAATTTCAAAAATATTACATCTTTTAAAATCATCGATTTGATTCAACTATCTATCAGTCTAGTCTCTTCAACTCCGATATTTTCTTCGATGGTTAAATTTTCTTGTTTAAGCATATTTTTAAATATTGCCTTTTGTTGTTGTTTTTTAATTTACCAGAGAGATACTTCTACTTTTGAAAATATTTAATTAAATGGCAACTGTAAAATATAACTTTAAAACCCAACTTCCTTGGTCAGCAAGTGTCTCCAAACAGTTCTATAAACAGTTCTATAAACCCAACTTTTAGCATAGGTTTCGTTTTGAAATTCATAATTTTTGTCATATCAACCCATTTTAATTATTAACAACCGATCATTATAATGAACAATTTAGAAAATTTAGATAAACAGCGCAAAGAAAAATTTGAAAAAAAAAAAAAAATAGATTTTTTTGCTTAACATATTGACGACAATCAAATGCAGTTTTAATTCAGATTTTAAATTACATCATTAATTACCACAAATCAAGGAAAACTTTAAACATGCAAATAAAATAAGTAGCAGGAACATGGTATTTATATTTTTCTTTAACTTAACAGCAATAATTTAAATTAAGCTTATCTAGGTACTTAATTTTTTAAGAGGAACATCGGGAACTAATTAGATAACCAAGGATGCACCATTTATTTTTCGAATTCATTCCTTTGTTATTCCATAGACTTATCATAATATAATTATTACAATAATATAAAATAGTTTAAATTTTTAATGAACGCACAATTTTTTTTAGTTTACTAAACATTTATATGTAAGCTAGTAATTTTCTCTCGATTATTTTATAGACAAATTCAGCAGAAAAACATGTAATTTTCACATGGAATCTCTTTAGAACGCCCTGTATATTACATAGCTGCTTGAACAGGAATCGTATTTACAGTTTAAACTAAACTATATATAAGCGGAAGTGTTCTTGGGTTACGTGACGTCACACACATGAACTCGTCTATACCAATACATCCCGCAATCTTCTCGTTTTAATCCTCTTTAAAAAAAAACAAGAACCTAAACCTATACCACCACAGCAACACCAACTATAACCACACACTAAACCAGTCCTTCTACAAATTAATTCAACCAGCGAATTACATTCAAAACTTTACAGCTACGCAGAAGCCCGAGTGAAAATCAATCATCCTTATTATTGCTTAGATCCAGAAGACATATCAGAGCTACACAACCCAAGTGCAAGGCGTCTACTTAATCTTTCCATCCTTAAAAAAGACCGCCATCCATCACCCTTACGCGGACGTCTGGGGACCCACCTACTGGGGTGATTAAGACCCGGTTTATAAATATTCCACTAACAGAGGGATAGTTAGAGGTACATAGAGATGGGGTATATCTCTTTATAAATCTATAGTTAAGCTGGTTAGGGTGGAAAAAATTAGACTATTATTGTGAGTGAATAATTTGGGAATTATCAGCCTGTTCGTAATGATTTAATGCGTAGGTTATATTGGTTTGTTATTTATTTCGGTAGACATAATTGGGAAACGAGCAGTTGCATTTGATATTGTTATTCGTCTGTAGTTAGGTTTCTACTAGTTAGTTTAGTATTAACTAAAGTCAGTTATTCCAAATTACATTAGCTAATAGTTCGTTATTATTTAGTTTTATTTAGTTATTGGTTATTACCCTAACTAAGCAAAAAATGTATTAAATTGGTTTTATAATATTTTTTAGTTTTTTTCAAATAAACTATCATTAAAACAATATCGGAAATATATACTTATACTCATTTACGCTGCATATTTATTCGTACGAATCGAAACTTTAAGACACCCTGAAGAATATCAGGATCATAATATTTATTAATGTAATTATTACTACGATATCACCAAATATGATTAATTTCTTTGTCTTTTTTTATAAAACCTAGAATTATATTAATATCGAAATATATCGTCGGTGAAGAAGTGATACCTCGTAAACGACAACCTGAATAAGCTTTACTTTAGCAAGTGATTTTAGCCATGGCAATTTTTGGCGCCGAATTAATTGCGCCAAATCCGAATTTCGTGATAGCTATCTACGAACTTGGAATTAGAGAAAAAAAGTGATGAAAGGGCCATCCGATCTTTTATAATTTTTGATGTCTCATTTAATAAAGTTGAAAAATTGATATTTAAATGGAAACTTTATAGTTTCTATGGTAGAGATCATATAATAACAAAATACATTATAACTGAAAAAGATCAATAATTTTGGGTTGTCGGTTATTTAATTGATTTCATCTGGTTTTTGATTTCATTCCTTCTTGCTTTTTTGAAATTTCTGTCTAGATCAAGGATGGGCAAGCTTTCACAATAAGAGTGGTACTCTGGTGGTAGGACTGATTTAAGATCCTGTAGGTGTTTATATTTTTGATCAGATATTTTCAAAGGTTCAGGGTGGAGTTTCGGAAAGTCGTCTGTCGTTTAGATAGTGGTAGATCGTGATGTCTGTGTAATGTGACCGATCAATTTCTTTTTTCGGTTTTAAAGAATTACTAATGAAACCACGCCAAAATACAACATGATGAAAACTTAGTCACAACCCTCGAGTGTAAAATAAAAAAAAACTTGATTGTCGAGATGGATAATTAATGAAATTAAAAAATCAATCTACGCAATTGTCTGATCAAAAATCCAACAGTAGGTATTGTTTGTATTTTGTAGCAGGCGATTTGCATTGATCGAACAACAGTTGTTCACTTGATCCATAATGTCCTTTCACCGTATAAAGTCTCCACTATGGAGATTTCCTAACTCAGTTTTCGAGAAATAATTATTAAATTAGACGACTTTATAAAATAACCCTGTAAGAGAAAATTTTAGAAATTGAGCTTCCCCGAAATTCAGATCGTCCAGAACTCTTGATCTAACACAAATTTTGTGTCTATTTTAACAAAGAAAAATTTAAAGCTTTGACCAGGATTCCTGAATATTACAAATCTTTAATTATCTAGTTTTTACATAAAACTTTCCCATAATCCAAAATAGAGAGAAAGAAAAATGCACTTTAAAGTTTAAAATTAAAATTACTTGTCGCAGATACCGATTTGTCTGAGTTTTAAAAATCTTCGGCTAAACTACAAGATCAAATAACTCTATGATTATTTAGGTGCCTTATTGGCGAATAATCGCCTTGGCGGAAAAGCTTCTTCTATAGTAAATCTAGCTAAGGTTGTCGTTTACGAGGTATCACTTCTTCACCGACGATATATTGGATTTGTTTCTATAAAATAAAACTGGTTTAAAATGTCATGCAGGATATACCTTTGGGCCCTGTGTAATACCGGAAATAATTTTCATACCATATCTCACTACAACTTACCCAAAAGATTGCCAAAGGCCAAAAAATTTACAAACACGATTGGTAAATATTATATTACTACCAACACCTAATACCATCCATTAACACTCATTCATTATTTTTGGTTAGCAAAAAAACTTAGATCAATCCAAATACTATAAACAATATATTAAGTTTATAAGTTTCTTAAATAAACTGCCAAATTAGAAAATAGTCCTTAGAAATTTGATTCCTTTATATCCCAAATATATTTTCTCATTCATCAAATATTTAAGTCACCCTAAAGATTGCCAGGGCCAGAATATTTACCAACACGATTACTATTACTACAATCAGCGAAATACCATTCATTCATTCATTCATTTTTGCTAAAACCTAATGCCCAAAAATCTTTCAGGTGTTATTAGCCTCCCCCCTTTGTCTGGTCCCTGAGTGACGGCGGCAACATTAAGAAGTCATCCTCCCTCTCGGATGAAACCTTTAAAGAATTTCTTAAGTAATGACGCTGCTGCCGGTCCAAGGATCGATCCACTCCAAAAGGGGATCCGCTTTTGATCCGCTTTGTAGGGGGGGGGGAGGGTAGGAAGACGTCACGGGAAAAGACATCCGCGGGACACTTTAAGGTTTTAAAGTAGGAGGATTAGAAGAAGGGGACGGATGCATTAGAAAAGGGACTGTCGGCATGTGCCCTCCCCCCTGGGGATTGTCCCCCTGGTGCTTAGGGGAGGCAGATGTCGCCTCTGACCCCCCGAATATGGGAGGGATGCGGTCAGTGGGATGCAAAAAGCCTCGGTGCGGAGGTGCGGTATTAGGGGGTGCTTAGTGCGGGTTGGTCCGAGCGGGGATAAGGGAGTTGTGGATGGGGAAGATCGATCTTTGGAAGGAGATTTGCATATTTTGTGGGGTATTAAAAGGAAGAGGGTGGTTCACTTTTGGTGAAGATGGTTCAATGTAGCGTTGAGGAGGATGATGGTTGAAGGGTTTGAGATGCTTATTTACATTAAAATCATTTGGGGTGTTTATGCTTTATGGAAGGGAAGAGTAAGTTTTTGAATATTTGGTGGAAATTGTGTTATTTTTTATTCCTTCACCAACCAAAACGTTTATATTCTTTTTAATCAAGACAATTTAAACACACGATTGTTTTGTAAATGAAATATCTTGTTCTTTAGTAAGAAAAATTACTATTTACCAATAGTTAAACAAGTTTTAATTTTAACTTAATGTTAGAAAAGTACGGATTAATTTATGTTGTGTTAAACAGTTAATACACTTCGGCAGTTAATACACTTCAAGATTATTTTATGACGAAAGTGATAAGTATGCCAAAGAAAACATTATTGTTTTATAGGGTACTCAATGAATGTTATTGTACCAGAAATACCTTTTCAAGATGTTTTCAAAAATACAGTAATCTTAAGTTTATTTTCATATATGGACCAAGGATTTAACACCGACGCTGGACTGTAAATATGGTTGTAGGTGTCACACAAATGCTGCTAACTTATAGAATTTGCATAAAAATAGCTTATTAAAAATTTCCTATTATTAATAATACCTACTTCAAATTATATTATTCCACGAACGATAATTTATCTTTTTCAAGACAAAAAAAACAATGATTTTACATTCCGATTACTAAAGAAGTTTGCATTATCCAGAATTCCACGTAAAATGCATCTAACAGGAAAATCAAAGGATAAAAAATTCCAAATTAGAGAAGCTCGAGTTAACTCTAGTACCTCAACATCAACCCCCAAAAAATCTACCCATTCCCTTTTCCATTCTCCCACTCGACCCCACACATCTCAAGAATACAGACCAGCTTCTCTGACACATTAAAAGTCCACCGACACTAAGAGATAGAGAGAGAGGCTCCAAAACCCCTCGAGACAAACGTTTATGGATAAAGTTGCATTGCACTGGAAGAAGCGCGTGCCCGAAAGAGAATGCATTAGCAGAGGGATCGAAGCAGCAGAAGGTCCTCTCTCTGGACACGGGCTGTGACCCCTCGGGGGGATGGGAGGGGAGTAATTGGCTTAGAACAATCGAATCATGTCACGTGATTAAATCATACGATCAAACTCCATTACGTTTTCTGGAGGCGGGAAAGCAAGGCTACTTCGAGTGATGCGGGTTTGTTAGTTTGGTTGGTTGGTTGGACGGTTCTTGTTGTGTGTATGGGTGTAAAATTAAAGTTAATGGTTTGAGGTTGACATTAAACTTAAAATATGCCTAATGTATTCTTTCATATTACTGCTTAGAGGTTATGTTAGAGGTTTGTCTAAGAATGTTCACAGGTTCTCATCACATTAAAGAATGTTACTCAAACATATTTCTTGGATAGGAGCGGAAACTTGGATTGGATATTTTTTCGTTTCTTGTAATATTATGTGATATTAGAAGACGAAACTATAAATTCCTGTATGGAATAAAATGTAACCAAGTAAAAAACAAGCAGGTGAGCAAAGTTCCTGTGCATAAACAAAATTATCTTTTTTCATAGCAAATAAAATTGCGAAGTCAAAGAGATTTTTCAAAATAGGGTTAAATTATTGAATATTTGGTAGCTTATATATAAAGTATAAAGTCAGTAAAAATGACGTAGCGTAATAGAAGATAAATAGGTGTTTAAGGGCATCTAGCTCCTGTGGGAGCAAGATAGAAGGGATATTTGTAAATAAAAGAACGAAGAGAAAAAGTTATAAAACATTTTTAAGATTACAATTAAATTTCTAATGAAAATGAAAGTAAACTATAAATGAGAAAGTATAACATCTAATGTAGGTAGGTAAAGAAAAAAAAAGTTTGAACTAAACATGGAACTTTTTTAATGGTTTTTTTTTCCTGTTGAACGTGGTAGTTTTTAAGTCAACCGTACATCGATTGTCTCTGCAAGAGAATCATTGTTGTAATTATTGTAAGAGAATCATAAGAAAGGTTTTATACCATTTAATTTTACTATACCTTAACCAAAAACATTAGTTACTAAGTTTGGATGACTAACGATGCCTTAATTTTAATCAGCTCTTTTAGATGCTTTTGGAAAAAAAGTTTAGTTCTTCCTGTTAAATTTGTAAGATATTAGGTAAATGTCAGAAATCTAATCAATCAGTAAGTAAATACTTTGTTCGATAGAACTTTCATCAATTACGATCCTTTCAAATATTTTTTTCTCAGAAGCCGAAAAAGGAAATTTACAAAGAAGTACTTGAGTAAATCCCAATATTCATATTACATTCGATTTAGATAATTTTAATAATAGAATAGATCTCAACAAGATCCAAAACTAAATTATTTATACAATGAGTAAAAATAAAATGGGAATACACTACTAATATAAAGCTTCTATCAAATTTGAACGAAATATCCAGATACAATAAATCCCGCTTCACATTAACAGCTTAAAACGTAAAAGAAAAGAAATATTTCATACTACAAGTAAAGCACAAGGAACGAAACGATAAACATAAAAACAAATATTGATATTTGACAAGTATACTTATTGATGCTTACCCATCAATACGCCATAAACAAGTTATAAGATGAAACCATAAAGCAATCGACAAAAACCTACGGAAAACATTAAAATTTCAAAAAGAGGATCACCAAAGCTCTCATCCCATTTCCGATTCCAATGTCGAAATATGACATATTGAATGCCTCTATTCATCCCCAATATTCAAAACCCGATTTGATGTATCCTCAATGCAAAATATTTACCCATCGATAAACACACATATATCCGCAGAAATTTAATATCTACCCGACTGCATTGGCCGACGAGTTTTTTCAATTAATCAGAGTCATTCATTTCACAAATTGATTGCTCTCTCTTCTCCTCGTCCCACCCGGGGAGGAGAAGACCCCCTAGAAAGGTAAGTGCGGGAGGGAGGGGTGAAGGACTTCGAAAAACACTCCCCAGCCAAAGTAAACCGCTTTCAATTTATTAGAGATTTACCTGACCGAATGAGGGCGCATTCAATTATAATCTACTACCGCCTTTCATTGCAGAGAGGGCTCAAAGCTGATTTCGCTCCCAGGTTCGACTCCAAAAACAGGAGGAAAGTTTTTAATTTCCGTTTATCGAAATACCAATCATTTTGAGTGCTGCTGCATTTGAAAATGACTTTTCATTGGGGAGATGCTCCCATTGACAGGAGGACATTTATGGGTTTTCGAAGGGCTGTGAGGAGTTTCCTCCTCTGAGAGTTTTTCCGACCTCGGGACTTGTGTTTGTCGTGGTTATCCCGTTTCAATTAAATGGATATTCCACGCCAGGTCAGAAAATCGAATTAGATTTTTTGGTCCCGGAGAGTCAATAGAGAGGTACTTTTTTCCGGGGGTAACTTCAAAGGGGAAGTAAATAAATGGGGTTCTGAGGTGAGTTGGAAGAAGTGCTAAGGATTTGCAGAAGCTGAGAGGAATGAACAAGTTGATGAAGTTGTTTCAGACCAAAGTTCTTCTTGACACTGAGATTTTAACTTATTTCATATAAATAAAGCTTTAAAAATAGTGAAATTTGGTAACTAATTAAAAAGTAGTAGTGGTAGTAGTAAACTGTATTTTACATTAACGTAGTAATAATGTAAATTTATTATTATACTTTAATTTTAAATTTAAATTTATTACTTTTCATCTTAGTAGGACCTCATTTTACTTCTAAATTTCGTAACAGCACAGCAATATAAATAAGACACGAGTTCAAAGTGATATTAGTTTTTAAATTCAATAAAAAGCAATTAACTTAAACTTGCGTAGAAGTTTTTTTTACAACCTGAATCAGTCTAAATACTCTAAATCTAAGTTTTATAACAGGGTTAGTTTTTTTCTTTAAAAAAATGGAGGACATTTTGTGTATTGGGGAAAAGGTAGCTAATTTTATTAATTTGTTGAATAACTTTATGAGACTTTGAATCTAATTTATAAAAACATACATTTTGACCCCAAAAAGGATTAAGAATAAGAGCTTATATACTTACTTTTCAATAATAGCTCAAATGTTTTAATATACCTTGATGCTTCCCGAAGCGAATGGTTTGGCACAAAATCATCTGAAAGTATTTCCATCTCAATATTAGTTTCATTCTACAAATCAATATTTTTTTATTTGAATCTGATTTTAACATATCCAAATTAATCCTATCTTAATTTGAACTACTTTAACCTAATAACTTTCTCTATTAGTTTTTTCTAAATTTTAATATTTTCTACAGGTGTTCTTATCTTTTTAGTACTTATTTATCTATTTTTCATTTCTTTCTGATTTATGCATCATTTGTTTATTAGTATATTTTTGTATTTCAGATAAATCACTAATAGATGCTAGAATGTTTGTTATTATGTGTAATGTTTCAATCGATGAGCATTTGCTATTTATTAATATACACACAAATATGTTAATGTGTGTTAAATTTTTTAATGCTCCAACCTTAATGAATGAACCATTGACTTTTTTTAATAAAGTTTATTTTTATATACCCCAGTACAGAACTCCACCAGTTCAAATACACCACTAACCACACACGCATTTCCGCCCAGAATATATTCCGCACTATTCTAAACGACCATATATCCCGAAACCCTTCCCTTCCTCCTCGAGCGAAATGACGGGGCATCTTCCCCCCTTTCAAACTAGTTCGGTCAGCACACGGAGGGTTTCCCACAAAAACCTCATCTTGACCGCACATCACATCATCCTCCTCCCGCAATTCAAATCAAATCAAACTCCGGCAGCCCTTTCAAAAGCGTCTGGAGGAAAGATTAAAGAAAACCGAGGGGATATGGCGTGCCCAGACCTCCAAGGGCTTCTGTGCACGGAAATTAGCATGAAATAACCGGCCCGGATCGTGTTGTCTGATTGCCCCCAGAACCACCCTTGATCAAAGCAGAGAGAGAGAGGTTTTTGCTGATGGGAAGATATGTGGGGACTTTTGCTCATTAAGGAATCTTAATTAACTTGGTAGATGAGTTAAGTGATTTTTGTTTGAGGGGTGTTGTACTTAGTGTGTTTTTTTAGGGTGTCCGGAATTACTTCCGAGAGGAAATTGTGGGTTTTTCTTTGTGGTAAAGGAGGGTTTGAGGCTTGAGATATGCTGTGATTTGGGTTTGTTTGTTTATTAGGGTTAATTTTATAGAACAGTTTGCTTTTTGATTGAGACTGTTTGGAATTTTCCTCAATAAAGGTTTAACTTATCAGTGGTAAATTAATATCAATATAATACCCAGAATCCATTAATGATTATTAAAATGTATTTATTTTCATTTTCGGAACTGGGCATCAACCAATACAGCCGACTCTTTTAATCGGCCTTAACGGTACTGAACATAAGCCGCAAAATTCCTGTTGAAACGGAGAATAAAAAATGCACAGATTATAATAAAGTTTGATAAATTCTCTTTTTCAAAAATAAAAAACGTACATATCAGTTTATTGCAATAAAATCTTACAGACGACTAAGAAAAATGTTTAAAATAAAGTTATTTTACTCAAGGCGTAAAATACGACAACTTTATGCACAAATTTGACACTTTGCTTTATTTCTTATAATAATTACTGATGAATGAGACAAATATCCATTTAAACAGGGGTTGGTTAAGAGAAAGTTTGCTGTATGTATTTAATATAAAGTAATTGGAAAAGAAAAGTCTTATAGCGTGCGAGACAGCCAGCATTTTTATTAAATAAACTTCAAATGCAGTTGTGAATTTTAAAAAAATTAAAGGTGATATATCATCAATTAGTAAAAGAGGTTTATATAAAGGTTTAATAAATCGTAAAAATTACAACAAAGTGAATAATTCATGACATGAAGCATTCGAAAAATAGATGTAGTGGGTTTAAGATTAATTTCGATTAAAGCATTATTCTTTTGAAAATTTGTAAACGAATTTGAGGCTTCTATTTACTATTAAATATTTTAATGTTTATTTTTCATATCAAAATTATACCTCGATATATTTTTGTAAAAACATCTGAAAATGGATGAGAGTGAAGTAGGATTGTCTAAAGGATTTTAAATAATCATATTTTAAAGTATTAATTAAGTGAGTACAAAATTTCACTAAGAGTTTGTTATAAATTTTTGAATAACGTTAGACTAAAAATAGTTAAATATAATTTGATTTTAAAATAGTTAACCACTCTTACATCTCAAATAGTTGATTTGGTAGTGAGATAAATTGTAATATGTACAAAGAAAATTTAATTCCTTGGTTAAAATTTTAATTAAATATCATTTAAACAGTCACATATAAAAATTCTGAATTTTGTTGTGCCTTCAAGTGTATACTTTCCTAGTGTCTTGTTCACTGAAATAAATAACTAAGTGATTAATATTCCTAAGTTAAAATGTTTTGTTTAAGATTTTAAAATTATTCGTTTATAAAGGTGATTATAGCTTATAAAGGCGATAAGATTCACTGCATAACAGAAATAGGGTTGTTAAACCTGTATGTCTGCTATACCATAACAAAAGTAAATGATGATGATAATGATCATGCCTTGTCCATAGAGCGAGTCTTGAATTATGTCATACAGATAATGGATTAACAATCGTCATGATGTTAATTACAGTAAACTACATTCATAAATAAATTATTACTATTACAATTCATGGAACTTACACGTAATTTAACTTTGTTTAAATTCAAATTGAAAAGAAAGTAACTTTCAATAATGTCATGGGCACTGATGTGGGAAAAATTATAATTTTCAAGTTCGATTTTTAGAAGGGCCGTGATACAAATAGCATAATTAATTTTCGTATTTTAAGCCGAATTATCTATCAAACATTATATTAATGTTATCGAACTATTTGTAATAGTTTTGATCCATCGCCTTTACGTTTGTTAGTTTTATTTTCCATTTGTTCTAATGTGTTACTAGTATCAACGAATCCGCATGGGCGAATAAATAGAAAATGACGAGATCGCAACATCTTCACCACCTACATCCCTATCTATCATAAATCCTATCCATCAGTCATATCTATCATGAATCCTATATCGACATCTATCAGTTTTAAGAGTCCACTAACTTTGTCCTCAGGCTCTCCCAACACATCTGCTTCACAACATTACACTCAAACGCACCCAATACAGCGCACACGACCAAGAATACCGTCTTCAACAAAAACAGATTACCCCATATCCCCAGCTCGACCCCAGAAGGAAAAAAAAAACCCTCCCAAAACCCCCTTCCTCGCTAAATCGTCCCCATCTGCATATTCCTTATTTTAATTCCAAGCTCCTTCTCACCCCTAATGACTGAGCTCGCCATCCATATTCATGCCGCCTCTCTCAGCGCCTGGCTTGATCCCGCTTGACCTTCCTTTGCCGAGGATCTTGCTTTTTGGCATATGGAGGGTTGAGGGCGAGAGGGGTGTAAGTCACTGGAGATGTGGATTAGAAGGGGGAGGATGGATTTTTTCGGGGGGGGGAGGTAGGAAAGGGGATTAATTGATTGGGGTTGGGAGGTTGTTTTGTTAGTGGGGTCTTAAGGGGTTTGTTTTTGAGAGGGGGTTTTGGGGTGATTAATGATTTGAAGTGAATTCATGATTAAGAGTTATTTATGTTGGATTGACCTCTGGATTTATTATTAATTTTATATTTTGGATGATTATTGTATGTTCTCTTTTTAAATTTTAGTAAGATGTCTTATTAATATTTTAACAGACATAGTGCTTCACTTGCATGGAAAACATAAACTATACCTTTAGAACTGAAAATTTTGAAAAATTTGAAAACCTAGAAAAATATGCAAACATAGAAAAATTATGCAACCACAGCATAATTTTTTCAAATTTTCATTTCTTTCATGTATACTGCCGTCCTTAGCAAGAAGGGCGTATCTCGGATTTTGGCGATTTTCAGGTTTTTGCATATCTAGAATCTTTGGAGTCTTCTGCACCTTATGATACCTCATTCATGTACCTATGGGTAAGAAAAGGTACACAAAAACGCTAGTGAAAAAGGGCGTATCTCTGAAATTTCTTGAAATCCTTAGGCAAAAAGTGCTTGTACTGAAAATCTTGATTTTCGGAGATGCGCCCTTCTTGCTAAGGACGGCAGTATAGTATATTATATGTTTGTGTCAAGATAACTTTAAGCGCTGATGCAACATGGAATTTACTTAAATATAAATTAGAAATATATGGTTGATACCTTTAGAACCTATAGTTTTCAAAAAAAAAAAAATGCGACCGAAAAAGGCGTCTTAATATCAGGTTTTCGCTAAATACATTTGTGGAAAACGGAAACATAATTATTTGGATATAATTCTGGACTAAAATGATAAAAATATCATATGCACATGCATATACGTATTACGTGGAATAAGAAAATAAATTGTTTATAAAATGTTCCTTCTTTTTTTTTAAATATGTGTCATATAGGTCTAGTTCTTTGGAAATTTTCATTTACTAATAGGCATAAATAGGCTTTATATACATAAATAGGCTTAACGCTAGTGAACTAGATTTAAAGATAAATACTTTTTTTATACGTACACAGCTTTAATAAGTAACATTAGAACGTTCTACTCGAAAAAAAAAGATAATAAATTAGGTACTTACAATAAAATATTTTCCAGTGAAAATGTTGTCTTGGTATTTATAAGTTTATTCTACAGTGTAAAGATGATTTTAACTATAATTCCTTCTTATTGGTTAAAAAATTAAGTCTTCTTGCAATGAAACTGGCAGTCTGCCAATTAAAGTTCTTGAGGGATCACGTGGTTTAGGTATTAAAGTAAATATATATGATTTGACTTTAATTTATTAAAATATGTAATTCCTTTTTAAAAAAATTAAATAACTTCTTCAAATCAATCAAAGCAATATAAAAGCTTAATCCAAATCGAAATCTATTTAAATTAAATTACATAATCACTGTAAGCTTATTTTGAAAACTATGAAACACCATTTTCAAGGTAAAATAAAAGTAGCTTTTTACCTTTGAATTTTCATTAAGTTAATAACTTTCAATATAGAAATTAAACTCGACTCGAAGTAGAAAAAAAATGGTATACAAATATTTTTCTTGGAAAGCTGTACAGTTGGTAAATAATAAATATTTTGTTTATTCAAATACTTAATTTATTTTAAAAGAAGAAATTATTTTTTTAAATACGACCACTTTCAATTATTGATTACCATAACAAGTTATTCTTTCGTTTTCTCTATATGAAAATATTTTAATAAAAATTACTTATATAACGTTTTTATTTTCATGCTTATTGCATATTTTTTATTTAAACTAAAAAGTAAAAATGTGATTTAGTTTACTAATTTCTATAAATATTTAATACTTAGAATACAAAAAAGAAAATAGTTTTACCAACACTAAAATCTCAAAATACTAAATACATCTCATAATTTATGCAATATCATGAATTCTTCACTTTAAAAGTCATTAAATCAGGGTTTTTCTATGAGTATAAATTTTTAATTCCTAAATGCTAGTCTGCGCCAAACAAATTCTCGCCAAAAAAAACTATACTATAAAGACAGCATAGCCTATACGAGACTTAAATTATTCATAATGATAGTTCTTGTTTGTTTGTCACATCAAACCCAACACCATTGACTTATGTCACTAAAGGTCCTCCCCCAAGGGATATAATGAAAGTCATCTTCAACTGAGGGGGTTTAGTGGAAATTTTCTAAGCAGTTTCGCAATTTCGGGTGATGCATACACAATTAAGCTTCCTTTTTAACACGCCACCTGAAACTTAGGAAAGTCACGCTTTAATCATGATATCCTCACAAAGACTATCAGGTAGAGGAAGTTTTATTTGTGTAACGCATTAACAGTAATTTAAATTATAAAGCATAAAATCTAAGTTTTATAAAAGAATAGCCCTTTTATATCTAAAACAGACAAAGTAAAGTAATCATATCAAGAGACTACTATTTAAAGAGACTAATTGAATTATACATAATATGAAATTTGCAGTATACTGGCGTAAATCCACAGAACATAATTGTAAGTAAAATTAAAGATTTTCATAAAAGCACTAAAAGTGTTGTTTCTAAGGCATTTATGGACTGGTCTTATGGGCCATTTATTAAACTTTTAACGTAGACAATTACGACACTAAATAAAGAATCCAAAAATAAGCCAAATATACTTATCTTAAACTTTATAATTCAAAACTTATGCCACTGTCAATCTGAGCAACTTGGTTATTTTCAAGGAAATTTTCAGAACATTTCTCCAAAAATAGACCTTATAATTAACCATAAAATTTTATAAAATATACTTAAATGAGTATGTATTTGCATTTTTTAGTAAATCGTATATTTTCTGATAGGCATTCCTCCATATAAAGGACAATTAAAGCCTTCCAGATACAAACGATGGATCAACAAAAAGTGGTTTTAAGAAATTAGCATTTGAGACGTTTTCCCATAAAGGAAACTCAAGAGCTTCGTATTATTCAATGCGTATTTTGAGAAGGAAGAAAAAGAGAGTCATCTGAGCATTAAAGATTTACCTTTAGGTTTTATTAGGGCCAGCATATTCGAATGGCAAAACAAACTTCTTGACCTATGATGATATCGATGATATCCCCTCTCTCTCGCGCGCGTTTACACAACACCTTAAGTACATATTTTGCAATAGTTATAAATATTTTTAGTCATTCATAGAAATCTTAATCCCATATGATTAACCATCATTGAACATATATAAAGACATCAGCATTTTTCTAAACATTACCTCTGAATCAGCGTTTTATGTAAAGTTTGTATTAAAGTATAAAGAATTATACTAATATATGATATGATCAAGATCGTCCTATTTTTAAGTATTCGAAAAATTCCTTTTTGTTTCAAACTGTTTTAAGATTATATATGAATTTTCTATTAACCAAAATGCTGAGAAAATACTTAGTTAAAAAATAAATTCCCACTAATTTATTTATTCTTTAAAATTCCTGTACCTATTATAATGTCATATTAAATATTTTAAAAAAAAAAACCAGGTTGTTAAGTAATAAAGAATTAAGGATAGTAATTGCTTTTTAAACGATAATTTAGTTACCTTCTCACACGAGCATCCTTACTTCTTAAGTAAAATAGATGGATCCTAAAAACCCATCATAAAAATTATGTGACAATAAGTATCAATAAATACCATCAATTTATTTAGAAAGAAGCCGATAAATTATTTTTACTTTACTCAATGTCAGCACTCTTTTTTCTGAAATTATTGAAACCTTTGACTCCAATTCCCTTTTCTTCAACGCGTCAACATATAACCACCAGAACGATCTCCCGAAAAATTCAGTCCAGAGTAAAATTTTATTCCCCAATAAAACCGGACCAGAAATAAATCTCAGAAAAAAACCGGAACTGGTCGGCCGAGATTTCACCCCAACCCCCAACAAAAACCACAAGAAAATAAAACCACAAGAAGAAGTCCCAAAAAATTAGGCATCACCTCCCGGCTAATATTTCACCCATACCCAAGCATATCAACGCCAGGGTCATCCGGAGGACTACGAGGAGAAGAAGAGAAGATTTTAAATTGATGAAGGAGGCTTATCAGAGGAAAAGGGAGGGGGCGATCCCCCCCCCCCCAATCAGCCACCTCACCCCGCGGAAAGGCAAGGAGATTGATAAAGAAGCAGTGGCAGCATCTGTTGTGGCTTTGGCACTCTCCCCCTATCCAGTTGCCATGGTTACAACACGCCGGACGCAAAACTTTCAGGGACCATACGGCCTGGCTCTAACGAACGGAAACCCAACTGGTCCTGGGATAGAGGGGAGTAAAAAATAAAGAATGAATGGGAGATTTGGGCCCCTATGAGAGGACACCCCCTCCTCTCCATGTTAAAGCAGGGGGGCAGCAGATCACTTAATCTCTATTGGCCCTTATCGACTGGCGTATTTTCGGACAGGAAAACCTTTATTTCGGAATCGGAATTGTTTCATCGATTTCTTTCGAGCGTTTTTTTTTATTATTTTTATTCCGGCTTAATCTTATAATCATTATCGGGTTTGAAGTATTGATGGGTATGGATCGCAGATTCGGATCTGCGTGATGGAGCTCATTAGGCTGATCATTGCTCATTGATGAGTTTCGCTTTTTTTTTCTTTTCATTGTTGGGTTGGTTTCCAAGAAGGGGTTGTTTTAATCGCTTGGTATGGATTTCATCGATTTGAATGCTTTTAAATATAAATGAGAGTGCTTCGGCTCTGTTTCTTTTGTCAAGACCCACACTTACTCATCGACTCTAGCGTTCAAAACTGTTCGTCAGTTAATATACTATTTTTTGGTGAAAAATTCAAAACATTTATGTAATTATTGAAAATATTACAAGATGATATGCTTTATTTTACATTATATTGAGCAGCTTTAATGGTTTTTAAAAGTTATTAAAGTTTTTTTTATTTATACACTGTATTATGTGATCTGTTTAGTGAGCATGTTGAAACATTAAAAACTTTATAACTCATACACCAATAAGTCAGTAATACTATAATTGTAATCAATGAAACCTTTTAAAGTTATATTTGTGATCATAAGGATGAAGTTAAATATATTTTTACTCTAAGAACTAATTTGGACAACGGTTTTCGGTGAGAAATTACCATATAGTATATAATTAAAAGATTAAGAAATGTTAGATTCTAGTTAATTTAACTCCTAAAAGTATGCTTGCTCAAGAACCATGTTAAATATTTTAATTTCATACTGAAAATCTATTTGTGTTGGCAAATGAAACTCAACATAAAACGTTAAATAAAAATAAATACGGAAATAATGAGGTACACGATTTTTTAATAATTAAGAACTCGCAAGAAAATTTAATGTTTCCTGATTATTCTGGAAAAAGATTTGAAATCATTGAGCCGTAATTTTAACACTGTAATAGGTACTTTAAAAAATTGATATATTCCTAAAGTATAGTAGTGAATTTTTATTAATTTTGTCTCTTTAAGTTCTTTACCTATTACGTAAAATTCCTTTGTAATATAGAAAAAAGACATTTTAGAACCTGTTCGCATTCAACAACTGTAAAAGTCCAAGAAATATATATTAATTTATAAGGAGATAATCATTTCGATATTATAATAATTATCCACCAGGGATGTTTCATTAGTTTTGCTTTTCAAGAAATTATCCCATTATTTATTTATTAAAGTATTTGGTAGTGTAAGTGTTTTATGCCTTTGTAAACTTTCTTTCAATAAAAGATCTCAGAATTTGTAGAGCACATAAAAGTAGGGAACTACGTCTAAGATATACATTTATTAGTGATAAATATATTTTATCTCTCGTTTGCAAAATAAATTATCTCAAGCAATAAATTTTGTTAGATTTTGGAGTTAGTGTCCACCCCCCTTTAACTTTTGAACCCCAACATATATAGTCATAAAAGTGGTGTGTAAGTACAGTAAAGAGACCATGCGATGCGAGAACTTTCAACGCCCCCTTGCAGCAATGTTAGGAGTTATAATTTTTATTTTAAAAACTTGTAGAGAAACTTTTTTTGCTAAATTATTCAATTACAAAGTTGTAGAGCAGTATCGATTTGATACGAAAAGACATCTTGTGCAGAGAAATTTCTTGAATAAAACCCTTTAAACGCATGTTCAATTAGGTAGAATTTCCCAAATTTTACCTCCTAAAATGTTCCGCGAAATGAGAAATTTTCATTTTTAGAACTTAGATAAAAATGACTAAAATTATTATTCTGTGGAAATTAAAAATTTCTCGTAATTTTTCATTATTATAAATGTACCTATAGCATTTATTAGCATTTTACTGCAGCATTTTATTTCCAGTAAAATTACTGTGAACTACTTTACCAACTTCCTTAAAACTACTATGAAGCAAATTTTACCACTGTGTCATTGGAGATTTTCACAGACATTTACAGAGGTATTATGCTGATTCATAAAATATCTTAATTATACTACTGATTTGAATAAAAAATGTAAAAGCAACTATTTAATATAATTGCATTGTATAATTAGAATAGTAACTTATATAATAAAACATAACCATTTAAACCTACAAAAGTAGGGCTTCAAAAAGATACACAAATCAAATTCTATTAATATAAAAACTTGATAACATGGTATTTAAAGGTTTATAAAATTTAATGGATTTGTATGTTGAAACTACATAAGTTATAACTATTCGACATTTTTACCATGCACCCTGTATATTTATCTCATTCTATCAAAATTTCTGGTAGGAATACATTTAACCTGGGTAGGTATATTAATTCTCAGGTAAAAAGTATTAATGTTTAACACGAGGAAAGTAGTGAATTCAGAAGACAACTTTTAAAACACCGCATTCAACAAAACCATTAAAAGTTCTTAAAACCAATACGTCACGTCGTATCGGTCCTCCAATTCTGATTCTTATAAGTACTACCGTAAAAGAAAGCCCTAATTTTTGGATGTTTTTGTCCCTGGACTCCGTATGGGTATATTTTATTTTCATTAACAATTGTGGTTAGAAATGTTTAAGTTGTGATATCATATTTTTAAAACATGAATGGTAAAAAACGATGTACGATGAATATGAAAGGCATTGTAGAATTTACTAAAACCATTTACTGTTTTTTTAAACCAATACGAGTATTGATTCTCGACTGTATATATTTTTTAATTCCATGCGTGTTTCTCAAATAGTAAGCCACAATTTTTGGATAATTTGGTGTATGGACCCCGTACATTTTTACCTTATATTCCATAAAAGGTTTTGAAAGGATCGTTTTAGTCAGAGTGATACTTTTTCTCGAGTTAAAATATTAAAGGTAAAGATGGTGAAAGTTTAGAATGGTAGATCCCTTTCAAAACCATTTATCGTTTTTTAAACCTCTAAATTATCGCTCCTTTACAACATATTCTTTTTTAAAAAACTTATAGGTACTTCCATAAAAGTGAGTCATTATTGTGAGCCTGGCTTCCACGACGTATGTAATTTTTTTCCTTGACATTTTGTGGATGAATTATGTTCAATCAGAATTTATCTATTGTAGTGTTGAAGTATTAATGGTAAACAGGGTGGAAATGGTGAATTCACCAGCAGAACCGTTTTTAAAACCAATACGCGTATACACGCAAATCCACTCAAAGCCAAACTAATCCCCCGGCTCCCTCCTCTCTAAGGTCAGAGGCATTTATTGCCTCCCGAAACCCCTTTTCCTCCCAAGTGCGTGCGGGCGGAATAGTTCCCTTGCAAATACTCCGCAATTAAGAAGAGGCAGAGAGAGCGAAGATGGAGAGGAGGAGGGAAGAAAAAAGAAAGCGGAGGAGCGAGCGAAGGAGGGAGAACCAAGAAAATGATGCAAAGGGCTGGTAATCTCCAGGATGGTAGAAAGATTGGGGGAGAGCGGGGGAGGCAGAGGCACTTGCGTTAGGAAATGAGCTTTCGTGCTCTGGGCCCAAGGCGGCTTGATTGGCCCAACTGGGGAGGCGTGGCCAGCGGTGACGTCATCATGATCGATGGCCTGTGTTGGATGGAGTGTCACACTGATCTAACTCTCCCTGGGCTGGCCAGGTCCTTCTTTCTATTTGGACCAGGGGTTTTGGGGTGGGTTTTTTTTTTATTATTTCGGAGAGATGAATGGGGGTGCGGGCTGGCACAGAGGAGGATCTTTTAATTCCCGGAGGGACGGAGAGCGTTTAAGAGGGAAGCGGTGCAGGTCGGGTGGAAAAGGTAAAATGGATTATAATTTGGGGGATTAGAAGGGTGGTTTGTGTGTGGAAAGGGTTTTTTTGGTTTATTGGAATGAGTGGGGTTTTTTTTACAGATGTGAAGTGGTTGGAAAAGATCTGTTGAAAACTCAAGAAATATAGAGACAATAAAAGATTTTTAACGCAATACTCAGTTCTCTCTAAAGTAGAAGTGAGTATATTTTCAATACACTGCTTTTTTTCTCGTAAATTTTTATTTTCAGTAGGACTAAAAATTAAATTTAATGTATGGATTCACTTTGAATTGGAAATAAAAAATCACTGTGATACTCCCTTTATATTTTGAAACCGATTTAAAGTTGTGTTTAAAGAATTTCATAAGCATACACACCTTAAACACATTTCCCTACCATAATTATTTATGAGTTATTGATAATTTTATCCTCAAAAAGTATGGGAATGTTGGGAAACTTAGTTTTAAAACATATAAACTATAATATGCTGCATAGTTTTTCAACGATTTTTAGGCGGTCATACTGTAATTTAAAAATACTTTTCAATATTTTATATACAAATAATAGCACAGCTTATTAAGTTAGTTACATATAGTTACCTTTATGATAAATTTTAGTAATAATAATTATTAATAAGGTTATAATTTCATTAATTAATGTAAAAACCTTAAAAAACGTATGGTAATATTTTCAGAAAGTATTAATGCGTAGTAGTAATAGTTATAAGTAAGTTATTTATACTTTAAATTTTAAAAGATGATAAGAATTTTAAAGAGATAAAATAAACTCGTGTAGAAAAAAGCTAATAAAAATTCTATAAAATATGAAATACGTAAGCTAATGAAACGGTACACAAAAGTATTTCAAGTTTCTTAAGAGAAAAATTATGAATCTTGGGAGGGAAAATAATTTGGGTAGTCACGCAACTTTAGTGACACTGCATGTTTGTTTCTCAGTGATTATAGTACACTGGAAAAGAAACAGGATTTACAGATTTTTGGTGTAAGAAGGTGAAACCGAATTTTAAAAATTTAGATAACTAATGTACTGATGGATTTTTTTATCATTGAGAACATTAAAATATTTATTTCTTCTATTTTAATTTAACTTTGAAATAACAATTCACCTACTTGATTATTCATGAAAATATAAAACAAAAATGAATTATTCGAAGAACTGATGTCACCTTTAAAAGTAAAACTTAAATTCCCTATGTTTAAAATGGGAGGATGTCTTCAATTATTTAATTCCTTTAACAGAAACGATTCTAACAAAAATATTTAAATCGATAATTTCATTATTTATATTCTTAGAATGGATAAATTTTCCTTAAATGGCCGGTAAAATTTTAAGCAGGTATATATTTTTCATTAAAAAATAAACTAAGACAGTCACCATTACTCACATTATAAAAATATTTAAGAAATGTTTTTATTCTACGTTCTAGGTTCTTTTATTTAGATAATTTTAGTTTATAGTCTGCTAGCAATCCGAGTCTAACAATCAGTTCAATAATTCACCTATATGTTTGTTTCTCTGTGTTTATAGTACACTGGAAAAGAAACAAGTTTTACAGATTTCGGTTGTAGCAAGGTGAAACAAACTTTTAAAAATCATTCTCCCTAGGGCGCAAACGTCATCATTTCAAGAAAAACTTCTAAATTTTGAAGCTAAGTTGGGTGGTTGGTTAAAATCACAATAATTAATACATTTTCAATACAATGTGTACATTAAAGGCATACAATCTAATAAATTTTTGGAAATTAAACACATTTATTTTCATCTCCGTATATCGGTTAATCGATATTTTCCTTTTGGTGTAATTGAAAAATTAAAATTTGCTTTCCTAAATATTAAAAAATTATTATTATTGTTTATGGTATATTTTTATCCCTTTTGTGGAATAAACCACCAACTACTTTAAAGCTTTTCTAAAATAATTGAAAATATATTATTCCTCTCTAATTAATATAAGAAAAATCAATGGCTAGATTGCACTGCTACAAATCCCATCGAATATATTTCTAATATTCCATGATCCCACGCAATCCCCATTTCGCAAACTGCAATCCCTTCGACACACATTCCATAAAAATCCCTCCCCCCTCCCAATCCCGAGAACAACACAATTTCCCCAATCCCGAAACCCAATTCCGGCAGCCGGCCCTGGAAAAAGCGGTTTCTCCAGGATTTTTAATCCGGCCGCCCCGCTAATGCTTTGCATAAATTGTGTCTTATCTGAATGATCAGTTGCACAAACGCAGTTAGCGCGGCTCGGCCACATTACGAATGCCGCGAGGGCGTCGAACAAAATAAATGGAACACTCGCCCCTACTCCGGCTGATTAGGAACTTCGATCCCCGGCTATATCTATCTACATTGTGTTTGGGAGATTAATACTGGAATAAGTTCTCCTTTTCCCTGTGTATTCCGCTTCTCCTGTGTATTCCCCGTGCAGTGTTTTTCTCTTGTGCTGGGGATTTACGGCAGTGTCAGCCTGATTTAGCCGCGCGCACTCCAGATAAAGGGAGATGAAAATATTTCGCTGCTGGGGTGGTCGGCCCTTTGCTGAGGGGGGTTGAGGGATGGAGAGGTTCTCTCCCCCCTCGCTGTGAAGGGTGTCGGGGTAAATTAAGTGGTCTCGAGATTTCGAGGGGGTAGGGTTGATAGCTCGCTGGTTTTGACAGAAGGTATGACGGAGAAGTTATGGAATTCTGTCCGTGCTGCCTTTTCTGAAGCGTAATTGTGTGAAGAGTTTGATTACCTTAACGTATCTGATGGAGTATACATTAATATTTCTATCCAGTTATTATCCCGATTAAGGTTCCATGTTTATAATTTAAGCACGATTTAAACAAAGGATTTCTTAAAGGGTATGATGAAGACTAAAGAGTTGATCTTTTGTCAAAGTAGGTTTCTCAAAATTTTTAAAAATTAACTATATCATTAAACATTTTTTATTTATTTTCTTACTTACACTTAGATATCTTTGAAAAAGAATTTTGAAGTATTGAAGAAGAATTTTGAAAAACGAATGTTGTATTAATCCAAAGATTTCATAACTAGGTACATTAGCTATTTTGTCATATGCTGGCTTAAAATAAATAAATCCAATTCGTATTTGAAGAAAGCGCAAAAATTAAACATAGTTTTTCAATTTTTTAATCATATAATGTAATAAATATATAAATTTTAAAACTTTGAATGCATAGCAACATTGGAAAGTATACAAATAGAACTTTCAAAATCATTTAGCACATTTATAAATGTCACAAGCTGGGACAACAGTGTGTATTACAATATGTTTTTCCCGTAAAAGCTTTTGACTATGAAAAACGTGAATTTTTTTAAATAATATGTCTGGATATTTAATTATAAACGAATGAAAAATTCTAACTATGATTATAACCATTTAAAAATAAACTTTAAGAATCTCAAACAAATCTGAAACAAATACAAATCACGGGCAAGATATTATTAAAAAAATCATAATATTCTACTGAACCTTTACCCTCACCTTCTGTGATTAAAATCAAAATATCGTGTTTTGCAATGACCTTTAAAAAGTAGTCTTCGTGAGTATTTTTTAACCTTCTTGTTACGCGAGTTGAATCTCAACTTATAGAAAACGGATGACAATGAGGAACTATAAGTAATATGCGATATTTCTATTGTAAAATCGAGAATAAATTTAAATGGATATTGAAATGGAGATTTAAGATTATACCAATAAACCCTCGGCCTATACCGAAGCTTTCATACGCAAAACAGCAGTTTTCTTTAGACATCCTCCACAACAGCTTTAATCACAACTACAGTAAACGTATCCAAACATGAAAAACTAACGTGCCTCGTCTAATAAAAAGGACTACACTCCGACACTCGCGCTTTTCCTTACGTAATTTCCCTACTACTTACTATTAACGACGGGGAGGAATTAGCAGGAAAAATAAAAAAATGCAAAATATCAATAAAAAACGATGATGATAATAATAATAACACCCGTTTTTATCGCCCGGGAAATAGAAATGGAGCAGAGGACGCTTACTAATAACACGAGGGGTGGGTCTGAAATCTAAAGTGCGACCCCAGCATCGATTGGAAAGACTAAATCTGTTCAAAGCCTGGTCCCACTTCTCTCCACGGCGCTCCCTGGGGTTGTCCTCCCTCTTCCTCTCCCTCTCCCCATCCTCCCCTCCCCCCCCCTCCGCAGGAAGGGGGGAAGGCGCGGGGAGACGGGGGGCGGCCAGATGAGGTGAGCCGATAATTACCGTTCTGACAGTACCGGCCATTTATCATTCTGGGCTGTCAGCAGCGCCATCTCGTGGCCAACGCCCGACTCTCCCTGCTTAAAGAGGATCCACGGTGAATATCTCAATGTGTTTAGTAATCGTCGGATATGAGAAGTAGAGGAGATTTTTTTTTATGTTTTTTTGCGTTTGTTTTCCCAGTGTTGCGTTATTATTATCGTCATTGGTTTTTTGCGTGGGAAAATTCACTTTAAAAGATGTATGCTAATCTGGGAGTAGGTCCCGAGAGAGGATAGGGGTTTTTATTCGATGGCGGAATTCTCGAGTACGTAAGTGCATCGGGAGATGGGGGTCTGTTAATAGAAGTGTTTCGAATCAAATCATGTTTTGCGGTTAATTAATTTAGAAAGGGGATTACCGGGGTTTTTTTTTTGCTTGTTTGCCGTCTTCTACTCCGCAAACACCACCTCCATTCATTAGCTTTCGGATTAATATCGGGGAAAAAAGCGTTCCGAGAGTAAAAAGCCATTTGTGATTTCTGAGGGACGCAAAGAAAGTCATTTGAGACGGCCTGCGGTTGCATAATTATTAGATTCGACAATTGGTTTTCAATTAACGAAACAGGGAGGCGCTTTTTAGGAACTCGTATGTGAGAGAGTGTTTATTTCTGTTGAAAGTCTCCTCGATAACTCTGGGTGGAGGAAGAATAATAATAAGTTTCTGTTTCGTTGAAAAGTTCCGAATTCGGGGCTCTGTATTTAGTTACTAATTAACGTTGGAAGTGAATTGCTAAAGAAGTTTTTCTCTTCATTAGTGATGGTTTTTTTAGGTTTCGGGGGAAATTTTTCTTCGGTTTGTATTAATTATAAAGTTATTTTAAATTCTTTTATAAAATAATGCGGATTCGCTGCTGTGCATTAATTCAAATGTGAATGCGGAATTCTTTTTGATATGGAAGTGATAGAAGTGAAACAAAATACACGGCTTGCCAAAAAGCACATTCGTAAAATGCTTTTTACACATAGTGGCATCAAATTACCAAAGAGGAGTTCCAGTACTCTTGAACTGTGATGACAAAAATAATAAACGGCGTTTCTATTGTTTTCCATCTAAAAGTTTCTGAAATAAAGATCAATACGAATATGATTTCTTTCTAAAGTTAACGCAACACTGTTTTTCTCTAACAAAAATTAAACCGAATAAATGTACAGTGAGGTTGTACGTACCTATAAAACATTATTTATCAAATAATGTACCAAAAAGAGATGAACTTTGTTTTAAGAAGTATGCACAAAAGTAATCTATTAAACAATATTTTAATCAAAAATATTTTTAATAGCAAACTCTTGGAAAATTGACTCCTTTAATAGCTTTTTGAATAATAATCTAACGTTCATTCAGCTCTTATATTTCATTTTTATATTTAGACTTTAATCATTTAAAACGGAAATTTTTAAGGAAGCGTAACGAGTAATTTCATCCTTAGAGTCCTTAATTTTTATATTCTATTTTTAGATACGTTAAAGAATGTTCCTCTATTTCGATCAAACTTAGTCAAAAATAGAACAAAAATACACCTCGTATTTTTATTAAACAAATAGCAAACACTAATGACCAGATTTGAAAACGTTTTTGATCTAAGAAATTACTTTTAATTTTTACAACTCTGATGCACTATAGTTTAAGCACATTTTCTATTTTTGAGCTGTTTTTCAATGTTTCATAAATATTACAAGCCTTATATTTATGAGTTAAATAAAAAGTTTAAACGTTAAAAGTTTACTTTGTTAAATTTTTACATTCAAAAAAATTCACCAAACTAAATTTAGTAAGTGAATTTATTAATTTTACTATTATATTTACTGATTAAATCTTGTTAAGTTTGAAAATACAAATTATTCAAATCATTTATTTTAAATAAGCAAAAATAGTTTCGATTGTTTAAATTTTCCATTCTTATTTAAAAAGCTAAGATTTCAGTCTGAGCCTTGATTAGAAATGGAGAAATGCTGGAAGGCAAACGTTAATTGAATCTCCCAAAATAAGAAGAGTTTTAGCGTTACCATTTACGCATTTACACTCCCTACAAAACAACCGAACTAACATTAAAAGGTCTTATAAAATAACCTTACTTGCTTGGAAATTAATCTTGCTTTTCTTAATTTTAGTGTGTGAAAGTGGTACCATAGCAACTCATCTCAACAAACATGTTCAATTAATGCAAAATAATTCGATCTCTGAATTTTTCATAAAAATGAGGAGGAACGTTTGATTAAAGCGACAACACTGAACAATTTCTATAGAGTACTTTAGAGGTAAAACCTATACTGGAACGAAGAAAATAACAAGCTAAAACAACCCCAACAGCTTTACTCTGGAGTTCGATCGTTGTTGCTGCAAGCGACTGAATTACGAAATATGGTTTTCATATTATATCGTAGAAGAAATAAAAGAAACAAAATTATTATAAGCAATTTAAAGACGAGTTCAACTAAGTGCAAAACTATCTCCGCTTACATATAGTTAAGCAGTGAATAGGAATGTTAGAAATTAGGTTGAAATTTAAACATCTAAGTAGAGAATCTTTATATATCTGTTGCTAAATAATGAACTGATTTACCGAAAAACCAAATAGGAAGAATGCTTAAACTTTGATTAAGATTTTAAGATGGGAAAAATGGGACCTATAACTAATAACAGAACAGTTTAGTAAGTTATCCGAATTTCATTCGCATGTTCTAGGGTGGGGGGAACCAAAAAGAACTTTGATTTCCAGAAATGTTTTATTTCACAATCATTGAACCTTCAATATCTCAGAAGTCTATTATTTACAATAGGGAAAATGAAATTTACTCAAGAAGAATTAGTTGAGACCGATGAAAATTCTCATCATAAATGAATAATTAGAAGATTACTATATCACCCCAAGTTCACTAAAGCGAACATTAACAGTATTTTTAAATACCGAGATAGTATATTTCCAGTTATATCACACTTTAAATCCAAGGTGCTATGCATAATTCCGCAGACCCCAATGAAAATCATATCATAACCTCGGAGAGTAGAAGATGCACCAAGGCCCATTAATCACCAAAAACCCAGACACGTTACGGCAAGAGCGCTCACGAACCAAGGGAAACGAGCGCGCAAACGCACATAATCAGGAAGAGGGGAAACGGTAGGGAGAAACGGCTTTTTCCCTCGAAAAAAATCCCGTTGGAAAACCGAGAGCGCGGGCGTTATTAGCGAGTCCAATGAAGACAAATTCACCCGCGGCCAACTAGAAATGGTTGTCAGGGGCGGCGTGAAAAATCGGCCCGCGTTGTGTGATTTAGGGTGGTTACTGGGGATGGTGGGCCCCGGATTAATGACTGATGGGGATGCGAATGGATGAGGAAGGGGAGAGTTGAGGTGTTGCGATGCTGGTCACGTTTGCAAGAAAGTGCGGTGGTTATTTAAAATGGTATTACGTGGGGGGTTTTGTAGTTTAGGGATGGGGCTTCATTACGTGATTTGTTGCTGATTTCTGCGGGGATGTATCATGCCGGGATTATGATTGTTTTCTCTCGTGGTTTTGTCCTTTGTTTTTAGTTTTATCCAAAATATCTTGATCGTGCTGGTTGAATATAAAGTGCGTAGTTTTGGAAGCGAGATTTTCTTGTAAATTACTGGATTTTGAGAAAGGTTTGTGTTAAATCAGTTTTTTTTTTACCATTCTGTCCAATATTTTTAAAGGTATACTAATATCAAAGCATCATACAAAAGTTTAGGTTAAAGTATAATATAATTATAATAAATTTTATTAAATAATTATGAATTATATAACTGTTACAGACGTAGCATCTGACTCTTAATTCCTCTATCAGGATACAAAAATGCCATGTATTCCATATTTTCTCTTCTACAACATGTATTTTTTATATTTTCAAGAACAGGAACAATTTTTGACACTTTTTGTTCTGTTAGAAAAATTAGCAATTCTGATTCGGCATTTTTTTTTCAAAATTAAGCCACGTACAAGTAAAAAAAGCAGTATTAAAAAGGGATACAGCTTTTAAAAAAGTGTAAATGGTAAAACAGCGAAAAAACCTTTATGCTATTTGTTCATCATAAAAAAAGGCTGCCAGTTAGCAGTTAACAGTAGTAAAACGTATGACAAAATAATAATATGAATAATCTTTATACACAATTACAATAACAACATAGCATTATAAATCGGTTTAGGCCAGGGGAAGAACTACTTGAAAGAAAAATACTTTTAATTTATGTTTAAATGAGAAATTTAAAGCAAAAAATAGTATTTTGGTGAAATAATAAATACAAACAGAAGTAAGGTAATATAAAATACTATTGCATATTTCTACGTAATCAAAGGTTATTTCAATGGTTTACCACAATTCAATTTACTTGGTCTGTAAAAACCATTCTGCTCAAAAATTATCTTTAAAATATTTTGATAGTATCTGTGATAAAAAATTTTATAATGAATAAGTAAATTATAAAATTCCGTTTCTAATATATTTGAAATTAGGCATGTTACATCCGTAAAAAATTAATTACGCTACATAATAATTAATAAATAGTTAATTTTAATAAATTCAGTAATTTTTTTGCACCCAAAAATGGTCAATTTAAATTATATAAAAATTGGAAGGAGAGCATAAACTACAATTTGACAGATATAATTACCACTCCATTCTTATTAGTAGCATTCATTTTCAATCAAACCATGAGAAAATCAAAGTTTAGTATAGACATTAACATATTCTTAAAATTAGCTACTATACCAAACATGAAAAGAGAAAATACAATAAAGATAATTCTTAAGTCTCCTCGGTACCTCTAGATACTCTTTTATGACGATAGAGGTAAATGAGGCTCAAAAGCTTTTCCATTAGCTCAAAAAAGGCAAATAAGGACATTCCCATCCAAAATCCAAACTCACCCCCTAAGTTACTCAACAGTTCTGAACCTTGAAAGAAGGGAGCTTGCTCAAAGATTTTCTTTTCCATTGAAGAATAGTATACGTTGACAACACCTATCTTCTGTCGATCTTTTTCGAAATGACTCGCGTTGCAGGCCATCCTCAAAACATAATGGCTCAAAGAGGGGTATTTGGAATGGGAGAAAAGTTCATTGAAGTAGATAGATTCACACGCTCGAGGACAGTAACAACGGCTGCTGTCTCTTGCCAGGCTTTCCAGTGCATCGTTCAAGCAGATCATTTGCGTCATGTTGAGTAAATTGCAAGGCTCCCATTTCTTAGACATGCTCATGGTTGGGTCAGAGCAGCCACATTTGGCGAAGTTGAAACTCTGAATGCAGAGTTTTCGACACTCCCTCTGGGAATGGTCGTCCACCTCAGTGTAAGCGGCATAGTCCCTGCAGAAGTCTTTGTAAGGTGGAGGGAGCCTCTTGTAAATGGTTTGCTTCAGAGATACCGAAGTCTCCAGTCCTGGACTTAAGGTGAATACTTCCTCCTCTGGATCTGGAATCTCAGACGGGTGGCTTATTTCGGTTCTCCATCCGACAACCTGAGCGGCATTATGGTATTTTTCTGGTTCGTAATCTAATACGAGCCGCAATCCGTTCTCCTTTCCGGGTCGGCGAACCAGCGATGGTTCGCTATAAACATCCTTCTCAGGCGGAATAAATCTCAGACACATTCCGTATCGACGAGTGTAAAATTCAGCGAAGTTTTCGAAAGTGCACCTTTTTCCCCGATATTCACAAGACTTAATGAAATCCTTTCCCTCATGAGACATATCGAATCTGGCTTTTTCCGATGTTTTGTAGTAATCATATAGAAATAGCTGTTCTTTTGTTACATTCCGTCCTTTCGAGAGAAAATTTATTTCAGATTGGATTAGAGCTACACCTTTCGCGGCTCTCTTCCTAGAAAAACCAGTAGGGGAACTGGCGCCATCCTTGCTGGGATTAATAGTTGGACAATCCTTTATATCCTTCAAATGGTATGTGAGGCAAATATCGTATACTGATTTAACCCTGTTTAGGTTACAAACCGTAACCGAAGGAAATTCAAAAGAATTTACGTGTTCAATTTTCAAGGTGACCATGACAGGGTATTTGAGATATTGACTCACGAAGTTTTGCACATGAAACACGCAAAGAGAGGACAAACCGATCAATATGAATAACCATAAGAATTTTCTGAATTGAGATTTAGCTAGCTCAATTTTGGAAATAGCAGGAACTGAGGAATTTTTTACTAAAAGCAAGGGAACTGAACTGTTTTCATTATTTTCATCATTAGTTCTCTTTTTGTTACTGCTTCTTACAGCAGGCATTTGTTCCACAGGTTCTTTTGATGCTTCCAGTGTAAGTTTACTTGTTTTTGATTCCCGATCCTTATTTATATCCTGAAATCGGGACTTTCCTAGTTCACTGGATATTTTAGACACTTTTAGGGCTCTTCCACCTGAGTGTACTCGAATTATAGACTGGGCACGTCTACGTTTGTTATGTTTTGTCGCTAAGATATTTGCATCAGTCATTTCAAATAAGAATTTCAAGAAAAATTCAGTTGTCCTTAAGTATGGAGTTTATTTCTTCCACCTAAACAGAAAAGAAAATTGTTTAGAATAAGTATTATTTGATAATATATGGAAGACATTCAACTTTTTGTATCATTTTTGAATTCCATTGGAGCCAATATAAATATTATTTCTCTACTCATATACTACTACAGAGTGATTATAAAATAACAATATATTCAAGATTCTCAAGCTGCCATAGCAATCATAAGAACTGAATGAAATTTGGGTTGAAGGTATTTTGAAGAATGCCAATGAGGATGATAACAGGTAGGTGAAGCAGTTAAAATATATCAGTTATGATTAAAGTAATATCGTTAATTCCCATTCTAACACCCTTTTTGTATTCTCGCAATGTGATACTTGTAAAAAAAGATCTCTTAAGTGAAAAACCACAAAAGGCAGTGGAACGGTACCTGTGTGGTGTAACCTTCCCCTTGAGAGATGAATGAAAACGGCTATGGAGCCCAGCAGTAGCACGAAGTCATTGGTTTTTAAAAATCTTAAAAAAGTGGAAACAATCAATAATGACAGAGGGACGCAATAGAGGGTTAAACATACTTTTGTGTTTCAAAAATTTTCCACGTGACCTTCTTCACACATATGCGAGGTTCATCGCTAACCAACATTTCCCTTATGCTGAAGGCTAAAGTATCATCATGTGTGAAGGAGGTTACGTGGATAATAATTAATACAGAAAAAATGATTACATAACTCTCTATTTTCTATCTCCTAATTCTCTACCGAAATTTGGCAGTCTATTACAGCTGATGTTTAAGTCAATTTCTATGTTTTAAACTTAAACTAAACCAATTCTAGAAAAAATGTCTGGAGTTATAAAATAACCCATCTCCCTAATGTTAGTTATTTGTCAGTTCACAAATCAATTCAAGAACTAGTCCAGTTACTATTGCACGAACTATTGCGCAAACTCAAATTACAATTGCGATCATTTAACTTTTTGCACGTTATTTAAGTTGATTCATATGTTTTCGACTATGTTGATTGCAAAACTAATAATTTAGAAATTCTAAAAACGTTTCCTTCCTCCTATTTGCAAGCAGCATGTTTCCTTACAATCATAAAGAAGCCTCAATAGAACTATCACTAAAAATTTCACTTTGAATTGAAAATCTCAATAATAGTATAGCTTTTGTTCTCGAACTTGTATTAAGAACTAATTTATTTAATGGAGAAGATGAGATTAAAATGTTTTACAACACAAATGACTCAATATTGGATGATATAGGTGGATGGATAGGTGAACAACACTGTTTTTAGCAAGGTATAAATTACTGACTCATTTTTTTTAATAAAGAAAAATGAAAGGAATAACACTGTTTACTAAATTTTAACTTTTTTACTTTTTACAGAGATGAAAATACCAATTTCTTATAGATTTTGGATAGCTGAACCCGAAAATCACCATTACGGTTACCTATAAATACACGTAAATCACACAAGATGAACTTTATAACCTTATTAGGTACTTAGTTCTCCCAAAACATAAAAAAACTCTTAACATCCAAATTGTATTAGAGCGATCCTCTTGGAGGGTGACGTTGAAATATATTCTCTTCGAGATCGTCAAAAATAATTTTCAACTATTTTTAACAGTAACGACGATTAATTAAAGTTTGATGCACAAACTGAAAATTCCCAACGATGTAAACTCAAAAACATGACTCTAGGCTGTTCTATTTTCTAACAGTTACTGAAATAATATCATCATTAATACTTGTTGCTTATGCATGCCTAGGTAAAGAAAGAAATACAATGTGCCAATGGCTTCTGAATTGCATAAATTAAAATTTCAACAAAATAAGTAATTCCAATGATTACTAGAGATCTTCAAAACGTTCCCTACAATTTACAGGCAAAAAAAACGTCTATAAATATATGGTACTCTTTCTCAACTCCTGTTCGGTGAACTGCATTCCTATAGCGTTATATGGAAAATGTAAATAGTGAAATAACACAAATCGCTGAGTCTATTCAGGATTTTAAAGGTGATTTTCGTGTCTAGCAACCTAAAATATATAAGAAATGGTTCATTTCTGCAATTTTTTCATTGTTGAACAGTGTGATCGACAGACAAAATATAAAAACAGTGATTTCTTACCTACCTGAATCTACCTAATCCTATTTAAAAGGTATACAGGAAATTTCCTTCAGCGGTAGATCATATACAACTCTTTTAAGAATCTTTCAATATTGAACTATCAAGATTTTTACCCCTTTCCACTTCAAGAGGCCATGCATGAAGCTTTTAACTCTTTGGTTAAAGCTTTTCATACTTCTGTGTACGTAAGAAAAAATTATATGCATTATAATTTCTAGTTAAATATGCATGGATAATGTATCCTCACATCATTATGTTAACTATATAATTGTAAAATAAGTATAATGTTGATCCCCATGTTGCTAAAAGGATATACAAAAAGAGTACTAACTGATAAATTATTCTGAATACTGACAATTATCAAGTATAATTGTGTCTGGTAAAGTTTCAAACGTTTAAATAAACAATCAATATGCATATGTTTAAACTTACCTATTACTAAAATCATCGTAACTTCAAAATGGAAATTAATATTCATTTATAATATTCAAGTATCGAACAATCGAACAATTTTCTTCTCTTTATCTTTTTCACAATGAAAAGTAGTTAACAGTTCTTTTAAATTAACATGCATAAACGATCATTCCATTTGAAGTCACAAAATGGATGTTGCCACCATTGCATGGATTTTCCTGCAACTTTTGAAGGGGGAAAACATAATAGAAAAGGCTTAAATATTTTTCAGAATTTTTTCTATCAAACTGAGGTCATGGGGTCTCTCTCATTCAAAAATTTGACTCAAATATACAAAATGATATAAGACGCGTTGAAATGCGTGTTTGTAACTCCAATAACTTTTCCCTTTAAAAACCGATATAATTTATTTTGATCATAAATAATTATATTAATTATGACCAACCATTTCATAAAGTCAAAAAACTTCTGGAAATAATAGGCAAACTTCTTTAAAAAATAGAACCACAACTTTCAAATTATTTTTTTTCTCAATGTCACAAATATCATATACGTATTTCACCATAAAAAATACCCAAAAGGGTTTTTTTATTAAAAAAAATATACAAGTTAAAAAGGAAATTTGCATCATTGTTTAGGAATTTTTATAAAAGTATAACCTCAACTTTCACCCTCTTGATTTATTTCTCAATATTGAAAATCTGGCAAAACTGAGAAAAGGAACTCATCAACATACAAAATTATCAAAAGGGTTCTTTTTCTTTGCATTTTGTTCTCAAAAGAACATACAAAAGGGAAAGGACTCGTTCTTCCAAATTTTTTTTATTTAAAATTTATTGCACAACTCCTTATGCTCCACATAGTATAACATGAGGCTTACAGATGTAAGTGGTTAAAGTACAAATGTAAATTACAATAGAAACAGAACAATAATTTAAATGTTTAATCCGTAAACAAAATTGCGTAAAATATTTAGGTTGCTGTCTTCCAAATGGATCAACTTTTAAAAAAGCACAACAATGAAAATTCATTGACAAATTAAGTTATTCCTTTTGAATGAAAAGGAAAAACATGATGCATTTTATGGAGTTTGTTCTTTTTACGACAACAAAATACAAAAAATACCCTACTGATAATTTTTTATGTTGAAGAGTATAAGTTTTGCGAAATTGAGGCAAAAAAATCAAGCTCTTATTTTTCGACTATTTCTGATAGTTACTTTCCATGAGAGAAACAAAGAAATCTGAACTTTCATAGAGCGTATGTTAGAAACCATCTAAGCTATCAAAGTCAAATTAGGCTTAAACTGTAAACAATTTATTTGTTCACAAAACATGTAAAATACATGTATCTTCCAAAACATGACATTTTTCACGTCATTTAGCAAAGATAGAAGATTAGGCATAGATGGCACTGTATTCCGCGATACAGTACCTATGAATTGTTTATAACTCTTGGTATAGGAGATCTATGAGAAATTTGATAAGTCCAGTGTATAACTACTTTTTCATAAGCTACCTGACTACACTATGCATATCCAACTATTATAATTACCTAGTTATTATTTAATCATCTATTATGTCAGTTCTCCCTATGTTCTTTTCTGTTAGTAGGGGTTCACCAACGATATCTCGAAGTCAGATAGTTCTAAACGAATCAAATCAGCGCGTTAACGACTAAAACTATAGTTAACTAACGAAACTAGCACTATCTGACAAAAATCAGCACCCCACCGCAGCTCCCAATCAGCGAAGTACTCCCCCAAACACCTGCCAAAAAGCAAAACAGCATCAGGCGATTCATCAGCAGAGAAGGCCGGGCAACACAACAAGCTATTAATTCTGTTTTGAACCGGGGGACAGGGCAAGTCGTCCATCTCCTTTGTCATTTTCGGAATACGCGAGAAACACGGCGACGGTCAATTGGCCGGAGCCATTAATTACTGGACAGCAGCCGGGGACGTTTGATGGCGACGCGGCCGTGATGGATGGGGGGTGGTCGGGCCTCGGACTTCATTACCCGGGGATTTTGAATACTGGGGCAAAACAAAGATTCGGGCGGGTACATGGCTGTTGCGCGATTTGATCATCTCTGATGGTTGAAATATTATGTCGATCCGCATAAGGTCCCTCCCTGTGAAGGGAGGAATTAGACGGGAGAAGGTTTATGGATGGATTGCTTCTGCTTCATACTAATTAGGATGAAGAAGTTCGATTGTTTTAAACGAATTGATTTTTTAAACGAAAACTATTGTTTTAAATTCGAAGTTCGATTTCTTATAGTAAAAACAAAATGGTTAATAATTATTAATACCGACTTTTTGATTAAGGAGATTTAATGCTTCGACCGATTTGGGGAAAAAAATATGAATATCATCCTCGAAAGTTTAGGGTGACAAATTCCCTTCTAAGGTCGAGGTAAAAATTTGCCAGTAGATTACCAATAGCATAGAAATGATGTCATTTTGTGCAAATGGCTGTTGATTATATAAATGAGGTAATAGTAAGTAGTATAAGCTATATTATAATACATATTAAAATGAATCAACTAGTACTAATAGTTCTACTAAAGCTAGAGGATTAAAGCCGAAAATATTTTTGATTTCAAATATTCACTTATGATGTAATGAGATTTCCAAGATTTTTCATCAAATTGTAATGTTGAAATAGTTGATTGACATAACTAATAATCCAGCTCTACAGTCTTAATTTAATAACTCTGAATGTTTTATTCTAAGAATAAACTCATTCCTTTACTGAAATCTCTTTTGACCAGCAATAGGTGCCAATGTAAATAACTTTTCAAATATATAATAAAAAAAACACCATGTGATGTAAACTGCTACTATGAAGTGTATGATTTATATTAATATCTCTTCTCAATTAAAGTTAAATCTATTATTATTTTTTTATTATTTGGATACTAAGTTAAATCTAATTACTTCTATTCAAATTAATGAGATAAAGGAAAAACTACTTCAATCCTATTTTTATTCACGTTACCTTTCTCTGAGAAGTCATTTAACGGAGTTAAATAATACCCATTACATAAAAAACAAACAAACGAAAGTTTAACTTAAAAGTTCCCAATCTCGTATTTAAACATCTACAGAAAGAAACACTTGACACAAAAGTCTCCTAAACTATTTACTTCCACTTAGCCGAGTAAATTTTATTTGTCGAGAAGTAGAGCTTATCTTCCATTTTTTCCCTCGATACTCCGACCGCACAGAAAACAACAACAGTTCGCCAACTTTGCGGTTAAGATTTTCAAATTAGTTCGAACTGTTGGCGGAATTAAACGGATTTAAAGTTCTCTTAAGTAGCCCCAAATCCTCTACCTGCCCTAAGTCGGAATTTTAAAGCAGACCTAAAAACCCACCTCGCGACCGAGAGTTTCCTAATTAATTAAACTGCTTCCGAAATAGTTCGATGCAATAATAAAACAAAGTCATCCGTCACAGGGGGAAAAAAGCGCTGTTTTACAAAACAGCACCAAAGAACAGTGCAATGGATTTTGCAATAAGCGAAAGAGAGGAAAGACTTGAGGCTCAGAAGGGGGTATAGAAGCTTCATTATCGACTAGGAGGATTGAAACGACCTACTAATAGGTCGCAGTCCTGTTTCCATGGAAACGCGTTTCCATCCCCTCCCCCCTGCCTCTTTCTTTTTCTCTTTTCTTTTCTCCCTCTTTCTCATTGCGTCCTTACGGATGAGGGCTGCACCAGAAGTGATTCAAGCCCTGGGAGGTGTTATCCGCCCCGCGTCTCCTTGGGGCGGCTTACCTCTAACGAGCGCTCGTCGCCCCTTTAAGGCGGATAATAAGGCGGTGGGAGGAGAGGGAAAGAAAGAAAGAAGAAATAATAATAATAATAATACGTAGATGAATTTCTGGGGTGCTGACAAGGGCGCTTAGCCGCACATCCCGACGGGTTTTGGGGGATCAAATCCGTCCTGGAACAGGTCGTGATGGTTATTAAAACCCGGGTTCTCTGTCAGTCACAGGATGTATAAGTTCCTGACTACTTTGAGGCGGGACGTCTGATTCTCCAACTTTGATTTCCAAAAAAAAAAAATGTAATTCGGATGACATAATCCTGTTTAACGATACACTTGATTTTTTTTAAAGTGAAGGATGAAGGATTTTTATATTTTTATCCTTTTTTAGGGGGGGATTTGTGGTAAAGCTTGTAAAATGTGGTAGGGAGAGAGGTAATTATGTTCAATATAGATTGTGAAAGGAGTCCAATGTGATCAATAGCAAGTTTTGTGTAAAGGGAGTGACAGTACATATTTTTTTAGATGAAGAACACAGTTTCTTTCTTTAAATCCATGGAAGAAAGGCCAAAATAAAAAGTCTAAAAAAAAAGTAGATATCTCAAATAAGCCATGTGTATATTATAATTATCATTTTTATAGTTTCTATATAAAAAAAATTGAACATTGTTCTGATAAGTTATTCTCAAACTAAAGTATTTTAATACATTTCTTAAAAATTCAAATTCCCTGTAAAAATGTTATTTTAGTGTTTTATTAAATGTTTTTTCTCCACAACAATACAAGTTCAAGATGTTCATAGTCAAAGTTGTTCATTATATATTGATACTAATGTTTTCATTTTTACTCACAGAAACCTTTTTAATTTAAATAGTAAAAAGTTAAGTAAAATGGAAAAATATAGTTTAAAGTTTCTATTTTTTAAAAACGTGTTGAATTTTTTATTTAAAAAATAAACATATGCCTAACACTTGAACCGCTAGCATATATATTTTTAATTGTGTTTCCGGGAGAATGTCCGAAATGTACTGGTAACAAGAAGGAAAAATCTTGACAAGAATTGGTTTTACGTATACACTAACAAAACATTGCAAAAGAACAAAAATTGGAAGCAAAATAAGATTTTTTAATACAATGTGTATACTTAAATGAAAAAAGAAACAAAAAGAATATCAAACAAATATATCAAATATATATGATAAAGAATGCATGACTACACTCAATGAATGTTATAATAACTTTTCGAAAACTAATTCAAAGAAAAATAAACTGTCACCAAATTTTAAAGTACATCCTAAAATGACCAAAATAAGATTAGACAGCAAAAGTTATAGTATGTAAACAAATTAAGCCTTAAACGAGCTCAAAGTATAGCTAGAATATTTTAATTTTAAATACATTTTTACACACAAAATAAAAATTATTTAAATTTGAATGCATACATTTTCAGATTTTAGCAATAATCGCACAACATTGGGGCAATATAAATCTCTTATTAGGATATAACTATAAAAAATACTTACTTCAACAAGCACAATACCCTTTGCCCTCAAAATAGCCCTTTCCATCCCTTGGATCTACAACTTTTGTTTTTGGAAAAATAGTAGAATTAGAGGGAGAAGGCAATTCTCTAAAAAGCTCATATACATCAATCCAATTTCTAAACCTCTACTTCTATTATACCTCCCTCCTTGATGAAATAATGCAACAAAGGTGTCTTAACAAAGTCGAGAGTAAAAAGAAGGACACTCCTCGGAATTATCCTATTTTATAAAATTTGAGATTTCAATTGAGCCGACGTGCCTCTTCGGATCTGCTAATTGGATGATTTCTCCCACTTTTCGGTTTCCTCGGCTAGGATTCCTTAGTAAGGTGCTTTGGGGAAGAAGTACGGTGAGTTGAAACGGAAATTCGTGTTTATTTTCATTGCGTAATAATGAGATTAGAAGTGATTTAGAAATATCTAGGGATTATGAGTTTTTAATTTCTATAATCAGACTTTACCTTTTTTGCTTCTTGAAATTCCCTTTCATTTTCTCGGTATTTTTCTTTTAAAATTAGAAAACAATGTTTTGCGTAACAACGGCACTAAATCACAAATGTATTTATAACGTTGTCAAGAGTTTAGTTATCTTATTCAAAAATATGCTGTAAGAAGTGAGTAAACTGTTTATTTTTAGTAAAGAGATGCATCAATTTAGGTATACAATTCGACATATTTCTTGAAGTCAAATTGCAAGACGATATTAAAAGTCAAAGATGTGTTAAAATTTTTATATAAACAGGACAAATATAACAGACTTCCAATAAAAATATCTGGATGGAAAAGTTTTTAACGACTAATATGTTATATTCAAACTAAAATATTTAGTAAAATTATTATATCAAACCAAGATGTAATAAATAAACGTATCCTACGAGTTCCTTATTTCACAATAAAATTTTTTATCTAGTCTCTCGTTGATAGAACCCCCTTTCACATTACTTTTTGTGTTTAAGCATAAGTATGTTTAATTATGTTAAAAAATACAAATGGTGTATTAAATAAAAGTTCTTCATATCAATTTTTTACTGAAATATTTGAAAATTGAGACCTATCATACCATGATATCAAATGTACCAGATAAATTCACCATAGCAACCAATGTTTTTAACCCTAAAACCTAAGAATATCAAAGAAACCAGAAAAAATATAAAAAATCAGTTATCTCGTTTCTAAATTCCTGATATAATGCAAAAAAATAATCCAAGTTGCTAAACACATACTTTGATGACAAAAAGTCGCCTTTTTTCATCATCTGTGTTTACCCGGGTATGTAAACAAGCTAAGAATTTATTGAAATTTTATTGATTAGCAAATCCTAAACGTTAACTTCTCTTTCTCAGTTCTATTTCTAAAAGTTAGTGAAAGCAACAAAGTAGATATTATTTCGTAATTACTTCCATTTGGGTTCAGTTAAAGGGAAAAAATAATTTTAAAATAGTGTCTCTTTCGATAGTCAAATCTCTGTTTTTTCCTAGTATCTTCCTTGTAAGTTTTTCTCCTTCATCTTTCTTTCTGTTATACCTTAACACACATTTTATTCCATTTTCTCTCTTTTTTCTTTCCCACATATTCATTTTCTGTCTTTCTCACCTCACCTGCTCTCTTTCCAATTTGTTTCCCATCTATCTACTTCACTGACTTGTCAGTTTTTTGTTTCTTTCTTTCTCATTCTCATGTTTTTTCTGTCTCTCTATAATCTCTATAATATATATTTATTCCCTCCCTCCATAATTAATATTTTTCCCCTTTTTACCTTGTTTTTTAGTATTTCAATGTGTTCTTTCTCTCATTGTCTTTTCATATCCCTATCTTCATTTTTATGTTTCATTTATTTCTCAATTTATATTTTTCTCCTTCTGTCTCTATCATATTCTTTCTGTATTTCTTCTCTGCTTTTCCTATTTCAACTAAATTCTTTTTTCCCACTCCCACCTTCTTTTCTTTCCCTTCTCCATTTTCGTTTCTCTACTTTACCCATCTTCATTACCCCCTTTGTTTTTTTCATCTCCCTCTATTTCTATCTTTATCTCTGTCTACCTTTCAGCATCCTTTCTCATCTCTCTCTCTCTCTCTCTCTCTCTCTCTCTCTCTCTCTCTCTCTCTCTCTCTCTCTCTCTCTCTCTCTCTCTCTCTCTCTCTCTCTCTCTCTCTCTTTCTTTCTTTCTTTAGAGAAGGGGAGAATATATTCCCCCTTCTTTTTATATTTTTCCATCCTATCGCTACCACAGCAAGAACCTAAACTATATCTCACATACAAACAATACCTCCTCTACATTCTAAAAACCCACTACCTATTCTCATCCCTCCTTATCATACCCGCTTCTCCTCTATCTCTCTCCATCCCTCCTATCACGATACGCAAACTATTCAATACGAAAAACGAAACATCCCACCAGAATCTACCGACCACCTCCCTTGCAATTTCTACCGGACCCCCGAACCCAGCCGGACCGCACAGCCCCGAGACGGGTGTCAGGTGCCCCCACGACAGCATGATGGATGAGGGGGCCTCCTCAATGGGGCCCTCCTTCCATCACCCAGAGTCTCTCACCCGTGACTGGCCAAAGCACTTCCTGGGCCTGTCAAAACATACACTGCCCCCAAATCCCGAGATTTTTTTCTCTCCCTCCCTCCCTCCCTCCCTCTTCACTGGATCGTCCATTTATTTTATTTATTATTTCGATATTTTTTTGCACCCTGATCCTGTGCATTCTCACTCCCTCGCTATCTCGCACTCGAGTTCTGGAAGGAAAGGAGAGAGAGAGAGGAGAGCATAAAAAGCAGAGAAGGGATGCCCTTCTGGAATCCTTTTCTGTGTGACTGGTGGTCATCAGTGTGGTCTGGGATACTTGAGAACCCTCCTTAAGAACTGGTGAGAGACATTATTTGACACTAAGTTCACAGAGGGAGAGGGTGATCGAAAGGTTTTCTGATTTATTTTTTTTTCTGAGGGGGTCAGCTAAAGTTTTTGGGAATTATATATTATGTGGCTTAGATTAGTGACACAAAATTTCAGAAACACTAAAGCACCTCCAGTCAAACATCAAGTTTGTTGATTCGAAAAAAAAACTGTTTAGCAACTTTTGCATTTTCATGATGGTCTTTATTAATATTTTACTTAAATTATACCATATTTGGATACTTTGTAGATAAAATATCATTTTTAAACTTTTTTGTTTCATGGGAAAACAAATTATTAAAATTTTTTAACTTAAAAAGTTTTTGCTATGAAAAACCTATTTTAATTTCTTAATTTTAATTCTTATTTCTTAATTTTAATAAAAAAGTGTATATAGTGGTTTCTGCAACAAAGCTCGAATTTGGCATGTTCCCTGCTAACATTAAAAGCACGATGATTTTTCATTTGCCTCTACCCTAAAATGTATGGTTACCTCTACGTAATCTCTACTGACGTATGTTTACTACTACGTATTCTTTAAAAATATGGCGTTTGACTGGTTTCTTAAAAGAACGGTTCAGATATTATATTACATCATCTTCCTCTAAATTAAAAAAGTACCCTTATTTATCTTTAAATTAGTTTTTCATTTATTTAGTTAATTTTCAAAATAGATTTCTTAAATAAATTTATGTTTAACAAATTTTAGGGTAGCGTATAATTTTAAAAACTAGAATATCTTTAAAACCTTCTAAAATAGTATATGGTATGTTTTTTTTATTATTGGATGCACTGTTACTTTTTTAAATAATTTATAATAATTTTCAAAGCAATAATACTTCTAATTAATAACCATTTTGAGGGTAGTAACTTGTACCAAAGTATAATTGCCGTTTATTAATTCATTTCCAGGATAGTTTCATTCAGACCAACCTTTTGTAAGTAATGTTTCACTGCGTTAACCCCTATGTTGCAAAGAAGCAAAACATAGATCTAACGTTTCTTTCTTGAAATCTTCTCTAGCATCTTCTTTAACTTGAAATATTTTTTCATACTCTGTTAACCAAGGACTATTTTCCCTTTTTTACTGACTAAGAAATGATCTTTGGTATTTCAACATTCCTTTATGATGGGTTAAATTTGTTTCGAATCCACTCATCAAATTAATTATTTAGTATAATAAAATGCATTAATTACAAGTTAAAAGTAAATTTAATTTTAAGATGATTTTTATTTCAAGTCTAAAATTTTCTTGCTCTTTGTTCTCAGTTTTTTACACGCTGCATTCGTTGGACTCTTCGTTATCATTTTATTCTTTAAAACGCTACCTTATTCAAGTTGACAATTGAGGTGTTTGCAGCTACAAAGAGCTAACTCCAGCAGTTTACATTGGAGTTAGCTCATTGTCGTTACAAACCTTGCAAGCACATCAATTGTTATATAGCATTTTCTAATTGAACGTGGTCTTAAAAATTCCCAGTACTCCGCTCTTCTCCTTGCATTTTTATTTTCTTCTTCTTTTATCGCCCTACAGACTCTTTACTATTTTATTCCAGGCAACTCTATTACAAGCCTTTTTTCCAGTTGGTTATTTTCATTGATCTAAGATCTTTAAGGACATCGTCCAACCATCTCATTTTGAGTCTCCCTCTAGGTCCCATTGGTTTCCAATTTAATGTCCTTCCATTTTTGTATTATTTCTTAAAGGTTTGGTGAAAAAGGTCCCCAATCACCGACCCCAGATTTTATTCATGTAAGTTCTTGAGAGTATATTTACTGTTGACAATTTTTCAAATCAAATATTCGATTTTAGTATTGATAGCTTTTAGAAATTAAAAAATATGTTAAGTTGTTTACTGAAGTTTTGAAAACCACGTAACACCATCTTGGTATTACTCTACATCAAAACCTACATTTATACCCACCCCCTTTATTTTTTATTTAGAAAAAAACTCCAACCACCACCTCAACTCCCATCCCCACCTGGTGACGTCCAGCTCCATATTACTTGTCCCCCTCACCCCTCAAGCAATTCCTTATGTTAACGACCTGAGGGACCCGAGAGGAACTGTTGATCGCCGCCAGACGGAGCCACCCGAGTTATGAAAAGCGAAGGGGGGATGAAGGGAAGTGAAATGGGGAGCTTGCCCCCGTGTGGCCGAGGGATGACCGCATGCTCATATGCAATAAAGTCGTTTGCAGAGGAGAGAAAAAATAGAAGGAAAGGGGGACGAAAATCTGAGGCGTCTTGCACCGCTGCATCCTGGGGTAAATCTCGAAATTCCTCGAGTTTTACAACCGTCTTCTGCCCTGTGCGATAAATTTATGGTATTTTATTTCGGTTTGGGGTGAGATCAGGAAGGGGGAAAGTGCGGGGGGGTTGGGTGGAGGTGGGATCATGATAAAGATGAATTGTCTTGTTTGGGGTGTGTTGTGAGGGTTTACTGAGGGTTTTTTTACCCTTAGAGGGAAAGTATAGTTTTGGAAGTTTTTTTGGTTGGAAAACTCTTTGATGCTGGGTTAGTCAAAATGTTATGAGAAATTAAAAGGTCGCATTTGCTATTATAAGACAAAAAGAAGATTTAATGAAATAAAAGCGATACAATTTTATTAAGAAATAAGACTTTCTCAAAAAACGTCGAAATTATTTGCTCTTTTCAAATTTTGTCCTAAAAAGGAAAATTCATATAGTTTTAACCCAAATTTTGTTTCATTTTTTTTTAGGATAATTTTTTTATAATCGTATAATTTCAATTCATTTATAAAAATAATAATTACTGAATTATACCGATGTCTTGTTAGTAAGAAAGGCTTTTCGGTAGTTTTATATTAATGTTTTTATATGAAATATTAATTCATTTTACCATTTATTAATTTACTTCATAAGTGAAATACAGTTGCTTATAATAAACTATATGCCGCTGAAAAATATCGTTACGCAACCGAATTACTACCTGAAATAAACAGTTTTTGATAAAAGCTCCCTAACACTATATTACGTCTTCAGTTTCTACTTTACCCTAAGAAAAGAAATATCTCTCAATAAGATTTTAAAAAAATATAGAGAGATAAAAATCTGTACAGAGGCTTTATGGCTTATGTTTGACCAGGATTGAACAAATATGCTTCGTGTCAAAATTTTTAAAAGTACCTTTTTCAAACTTGAAAGAAATGTGTAAAAGAGAAATTCCTTTATTTTGCACAAAAGCTTCCAAAAATTTAAATGCACAAATCAAATAAAACTTCAAAGGACCTCCAAATAGTATTTTTCATAAATTAAAAAGTAGTAGTCAGACTTTTAATCCCCAACTACTAGTGTTTTTGTTATATTTTCTGTTTGTATCATTTATATTTTATCTTATGGTTAAAGTCCATATAATAAAACAGCTTTTTAGTAGCTTATGTAATATTCTGATAACACACGGTGATTTATTCGATGAACCTAGAATTATCTTTCAATGAAAGTTCTCTTCCTATAGTATACTTTCAAACCCAATTTTTTTTATTTTAAAAAAATATTAACAAGACAGCAATCCACTATTTATTTATTTCTTGAGGTTTTGTTTACTAATTCAAAATAAGAAATAATTTCTATTAAGAACACACTATAAAATGAGGAGGTTGTGAAATCTCACAAATTGTAACTTTAGATTCCTTCACCCGTCATTTCGGAGTCACATGTGTTGTCTCTGAAAGTTAATTACAAAAAATTCAAATTTTTTCGGCTAGAGAATGCAAAGCTCTATTTCAAATTTGTCGATTCCATTAAAAATCTAACGAATGCAGGTATCATTTTAGAATTTAATTCCCACACACATTAAAACCACAAACTTAAAAAAAAAAACTTCCCACTCCAACATCAAATAGTCAACCCCCTCACCTTCCCTCACCCCAATCTCCCCCATTAAACACTCCCCCCACCCCCACACAAACCCATCATTTTTTTACGAGAAACCATCACTTTTTCCACCGAAAAAAATCCGTCGTAGCACAGGGAAACGAGGTCGTTTAACAGTCATCAATTAAACGAGTGGTTTGGTTTCGTACCCACTTTACAAAAAGAGGAGAGCATCAAAGAGATCAAAACAGGGGACGCGCACGGCACAAGACGACCTGACCCCTTCCACCCCCTCAATGTTCATTAACAGCCGTACCACTTGTGCCCCCCCCCTCCGGATTTTTGGTCCCTCCCCTCTTGGTGACATCTTCCAGACGTCGTCAGCCGAGATGACAGGAAGGAAGCGTTCGTTCCATCTCACCACCAGGGTGGCTTGATTAGTGGAGGGTGGGTGGGGGGTGGTGGAAGTGGTGGTGGCAGCAGCTGATTTTCCTCCTCTCCCTCCGATGTGGATGGTGGTGGAGAATTTTTTCTTCTTTTTCTTCTTCTTCTTTTCGCTTGGCTCGGGCGTCGTTAAAATAATATGGAGGGATTAAATAAGGTTGGGTGGATTGGGTTCTGGGGAGGGTTTCTCTGAGTGGTGAAGAGGGTTTTGTAGATTCCTTTTGGATGTTGTTAGAAGGGGGGAGGATTAATAATTTTTGCGTGAGATTGAGGAGTGTTTGTATGGAACTATTATTAGTTGTGTTGTGTAATGTAAAATAGAATGTACTTTTAGTTATAGAATGGAAACCTATAGAACAAATCATGTACTTCATTTAAAAAAAGGACTCGAATTTTCTTCATTTTTAATAGTTTAGGTCGGTTGTAAAGTGGCACATCTTGAAAAGAAAATGCTTGTATTTAAAATATCGTTGCTGTTGTTGTCGTCGTTTTCATATTAAGTTATAACTATACAGAGCCAAAAGCGTTGACAATGAGAGTCGCAGAGAGTCACCAGGTTTGGAGCCCGGAGACCATAAATATACCTTCCGTGGACCAACAGGCAGAAGTCCAACCTCTTTGAGGCAATGGCAACCCTCCTCCATGGATAGTGCAAATTCATAAATTGATTTCATTTTATAAAGTCCACAATAATATATACTTTTTTTAATGCTTGCTATCATTGTCTATCATAAAAAGTGTGTTTATTTAAGGAAATTTGCTAAAATATTTAAATTTATGATACATAACAAACACTTGATTATAAATAAAAATTCGCAAAATGTTATCATTTCTGATTTATTTTCTGTGTGGTAAGTTACCTTTAACACTTTTATGTTCATATAAAAGTTTATGTTAGAGGATGAAAATAGGTTATTTCATTTAAATACTCAAATTCAAGCATTAAATTTTGTTTCCCGCTAACGTTTGTTTGGAGGTTTTACATTTTAGTCAGTTCAAACTGTTATTTCATATAGGCATAGACGTACTTGCTTAAAAAAACATTTAAACAATTTTAAAACTAACATTTACTTTTAGCCTTTTACATTTTAAAATTTTATAACAATTTTGTTTTAGTCTTTGGAAATTTACAAAATAATTAACAGAAAAGCAAATGTATAAAGATACTACTCCAAAGACAAAGTAAAATTTTTCGAACCGAATATAAATTTAGAACAATAGAAATGTTGAGGAAAAAATATTAACCTCTCTTGTAAACAATTTACCAGAAGAAAGTGTTGTGCTTTTCAAGTCCACCTATGGTAGAGGAACTTTAAAATATGCAAGATATTTAAATAAATGCTTCTCCCTATTAATTCTAAAAGCTGTTTTACCATCCCTGAATAAATTATACCTACCATCTATTGTTTCCCACACTGATTCGAGATCCGTAGACTAGAGATCCCCTTCCTTGCCCTTGAAACCCCCTACCAAAATACACAGTAAAACCTCCCCATCCCAAAAACAAACGGTACAAATTTAAATATCCAACCCCATTCCTCTCCACATTCCATTACCCACTCCACCCAGAAACACAAAAAAAATTCGGGTCGCCCCCTGATTACATTCGAACCACAAAAACCCGTCGTCGGGCGCCAACGCGCGCCATCTGCATATGTCAATTGCCGGTGGCCTTTCGGGCCGTTCCGCCTCGACGGGCCCCTAATGGCACCCCCAGCATCTTGGTCCCTTTATCCCGCGTCATCCGTCTTCCTGATTGGACATTAATCTGCGCGCCGAAAAAAAGAGACCCGCCAAAAAAGTCGCCAAATTTGGATTTCTCGCCGAGCGAAGCATGATTAAAGTTCCTTGCCCAAAACAGAAAAGACTGAAAATTTCGCATTTCGTTTCGGATTACACTCCAGTCCCCTTCTGACACGATTTATCGTAATCAGACTCAAGCGGGGGAGACTTAGTGAATGGAGACCTAATGAGTTTGATAAGGGTGAATCAAGAAAGGGGTTAGGGGGCTGCAGATCCCCTTGGTGAAAGAATTTACTTGATTTTAATAATTAACTATCAATTTGAATTGTTACTGTTGTTGGTACTCATCCACCTAGTGTAGGAAAGTCTACATTAATCAATTAATTAAGTGGTCCATTTTAATTAAATATCTTTATTGTTGTGAAAAAAATATTATAAAAGGGACTAAGGATAATCAAAAGCAAACAAAACTTTAAAAAATATTGAGGAGGGACCTAAACCAATCTAAGGCTAAAATTCTTGATTCACTTCTGATTTAGATAGTTGGAAGAAAAAGTCCTTCCTCTCTAGAATCGCACAGGCTATCAGAAGGGGGGAAAAGGAGTTAGAAAGGGGTAGAAGTGTAATCCGATACCAAATGCGAAATTCTCTGAGCGCGCTTCGGCCAGTGGCTTGGCGCGGTTTCGGGAGGGCGAAAATAAAAGGGAAGGGTTGAAGGTGCGCATGCGCAAACCGGGGGGAGGAGAGACGTGACTTTCCGTTAATTTCGCGTGAGGAAGGAGAGGCGAGGAAAAATTTTCCAGGGCCTGTGCCGTGCATATTGCGAAAGGGAACTTATTAGGGTTGAAGGATCAATACGGGCCGACGCTCCACTGTGGGGATTTGTTAGTCTGGGGATGCTTTAGGATTTGGAGGATTTGGGGCCCTTTTTTACGACGCGGGAGGCCTTAAATTGGTGTTTCGGTTTTCTTCGCCCTCCCCCCTCCCTCTGTGATGAAATTAGTGTGGAGTTGAGGGGAGCTGTGCTGGAGGGCCCGCGCTAAATATTCGATTCGGGCATGTGGAAGTAATCAAAGACGGAGCCTTTTCTTTTCCCTTTTTCTGGAGGGAACAGTTGGTGGTTAGGTTAATTTAAAATAGGTGGAATAATCCATTGTATCCAGAGGGGATGTCGTTACGTAGAAAGGTCTGAACTACTTTTTAAAAAGAGAAAAGATTAGATAAACTACCTTCTACTTCGCGGTTGCATTAATCTACATATTCTGAAACATATATAAGAACTTTTAAAGATATTTTTCTCAAAATTATCAAGATTAGAAAAAATAATATTCTGCACTAAAACTTATGGTACGAAGGTATTTTTTAAAATTTTGTTGAATATAAGTAAAAACAGTGTCGTGTGTGTTTTAATTCTGTTGAAAAAATACATAGATTCTTTCATTAAACAAAAATGAATTAAATGTTGAATTTCACTTACTTGCTAAGGTTCATAAAATCCCCTTTCACTCAAATCTTTCGACCTTTTATCGAACAAAATAGTACTTCGTTTAGAAAATCCCTAAAAGTATAATCTACATAAGAAAATATACGTTAAAAGACATTCTTATTGAAAATATAAGGAATTGAAATTATTTCAAATTCATAAAAACATTTCACTGATCATAAATTTTTTGTTTTAATGTTTATTTACCACACAATTCATGAAATAGATTGAAAAAATTGTATTTAGTGATTAGTAATGAGTGTAAAATATCTAAACGTTTTCTTTACTTCTAAATAAACACAATACAGCCGCTTTTTATTAAAATTTATCTTTCAAATACTAAATGGGAAAAATTACGTGTTCCGGACAATTTTTCATTGGACACAATTTTTATTCTTCTTCTTACTACATTAACCTTGTGTGTAAGTACAACACACTAATGCAAGAATTTGATGTGAATCGCCTACTCATATAAACACAAAAACGTCATCAAGTACGTACAATTCAAGTAAATTATGAAATTATGAAAAATTTGAAGATAATTGAAAACCAATTATTCAATATGTACTTCCGACTTCCCTTTAATTACAAGATCTTTAAAGATTACCTCTACTTCACGCAATTAACTAATCGATCATTTCACACATAAGGTCCAATTAAACAAACTATTAGAATCCAAACCCATAACATACCCTCAGTTCATAGAAAACAAAGGAAAGCGTGCAAATCCCATTTACCAACAACCGCCTTGGCCAATATTCCGTGATAGAATCAATCTTTCGAGTCAAACTTCAATGTGTTTCTGGTCACTCTAAGTGGTGGACCCAAAGTCCTCCGCTCTTTACGTCTGATGTATAATTATATCTGGAATTAGATGTTTGATTATTCGCATTTGAAGTTGCGTAATTGCTCTCCCAAGTGACAAGACCGAAAGATGAATTGCCCTTAATTACACTTACACACCAGTAGCGGACAATAAACATCACGTGTTTAAATTGCACCTAATTATTTACTTCGCCAGTTTTAATCAATAAAATTCGCATCTGCCCCCTTTGGCTGTGTGGGAAGGCAGTATTATCCGGGTAAAAATGTCAATCTCTTCAAACTTTTCGAAATCTAATAACAGGTGACAAGGATTTAAACAATGAGGGGTATTTAATTTTTTTTTAATTTAACTGTAAGGATTAATTTTAAAGAAAGCAATCTAAATTATATCTTAAAAAAATATAGAAAAATAGGAGAAATCCATAGGAGTAATATTTCTAAAAATACTTTTTTTTTTCAATATATTGAAGGACTTGAGTGTAGTATTGCTTATCAAATTATTAAATTTTTAATTAGCTGTGTAAATAGTTGCTCTAATGAATATTTGTTACAAATTCATCTGTGCTAATATTTATTCATTAATAAAATACTTCCAAATTATTTTTTACATCATGACTTTAGTTTTAAAATGTCAAAGTATTAGACATGAAATACGCTTTTAGGGTTTTTTAAAGGCATCGCTTTAATACGAATATAACTGAAAGAACAAATTAATATCCGACAATTTCAAATTTTTGAACTTAATGAATGAAATATAGAATATGAGTTGTTTCCTTCAGTTGGCCTCCATATTTTAACCTTTATTTTTTTTGAAAAATGGTAAGCAATTTCCATTGAAACTGTTTTAAACAGTCCTTTTAGCAAAAAAAATCGTAGTTAGCATCACGAAAATAATTATAAACACGCGAGAAAATAGTCATTTAAAAAAGTTGTGGTTAGCATAGATTTTGTCAGTGTAGATTTGACTGCTAAGGGCAATATCCGTTGACAATTCCTTAAGGTTAAGTAGAAAATATCTTAATAAAAAAAATTCTTTTACCCGTCTTTATTTTTACTTTTACTATAACTTCAGATGTATTTTCGTAGTACTGAATCAATTTAGCTTTACAACTTGTGCTTGACTTTTATTTTTGAATTAGCAATCCTAACTTTCAGAGGCTGATGTGATTGGTTTCTTTAGATTGTTGCGAACAAATTTTTCTACAATACTTTTATGAATACAGGAAAACCATTCTATTGTTAAAGGTTTCCAATGATTGGAACTTATACCCTGTTATACTTCATTTTTCACTGACTGGGTATAGAAAACACTTTTTTTAATTCATACCTCTAAATTTATCCTAAATAATTTCTTTATTAATCAACACAATTAGTTTCATCAACTAAGACCTGAAACTATGCACGTGATTCTCGTTCATAATTCCCTGAAAAGTCTTGAACCAAAAGAACAGCAGAAATGCAGGCACAATTAATTATAAGACAAGTTTTATAACATTTCGATTAAAAAGAACTGAATCCCCTTCATCTCTGTTCAAAATCATTGGTATTTCCTTGATATTTCGAAAAGAAAAATTTTGGACCGTCGATTAACAATGTTAGCCAATTAGCAAATCACTAGAGATAATAAGCATCTTTTCATTAAATCCATCTCGTATGTTTCCATTTGTCAATTCTTAACCCTTAGTTAAGCAGAACGGGGAGGAATTCGAAGAGGGAATTTCCCTAATCTTGTTGCCTGGAGCATTAAATATCAATTTAACAGCATTTAGAGCAAAGGTATTTGCCATTTAGAAAATTTCTAATGCCTCTCTCCTTTTGACATGCTCTTTCGAGACAATTAGCCGACAGCACACCTTGCTCCTAGGCCTTGAATCAATCTTAATTCACTCCTTATTCCTCATGTGGGTGAAGTACATTAAGTTTTAAGTTTTCGTTATTCTTTTTAGAATGAAAGAGTAGACGGTTGTTTCAGATGAACTACTCTCAATTTCAGCTGGAGAAAAGTGAAAAGGTTTGACTAAATTAGCACAACCAATAAACAATTATAAGCCCTTAATAGGATATTTATCCCTTATTATGTAACGTTCGATGTAAGAACTAATTTTTTTACCAACCATTGTCTTTCCTGGACTTCTTTATGACATACATTACATTATATATCATACATTATGAATTAATTATGTTTAAAGAAATTCTGAAAGTATTTAAATTAATATTGATCACACTTTATCAGTTAAATTAAAGAATTGAAACTTGTTAATATACTCTCGTAAACCACAAAAAACTATGCGATGTAATTTAAAACAAATGTGGGAACTAAGAAAAATAATTCACTGCCACAAACACCAGTAACTATAAGATTTCATACACACATTCCCTGGTCCTATCACGATGCCGGATAAGCTTAAATATAGCAAGAGTTCCCATGTTTCGGTTTGTTAACTGATCATTACATTATTTTGCTATATTTTAAAAAATTATTTCCCCCAGTCATTTTCACCAAATGTGTAATACTGGTTGTAATAAAGTAGAGAATATAGCCTCAAAAATTTTTTCCAAAAGTTTTTAATTCTTAGTTTATATTTCTGTTGAAAATTTGAGAAGAAAAATCTTAAAAAATCAGTCTTAAAAAAAATTAAAATATTTAATATTGATTTAGGCTTGCCTATAAAACAAATTTTTAATTATGTATATCTTTAATTACAATATGCACTACAGTTTTATTAAAATATTCAAAGTAGTTTTGGTGAAAGTGCCATATATATGCTGTCCTATTTTAGGACGATGGTAGGATAAAGATTAAATGTAAATTCAATGTATGATAATAAGACAAAGTAGGAAAGGTTATTAAATTAAGTTACACAGCCTGATGAGTGAGTTATTAAAGGTTAGGGCGTTTAGTGTGACTTCGCAAGGCAAACATATCCTCTAAATCGAGTTTTCCTCTTAGGGTAATAAAGTATTCAAAACAGTAAGAGACAAATTTGTGCTACGTGTAACATTATTGAGCAAAAGAAAATACAAATATACTATCGCAACTTCTTTTTCTACAGAAAAGTTATTACAGTCGATCCCACGTAAAGAAAGTTCGTATATAACGAGAAGTCAGAGTTAGCAAACTTCGAAATAAAGAGAACGCATTCTTTAGGGAGTAAGTAAGGATGAAATGATTAGTACAATATTAAATACACAGAACACAAATTCAGATTTTTATAAACAAATATGAATATAAAAGATCAGTCTAATGTAGGGGAAGGTCTTGTACCTCGGACCAATTTTACTTTTTACCCTGTAATTTCCGTGTTTATTAAAAATCAATTAATGAAACAATTTCCCCTCGATACTTTAACCTTTCATACACAACATTTATTTTCAGGATAATTTTAATTTAAGTATTTCAGTGCGTAATTAATGAAATAAAAAACTGAAAATAGGTCGAGGGTACAACACCGGTATCGTACCTTGGTTTCAAGGGTAGTCTACCTTGGATATATGTCAAAAATTCTTAGTTTATTTCTTATTTAATGGATATAAGCCTTCTTTTAAGAAACTTGGAATTCCCTGAGGATATTTAATCGTGTGAAGGCTAATTGAAATGCTTTCCAAACTTATTCAGCCTCATTATATTAAATGATTCATAGAACTATTGTTAAAACATCTACGTCGAGTGGTTGTTACTTTTTTAGTTAGTGCGGGGATGAAATATTATCAGTGTCATAATTTTATTTAGCAAAATGAATTGTTTTTATAGAGATATTACTTTCAAGATCAACCATGAGTAGTACTGGAGCATCTTTAGTTGCACTTCAAAGCTTAATTAAGTGTTTGTGAAGGACTCAGTGTTCATTGATCATTGAACCATCCAGATGTAAGGTAAAACGTGGCAATTCGATATAAGGGGCACATTGATTCACTTTCAATATCTCTCAATATATCTTTGAAAAAATTTTTTTCATTAAAAATTTCCAGTGAAGTGTAAAATCATCCTGACGCTATTCTACTTTGAATACAGAGATCTGTAAATTCCAAAAGCAAGTTCATTCTTGTTGCTAAAAGGAGATATATATTTAAATTTTAAATAACGTCTGCCTATTTTTTCGAATAAAGGTTTTTGTTTAAAAATAAGTATTGGGTAAAATTGTTACACTTTAATGTGGGGTACTTTGATACACCTCATAGGGCACATTGATACACATAAAAGTTCCCATGTTTTGATTTGGGAGAAGAATATCTCTCAGCAAGTTTTTTTTATGAGTTAAGTGTAAGTTAGATCTACAGTGAAGGATATTTACGTCAATTTTCGAATCTTTGATTTTTTCAAGTGTTAAAGATACCTAGCAAAGAAAATAGCATAAAACATTTTTATGGTGTAATCCTTAAATTGAGGTATCTTTTGATAACTTCTTCTAATCCAGTGTTATTTATCAGCATGCATATTATAGCTATTTTTACATTTTTAGTACCTTCTTTAAAAATAATATTTTTTAAATAAGTAGTTAAATATCTTTCACATCAAATTTACCGATTTTTCGCTTTATATTCCTAAATGCGGGGGCATTGGCGTTTGAGGTATAGTATTTAAGGGGATGATTTTTTTAACATGTGAAAAAAAATTCCTGAATTTTTTTTGTAAAACTTTAACAAGTAAATAATAATACTTTAAATCTATATCTGAACCTTGGTACTCCTACAACTATACTAAAAATAATTGCGCTTATTTTTTAAAAAAATATCTATGCAATTTCTAACAAAACCACTTTAAACGTTCCTTTTTTGTCAAAAAGAAAATATCATTTAGCATCACGAAAACTATTACACATTCGCGAGAAAATGTTCATTTAAAATCGTTGTGGTAAGCATAGATAGATGTCATAGAAGACACCTTGTTCATTTAAATGCTAAGGGCATTTTCCGTTGGCATTTCCTAGGATCAAGTAGAAAATGCTAGATATTCGTATAGAAAAGTAATTTTTCTCTCGGCAACGGAACTGTTTAGCCTTAAAACCCAATCAAACACTTTATCGTATGTTTTACACAGGAACAATAACCATTGTGAAGCTAATTGTATGAAAAATTGCCTCATGTAAAAAAACAAATCAAATTCTTATGAAAATCTATAAAAATTTTACATGTTCATACATGATTTGAACATGGCTAAAACAGGTAATGTGTAAAATGGTAAAGAAACTGTCCAATATCATAAAACTGTCCAAACTTATTATGTATAATGCATTATCCGATTTCAGTCATTTCATTTGAATAAATTGATAAAATTATACCTTTTGGAAACCTTCCTAAAAACTTCACTCTAAACGCCCATGCTCCCAAATGGGAACATGCTCAAACTCACACTTATGATTTTTTTTCCTCAAAAAATCTCAAGAATGGCTTTATTAATTAGGAAACAAGCCATTTAAACCCAAAACCAGAATCTGAACTTTAAAATTTGAATTACGGCGATGAAAAGATTAATGAAAGCATTTCGAGACGAGTTTTATAGATATATTTCTTAAAAGATTATTAAGCCTCTGTTGTTTGTAAAAAATTTTTTGCGATAAATTTAAAAAAAAAAAACATGTAAGAAAAATTATAGTAGTAGTTTAGTAGTAGTCTAGTAGTTTGGTAGTAGTCTAAATTGACCCGGCACATTGGGCGTATTTTCCAGCTATCTTGGAAAATATATTTCCATCCATCATATTTTCAGCACCCTCCAGCATAAAGTTTGGTACTACAGTATTAAAAGGTTGGATAATTTCCTAATGGTTCAAGTAATTTATTTATTATAATTCAATACTTGTGACTATGCTTCACCTGCATAGCCAAAACTCACCCTGTAGAACGGGTTTTTCCTTTAGAGTAGTAAGTATGCAGTGAAGAAAAAGACGAAACTTTGTTTTTGCTTGTGCCTCGAATGTTGAAATTCTTATCTTTATTTTCTGTCTGGCCAAGGTGTTCCTACTTTTATAAAACTAGAATACTCATTAAACGATGCCTTCATTTATGTTTATTTAAAAGCGTGAAGTTAAGTAGTTGATTATTAACTTTTTAATTACTTTTAACGACACTTACTACTAATAGGAGATTTAAGCTCATAGATATTTAATCGCGACTAAATTGTTATATTAGCACACGTATGTATATTAAAATTATATTAATTAACATACTTATGTATACTTTTCATAAGTCTATTCTACTTTTATTCATATACTATTCTTGTATCTTAGTATAAACATTACCGTATTCATATTGTAAATGATTTTAATGCTTAACCATTAAAGTGGCATAACTTGGGTTTTGGAACGGTTAGTTCTTAATAAAGAGTTTAAAAAATACAAAGTTAAATTTTTAAAAAAATCTTGAACTATCTTTTACATAAATTTTAAAAATCTGTCAATTTTTTCTAATTAACTGTTATGTATAGCTGTTTAAGGTGGTGTTTACCGTTTGAAAAAGTTTCCTTCCCTTTTTGGGTGTGTGTTTCGTCCATTTTTAGACGAGTTAAAATTAAATTTTAATGGGTCAAAACATCAGATATGTAGAAACCCCTTTTAACACCCCACCCCCTATGTCCTTCAACTCCCCATTCACACCATCTTACATCAATGAAGAGAACCTGCACGTTGATGATAATAATAACAACCTCAACAACTAAAAGAAAAAATGAAGAGGCACACACACGCGGAAACTTAGAAAACCCAAATCAAGAAAAAGAGCCCAAGCCGGCATAAAAATAAAAACCCTCCAACAAATGTGGAAAAAGGAGGTCATCTAAGGGGCGCCTTGGCGATATTGATGCAGCAGGTGTAAGAAGGATTCCAAACGACCCCCCTCCCCTCATCTCTCCCTCCCCCGCGGATCGATCTGGGGGGAGGCAAAGAGGGGGGCTCGAAGCAGGTGAAGCAGAAGCGGGATTTGGGCTAATTTAGCGCGAGTTCTTCCGGAGCCGCTTGACTGGCGTGGGTTGTCTGTCTGTCTGCCTATCGGCCGATATGAGAGTCGCTCTCAGGGATTGAGGAAAATAACGACTGGGTTGCCGCATCTTGGCGGTTCATCTCTTCATTGGCGACTAAGTGGGAGGGTTTTTTTCTTGTTTCCACGCTCTCCCCCTTTTTTTAGGCGCGTAGATTTATGGCTCTTTTATAGGCGCTGAGTTAAGTGCATCCGCGATACTAAGTGATGCTGTTGGCAGACGAAAAATAGTAAATTTTTTTTGTTGGTGTTGTTGTTCTTTTTTTCCCCGTTCCTGATCTTCCTCTCTTCCGATTAATGGCTTTCGAATCTGTGTCCTGGTCTGATGGGGACTTGAGGAGAGGGGCTGGGGTGTGTTGTTCTGGTCAGGATTTTGATGGATCTTGTCAGCGCTTTGGAGAGAGATATTTAAATGAGTCTCTCGATGTGAAACTTTCTGCGCGCGTTTCGTAATGGAACCTCCCCTTTATTTTACGCCCACTCATCATGAGAAACCACTATCTATTATTCTTTTCTGAAAATTTCTTAAATTTCTTTGAAATGTCTTATTCGCTTTTCGGGCATCATAAATTATAAATATAGTATTCATTATTTTTATAAGAGCATTTAAAAAATGATAAAGTTTTAATTTAGTATTGATGTTTTATGTTTTTTACATTTGTTATTTAAAGAAAATTTAAAAATTGCACCTGCACTATAAATATGAATCATGTTAATTCAAAAGTTGAAATTATAAGTTACCTAATTTGAATTAAAGATGTTATTCATCCCAACTTACAGTTTTGAGTAATTGAAGGATTTTTGTAACGGTAACTTCGATGTTCCTATCGTTAAAATATTTTAAAGAATCCTCTTACAGACCAATCATTTTACTCAAGAAATTACAACACCAAATATAGAGATTTTAAAAAATCAGAATCTATGCTAAACTTTAATTCTTATTTTCTACAACGTCATGTTTATCAACTAAATAAATAAAAGAACAATTACATAACGATAAAATATAATCAGTATATGGTGTTGAAAATTAAAATATCAATTAAACCTAATTGAGACTTTATCTTTCCATATTTCGTCTATAAATTCTACACAAACATTTTAAATCAAAATTAGAAAACTATCTCAATAAATCGAAGTTCTTTTAATCAAAAGTGTAATACTAACGCCTCGAACTTTTATTCCAATTAAATTTATCTATTATTTTCTTTTTAACTTCTTATCGCTCTTTTACCCTTAATAATTAAATACATTTATTAAATTTAAAGCGTTATTGATATTAATTGTGAATGTCAATGTCCATGGTGAATTGATCTCCGACAATTTTTTTATATTATTGATCATATATTCTTATTTTTTTAAAAGCAAATGAGGAAACCCTTCCTCTAAAATATCTGTCAATACCAATGACTTATAAAATGTATTCACAGTGGTGTATTTCCTTTTTTAAAATAAACTTTAGACTTAATCTAAGTTTTAATAGAGTAATCACAAAAAAAAATCCCTTTCTAAAATTCAAAATTCCTTTCGAATCTCATATATCCGAAAGAGTACTGGTAAGTTTCCTTTATGGATGCTCTACAATTAAAATCATTATTTCGACATAACAATTTAAAAGCACAGAATTGAGTTTCTGGCTATGCACACGTCTCTTAACATTTGGGGTAATAAATATTCTCTTTACAGATTAAGTGAATCATGCACTCTAGACGTGTGGTTTCAGTTGAAGATCATTAATTTTCTATGCTGATATAAATGTGCTGTGTCTTTTAACATTTAATTGATTCTCATAAGATTTGCAGGGATACTTATTAGACTTAATCGTTTCTTAAACTGTTAAGAGTTATGGTAATATAGAAATTCAGTTATGGCTGTCAATGCAGGAAAGGTGACAAGATAATTTTTAAATAAAAAAATCGCTTATACGCTTTAAAAAAAGACTCATTAAAAAATTTTTATACTTGACATCTTAAATGTCTTATGTACCACCGAACACGAAAAGGATAGGTAAAACATTTTGGTAGAAAATTAAGAATGATCCAAAATTGGATTTAGTTATTCAATTAATTATTTTTATAATTGAAAATATGCCTCTTTAAGGTGTATGGTTCAAAAAAATATGTAAAAATTAACTAAATTATCGTCTTGACGTTTTTATCTATAATTTCATTTTGAAAACGAAACACAAGAATTAAATTTTTTTAAAAGTCGTAAATCAATTTAATTATAACTTGTGAAAAGAATGTGGCAAGTATACACACACATATTTACTAGATTATATCTTGTTATGTTAAAAGTTAACCAAACTTTTACATCAAATGAGGAATTAAAACTATTGAAAAAATACCTTTCTTCAATAAATAGTCAGTCTTATTTGTAGATTTAATCAGTGTCTTTGTTTTAAATCTTTACTTCAGCTTTAAAGTGTACAGTACACTGTAAAAAATTTCGTGCTATGTTGCACCAAAAAAATGGTATGAATTTGCTGGCTACATAAAATGGTGCATAGTTTTACCATACTTTGGTGTTATACTAGCACCAAAAATCAGGATGAGGTTGCACCAAAACTGAGAAAGAGGTATAAAGAATTTGCAATCGACTGCAACCAACGAGAAGAATAGTTTCAGATTTGATGACAGCGCGGGTACCGTTAGCTGTGAGGGAAATCTTTTCCTTTCGTCTACTATAGAGCATTTTCAATCACGTGTCTCCGATCACGTGATCAAGCTGGCTTGGAGGATAGACAACTTTTCTTTAACATTAGGCTCCCATAGAGAATACGCGCTGCATTTAGTTTTTATAAGAAAAGTTCATTTAAAAAGATTCTTTAGGCTCGGTTAAAGATCGGAACGAAAGAATAATAGTTATTGAAGGTAAGTGCATATGTTTTTGTGTTTTAGTGGTAAGCTAAATTTAGAAAAAGACTTATTACGAGGTGAGATGTTTTTGTTTACATTTGTTAGAACAATATGCGAGTCCGATACATCTGTAAAATACTTTTATAATATGCTACTGAAACTAAATATTGAATAATTAATAAATAATTAAGAATTTTAAAATATGTTAGTAGCATTGCGAATGGTACTTGCAATTAGAACACTGGCAGAAATGGTTTCAGCAATTAGAACACTGCTAAATATAAAATGTAGTATTATTGAATGACTTTTAATATGCAGAGATGCTATTTTAGAGTAAATAAAGGTTACTTTAAAGTAAACTTTGGAGAAAAACATAAAACATCCTTATTTTTCAAAATTCACATCAAAAGTAAACAAATAAACGATGTGCATCCTATAGTTTTCCATCATACTGTCTGTCATCCAAGCCTCTGACGTCACAAGCCTGTGACGTCATGTGCGAATGCTCTATTAGTTGTGATTATGAAGAAATTAAAGCAAATCCATAGACATGTAACTAGTATCTCGTCGATATTACTATCCATCTGGTAGAGCCATCACTGACTCCGAATGGTTGCCTGCCCAGAAGCCGTTAAGTTAATTAGAGAACATCGATTAACTTGTTATATTTTTCCTCATTTTAAAAGCGGTGACTAAAATGCTTCAAGTATACACCCTTAAGAGAGCATTTTACCGAACTTCGGTGCAACCGGTTGCACCATAAAAGTATTTTTCAATCATACTACCAAATTTTGGTACAATCTAGCTAAAATAAATTTTCATTACACCAAAGTTTCGTGAAATCAAAAACTTTGCACCAAATATTGGTTTTACATTTACCAAGATTTTTTACAGTGTAGTGTTAAAACATGTACATACAATGGAATAGAGATGTTTGACATCCATTACCTACAAATTCGTTTATATGGCTGCTAGGAAATCTCTTTGTTAATATTAATTTAATTCAGTGTAAAATTTCATAGAATTCGTAAAATTTCATAGAAGGTTTCGTATGAATTCAAACACCTGTGATTTACTACCACAAGTTAGTACAACACACAATCTTTGAATTTTAAGTGAATACCTAGAGAAAGAATTTTCTTTACATATAGCCAGGAAAACACCTTTTTGTATTCTTTAATAGTCAAAAGACTCTTTGAGAGTTAAATAAATATTTATGTATTTAAGTGTCAAAATTACACAAGTTAATTCACTTAACCGAATTTTCAATTGCATTTACCAGCATATGAAAGTTAATATTAAGGAGACCACGAAATATTTTCCTTATAATTTTTAAGCATATGAAATATATACTTATAAACCCTTGTTAGATTTTCAAACATTGATCTTTTTTTAAAATATTGAAATTATATTCGAAAATATGAGCATCGTCCTTTTAAAAGTGCATGGAAATCAGAAACACTAAATTACTTAACATATGGTACTATTTTCTTCAGTTTTACGTATTTGGGATAGATCTTAACCAAAATGTATTCCTATAAAACACAACTAGTGGAGAAACTAAAAAAAAAATACTTCTTTCGAATTCTCTACATGGATATTATATGTGTTTCCCAACTTCCAAACACTTAAAGTTCTATAGCCATTTAAAATATTTTCTGTCACATTAGAATAAATTAATGCTTAAAAATTTCGGAATCGGTAAGTTTATACGATCTGGTTTGAGTATGACTTTATATCATGAAATCACAATTGAATTCTTCGGTATATTCTTAAGTGTTCGTTCTCTAGCATTTAATATTTCTAAAGCAATGAATAATTCAATATACAGCCAAATGAAAAATATTTGAGTAGTTGCCGTCAAATGTCGTCTTAACTGTGATTACAAATCAGATACACAGTAGTTTCTTAAACTTCAAAATTAGAAGTCTTGTTCTCTTCTTGAATTGTATGATGAAGGTATGCAAGCCAACATTTAAAAATGTATGTCCGAGCAATAGCTGGAAGACACATCAATAGTTATATATCTGAATATTTTTAGTCTTCAAATTCTGGAAATCCCTTGAATTTGGAATTTAAATTGATACTTAGAAAAAGAGTTGAAAACTCATTAAAAAGAAACTGATTTCAAAGTTTTTTTTTTAAAGTGTGTAAAATTTGTGAAAATGTGTGAAATTTGAAATTTTACGTGGTATCTTCATTTATGGTAAAAAAAATAATCAAAAATTAAAGTTACAGGTCTTATTAAAAGGCGTATGATATTTGGTACATGCCCTATACTGCTTCAGTAAATATGGTGCATTTTATTCAAATGAGCATCTCAGGATAGATTTTAATTTTTCTACATCAATATAATTTTAAAGGATATATCTCGATGCATTTGAAAGCGTAATTGAAAACTCGTTATAAATACAGTCAACTTTTCTACTTATCGTATCAATATTTTTCAAACACGCATGAGATTAAAGGCAACATATAACTAGATAAATAATTTACTAATATTAAGTTAATATTTCAAAAATGGCCCCATTGACTTTTAGAGTTACTAAATACTCCTGTGAAGATACGATCTCTCTAAAAACTTAAGTAAGTTAAATTCATAAACTAACTTTTCAAATCCTTAACTATTCAAATAACTTCCATGAAACTCCATATTCAACCGATTCAATGATAAAGCATACTATTACCCTTCATAATTATAACTATAATAACATAAAGGAAATAACAAACGAAAATAATATATGCGAAACATTTTAATTTTAATACAGTGGAAGTTATAGTATTGTGCGGAAAGGGATTTACTATATGGAAATATAGTATATCTTGAAGAGATAAGTCAAAGTAATTTTTGTAAATTGATTCTCATAGAAAAAAAAATTAGTAGAAATATGTTAAAACAAATTAATTTCGGTTATTAAGAAATAACAATTAATATTTCTTTGTTATTGAAATATTATATACGCGCTTTTATATGTAGGTACTGAAAAAATTTCTATAATTGAATTTCAGAACTGGAAAAAAAAATATATCAATTACGGTCTTACTACGCAGCAACCGACAACTATCCCATGCCATTGACAGACATTCAAACCCGAGACGGTTACAAACGCAAAGTCAAAAACTTTAAAAACAAAAAAAAGAAATAAACCATAAAACCCCCAAGAAAAAAACAAACGCAAATCTGTTGAAGACGCACCAGCAAAAAAAAAAAGATACCTCCCTCCCTCTCTCACCCCGAAAAAAAAATGTATTAGAAAGAGAACGAAGAGCAAACCCCCCAAAAAAGAAAACGGCCGAGCGAAAACATAAGAACCAAAAAACGAGAGAGAGAAAGAGGAAAAAAATTGGCGGATTTTTGGCGACGCTTTAAACTGGCGACGGCTAGCATACGATGGCAGCCCTAGGTGGAAGCCAGCACACATTCCTCCGTTGCATCAGATGATGCCCAAGAGAGAGGGGGATGCAAGGGGAGGGGGGAGGATGCCGGTGGAATTAATTCGCCTCTGTGCGAAGGGGGGGATAAGGGGGTCGCCAGAACGGCGACGGTGCTCGGGGGGCGGAAGCCTCCGACCCCCACAGCCTAGCTATTTCTCCCCAGAGGGAGTACCGCTCTGGAACAGAGGCAGCGGTGGGGACATTTAATCGCTCTCTCACTAAACATCATTTCAATAGCTTCGGCCCGTTCTCCACACTTCTCCCTTTTTTTATTATTATCATCATCATCCTTTTTTTTTTGCCCGGCACGGTGGCATCTTTTTTAAATTCTCGACGGAATGACCATCTGTTTTTTTTTTCTTCTTCTTCTTTCGCCGCCTCTGTTTTTTTTTTATTTATTTTTCATTTTGTTCCTTTTTTTTCCTGCACGCTCTCTCTCCACGTGCGGATGTTTTTATTTTGCGTTATTATTTCGCTTTTGTTTTTCTGCTTGAATTTTTTTTTTCATTGAAAAGAAGAGCGCGTGTGAAAATAAAACCAGGCGAGAGGAGAAGAAGAAGAAAATAAAAGCGTGTTCATTCATGCCCTTAATTCGCGTGGGAATACGCTTAATGAGGCTGGTGGACATCAATGAATGGAAAAAAAAACGCCTCGCCGGTTATTAATTAAAAGAGGAACCGGCTACTAAATGGATGTTCACTTGCAAGGTGAGACGTTTCCGCCCTTGGAATCCCGATTCCCGAGGAATGTTTTCTATTAACCGGCGTAGAAAGAAGACCGCGTGAAACCGGGCTTTAATAGTTTAGGGCGGCAGAAGGATGAATGTCTTTACGGTTCGGGAACTTTTTGGGGTTTCTGTGAAGTTCCGGGAACTTCACTTTTACTAAACTGTCATTAAGGGAGAGGGTTTTGCCTTTGGTTAGAGGAATTTCGCGTTGATGGTTGTAAGGGAGGTAATGGGTAGTTTTATTTTGGTCAGGTATGGAAGGGATTAGTGTTTCTGCATCGTTTATCTTAACCAATTGAAGTTATTCATGCTTGGGAGTAAAAGGCAAGAAAGGAACATACACGTGTTTGCCAATTTTCAATTTTTTGAACATACTTACTTGTGTGTGAACATTTTATCATGAATGAACTACTCTTATTGTAATCCAAACTAATTTCTATAGCTTAACTGAAAAAAACTAACTTTAAAATTTCAAGTTCTAAGAAAATAGAATAAATCTCCCCATTTCACATAAGGAGGATCAAGGAAAGCGAACAAAAAGCAAGAAAACCCTCTTTAAAGTTATGCATCTCAGAAATTGTATTTAAGTTTTTGAATCAGTGTCAAAAAAGAATACTACTTATTCAGCAATAAAATGAGTAAATACGAGTAAATCCTGAATTTTTTAGTGATTTAAAAGTAGAAGTAAAATATAATTAGAATTTTTAATTAATTGCATTTGTTAAGTTGATTTTTTTCGCTGGCTGATTGGCAGAACTTAAGTTACCAAGAAAGGAAATTATTAAAAAAAATATTTTTTCATAAATATATTTTTGCTAATTATGCATAATATCAAGCACAACACTACTACCGTAATTCTAACCCACAAGTATTGTTATATCTATTCAGTCTCATTTTTTTAACTTTTGTCACGAATTAAATTGTAATAAAGCTCACCAAAAATTAAATTTAAATACATTACATCAATATTTATGGATATAAAAGTTTTCTTGAAAAACATCCCTTGATTTATAAGAATGAAATACAGCAATGTAAAAATAATATTGCTGAAAAACATTATAACACAAATTAACCTCTAAACCTGTTAAAATGAAGGACATTGAAATAAACATTTAACGGTAATCTTAGAATACAGCTTGAAATATTGGCACAGGTTTGAACACGCTTCGAAGTTATCCGCCATAACCTTGCAACATGTGTCCCATAGGTCAGTTTCCAAATTTTTCTACCGAACTTCATAGCTTTCCTTCCAGAAAATGCTAAGACTCTAAGCATAATGGTTTAAGTTTTGGTGTGTCTCAGGTAAAGCCTACCAACTTTGAATTTGCAAATAAGGCACGAACTAGATTTCATTAAGTATGTATTGCACTAGTTCAGAATTTCAAGTTGGGCATAGACTTATAGCTGACGGACTCATAGCTACTGAGGTTAAGCTTCAGAGAAAACTTTCGGTCTCGGAAATAATTTCTATCGCTTTGTAGGTTATAAACTATATTTTACCAGTGAACACCATGTCCTACTACCTAAATTTATTTAGACGGATATATAAACCTAAAAAACAATTTCATTTAGAATATTGTAATTTTAACCTAAAAAATTTGTGAATTTCTAATCTATAAGCAATTTGAAAGCTAGGTACATGTTTTCTATGCAATGTTAGAAAAAAAAATGTTTCATTATGTTTGCTAAATAAAATTCCTACTTTGAAGTAGGGGAGACTGGGGACAATTGTAACAAAATTTACAAATTGATCTCCAGCCAAGCCATTTTTTATGTTAGAGTTATGGAAATTGGTATGAACATAGGTTGAAACATCCCAATTACAATTGCGTTATGAAAACTGTCCTGTGAACATGCATTACAATATAGTAAATAAAAAATATACCATAGAATATTGTTACAATCGACCCTTGAAGTGGGGTCGATTGTAACACATATAAGGTCAATTGTAACACTACACATTTTCATAAGAAATACGGGAAATTATACAAATTTATTAACAATATATTTTGTACGAAACACACTGAACCCATTTTTCACTGGGGGCGATTGTTTTTGAAATTGTCCATGGAAATAACACACAAATATTCATCATATTTTTTTCCAACAAATTAAGAAATTGTGTAGGTGATACAGGTGATTGCTGGTGACAATATATAAATTAATTAGCGCCGATAACTTATAAATTAATTATAACCCAGTTTAGGGTTTTCATTTTTTCTGACAGAATCTCTATAACGGCCCATAACAAATACCGTGCTCACAAACAACACTTCTCACTGACTTTCCAGACTCCCAAACCTCAGCAGCCGCTGCCTCCATTCTTTCCTGACTAATCTGACCCCTTTTAGTTGTCCTTGTACGAGATCTCGGCATCCAAAAGTCAATTTTCACATGTTACAATCGTCCCCGAATTAGTGTTACATTTGACCCCATGTGTCCATTTTTAATTCAACCCTCGTTTTCAAAGAAACTAAAAACAATATTAACATAAAACTAAACAGAATATAACTATGATAAATGTAGATTCATTTTGTAAAAAAAGTTATATTGTGCTACATACCTGTAGTGCAGGAGAAAGAATTTAACTCAAAAGTAAAAATTTACTTTTATGCTCGAAAAACACTCTTTTCTCAAGTACACTGCTATACCTCAACTGCCAGTCTTGGCACTCTCGGACATTATTTGTTTACAAGCCCTGCACACACTGTTATCATTGTAGCAGCTTGGCATCTACACTTTTCTAGGAATTCGAAGTGTTACAATTGCCCCGTGTTACTATTGTCCCCAGTCTCCCCTACTATAAGGCATTCCTAAATTTAAAGATACAAAAAGTTTACTTTAAGACAGTATGATTTACAGTGACTTGAGTTTGTAAGTAAATTGAAATACACAGCAAAACATCTTGTATAAATTTAAAAATTTCTTTTTTCATAAAGAAATTGTTTAAGATTTGTTTAAAAGATTGGTTTTAACCAATCTAGTATAAAATTTAAAAATATTATTTGATTATAAAAGTTATTCGTTATGGTTTCTCCACTTAGTTTTGTTTATAAAAATGCATGTTTTGAATAGGAAAATATTTATGTATACGAAATGTAAGAAAAATCTTGTAACACTTAATTTAAACAGATACTACTTTTAATTTTATACTATTTAGATTCATACTTTCATAATAAGATTAAATTAATAAAGTTATAAGTCAAATGTTTTTTAACAAGAAATGAAGCCCAGTATAAAATTATATTACTCGTTTTACTAATTAATTTTATGAAGACTATGACCACTTTATGTATGGTAAGGTAGCGGAAAATACACTTTATAAGTTATAATGTTAAATTCTGACATTTTACTCTGCATAAAGGAGAAAATACGAGAAAGGTGAGATAATTTTCACAAGTTTGGGTACTCGTTTTAAAAATACAAAAGTATAAATATTCAAATCTAAAAGGGTTTTTTTCTTCATTTTATGTTTTATGAGTTAAAAATTGAGTTAAGAGATAAGAGATTAAACAAGTTATTTTTTAAATGATTTAGTAAAACTTAGAAGGAATGATTGTATTAGACATAAAACCTTCAATATATGATTATTCTACGCAACAAGATGTTTCTTCAGGCTCAACATCAAGTCCATCGAGTCCCCAGAGAACAAAAATGTTAAAATGAGAGGTTTAGGAAATATAAATTAAAAATATGTAAGAAATACATGTCTTTCAGAGTAGTTAGGGTCGAAAGGACTTGCTTCGTCATAGTTTTTATTTGAGTTTAAAATGTAATATTAAATGAAAAATCATACATTTCTATATCCATATCGATAAAAAGTAATAAAAACTAGTAAATTGTTTTAGAATTTTGGTACTTACTTTAATTTAAAGAATGTTTCATATGTTTTATGGATCACACTAGAATAATAAATTTTAAATATAGTAGTTTGCTCTATCAATGATTAAAAAGTAATCTATATTGATATTTTTATATCCATATTCTTGGAATCTACACTACAAAATAAGATGGGAAGAATAAAAATTTAATGACAATTTTAAACATAAAAACTGACTATCTTATCCCTTATTCTTGGAATCTAAACTATTAAAAAATTAAATCTTATCCTTATTCTTAGAATTTAAACTATAAAATAGGATAGAAATTTAACTGTACGAAATGTATTTAAAGAGTTTCTTTTAAGATCAAGAATTTTAAAATCATAAACTGTCAAATAAATCCCTCAAAATTTGATAAAAAAAATTGCACTAAAGGTCATTTTAATATTTATCCTCGTTTTTACAAACTTTAAAAACATCTAAATAAAAATTTAAAGCCACTAACAGATTCTGCCGGCATTGTTTTTGCATATAACTTTTAAATTTTGTATTCATGTTCAAAACATTGAAAAAATCCCTTATAAAAACTTTAAATTAATTAGTCCTTTATGGGTCTTTCAGAATTTACCAATTAATATCACTATGCCTGAAGAATATAACTTTTTAATAAGGATCTTTTAGTCTTTAGAAATTTTTATGAGTAAAAAGACGTAAAGAGTTATTTGGCTAAAAACATCTCTCTGGTAAGTGCCGGAAGCAATTATTTTACGACTTTGGAGAATATTTTTTAAATCAATGAAAATTAATTAAGATGTCTTTTTAACCCTTAATCAAGCTTCTTCTTTCAATGGTCAGCCTTGTAAGAAGAATTTTTTATAAGTAATAATTTAATTTTAGAATGCACGCTCAAGTTGTTTTTCGCTCTTATGTTAAAAACATTTTAAAAAAAACATATTATTAGTTTATGTGAAATTAACTGGTAACAAAATTGAAGACCATATTGTTGATTTTTATTTTTATCTCATAAATCCGTTTTAAACACAAGCTTTATTTCTACAATCTTCATAACTTCCACTCTAATATTCAAAACATTTTTAAGAGAAAATATCATTAGTTTATATGAAATTAATTGCTAATAAAAATAAATGCCATATTTTAAATAATATATTTTAAGTACTTAAGGATTCACCGGGTGCAAATCTTTTTAATCGAATATAAATAACAGAATTTTACAAATTAAATGAAAGCATCACTGTTGGTTGAAATATTTAGATCGTTTTTTAATTTCATGTTTGATTTTTTGCGATTTATCTATACACTAGGCGTTTGCGTAAACAAATGTATAGATTACACAAGATCAATTTCTGCTATATGATATTCACAACTTCCACTTAAAACGGTCCCTACATATTTTTGCCCATCAGTATGAGTGTCTTAAAATACACATGATGAAGAATTTAAGATTTAGTGTTATGAAATTTGAAGAAAATGCAGAAAATTTTTTAATATTGCTACTATATTTCTGTAATTCATATCAATTCTGTAAATATGAATTTTTTTTTTAGGTTCATCTCTTAGAATATGGTTATTATACTAAACATGTTATTTTAAAGTTGTGAAAAATATCTAGATCTTTTGATACTTTTAATCGTCTTTTTATGTTCTTTAGGCCTATACCCTATATTTATACCCTTTCACTCCTAGCTGCCCCAAATTTAGAATTTATTTTTTAAAATAAATTCTATAATATAAAGAATCTATAAAACAATTCTAATTCTCTTAAGATTTAATGTTCATAAAGATTAAGATAAAATAATATAGAAATTCAATCCGTTTACGTGACAAAAAAATTTACTACTTTACATATGAGTATATTTACTTTTACTTTTCCATTTGAATCCTGACATTTGAGAAAATCTATAGTTATATTTTCATTGAGTTCCCCCTTACCCCTATCAAAATAGGCATAGATAGAAAGGCTATTGAGATTGTCCTTATGAGAAATTTTCATATACAAACACGTTGTTCGTAAAACTGCCTTTTCATTTCTATCTTCGTATCCGCTGCGTATTATGCTAAGATAGTTTTCTCACCAGTGATTCAACTTTACTTATCATCTCTCTCCAAAACCCTACCCTTCTCTACCTAATAAACCAAACAAGCGCTGCTTATTTGGTACTTGTTGATTACACTGTTCAACAAATTTTAACTTTTTAATTTTTACAGAGATGAAAATGCCCATTTCTTATAGAGTTTGGGTCGCTGAACACGAAAATCACTACTGAAGTTCTCAATTGACTCAGCGTTTTGAGTAAGTTTGCTGTTTAGGTTTTTGTTAAACTTACTCACAAACTCACGAGATTCAGCTTCACCAGATGAATATCACCTCTCTCCGAAACCCTACCTTTCTCAATAATAAATTCAAACTCTGCTTATTCTCTCCACACACAGAAAAAAAAACCAGACCAAGTCACGGGCAATCAACCACATAAACCCCACAATTAAAAAACCCCACACCAAAACGCCTTTCACGCCAAATCGCCCTGCGCCCCTAATGAAGATGCAGGGCGGCCACTTCCGGGTCGCGGTCATCCCCCTAATGATGATGACGGGCCCGAAAAGAGGACGCGCGATTACCGCAGAGAGTCCAGGTGCTTCCTCGGGATCGATCCCGGGATTCAAGACGCATTTGGGCGATACTGCCCGTAATTGCTTTGGCCCCGGGGGCGAGATCCCGTTTTTCCGCGGAGGTATCTGCCGCAATCGCTCTGCGATAAGGAGGGCGTGCGATTATTATTATTATTATTGGTGTTGTCGTCGGGGTTTTTTTTTAGGTGATAAGGTACGCAGTAGGGATACGTTCAGAGTTTCTTTTAGGTGGCGGAATATTTCGCATTTGGTGTCGGGTTACACTTTATCCTCATTCGACATGCTTTTTCCTCAAGTCTATTTAGGTTGGTTGGTTGGTTGAATGGTTTGGGTTTTATGTTCCAAGTTATACGGATATAATATTATAGATCAATCGATTTGGTTATGGTAAATTTCATTAGGAGACAAAGAATGGAATGGGCAGGCCATATTGTCAGAATGGAGGAAGGCCGTGTCCCCGAAAAAATTCTTAATGCCAGACCAACCGGTACCCGAGGAAGGGGACGACCAAGCTTAAGATGGCTGGATTGTTTGGAGAAAGACTTTTTAATTTTAAAGATAAAAAAACAGTAGATCAATAGCAAGAAGAAGGCCAACCTGGGGAAAGATTCTTGAGAAGGCCAAGGCCCACCCTGGGCTGTCGAGCCAGTGATGATGATGATGAGATAAGGTTATGAATTAAAAAATATTTTAAAATAAATTCATTTTAGCTTTCAACCAATATTTTAAAAAATATTAAAAATCCCTATGTTCAAAACAATTTTAGATAGACCCAGCATCTTCTAAATAAGTTTGTGATAGTCAGTGAAGGATTTTTATCGTTTTTACTCAGATCCAAGAAAGTCTCAATTTAGTAGCACCAGATGATGTGTCCAGTAAGTTCTGAAATGCTTTTTATCCAAAAAATTTTCTTAATATTAGGTTTTAGTTTTCTATCAATCATCATTTCTTGCTCTGTTGCTTTTACACATTTTTTATTGGTTTCTTGCATTTGCATAGACTACTCAACCCAAGTATCCCAAAAACACCAACAAATATCGTTGCGTCAATATATCTCAATCAACCCGACCCCCTCTGAAATGTCAGAAAATATTGACTGAATTACACTATATTAGTTTTTTCTGATAAATATCGGGGGGGGGGGGGGGGGTTTAGAGTAATTATCAAAATTGAGGCAAAAATATCCAATTTCATTTTTTCACGTTTATTTCATACAAATACTGTTAGAATGATTTTAAACCTTGTTTTTAATTGAACATCCCCAAAAATGTCCGACATTTATATAATTCGCGACTTTGGTCAATGTTTTACAACACAGATCAATGTTACCTATTGTACTACCTGAGTAAAGGCATTGTGTTAATTGGGCATAAACGGGGGTAAATTACTAATGGTTTTGACGGTTGACCTGAACTTCGGGTTAACCGTCCTTCCTCCACTTCCAGCCTTGCGAAGGTTGTGAAGAAGGGGAAAGCATGTCAGTAGGGGGAATGAAGTGTGATCCGAAACCAAATGCGAAATCGTACGGATTCGCAAGGAGCTCTGAATGGGCCCTCGGGTGGGAAGGTTTGGGGTTATGTGGGGAAAGGGTTGGTTAGGAGATGAAGATAGGAGATGCGCGTGGGAATATTCTTCAAGTGTTGTGCTGCTGTCGTTTTTATTGAAGGTCGTGTTGGGAGAGCAGGTTGTGTGATGGTATATGGAAAAAAGTTGGGGATGTATGTCAAGGGCGGTCAAGGGGATATTTTTTGTGAAGGGTTTTATGAGAATATTTTGAGAACATTTCAGCTTTCATGGTCAGGTAAGTTGTGTTTTTCAAAAGAAGAGATCTCATAGCATACCAAAAACGAGGGAACATTACCTTTAGAGCAACACAGAGGTTTCTCATTTGGTAAACTGCAAATAACTATGGAAATATTATTTGAATGTTGTAAATAAAACTAATATGCATTCAGTGGTTTAAAGCAAGTAGGTTTTTTTCGCGATGGTGGGTGGTTGTGTATGGGTTGAGAAAAGATTTGAATAGGAATTGAATCGAATTCTTGAATTAAAGAAAAAGATTTGTCAACTTCGAAATTCGAACAATTTGGTTATGATTTAAATTTGTTGGGAAATATATATTTAAAATTCATTCGCAACACAAATGGCTTAAAAGTTAATTTAACAGCTTAAAACAACTGGAGAAAAAATATCTACGTTCTTTAATAGTAGCACTTTGAAAGGTAACATTCCAGACTCATGCCATTAGTTGATAAAACAGACATGTCCTGTTCTTTTAATATTTGTGTCTACTTATTCATGTGAACAATTATTTTCTAGCATGAGCCTTTTTAAGAGAAATCAAGAAATAGAGTTAGTGATAAAACCTGGAATTGTGTCTAAAAAAATGACAACATACAGTCCTGAGACCTGACATACTAAAACTATTAAGACCAGTGTTTTCATTTGTGTTTGTAAATCATGAGACCACAAAAGAAAAATTTTATATTTTACAAAACGTTTATAATCAAGGCGCTTTGTTTCTCCTAACGAAAATAGTTTATAGGGTCACTTGGGGTAAGTGGGTCCCTGGTGTAAGTGGGTCACCCCCCTCAAACTAAACTATGTAAAGGACATTTCACACTTATTCACATTGATCATGTTACATTTTGTCACACTGATAGGTTTTGCATATATTAGAGTTTTATGTCCTTTCTTTTTAAGATTATAGAACTATTGTAAAACAATTTCCATAATTTTTTTTTTGGAGAGTTCAAGATGCATTTTTCCAAGAAGTGTTTCCAGGAAAGTTTTCACTATATTTTAATGTTTTTTCAACTGTTGTGCCAGGTTTGACTTAAAATACATACTGCAATTTGAATTTTTACAAAATCTCTTATTTAAATATTTTTAAGAGGGGGGTCCCACTTATCCCAATCAACTCTATTAATTTTAGTGTGAGTATCTCGTACATGGATAAAGTTACAATAAAACATTTTGTACCAAAAACTTCTGTACTTTATCGAGTAAGACTCACTTACTCCCTCTTAAGTTTTTCTTGCTTTCAATCTAAATAAAGAGGGGGTGACCCACTTACCCCTTCTGATAGGGTAAGGGGGACACCCATCTCATTTTTTTAAAAAAAAAGATCAGTTGAGAAATATGTAACACGTTATTTTAGAAACTAATAATAAATTTTTGTTTATTAATGTTGTCTTAAATAAAATATGTCAATAAGTTTAAGCATTTCAAGAATTTTTTATTAAGCTTCAAAAATGTACTGTTCCAAAAAGGGGCCCCACTTACCCCAAGTGACCCTAAACTTTTTAAGGGATAAGTATAACTCAGGGTAAGAATGAACAACAGAAGTTTCCCAGTTAGTAAAATAAGCATATTACAAAGGTACCGTTGAAACTCATACAATACAGATTTTGAATAAGTACTTCAAATATTCCATTTTTGTAGTAAGTGAATCAATAGAGTTTGGATTTTAATGAAATTGTACCATATTTTATTTAAATATAAATGTTTACAAGTATAATTATATTTTAACGCATGGGTTGAGCTGAATTTGACTGCCAGCAGTGGGTACCCTTAATCTAAAAATTAAAAGTTATTCTTTTATAAAATGTTCTGATCTTTGGAATACATTTTTAATTATTTGATTCTGATTCAATTTTATCATTTTTGTGTCAGAAATTTTATGGATGAGAGGAAAATATAGTTTTTCTATTTATTCTAATTCTTTTGATGTACATTCAGTTTTAAAATTCATTCTAGAACAAACTAGATCTTCTAATTCATAAGAAAGGGGCTTAATTAGTGTTCCAAAATAACCTTAAAAGAAATATGTTTTGCTATTAATAAACTAAGGAAAGTAAGCTTCGATTCGGTATAAAACATATTTCACCACGGAAACTTTCATATAGTTTCTCTGTTAAAACAAAAAATAGAAATAAAAACAAAATGTTTAATAGTTTTCCCGCACAATAACAATACTAAATGAGAAAACAGTTTTACAGGTGCACGTGCTACGTTGAAAAACATATCTAAAATTGTTTGATAATATTTCCGTATCGAAGACGAATAAACTTTTGCATTAGCATAGAAAATTTGGGGTAGAATCCATCCCAAATTTTTAACATTATTTTGTTTTTAAGGCTGGGTATGTTATTTTAGTCAATCTTATTTTTAAATTGATTAAAACGTGATTTTTCAGTTCATTGCTTTCCCGCACATAGAAGAATTTAAAGGTAAAACCAGTTTTACAGGTACAGTCGTGGAAATTAAAACCGTTACAGTGGACGGTGTGAGCAAACGGCTAGGGTTAGAAGGGTACTTTAAACGCCAATTTTCATGAAATACTGTCTGCTTGAAAATAAGCTATAACATAAGTCCTTAGGGGGCCGTCTTCATATTAAACGGAGCCCTAACTTTTTTTTTTCTACGGACGCCATCAAAGATTATTCTTGATTCTGAAAGTGCACCCTCTAAAACCCTTAAATACCAAGTTTCATATAATTTTGGCCAAAAATAAAGCCAGGAGGAGGGGTTGATCTACGTAGAATTTAGGTTGAAATCTCGTATTTCGTATATTTTGATCCCTATAGCCATTAACCCCGTGCAAGCAGTAGGAAATTTCAAACAGAAAATTTCCGCCAACCTCTAATCGCCAAAGTTATATAGCTTATGAAAATTATGGTAACCCGCAAAACATAATACATTAACTCAAACCTTTGGTCACATTTGTTATTAACACCTTGTAAGTGTAGCCATGTGGCCTAACGGTTAGTGTGCTCTATCGCAAAGGTTTAGACCCAGGTTCAAATCCCGTACCAACCCTGGGTGATTTAATTTTACTAATATAATTTTAAAATGTTTAAAGATACCTCAAATTTATTAAACTTTTATTTGAAGTTATTGTTACAATACTCTTATTTTTTACTATCATTTTTAGCAGAAGAAAAACAAATTGGAACTTTTTTGCGATATGTAATATGTTTTATTTGTCATTACATTTTGATAACGTTTTAACTAAATATTTTTGTTACCTTTGTTAAGTTATTTAAGGAATTTAACAACTTTCATACAAAAAAATACTTAACAATATTCAACTAAAAATTTCACCGGCATTTTTAAATTTGAAGTATGTTTGAATTACCTGAATAAAAGTCACAAATACAAAAAAGGCCAGACATATTTTCCTAGTTTTTTAACAATTTCAAATTTAGTAAAGCCCATGCTTTCTCTACATAAATTTCAGAAAGGAATTTGATTTTATATATAAGTCAGGTTTTAAGAATTTTTTTATACTTAATAAGAACGGCATTATCTTAAATTCATTGTCTATTAAATTTAATTCAATATTTTAAATTTCAGTTAATTTAAGACTGATATTAATTGCAATCAAGATAAAAAGATATAGAAAAAATAATCAGCTAGCTAAAGAAATTGTGGAATGTTTAATACTACGTATTTAATTCGGTAATCACAGCACTTATATAATTTGCACGACCCATTAATCGCACGTTTACAAGAAGTCTCGAAAGGCCCTTTCCCAACTTAACATGGAGGTTTGTAAAACCATGACAAACATGATTTTTATAGGAATTATTAATGGCCGCGCAAATGTAAACTGTGTCTGCTAGAGGACAATGTTCGCTAGTGAAGAGGCAAGGTTCAAATGTTGTAGTATCAATTTTTATTACATATTTGGAGAAAGCGCCGCTAACCTTTTTCACATTCAATTCATTATTTTACAGATCGTCTTTAAATTGGAAAGGGATTTGCTTTACTAATTATCATTAGAATTTAATGAAATTTGGTTTACAGGAGTTTACTTGTGCTCTCTCTAAATATGTAATTTTTTTTTCTCGTAGAATCAAGAAGTTAAACGTTTTCCCCTTCGCCGGTGAACATTGTCCACTAGCAGACGTAAATTCCCACGAAACTAATGTTTTGTCATGGTATGACATACCTGAATGTTATGTTTGTGATAACGGTCTCGGATACAATGTGCCAAGAAATTAAAATAGACTGACATCATTAACTTAATGATAAATAAAATAGCGGTGACCACAAAATAAAAAGATTAACACTATAATTGAAATTCAATTACCACTTTTAATTTAACAGTATTTCTTATACAATCAATAAATAGCTGGCATTGTTCAGAAATCCGGGCAATAGCAGCCTAAGGTACTAAAGCCCTAAAACAGTCAATTACACAATTCTCAGCTAAAGCGTGTTATTGCACCTTATTTAGAGTTGTAGAAAAAGTTATCGATTCCCTAGAAACATACACACCCTATATCACAAAAATGTATTCCGAGAATATTTTCTCGGATTATTTTTTTATCAATGAGTTTTTAGACCTGGGTGGTACAGAAAGGGCTATAGGGCAGAAAAATTACAACTAAATTAGATGTCTTAATTTCTAATCAGAGTTAATTACAACAGATTGTTCTGAAAATAGTTTTAAAAAAGGTATTTTAAAAATATATACAGATCGAAAAAAAAATTTACTTCAGTAAAATTAAGTTCTTGTAAATTGATTATTCTATTCATGACACTGTAGTAATTTTTTTACCTTAACCCCCTATTATTACAAGAGTTCAGCAAGCATTTAATCATTAAAATAATTAAGGTTATATCATTTTAAATATTCAAAACCATTAAACTCAATATTTAAATCTTGTCTTGTCATCAGCATTAATATTAATTTGGAATTTTATTCACTGAGCACAACGATTCGAAATTTAAAAAATTCTCTTTAAAAGTGATTTAAACTATGCACCCAATCTAATGAAATCTCAATATTAAATAAGAATTATAAACTAGTTAATAATAACAAGCATTATATTTAAAATTTTAATTGATGTTTTATTTTTATAACTTAAAATGGACATATTTTAAGCATGCTAATTTCATGAATATTCAAAGAAAATGTTTATTTTTTAGCTAGAAAATCCTATTAGAATTATTATATAATTATTAATTTAAAAAACACCAAAAAATATCAAGCTTTCTGTATTAAAGTATTTTCACAAGAACTTCTAAGGCGTAAAAATCTGTTTTATTAATTAGTAAATTTTCTAGCTTTTATAAATAAGACCACTAATTTTTTTTGCCTTTTCAAAACCAACTGTTAATTTTTAAGAAATGGTAATAAAACTGTATAAATTTGTTTGAAATATATTTAAATATGAAAAGGTATCCAACATTTATTCAGCTTTGAGTTTGTCTATATCCCTATGGGGTAATTTAAAACATTGAGATTTGGGACTTTGAAAGACTTTTAGCAACGGGGACAGAACCTGCAAACTAGCGATCACGAGCCTGTTACTCTACCGACTAGGCTACCATTTAGGAAATTCAAATCGGAAGAAAAAATTGCGCCAAAGCATAGATAAATAGCCAAATCTGTTTTAACTTCCTCGGAATTTAGAATAATTGTTGCCAATTTTTTCCTCTTAGAAGTAAAGTCCTGCTAAATTCCTTCCAACTGCAAATTCACCCCAGGGCTTTGTTTTTGACCCAAATTAAATGAAATTTGGTATTTAGGGGTTTTAGAGGGTGCACTTTCTGGATCTCTAATGATCGTTGATGACGTCAGTAGAAAAAAAAAGTTAGTGCTTCGTTTAATATGTAAACGACCCCCTAAGAACTTAAATTATAGCTTATTTTCAAGCAGACATTATTTCATGAAAATTGGCGTTTAAATTATCCTTCTAACCCTAGCCGATCGCTCACAATGTCCACTGTAACGGTTTTTTTTTCCACGACTGTACACTGCTGTAATGCAGTGAATACAAAAATCACGTTTTAATCAACATAGATAGATAGATAGTCAAATGTTCATTTATCAACAATCATCTGAATGCAACTTATCTTGTGTATTGAAATAAGTTTTTAAATGAAATTCAAAAAAAAAATAATGTTTTGCAAGACCCGAAAAAGTGCACATTTGCTTATTTTACATTTTTTATACCTAATGTGCATGAAAAATAACACAGATAAAATTAAACTTGGCCATTGTCACAAAAACACGTCAACTGCCTCTGTGCATAATTTTAAAAATAAATGAAATTGTTTAATTAAAATATTTTTTTTTATTTTTCAGGTGGTTAATTTTTAAAGGTTTTATAAATTTTGTTACTTTTACTAAGAGTTTTTTAAAGCCCTTATTGATCACTTTTTTTGTAGCTACATAATATAAAACTGCCCCTGGTTTTATATTATTAGGACCACTAAACACTTAGAAATTTCCTCAACAACTCATATCCTCATTCACAGTTATTCAAAAGACACCTTTAACTTCCTCAGAATTTATCCAACTATTAAAAACAATCAACTCTCTTTTCCAACACCATTGAGAATTCACGAAAAAAAAACACATCAAAGCTTCAGCTTCCCACGAGTTAGCACTTAATCTCCTGTAATTTCCACCTGCCTTTCATTCAGATCACAAGTCAGAAATTGAATGGGCTTTATTTTACTTTTCATTATACCTACTCTAAGAATAAAGTACATCCGAGCTGTTGTAAAAGGAAATTACCTTCTTTTAACATAGAGTATGCTCTGGAGAACTCAAATGGCTTCATTTTCACTGGGTCGAAGTAATTTTCTTAAACTAATTTCCCTTCCTCCGTCCCTTAATAAGTTAATCGCAAACTAGTGCTACCAGTCAGCGTGCCACTGAAAGGAAATGCATGCAATAAAAAAGTTTAATTTCGGGGTACTATTCCTTTAAAATCGAGTTTGAACGTAATTCTGCTGTAATCTAATAATGTTTTGGAATTATTTACAGTACAATCAGTAAGTCTTTAATTGAACTGGTATTAAAATACCATTCGTTGTTTTTATTTGGGAAAGTAAAAATGTCTTCTTGTAATAAGCTTTTCTATCAAGATTAGTAGGATATACTCTTATTTTTGGCAATTTTATTTGCTGTATTTATTTATTTATGTTCAAAAGTTACATGTAGTTTTTTTTATTGATGTCTCTTTTTATTCAGAATTTATTCGCTACGGCAATACAAATTATAATTTGTATAATACGTATAATAATAAATAATTATTTATTATTATACGTATTATTATATTTGATATTGTGTTGATAGCATAATTGTATAAGTTGTACTTCGTATTAATAGCTTAAGAAATATTTGCATACCAGCATTTTACTTTTCCATTAAAAGAAAAGAACACTCCTTTTTTCGGTATTCTTTTTATTTCGCGTTTATTTGGTATAGTACCATACTATATATTTGTTATTTTACAAAATTAAATTTTTTAAATTAACTAATTTTAATACTAACTCACCTAACTTGCTTCAAAGCTTGTTATTCCGGCTTTGTTGTGAAATTTAGGAACGAATTTCACAGAGACATCAGTATTTATGAACTCTTGTATGTCTTTTATTGGTGCTTTGATACGGTAAACTTTGTCGGAAATAAATAAATTTGTATTACCTTAAATATGTAACTTAAAAATGGGTTTGATCATGATATCAAAATTACTTCATCCAATTTCGTATATTAAAGCATTAATTTTTTTACACAGAGGGTTGAAAGACGAGTTTTAAAATTTAAAATGCTATTAAATCCTAATTTTTTGGCTTTAAAGGATTAAAATGGTTCATTATTTCTTTTGACTGATTAAATTGTTACAAAATGATATAATCTTCAAATATTGTGCTAAAATGTGTTTATCAATTTAAATAGTTTTTGTTATAGAAAATGTTTTTATGTTAAAATGTGATAAATTTATTCATTCCCATAATATATTTGGTGGTTTTCTCTAATATTACATTTTAAATGAATATCTCAATCACTGCAAATTTTAAACACTCAAAATGTATTTAGTTCGTGCTATAATTGAGTAATTTTGTTTCCAACTCTAGAAACTGTTTAATAATAATTTTTAGAAATAAAAACAAAGCCTTTAAAAGGAATCTGATGCAAAAAGTAGAAAAATTTGAAATTTTACACATCTTTAAAATTGCTTTTTAACTTCTATCTTAAAATTAATTTTTAGAACAGACAAATGACAAAAGAAAATATACGATAAAGCTTCAGAAAATAAATTCTTACCCAGAACACATGGCGCCATCTGCTGGTATCGCAGTACAAACCGATAAAGAGCAAAAAGGGAAGATCTATAAAATATTCTGTTAAATTGATATTTAGATATTCCAGTAGAGTTAGTTATAGTAAAGTTTATTAAAAAGAAATTGCCTTAACTAGCATCTATATTTTCATGCTAAATTTTATTAGTTGAGATCCGAGTACCTAATTAAATGTTTTCTTTCTTTCTTTTTCTTTTGTTTACATCTAAGTAATACAAAATTTAGAAACTAAAAGTAAAGAAATTTCTCAGGGATAAAAAAAAGTTGACACCATGTAATATTAAATAACCTGCTCTTTGAATTTTATGTTGGAAAATTTTTGGGTTCGTACGTATTATCCCGTCCGATCTTAATCCGAAAACGTCATCAAATCCCATTGACTTTACTATAACTGTGCCGCTGAATTAGACGGTCTCTGAAAGGTCGACGGGGTAATACGTAAGTACCAATTTTGTATTTAGTATTATTTTAAAAGTTAACAGTGTTAATCCTAAAAGAAATTCTACATCAAAATATTAAAAGTTTTTATTAATTTAGTTTTCAAACAAGTTTTGTTTACCCAAAATATATATTATTTAATTTTTATATACTTATATTTTAAGTAGATTTAAGGTTATATAAATCGATTCGATTGATAATAACAATGGAGTAAGTTAATCTAATATGTTATTTAAAATTGTTAATAAGGAAAAGTCAATAATAATGCAATACGGAAATAATAATTTTTATATTTATTCAAAATTTAAAAAAAATTATATTAATTCAAAATTTATATAAATTATGTTATAAGATTACAATAATGGTCTCAGTAAGCTAAATATTACGTTTTTCATAAAGATATTCAACATGAACAATTTTGATTTGATTTGATATTCAGTATAACCTCCTTACTTCGAAAACCTTTACGTCTAGAAAAAAGTATTTTCACCTTTAAATTAAATATTTCTTTATTTTTCCTAGTTATCTCGAAAACTTGCTATCTCGAAATTTTTGCAAGTCCCTTCAATTTCGAAATTTTGGGGTTATATTATTGTAGTAAAAACGAAAAACATTACAATTTCTATGAAAATAATTAAGAGACTTCTAATAAAATTGGTTATAAAAAATAAATACCTACATTTCAAATCCAGCGAAGAAAAATCAGTTTACTATTCGAAAAATATCAATATAATCACATTATTTTCAATCATTTCACTGTTAAGAAATAAAATTTATGCTAACCAAAACTAAATAAAAAATCACGCTAGTCATTTCGCCCACCCTGATCTTCAAATTATCCAATGATCAGCTTGACAACTTAATTCCAGAATAAGAGTCGACAATTTCAGCCTACCAAACCTAAAAAAAAAATCCCCCCATAATAAGAACTGTATTTCGACACTTCCCAATATAAACCTCAAACACTCCACAGTTCAAAAAAAAAAATCCTGGAAACCAAAACCACAAACCCTGCAATCCAGTACCCAAACCAGGGGTCTAAAAGAGGCCGAAGGAACAAAAGAACTAAAACAACACACACCTCTCTCCTTTACATTTACAAAAGAACCAGCCCCACTGAAAAAAAAATTCTAGAACTAAACCACCGGTTAAGAAAATCCGGAGAAAAACCGGAAAAGAAAAAAGAGGGTTCGAACCGAAGGCTATCGGAGCGCCCTGACCCCAGAGTGGGCGGTGGCAGGGACCGTGTAATCGCTGGGACTCGGCAGGGGGTTCCATTTGACAGAGATTGATGAAAACCCATTACTGGAGGGGGTGGAAGGCATGTCTGCCCCCAGCAGGCGCTTCCAGTGCTGCCACCACCGGGATCTGGCTTCTTTCCGGGGTTTTTTGGGAAAGGGGCAATTAGGGCACCGCTGGGATCTTAATCAAATCAGGAGGACGCTTCTTGTGGGTGCGTGTGGAGCGCGTTTTGTGGAGAATGTGAGGGAGGCAGTGTGAGATGAGGTTTGGTTTGTGAGATATGCAGATGGAAAATAGTGAGCTTTTTACAAAATACCCAACTTAAAAAAAAAAGAGAGATAATCGGGAACCTACAAATTGTGAGTAAAGATGTGAAGATCTTTATAGATATTCCTGATATTGTGAGCTTCGTCATCTCAAAATTTTTCCATCTCAAAGAAATATTTTTCCCTTGACTCTACGTAGTCTTCCAATGTTAATTTCTGCTCTATTGTCAAATTTTTTGTTAAACCTTTGGCATTTCGAAATATTTTCGAAACCAGAAATGGATGGAAACCGGATGGGGATTTAGTTGTTCAGAGAAAAACTACCGGACGCCCTTAAAATATGTTAAACCATTTTTGATGGATTTACGAGTAGATATTAGTTAGTGTAATAAGGGTCAAAGAAAAACCTGTTTTAAAATTGTGAGTTAGAGAAGAGAATCAATGAAATATAAATTACTTAGTGAAAAACAAAATTATGTAAATCAATTAATTTATGCTTCATAATAGTTTTTTTTTATATAGGTCGTATCCTTTCATGAGTATAGGCTTTCCTGATGATTATTTCGAAAGTGTCCTTTCTCACACATAAACTTTCTCCAATCAATACTGTTTCATCTCAAAACTTTGAGAAAAAAACTCAAATAAATCAAATCCCCTAAATTAAATATAATGAACAAAATACTAAACATTTTACGTAATAAATACTTTCTAAGGTATGATAAAACTCTAACACAAATTTTTATGTTTTCCATAATAACATGCCTTCCCAGATTGAATAATTTATCCCTTCGAAGAGCAGACCCATTAACTGAACCCTAACTAAAACACATGTCTCGTCATGCCATCTCTACCAACCCACAATCCTTCCATCCAACCACCTAAAAGGCTCCTGACGTATCCCTAACCACAAGCTCGGGGTGCAAACGAGCTCCCCTCTTTACCCACTACACCCCCCAGGGGACGCATGCTTAAGCGGTCTCTGGGTATTCGTTAACTGCGGACTTGGCGGCATTTGCATACCGGAGCTTCCATTTTGCACGCCGTGACTGGGAAACGAATGGACGTCTTTTGAAATAGTTGGTTAGGTTTGGCTCCTTTTTCTACTATGCGAGGGTGAGTGGGTTTTTTTTAGAGGAGAGAAGAGAGAGAGAGAGAGAGAGGCATTGTGGATGTATTGAACTTTTTTCGTCTCTCCTAGGGTTTTAACTCTTAATGTCCTGGTGCGAGTGGTTTTGGGAAAGGTTTGGTGGGTAGGAGTGTATCGAAATGGATATGCCGAAACAATTGTACATGAAATGTTTAATGCAAATTGGCGAAGTAATTTAAAATTTGTGGGATATCTTTAAATTTAATAAAATCTTTAATAACATAATTCAATATTAGTTATATAAATATTAATGTATGGGGAATTATGAACTCCCAAATGCCAATTTAACCAGGAGTATCCCAGTAAACAGCATCAATATAAAATAAGTTGAAAAGTAATAGATTATGAAAGAAAGTGACCTTATTTATGTGAATAGTTGTAAGGGCCAAGGAAAAACTTGTGCAATAAAAAACCAGTAAACCAGTAATATCCATTCTTTTAATTAATTTTAATTTAAAGTAATATTATACACCTTGACCTTAGAATTAAAATCAAAATCGGTGCAAAAATGGTTCCTTGATAAATAATAACAGCTAATTAAATCACTAATTTCTCAATTTTTATGTAGTTGCTAAATTACACCCGAACCGTGTGATTCTGCGTAATTTAACTTTAAATCATATTTAAAGCCATAACACAAGCAACAAATTTTCGGTCACATTTAAGGTGTTAGCTCATTATAAGAGAAAAATTGCGAAACATTGAATTAGATACTAGATCCTCAATCCTAGTGGATAGAATAGTTCGTTAAGGGTTGTATTCCCACTCATTCAGAAAGGAACCATTTCGAGAATTTATACGGTTGCTTTGGGAATTTTCTCTAATAAATAACGGAAAGTAGAATGTTTTCCAAGAAAAACTTAGTAGGAAATTTTAATACTCGAACTTTGTTTTCGGAAAATATAATTGTTTTTCTTCTTAATTTCTTTTATTTTTTATTTCTTAAAATATAAGCATCGTTTGTGTAAAGTGTAAACATTAGGTTTGGAATGAATTGTAACAAAAATTACTTTTGGAATAGCGTAAAAATAAAATAACGAGCAAGACGCAAAGAAATCGGTCTCCCATAAAAAAGATATTAATTGTTATTTGTATTGTTAGTATATAGGCGATACCGAGTTAATTTTTTCACAAAAGCCTCTATGACACATTACCTTCAATAAATATGTAATAAAAAAGGATTATATCGAACGTATGAAAGATACTATACAATACACAGATTGCTCCGAAAGACTAGGTTTAAGTAACCAGTGTTTGATAACTAGCAAACTCGTGTGTTTTTTCACTGCATTAATACAACACTAGTAGTGAAACAGATGTACAGTATCATTTCGTTAAAATGTATTGAAAAGGAAACAACATCCAGGTTAAATAAGTCCGATTTTCGGATAAGACGAGATACCTCCTTATATGTTTTCTTGAAAAAAAATATACCCAGTGTTTTAGAAAGCATCAGAAAATCTAACAAGAAATTGGTTAGAAAAATTTTTGGTATGCACTATGGGAAGTCATCATATTATTTCTCATTTTTTTAACTTCCTTAATATAGTAGTAGGTATTAAAGAACTCCGAGTACTTTACCTTAGATTGCAAATATCAAATGAGTTATCTGGTATAGCAATGAAAATCTTTTTGATTTCTATTCATGTCATCAACATTAAAAGAAATATCTGTAGTTTTGAACCGACTAAATTTTAAACACATATTTAACAGTTCCAACTCGTATAGGGTGGAATTAAACTCCGCTATTTCGAGACAAACCCGTCCTCTGCCGCACTAATCACAAGGCAAACCATCGAATGCAAATAGCCTCCAAACACCCCACGAGGAGAAAAAAAAAAAGGCCTTCCAATCTGACCTAGTTATACAGCGGCAAAGAAAACAAAGAAGGGAAAAGAACAATCCCCCCCTCCCCCTCCGACACGTTCGATCCCGAAAAATCCCTCCTTCGACCTCCAATTAGCCGAAGGTTCTTCAATAAAACCGCCGGACCGTGTTTTCCTTCATAAAGAGAGCCTTCCTTCCCCTTCAGAAAATGTATGCGCAATCTATAAATCCATAGAGGGAAGAAAAGAGAGAGAGAGTCCACACAGAGAGAAAAGTTGCATATTTATGAAGGGTTCAAAGAATCCATCTTGTATCGGCGAACACGTATGGGCCTGGGTTTTAATAGGCGGGCACCCGAATTTTGAGGGGGGCTCGGTAATGATAGTAATTATTCAGAGGTGAGGGTATGTGTGGAGATGGAGAATATGAGGCTGAGCAGATGGGTCCCTTCGTGCATGACACCAGAGCCGCGCCGTAAATTAGCGAGGGGTGTGGGTGTGGGTGGTGTGGGGGAGAATCGATTCCAGGAACAGCTGGAGGAGATAGTCTCCACTGGGGGGCGCTCCATCGTTCCTCTCCCGCCCCCCCCCTTCGCTGATGAGGCCGCGGGCTGAATACAGAACCGGAGAGTCGCCAGGGATAGACGGCGCGACGAGAGTCTTTTGATGGAGGAGAGAAAGTGGCAGTGGAGAAATTGTAGTTTTATTTGACCATAGATATCTAAAAAAATATTGCGTTCTTATAGATTTTTGATGCGTTTGCTACTAAAATGGGAAATAGGGCACTTGCGAAACGGTGAAATCTGCCTCCAGATATTTACTTTAAAAACGTACCCCCTCTACCAATTGAACCCTTATATGTAATCAGGATGTAAGTAAGATCGTTATGAGCCTAACCATGTGACCGGAAAATTTTTAGAAAGAAAAATTTATAAAAGGGAAAGTTTCATTTGTACAAAACGAAAACATTAAGCAATAGTCCAGCAGACACCCAATGGGTTTCAAGATATTTTAATGTATGAATTATTTCCTTACTTACTTTCTGTTATTTCATATAAGTTACAGTCTTTTTTTTTTGCTTAAGAATGATGTCTAGTTGAAGCATAAAAAAAATTTAAAACACAGTTTTACGCTAATAACCATACCAATCTAGACACATAAGACCAGAGAAGCTCGAAATCTTGGGTGACGTTCTGCCAACTCCAGTCTGAAATCTTGCTCGCTCCCTTCAGACTGGAGTTGCGCTGTTGTGAAAAAAGGGAAGGATGACGCGAAATAGTACGCAGAACGTCACACAAGATTTCGAGCTTCTCTGGCCTTATGTGTCTAGATGGCCATGTTATAACTGACAAGGCCTGGACACAAATTAAATCAAGGCATATTTATCCACTTAAGCCATTTGAAATCAAGGAAGAAAGAAGGTTTATAAAAAGAAAAGAAAACAAATCTCCCCATTGGAGTATACTTTTGAACTGCATTAGGACAACTAGAATTAATATAATTCGTGACTATCAATATTTATCTTTATTGGCAACGTGAAGTTGATTCAGAGAAGCTATCAAGTAATTATTCACGCCATATTTGATTTCTAATCTGATTAGTCGACACCAATGGAAATGAACCCTCCATCTCCGCGCAGGGTCGCGGCCAACGTACTACCTATCCTCCACTCACTCTACCCTCAGAACGCCCACGCCGTGGATGGGAGGAAATTCTTGGCCAGAAATGAAAGGGTGGCATTCAGCTCACGTCGCTGCGGTGGCGCAGTCGCTAATGCGGCCGCCCTGGGGCGAGCGCCCCTGCCCTTTTAAAGGCCGGGGACGGACAATCGCTAATAAGCGTCGCCGAGGTCCGAAGCTCCGGTATTTTTAACACGGCCCCTCGTCTTTGCTTTTATTTCGAGAGGGGCGTAATGACTGGGAATCGATGCTCCCGGGACAGAGGGGGGGCGTCCGCGCGGATTTGATTTGGTGTCACGCGGGGCCACCGCCTCCAGGGCTGTTTGTGTTGGACACCGTCGGGTATTTTTGTTGGGATGGTGGTAGTGGTTGGGGAGTGAGTTTATTATTCACGAGTTGGGATGAAATGATGGTTTTAATAGGAAATGGGTTGAAATCTCATTTCCTATATTTTAAAAATATTTTAATGAGTCGGTATTAGCGTGTATTTTTAGCAGGGTGATTTAAAAATAATTATTTCCAGGGAAAGGATTTTAATATGTTGAAACCTCACTTCTTATAATACTATAGAAGATAGTAAGAAGGCATTAATCTCGCTGGTTTAAAAAAATCTTGTCCAGACAAAAAATTTATGATTTTGAGTTAATGTAATGAATTATTTACTTGATTGTGTAATATAACAGTTACTAAAAAATGTTTAAACCTCACTTCTAATAATATCGAAACACTTAATGAATCTGGGTGTTAATATGTCCGTGATTTGAATTATAATAGTTTCTAATGAACTATGAGAAACCTAACTTTCTACAACTTAATGAACTTAGTTGTATTCACTCGTTGGTTTGAAATGTTTGGGTCATGCTAAACCCTATTTTCCTATAATATAATTCGAAAATAATGGGATAATAGGGGGGGGTTGTTATTCACACAAGGAATGCCAATTTTTATGGTAGGAGTAAGACCTTTTTTTTTAAATTTAGTATGATTAATTTTATGCTAAACGTAACTGGCAAATCAGGAAGAGAGTACAAAAATTATCTTGTTCAACACGATTTTTGCCATCGTGTCCAACAATTCTGAACAGGTAGTATCCAAAACAAAATAATAGTTTAGAAATTAACAATTACTGAAGCAGGAGTAGCCCATTAAGTCTCAATCTCCTGACTTTATTTAGCCCTTAAATTTAATTTTACAAATCAAAAGTCAAATCAAAGCTACCAAAAATTTTGATCCCCCAACCAGTCTTCCCCACCTCCCTTTAATTATATACGTAGCGAATAATTCATATGCTATCCATCCAGAATTGTTTGTAGACGCGAAACGTGTTTTCTAATTAACTGCTCAATCTCTCAATAGTTCCACAACGATTATTTTTCAGATCAGTGACCATTTACTACTTCCCAGTGTCTCCCTTCCGATAATCGATAATTGTGCTTACGGAAGAACTCGTGTCTTCACGGTTGACAAGAGGACACCATCAATAACTTCAATCGACTAGTACGCGACCCACGTGTTGGGATATACCCCCGTAGAAACTTTGGAGAAAAAAAGCAAGGATAAATTTGATTATTTTGATGAGTACCTATGAGAGCAGGATGTTTATTGATGTTATGGTTCATATTATACGTGTTTATCAAAATTCCTACAAATTTCGTTTATTATATTTTCTGTGAGTACAGCTGCCTATCCCAAATACCCTAATAAACAGAAGAATTTGAATTAGCCCAGGATTATTTTCTCGTTTTATCTGGGTACTGCCCGTAATAAGTTTTCTTCCGTAAGTTTAATTTTGTACAATTACAATTTTAATTCTTATATTTTCACCAAAACATAGATATTATTATAGCTGGTTGTAATATGCAAATTACCCTCAAATTCCATCATATTTATATAAAAGGTTTGGTAGTTCCAGGAATACCTCTTTTATGCTAGCCAAGTCTATATTATTAAAATATTCAAAGCATACTACAATAGCCATAAAATACAGATTAATTCGAACAAACATTGTGATAAGAGTAAGAGGATAAATATCTGGTTTAATTCCAGAAGAAAAAGGTAATTTTTTATATGAAGCAAATTTTAATAATAATAGTACATGAAAAATTGTCTTCTGTATACAACTTCCTATAATTTCAGAGAACCCATTTGATATATAAGTAAATTTATGTGATTGTGTTACACGTAAAATACGTTGTTCAATGCTATTCATGGCGTACTGCACTTCCTTATTTGATATTTGATTTTTACTGGAAACAAATTATAACACAACATGCATGGTTAATTTCTTTGCTTTATATCAGCCTCTATACAAATCAAAGTAATAACCAAAATGTGTTTGCTGAAGTAAACACTAAACTATAAAATACTTTACTATAAATGAGACAATTATAACTAATATATAAAATATAAAACTGATTGTTCTATAAAAAAAAGCCAGACTAAACCTATGAAAACTACGATAGAGCTCAAAATTATATTGACGAACACATTTTCCTAGACTTAAAGATAGTTGTATCCTTTTAAATAGTTGTATCAGTGTTAGTTGTATGTTATTTGCATGTTTGCGGAATAATTTGTTAAAAATATTCACTGGGTTGACATAATAAAGCTTTTATCGGCTGTAACGTCACATAGTTCCTTTAATGTGAGACATGGAGGTTTAGTTATTCGACCATTTTTTATGTATTACCCAAGAAATCTGGTTGTAAAGAGATTGGACCGGCGTGTTGAAATACCTTGTATAGCTATAAAAGAGTAAGTGATTCCCGTCTCAGAAATACTTCTCGATACTTAAAAAGTGAGAATTTCTTTAAACTAAATGGCAGTTATATTTCCATTACCATTGAAAAACTTTACGTTTTGTTAATGGTTGGTGTAATGGTGGGATAGTTGAAAAAGGTCTACTTTAAACCAGTTAATCAATCCTATTAGGTATTCTTATAGACTGTTTTAAGAGTATTGTGACAGAGTCATTAACTATATTCTAAAATTTTCTTTAATGGTACAAATTTGAAATACGAACTATCATCTTTTAATTTATCCAACTTTCATTTACTGGTATAGAGAACAATATTAAACATTTTAAATGTGATTTAAAGTAGTTTAGAAAATAATTATAGAAGAAAGCATAAGAAATGTATGAAAAAGAGGAACTGTATCATAATTTTTTACTAAAGCTAAAAGCTACCTTGTTAGAATATTTTTGAGCTCATTAAAATAACTTAAACTAATATTGGGTATTTACGTATTAGCTCGTTGAAAAATTCCTACACAATCAAATTCTTATAATAATATTAGTTATGTAATTACCGTGCTTTTTTAGTTTTTATCGGCTTTACTTCTGTTTTGATGTGATAACTTAAGTCTGGTTTGGCACACTTTTTAGT